>OU862895.1:7557500-10057500 GCA_917880725.1 Selenia dentaria | reverse complement strand
CTTTACGGTTAGGAACACTTTTTCACGTGTTATTTGTGCCTCTGAAATGAGCTATATTTTATTTTTGGTCTCGTAACCGTTGGTATACATAATATTAGGTAGCTTCAATATTTCCCTTTAAACGATTGTTTATGATTTTACTAATGTGGTTAATTGTCTCCTTTGTCTGTCGCCGAAGCTTGTGTATGTAAAGCTCAGTAGGATGACAATAAATGCCAATCAATATTGGGTCCAAATAATAATAGAGAGGAGAGGAGAGACAAAACGAGATATATATCGCGAACTCTCATTACGCTGATCTCGATTCCGTTTCGTGTTGCAATACTTTCCGTTACAGTATAATTAAAATTACAGTCATTGTGTACACCCACATGAAGGTGTTTGTTCCATCAATCAATCACGAAGCAATCCACGTCAGTATCAAACGCGTTTAGCAAGTTTGCCACTGCCTCTTGTAGTTCGATCCTTGACTTGCCATTCTCGGCAAGAACTTTTTTACTGTTTTCTTTCCAACATGTGTTGAATTGTTCTACTCTACCAAAGCAATGTTATGCAGGCTTTTGCATTTCGCATGTTTTAATGCTATTGTAACCGTTTAATAGATAATCTTTAGTCTATTGCCTCACAACGATCAGGTGTTGTAAAGCCGCCTCCGCGACGGAAGCGGTGGGCGGAGACCTGGGGCGTCGCCTACGCACCTACTATTATGTCACCTTTACCTCTTCATCAAATAAGGATCGCTACGCGGAATCCCAAACCTACTATTATAGTAACGGTCTTCATTCCATTCTATTTCCTCATAAGCCTACCTAATACCGTCTTCTCAGAAGGCGACAGTAACTGTTTAAATTATGCCCTTACATTTTAATCAGTTCCCAGAATAACCGAAACGATCTTTAATGACCGCCAATTAAACTCGTTTTCAATCCACAAAGATTTACGGTGTAGTGAGTAATCGTTGAAAGGAATCTCGAGTTGCTTCACCTGCTGACACTCAGGACACGTGTTTTCCATGGGGGATAGCACGAACAGCTATTTATATGCATCAGTCGAATAGCTGCGCATCATCCATTAACCAATAATAGCGGTACATTGTAAACAAGTAGTGTTTCAAACTTTAGAATTGTCGTAAGCTTTTTGTTCGCAACTCTTTACTTTTATTGGGTTACTTGTGCTCACACTTGACTTACTACAGACAAACTTATAAATCTACCTTATTAGTAACATGAACATGACCACGGTCGTAATCTTAGAGTGGATTAATCTTGTCTTCTCGCTGAACTTCAAAAAGAGTACCGCAAGGCGTGCTCTAGTTCCAGTATTGTATTAAGTTACCACGACCACCTTGACCGGTAGATTGTATCTAATACGTACAGTTAATTACACGCGTTAAGTTTAAACTTTAATGACTGTATGACAATCCAGAAGTTTCTTCGTTAAGTAAAAAAGCAAATATTTGTCTAACGACCACATTACACATTCTGCTGGCGATATTATCGGCCGCGGCAAAGTAAATCTTTCAATATAAACACAGACACGATCCTAGAGTATGCTGCGCCGTGCTTACCGTATTTGCCCTTGTTTGTTTTTCGAGACTCTTTGTGATTTATCTACAACTAAGATAACGGTTAGTTTAATTACTTGGGTTGTTTTATGTTTACTGATATTTATGTGAGCATAAAATTTTTGCGTACAGCAGATTATGTTCGGAAGACTATAAGTCTCGTTCATTGCGATGTGCTGTGTGATTGGTAGTAAATGCGATGACCTGGTTGAATGTGCCAGCTTCCTTTTAAGTAAATTGCATGCAGCTCGGTACTTCAGGTCTAAATAGGTCAACCCACATGCATTTGCCGATTGACATCGTTGAATGTGCGCAGTTGCTTCAACCATTTGCCTTTAACCTGAACCGGTCGTGCTATCAATAGTATTTCATGATTATTCAGAAATGATAAGATAATAAAGTTAAATAACTTACATCATCAAAACAGTTGTATCCATTGTAGTTTATTCGTCAGGACTGTCATTAGTGATAATGTTTTTTTTTATAAATTCTTCGAAAACAAACAAAAGCCAAAGCGATAAGTTAATATTATTATGCATCCAGTGTTTTTTGCTCGTATAAATAACTATTTGTTTTGATAAGCTATCAGTCAGCAGTAATAGTGCCTTACATATTACATAGCTTGTATGTAGCATATAGTTTTATTCGAATTGTTAATAATTTCTGGAAATTATTGATACAAGTTAAATTCTCGAAGCTTATCTCGATATGACATACTTCTCGTTTATTTGATTTATCTGAAGATTATCAAGAATTAAAAAATACGGCCCACAAATTTATAATATATCATTCTACCATTTAATATGTATACTTCGACGTTTGTAATACATACAATTATATGTTTAACTAACATTGAAGGCTATGTTAAAAAGGACAGGACAAAGGCGTGAACCTGAGGCCGGTACTTCTGGCCAATAGCGTACACATAAGTATAAAATTAAGAAATATTGTTCACTTAAGAGTTACGTATTTAAAAAAAAATCGATTCACTTTAGTTTTTAAGCAATTACCTAATATTCATTGTGATGTTTAGAGAATTAATCTCCATTAAAATGTAATATCATAAAAAACAAAACAAATCTAAAAAAGATTCGGACCAAAGAGTCTGTAGCGTGGAAGAATAAAAAAACAATCATTAACAGGCACGCTTGTTGGAAAATGTTTTAAATTGGTATAGCTGCTTATATAGCAAGCATTATGTATGGTTTATATAATTATACTATACATATAATTTATAATACTCGTAGAATATTTTATATTGTATTCATTTAGACATATTCCTGTTTATAATTTATTTTTGGACTTTAGCGATTGCGTATATGATTGATAACTTTGTTTGTGGCTTAATTTTATTCCTATCTACCCAAATAAATAAAATTAAAGCGCTCCCAAATACTCCCAATCTCTGCAGGGCGTTGCACTCTAATGGATCAGTTAATTTGATTAACCAAAGTTAAAGTCCTCAGTGACATACCGTTACTAATTTCAATTTATGACGGCTGGAATTAGATGCAGTGGTATGCGTCATACTTATCGCTCTCATTTGTGATATATTTTAAACCGACTTCAGAAAAGGGGGAGGTTCTATGTCCGACTTTATGTTTTTATGTATGTTTACCGATTTTTTCCCCATTTGAGGTGGACCTATTTTCAAAATTATTATTTTTATTTGAATGAGTATACTTCCGAAGTGGTCCCATTTAAATTTTATCGAATTCGGTCAAGCTGTTTTTGAAATACTTTCCAACAACCTGAAAAGTGTGTCGCCTATCTGGATGATATCGTCTTGACGGTGAATGACAATCGATCACGTTAGCAGTAATAGCCACTAAAACGGGCGAACAAAGTTTTTATCAAGAAATGGAACCGACTTCAACACTAAAAAAGTGTGAAATAACTTGTCGAAGTCAGTAACATGCGAACAATATTGTGATAATAGGTACTTCTGAACCGTCATGGTACCGACTTCATCAAGTTATTACACATTTTTCAGTGTGAAGTCGGTTCCATTTTTTTAAAATAATTCTACGTTTTTATCAAAGTAAGAAACTGTTTTGTTGCAGTTCACCGAACAGATAATTACCATTTGCCTATATCTGTGCGCAGCTGCGTATCAAAAGACTGCAATCATCAACGCGCATGTAAATAAGACGGAGCTGTCAGCACATTACGGTGTCTCGCCGGTCGTCGGTGTCGCAGGAACTGTCTGCCGCCAGAAATAAACAATCTTGTCCCACATAGCTGTCGATAAGCGAGAATATTTCTATGGCCACAGTTAGTAGGAGACTCTTGCGAAATCTCGTCGCCTTGAAGAATAACGAACTCACGTTGAAAGATGTTTCGACACGTGCACACATCGATATATGATTGTTTATATACAGGGCGTCACTTGGCTTTTCCACACACAGGGAAAGTACTTTAAATAATGAAGATATGGCTTCTTTTTTATATGTAAGTCTGCATTCACAAAATGTTATTAAGCCGCCGGCCTTTAAGAGGATTGCATAGCTAGTACGTTCCATGCTAAAAGAGAAAACTCTTTTCTACCTCTTAACATTGTCCGATTTCAGTGATTTCTTTTTTAATTGAATCATGACATTGTTTACTATGCCCGTACGTATTGATTTCTTCAGTTTTTTTATGTTCTAAAAAAAGGAAATTTATAGTACTTTGAAATACTGAAATAATCAAAACGTAAGGGCATAGTAAACAATGTCATGATTCCATGAAAAAAAATCACTGAAATCGGACGATGTTAAAAGGAAGAAAAGAGTTTTCTCTTATAGCATGGAAAGTACTAGCTATGCAATCCTCTTAAAAGGATTAGAGCGCGCCCGAAATGTGAAAAAAAAAATCAGAAAAGAGTCTATTTTAAATTTTTCTGCAAAAATTGAAATGTATAATTTTATAGTATTCTTTTTATATAAGTTACTATATCATTATTTATTACTAGCTCCGCCCCGCGGTTTCTCCAGCGTGGTGGTGGATGATGATAATGATGAAATAAAAGTAGCCCAAGTTACTCTTTACATATTACAACATCACATATCTGCCGGTGCAAATCCCGTTAAAATCGGTCCAGCCGTTTCAGAGATTAGCAGGACTGTATAGATTAGGAACAAATAATCTTTATGATTAACCATTTCAATCGTTACCATAAAAAAAACCATTTATTTCTACATTTCTCTTTATCTTACATATTTAAAAAAATTGAGTTTTTTTATCTTCTTTATTTAAAGTACTTCCCCTCCGAGTGGCATAGCTGTGGGATTTCCTGTGTGGGATGCATGCACAACAACCTGCTTGCATTATTGCGATGCCTCAGACAAAAAGTGCTAAGATACAAGTCATATTTAGTTCCTTCTTTAGATTATCAATATATCGTATCATTCTCTCCGTCGGATATAATCAATTTACAATCGACGTACGCATTAAGATCTAAATCGAGTAAGGTGCTATACTATATAAGTATCGCTATATCGCTTCGACATTGTCCACAATCGACCATATATGGAGCAGCGTTGGTAACTGCTGGAATTGATAATGCTTGTCGTCCTTCAAGACTGAATATGATTAAATGATGGATCGTTAAAATATCTTGAATTAATTATACTGCTGTACTTGACTGTTTTTGTTTAATTCAACCTTTTTCTTATTCTGCTATCAGGCTTATCGTGTACCTTTATCATGTATAAAATGAAACTAAAGGCCTTTTGTAAGCGACATATATTTGCCTTCTAGTAATTTCAATGGAACTTTGGCAAAGTCACACTTAACATGAGGATACTTGTTTCCAACAATGGTATTTTAGAATCTTGTGGTATTTCTCTTTGCGAGAAATCGCTATACGTGATGTGGTTGGTAAAATCGGGAAAGCAGCGGATGCCAAACGCGTCTATCCGAGTTATTCGGTGCTAATATGGGCATGGACACGGCAAGTACTTCTACAAAGTCAATAATATATTTCTTGCCCTGTCTTTGGTCATGTGTGCCCACTGCGAATCTTCGATAATAATCATAAGTTATGAATACGTGTATGATCGTGTCGATTTAAAATGCAAATTAGATCTGATTTATACCACTTATATAAAGTGGAATTCCTTCCTTGTAGTTGTTAGAATCTCAGATAATATTATTCATTTCATATGTTTTATCGCATTCATCATATCTATCATCAGCAACTAGCCTTTGTTATGGTCAGTCATGCCACTGCCAGTGATGTCCGAATTATTCTCATAGCATACGAATGTTTATCAAAAGTCTCAAAACTTTATATTAACCTTGATAAATATTTTTAAATGAAACATTATCGGTACAACATAGTAGTGGTCTTTGAGATATTTTTACTGCTGCAGTGTAGACGGACATTTCGGTAGTCACGATACGATATTTTGATAATGACTCAGGGTTCGCTACAAAGCGCACAGTGCGATCGACGAAGTTACTTCATCAATAGCTATTGAAACATTACCTTTCTTAATATCTATTTAAATGCAAAGGTTACAATGTTATCTCACAACTTTATGAATCACAACCTTTACTATTATAATCTATCTAATATCTAATTTATTATTTTTAGCATGCAGAAGGTTTCGGGGGCGATAAATTGATCTAGCTAGGTTTCATTTTAGAAAACGACGATTTATCCGTGTTTTCAGGCAATGAGAACTGCTACAACACTAAAACGACTTGACAATAAATGGCGTTGTTAAGCAACACTAAGCCTTGGTTTGAGGTTGGATGAAGAAAATCAATTGTTTACTTACAAGCCACGCTAAATCATCCAGATACTGTCTTAAAAATGCAAACGTAAGAATGTTATCTCAAAACTTTATGATTCACAATCTTTACTATTATAATAGGATCTTATATGATAGCTTGCATTGTAGCCAGTGCTAATTGAGTGTCCATAATTTAGCCTTCTTTGGTAAAAGTCATATAAAGCTTTCACAAAATCATTGTTAGAGACAAAATCACATGTTACTCGTTTTGTATTTCTCATTCAAAGAATTTATTTAAATAATAATACATATTTATAAGCATAGAACAGCTAGGAGCCGCGGACTGCGGTACAGTACTCTCGTTTTTCTTTACCGTATAGGTAGTTCTATAAAATGCACTGAAACTATCAAAGGAACGTACACATTGATTCTTTTTTTATGAGTGAGTCGTAGTAAAAATGTCTCATTTAAAGAACTATAGGTACTTATCTTGACCGTGGGTGAGGAGTAAAGTTCAACATTCTTTGCGTTGGTGGTCGTTGTCGTTACAGATTTGTTGTTTATTGTGAAAGTGCTGTCTCGACGTCTCGGCATGGTAGGTATCTACTCGTATGTTTTGTGTCGCGTGATATTGTTGTTCTCTATGTGAGCAAAATGTACATATCGATATCCTAGTTTTTAGCATTTGCGTACAAAGCTATATTAAAACTATATTCTATACTATGATGAGGCTAAACATAAAAATAATATACATAAATTTATACGTAACAGACAACTGTGTCATCCAGTCTACCCGTGACCATGTTCACTGAAAAGTGTTTGAAACGTCGGGATGCAAGTACAATTTGAAAAATTTAATACCGACATCCATTCTATTCAGTTATTGGAGTATATCTCAAAAACAACTGGACCGAATTTGATGAATTTTAAATGAGACTACACGGAAGTGACTACTACGAGTCAATTCGAGTTTTTTTTTATGTTTCTTACCTCATAACTTTCGATAGGGCGAACCGATTCTCAAAATTCTTTTTTTTGTTTGAAAGCTGGTGCTTCCTGTGTGGTCCGCGTGGAAGTCGGTATTACATTTTTCAAATTGCACTTGTTTGGAAGTCGGTAGAAATTAACATAAAATTATACGATTTAATTCGTTTAAAGTTGTTTAATTTCAATGTATGAGAATCACGAAGCCTAAGAAATCATTAACTAAGTAGGTAGGAGGGCTGCACTAAAAGTATCGGGAATGGAATATTTCGACTGTTCCTGTCATATTAAAATCTTTTTAATTGAAAACTCCTTGGTTTTAAAAATCTAATACCATTTATTTATTTAAAAATAGATTCTCGGTCTTGTCACAAGGTTTTGTCAAACTTGTTTAGTCGTTGAGAAAATGGAATTGACTCGAGAAAAATTAAGAGCGATGATTTTTTATGACTTTCGAAGTGGTTTAACACAAAAACAGTGTGTTGACCGGATGATTCCTGCCTTTGGTGATGAAGCCCCATCCAAAACCACAATTTATCGCTGGTTTGCTGAATTTCAACGTGGACGTGTCAAGCTCAGTGATGATCCCCATCAAGGTCGTCCAAAACTGCAGTCACCCAGAAAACGTTGATGCTGTGCGTAAGCTGATTGAGGAAGATCGACATGTGACATACCGCGAAATTCAGGCAACTTTAGACATTGGCATGAGTCAAATACAAATAATCTTGCATGAACAATTAGGTGTAAAAAAATAATGATCTGTCACTTCCTTGATTCCCGAAATTTTCAGTGCCGCCCTCGTATCTGCTTGTTTTTGGCTTAGCAAGCGCTTCAACGGAATATGGCGCATCAGACAGAACTACATTAATTTAATACATGTATTTGATATCGTTACTTTTAAAGTTTAGAGATCAGGTACACCCTCAAGGGTTAAGTTCTAGAATATCCCGAAACACTGATTAAAAAGACAAAATAGTGTTCGTTCGGTTCTAAAAACGAACACGTTATTATAAGGTAACAATTCAATGTTCGATTAGACTATCTAGGATTCATAGTGCTCATAGCGATAAGTGGCATTTTTGGAAATAAGTAGCAGAAACGCACGATTATCTAACTTAGAAAATTACTATGAGCACTATGAATCCTAGATAGTCTAATCATGTATACCACCACTACAACTCTATTTGTAATTTTCGTAAACAATATTGGCCGTTTACACGAAGTAGTCTCCTTTATACGTCTATTATTTATTCTGTCTATACGTGTAGCGATAAACATATTTTGGGCCTGTATCATTATTTCTGTCTTTTGTTTGAACTTCATAGACAATTTCAAACAATAGAAATACACGACCATGTTCAATGCTTGATAAATGAAGTTATAGTTGACACACTGTGCAGTCTATCTAATCAATTACTTTAAATCTATATGTATAATATTAGCTGCGCCCTGCGGTTTCACCCGCGTGGTGGTGGCTGATGATGAAAAGTACTTTACGACCTATTCTCAGACCTACTGCATATACAACATTTTATAAAAATCGGTTAAGCTGTTTTGTTACAAATACTGTGACACGAGATTTTTTTATATTAGCTATACAATACCTGTTGACTCATTTGGTTTGGTAGCAACCCTGCCTTCTGAGCCACGGGTACCGGGTTCGATCCTCGGACAGGTCAAACATTTGTGTGCAAAAACATGTGTGTGTGTATGTATATATGTATATCAGTTATCAGGTTACCATAATATACAATCTCTGTTTAGTTTGAGACTTGAAGACCTTGTGTGGAGGTTATCCCATATTATTGTCATTATTATACTTGCAAAGTGAACATGAGCTCCTCAATATACGTTTGACGGGGAATTCTGTAAATAAAACCATGGTACTCCCAGACTTGTATCACGTATATAAAACCACAATGAAGTACGCAGCCTCCCTACCCAATGACATATAATATGTCAACAATAGGTACTACCTACTACTAACATCAATAATAGGTACTACCTACTTGGCAAACATGAATGAAACACGTAAAGTACATTCTCTGACACAACATTCTTTTTATTAAGGCGAGTGAGATCGCCAATATGAGGGCAGATAATGTCACAGAAAGTTTAAGTGATTTACTACTCGAACGCGCTTTAAACTGGCCATTATGCCCAGAAATTTGGCAGAAAATGCAAAGTTTTGCACATCATATATTAATAACAACTAAACTGTATCTAATATAAATACTAAAATAAATAAAGCATGTAACTACAAATTAATTCACGCTTAATATATAACTTCATTTTCGTTGTTTTGATGAATGTGGATGTGAACTGACGGACGATTGAGATGAATTTAGAGGTTGTGTGTTTGTGTTGTGTTGTGTTACTTTTTCAAGTCTTAGACAGAGTCACTGATTCAGCTTTAATTTTTTTTCCTCATTATATAATGCAAACAGTAGTGATTATGATGTAATGTAACATTTTGAATTAACCATTGACTAAGGGCCTTAATACTTACGCACATCTTGCGACATACTTGTTATTTAGTAATCGACAACCACAATTTGTTCACAAATACTTTGTAAAGGAAAACCGAGCTATTTATTACTAATTGCCGAGTGATGCTGATGTGATGACTGTACCAATTCATCACTGGTACAGGTACATACAAGCTGAGTCTGCTCCGCATACTGTTTTGTGGGACTTTTGCGCCACGTCAAAGCGAGAAATGGGGTAGATGCCTTTTTCTTTTTTCTTTTTTTTTTGACGGGGGAAATGCTGTGCACTTCCATTCCGCCACGGGGGTGACGGAAGGGGGCGTGTGGGGCTCAGACCCACTAAAACCCCCCCGGGAGCAGTCCTCCGCCAAGGTGGGGCGAGACAGGGTCGCGCTGGCAATCACCATCTCGCCCCAGCGCAGCGGTAGGCCCGGATTGATCTTAACCGGGCCTCAGCGCCTGTGAAGTGATGACCTTGCTCACCAAGGTCACCCCCTAGACGTGTAGAGCCGTGCAAGCCGACGAAGAGTATGGGGTAGATGCCTAATTCAATATATACTATGCATATAAATACATGTAATACGTGAATACCTACTACTAGCTGACCCGCCAGCGCTCGCTTCGCCGTTTTAGGGTATACATTTATAAAAAAATAAAAAAATCTTTAGTGGCGAGCATCCACAACTACTAACACAATATAAAGCTGTATGTTTCAAGTTTGTAGCGGTTTAGACTCTGCGTTGATGATTCAGTTAGTCAATCAGGCCATGTCTCAGAGGGCCATGTAGTTATATATAATTATAGATCAATTTTTATATGATAAAGCAATTTAATATAGACTTATTAAATGGCAAATGCCATGGATTACGTACATTATTTAGTAAGTACGTAATTAGAAGAAAACAATTTAACTGTAACTATTCGGCTCCATTACGCCAAACAAACAAATGGCGGGGCTTTTTCCTCGGCATTTGTTTGTTTGGTCTAACGATGGCTATCATTCATCACCATCATCATAATAAGCCCTATATGTTCCCACTGCTGGGATTAGAGCCTTCCTCTCGCTCTACGCCCGCTCTACGGCGGCTTGGTGGGTAGGCTAGTGTCCAAACCCATGTTGAAGTTTTCAGGCCCCCCGAAGGCCTAACGACTGTTGCGCTAAGACAAACAACCGGGAGCAATGGCTTAACGTGCCCTCCGAAGCACGGAAGCGCTCAGTTGAACAATGCCATCTAGCACATCCATCCAACTCCTCCAGCAATCGTTGCTTAACATTGTTATCGGACTTGGCGATCAGTCAAACTCCGCTGCGAGCGCTTCAATAATTCAGTAAGTGATGAGTTTGAAACCCGAGCAAGCATTAGCGTATCCCGAGCGATTCAAAATGTATCTTGAGTATAAAATAAGAAAAAGCTCACTCTCTCGTGCGACACGTGCAGGCAATTGCGCCACTAGCAGTTAGTAACAGAATTACAATTCAACTAACATTTCATCATTCAAATTGTTCATCATTCAACGGCAGCGCTCTCATACTGTCAGTATCTCTATGGTTTAAATTGTTAATTTGTGATCCAAATTTTCTCAGTTCAATTAATAATATCCTTTGTAGAAATCCAACCGTTTCAGCACCGGGTGGTGTCAAAAATACGACCTCACATACCTAGTTTCGCATCTCAGTAGGATTGAAAAGCCATCAACCGTTGATCCAAGAAACTGTCACGCATTGCTTCTTCGAACCAAGGCTATTATGAAAACACATTGTCTGGCGACGCAAAGGTATGTCGTCGATTCCATAATAACGCGTCGGCTTACGGATGTTTGGCTCTGATTTTCCACTATTTTCCAATGATGAAGGCATTGTCATGACGGCAAGGCATTTTGAATTTACTTAGCCACTCGCAACTTGTTAAGTAATCGTAAGCTAGCTTTCGTCCACGGATGGACATTATGTGGCTGTCCTCATTTCTTAAATCTGTATGCAGTACGTTTAAAAGTAGTTTAATTTTAGTAAGTTATTGTAGAGATAGGATATTGCAGAGTCCGCCTCGGGAAGTAGGTCCTTTAGGTAGACCTTTGCCAGATATTCAACAGTGAAGCAGTAGTGTGCAAACATTACTGTGTTTCGTTGAAGGGCAATGTTTTCAGCGAAATTACAGGGCAAGAGATTTAACATCTTATTTTTCAGGATGACAAGCGCAATGCATTGTCATGCAAGATTATGGACTCTTGTAATTTAAAATTCTGAATGGCACTAATCTGTTATGGGCTAACGTGACACCTAAAATTAAATCAGACGAGCGCCTTATTACATAAAATTCGACATAAAACAAGTACAATTTTAAAATTTTAATACCGACTTCCATTCTATTCAGTTATTGGAGTGTTACTCAAGAACTACTGGACCGAATTTGATCATTCAAATGGGACCACACGAAGAAGCACCAACTTTCAAACAAAAAAATAATTTTGATAATCGGTTCACCAAGTAGAAAGTTAAGTAAATGTATATAACAAACACAAACAAAATACCGTCGAATTGAGTAGGTACCTCCTCCTTTTTCGAAGTCAGTGGAAAACAAATTAGAGTCCTTTGAATATTATACTCTAAGGTAGAGTCTAACTTATTAAGGTGGCAGTTTCGACGTTACAATATTTACATAATGTCCATTACTAGCGTGTGTATTATATGAATATTGTGGCAGGTGGTTCAAGTCCTACAACTTGCGTCCAAAATACATTGATCACTCCGTTTTGGCAAACATTACAGGTTTTATAGAGAGTAGAGTCATATTAGATACGGAATCACGAAACGACGAAAATTAATTTTCGTGATTCCGTAGTTAATTAAATTACTTCATGTACTATACATTTATATACATTGTCAACTTGTAACTGATCAAAAAGATCTAATACACTTTTAATATTCAAGTTGTAGTACGACATGGTTGCATTGATGTTTGCCATTCTCAAATTTTGTTAAAAATCGTCTGCTAAATTTTACATTTTCCTTTCAGACGAAGTGTGACTCAGAAACTCAATTAGACGTTACACTTTGTATGAGTATGCCTTACTTCAAACCAGCTACGTGGTGACTCACCGTCAGAAGCAATGTACATGATCACGACTGCCAGATAACCACACTAGTTTGAGCTAACATTATTCCTAACTCATCGACAAACTGATCAATGGAAGGAAAAAACGCTAAATCTTCGAGCTCCGTATAAATTGGTGCTTATGCTTATTACTACGTCACAGGTTTTTAAGAGCTTTACACAAGTGACTCAGATTTGTGCAGTAATTATCTAACAAGCACAACTAAAAGTATAACGTTTATATATTAATAAAAACTGTGACTAAGTACATTAAATTGAAATATTTTTGATGCATTTTAGTCGGAAAATAAGAACACATACTGGCTTACTAACAAAAAAAACTGGATGTAGATAGTCTTTTTTAATACAGTTGCTCAAAAAGTGGCGTATTGCAGGGACGTATAGCGTTCGGGATGTGGGCTATTTATTACATACTCGTGCTTTTTTTTTACCTTTCCCGAACTCGTGCGTTCTCTTTCCCAACTTTCAAAATAATGTCTATTTAAAAAGAAAAACCAACCATGAAGTTTTTACTAAAAAAAATCATAGAAGTTTTTATGATTCATGCAAATACGTATATTTCTAAAGAGAAGCTACTAATTTGTTTCAATATCAGATTTAATGATATGATTGAATGGGTTAGGTTAGGTTTCATTTCATTTCATCTCATTAAATTTCATTATCATTTGATATCAATAAAAAAATCTACTGAAGACTTGGCTGTATGGGCATAGTTCCCTTTGCCTACCAGAATGGGTGAAGAAAAAAACATCTCTGCTTATATTCTACGGTTGGCGCCATTTTCCAGAAATTTTCTTTGCGAGTTTATTTTATTAGATTGCTTCATTTTTTCGCAACTGTATTAAAAATAGTCGTTCAGTACACGTGCGGAACCGTCATTGCAACTTTTTCCGACTGTCAACCCTCGCCTTCGGCTGTTCCTCGGCTCGGGTAGACATTTGTCGGAACTCTTTGCAATGACAGCCTTTCCGCACTTGTAATGAAATATACTATTGTCGATTATGACTTAATGCAACGTTTAGCTTCCTATACGTATTTCAAGTTCTTCCCGATTATATACTGAATACGTGAACAGAATGTTTAATTTTATTACAGACGAATTATTTCCATGTTTGGATTTTGGTTTACTGTGATTGTATAGTCCTTTATTCGCACACGGGACTAAAAATACATTACCGGCGAAATGTTGATGACCTTTAATGTTTAAACACTGTTGTGTGTTGTTGTGTTTTAAGCAAAGAGGCAAGCAAGATGAAGAGGTCGAGCTCGTAACAAGCCCTGAACGTTCTAAAAAAGTCGATATCCAACAATTATGTTTTAACTATTAACTTTTTACTCATGACTACGATAAGTCATCAGCCGTCACGGCACCAAGTGACTGATGGCTTTTTTAACATCACTTGCCTAATGGTGGCCATGTAACCGTGACGGTGAGGGTGGGCGATGGAGCGCAGGTTGCCGCTTCCACTGTTCTATTCACACGACATAAAAAGTTTCTCATTTCTGTTATTTCTATTGTATTCTGAGATAATAGCCAGTGAATGTCGTGAATCAAACATCGAAACAAACCGCGTAGTTGAGCGCTTCGCAAGGCTGATTTGGGTACCATAGTATAGTATATCATACACATATGGGTAGTATGTTCTAAAACTAAGGCCCGTTTAAGGCACCAAGTATATTTTAGTTCGTAGGGGTCTCGTCCGTCTTTGTGAGTACCACCGTAGTGTCAGATATTGAACTGTCCCCAAGCAGTGGTTTGGATACATTGTTGTGTTGAAGTTTAAAGGACACTAAATCTTGCCTGGTTATTCTTAACTAATCAACAAAGTAGCGCCCTCACTGCGGTCGCGATGGGTGACCGCTGGAGACATTTTCAACTAAGCGCTTTCGTGCTTCGGAGGTCCTTTTAATCATTTGGCCCTGGCTGTCTGTTCCCGGCCTCCCGGCTACCTACTAATTTCGACACTAGGTCACTTACCTCTTCATCAAGCCGCTCTAAGCCCGTGTGGTGGAAAATGGCAAACACATTGAGGAAAAGGCCCGAATTATTGCTGATTATGTAGAATAACAAGTGAGATCACTGAGCGAAGTGCATTGGCATAACGATATTTAATACATATAGTATTGCTGCTACTGCATAACTGATTTAGCAAGGTGTGGCGCTTACTATCTCACGAAAATATAAAGTACCTACAGAGGCCGTAGCACAAACAGTTTGTGAAAAATTTTTCGTATCGTTAACGTGTCACGCTTCGGCGTACAAACTATGCATTATCTCTGTCTCAGTTACCCTAGATTCCTAGATAAATTACATTTAATGGTACTGTTAAACTGTCCAATAGATGTCGCTCCGTCCCCGCAAGACGGTTAGTCAAATAGAGAGTTAAAATTCGATGCTCGGACCAGAACCTCGGTGGCCTAGTTGGTCAATGGCGTCTGACACGGAGAGTCAGAAGACGCGGGTTCGAATCCCGTCGAGGATGGAATTTTTCTCTCTATAAATTTCAACATTTATTACTGTTTGACGTGAACGACACGTTACGTTATTCGTACTAGGCCCAAAGCTACTAAATGAGATGTAGGTATTTTAGCCTCAGCCTCACTACCTCGCCGCAGCGGACACAAATTGACAGACCGTTTTATACTAGTTGTAGTACGTACTTAGTAGGTATTATTATTTATTCTGTAGTAAAAAAAATTCTTAAATCTCGCTATAATTGATACGAGATTTTGTCCTAAACTCAATTTACCAGTTTAGTTCACGCTTAAATCTAATTTAAATTTCAATAACTCTACATTTAAGGTGTTGTTGCAAGTGGCTCTTAAAGTAAAGTGTGTACATATTTATGTGTTAGCAATAGTATTCAGGTTAGCTAAATTTTAGGCTGTTAAATTGTAATTCTATTAATCAAACCATGATCCACGATGAAACAAAATATCCGTAAGTCATAAACACCACTGTCGGAACCGTTAATTGACTATAATTGCGCTGGCCTTGTGTAACTCACGTAATCGAACCCAAAAATATCTCCGATAGCCTCTGTGGTGTATTAAGTAAATTCAAGGTGGTCCAACCATTATAGATCCAAAACAAAAAGAAACGGGCCATGCTATACATGAAATCAGACTCATCATTGGGATACCTCTGGGAGTGTTACCCAGTCACCTTCCCTTGCCGTGGTGTCAGTCTCATTCAATTCGTTTGCTTGAACCTATAATCCGTGGACCTCGAACATTGTAGGCTCAATCCAATAGCTAACCAATAGCTTATCCAATGGATGTAGCATATGTACTCATTGACTGCTCATAAGCCCTTCAGGCTTCCGCAGTCTTTAATGTTCAGTACAATTTGTTTTTTTGTAATAATTTTGGACAATAAAAAAAAAAAAAAAAAAAGTGTATCCGGCAGGTCTACCATGAGTTTACAACATTGACACCAATCGATGCTCGATATCGACTGCCGCAAAAAAATGTATGAATAAATTAAAAGTGCCACCTCGCGGTCAATTGTAGAACTAAAATTGACAGCGAGTACGGCAATCACAAGCTTGATAGGTAGGCGAGATCGAGTATCGGCTATAGATGACATTTATTTTATGTTGCCAACTCATGGTAGAGCTACGGGTATGCACTCGACTAAATCTCAAGTTCATTCCCTGAAGCTAGAACGGCACACTGGTGCAAAAATACAGGAGAGGCAGGAGTCTGCGGCCGGATACTCTAGCAGCTAGATATCTATTCTCTAGCTAATACCAATGTAATAAGGAAAATAGTATAACAAGAATAAACAATGTAAAGTATTCTTTTTGTTATGTAAAATTGTGATGTTTGTCTCCATTGAAATGTATATTATTATAATTATTAATCTTAATATAAAAATGGTACGGTCCATAATGTATGTAGAGTAGTTAAATTATTAAAAGAAATACATTATTAGCTCGTGATTTTCTTTCCAATAAAAATTGTGTTGATATTTTAGTACTTATACATCTTGTCACATTTCACATCTTCATAGCTCTTGAAAAAACTTACTACATATGACAATATGTACATTTTATATTATTTTATTCTTAATTCGTTGGTTGCTGCATTTATATGCTGCATGCACATTATTAAAGAAAAGAGAAGTTGTGCGTTCTCTCTCTGTCGAGCCATCTTCATTCTCCACGTATACTGATTTATTTAAGAAATCGTTATTCATTTGTTTTTCATTTGACCATTCCAGATTTCAAGAAGGACTGGTCCGACCACGCGCTCTGGTGGCCCACGAGGAACAAATGGCTCGCCCGTCCCAAGCACACCCTAGACCAGTATGGTGTGCACGCCGACGCAGCCCTGCACTTCACACCGATGCACAAACCCCTGAGGATCCAGCTGCCGGACTTGAGATATGTGGACTGCAAGATTGACTTCTCCATTGACACGTTCAGCGCCGTGGTACAACTTTGTAAAAGCCTCGGTAAGTAAAGTTACATGCTTATCAAGTGAATGTACATATTGATATCCATTTTCATCCAATGTTTTTAAGACGAAATATGCTCCAAAGTTGAAAATTCTTCCTCATGAATATTTTAAAACTAGACCTTTGAAAATGGTCAATCGACATTATTTTTTATGTGTAATAAATTTTCACAAAATACTTTATTCGGTTTTGTTCACCGATACACGATTAAAGAAATTTGACTCAATAGTAAAACATCGCAAACTTTCCCAAAAACACCCTTGAAGACGTTGCCGTCGATGTAAGGAATCAACTCCATTCAGCTTCTATGGAGGATATATTTATACAAAAAAGAATATAATATGTAATCCCAAGAAATATTTAAATACTTTCAGCTCAGTTTTTTGTAAAAGCGAAATTTTTCTTTTTTCAGAAAATATAATAACACAAATACGAGTATTGTAAAATTTTGGAAGCGCGCACGCTCAGTATGTCATTCAACCTTACAGCTTCGCTACCATTTCGTCTTATAAAATTTTTTTAAATTTTTTTTGATTCGTCTTATATTTTTTTGTTTTGATTGCTAAAGAGTTCTTAAAATGTAATGCTTAGGTTTTTTTAATAATCGGTTTAAGGACTTGTCATACTGTAAACGCCTAAATTATCGCGCGCAATGGATAGAGCGAAGCACATGCTCTGACATGAATGTTGTTTCAATGAGATTACGTATTGTGTCGAACCAAATCGAGCCGAATATTAGCAGCTAACAAACAGTAAGCTACAAACAAAACTTTATCGTTAATACTTCTTCTTTTAAGACTTCTTCGACGAGTTATACAAAAGCGACTGATTCGTAGTCACTCCTACTCGTCCCCATATCAGTTTTATTACAAACTTATCCATCAAAGCTGTCGTAAATTCTAAACATGAGCAGTTACGGTTTAAGTGTCGTCTTTAAAAGTGACAAGAGTAAAGAATTTCTTGTATGTTTAAAAACATTGTCTAGCTTTGCGTGATATAACGTTTATCACTTTGATGGTATGACAGCACTGAATTAGAATAGAAAGTAAAATTAACTAGTTAGAAATGTCTAGCGAGACGAGTTGACACAAGACATGTGATCTGTGGTTGACACTGTGTCGGTAAATGTAAGCGTAATTGTTCCTCAATCGTATGAACGTTTCGTCATAATTTTAGTTTTGAAATATATAAAGACAAAAAGACTTTGCTTATGGTGGTAATATTTCAACTTGGGCAATATCTTTACTTATAATAAAGGAGTAGAGCCCAAAAAGCCTGTTCTTGGAAGAAAAAAAATGTGGGTCAGAAGACGTAAAATTACCTACTGAACAATATGAGGTTTTTAAAAAAAACTGTCTGTCTGTATGTTCACGCATAACTTAAAAACTACCGCATAGTTTTCGTCGAAATTTGGTATATGGATAGAATTGAGCCCGGAGCTCCCAAATATACTTACTATAACTTTTTTCTTAATCCGTTACATAAATCCAAGATGGCAGTTTGATCTCTCTATGCTACACTTTTTCTTATATTAAACTGGGGTCTCTAACTACCCACCATAGTCAGCTGTATGTTGCTTGCTCAAAAGTGACAAGCTTCCAAAACTTATAAATACTCTCAGATGGGCAAAGGACACGAAATATAGTTTACACTGAAATTTTATCATAGATAAATCAAAATAATATGAGTTAGTGAGACAATTCCTACGCGAGCAAAGCCGCGGGATCCAAAGTTTACGTGTAACTTAGGTTCGCTATTCGTGTTATAGTTTGTAGTAGACGAAGATATAGCGGAAATGTATTTTATTCATGGTCCTTATAAATATAACTGCTAATCTATATGTACAAATGAGTGAGAATCATCTATTTTGTTACCAACGACATATTGAAATCATGTATCAATCAATGAATTAACATTTTCCTCAGGTATAAGGCACCCGGAAGAGCTCTCCCTCTGCTACCCCCTAGAACCGTCTCATCTCAAACAGAACTACCAAAACTTGAAGGAAGCAAAACGGATAAAGACCACACACCCGGCAGATACCAACACGTTCATAGCTGCCACCAGGGGGTCTTCGAACAGCCTGGACAGGTCCAATGGGCCATGTCCGGCTACTCCACCCCCGCCCAGGTCACTGTCTGCTACTCCTGTGGCTTCACAACAGGTGAGTGTCTCTGCTTTAACTGACCAAATTGAGTTTCGTCTGTCCGTATATTTGTTGGGTGGTACTCGTATGTACGTCTTCCTGTACAGGTCGCATTTTTCAACCAATCTTGACGAAACTTGGTATGCACGTTCTACTATTTATGTCGTCGGCGATTTTGAGTGGGGTACTTTTCCTAAAAGAGGGGAAGTTTGCTGCGGCGCTATTC
Organism: Selenia dentaria; assembly: GCA_917880725.1. Taxonomy (NCBI): domain Eukaryota; kingdom Metazoa; phylum Arthropoda; class Insecta; order Lepidoptera; family Geometridae; genus Selenia; species Selenia dentaria. Next base: position 10,037,795 of record OU862895.1, on the reverse strand, counting down.
ACCGACCGATTTTGATAAAATTTGGTACACGCATTGGGTGCAGGTAATTCCTATTTAAAGTCAGGTAATTATATGAGCATAATTCGTTAAGCGGTTTCCGAGATAATAGGTTGTGCAGTACTGCGAAAAATTGCCGCTAATAAGACTTGTGCTCACGAGGTCTACTGTTCGCAGAACTACTAGTTTTAAGTTTGTTTCATGCTATGTCTGTGTTACTGGTTCAAATTTAGTTATTTTCTAAGTACTTTGTGGTGTGTCCGATTGAGCTGACATTTGGTCTAAGTAAGTGGCAATACAATATTATCGTACCATGCTGGTCTGAGCTGGTTTGATGATAGAGTTGGAAGACCATAGTAGTGAAGAGTTCCTTCAGCTGTACGATATAACCCCGTCGTGTTTGCACTCATTCTACCTAATAATATATTTTTCTCCTTCTAACTTATGTATTTCTAGCGGAACGTTGATGTTAAAGATAAGTGTGCGAATTCATGATTATTTTTGTTGGTGTAGAACTTTCTTCTCTTTATCGGAGAGATACTTAGTTCCTTCAAAAATACTCTACAGATAGGTTAAAGTTGAGCGGGCATTGTAGTATGAACAGTTATGTTATATCTGGTGCATCTGCTTTATGTCTGTCTTGTTTACGTTATGTTCGCTTTCTTTATCATAACTCGTTTGGATAGTCTGTATTTTAAATATTATAACAGTTTAAAATACTCAGTGAAAGATGAAAACCAAACTGCTCTTTTTACTTGCGACCATAAAAAGAGTTTCGTTATTTTTTTATAATATACACGGATGTAAAATAGTGGATATATGTTTATTTGTGTGTTGGATTGAGTGACTAAACGTGTTATGCGAGACATGGTTCTTGGATTAAACATTAGCCTTTTTTGGCTCAAAGTACTAACGGTACAATATCAATTTGCCATCGTTACCGTTAATCCGAAAAGTTATCATTCAATCTCAATCATTCATCACAATAAGTCGTTAACCCCTTAAATCTGCGACCGCTTTGCCAAGCCTCGATCATTATAAAAACTAACACGTGCCTATAAAACGGCATTTGGCTGATTATATCTATGAATAATCATTTATGTTGGACTAGGCCTATAAGATTTTAATCAGTTGAAAGGTACCTAACAAATTTGTATTCAGTGCCTACTCTTGCATTGTGAATTTTGTAAGGAAACTAAAGATCTCGGGTCCGATTTTATTACAAAAGCGAAATATATGATTATATTTTTATTATGAAATTAAGTTCCGTAACCGGATATAGAATTCGTTGGTTTTGCTCAAAGTACGGTTATGTAGTTGCACCAGCTTGTATAGTGGTTCATAAGAATCAATTTCTGGGAAGTAATGTAAAGGCATTGCAATAAAAAAAATTGTCATATATAAAGAAACAACAAAAAACGTAAAGTTTTAACAGTAAATGCCATAGAAATTGAATTCTTTCCGGTAAATCGTTGCAAGTCTACGATATACCAGATTACAGCAGTATTACAGCGGTATTACAGCAGTGCGATCACCAGCTGTGTATCATGATTTGAGCACAAGGGGTCGATTCTACTTACTAAATTTTAATCGAACCGTAGCTGATCGGTGACTTATACGTATTCTTATTCTGCTATCTGCTATTGAAATACAGTCCAGGTGCAGTAACGTTTCTGTTGTCGATCGAAACATTTATATACTATTAACTCGATAAACAATGAACGTGACGCTAAATCATATTTGTTTCTAGTAGTGTTTATTGTAATTTTAATAAATATATATATATAGTAATGTTTAGGATGACGTAACGTTCCAATTTGCCTCTAGGAATAGTACGAGTAGAATGGCTTTTTACCCAAGTAATGATCGAACGACAACAGGATTTGAACGTTGTGAAATTGTAGAATTGGCCTCCAGATCTAATTAAATTTAGTATGTATGTTACTGTCAAATCTCCAACCATGTCGAGATTCAGAATTGAAGGCCTTTCTGAAAAACCAGCATAAAACTCTTAACATAGTGACTTAAAATCGTTGATTGACGGGCGATTTCTGTAACATTTCTGATGACATCACAAAATAGTTTAATAGCTTTATCATTTTCATAACAGAATGGCACACTCCGTCGGTACGGGAACCACATCTACAGCACCCAAAGCGACGGATCAAGTGATGGAGGGTACTGCGGGACTCCGCCTAGAGCCGCGTCCATGGACGCTCTGGATTCTTTAGCAGAACTGTCCTTGGCAGATTCTCCTCTAGAGCCCGATAGCCAGTCCAGGGAGTCTCTACTCACGCCAAAGTCGCTCATGGAACGCGCCAGGATGAACGTTGGGTATGTAGTCATTCATAGATCCTACTGGTTGTCACTAGATTCAATAAAATAAATAAAAATTATACCGTCACACAAAAGTATATTTATAAAACAACACAATATATTTATTCTTAGGCATTAGGGGGTATGCTCAGCACTGAGCTGCGTAGCACTAATGGTCGTCGCTTGTTAATTTCATCTTTGCTTTCCATCAGGCGAGAGGGAGTTACTTTAATGAAACATTATTAAAAAAAAACTACAACTTAATAACAATGACTAGATAGGACTAGCTCAAAAATCAGGATAAACCGTGAAGCGTGAACCGTGAACATTGCGACGAGAGGTACCTACTACGGTATTCTGCCCAGCCGTGCGAGCGTGGATCTCACAATAAACTTTTCGAGTCTTGAGATTGTTTATTAACTGTCTTACCTTGTCTCGACTAGTATAGATCAAGCTGCAATACCTATATCGGGGTCTTTTACCGATAATTTTATCCTATCGACAATCCTCCACACCACAGGCTCGTTTAAAGGAATGCCCTGCACTTAAGCTCTCCTGTAGACCTCGATAGTGAGAGGGTTACATCTCTTTCCAAACTAGCTCATAATATGCTTGATTTTTTGTGGTAGTGCCACGCTGCAACCCCACGATGGGCCGGCATGAACGGAGAAGTATCACACTCCCACATAACACCGACGTGAAGTAACATAGCTTGCTATTGCGTTTCGTCTGTTTGTGGGAGGTTGCGGAGGCCCGTTTCCCTGCCTTCCCCGTTCTCCCTCTCCTTACCCTCCCCCTCCACCCTCACCCTTCTATCTCTTCCTTCCTATCGTCCTTCCTCAAAGGTATCACTAACCATCAGGTGAGCCGCTTGCTCGATTGCCAAACTATGCAAAAAAAAACTTCCCCAAGTTTAACACAGGGAAGTGAACTTTGTTACAGCCAACTGATTGAGACTAGTTCACAGTTCGTTCGGCAAGTTACACACATACAGGTTCTAACGACTTCTGGCTTCGAAGGAGGCTTCAGCCTTGGGTTAAGAGTGCGTGGGATACTTTCAATGTCTTGTTCTGTATTAGCAATTCGTTGTATGCTTTACGAGCTTTGATTGCTTCGTCAGGGCTCGCCCTCACGACGCAGTCAAAGTACATAGTACAAAACAAAGTTCACGACAAAACAATACCTCGGTTTGCTATCAATTTACAACTTCAAAACATCATATCCTGGTTAATGACGTCATGAATGTAATCAATCATAAGTTTGCTGGGCGATTCATTGGGTCCAAATCCACTATTCCATAAAAAGATATAGATAAAATTGATAAAACGATTCAATTTTCACCATTAGCTCGACACGCATTGGAATCCAGATATATAGTCTCATGTAAATAGGGCTAATTCTGTGATTGGAATGCGCTTTTTCGAGTTTGATTTCTTTCCATTGTCTTTTCCATGTAAATAAGTCTAATATTTATATTTAGAATTTTTTCAAATTTAACACAATTGCTGGCCTTAAAATTAGCATGTACGAGTAGTATGTACTAATACAAAATACAAAGAGGTTTTATAAGAAAATGAAATTGTGTGATGGTGAATATTACATATATGTCATTTCCTTTAATTTCAAAAATAGCGCTCTAAAACAAACCTTAATGTGATGAACTTGCTATTTATTGTTCTGGTTGTTCTTTTGCAGATGGCTTGACTCATCCCTCTCTATAATGGAGCAGTGGGTTCGCGAATGGGATACACTACAACTACGATTCAAATTCTATTCGTTCTTCGACCTCACTCCCCGCCCGGTAGACGCGCCTCGTCTCAACCAACTATACCAGCAAGCGCGTTGGCAGATTCTGAACCAGGAACTACATTGTACTGAGGAAGAAATGCTGCTGTTCGCCGCTTTACAGGTATGAACTTTACCCTAAGGAGAGTCCCTTATATATATGTGGCTTTACCCGAGTGTTTTTAAGTTGTGTACTCGTACCTACATTCTCAAGATAATCCTACGGCTTGATGGGTTTTAATATAATGTATTAACAGTAATTCTTAAAATTCGCTGTTAAAAATCATGGAACATACATGGGGTTGATTCTGGTACCCTAAAAGTGTTCTATTTCTGAACTTCCGCTTGACACTATTTTTTGGGACACCCACACGGACAATAAGGCGGATTGTGTTTGAGAGAATTAATTTATAGTTATTATTGTTATTACTTTGATGCCTCTCTCAGCCCCGGATCTAGGGGAGGACTGGGATGCTCGCCCCGGGCGGAATTTAATCAGGGGCGCCAATTAGTAATCAAAATTATAATATAGTATGATTAAAAATAAGTTAGCTTAGTTGTCTCCTGCACCGTTGACTTGCTTGTAAGAAAAAAATAGATTATAGATAATAATGAGAACAGATACTAAATTTTTTAAAATTAATTAATCTCAAATGCGGAAGAGCCCCTCTCTTCAGCATTTGAAAATACAATACAAATACAAATTTATTTATTTGCTAGAATACAATATTATATAAGGTCTTTAACTAATAGTTATGTCAATGTATTCAGCCTGCAGGCAGGCGTGCAAATATTATAATAATTAAAATATAAACTATCATTCAAATATAAAGTAATAAAATAACATTCAACAAATTTCTAATCATACATTATTAAATTCTATACTTAATTATATTATTTAAAATTAAGATATTCATTTACACTATAAAAACAATTGTCCAATAGCCACTTATGTAGGTTTAATTTAAATTTATTACCATGCAGCAATTTTATATGGTCTGGTAATTTATTATAAATAGTTATGCACATGTTGTATACATTTTTCTTATAAATATCTCTATGACAAGTGGGTTGGTAAAGTAGATTTTGGAATTTAGCTCTTTTTTGTCTAATGTTAATCTCGTTACGTTTTGTAAAATAATTAGGATGAGCTCTAACGAAAACACATGTGTCTTTAATGTACATACAAGGAAGTGGTAGGACATTACATTTCTTAAATAACGGCTTGCAACTATCCAAAAACCAAGCTTTATTTATAACTCGAATACACCTTTTTTGTACTTTGAAGGCTTTGATTGAGTCTACAGAGTTTCCCCACATTATTAAGCCATAACTGAGAACTGATGACACATAGCCATGATATGCAGCCAAGGCAGCTTCCGCTGAAACAGTTTGCCTTACCCTTTTGAGTGCAAAAGTAAAGCGACCGAGCCTCTGACATACAGTATTCACATGAGTTTTCCAATTAAGGTGTTGATCTAAATTTATTCCTAAGTAATTAAAAGATTCTACTTCAAGTACTTTTTGATTTTTATAGTCAATGTCAAGAGGTATTAATTTTGTATTGTATGAATTAAATTGAATCATTTTAGTTTTATTTATTTTTAAAGTCAAATCATTATTTTCTGTCCACTGAATAATATCCTCTGTTATTAGTTATTGTTTCAGATCTAAAATTTTCTTTAGTTAAGCTATTTCTATTATTACTTATGACTTTTGTTACTTGAGTACATTGCCTCCTATTCTGCAAATAGCTACTTAACCATTCCAAGGCTTTACCCCTTATGCCATGTAATTCAAGCTTGCTTAATAGCTTCGAGATTAATTAATGCACTATCGAGTCTTATCTCGGTTGGAAAAACTCGTAGATCCGGGACTGACCTCTTGAATCTTTTCTAAGCAACTATTCCCATCAACAGCTCCAAATCGAGCTGCAAACCCTCGCCGGCGGCAGTTTGGATGCAGCGGACGGTTCGGCCGGAAACACGAGCTCAGTTTCAGCTCCGGAAGACGAAATAGACGCGGCTCTATGCGAATTGCAAGCGCAGTTGGAAGGAGGCCCACCGGCCCGGCCTGACATCACACATGTGCCGGAGTTGGCTGGATATCTAAAGTACCTCAGGTAAGATTTGGACTCTTATTATAATCACTAATCAAACTCATAAGTATTCTGAAATCATTTTAACTTCTAATACGAGTTTATCAATTATATTATATAATTGTTAACTAACGTGTTTTCCTTCGAATAAATCTTATTTCTTTCTTTCTTTCTATTTTTCTATCACATTAATACTAGTAGTTCTGCGAACAGTACATCTCGTCAGCACACAGTCTTATCAGCGACAATTTTTCACATGCTCATATTCGAAATTCCTCTTTAACGTCAGATACCTAATGTTTTTTAAATCGTTCAGTAAATAGTGCCGCAGCAAACTCCCCCCCCCCCCCTTTAGGAATAGTACCGCCCTCCACTCAAAATCGCCGGCGACTAAAAATTATATTGAATATAAGAACATGTATACCAAGTTTCGTCAAGATTGGTTGAAAAATGCGACGTGTACAGGTGGACGTACATATACAACCTAACAAACATACGGACATATGAAAGTCAATTTGGCCAGTTAAAGCAGAGACGCTGCTCGCTTGGTCAATTATAAAGGCACAAGTTTGTGACTGTATTTATATGTTTGTTACTTTTTCACACTCAAACGGTTGAACCAATTTTGATGACATTTAGTATGAAGGTTGACGAGGCGCTGGATTAACATGTAGGATACTTTTCTTCATCATCAATCGGGCCGCCGCTATACTATATAACTATATTATAAATGTGAAATTTTCTATATACCAATTTGATGTTTGTTACACGATCGCGCCAAAACGGCTGAATGCATTTAGATGAAATTTGGAGTAGAGATGGTTTGTACCCAGGATTAAGACATTTCCAAGGTTCCATTTACAAGGGTAGTTTCCGAGGGGTCGTGATAAACTTCTTCTACGCAAGCGGATACTAATCTTATATTATTGCTTGTCCTGATTGACTGACTGATTGACGGGTTGAATGATTCATCAATGAAGAACCTAAACAGCTGGTCCTACCAATTTGATCTGTAGGCAGTTAATTTCTTTTATTTTGCAAGCATTCATGTAATGAAGCATTTTTGGACATACCGATTCCTAACGTGAGTGTTTTGCGGGTAAATGTTAGTCATCACGATAATTTGCAATAGAAAAAAGTATTGATTTTCAAGAGTATAGGCAACGCGAACTTTAATATTGACTTGCTGCCTCACGGTTACACCCGCGTGGTGATGGATGATGATGAAGTGTCCTACGTTATTCCAGCGCCTCATCTATCTACATACCAAACTTCGGTAAAATCCATTCAGTAGTTTTTGTGTCAAAGAGTAACAAACATACATACAAACTTTCGCATTTACAATATTCGTAGGACAGGCGCTTTCATATTAAAAACTACTTATTATAAACTACTAAAGATCATAAATGATGTGTTTTATTCTTATATTTTATCAGCGTTCAATATATTTTAGTAATATTTGTCTTTGTTAAACTATAAAATTTATATTACTTTATATGTAGGTACCTATTATATAATATTTTTTATTAGTGTACTTTATATTCATGTAAAATTATTTCTTCTTCCATCGCTGTGCGTCGTTCAGCAAATGTAACAACCAATACTGCATTACGTAAGACTCTCTCATTACCCTTATTGTCACGTATTAGAGTTGATATTAACAATGGTAATTGTGTTCCCTTCCTTAACATGTACAGTATGGGTCGACTCACTTAAGTATGAATCATAGACAGATAAATTAACTCTGTATTGAAATACCACATTACAAATAAAGAAATATGAAAAAAATCATACAAATATCACGTAAATTAAATATTGCTGGTTTTATCGTTCAGAACGATCTCTTTCAAACAACCATGCCCGGAAATAAATAGGCATACTACTTATAAAAACGGTGGTGTATAAAACAAGAGTGCACAATAGCAAAACTCAAGAATGTAGTACGAATTGTACACGCTCAGGATTCTATATAATATGAATCCTAGAATCCTTCACTAAGGGTACGTTCCGGCAAGCGCCGTCAACAATGTGAGTCGACCCTATTAGTAATAGAAACCTATTATGTATTGAAAGTCCAATAAATTAACCTGTATTTGTGGATAAAGTATGGTCCATGGCTAATATTCTAATTTAAACATACTATAGTTCTTGTAACCTGTCATAATTATTTACTAGTTAAGTATTATAATTGTAAAGTAGATATCTACTAAACTAGATTATAATAACCTTATAGTAATCGTAGAACTTACTACTAAAATTAATTTAATATGATTATGTATAGTTTTTAATATTATCACTTTTGAATTGTATACAAGTAAACTATTTTAGTTTATATTTGGAAATATATCCATAAGCTTATGATAATCATACTGCCATCAACACAATAGAAACGAACAGTATTATTTTTATTTAATATTGGGACAGTTACTCGAATTGAGTGAACTATTTATTAGGACGTTCACAAAACGCTTAGCGTAATCCATTACTATTTTAAGCTTGATATATTGACGTGGAGGTACCATATGTAGTGGTAAGGTTGAAATATAACTACTTTAGCAATTAAGCTCTGCCACATCAGCTACTATTTGGCACTTAAAGAACTTGTATGGATGTTGTCCCGTTTATTACTAAATATTAGTTCTGCGAACAGTAGACCTCACGAACCAGCTAACCCTTTATTAGGGTAAATTCCCCATATATAATAAAACATCGATCACTATAAAATCTACGGCATCGTAGCACCTTTATACCAAATTTCATCGAGATTAGTTGTATAATACGACCTGGGCCCCAAGTCTATTGAGCAAACGCCACACTACTGCGATGATTCTGCGATTGAGCTGCCTTTAATGTCAAATTCGGTAGTCTATTAGCACTAGCTCTCAATCGCAGTTGTATAGCTATCGCATCGCTGTTGTTTTGGCTGTGCTACGGCTTGCGAATGTTGCCGCTGAAATAAAATTGAAAACTTCTACCCGTCAAGCATCAGTCCGAACATCAATACAGTGGTTTTCTAGCAAAATCACACAATAAATACATTTTTAATCATTTTGCTATCTAACAAGTTTTACAACAAAACTAATTTTATAGATCAGATTACCGATGTATGCCGCTGTAGCATCGCAATCGCAACCAATAGTTTACAGCAAACCAATTTTGTCAAAAACTATCGATAGTAAGCCGCTAGCCCGCGGTCGCACAATACAATACAATACAAAAACTCTTTATTTGCACCAAAGTAAATACAACATAAGGAAACAACTTAAATAGTAGGCACAAATGGGCGGTCTTATCGCTAAAAGCGATCTCTTCCAGACAACCTTTGGATGGATAGCGATTACATGATTGACATGGACGGTGGTGCAACATCACGAAGAAATATATTATTACCTAGTATTACATGAAACAGATGTAACACTAGATAAAAGGGTAAAATTCAAATTAATAAAAATACACTTAAATATAACAATACTTACACTTACCTACACGTAATAATAATATAATACATATATTATACTATAAACATACATGAACATATATACTTACACATACATAAATATCAATAATATAAAATAATATCAATCAATGAATTATGTCAGGGATTAACATTTAACGTGGAGAGATAGTAGTCTTTTACTTGAGCTTTGAAGCTATTCAGCGATTGCGCGCGTTTGATACTAGTAGGGAGGGCATTCCAAAGGTGAACTGCCTGGACTGTGAATGAAGAGTTGTAGAATATAGTACAATGTTCAGGAGTCGTTAGAAGTAAGTTTTCTGATGACCTAAGAGAGTAAGAAGAGCATTGGAGAAATCTAAATCGTTCTTTTAGGTAAAAGGGAGTAGAAGGATTAAACAATATGTTATACAGAATAGGGAGGATGTGAGAATTCCGGCGAAGGCGTATAGGGAGCCACTTAAGTTTACAGCGAAATTCGGAAACGTGGTCGTACTTTCGCAGACCAAAAATAAACCGAATACAGAGATTCTGTAGACGCTCCAGCTTGTTAAGCTGGTCCTCTGTGAGATCTATGTAACTGGCATCAGCATAGTCAAGAATGGGAAAAAGGAGAGATTGTGCAAGTGCAGCTTTGGTAGCAGTGGGTAAAAAGTTACGCAGTCTGTTAAGTGAGGCTGCTGATGCAAACATTTTTCGTGCTACAGATTGGATTTGTGGTTGCCAAGACATACAGTTATCCATGATTATTCCCAAGTTCTTAACTTGAGTGCTATAAGGCACACATATACCACCAAATACGATTTCGGGGAGAGTTGTGAAATCAATCTTCGATACTAATCTGGAGCTTCCAACAATGATAACTTGAGTTTTTATTGGGTTTATTGTAAGTCCGTGAGATCTACTCCAGTTAGCTATACGAAGTAAATCGCCGTTGACCTCATCAACAGCATCTGCTAAGTGATCTAGTGGAGCCTGAGAGTATATCTGAAGATCGTCTGCATAGAGATGGTAGGAAGAAGTAAGAAAGAAAGATATAGAGTTTATAAATACGGCAAAAAGAAGAGGTGACAGTACGCCGCCTTGAGGAACGCCAGCATTTGTTTCACACCAAGAAGAGAAAGTATCCTGAATGCGAATACGTTGGCGTCGCCCAAATAGATAGCTTCGAAACCAGTCAATTACCGATGGAGATATGTTTATAGAGCGAAGCAATGCTAGGAGGATGTCGAAATCTACGGAATTAAAAGCATTGCTAAAGTCAAGTAAGGTAAGTATGGTAAGCTGTCTGTTATCCATACCTAGTCTGATGTCATCAGTTACTTTGACAAGTGCAGAGACAGTGCTATGGCCGGTTCGAAACCCAGACTGGAGTGGATTAAGAAGCATATTTTGGTTGAGGAAGGAACTGAGTTGGTTATGTACTAGGCGCTCCAAGACTTTTGATAGGAAAGGAAGAATAGAAATAGGTCGATATTCGGAGAAGGACTTGGGATTAGATTTCTTGGGAAGCGGGATGATTTGAGCTTCTTTCCAGCAAGATGGTACGGTGCCCTCCAAAATAGAATTGTTTAATATATGGCATAGGATAGGGAGGATTTCATCCAATATAAGAACAATCATATTTCGGCTGATGCCGTCACCGCCTGCTGCATTGGAGGATATTGATAGTATGCTCTTTATAACATCACATGCAGTGAATTGACTCAGAACAAAAGGTGAGTGATCAAGAGTAGGGAGAGAAGAGAGATAAGTCAAAGTACATAGCTATTTTGTCATTTGAATTTACATTGGATGACGAAGAGAAATGTTGGTTGAGTGAGTTGATATCTAAATCTTGCGGAATTGAATGATGACGTGATTTCCCTACTCCCAATGATCGCAAGAACTTCCAGACTTTAGCTGGATCTTCATTATCTACTGAGTCATGGATGTGGCGACGTAGAGCATCCCTACACATTCTATTGCAGCGATTTCGAGATTTAATATATTTTTGCTTATTCACGTCATTAGAACAATGCTTTAACTTAGACTTTGCTGCTACTTTTTTGTGCATTAGTTTTTTTATGTCTTCAGTCAACCAGGGTGCAGGAAGGTGTTTTATTTTTATGGCCCGCAAAGGAGCATGGGTGTCATAAAGCTGTGTAAGAGTGGAATTAAATATGGATACTTTGTCATCGATATTATTGGCGCTATGAACTTGTACCCAATCTATTTCACCAGCATCGTTTCGAAGTTTTTCCATGTCAATTGTACCAAAGCTGCGCTGCAGAAGTATCTTAGGCTTAGGTTTAGGAGGACGTACCTTATACGACAGAAAGATGAGGTCATGATAAGAAAAAGCATCAGCAGAACATTGTCCGTGTTTAACAACATGGTGTAAGGATGATACAAAAATAAGATCCAAAAGGGAGGGATTACAATTTGGAAAGTTATGGGTGGGGTTGAGTGGCAAAATGTGCATGTTGCTAGAATTAACTATGGATTCCAAATTCACACAACGAAAGTCTTTTTTTATAAGGCAAGTGTTAAAGTCTCCCATAATTATATTATGGGTATAAGATGGAATAAGATCTTCTAAAATCTTTTCAAAAGATGCGAAGTAATTGACTCTTATGGAATGGCTATAGTAGACTCCGAGAAGAATTTTGGTGTGTGAAAGTAAAACTTCAATAAAGAGATGCTCACCGGCATCACAAGGCGGAGGCTGTGGTGACATATTTATTATTGAGTACAGAAAATGAGAACGTAGATAAATAGCCACACCACCGCCAACGCTGCCGGTTCTATCGTTACGTATAAGTATGAAACCGGGGAGAGAGAAAGAGGTGGACGGGAGACAAGGTTTCAACCAGGATTCGGAGACTAGTATAGCATGTACATTTGTATTGTCAAATGATGCCAGCATATCAGGGTAATGAGCCGGAATACTCTGTGCATTTATATGGAGTACATTAAAATTCTTAGGCACATCAGAGAACTGAGCCGCTAAGGTATCACTTAGCGTAGGAATGCTTACAAAGCTATCGTTTCCACTGTTAAAAGTATCATTCGAAGAGAAAGACAGATATTCGTCACTGGTGCTGCTACTATCTTGAGTATTCGACATATTACATTAATATTATTAATATAGATATATACAATTATATAATAATAAATATTTTATATATAAACTAAGAATATATAATTTCTTAACTATGTGTTAAATGTATGTACTACTACATACTTACGCATACTCCATCTGCCGACTATGTGGACGAGAGCGCTATTACCTTCTCTATAACTATAACACAAATATAAAAGTAAAAGTAAAATGTATGATTTCTCCTACAAATTTAGTAATGGATATTCAAAGTTTTATAACATTCGCTTGGACAAGATTACAATTAAAAACCTACTTAAGTCGTCGTTACTTCGACTTCACGGACTTGACATATCAACTAATATTTTTACGTGACAAATGACAAATGTACAACTCATAAGAGTCCTTATAAATAGAAAAAAAAAATCTGTCTTCTGTCAAATTTTTAGTAACGTCAACAAATATTTATGAAGAAGAGGTTGACTTGAATTGAATTGAACTGAAAGTGGAAAATAATATACATGTTTGAAATTGGGTACTCAAAAACAAAGGCAACTAATTAGACAGGGAAGTGGGTAGACTACGTAGTACATATTTGGTCTGTAGGGTAGACAATTTATATGCAATGAGGAACCAGACAAGCGATTTTACAGTGACTGGGTTATTGAGAATGAACTAAACCTATGTACAATGAAATATGTACCTATTCCTACTTTCGAGATGATGCAGCAGCGACCCGCCTGGACTTTGATGTTGCCGCTGTTGTCTCTTTCGATCCTGGAGCAGGAGCTGGCTTCAAAGTTCCCGACACTTGCGCCGGTACAACATTTTGTAGTTCGATAAGGCTGCAGATGCGGTGACGAGTACCATCGGGCCCAATGACATAAATAAAGCCGTCCTTTGTCCAACACTTTGCAATACCGACTCGTTGTCTTGCTTCCATAAAGGCTTGGTGTCTAGACCTGGTTAGAAACTCGGACAGTGTTATTTATTTATTTCAATTTGGGATTCTTACAGCTAGGTGTTAGCTTTAAATACATGTAGGTGCTGAAGGCCATTTAAAAGATTCCACTAATGAATATAAAATAATTTAAAAATAATAAATCGAGTAGACTATAAATATAAAAAATATAACAAAGATGTAACATTTATACAAAAAATAAAAACTAATAAAAGAATGCATTTGACAGTATTCTCTTGAGCTGCTCGACAGACGTATTGAACAGATCAAGATCATGCCGAGATGCTACGTCATTGAAACAACGGCTTGCTCTTATCAGATAACTGTTTTTCCTATAGATAGAGTTGACCATTGGGGTGAATAGCCTACACGGTCTCCTAGTTGGATCAGCTGGCACTTTCACACCCACGAGTTCCAGCAACTCAGGACAATCAACTGCTCCATTCGCTATCTTTATTAAGTAAGCTACATCAGCAATTTGCCGTCTTACATCTAAAGGAAGAATGTGAAACTTCTGACAGCGCTTTCTGTAGTCTGGAAGATATGTTTTTGTTTTAAACTGCAGATGACGCAGAAACCGTTTCTGAATTCGCTCAATACGCGTAATGTAAATATCGTACTTAGGGTTCCAAATTTGCGAGGCGTATTCTAAATGGCTACGTACATAGGCACAATAGAGGATTTTGATGGTTTTTATAGATTTAAACTCTGTAGATAAACGCAGGACAAAACCTAGCGCTCTCGATGCCTTATTTATGATACTATTGATGTGCTCATCAAAGAGTAGTTTGGTATCAAAAACAACACCCAAGTCACGAACTAAACTGACTCTTGTAATATAAGTATTTTTGAGTTTATAATTGAATATAAAGGGTTGTGGCTTACGAGTGAATGTGCATTGGAAACATTTAGTTATATTTAAGTCCAACTTATTAACTAGGCAATAGTCGCCGAATCGAACGAGATCCTCTTGAAGACCCTGGGCATGTTCTGGGGAGTCAATGGGGCAAAGTATCTTCATGTCATCAGCGTATAGGATTACTTTGGAGTACTTGAAGCATGAAGAAACATCATTGACAGTGACATTAAATAATAGTGGACCCAATAGAGATCCCTGTGGAACTCCAGAGGGGACTTGCATAGGTGATGACGTGTATCCATTGAGTACTACTGTCTGGCACCTGTTTAGTACATACGACGTAAACCACCTATACAAGTTCCCTCGAATACCTACGGATTGGAGTTTCTGAAGTAGTACTGTGTGATCGATTCGGTCAAAACATTTGTGGAAGTCTGTGTATATGACGTCCACTTGAGAAGGTTTGGACATATGCAACGTTAAGTAGTCGCTGCAGACAATTAGGTTTGAAGTTATAGACCTACCTCGTAAAAAACCGTGCTGCTGTGCGCTAAGTGAATGTTTTAAAGCGGGATAAAGTTGCTTGTATACAATCCTTTCTAATACTTTAGCAAACAGACATAGTTTGGAGATGGGTCTGTAGTTTTCAATAAGATTTTTAGGTCCCTTTTTGTGTATAGGTGTAATATACGCAGACTTCCAGATCGAAGGCATCACACCCTCTCTCAGAGATTGTCTAAAAAGTATGGTCAGAGGAGCTGATAAACTGTTAGCACATTGAACAATGAATGATGCTGGGATGTTGTCAGGACCTGCAGATTTGTTTAGGTCTAAGGACTTCAAGAGCTTGCAGACTTCTGAACAGTTGAACTCAATGTCCGCTATGTCCGTTGATGTCATGCTGTTCCCGGAAGCGTTTAGTAAGCAATCGGTATCGGTACTGTTTAAAAATGTGGAGTGAAAATATTCACTAAACATATTACATATCTCCTCCCCCGAATCGGACGAGCGTTGACCGAAACGTAATACCGCGGGGTAAGAGTTATTTTGATTTTTTGTTTTTACATAAGACCAAAAAGCCTTAGGATTTATTGAAATACTTAATTCAGTTTTCGATATGAATTCGTCAAACATGTCTTTCTCTAATAATTTAGCACGATCCCGTAAAATGACAAAGGATTGATGGTCAGAGCGATTGCCGTACGTTTTAAACTTTCGGTGATATTTATACTTCTCTTTTAAAATCGTGATAAGTGGTTTTTTAAACCAAGGAGGGTATTTCTGTGTAGGTGTGACCATTTTGAAAGGTATATAACTTGTCCTTAGATCATTTAAAGTACTGTAAAAAAAGGATACCAGTACCCTTCAATGAGGTTTTTGAAAACCACAACTTGTTCTGCATATCCAAGTCCTTCAGTTTAACCAAGACAGGCCTGGGCTTATCAGTAGTGGCGCGGCCCATTCTTTGGCAGCGATTAATATCATTCAAACTAAAGTCTTTCACATGCAAGTGATTAGTGACTGCCTGCATAACAACCGCAGCTGTATCTTCCTGTTTTTCTTCTGTTATCCCATGGAGCAGGAGGATTTTTCGCCGACTATGCATTTCGATGTTATCCAGATTCCGTGCCAGTAACCCCATCTGATGCTGAAATCCACGCATAACTTCTGCAGTGAATGATTTGAATGCTGCAAAATCTGCTGCCAAGGTGCCTGTGGTATTGGCGACAGGGGGTGTTTTCTGCAGTTCGCCTTCAAACTGGTCCATCCTCTTGTTTAGGGCAGCCATCACTTCAAGAAAAGTTTGGGATGCCTCCATTGTGAAAATTTTGTGTCTATATTAGTGAATTGAATTATAGATAGTGAACAATGGTGATAGTGCTGTTACAGGAAATAATGATTATGGCAGGTGAAGTATGCTCTCTGTTATGCTAAACTAAGCATAAATTATGACCCTACAATGGGTTTTTATAATTAAAACTTTATAAATTTAGAAGAGCTTATTTGGTGAGATGTTTACACACATACCCTCCAAAGAGAAAAAAAGCACCTAAATAGCGAGCAGACTAAACTGTCAAAAACTACAATTTTCATGCAATTGTTGCGATAACGCGGTTCTATAGCTAAGAGACTTGGCCCTCATACGTGAGGACCAACATCCGGACGGATGCAAGCAAATTTGCCAAGTCGTTGCAGAGATTTCGCTCATTCGGTCAATTGTTAGTTATTTCGTTTTGCAGACCCAAACGCTTCACGCTGAAGGCGTACAAACGCGGCTGGATGTCTTGTCGCGACGGTGTGTTGCGCATACACTCGTCGAGGGACGCGGCCGCTAAGGGCGACCCTCCGTCTTACTCCGTCGAACTGAGAGGCGCTGAGGTAACTATTGATTGATAGATAGATAACACTTTCATAATCATAATCAGCTCATTTTATTCCCACTGTTGGTACTCGAGCCTTCCTCTCAGAGGGAGGAGGTGGGCCATAATCCACCACGCGAGCCCAGTGCGGCTTGGTGGATAGGCTAGTGGCCAACCCATGTCGAAGTTTTCAGGCTGCCCGAAGGGCCTCGACATAGCCTAACGACTGTTGTTCTATGACAAACAACCGGGACCGATGACTTAACGTGGCTACCGAAGCACGGAAGCGCTCAGTTGAATAATGGCACTAGCGGTCACCCATCCAAGTCTTGACCGCAGCAAGTGTTGCTTAACTTGTTGATCGGTTAAGATCGCCAAGTCAAGCTCCGCTACAGCCCGCGGCACGTAACTCTAGCGCTGACCGTTATTGCGCAGAAGTCAAAAATTGGGTATCACAGGGGGGCTAGAGGGACGAAGGACTCTTGTCTCTCTCTGGCATATCGAAGACGAGGGACTCTTGTCTCTCTCTGTCACATGTGCGCGACTGTACCCATGCGCAGCTATCCCTTTCACATTTCGCTCAGCGCTAGAGTTACGTGCCGCGGGCTGTACGAGCGCTATAACAGTTTATATATAAATAATATTTAATATAACTATTCATTTAGAATAAGGTTCACATTCAATTGGAAATCACCAAAAGCAGTACGCTGTTTAAAAAATGAAAATCTATACGCAAATCTACTATATATGTACAGTTAAATAAAATTGAAATGTCTGTTTGTTATTCCAAATTATCAGCTTTTCACTACTGGCATATGAAAATATATACGGTACTTAATTTTTTTTATCTGTCTATCATTTTGTTCCGGCTGTGAAACGGCTGGACCGATTTTAACGAGACTTTTACTGGCAGATAGCTGAAGTAATTTAGGCTACCGTTATTTCACCATGACGCAGCTAGTGAATATTAAAACTATGATTTCAGGTGACTCCCGATGCTCACCCAGCGTCAGGACGATACAGCATCAAGCTTGAAGTGCCCGCCGAAGACGCCATGCACGAGATGTGGCTCAAATGTGAAAATGTAAGTAATGCCTTGAAATAATACTTATAGTCTACGAAGAAATGATGTCAGGAAGCATAACTCAGAACAAAAAAGTGGTCCTTCAAACCAAAACGACGTATGATTCCAAATACTAATTACTTCCGAGGTTACAAATAGACATGTTCGGTGATTGGTTTAAATTCAGAAGGAAAGCAGGGATTGGTCCACGCGCGTGCTGCAACGTCTACATGACAGCTGAGTCATAGCGGCGTGAACGATGTTATTGATTTAGCGCGACTTTTATTGGGTAATTTTTTAAGGCAGTTACTCTTCCTCGTATTATTTCTTCGTGGCATATAGTATTATTTTACTTTATAGATATGTTTATATCTATAAAGTATTATATATATTTATTTTAGAACACTTTTTGAGTTCGTCCGGGGCAGTACTGCCACCATACCTTTTCCTACCGTGAATCAGTAATATTCGCAATACTGTGTTTTGGTTTGAAGGTATGGATGCAGGCGTTATTACAGGCACACGAGACTTAACAACTTAAAGAATACTATAAACGCTCGCGATCTCTCCCCACAATTTGATCGTAAAAGTAAATATCCATGAGCAATACGCGGAGTGGGTGGTCTAACCACGAATACTAAACGCTCCCCGTCTCTCACACCACAAATTGACCGTAAAAGTGAATATCTAGGAAGAGGAATACGCGGAGTGGGTGGCAGCATGCCGGCTGGGAGCCCGCGGACGCTCGCTAGCGGACTCCGGGTTCGCGGCGGAGGCGGCGGCTGTGCGCACATTACTCGCGCTGCAGCGGCCGCAGCCAGCCGCCGCGCTCCAGCAGCACAGCGTCCCGCATCTCGACCATCTGCAGCCAGAGAACTATCTCGCGCCGAGGTTCCTCAGGAAACTTAAGGGGAAGGTAGGTTTCCGTTCCGTTTCTCTCCTTTATAGGCTCTTAGCTCTATTGCTGGGGCTTCTACACAGATATACAATGTGTCCGCTCTCCGATGTCGGATATTGTTCTGTAAGGAATTAAAATAATTTTATTGATTTTATTGACACATCATCGATCTTGTCCATGATTTTTATTTTAATTTAAAAAAAAAAACCTTAAAAAATTTACAGTTGCCGAAGCACAGGTACGTGTGTAAATTAAACATATAATAACTGTAAATTAACGGCCTTACTTAAAAACGTTCTTTTTCCTTTGCACAGTATAACCCGCGGCACGTAACTAGCGCTGACCGTTATTGCGCAGAAGTCAAAAATTGGGTATCGCAGGGTGGCTAGAGGGACGAAGGACTCTTGTCTCTCTCTGTCACATGGCGCGACTGTACCCATGCGCAGCTATCCCTTCCACATTTCGCTCAGCGCTAGAGTTACGTGCCGCGGGTTATACTAAATAACGTAATTTAAGCAGCGTTTTTAAGTAAGGCCGCTAATGTTTATCCTGGCAAATGAAACAAAAGAAAATAAGTGATAACCATTGCATTTTATTTGGCAAAAAATGTTACTAAAAAGGATATACTAAAGGAACTTTTCGAAATAACAACATTTGATCGATGATTTGTCGATAAAATTAATTGTATTAAAACCTTAAACTATCCGACATGTGAGACCGGACGTATGTACAAATAGATAACAATAGATTACGACTAATATAATTTTAAAATAACTTACCTGTGATACGAAATATGTCCTTGAATTTGGGGGTGCAAAATGCATTTACTACTACTATTGCAGTAAATTATCACGTAATTTAGTTTTCGTGGCCGTCCGGTTGCTACATACAACAGAGGCGCGCGCACACTGTAAGTATAGCGGCGGCCGACCTTGACGCTTGGTCAGGGTTCAGACACGGGAAGTACACGCATATTGTTATCTATTGTACATAATATATATTTGTGGGCTCCTAGTATCTACATTACTTCGTCGCCTGGAATAGAGCGAAAATGAATATGAAACTGATTTATATGTACTAAATTTTTTTACTCCCGAAAATGTATGATCTTGAAATTACTACTTATACTTTTTAAGTGGACTCGTACGTTTGTACATTTGCCATTGCTCAAGTTAAGTAAATAGTTTAATACCTACATAAAGTTGCATGAAGTCAGATTTTAATTGATAGTGGTCAGGGTCACGTCAGTCACATAAATGTCCGTCATGAAGTCACAGGCCAGTCTAATTAACGTTCTAGTAACGAGACGAATCCATTACTAAAACGTTCATAAACTAGGGTATAGGGTAGGGTACTTAGAGTCTTAACCCGTAGACTCTGCAGTCGCCATATTTGGCCAATAATCCAACAATTTTTTTTTAAATTCATACCACTTTTCTAGAATAGCGACATGTATGGTTAAGAGGGCGACCAGAAAAACGCACAAAGTTTTCACGTTTTTGTTAACTTTGTCTACACTCATAGACGTTTATGAACACTTAACGGATAATAAACCACCACTATTACACTTTAAAACTAGGAAAAAACAGCTTTTTGCCCGCCATCTAGTTTGTGTTTAATTTTATTTTTAAAACTTTACCAATACGTGCAAAATAAGGGACCGAAATTCAAAATTTGCGAAAGGCCTCGCCATTGGTCGAATCGAAGCATGACTTCACATGGCATGCTATGAGGTTTATCGCCGTCGATATTAATACTGTGCTAATCGTGTTTGATGGAAAATTTGTTTTAATTGTATTTCTGTAGCGTTTTCCATTATCTAAATTAAAATTAAAACTGAAAATCCTTAACTAATATCTGTATGCCTATGCTAAACAATATTGAACGTGTCCTGTGACGTCATCTAAAGTGCGCGAAATATAAACTAATTTAAAAATTATACATATTTGTATATATATATATATTTATTTATTTGCAATATAGTGATGTTTGTCCGTTTGTAAGTCGTTGGTCGTCGTCGTTCTCGAAAAATGTATTACCTTTTATCTTGGAAAAACGCGGGATGGTCACCGTGCAACTAGTTAAATAATAAAACCGGCCAAGTGCGAGTCGGACTTGCGCACGAAGGGTTCCGTACTATTATATATAACAAACGTGTACCTATTCCGTTGTCGTTGTCGTTATCAATATCGCGCAACAAGGAGCAAAAAATCACGTTTGTATGGGAGAGCCCCCTTAAATATATATTTTATTTTATCTAATTGTTTATTTTTAAATTTAATTATATAACTAAATATCCCTTGAATATTTCAAGCGTCTACCTGTTGCCGTTATCAATATCGGGAAAAAAATCACTTTGTAGTTTGTTGTATGGGAGCTTTCATCTATTTTATTAGTTTTTTTTTATTTGTTGTTATAGCGGCTGTATACATTTTATATAAATTTCATCTGTCTAACCATCATGGTTCATGAGATACAGCTTGGTGACAGACAGATGAAAAGCGGAGCCTTAGTAATAGGGTCCCGTTTTACCCTTTGCTACGGAACCCTAAAAATTAAACAGCTTTTGCCGGACATCATATTCCGTTCTATTTATATTACACATCAATGCATTTAAAAATAAATAACAAAGCAAAAACATTTCGGAGTACAGGAATATAAATGATATTCTAACTTTGTAGTGTCACTTAATATTATTCAGTTATGGCCGTATTGAGATGTAGATTTTAAAATAAACGATTCAATTTTGGACTTTATTACTTTATTGTAAATACATGAATGATAACATTTTAAGGAGTATAAGACCAAACTTTTGTTGTTCCAGCAGTGCAAGCACGGCACTTTGTCGTTCTCTCAATTCGATGTATAACATCTATAAAACGATTTTTAACGATTAATATTGTGAAATGTGGCATTGATAATCTGAAATTAATACAAAATTTGTTGTCGTTTTGTCGAATTTATCGATCGACAAAGTACCGTAATTGCACTGCAGTAGTTAATTATTACTACTATGTGACATAATCTTTTTTATTAAAATGTCCAGAGTTTAAATACAATTTTATAATACCAGCACTGCGAGCATGGATTGTCGATAGGATAAAAATTGACAGTAATTCTCGATCGCGATATAGCTATTGCGGGCTGTCTTTTATCGATAACAATAGTTCCATGCTAGATACAAGGTATGATCGATAAAAATACGTCTATTACTGTCAAATTATGCACTATTGACAACCCATGATAGCAGTGGAGTTCTGAAGACTTTAGAACTCTACTATCATGGGTTGTAGATTGTGATTGATGATTAGAAACTTAGTCTGAAACCAATGAATTTATATTAAAAAAGGTACTTTATGTTAGAACTGACGCGAAGTCAATGTTGTCATTTTCGCGCATACAAGAACGTATTATGCCGAGGTTCTTAGACGTAGGTTATGACGTATAGCATATAATATATATGGTTCAACAACAAATGTGGCTGTATATAGCACAGAGCCACATTTGTTGTTGTCGTATTTATACGCGAGTACCATATCTACCTCTTATAAGATCATTGTCTGAAACAATATACGCAATCCATAATATTATTCATTTCTAAAAATGATTTTCTCGGTGATAATAAAGTTAAAGATATTCATAGTGTGCAATTTATTTTCAAAAACTTAATAATAACATCAACTTATCATATATTACTTAAATTGATTAGTCTGTTAAGAACATAACGATAAATCTTTTTTCTGCAGTTCACTCAACGAGTGCTGGAAAGCCATGCAAATGTCAAAGATCTTCCTTTACTCGAGGCCAAACTCCAGTATATCAAGACCTGGCAGAATTTGCCAGATTACGGACAAACGTTGTTTGTAGTCCGTTTCATGGGACATAGGAAGGATGAGATCATCAGCATAGCCAACAACCGCATCATGAGGCTTGATCCTAACACCGGAGACCATATCAAAACCTGGAGGTTCAGTACTATGAAGGTAAGGTTTATCTTTAACACCGGCAATGGGTCACAGGTGGGGTTCATATTGGAGCGTCCATTAATTACGTGAGGCTATTTTTTAATTTTGTATATTACAAAATACGAATTTTTCAAAACGCGTTTTTTTATGTAAATATGTTTCATAGTGAGAGAATACGACATTAAAATTCGTTCTTACTACTAATATTGATTCAAATGCAGACCACGGATTTGATGATTCAGCAATATTTTAGTGGAGATGCAGTTTTTATTTTAACCCAGTTTTCTTAACAATTGTACACTGTTTCTTGTAGGGGATAAAATTAAGTGAAAACACCTCACGTGGTTAATGAACGCTCGCTAATTTTACTTTGGTTAAATGAAGACTTACAATTACAAAACACAATATACATGGTGTGATGGTTTATTTTGCATGACATTGTCCTATATATGTGTATGTTTTAAATAACTTATGTTTAAATGACTAGCAACTACATTTTCCGCCTGGGAATGGCTTATTCAAGACGTAAATGACAATATAAACTTAAAATTATTATCTACACTACAATATATTAGGAATTATAGATATATAAACCTATATCATGTCTAACCATTATAGTAGAGACTGATAATATAAATTACTTACATTTAAAAAATATTTCAGGCATTTTGAGCTCTATTACATAAATGCAATACTTATATATTAAATTGTGAACATAACCTTAATATTTAAATGTCCACAATGGTCTTAAATAGATTTAATCTAATTATTATGGTACCTGTAAAATTTTGGGGTTATTTTTACAATTTTTTCCCGATCTTACTAATCCCAACTCCATTTTATAGCCTATTATGGCTTCGCTTGATGACATAATTATGTCCTCAATCAACCCTTCGAGACCCGGGAATACAATAAATTTTCCATTGTATGTAGCAGAATGAAGTTCCAATAATTATATAATGATGTATTTTAAATTATATTAGATAATTTGTGTAGCTTACGAAAAAAGACACAGTTTCACACAACTGGAGTTACAGCACAGAAAAAATATAACACATCAATTAGTAAATTTGTAATATGCAATTTTCGTAAATCTATTTCTCTTACTTTCAGGCATGGAATGTGAACTGGGAGATTAAACACATGATGGTGCAATTCGAGGAGGGTAATATTATATTCTCAGTCCAATCAGCAGACTGCAAAGTTGTCCACGAGTTCATCGGTGGCTACATATTCCTCTCAATGCGCTCCAAGGATGCAAACCAGACATTGGACGAGGAAATGTTCCATAAGCTCACTGGAGGATGGACGTAGACTATGGTTAATTTAATGTATGTCTGATAGGCTGTTTTATAAATGGTACCAAGGAATTACACAAGTCCATACTATAGAATATAATGCCCCAATGAAATCTAATTCCCTAGGTATTCTTAATAGATACAGGATCAAAATTTAAATATTAAATGCATTGATTAAAAATATGTTAGAAATGCAAATAGTTGCCATACAAAGATTTTATAGTCCTTTTAAAAAAATGCCTCATGTTTTTGTAAACTAAAGATAACCTAATTTAAATTGCGCCTTCCAATTTTGGATTAGTTAAAGTGGCAATGGAGATTGTAGGTAGCCTTTTAATACTATCTTAGCACATTTCAATTGAATAAAGTCTTTTTTTCATAAGTGCTTCCATTTGCTGTTCTTATTTAACTCTTTTATAAATGCCAAATTAAATAAGCATGAATTCTACCAATGAAATTGCTTCCTCTTCCATACTTGTTAATTTAACTACACATCACTGTAGTGTTAGGCGAATCGATGGATACAAGCTTTTTATAGTTATAATTTTTAATGTTATAATATAACATACATAACAAAAGGTCCTCTATAAGTGCCATTACTATACATGGTGCTTTATTATAGTAAATACAAGAACGATAAATATAAGAGTGGCCTTAACATTAGAACCTAAATATATTTAAAGTAATTATTATTCATTGTAAATAACATTTTTGATAGTTGACATAGGTTAATTTCACCAGTGTTAAATGCTTTCTAAACATTGTATAACCTAAAAATCAAAAATCGTATTTTATCACTGTTGACTCCTAGTCTTAATGAGATCGCATAAAATGCTGTCATGTTTATTTAAGAATAATTTAGTATGAGTATTAACAATCGCCTTATTTTACATGAATTGATTTATTGTACAGATTGTATGACACACAATAATAATTTACTATGTTTGTAAATGGATGTTTAAAATAAATGTAAATTGATAACAACAAGTTGTTTTACTCATAGGTTATGTTACCATATGGGGTGATTGACTTCATAACAACAAGTAGTTTTACTTATAGGTTATGTTACCATATGGGGCGATTAACTTCATAACATCAAGTTGTTTTACTCATAGGTTATGTTACCATATGGGGTGATTGACTTCATAACAACAAGTAGTTTTACTTATAGGTTGTGTTACCATATGGGGCGATTAACTTCATAACATCAAGTTGTTTTACTCATAGGTTATGTTACCATATGGGGCGATTAACTTCATAACAACAAGTTGTTTTACTCATAGGTTATGTTACCATATGGGGGTGATTGACTTCATAACAACAAGTAGTTTTACTTATAGGTTATGTTACCATATGGGGCGATTAACTTCATAACATCAAGTTGTTTTACTCATAGGTTATGTTACCATATGGGGCGATTAACTTCATAACAACAAGTTGTTTTACTCATAGGTTATGTTACCATATGGGGTGATTAACTTCATAACATCAAGTTGTTTTACTCATAGGTTATGTTACCATATGGGGCGATTAACTTCATAACAACAAGTTGTTTTACTCATAGGTTATGTTACCATATGGGGTGATTAACTTCATAACAAGTTACTTTACTCATAGGTTATGTTACCATATGGGGCGATTAACTTCATAACAACAAGTTGTTTTACTCATAGGTTATGTTACCATATGGGGCGATTAACTTCATAACATCAAGTTGTTTTACTCATAGGTTATGTTACCATATGGGGCGACTAACTTCATAACAACAAGTTGTTTTACTCATAGGTTATGTTACCATATGGGGTGATTAACTTCATAACAAGTTACTTTACTCATAGGTTATGTTACCATATGGGGCGATTAACTTCATAACAACAAGTTGTTTTACTCATAGGTTATGTTACCATATGGGGCGATTAACTTCATAACAACAAGTTGTTTTACTCATAGGTTATGTTACCATATGGGGCGATTAACTTCTGGTGGTACTCAGATTTTTGGTGATACATTGAGGGTAGGTCCATGACTAGAGCGCAGGCCCCAGCGACATCATTGATGGTTATATCAGGGGTTGTGTGATGTACTGTAAGATCGGGGCCACAATTGCGATTTCCACGGTTACATTCTTTTTCTGCACTGCAATTGCACGGCCCTCTGTACTCCTCTACACGGAAGTTCTCAGGCTTCTCTGCACCCAATGCCTTCGTGACGACCACGAGTGTATCTCCTAAAACAAGCATAATTATTAAGAGATTATTTTTTACGTGATAACGTCTTATAACCGCCGACTGCACCCGTACGTGCACGTGAGTACAGATACAAACTATCACTGGTGTAATGGTACAAAACAATAAAGATTATGTTAAATGTGTCCAATAAATAAATTAAAAATAAAAAGCATGACTCACTGTCACATTCCGCCTGAACCGAGCGTGCAAACGAGAGCGCGGAACAAGCGATAGATAGTGCGTTCGAATAGGTCCTTCGTGAGCGTTTTCAGCGAAAATAACGCTAGAAACGCTCACAAGGGGCGTTCGAATTGGGAATCTGTGGGTGAAAATGTCGTTCATGTCTCTTTTTGTTCAGCGTTCGGAAAGCTAAAAAAGAGGATTTTTTGCCACCAAAAAGAGTATTTTTGACCCACGTCCGGAGCGTGGTTGTTTGTGATCGTTTTTTGACAGCTATGTATTTGACAGCATAATCATGCGATTTTAGGTCTTATGCTCAGTTGAGCGTTTGAATAGGATGTGGGCAAAAGTGGCAAATAACGTTTCTGAGCTTTACGAACGCTATAACAAAAGAGCTATCAATGACAACGCCACCGATGCCCTCATAAGCTAATCGAACGCACCTAGAGAGACACGATCAGCCTATTATGACGTCATGAAAAATTATCGTTTCGCTAACCAACTTTAAAGACAACCAAGGTCAATACCAATAGCAATGACACATTTTTTTATAAAAAGCTTTATAAATAAATAAAGGGTTGTCTTAATACATCATTTCATGAAATGGTATTCCCTAATCAAAATTAGCAGAGGACAGAGCCTGTAATATGGTGACTGAAACACATATAATTATGTAAATGTTTTCCTTGTTTAGAAACAGTAACAAATCTAATTATTTAAAAAATGCAAACGAATTTAAAATAAAATGAATATTGCTTATGTGCCAGGGAATGCTGCCTTTGTTATCATTAGACACTAAGTTTACAGTCTAACTAAAGGCACGTCCCAATAATGTATATATCCACGGTTTACCTTACTACCGATAGCAATTTGACATAACGTCCATACAAATAGTGTCAAATATCTATCTCTAGTAAGGTAAACCGGCGATAGATAGATTATTGGGACCGGCCGTAAGTGATACTGCAGAAAGACGCTCAGTTATAAATCTACGCTTGAAATGACACAGATCTGTATACATTTTCAACAGACTTCCAAAAAAAGAAAGTACGCAAGTCAACGCGTATTTTTTTTTATGTATGATCACGCAAAACTTTTTGCAGTGTTGTCCAATTTTAATAATTCTTATTTTATTTTGGTATACTTCCATTTACATTTTATCAAATTCGGTCAAGTGGTTTTTTGAGTTACACACCAATAACTGAAAGTTGTTTCGGATATATTGATGATACAGTAATTGCGGCGAATGACAATCAATCCAGTATGTAGCAGGGTCATTAAAAAGGGTGAAAAATATCTTTTTTTTTAATTTAAGACGCGGTCCAACCCCAATTTTAAAATAATTTACGATGCTTTACGTAAGGTTGAAAATCGCTTGTTAGATTGGACGATGTAATGCGAAAATGCATTAATTTTGTACGTTTTCTTTATATGTTTCGATATATACTAATACAATTGAAAAAACTGCTGGTTACTAATTTAGTACTATATGTTGGCTATGCATTACCTAAAAAATAATATAGTGTTAACGCTGAAAATTCTGAGAGTTTGGACGTGAAAGTTTATTTTTATGCACCTATTTAGGATTGTTTTCTGCAGAGAGCGAGTAATATTTATGAATTCTGTTCGGTTATTACTCTTTGCCTGTTCCTTTTCTAACCTAAGTTTATTTTTCATAGATTATTATCAAACTGTTTCGTTACACTCGATGTTTAAAGATTCTGCTTTTGACTATTATCAGGGTACGACCGCGCCTTAACCGTCTTCCACACAAAAGTCAATTAATTTATCGCAGTCCATGCACACAGTATTTCGATAATATGTACTTTTTAAATAGCATGGTACTAACTTCAACAAGTTATTTTACACTTATTAGTGTGGAAGTCGGTTTTGTTTGGTGAGTTGAAATGTTATATTCTAAGTAATGGCTGAGATCTATGAATGCTTCTAATCTGATCTTCATCAACCCACAAAATAGTAAGAAGTTACAGCTGCACTAAAAAGCTAAATATTTGAGTTCCAATTTGAAGTGTCTAACTAGAAGCATAAGTACCAACCCGGATACTAAAAAGGCAAACAAACATGAAACAGAATCACAAATATGGTCGAATCAATTTATATATGGTTTAAAACAAGAACCATCTAGCAAGTACATTGCTTATAAATTTTAAAAAACTACATTGAATTCTGATGACTCAGTTTCAAAGCTATGCTTGTTTCAATGGAATTACACTATAGAATAAATGTTGCATTTTGTCAGTGTTATGCAATGAAGTGTTTTTTCCATCATGTCACACTGTTACCCAAATGGGTTTCAATGTATGAGCACCCACACTCAGTACTTGTGCCAGAGAAGTTGACTTTAAATTTTGCAAATAGATACATAATTTTTTTAAACTGTAGCTATGTATTAATAACTCGTAGCTTTTACATGTTTGGAATTTTCGTTTTTACCAAGTACATGTTTTAATTCCGCATTAGTTTTGTAGTAACTTCTTGTTATTTTTTCCCTATGTGTAAGAATCATTTTATGTCTTTTGTTTTAGTATTTATGTTTTGTTGTTAATTTAAACTGTGGACTGTGGCGTGCGTAACGTCACTTGCCGGTCCCAACGGAAGATCAGCCCTGGTTGATTACAACCAGCATTATGCTGAGTTAGAACCAGTTTGCGACAGAAAATACAATAATTTATTTGGGTAGGGTAGGTATTTTATCTACAATAAGGTTAACTATGTAATGTGTTTTCTGTGACAAATCAATTCTATTCTATTCTGGAATTGTATTGTGTGTGTCTAGTAGGAACAAAAACATGCAAAACAATAGGTACTTACCAAGATTAGCAAAAGCAACAGGAGGGGCAGAAAACTCAGTCACCATCTGTAACTTTGTATCTATGCCAGGTCTGAATCTATACATTGGGCTGAAATAGTTCTGTGTGCAGTATATGTAATCCCCAAACGAGACCAAATGATTTGGCCGTATGGAAGTTGTCATAACATGTATCCACCGATCAACCTCTCCCAGGTCTTCATACTTGTAAATGTCTTTGTGGCCCGCAGCATAGACCGTGCCATAATAACTACAAATTGCTGGACTTTGTATTGCATCGGGGAAGTCTGCTATCTTCCTGTGTGTTCTATATTTTAAATCGTAAATAATTGCCAATCCTTGGAGCACTCTGCAACAATAAATGAACACAATAACTTATAACATAACAAACAAAATGAATGTTCATTAAATTAAGAAATAAGATGTGCGGGTCGGGACGCCTAACAAAAGTGATAACTAAACTAGTCTAGCGCTGTGGGTTAGAGTGGCAGGATACTTGAGAGAAAGGGAAGCCAGACAGACTGGCACCATAACGCATTACAGTTAGTGCATTCGAAAAGATCCATCGCGAGCGTTTTTAGCGAAAATAACGCTAAAAAAGCTCACTAGGGGCCTTCGAATTGGAAATCTGTGGGTGAAAATGTCGTTCATGTCTCTTTTTGGTCAGCGTTCGGAAAGCTAAAAAAGAGGATTTTTTGCCACCAAAAAGAGTAATTTTTGACCCACGTCCGGAGAATGGTTGTTTGTGATCGTTTTTTGACAGCTATGTATTTGACAGCATAATCATGCGATTGTAGGTCGCAAATGTTGCAAAAATAACGTTTTTGAGCTTTACGAACGCTATAACAAAAGAGCCATCAATGACAACGCCACCAATGCCCTCATAAGCTAATCGAACGCACCTAGTGATATATCCTTCAAAAATTAAAGGGAAAACATATATACTAAAAGGAAAGTAAATTTGATAGTTTTTTTCTTTAAGGTAGTTCTAAAATTTATTGGTCATCTGAAACATTCTCTGTGTTTCAGAATTAACCAATAAATTTTAGAACTAGCTAAAAATGGCAGTTGATGGTTGTGATGCAGTTAGAACAACCAGCATTGGCATTGCTCAAGAATACAAAGGGTATTTCTCCATTTTTCTTTAACATAGCTATAGAAAGCATTACTTTAGAAAAATATTGTAAATGATTTTTTCTCAATCAATATGCCAATGATTTTGTTTTACATTAACCCGTTGAACGGCGATTCTCCATATTTGGGCAATAATACAATAGTATATACAGTAAGTCAATTGCAAGTAGGCTTCAATATCTCAATAACATTGTAAGTAATCTACATTTAGTAATTTCCCCAAAGAAATCAAAGTCTACATGTTGAGAGGTTATTTTAAATTTTGTTAAGTAGATTTAAGATTAACAGAAAACCTCTGCAAAGGTTAAGTAATCACTGATCACTATCCACAAGGCATTGGCAAAACTGCAGAACTACAAGGCACACAAGAGATAAAATTGTAATCACAAACTGAAAAGCTAACTTGAGTTAGTGAAATAATAATTTTGAAGTAGAAAATGCTACAGCGTTTTCCACTGTGTTATAGACGTAATTATGTAGCTGCTCAACTCCGTAGAAATGGCCTGCTGGGTAACTTTTTTAAATATTGCCTGATATATTAACCAACCTGCAGTGCTTGGTAACATGTTAATGTTATATATGAGAACTTTTGTAATAAATACAAACCTAAAGCCTCCAACACCCCCTATGATGAATAGGGAATCTCCACAAACTGTCACTCCAGTATGCCTCCGTCCAGGCAGGTCTGCTCCATGGTGTGTCCACTGCCTCCTCAATGAGTCATATATTCTGACATCCTTAACAAATCGTCCTGTACCACGGCCATGCTCACCTCCAACCACCACCAGCTTATTTGGACCCCATGCTGTGATATTCCAACCCCACAAATTTTTGTCTGCAACTTCTAACCACTTACTAAACCCACAATATCTAGTATAACTATACAAGTAATGGGTTGCTACTGCTAATTGTCCATCATTCAGTGTCCACATTGGCAGCACTGTTGTGAAATTTAATAATCGAGTGGTGCTTTCATTAATAATGTTATACACATCGTTGTAAACACTTTCAGAGTATGTTTCGGACAAATCTTTCTGGTACCAAGCCAAAACGGAAATGTGCACTTGGACTTTGTTGTCAAGTAGCATTTTTATACAATCAACTACTTTAGCCGCCTTGCTGTCGTCATAATCTTTAATCAATATTGATATTTCTTTGATATCTTGAATGGTCAATTTTTTCACATCTAAACATGAAAGTATTATAAGTAATATATCCTCACAGCAATAGGTATTTGAATCCTGTAGCCATTGCATTCCAAACCTAAAAACATCAGCTTCAGTCTCTGTGTTCAAAGACGGATGAGACAGATACCAGAAAAGTTTTTTTACTGTGGGTATATACTGGGTCTTCATATCTTTGAAAGCCAGCAAACCATATGTTCCCGCTAGTTGTTCAAGATCTGTGTATGCCGCCGCTACAGCTATTTCCATGATTTCCACCCAATTTGAGGTGGAAAGTTGAAGGTCCAAGCAGAATTGTATCTGCTTAATGAGCTCTGTTATCTGTAGGAAGTTGACTGCCATTGCCAAGCTTCCAATAACTGGTAATGTATACTCAGAGAGATCTATTAGACCTATATTGAAGTATTTAACAATGATCTCCATTGAATTTGCATCCACCACCTGGAAATATAGGTATAAGTACATAAATAGCTGAAAGTTGAAATAGACATTTGGGCAGTAATTCAAGCAACCAGATTTTATGATTATATTTTAGGAAATAGCCATTTATTCAAGTACTAAGTAATGTACATACATCAATAGTAATATCCTGCTTTTGGTCTTCGTTAAAATTTCCACTGAACATCGCGCGGAAGTAATCACTGTGCTCACAAAGGACATCTTTTTTCACTTTAAAAACTTGACCATCGATATGCAAACTGACTTCTTGAATATTTTCTGCCATTGTGAACCAACTCCATATACGAATACCGGAACTGCAACGTAAAGTAGCTAAGCAAGTATGGAAATTAATTTATCGTCACTAATTACGAAGATACAGCGATTTTTCAATGCAGTATTCAAACTATATTTTATTCTACGTAGGTATTTATTTATTGATCGATCTTGTTTTCTTGTTAAGGTCCACAGACTGTAACCATAGAATAAAATCTCAATCTTTTTTGAAATTTAAGATACCATGCTATGGTATCTTAAATTTCAAAAATCCTACAGGCAGCGCATCCAGCGGCGTGTTTTGATACTTTTGATGACAATTTTTTTTCTTATAGCAACTTCATAATTTTTTTTCTCAATTGTAGTTGTATCTAGTACCTATTACATATCCTAATCTCTATGGTTGTAACTATACAAAGTTTATTTATGATTGTAACTGTAAAATAAAAGAGTCCCTATGATGTACAGCCTACGCGACCAAATTTTAATAATGTCAGGCAATATTTCGCATCCAATATTCCGTGAAATGGCTTTCTAATTATTAGCTGTACATTACAGACTGCGTTTAAATCCCGTGACCGTAACAGACATGCGTGTCAGTACCGATAGTGTGGAAGCGTTTTATCACGCGAAAAATTTTTACAAGCTGCAGTTACGATTCAAACCATTTTGAACGCTAAAAGCACAAAATTTACGGCAGGACAATGTACGGAGTTACGATCTACTAGTCCAGTGTCATGTGGACGCTGATCTGTGTACTGAAACGCATCTAAGTTACGTGTTATGAGCCGATTAATTGAAAGTCGGTTATTCTTAAAGGATGTTCGTTATTGTCCACGTGGCCAGGAGACGTCTACATTTACGTTTATGACACGGGTCGAAAAACGCCAGATGAGATGGATACAGACACGGAGAAAAAGCAAATCACGTCATGACATGTCCCGGTTCGTCCACCACCCTCACCTTGCCCACTCAACGCCACACCGCCACGCTCACTCCTGTAGCGATGCCATGCCACGCACTCTAGCTCGACACCTTACGTCTACACTTGTAACATTTTATCGTACATGATTTGCGACTGTGTCAGCACAACCCTATACCGTCCACACTAAGCGTAATTTGTATCTGTCACGTAGTCCGGTCTGTTGTCTTGTCACTAGTGTGGATGCACCATGCATTTTACCAACACGGGCTGATATAGCTCAGGCAATAATACTCTTCCAGGAAAAAAATCCATTCCATGTACATGAAATATCAGGCTGTACATTATTGGCCGAGAAATACGGGTCGGACGATTTTTGTACAGGGCGATAATGTACAGCCGATAATTCGTGTACATCACAGAATAAATAGACATAGCACAGATAAGGCCTCGTTTGCACGTTTCAATGTCCAGTGTAGATATATTTTGCGATATTAATAATTTCCAGTACGCTGTTCAGTGTTATTTATCATAATTCTGGCGATGTGTGGTCATCATTAAACCTAACACTTCTCCTCGCTTTGCTCGTCATCTTGCCTACTGTGACTTTCCTTTGTTTTGAGTTGGAGAGTTAACCTCCAACTCGCCTACACAAGCGAGGCAAAGAGATGAGATTTTATATTTGTCTATGATTGGTGTTGGATTTATTTCAAATGGCTTGGCTTATAAACCGACTCTCGGTAGAGAGTTAAATATTCCTTGAACCGACCCGTTCCCCGCCAAACGAGCAATCATCTTGACGGATCTATGGTTAAGGAAAGTTCCGTGCGCGGCCGTAATATCTGCAAACGCGGCTGCGCTACTGTCTAACAACGAGCAATAAATTACGCGCGCTCCTCCAAAAATCCGTGAAATTGAACGAAATTACATGTGTGGAACCTAATAACAAGTGCACATTAACTATACACAGTGCAAGTGGTCCACAAAACTGTTCTTGTCCGGGGACACGCTCTGAGTGAGGCTGTAGATTTTCGGTGTTCCCAACGTGTGTTTACAGTATTATTCATAATTAGCTATCGAATCGTACAGTTGGCAACGAATTATTGGCCGTGCAATACTGATAGTGCATTATCAACACGGACCGATGTGTACAGGCAATTTTTATATAAATATTATATATTTATTTAAATATTATATAAATAATACCTATTTCTATCATCGAAAAATTATATTGTTCGATGCACTAATTGTTTGGAACCAAGAAAACTGATGCGAGAACCGCATCTCGCCACTTGACCACATGTCGAATATTATTCGTAAGAGACTATTATATGAATGTATATAGATTAGAGTATGTATACTATAGGCATCTTAGCCTTCAAAATTGACTGCGACGCCAGCTTCTGCGGCGGATAATTTTACAACTCTGCTACTCCATGTATAAAGTCGAATCGAATGCTTGCACGGTAGATATAGATAGACAGATATTTATACAAACTCTTTATTGCAACACCCCAGTACAACAAAAATAACACAAAAATATATACAAGATAATTTTGTCAACAAAATATAACTAAAAATAACAAACTATACTTAAGTAAGCTTGAGGATCGTCCGCGATTACTCAACACAACATATCTAGCACAAAAACTGAACAAAAGTCCAATTACAGTCGGAAAACAACATTAACAATAGTACGCGTAAGAAAATCAAATTCAAACTAATATTTTAAGTGCGTGCATTGCGTTTCTGTCTCTTACCGGTAAACGCTAATGACAAGTCTATTTGACACTTACTTTGAGGTTACAATCATAGACTAGAGTATGTATAGGTACTGAATACAACTTCGTATAATAAATGATGGCAGCAAAAGTTTCAAAACACGCTGCTGGATGCGCTGGCCGTAGGATTTCTGTAATTTACACTAAGATACCATAGCATGTATATGTACTACCAAAGACTTAAAACTATACATACTATCTAACTAGTCTATCTATGTTAGCACAATACACTGACCTCTATACTACTAGTACGCTGGACTTGCTATACGCCGCATCGTTTTGTGCCTATTTGATTATCGCCATTTTATATTATTATATAAAAGCAATTTATTTACAGCTTTAGGTTTGAATTGTATTAAATTTAATGACAACGAATTATTGGCGAGCCCATATAATTTGTCGAGATAAGAAATTCCGTACATTAACGCCTGTAATATTCAAGGTGTATATTTTTGTTGCTGCATATAGACGGATATCTATATATTTGATGATAATTTGTTTTACAAGAGTGTGAAAGTGACTGTTAATCATTTAACGCCTTTACAGTTAATACTGCAGAAAAGTTTTGTTCTATTGGCGGTTTTATTTTTGCAGAAGGTATCGTTAAACCTCCTCTTGTTTTTTGCACAATAAGAGCAATCCCATTTCTGCGATTCAATACCGGATCTTGTGGTATAGATTCACAAGCAATCAAGCAATCGTCACATTTAATTATTTTTCGTAACGCTCGAACAACAAAACCAGCAATATATCCAACACACTGCTTAGACGTTTCGTTTACATTTGAGTCAGGTACTGCCCAATATAAGTGTAAAAATTCACTCATTTCATCTTGCAGCGTCGGATATTCTGTTTCATCTAAACGATATTTTTTTGTTGTACGTATGTTCTCAGCATTACTATAGACATCTACATTAAATTTATCAATTTTAGCCCCTTTTAAATAACCAGATGATACCGTTAATATGGCTACGTCGTTTTCCTGAACATTACCAGTGGAACTGCTTATTTCATGGTGAATCAACAATTGTTTATATGCATTCACGAACTGAGCAGCTGTTGGGTTTGGACACCAACCACCTCGACTACGAATCGCACAAAAAAACAATTCCAAATGGTCTTGACTACATTTGTACGTCAACAAGTAATTCAGTTCCGGATTATTTAGTTTAACATATCTGTCGTAGATATGAAGAACTGAAATAGCAGCATTGTAAAACCCTAAAAAACCTGCTTTACGGCGTGATTTCACTACCAATCTATCATCGATTAGTTTTATTTGACTGAGGTAATTGATTTCATCCATTAATTGTTAATTCAGTAATTACAGTTCGTAAACTAGATACGCTGGCTTTTAAGCGATTAACATGTTGAGATAAGCCTTTTACACGACTTTGTGTAGATCTCAAAGATTTTTAACTCTTTGCAATGTCTTTTTGGATGTCCTAGGAGTGGTTTCATAGCGATGATCATGCTTGATAGTGACACAGACTTCAGATATGGACCTAGCCTTCATTAGAGTAGTTGTCTGTTCCTGGAAGCAGCTTTTGCCTAAAAACAAAATTGATATATATCTATTAAAAACCAATCTCAAACAATATTAATTGAGATAAACACATTTAACACCAAAATATTAAACGTCAATCAATATATAAAGAAAAATCAAGGTCTGAAGGTACCAACTTGAAAATGAAGAATCTTGGTCCAGAATCTCCATGTTTTCTGGTTGTTGCAAAGTATCACAATGCATGGAGCCTTCTTAGACCACAGAGTCACCTTGGTCAGTGGATGTTGTATCGGATTCTAGACTTCCATGCTCTGGTAGAACCATGTGTTCGGAAGAGAACAATGTACTGCAGTCCATTGATATGTCATTGGTCGCTCCTGAAGACCCTGTAAGCAAAGGCCATATTTTATAATGGAAAAGACACAAGTAATAACTTTCTAAGATAAAAAAATACAGTTTTAATCAGGGATTAAAATGATCATACCCATGCAACTTCGGTAAACCAAGCTACCTACTCGATATAATATGTAATTTTACACTTACCCATGCTAAATATTGTAGGGATGCTGCCTCTTTTCAAAGAAGTACGTGTTTCGTGTTTGATGAAACAGTTATGTGTGAAATGTTTCGAACAAAGATGATCATTTTTGTTGGGACGCCGATCAACAAGTTTCATCTCTTTAAGCCACAGTTTTAGTGAAGAGTCATTTGGGAACCTGTAATTAAAAAACAAACCGTTCATTGAATGATACAAATTATGCCAGAAAAAACATCGACAAGTATTATCGATATGGAATATCGACAACACTATTGTGTTGTTTATATTTATCAAAACTCGGTAATATCAAGTCAAATACGTTCTAATGGCATGTAATATTACTAGTGACGGTATTATCTTTACAAAACGTTTTAATTTATAGAATATTATTGTAAATTCACTTACTTGTGGAAGGTTATCCCGCTTCCCTTCTGGTAATGAGTTTTGCAAAACATACACACTCTCATTGCTGGTAAAAATAAGTATTATGCTAGTATAAATATAAATTGAACTGTATGATACCAGATTAAACACAGATTTAACACTTAAAACGTTAATAAGATCGCGGAAACAATGTAAACAACACGACGGCCATTTGCTTATTGAGCAATAAATGTCAAATTTAGTTCTCAGTACACTCAAGGGAGGCGCTTCAAATCGGCACAGAAAATAGCTGTCATTTTGTATGGTATAGCCAGTCCAGCGTACTAGTAGTATAGAGGTCAGTGGCACAATACCACAATATCAAGGGGGTTTCACTTCCTTACTGCCCTGGGGGCCTTAGAAAGATGTTGTCTATGGTTGTGCCACCATGCATTAAAACGCCACAGTTATCTATGTTCTATTAAACGGTGGCTTCGTTATCTTCATTTCTATTAGAGCAAAGAGTTTGCATAATCTCATATCGTTGTCTAATCATCATTTGTTTGAGAGTTGTCATTGATTGACGGACGTATGTCAATGGTTAAAATTACTATGAGCTAAATTATATTTCATTATCTAGTTTCTATTTCTATAATATATGTTTATACACAAATGTTGTGTAACTTCATTGTACGTTGTCGGTGAGCAAAGATACTCAATCCCGCTCAGGTTATCTGTCAATTCGATGTTTCATGAAGAACGGGTGTAAACAGTATTATGGCTGAACAGAAGGTAAAGTTGCAAGCACAACTTCGAGTGGCGAACGACTGGATAGATCGCAGCCGGCACACGATGCGGGTATGAGTTTAACATACATAGAGCAATGAAATGGAAACTCATTTTGCAATACACGGAAATTAATGATCGAGTGTAATGGCGACCTGTAGAGTACACTCATACGACAATGGTGAATTCTGATAAGGCATAAAGAGAGACCAAAAAGCAAGAGCGAGGATATAATTGATGATATAATCATATTGCCTGGTTGACGCGAGATATGCAAAAATGGCAAAGGAGTCATGGTAAGTTTTAAGGTCAGCTTTTGAAGAAAAAGGTCAACCGCTGCAGACTTTTGTCAAAGCTACAAGGCTTAGCAAAATATGTTAAACCAATGAGACTTGGAATGGAAAACTCAAATATAGAGTTGACTATAGACTATGCGAAGACCAAGCTGTTACAAATGCAGGATTCATACAGTACAGTGCAGATCCAAGTACTGCAAAGATACTGCACTTTTAACGAATAAACCACACTAACCAAGAAATCTCTAAAGAAAAAGGCACACGTTATTGAATATTTTAATTTAATCTAGTCATGATATGATATAACTAAAGTTGAGAAATGATAATTTATTGTAACATTTACGTAAATAAACCTTCTATTAAAACCCCTGTATTAAGGTATTACTTGATACCTATCAGCCCAGATTTTCTTCAAAACTTCTTTTATTATCACTGTAAACACTTGTTCCATGCGTTAAAAAACATTACTTATATCTGTTTCACATAATCAGGAGTAATATGTACATATTTACAATTATTTCAGACATAGTAATGTATAGTTAGGTACTTACCTAAATAACAAAACAAAAATGTTTAATTAGAAATTGTAATCATGCATGTTTTGAATCGTCATGTCACAAAACATAAGTACTTTCAATATGTGAGGTAAACAATATGTATTACTCTTAATAAATTATAATCTTTGTTATTTTAGAATGTGTTCTTCAATAAATGGATTAAGTTACCTTAAACTTGATTTTTAATTTCATAAACCCTGGTTTACTTAACAATATTTTAATAAATTAGATAGGCATGCTTATTGCTACCTCGATATCAAACAGCACATCCCTATTTATCGATATCGATAT
Organism: Selenia dentaria; assembly: GCA_917880725.1. Classification (NCBI taxonomy): domain Eukaryota; kingdom Metazoa; phylum Arthropoda; class Insecta; order Lepidoptera; family Geometridae; genus Selenia; species Selenia dentaria. Next base: position 9,998,348 of record OU862895.1, on the reverse strand, counting down.
CGATACCCGCGCGCTCGTCTTCCACGTCACTAATGCGTTCCACGTCACTAATGTCACACATGGAAGACGAGCGCGAGACTATGATCCGATCAGTCAAAGTGGATGGCACTAAAAAAAATAAACGTCCAGCTAACGTTCCGTTGTTTGCTTTAGTGCCATTGCCATCTATCTTTAGATATAGCATAGAGTAAATTATATATATGAAGATAGAGACATCAGCTTAAGAAACGCTCAAAGCGTCATCTAACGCAAAGTGAATCAACTAATTTACGTGACGTCACATCACGTGACCTGATATCAATATCATAAAATTATTAATATAATGAAATATTTCTTTATTTTGAACAGCTATACTGTTCAAAATAAAGAAATATTTCAATACCAAGTTTTTACCAGCCTATGGTTAATTAGGGATTGACAGGCTTATTAAAACTACAAGATTAGTTTAACGCAATTATTTATTTTTCATTAAAATTAACATATAGACAAGGCAATTTTATTGAACCTAAACAAATCCCCATCCATAATGAAACGATTTTTAATTCTACTCAAAACTTTGATATTCCCCCTGAATATCAAAGTTTTTCTTACATCAGCTTTGTAAAATCCATGCAAGTTCCGTGCAGTTCTTAAACCTGGCTTACTTGGTTTTGAATGAAAACCATGACGCTCATTTAGAATTTTCCTTCATTCTATAACATGGTCTACATCTATGGTCCCTGCTTGTAAAGACTGAGAGCCATATTTTTTTCTTTTTGTGTGAATCTCCTACCCATTTTGTTTTTTGTTACTTCTCTAAATAGCATCATTATGAAAAGGGCTGCAAGGCTTGTAAATTTTCTTAGTGTATTTTGAAGTTACATTTTTTGAAAGGTTTAGAGCTTTTTTCAGTCTTGTTGCATAAGTATCCTTTTTCTTCTTAATCTTTTTTAACATCTGCACAAACATTGTTTTGTTGTCGACATGTGTCCCTGAAATAAAAAAAATGATTTATAATGTGGTACTTTGACTTGTTAATTTATGTTGTACCTTGACACCTAGCCAGAAATCAAGCGTGCATTTCTCATGTTTATGTGAGTGGGCTGGCAATACACACACAGGCATCTACTATTTCATGGGATTGATTATCTAAAAGTGGAAATACTAATAATGAGATACGTTTCAGATTGATTGAAGATGAGCCTACAACCCTACCTGATGGTAACTGATGAAGTGATAAAAGATGGTAAATAGGCTTAACCTAGAATTGGAGCATTACTGATTAGGCCATTTTTACATTATTACTTTTGCATTGATCGCAAAAACAATTCAAGATATTGTGTCTTTGTATTGACAACTACCAAAGACGTTAGTTATGTTAGGTATCTAATCCAACTCACATTGGTGGGTACCTACATTTACGGAACCTGATGGTATATTTTAATGTAATCACATAGCATTAATGACTCAGCACCCTTTTTCATCATCATCATCATCTCAGCCGTAGGACGTCCACTGCTGGACATATGCCTCCCCCATGATTTTCCAAAAGAACCGGTTGGTAGCGGCCTGCATCCAACATCGTCCTGCGACCTTCATCAGGTCGTTTGTCCCCCGTGTCGGTGGACGACCTACGCTGCGCTTGCCGGTCCGTGGTCTCCACTCCAAAACCTTTCGGCCCCCTCCGCCATCTGTTCTGCGTGCTATGTGCCCTGCCCACTGCCACTTCAACTGGCTAATCTTCTGAGCTGTCGGTGACTTTCGTTCTTCTACGGATCTCCGCATTTCTGATTCGATCACGTAGAGAAACCTCGAGCATAGCCCTCTCCATAGCTCGTTGTGCGACTTTGAGCTTATCTATGAGGCCCATAGTAAGAGACCACGTTTCAGTGCCATAAGTCATCACTGGTAACAAACATTGGTCGAAGACTCTTGTCTTGAGGCACGGAGGTATTTTTGACGAGAAGACTTCGCGAAGTTTCCGGAACGCTGCCTAGCCGAGTTGGATTCGAAGATTGACCTCTTTCTCGAAGTTGGACCTGCCTAGTTTGACTGTCTGTCCCAGGTAGATGTACTCGTCAACAACTTCGAGAACTGAGTTCCCAACTGATATTGGGGTAGGTACAACATGGGCATTAGACATAATTTTGCATTTTTCAACCAATCTTGACGAAACTTGGTATGCATGTTCTACTATTCAATATAAGATAGACTGTGCCCGTGAGGTTTACTGTTCGCAGAACTACAGGAACTACTAGTTTATTAAGTTTAAGTTACTGTACTTACTGGTTTTTCCACATTTTGGTACACAGCAACTTCTTGCGAAACCAGACATTTTCCAGTCCAGTGAGCGTAGCAGGGGCGAGCAATTGTAAATAGAGTGGTCGGAGTCCGTAAACAAATGTAGTGTAATTTATCAAAGATATTTATTGAAACATTATCACGGAAACAAATTTGAAACTGAAAGAAAAGAATTTGAATTTAATGATGGGCATTGTAGATTATAATAAATCGATAATGCTAACTGAACAGCTATTAAGATTTTCAATCGATTATAATATAATACATTTAAAATAATTGAGTTGACTTCATAAATAGATGGTTTTTGTCTATGGTTTCTGTGTTGTGACTAAACTGATTGTCACAATTCTGCGAGTGTCTGTACACGCTGTCATAAACCGTGAGGAATATGTAGGTTGTAGTCTAATATTTATAAGGCCAGTAATAAAAAAAAAAACATCAGTATTTGAAAATCCCTGCTGGTTTTGTATCCGCCTTATATAGTGACTAGCTGTGCGCCGCGGGTTCACCCGCGCGGTGATAGATGATTAATCAAATATAGTGTATGTTACTCAGGCATAAATCATATAATAATATAGCTCTCTACTGGTAAAATATATTTTTGAACCGGATGTAGTTATCGCGCTTATCCGTTAAAAACAATCAAATCTTTCCTCTTTATTATAAGTCTAGATAAGGATTAATTAACAGCAAGGTTATGCCTGTAGTAACTTTGTACTAACTAGAAAATAGTGATATATCCGGTATTATTTCAATTCAAACAACCAATACATTATCGCGAACTCAGATTAAAATCTTATATCGCATGTATTATTTTTTAACATATTTCGTAGGAAAACCATAATGAGTAGTAATAAATTAACCGTTTGCTACGCAGCGAGACAGGCCAGACTTTAAAAATCGTAACAGACTCGTCAGGGATAGGTACAACATTTAGGGCTCTTGGGTGAACCCTGTGTCATTTGTTTACCCTTTTTGGTGATACCTAGTCACAGAAAGGTATTTAGTACTGTTAAACATCCCACTAAACATGAACCTTACAGACTCATTGCTGCAACTTGAATTTAGATTAAATGCGTTACTTGAGCCTGTCATTTCTGCACATGTTTGTGCAACTGAACGTTTAAACATATCTTAATGTGCGAGCAATTGTAAGCTTGCTCGGATATTACTACAACGTTGCATAAACACCATATCTTAAACGTTGTAGGGTAATAATGAATGGTATACTTAAAAGTTACAATAACTTATAACAACTTCCAAAAATAATGTTTCAGTAAATCCTTAAATGTCAGGTACTTTTAAGCTCGCTGGGACTTGTTTTCTTTGTTGCATAGACATTGCAGACTTGCAGACATAACTTACAACAGTTCATATGCAACTTTATATGAACTTAGCCTTGCTCAGTGGACTAAATCCGATATCTTCAAATGTTTGACCAACGTTAATCGATTCTTTCTTACGACGCTTCAAAGAAACACCACTAACGTAATTATCTATGATCACTAATAATGTTTGACATTTGGTTACGTTCCGTTTCTCGCATAAGTTTTCTTGGTACCACACAATAATTAGTGCATTGCATCTAACAATATATTTTTTCCTAAATACATTAAATAAATAATAGATATAATAATTAAATAAATGTAACATAATTGGTAACATATTTTCATTGTAAAAAATATTAAAATGTATGAACTTGTATTTAGTGTCATCTAACTGAAAGTAAAATTACTATTACAATTCCCGATAAACCTACAGTTCTGTCATTTTTTCTTAGTAAAAAGCGTGTGGATATAGTTTTCCTAGTATATATTTTAGTCTATGGATATAGTCTGATTAATCTATGCACAATATGCAATGCAAGAATTTTAATGTTTTAATTAATTGTTTTTAATTTATAGTCGTATCGTACCTAATACATTTATGTGAAATGACTTTATCCTGCATGTGAAAAAGCGACAAACCATTTGATGTTTCGGTGATAACGAATTTTACCGGTTCCTGACTTCCTAGTTAATTGTACCGGTCTCTGTATTCAGAATGACTGCTACAGCATCAGCTGCTACTGTTTCCGTCGATGAAGATTTAGATGAGTGTGGGCCACAACTCATTAGTAAACTTGAGGTACGCATTGTTGCGCACATCGCACAATCTTTTCCCCTTCACATCATAGACACGCGGCAAGTCATAAATCTGAGTAAAACCTTTGACAACATTCCTAGAGGCGACACCCCTTTCGGATATTCCTGGCCATAAAGAAAGAGAAACAGTTAGCTGTTTCTCAGTGTTTAAAGTACTGACCCTGTATAATTGGGATGTGGGTAGGGGGAAGTGCAGATGATGATGAAATGACATTTACCTAACTAGAAATTTTATATTTTTTAATTTCTCTGATGATACAATATAATCATTTTGCTCAAGGACAAGCCTGCTCCATCCAATTTTTTAAATATTATCTTGATTCATCTACCAGCTTGCTGCACCTGACAGTGAAAATTTAGTCTCTCCATAATTTGATACTGTAATGACAACGCAATGGATATGTAGAGTCAATTTATAATTTGAGCCAACATTGGGTGTGAATCAACTAAATCTTCAAACAAATCTAATATTACTGCCAAAAATATATACACAAGAAAGAAGTGATTTGTACTTGTGTTTGATATTGCAGATTCAGCAGTTGTGACATCACAAACCTAATTATCCAAAGAATCTTTAGTCAGCTGGTTAGGAACACCTGTTATGATGTTTCAACCAAGCAATTTGAATCACTTTAGTTTTCACTACCCTTATGCAAAGCCAGCATGAAATTGTGTGCATATTGATAGGTATAAAATCATCTACAACAACAGCTGATGTGCATGAGACAGTTTTGAGAATGGTTTCCAATCCATACCTCCATGACACACCATGAGTGACAGATAACAGTTAAATTCACACACTTCATGATACTATTTCCAAATTAAATTTACCTGGGTGCAAAATTTATAACAATGAGGATTGTCATTAAAGTCAACAATCATTCTCTAGTTTGTTGTCTATGCTACCTATGCGACTGGCAGATTTGTGGCCAACCCACACAAGCCACTTACAAAAGAAGTACCTTTATAGAAGGGAATTTAATTTCAATTTGTGATATGACATGATTTTAACTTTCAATTAGTGTTTGGAAATTATAATATGTACTTCTTGTGTTATGAAAGTGCATCGTTAAATAAATCAGTACAGTCTGTGTAGGGATTGTAATTGCTACCATAATGATTCACAGTCCCATACTATACCATAATTACTAGGTGTAGGCTATGATATTGGCCTGAGATTCCAGAATTTCTAATGTTTGGTTATATTTCTATTTCATGCCTAAAGTGGTGCCAACTCTCCCCAATATAATCCTTGTATCTCAGTCACATCTATCTCTTAGACTATGTAATGTGTTCTAAACAACGGTATCCTTACATATATAAAAAAAAAATGTTTTCCTTTTATTTTTAGGGTAATGGAATCACATCTGGTGATATCAAAAAGTTAGAGGAGGCTGGCTATCACACTGTGGAGTCTGTAGCTTATGCACCTAAGAAATGGCTCATCACAATAAAGGGTATTTCTGAAGCAAAGGCAGACAAAATACTAGCGGAGGCTTCCAAATTAGTCCCTATGGGCTTTACAACGGCTACAGAATTTCATCAAAAAAGGTACTTATTCGCATATTTTAGAAGACGAAACCCTGCATTGTCAACAATTTTATAGAATGCCGGCTGAATCTTGCTACTAACACAAATCAATTGTCAAAGGTACTGATAAGATTTTACCCAATTGTGATCATTTCAACGTAAATACAGGTAAGCAATTCAAGTTTGGCATACAATTCTAGCCAATGACATAAGAGGTCATTGACATTGCATCAATCACAACTCTCATTGCCATGGGAACTTGGTCTAGCTTACACTGAACTTTGTTTTATTGAATTCAATTAACAATTAAATCAGACCTTAACATGACAGAAAAAGTACACAATGGCAGAAGCTAATATACTGAAATTTTTTTATCATCATCCTATCGATAATAGACAGCATCAATTTGAGCATTCACCACAATCTGTCAAATAATAAACTTTTTAAATACCCTGTGTTCTGTGACATTAAAACAATGTCATTGCAATAAATTGTTGAACTGTCCAAGAGTCAAAGGGCCCATTTACATTCGCGTACGAGTCGCGAGGCGAGGGACGAGACGAGGGGCGAGGTGCGAGTGTGAACAGACGCTCGTAGCTCGCCTCGTCACTCGCGGCGCTCGCGTCCGGAGCGGTTTTTGGGGCACGAGTCAAAGGATCTCGCGTCGCACGCGAGTGGATGTTTACATTCGCCCTCCCGCTTCATTCTGGCTTCTACATCGTGCCGCGCAGGTTGTGTTTAGTTTTAACAAATACGCAAAAACAAAAACGCAGTAATCGTATAATGGATTGGTCGCAAGACGAAACATTTAAGTTCATAGAACTATTTCAAAAAGAACGAATAATTTGGGACCCTAAACATAAATGCCACAAGAACAGCCAAAAAGTAAGCGATGATTTCGTTTTATTTAAATTAGTGACGTAGCAGTATAAGCCCAGTACGCACAAACTTGTTGCTGCTAAGACTTCGACGTCCTCCATTGTTGCTAGCTCAAAGACTACTGAACTCGGCACGCGAGTGTAAACAGGCAACTCATTTACCATCGATCAACACGAGCCTCGCACGAGGGACGAGGCGAGCCACTAGGCGAGGGACGAAGCGCGAGTGGAAAGCCTGTATCAAAGTTATTAAGCTAAGCTGTATCTAAAAGATTAGGGGCCTTACTTATAAACATCGCATACTTACTTTAAATGACCTTATTTAGTAGTGAGTACAGCAACATTTATCTACGCTGTACAGAATCGCGTTATTTAAATTTAAGCAGCATTTTAAATAAGGTTCCTAGAGATTAGGACTGACAGAATGATTATATAAGGGCTCCTTGTACTATGATACCTTAAAAATGTATTAAGGATGCTAAAGTATCAGAAAATATTAATATACCTTATATACTATTAATGAACCTATAATTTTTTTTATGCTGCAATCACAAGAGGATTATTTTGGTTAAGAAATTATATTGCTATTACAAAGCTTGCTTAATATGGAATATTAAAGTTAATAAAGGTCTACTTTTCAGTTTTTTTTTTTACATTACTTACTCCTTATCATGCAATCACGAAATATTTTTTATTACTTTGTGCGATGGCTCAAACTATTTATTTGTACAAAAGAAACAAGCATTTCTGTAATAATAAATAGGGACAATGCGAAAGTCGCAGTTGTGTTGTTGATACTATCGTCACAGTCTATATGCTGTGCTAGGTTCGATCGCGGTCCAGCGGCTTGCTATCGGTAGTTTTTTACTTAATTATTATGCTGCTAAACTATTTTGTTGCGATTGCGTTGCTACAGTGGCGTACATCGGTAGTCTGATCTATAAAATTATATAGTTTCTGTGATATTTTGATGGTTTTTAGAGAGAAAATGATTAAAAAAATGTATTAATCCATATCGCTGGAAAATGATCGCTGGTTCAGATCCGGCTCGAAGGACCAACAAAAATATGTTCGGGCTGATACCGTCCTGCAGTGAGGAGGAATGATAAAATGTTCACTGTTATGAACTCTGTATTTATATTAAAATGTTCTAAATAAATAAATGTTATATGTTTATGTTATGAATGCAACCGTATGCCGTAAGTACCAAACGTGCACTGGCTTAATAAATGTATTTCCATAATTAGGTAGTTGCGACACACGGCTAAATGTGCGGTGTCAGGAAAATGTTTGGAGTTATACCAAACAATTGTTTTAGGTAGAAAACCACTGTATTGATGTTTTGATAGATATAAGTTTTCAATCTTATGTAAGTGGCAACACTCAGGCTTTAGCGCAGCCATACGACTGCGATGCGATTGCTGTACAACTGAGATTGAGAGCTAGATCTAACAGACTACCGAATTTGGACATTAAAGGCAGCTCAATCGCAGAAGCGTCGCAGTAGTGTGGCATTTGATCAATAGCTAAGCGACTTGGGCTCCTGTGCATGAGTGCTCGGTGGTGGTAGATGGTGATGCGGCAACCATTACATCATGGAGCCAAATTGCAAAGATCACTCCTACTAGACATTCCTTTCGCGTTACTTCATTACAAGAGAGACCTTCTTTCAGAGCTGAAATTATCCAGTTGACGACAGGATCCAAGGAGTTGGACAGACTCCTCGGAGGAGGTATCGAGACTGGATCCATTACTGAGATATTCGGCGAGTTCCGCACTGGAAAGACCCAATTGTGTCACACATTGGCTGTCACTTGTCAGGTAATATAATGTAGTGTAACAGCTGGTAATGGTTTTGTAGTATTTTGGTACTTACTATGGGCCTCATAAGTAAGCTCAAGGTCACACAACGAGGTATGGAGAGGGCTATGCTCGGGGTTTCTCTATGTGATTGAATCAGAAATAATGAGATCCGTAGAAGAACGAAAGTCACCGATATAACCCAACAGATTAGCCTGTTGAAGTGGCAGTGGGCAGGGCACATATTATAGCACGCAGAACAGATGGCCGATGGGGCCGGAAGGTTCTGGAGCGGACATGGCAAGCGCAGCGTAAGTCCTCCACTGACAAGATGGATAGATGACCTGATAAAGGTCGCAGGATGACGTTAGATGCTGGCCGATTCCTTCAGTCCTTTTGTAATATTATGGGGTAGGCATATGTTCAGCAGTGGACGTCCTATGGCTGAGATGATGATGAATATTTTGGTAAAGTATGTGAAGGTTTTTAGATAGGCATCGGATTGCATGATACAACTCTCCATCATCATCTAACTTTTAGTAAGTAGGTATTTTAACCGACTTCAAAAAGGGGGCGGTGGCAATATGAATGTCGTATTATGTTTTTTAGTACTCGTATGTTTGTTACGTGATTACTCCGCTAATTTAATAAAGTTCAAGTAATGATAATTTTTTTGCTTTGTAGGTGAGAGATATAATAATACCATACAAATTTTATCTTTACTAATTCAGCGTTTTTTTTATTATATTCGTTACTACTAAAAGCACCACCTTTTAAACAAAAAAAGAATTATGAGAATCGGTGTAATCAGTCGAAAGTAATGAGGTAAAAAACATTTAAAAAAATATACAGTCGAATTGAGTACCTCCTCCTTTTTTTGGAAGTCGGTAGAAAAGTGAATAATATTCTCTGTAAGTTTAGAGAGAAAAATCAAACATCCTGGGACGGGACTCAAACATACGCTTTCCGAGAATCCGTGTCGAACGCCATGACCGCTAGCCTACCGAGGGGATCCGTCCGAGCATGGAATTTAACTCTCTAGTAGATTTAACTGTCGTATGGAATTTCGCCCTAAAATTACATAGTTTGGTCTCGCTTAGCAACCTTTAGTACTTTAATACTCATACAGTTCAGGTTTCATTATGAGCCGAAATCAATCTCATCATTCGCACAGCCGGCGCACAATCATTTTGAGTGAGGTCGATACATCATCAATGACGTCACCGACAATGCTCGCGGATGGTTTTTGTGGGCGTTGCGAGCTGTCACTGACAAAATATCAAATATTATTCATATTTGATATTTTGTCTCTCTGTATATATATTAATTAAATTAAATTAAAAATCATTTATGTCTGACCAAATTCATCCAGTTCACAATAAGTACATACATAAGATTAAAATGTTATCATATAAAAAATAATAATATGTAAATTTAAAAATTGTCTACTTAATCTAAAATAATAAAACAATGTCAGAAATGTTTGCGTCATACAATAAATAAAATAAAAAATACAAGTAGGTACAAAATGAGTGATGATTGTCCAGTCTAAAATGAGGCTTGGATCCGGAGTGTTCAATGTTGCAGCCTGGTCCAGTGCCGCATGATAGGATAGTAAGGATATATGCCGCAGTGTAGAATTCATTCGATTTATTTGACAAAGGCGTGCATTTCGCGAGCGCGGAGCGTTTCATTCGGATTGGGCATTATGTGCACTGGTCTCAAAGGGAACTGCAAGCCGGGTCGCGTCAGTTGTGAGCGTTGACGGAATCGGAACGCACCCATAAAAAGTTATTATGTATTATTTTTGTTATTTATTGTTGCAGTTACCAATAGAACAGTCCGGCGGCGAAGGCAAGTGTATGTACATAGACACTGAAGGGACGTTCCGGCCCGAGCGACTTCTGGCAGTAGCGCAGAGATATGGCATGGAAGGGTCCGCGGTATTGGACAATGTGGCGTACGCTCGGGCGTACAACACTGATCATCAGACACAGCTGCTGGTCCACGCATGCGCTATGATGGCAGAATCTAGGTATTTAACCATTATTCATCCGTTAACGTTAGTTTTATAAATCTTTAGTTCTAAGCGTAAACAGGATGCTTAGTCATGTAGATGTAGATTATTCTTTTACGGCATGGAGTTACGTGCTTCGGAGGGCATGTCAAACTTCGGTTACGGTTGGGATAAGAATTAAAAATCAAAATTGTAGGAACTTTAATTTTAAACAACTTTGGTTACACAGTTTTACGTGTATAATTGAAAATAAACGTGATAATACAATGATAAGATTTTATCCTCACTGCTTCTCAGATATAAATAAATAATAATAATATAATAACAATATAATACAGTACAATTTGAAAAATTCAATACTGACTTGCATTATATTCAGTTGTTGGAGTGTAACTCAAAAACTACTCGACTGAATTTGATGAAATTTAGATGGGACCACACGGGAAGCACCAGCTTTCAAAGAAGAAGAATTTTGAGAATCTGTTCACTCTATCGAAAGTTATGAGGTAACAAATATAATAAAAAAATACAGACGAATTGAGTACCTCCTCTTTTTTGGAAGTCGGTAGAAAGATAAGATAAGATAATTTATTGATAACTCCAGAGTTACAGGTCACAATTGATCAAATTACAAAATATAGTCATACTACCAACAGTAATATAAAAAAATAAACATAAGGTAATAATTTTAAAATAGAAGAATCAATAATCACTTATTATTAAGTAGGTAAGTTTCAATGTCATAAAATAACTTATCTAGTAGCCACACTCTTAGCTTAGTTTTGAAGCAGGCAGTGGAGGCTGCATCCCGAATGGACGCTGGTAAAATAACGATCCTACCAAAAAATGTATAAGAACCAAAATTGTAGGAAGTTTAATTCTATACAAATTTGTTCATAACAATTTCATATATACTTAAAGTAAATGAGTATATATATATATATATTGATGCGTACCGCAATTGTAGGAAATTTATTATTAATTTCCATGCGAAATTGAAAATAAACAATTTATTCAATAAACTAAAATTGATCCTTAGTATCAAAATAAATGCAGCTTGATTCTGTTTCGGGTTTGCCCCTTTTTGAGCTAATTCGCAACTGGGCTGTAGGAATGTAGGAGGCACTCGTAGTCAGTATCCCGTCTACCAAACCCCACTGGGCTCTTGTATTATGGCCCACTCTGAGAAGACTAGGTCCGCTATTCTAGCAGTAGAAACGTCATGGCTGGGGCATGTGGGTTAGTGGTGACAACACTGGGCTAGTATCTGTGTGCTAGAATAAAACTGAAGCACAAAAGGGTTCGGTTGGTCACCCATCCAAGTAAGCAAGGGTTACCTAAATCTACTTGATCGGCTTAGAACACACATTCTCAAAAGTCGCCGACAGGCTGGGCCGCACCATATTTGGTGTTTTTTTAAGTTCGTCCATTGATTTAATTTGAAAAGCCAAGTAACTATTTGTAATACAGTCTAGGGACTAGTGCAAGAATATCCAAAACTTAAACTTTTGTTTATTCTTTAAAATACACTTTTCGTATTATAGTGTTAGGCTATTTTACAGTCACATTTAAAAAGGCCCCACGGGCCGCAAGTTTGACATGCCTGGTTTAGAACAAGGCAAGCTACATTGGGAGTGGTTTAGTGACAAAGTATAAATCATCACTAATCATTCTCACACTATCCTAAGGTGCGTTCGTTTAGCTTATGAGGGCATTGGTGGCGTTGTCATTGATGCCTTTTTGTTATAGCGTTCGTAAAGCTCTGCGAAAGTAAGTTTGTCTGTTTGTTACGCTTTGTTGTCTAAACCTCTGGATCAATTTTGATGAAATTTGGTATGGAGCTAGGAGGCGTTGCATTTACACAAAGGACATTATTGAACAAGCTTTATCCAACCAAAAGAAGAGTTTTTACAGATACTTAACTTTCGTAATATCGCACCCGTTTCCCACAATTCTTAAAAGAAGGTTAATATACTATTGGTTTATATAATCCTAACCAATTGTCTAATGTTATTTACGTTTATTGTATTTCCAGATATTCCCTCATAATAGTGGACAGTGCGACGGCGTTGTACAGAACTGACTACTCGGGTCGCGGGGAGCTCAACTCCAGACAACTGCATCTAGGGAGGTTCATGCGAATGCTGCTTAGGTTGGCAGACGAGGTATGTTTCAATAATCTTTTATATTTTAGCCAACTTCAAAAAAAGGAAGAGGAAACTGAATTTGAACATATTATATTATTTTTTTATATTTGATTATTATATACAGTATATAATTTATCGTTTATGGACCGATTTTGGTGACTCCTTTTTTTGTTCCACAAAATAAGTCATTCATTTATGGGACAATGTATACGATTCTATAATAAACTTCCCAATGTTATCCGAGATTTTCCTATTAATAAGTTTAAAATTACTGTTAAAACTAAACTCTATCAAAAAGGTTGTTACAAAATTTCGGATTACTTGGAGGATAAAACAGCTTGGGACTGATCACTCCAGGATCTACCTACTCGTGTCTAAGTGTAGCGTGTCTTGCCCTACTGATACCATTTTATGGTCTCTTTTGTAAGGCAACACACTGGAGCTAAAAATAAATGAACATTCGTTATATCCATTAAGAAATTGGTGATGCAAAAAATTTAAAAAGACAAGCCCGCTGAGTTTCTTGCCGGATCTTCTCGGTCGTGGTCGCGTTTCGATCCGTCGTCGATTTAAGAAATAATAAATGTAATATGACAATTTGTAAGTGCCCCCGTAGGCCTATACAGAATAAACGATTTCATTTTCATTTGTTTGGTAGAGTATACTTCCGAGGTGGTCCCATTTAAATTTCATCAAATTCGATCCTGCAGTTTTTGAGTTACGCTCCAATAACTGATAAGTGTTTCGCCTATTTTTGATGATTTGATGATATCATCATTGACGGTGAATGACATCGATCCCGTAATTAGCAAGGGTCACCAAAAAGGGTGAACATTTTTTTTTGTCGAAAGACGGAATCGTCTGTGGTCGTGTCTTGGTTTCGTAAACACGTATATCTGACTAGCTCTCGAAAAGTATTCTCAAAAATAGAAAAAAACTAATAAATCACACCTGGAACCACTGAATGAGTGAGGTTAGACTCTGTGCATACTGGTGGAAACATTCCTGCCTCAAGAACGCAGCTGTAAAACGAATAATTTCACTTGGTAAGAAATCAATATTTCTCTTTCACTATGTTGACATAATTTTCAAAAATAGAACGGAAAATAAGCCTTGTTCGCTTATTGCTGAATTTTACTGTTTCTGATGTAAACAATCAGCTAATTGGTTTGAGAAACTTCGAACCACAGATAAAAGAGTCTACACTACAGTTTTTATACCACAGATGTCATAGAATCAAATAGTAAAGTTTGGACTACACGAACAAAGATCACCACTTTAACCACAGATAAGTAACAATATTAAATTCCACAGTACGAAATTTGTAATTAACAAAATAATAATTGTTTTCCTGACAATATATAATATATAACTGAAAAAAAATGGAATCTATTAATATAACACGACGAAGGCCATTCCGCCGGTGCACTTCAATGTCTGATATGTCGAAAGATTGCTCATCCGTCTTTGACGAGACAGCCTTAAGCTTACCAAATACATCGCTAGAGGAAAATGAAGCAATTAATTCGTTAAACGAAAGATTAAATGAATTAACCATAAAGTTACAAAGTGCGAATAATGAAATAGAGAATCTTAATTCAGAAGTTATAAATCTTAAAGCCGAACTATTAAAGAGAGAGAAAACTATAGAGGTACTCAAAAAAGTCGGAATCTCTGACAGCCCTTGTACAGCCTCAAATAAAATGACGCCCATTTCTGGAAGAAACAAAAAGAAAAAAAAAAACATTTTGATATCCACTCCATCGAAAGTAGATAAAGATAATGCTAATGCAACATGTCAACAAAATCAAGAAATAAATGATCCACCGGCAATGAAAACGGGACAAACCCGTATTCAGCATGCTAAAATTGAAGACAACTCCAAGCAAAGAGTCCTAGAAAACCAGAAGGAAGCAGTAGAAACACAGAAATCAAATATCGAAGTAATATGCGATGATAAAATTCATCATCAGCGAGTATCACCGAAGAGTTATTTCGTGGAAAAAAAAGAGAATAACAAAATTATCATATTGGCTGACCAACGGGGAATAGGATTAAGACATTCGCTTCAATGTTTAGTAGGAGAAGACTTTCAAGTAAAATCTTTTTGGAAAACTGACGCTACAATAGGAGATATTTTGAATTACATACAAGAAAGAATTATTGACCTTAACTAAAGACGATTACATCGATAAACTAGGCGGCATGAACGATCGCAACCCAGATAATTTCAAATTTACACTTAAATTTTTTTTTTAACTTTTTTAAATTCACAAATATTATTGTTAGTGAAGTTCCTTATAATAAATTTTTGAATGAAAAGAAACTTAATTATGAAATAAAGCATTTGTGTATAAAGTACCAACATGTCTTGTATATAGACATGAATTACAGTAGGAATGTGCCCAATAAAAATGTAATACGTGCCAATATTTGTACCGCCATAGCTACAGAACTTAAGGAACAAGAATACCGTTTAAAATTATCTGAGATGAAACGCCTTACGTACATGAAATCTAAACGTGAGGTAGTAAAAAAAATTTTGAAACGCAAACCGATTCCAGTATTATAGATAATACAAATTTAAATGAAGATAATTGTGACATAGTTGAGAGTTGTGTTGATAAAGAGTTTTTTCGTGTCTAAATATAATATATGTGTTCTACACCAAAATATTGACGGCCTAATGGGAAAATCAGACTCACTTACAGTTCAGGTTGAAGAATTAAAATCAAAAAGTAAATTCATAGATGTTTTGTGCATTACATAACATAATATGTTAAACAGCGACACCGAGTATTTAAATATAGCTAATTTTACTTTGGCTACAAGTTGTTGTAGGAAAATCCGAAGAGGAGGGTCATGTATTCTGGTCCATAAATCTCATAATTTCAGAGAGCTTGAGGAAGTTAAGAGTTTTAGTAGCATTAACAACATTGAATGTTGTGCAGTTGAACTATTTCAACACAACATTATAATAGTCTGCATTTATAGACCACCTAGAAAGCAAAAGGCTTCCAAAGAAATATTTTATGAAAATTTAGATAACATATTGAACCGGGTTTGCTTTAGAAAGAAAAAAGTAATAGTATGTGGGGATTTTAACATAAACATCTTGGAAAATAATATAACGACGAAAACTTTTCAAAACATAATTAAAGGTCACCGGCTAAAAATATCACTTAATGAACCAACTAGGCCAGTTAGTAAGACCTGTTTAGATAATTTTTTGCACAATGTAAGAAGTGCTACTTGTGAATTAATGCAGCTAGTTCTATCTGATCATACAGCTCAATATTTTAAATGTCCAGTACCAGAATACCTTCCTTTCAAAGTTTGGTACTCGTTTAAACGGGATTATTGTGAAGAGAATATAGAAAAATTTAAGGATAATTTAAGTAGGTTATATTTCGGTGACGTATTTAATAGCTGTTGTCCTAATGAAGCATTTAATACTTTCTTTGAAACATTTAAACTGGTGTATGATCTTTGTTTTCCTTTAATAAGGCGTAAACATACTATATATAAAAACCTATCATGGATTTCAAAAGGAATTAGAATATGTACTAAGAAAAAGAGGATGTTGCTATGGAAATACAGAAAAAACCGATGTGCACAAAATTTAACAATATTTAAGAACTATACGAAGCGTTTGAAAACTATTATGAAATTAAGTCAGAAAGCTAGAAATAACTTTACAATTAATATGGCTAGGAATAAATCAAAAGCCACGTGGAACATAATTAATAATAATAAAGTTAATAAACGACCAAATACTGACATTAGGCAAATACTATGCGAGATAAAATTTTGACGCACCCAAATGACATTGTAGAAGCATTTAACAATTACTATGTCAATCAGGTAATTTCCACTAATATTAAACCTTTCACTGAATTGCAAAGCATCGTAAAATCTGTAAATTGGAATAAATCAAACTCAATATTTATGTGCCCATCGACTCCAGAAGATATATTGAAGATCATCAAATCACTAAAAAATACTAATAGTACTGGTTATGACGAAATAACAACGAAAGTCATTAAACATGTGGCTTTGATAATAACTCCATTACTGAGTCATATTATTAACCTATGCATATACTGTGGGATGTTTCCGGAGAACTTAAAACTAAGTATAATTAAACCACTTTTTAAAAAACAGGATAGAGAAATTAATTAATAGAGAAATTACTAACAGCATTGGTCCCTATTTTCTCTAAGATATTTGAAAAATATATTTATGCTGGCCTCTATACCTATTTGGACAAATATAACATATTGATCGAAGAGCAGTTAGGTTTCAGAAAAAAGAAGTCAATAAATATGGCAATTTATAATTTAATCAAGACTGTTAGATCTGGTCGTGAAAAAAAGTTGCCTGTATATGCTATGTACATGGACTTAAAAAAAGCATTTGATTATGTTGACCATGACATTCTGATAGGGAAACTAGAAAAGTATGGAATACGAGGTAATGTCTTAAATTTAATAAAATCTTATCTCAGTAATAGATCACAACAAACTCAAATCACAAAAATTTGTCTAGAAACTAAAACCGAACAAAAATACACGTCTTCTCCTGGGCTAGTAAAATGTGGGGTGCCGCAAGGGAGTGTACTTGGGCCGTTGCTATTCATAATTTACATCAATGACTTACCTCAAGCTATAGCTCATCCCATGATTCTGTATGCTGATGATAGTACTGCTATATTTGTAGGGGAAAAAGAGAAGCAATCTGGCCCAGTAATAAATTTAGCTTTAAAAAATATAATAAAATGGTTGACCTGGTGTATGATCTTTGTTTTCCTTTAATAAGGCGTAAACATACTATATATAAAAACCTATCATGGATTTCAAAAGGAATTAGAATATGTACTAAGAAAAAGAGGATGTTGCTATGGAAATACAGAAAAAACCGATGTGCACAAAATTTTACAATATTTAAGAACTATACGAAGCGTTTGAAAACTATTATGAAATTAAGTCAGAAAGCTAGAAATAACTTTACAATTAATATGGCTAGGAATAAATCAAAAGCCACGTGGAACATAATTAATAATAATAAAGTTAATAAACGACCAAATACTGACATTAGGCAAATAATATGCGAAGATAAAATTTTGACGCACCCAAATGACATTGTAGAAGCATTTAACAATTACTATGTCAATCGGGTAATTTCCACTAATATTAAACCTTTCACTGACTTGCAAAGCATCGTAAAATCTGTAAATTGGAATAAATCAAACTCAATATTTATGTGCCCATCGACTCCAGAAGATATATTGAAGATCATCAAATCACTAAAAAATACTAATAGTACTGGTTATGACGAAATAACAACGAAAGTCATTAAACATGTGGCTTTGATAATAACTCCATTACTGAGTCATATTATTAACCTATGCATAGACTGTGGGATGTTTCCGGAGAACTTAAAACTAAGTATAATTAAACCACTTTTTAAAAAACAGGATAGAGAAATTACTAACAGCATTTGGTCCCTATTTTCTCTAAGATATTTGAATAATATATTTATGCTGGCCTCTATACCTATTTGGACAAATATAACATATTGATCGAAGAGCAGTTAGGTTTCAGAAAAAAGAAGTCAATAAATATGGCAATTTATAATTTAATCAAGACTGTTAGATCTGGTCGTGAAAAAAAGTTGCCTGTATATGCTATGTACATGGACTTAAAAAAAGCATTTGATTATGTTGACCATGACATTCTGATAGGGAAACTAGAAAAGTATGGAATACGAGGTAATGTCTTAAATTTAATAAAATCTTATCTCAGTAATAGATCACAACAAACTCAAATCACAAAAATTTGTCTAGAAACTAAAACCGAACAAAAATACACGTCTTCTCCTGGGCTAGTAAAATGTGGGGTGCCGCAAGGGAGTGTACTTGGGCCGTTGCTATTCATAATTTACATCAATGACTTACCTCAAGCTATAGCTCATCCCATGATTCTGTATGCTGATGATAGTACTGCTATATTTGTAGGGGAAAAAGAGAAGCAATCTGGCCCAGTGATAAATTTAGCTTTAAAAAATATAATAAAATGGTTGACATCTAATAATCTTATAATAAATCTTGACAAAACGAATATAATGACATTTAATAAGAATATAAAATTGACATCTAAAATAACATATCTAAATAATGACATTCATGACATTTCTGTAACGAGGTTTTTGGGTCTTTATGTAGATTCTGATCTGAATTGGAAAATGCATGCCGATTCAGTACGTGCCAAACTTAATAGTTATTCATATGCTCTTTACTTGCTGTCAAAAGTGGTTAGTCAACCAGCAGTAATAATCTCTTATCATGCATATGTCACATCTACCCTATGTTATGGTATAATCTTTTGGGGAAATTTTACGGAACGTGAAACTTTGTTCAAGGCACAAAAGAAATGTTTAAGATCTGTGTGTCATCTGCAGTCTACAGATTCATGTAAGCCACATTTCTTATAATTAAAAATATTGACATTCCCATGTCTATATATTTTTGAAATGGCACTATTCGTCAGAAATAATTTTCAGTTATTTGAGTTTAATAAAAGAGAGACACAAAAACAAAATAAATATACCCCCACATAGAACCGCAGGTTTTACTAAGGGTGTATGTGGTATGGCTCCCAAAATATATAATCATTTGCCAAGAATAATACTGGAATCGGAAAGTGTAAATATATTTAAAAGTAAATTGTTCAATTTTCTTATATTGAAAAGTTACTATACAATAAATGAATATTTGAATGATAAAATTTCAAACTTTTCTGATGCTATGTTGTATAGTTATTGACATTATGTAAATATATTATATTTTCTATGTAAACTTGACATCATACACCTGACAATAATCTAATATTACACTGACATTAATTTAAAATTTATATTATAATTATCATTTACTACCTGTTTAAAATATTGTATGTTCGCTGTGGACAAAGCTGTTGACACTAATAATTATAATTTAAGAACCCAATGTAACACAGTTTAACAATAAATGAATCTGAATCTGACTTTTACACTAAAAAGTGCGAAATAACTTGTCGAAAGTCGATATTGTGATAAATAGATACTTTTTAATTATCATCATGTACCGACTTTAAGTTATTTCACACTTTTTGTGTTGAAGTCGGTTCCATTTTTAATGATTTGATGATATCATCATTACTTGTGTTTTGTGTGTTATTCCGCAGTTCGGCGTGGCGGTGGTGATCACCAACCAAGTGGTGGCGCAAGTAGACTCGGTGGGAGTTTTCAACGCGGACACTAAGAAGCCGATCGGGGGTCACATCATAGCACACGCTTCCACCACCCGGCTCTACTTGCGTAAGGGGAGAGGGGATAACAGGTATGTCAAGTTATATAGTTTAAAAATTCTCGCGAGTTTAACACGTTATTAATGTAACCACTCACATAAATTAATCAGATCTTTCCAACAATAGTTTCAATCACATCCGGTGGTCTTTTTCAAAGAGAGTGCCGAACGCTCGCGGTTGCGTCACACACAATAAACGGAATCCGTTTATTTAGTCTATATATATATTAATCTCTATTTCACTTGGTCATCGCATCACGCGTGAGCCGTGAACGGGCGGAACATTTCGTAAATTAATTTTTTGTTGTGTTCTTATGAAAGAAAAATCAAGAAAAGATGGGAGAATATGGCGAGGCCGAAAGCCGAACCTACCACGCGAACGAAGTTGCGGGCAGTCGCTAGAAATAAATAAATTAAACTATTGTTTTATATCTTTTCAGAGTATGCAAGATTTACGATAGTCCTTGCTTGCCGGAAACGGAAGCCATGTTCGCGATCAGCGCTGAAGGCATCACGGACGCGAAAGAATAGCTGACATAAGTGATTTGTAGATGTATGGACATATTTTGATATAATATTTTTGTTTTGCCTATAGTATTTAGATATTAATTCACTTTTTTAGGTGTTAACACCAATTTAAGTTGATGTAACACAAGGTGATGTAGACATGGTCAGTAATATTGTTTTTTGACGCTTTGCCTTTGGTACAGTCAACCGACAACGGCTCAACCTACTTTGATAAATGATAAGTAATTAGATTCGTCTTGATCATTGTGCGAGTGTCACTGAGTACATAATTACCCAACTGCAGCGAATCCCAATTTCCGCCGGGATTCGAGGAGTCGGGATATTAAACTTCTATAAACCTAGAACGTTTGTCAGTCAGCCTTTGTTAGTTGACCAAATAAATACTAAACACTCATTGGTCAATAGGATTCTATTACGCGACATGTGACCAATCAGCGGTCAGTATTCCGTTTGTAAGCTGACCAACATTGGACAAACATTCCTGAAACTTGAGATAAGTTTGTTTTCTGACTGACTGATCTGACTGAAGCACAATTATTTATTTTTAACAGCGGTTCTCCCTACTGTGAGAGCTTTTTATTATTAACACGTGGGTCACCAAGATACAGGCTTTGCCGTGTTTGAGATCCATTGCTCATTCTAGTTATACTCTTCCCTCACAATAAACCTTTCCCCCCTCCTTAATCGTTCCCTCATTACTGAGGATCGTGACTCCTCTGTTGCAGTTTGTTTACTGTTTCTCTCCACCGAGTTATATTGCTGCCCTGATGTAGAGCTGTGCTGAAAGGTATCTCCAGCTGTTCCGATACCTGATCCGTCCATCGCTTAGGGCTTCGTTCTCTTGGTATTTTACCTTCAATTTGCCAGTTACTATAAGATGCTCAAGGTTGTCAGAGCTTCTACGCGCAATATGACCGAAGTACTGTAACACTCGGTGTAAGCATATCGCAGAGAGTCTTTGGGAACGTTCTAAAGTTAGCTATTCTAGGACTTCTAATAAACTTTTACTCATGTGGAATAAACTTTTTGGAAATTTTACAAACTTTATTGTGTGTGGCTGCTGACTAGTACATAGGAGAAATATTTCGTACCCAGAACATATTGAGTTTTTAGATTATTTTGGAGAATTATTTTAGTACGGTTACCAGTAGACTGTGACCATAACTATTTACATTTATTTTTGTTTTAATATAAGCAAGTTTAAGGAATATTGTAAAATAGGGCGGGTCTGCGAATATGCTGTTGATCTTTTCAAATTCGGGTGGATTCATTATCATCTCAGCCGTAAGACGTCCACTGCTGAACATACACTTCTCCCATAAATTTCGCCAGATAAAGATGCTAATAAACACTGCTCGGACGGTTTCTATCTTGTATGATAGAAACCGTCCGAGCAGTGTTTTTTAGCATCTTTATCTGGCGAAATCTGGGACAACATCCAGACAAATGTCTTCAGGTCCCAAACTATGCAGAGCCTGTACTATGGCAACCTGATGACTGATATACATATTTATATACATATACACACTTGGACACAGATCAAACAGGCATGTACATGCACACAAATGTTTGAGCTGTCCGGGGATCGAACCCGGGACCAGCGGCTCAGAAGGCAAGCCTGTCAAAATAAACATGGTTTGTTAAACCTTCATTTCATTGGCGCATAAATTGAAAGTAAAATGAAAGTGTTTTTTTCTTTTACTTCGCGGTTTGATTCACAAAATCTGATTGTAGTGACACTTTCATCTGGTGTATTCAACTGTCTCTATTTCCGGCTAGCATATTTATTTATACAATAATCTAATATACTTATGATCTGAATAGGGTCCGAGATTGTTGAGCAATCGTCGCTATTCCTTGTAATGTCGTATTTGGCCAGCCATGCCTAGTTACAAAATTCACACTGTTATTCTTTCTAGACATATTATTCATAATTATGGCTGGCTGGCTACTTTCATTTTTGTTGTCTTAAACTGGTGGCAAACACAGTGAAATAGTCGATATGGATTTGACCTTGAATTCGGTTCGATTTTGTTTGTACAACTGAACACGTTCATAACTTCGTGTCATACATAAATCGTGTCCAAGTACACTATCGAAAACTTGTTTAAGAATTATTGGTGTTTGTGGTTCGACATTACTCAGTAGGTCTACCATGAGTTTTCAACATTGACACCAATCGATGCTCGATATCGACTGCTGCTAAAAATGTAAGAAAAAAAGAACAGTGCCACCTCGCGGTCAATTGTAGAACTAAAATTGACAGCGATACGCCAATCACAAGGTTAATAGGTAGGCGAGATCGAGTATCGACTATAGGTGCGTTCGTTTAGCTTATGAGGGCATTGGTGGCGTTGTCATTGATGGCTCTTTTGTTAAAGCGTTCGTAAAGCTCAAAAACGTTATTTTAGCCACTTTTGCCCACACCCTTTTCGAACGCTCAACTGACCATAAGACCTAAAATCGCATGATTATGCTGTCAAATACATAGCTGACAAAAAACGATCACAAACAACCATGCTCCGGACGTGGGACATAAATTGCACTTTTTGGTGGCAAAAATACCTCTTTTTTAGCTTTCCGAACGCTGAACAAAAAGAGGCATGAACGACATTTTCACCCACAGATTCCCAATTCGAACGCACCTTGTGAGCGTTATTTTCGCTAAAAACGCTCAGTACTGATATATTCGAACGCACTATATACATGACATTTATGTTGCCAACTCATGGTAGAGCTACAATACACAGATTAACTAATGACGAATAACTACGGCAAAGAATTAATAAATTCATACAGTTACTTTTTGCTGTTGATCAGAACAAAACTTGACGAGACTAAAGTTAGATTCTAGCTCGTGCATGATGTCGAATGACCCATTGTGTCGAGTTGACTGAAACGAGTGGATTTCGAACTAAGTCGATTTGGTACTAAATCGATTTATGTGTGTTGTAAACCACCAGTAGTGCGAATATGTATCTCACGGTAAACTTGTCGATAAACTGACTTTTATCAGCTATCTTACTCTAGCTAGCTTGTCTCTATATAGATCTGGCTGTCTTTTACCGATAATTTTATCCTATCAATCCATGCTCGCACCGCAGATTGCGTAAATACGTAAAATAACTTCTTTAGATGCTACCAAACTTAAGTGATAGTCTGTGCAAAACAAGAAACTTCCTAGGAATCTTTGGTACACGTTTACAGAATTTACTGTTTTAGTTTAATAAATAAAAAAGCTGCTAATTTACTGTTTTATAGTGAAGTTCACACTTGATAGTTGCGTGACGGTCAGGGAATAGCTGGATAGGGCTGTCATATAAAAATCTGAATGTCGGTTCACCAA
Organism: Selenia dentaria; assembly: GCA_917880725.1. Lineage (NCBI taxonomy): Eukaryota > Metazoa > Arthropoda > Insecta > Lepidoptera > Geometridae > Selenia > Selenia dentaria. The sequence goes on along the minus strand of OU862895.1, from coordinate 9,974,333 downwards.
AACGCTACGAAGGTTCTTGTTTTGCACAAAGTCTCAATAGATCCAATGTATTCACACAATGTTCTTGCCGTGGTCTCGGGCAGTGCCTAAAATTTGTGAAAAAATGGCAACCAAGCAAAGTAATGTAAAGGCCTAATTTGGTAAATTGTCAATTTGTTTTTATTTGTGTTAAGATATTTTGTTTTTTTACATACCTAGGATAATTTTGTAAATAAACGTAATTGTTAATAATATAGTTTTAAATAAAAATGCACTAAATATTACATAACTCTTTTATTTACTAAAACAGGCAATCGGGTACAATTTTAAAACTTTCTCAGTACATTTCAACAGTGAACAACGGTAACACGAATAAATGAGATCTATTGTTAATAATATGTATTGCTTTATTAATTTGACTCTGGATATATAGAGTTAGAATCTTTCTCACAAGTTACGATACATAATTATTGCTATAAAAGTCGCGAGAAAGATACGTAACTTAATATTTGCAAGGCATTTCGGTGCTTGTACTAAATACTAGTTAGTTACAATAATGGACAATACATCTGCGCATATTTAAATTATCGACTATATTGACTTCCATTTTCAACTCTAGAAAGCCCAAAATAGTAGTAGGTCACAGATCAGTTAAGATTTAAACTTCAGAAACGTTAGATTTTAGACATATTAGCTTTAATTTAGACTAAGAAGCGATGGTTTCGATTCTGTAAGCATTATACAAACTAAAAATCTCAAAATTGTAGCAGTTCTTTATCTGTTTAGAATAAAACCCAACTTAGTATAGCACTTCCCAATGACAGCACTAAAACTAGATATATCTCTTCAATTGTGGGTATATTTTAGACCGATTGGTTATCACCTAACTTGGTGCTCGCTAAACTTACGGTATACCCAAAATTGAATGGAAAATCCTAGTTTTAGAAATGTAATTCTACGTGTTACATGAATTTGGATTGTAGTTTTAACAGAATAAGGACTACCATAATTTAATTTTAGTACGCTAGTATAGTTAAGTTTTGAACAAGTGAATCGCTACCAATCTACAATACAAAATAGGAAAATTCAAAGTATAGAATGTATCTTTAGTTTTAGTTTGTCAAACTATAACTAATCTGCGACTATACTATTGAAGTTAGGTTTATTTTTGTTTCAATATCAGATTAATAATTCACCATCATTACACATTAATGTTCCAAGCAATCTAGTTTACAGCAATTCGCTTGTGCACAACACAAAACTATACTAGTGAACTAAAATCTAATAAATTATGTTAGTTCTGTTGGTACTAAAACCCCAATTCTTATAACGCTTGCGTATGAAAGTTCTTATATTTGAGAGTATTTTGTGGGTATGCTTACGCATATTTAGTCATGTAACTTCGTGCTCTCTACACTGAACTAATACATAATTTTATAGAATAAAAAAATCGTATGTATAGAATTGTAATTCTAAGTGTTACACGAATGTGGATTTTACTTTGAACGGGATAAGAACTGCAATAATTTAGAGAATTTAGATTTTACAACGGTAGTTTAAATTGTTCTGCACAACCGAATTTGCTACCAATGCTCGATAGTTTACAACAAATGTTTAAGTTCAGTAAAGAAACCATAGATTGCACAAAAGCTGCTTTGACGAATTACCAGTTTGACATATTGACAATTTAAGAATACCTTATTATGCAACTCGCCTTTCATAGATGTATGCGACCTTATTATGTAAGTAATATGATATGGCTCTTATAAGTATTGTCCGTGACTTATTAAGTAAGGTTAGTTATTGCATTGAAGATACATTCTCATTATTACATTGCAGATACTGCATTGCATTGACTTCAATCAAAGCGAAAATCTTACAAAAATAATTCCTTAGCAATAATCCTCTAATATCGAACCTTCTACCTAATTATATTGTATTATATCATACTCATAAGACATGTCATCACTGAAATTTCAATTAAATAATTACGCTCAATTCTAAGATTAGTAAGCTAGTACAAGAAAATCACGTATTTTATCTATATAAATAAATAATAATAATTTATTAAATAAACTATAAATAGCAATTGAATAGTCCTATTTATTTCCGAGATAGGAGTTCGAATTATCAACGTAAACAGAGCATGATAGAGTAGTTCTTAAATCGGCACCAGTTGTCGCTACTAGTGGCAGCTGAAAGATGCGGCATTTACATGAAAGGTTGGTGGGACATGATTGGGGCCAGCTTTTCCTATATAACCTGCAGGCTATTATGTATCACAGTTGCAATCAAAAGATGATCGAAATCTGAAAATAAAATTCGGCTCTATACCAGTTTTGACATCCTGTAAACAAAATTGTTAGTATGACTGGAGCTTACAAAAGTCACATAAAACCGCAATTTTTTTAAGATTTCGATCAAGTTTTGATTGCAACTGATATACATAATAGCCCTGCTGGTTTAAATTTAAAAATGCTGGTAAAAATGATTAAATCCAGTCAATAGATATTAAAGTTACTCACAGACTCAGCTGTAGAAGTGGATTCAGATAAATACAATGAAAAAATACAACAAAATCGCCCTATAAGGCGCTGCAAGAACAAACATTTAGGTATTTTAGCGGGTGAAGCACTGGCCGTGACAAGACCAAGCGTGCGTCTGTAAACAAGATAATTATTTCGCAGTTAATTTGTTTAACAATAAAAGAAGCCTCAATTTTTTTTTCTGATTACAAAAAATACAGTAGTTTTTCGCTCAAAATATTGAGAAATTCGAAACGAAAGATGTTTTTCCGTCGTTTTATTTGCGATTGTTTTTCTTCTATGTACCAGATAAATATTGTGCAATATTATTTATTAATTATATATTAAAATAAGTCTTTTTTTTAGTTTTAACTATGCACTGTATTTTTCCCAAGTTTGTATCAACAACTGTGCATCTAACTGTGCGACAAAAAACAGCGTTTTACGTATCTTTGACTTTTAGCAGCGCCTTAATAGATCCATAACAAAAACACTGGCTACGCCAATGCTCATAGGATCAGTTTGATTATATAGGAAACTACGGTAATGAAGTGGTGAATAAGAAATCAGGCACTATAGGTCCTGTATACTGCCCGAAAGGTTGAAAAGAATGCCACTTAAGCAACCTTAGTCGAGTAAATTTATTTGATGGCCTGGAATAACACATAGGCTACCTTCATGCTAAAGAAGAGATATCAATAGGAATATACCTGTAGATACATTATGTTCACGTACGTGAAACGAGATCTATTCTTTGACTTTTTCTTTTAAGCCACTCTGTTGTAGCACTCAAGAATCTGGTAATAAGAAACTCAACATTTTAAATAACTTAACTATTCCCATTACATATTACATTATAGCAAATAATTACATGACATTTTAAAATTATTTTTATAACCATAAGTACTAATATTAGTTATTATCCCAAATATAAGTTAAAACTTAATAAATTAAATTAAATAATGTATAATTCTGCGTACTATTTCTTAAGGTATATCGAAATGATGCTCATTAGTATCTATTTATATGATTTAAATTAAAATACAGTCTTAACTAATTTTAAAATCATATTTCTGTAAGAGTTCATAATAAAGTTTATAATTTACAAAGAAAAGATATTTCTCCGGGCGGTTTTAGAACCCGTTTTATCTTAATGCTAGTCTGTATAATGTAGGTAAATAGTGTTAAACTACTCAGCCATCGAGGCTCCAGGGCGAAAGAAAAATAATGGTGTAGCGCCATCTATGGGTATCGCGGCGTTAACATTCAACTTTCGTATTGAATTTGCAATGTTACATCTTTAGATAAAATTTTCGAGACAATATATATTATACAAATTCAAACAGTCTGTATTCGTGAGCGGTCTAAAAGTATACAACCACCTACCCGAGTGCATAAAGAATGTTTTGTCTCATAATATCTATAATACTTTACAGTTGAACAACCCAGACACAATAGAAATTTCATTGTTATATGGACAATCGACTGGTGAGGGGTTAAGCGTAAATTGTGGACGCTATTAATAACCAAGGCGTATTATTCCATTGAGGAATTCCTCACCGATACATTGTTTTATACAATACTTAGGTTTAATTGTAAACATAGTAAATTTTATCGGTGTTCCTATTTTTTTAATACTTAACTGTAGCTTTGACGTGTAAACTTATTCGGTTTTAAACTATTACTGTTAACCGGCAAAACACTCACGTTAGGGATCGAATACGTCGACCCGGGTTGTGCCAGTGCCCGCCGGGAGACGCAGACTCCGCTGCGCACTCGCCCTGAAGATGAGCATTGGACATGCTCGAAACCCGGGTCGACGTATTCGATCCCTAACGTGAGTGTTTTGCCGGTAAACAGTAATAGTTTATCTCGGATGTAGCTCAAACCGCACATTCATTGAAATACTCAGAACTTGATAAAAATACCTCAGTAACGTCATAAAATTTGAATATTAAAATTGATTTTATTTCACTATTAAACTGATTATATATAACCAACATACTATAAGTCTATATGTAATTTCAAATACGTGAAGTCATAGTTACTATTTACAATTGTACATACATATATTCGTTAGCGGAATTTGAATAACATCTCTAGGAACTGTTACCTCGATGCTTAAATCTCGTCTGACGACAAAACTTGATCTTCCTTCCTTGAACAAGGACAAATTAAAGAAATTCATAAAATTTTAACATCCGGTAATTGTGATGCATTTTAAAATAATATAGGAATTATTGTCATAATGTATAAAAACGCGGTTATACCTAACACACGAATTGATACAGCAATCGTGAAACAGCACACATTAAATTGAATTAATTGCTAACTATGATGATTTATGTTTTAAAATATATAATTTTAAAACTATAATGAACATTAAATGCTTCAGATGGAAGATGTATTATATAAATAAAAATAATTGCATGTAGTACATGCGAAAACCATTTTTGTTAGAAATCGACGCGTACTCGTATTTCAATAATTTAACATTAGAGACAGTGGTAATTAAGTGGTTAATGGTAACATAATTCACTTGTCCAGAACACTAAACTAAAATTTTATAAACTGGTAGATCTTATTCCATCAAAGGTCATTGGTCATCATGCGGCCAGACACAATAGAAATTTCATTGTTATAATATAACGACTCTTGAAGGGATATGTTATTCTGTTTACACTAAAATCCACATTTGACTAACACTTTGAATGACAATCCTAAAATTATAATTATTCTATTCAATTGCGGGTAGTTTCACATAAGTTTAGAGAGCGCGTACATGGCAGCTAAATTTGGACTTAACATACCCACAATGGAACATAAAGGGCATATTCTACAGTTTACTAAAATATATTTGTTTGTTTTAGCTTAGTGTTCTGAACAAGCTAATTGCTACAAGTATCAAATAAATATAGTAATAAATAAATAAACTAGATTAACGGTTTTTTTATCTACACCCAAAGTCTTTTATAAACCGTAGCTTATCACTAAAATCGCAAATTTCATAATTATTGTTTAGTAACGGTGTTTAGTTAAACCGTTTTCAGTGCCTAGCTGAATGCGACACAGTGGATGAGTTGAACAACGGGTTGGTGAAAACTGTCCAAGCGGTCTGGTCCAAATTCTGTGAGACCAAACGCCGCAGGAAAGCTCAAAAACTCTCAAAATAAACTCTGAAACTAATGGCAGAACGGAGCGAAATGAGACTGCAGTCTGCAGTTGATATGTCGGACTACGGTAAACTCAATAGACGAATTTGGAAGTCCATGCGACACGACTTGCGTGCTTATAATACTGCGCGTATTACGGCAGCAATTGAGCGGAACCAGGGCTCTAAAGTGTTTGCAAAGGATTCGTCTATTGGGCAAAGCCAAATGACAAAACTGAAGACCGAAAATGGTAGTATCGTTTCATCCAAGCCTGAGATTCTGAGAGAGATTGAGAGCTTCTATCGACAGTTATATACCTCGACGCGCGAACCCGTTACTGAAGCAGCTCAGGACAACAGAGCAAAGTTAGTCCGACACTATACCGAAGAAATCCCGGACATCAGCCTATACGATATTAGAATGGCTCTCAAACAGCTTGAGAACAACAAGGCGCCAGGAGAGGACGGAATTACGACTGAACTTCTGAGAGCGGGTGGTAGACCGATACTTTTAGTCCTCCAGAAGTTATTCAATTCTGTCGTCTTCGAAGGCAAAACGCCGGAAACGTGGCACAAGAGCTTGGTGGTGCTGTTCTTCAAAAAAGGTGATAAAACCTTATTGAAGAATTATAGGTCCATATCGCTCTTGAGGCACGTGTACAAGCTGTTTTCGAGAGTCATCACGAACCGTCTCGCACGCAGGTTTGATGAGTTCCAGCCTCCCGAACAAGCCGGTTTCCGAAGAGGCTAGCTGCCGTTTTAGCACCATAGACCACATTCATACACTACGGCAGATTATACAGAAGACCGAAGAGTATAATCAGCCACTGTATCTAGCGTTTGTAGATTACGAGAAAGCCTTCGATTCTATCGAGAAGTGGGCCATACTGCAGTCCTTGCAGCGATGCCAAATTGACTATAGGTATATCGAAGCGTTGAAGTGTTTATACAGCAAGGCCACTATGTCATCTTTTGGACTGGTAAGGATCTGGCATCAACATTAATGGCGTATACATCACTAACCTTCGTTTTGCCGATGATATAGTTATAATGGCGGAGTCGCTCGAGGATATCGGCACCATGCTCAACGACCTCAGTAGAGTTTCCCAACAGGTTGGTCTTAAGATGAACATGGATAAGACGAAAATCATGTCCAATGTCCATGTTCCACCTATACCGGTAATTGTTGGAAACGATACACTCGAAGTTGTAGACGAGTACGTCTACCTGGGACAGACTGTCCAATTAGGTAGGTCCAACTTCAACAAGGAGGTCGCACGAAGAATCTAGCTCGGATGGGCAGCGTTCGGGAAACTTCGATCCATCTTTTCGTCCCTAATACCTCAGAGCCTGAAAACCAAGATTTTCAACCAGTGTGTGTTGCCAGTGATGACTTATGGCACTGAGACGTAGTCCCTTACTGTGGGCCTAATTAACAAGCTTGAAGTCGCTCAACGAGCAATGGAGAGGGCTATGCTTGGGGTTTCCCTGCGTGATAAAATCCGAAATGAGGAGATCCGAGAACTAAGGTCACCGACATAGCTCTCAAAATTAGCAAGTTGAAGTAGCAATGGGCAGCAGGCCACATCGCTGCAGAACTGATAACCGATGGGGAAGAAAGGTTCTCGAGTGGCGACCACGCACCGGAAGGCGTAGTGTAGGCCGGCCCCCCGCTAGGTGGACGACGACCTCATAAAACCGCGGGGAATCGCTGGATGCAGGAAGCGAGTAGCCGGTCCAAGTGGCGTTCTATGGGGGAGGCGTATGTTCAGCAGTGGACGTCTTCCGGCTGATAATGATGAACGGTATTTGATAATAACATAAATTTCATTATTAAATTATTCATTATTAAGTCAAATAACTCTGTCGAAGTCTATGAATAGTAAAATAAGCGTGGGGCGAGCGAAATGTCCCCTCCATAATAGACTATTGTAGTGTGGGCCGAATAGCGACTTTTTGCTCACAGTGCTGTCGTCTACCATAGGCGGCCATAACAAATATCGCGGTTTTGACAGCTCGTGGTGCTGTAAGTATCTTGATCATTCAGACCGGAGTTGTAGCAATAACGAACAATCATTCGCGCGCGAAAAAGAAGTGCATAAAAATAATGAACGTAGTGTGAAGTTGAAGTGTGTGTGGATTGAAAAAATAATAATAGATGGACCGACTTTTACAACTTTTACATCAAAATCATGAGACAAAAATAAAGACCTTGTAGAAATAAACAAACATATATTGACAGAATGCTCACGACGATTTTGGTGTAGAGCATGGTTCAAATAATCGTCAACGTGGTTAGGACGTCATCGATGACGTAGCGAGGGCCATCGTAATCACGCTCACGGCGAAAGGGACCGAATGTCGTCGCACTTATATCAATATTAGTTTGACTCGGACCACAAGGTTGTGGTAATGGATATGACACCCTCCGGTTTCTTAACACATTATTCATGGGTGTAGATAAAGTTATGTGTGCAACTGTACATATTTAGGTACTAGTACACTAGTCTCGTGTCCTCTCACCCCTCGTTAATTAAGCAAAAATTAAAATTAATACTTATTCTAATAACAAAACATGTGCGGCCTTACTTATAAAAGCGTTGTATAAAGTGCAATAACGTCATTTGAAAGGATCCAGTAGCTCTTCTTACTTCAAACTGTGATAAAATTGCCTTTTACCGAAATAAAAATTATTATTATTTAGTGCGGCGTAGAAAAGGGTCATTTTTCGTTACGATTGTACAAACACATCACGATATTTTTATAGTATTACTTTTTAAAGCACTAACGCCTGCTTAAGCGAATTCAAACATTGAAATTTATAGAGAGAAAAATTCACATCCTCGGACGGGATTCGAACCCTCGTCTTCTGACTCTCGGTGTCGGACGCCATTGACCAACTAGGCCACCGAGGTTCGGGTCCGAGCATCGAATTTTAACTCTCTATTTGATTAACCATCGGGGACGGAGCGACATCTATTGAACAGTTTTGACAGTACTATCCAACCGAAAGAAGCATTATTTAGAAATACTTAAACTTTCGTATTCAAAGTCAAAATCATTTATTCAATTTAGGCATCAAAGACGCACTTATGAACGTCAACTTTTCATTATAATGTACTTTAAAGACTCTACCGCCGCGTTCCAAAATATATAGAACCCACCGAGAAGAAGCGGCAAGAAACTCGGGGCCATTATTTTTATATAGATGTTTACAATGTTTCTACTTAGGTACTACAAATATTACATTTTATGGGTGGCAGAGTGACAGCTTGCCAGAAGTTTGACATCGCAATCCTTGTAATCTTTATAGTATTACTTTATAAAGCACTAAAGCCTGCTTTTGCGATCTCAAATATTGAAATGTATAGAGAGAAAAATTCACATACTCGGACGGGATTCGAACCCTCGTCTTCTGACTCTCAGTGTCAGACGCCGTTGACCAACTAAGACGCGGGTTTGAATCTCGTCAGAGGATGTGAATTTTTCTCTCTATAAATTTCAATACGTCACGATATCTTCAAGAAATTATTGTGAATTCAATACAATTCTATCATCATTCCTTGAAGAAATCGTTGCTCGCAACGTAACGTGCATTAATGTTTTTAGGCCCGATCCCAATAATCTATCTATTCGCAGTATTCCTTACTACGGATAGAAATTTGAGATACCGTCCATACAAATAATGTCAGATATCTATCTCTAGTAACGTAAACCGTCGATAGAGAGGTTATTCGGATCGGCCGATAGCGAATAAGGACCCAGTTGTGCTGTGCGCAATTATAAATAACGTTATAGTACGGAGCAGAACAGCCGTGCCATTCTCTATGAGCAAACATCATTGCATCTTTGACAACATCCGTGAAACAAATGACGAGATAACAAGAAACGTTGGAAAAACAACCTTGTGTACAAGGGCGATATCTCAAAGTATTTGACATCGGTGAGCTCGTCAACGAATCATTACAGAATCTACATTACAGAATACTAAATGACGTTATTTAACTTTACGCAATGTTTATAAGTAAGGCGGATTGTACATAAATATGATATAAAATTATCAAGCTTTAATATATATCATTACATTTCTTATAGTGGTCCTAGCGTAGCTGTAATGGGATGGTTGCAGTAAGGCTTACTAAGGGCACACTGGGAGGTCCATAGTTCTCAACGAGTTCTCACAATATATAGAACTGTATTAAAATCACGAGACTTGATAACTTACAGACTTTAAGCCAACTTTTTGTTGTTAAGCTTCAATTTAAATAACGTCATTTAGCACTGCACACAACAGTACTAACTAACGTAATTTAAAGATAAGATAGATAGATAAACTCTTTTTTGCAACACCACATTATAAAATACAACAAAAAATGAAAAAAATTAAAAATGTAGTGTCACAGTGGGCGGTCTTATCGCTCAGAGCGATCTCTTCCAGACAATCATGATAAGATAAGTTATGCCGTTAATACCTCAGGGTGATGTGCGCAGTGCAAGTTCTTCAATTGTGATGAAATGCAGAAGTATTTCATCACAGATAGTACCGTTTATCAGGTGGGCCTCGTGCTTGCACCGCACTGTAATCTAACTAGTTTAAAAAATAATTGGATCTGCCTCGATTAATTATGCTTACCTTATGAATTACTCCCAGTGTACCATTACAATATAGGTATAAGAATAAATACTAGCATATGTATTATTCTTATGATATTAGTCTACGAAGAAATAAATCAGGAAAAGTAACCGCCTTAAAAAAATTACCCAATAAAAGTCGTGCTAAATCATTAACATCGTTCACGCCGCTATGACTCAGCTGTCATAGTAGACGTTGCAGCATGCGCGTGGACCAATCCCTGCTTTCCTTCTGAAATTTAAACCAATCACCGAACATGTCCATTTGTAACCTCGGAATTCGTATTTGGAATCATACGTCGTTTTGGTTTGAAGGACCACTTTTTGTGTGGAGTTTGTTCTGAGTTATGCTTCCTGACATTATTTCTTCGTTCGTAGATATTAGTATATGTTTAAGTACTCAAAGTTTAGGCTCCGATGGTACTGCGCTGATTCCACTGTGGGTTGCCACGTCTGGTGCGAGCGGGACGGGTATAACCGGTGTAGATATAGCACCCGCTCGCTCCAACTTCTCGTGTTCTATCCTTACCAGCGCTCTAAGCTCCTCCTACAAAACAAGAGATAGAGATATCGTCATTGGCCGTCTAAAATAAAACTATGATAAAAATATTTTGTGTGCGGTGCCGATCATCTGCAATACAATTGTTAAACCATTCAGTGAATATTCCTACTCATTAGCTGACAAGTTTAAGCATCACCCAAGTTTATCTTAAGTAATGCTTTTTATGCAATAAATCTAAATGAAACGCATTATTCTAGACATAGATATAAGACCGTGTTACTTACAATAATATGGATAGAACAATCTGATCTGTATTAAATTTAGTTTATTTTAAACTAGGTGACCCGCCAGCGGCTTCGCTCGCATGGCCTCGCGGGATACGGTTAAGTACAGTTGTTTTAACTATCCCACGGGAACTCATTAATTTACCGAGATCAAAAGTATCCTTTATGTTGACCAGGTATATCTACCATCATTCGAAATTTCATTTAAATAGGTCCAGTCGTTTCGGAGATTAGGCCGTACAAACAGACAAACAGAGAAACAAACAATTTGAAAAAAAAAATAAAAAAAAAATAGTTTGATTTCACTCCTTACATTCCCCTGACTCGATTCATAGCATTATTTTCTTTGTACAGAAATAAAACCTCTACAGTTTTATTAAATGTATAGAATATTGTTAAGTTAACAAACAATAAATCTCTGATTGGTTCCATTACTTACATCCAGTTGATTATTACAGTGAAACTATTAAATTACTATAAAGCCAAACGTTGACGTCTTCATCATTTTCCATCACTGAGGTTACTATAGGTTTATTTTTCATGTATTCATCGATTATTATTGTATACACACGCGTATGTGATTTGAAGTTAATTATGCTGATTAATATTTGGTTGCACTTAAACGCCAAATTATCATTTAGATATTGGTAAGTACCCGTAACCCCCCCCCCCCCCCCCCCCCCCCCCCCTACGGCCTGGCTAACAGAAATCTAGTAGCTCTAGTAGGAGCAATTTTTAAGAGACTCGGCGACCATCCAAAGACTGTATTTAATTAGAGCCTATTCCCTTAGTTAAGTAGAGTTTTCTATTATTGCAGTCTTACATGTCGCGAAATATTTTCAATCTGCTCAAGGATAGTTTTCAACTGAACACTATAAGTTACCACCCAGTAAAGAGTTATCATACCACCTGCTCGAAAATGTTCAATTATACAGGGTGGAAACTTTCAGCGGGGCAGTAAGGGTTATTATCTTATCCGTTGCAGCTACTCGAAAATGGTCTTATGAGACTATCCAATTTTTTTTATGGAATTTGTGACTTTTTGAGTACTCCAACGATGGTTGGTCCCATAGAAGTTTTTGATCAGTATTAGAAACAGGATCGATTGGCATCAAAAATTATTTTGTGTAAAATGGCTATTTTCTTGCTAACTGTAATTTTTTTATCTGTGAATGGGGATCAAAATTCCATAAAAAAATATGGATAGTCTCCTAAGACCATTTTCGAGTAGCTGCAACGGATAAGACCCTTACTGCCCCGCTGAAAGTTTCCAGCCTGTATATCACGCAATCTCAACAAAAAGCGAAGCATTACATTCCTAGCGAGGTAATGTATGAAACTCCCATGGGATTAAAGTGATTTGGATTTGGAACGTTAAAATTTGTAGGAAAACTCTTCGCGTTCTTTTTCTTTGTATGTGATATGCCTCTGGTGGCCAGTTCGATTTTCGAATAAACTCTTAACTATGCCCTTGTAAAGAGGGTTTATTCAAATATCGAAATTGCCACCAGAGGCAGAACACAAAAACGAGGCGCGATTGTAAAGAAACATAAGATGGTACAAATCGCGCGGCGAGAGTTTGGCTTTGACCGTTATTGCGCAGAAATCAGAAAATGGGTATCAACGGGCAATTAGCGGGGTGCGGGGCGGGTGTGTAGGCGCATGCGGTGCTCTGATTGGCGCTCCAATCGTTCCCTGCCTCTCGCATCGATACGACGTACCGCGCACTCCTGTGTTACAATCACGTTCACAAGTGAATTGCTATTTTCGTTAATTGTTTATTGTTGTCGATTGTTATTATTTGTTGAGTTTGTTTGTTTAAGTTTGTCAGTTAAGTTTTTTTTGTTAAATATTAAAAAGTGATTTGAAAATGCGTAAAAAAACATTGTTTTAAAAAGGCAAGCACGGAAAATGATATATGACGTGAATTGCTTTTTAAAGAAAGAAGCTGACGAATGTATCGATTCATTGAAGCAAATTCGAAGTCAGATTGAGGAAGTTGCTTCTTTACTCAGTCAGTCAGAGAATAACCAAACTATACTGACTATGCAGGTAATGAAAACGGAAACTGTTTCTAAATTAAATTGTGTAGTCAGTAAATTAGCTAAAATTCAAAAACGGACATCGGAGGCCACTAAGACTTCAATTGGCACTGTAAAAAATATCGTAAATCAAGCCAAGAGTTCCGATTTGCTAATTATTTTCAGAACACCTGGAAAAAAACGTCCCAGAGCTAAACCAGTTACGAATATTGATAATTTTGACCAAGGTGTTATAAAAAGATGTATACACAATTTTCACAAGACGAATAATGAACTTCCCACCATTGGGAAACTAAAAAAGAAACTTGAGGAAGACATAAACTTTAAAGGGTCAGAAACAAGTCTTCGTATAATTGTAAAGGAGTTAGGATTTCGCTGGAAAAAAACAGAAAACAACCGTAAATTACTAATAGAAACATCGAATATCCGATTACAACGCATTGAATATTTAAGAAAAAAAAGAAAATATCGACAAGAAGGAAGACCCATTGTTTACACAGATGAATCCTACGTAGATTCATCGCACTCAACAACCAAAGCCTGGAGCGATGGCCCTACGGAAGGACTAAAAAAACCCATTTCTAAAGGACAACGAGTCGTGATAGTCCACGCAGGATCTGAAGCTGGGTTTATACCAAATGCTTTATTAACTTTTAAAGCCGGCACCAAAACAGGGGACTATCACGACAACATGAATTACGAGAATTATGAAAAATGGCTTAGGACACAATTAATTCCCAACCTACCACCCAATTCTGTAGTGGTTGTCGACAACGCCTCATACCACAATAAACAATGGGATTTAGCACAGTCCTCCAATACCAAAAAAGCCGATATGCAGAATTGGCTAACTGATAAAGGCATACAATATGATTCAACAATGCTCAAGCCACAATTGTACAACTTGATAAAAGCTAATAAAGAAAGATTTAAAACTTTTTCAATAGATCAAATGTTAGCAGAAGCAAACCATAGCATATTGAGATTACCGCCTTACCATCCAGACCTCAACCCCATAGAAATGGCATGGGCTACTATTAAACAATATGTAGCTAGCAAAAATGTTAAATGGAATTTACAAGAATGTACCAAACTTATCAAAGAAAAAGTATCCTTAATGGGTGCCCAGGAATGGGAAAAAATATGTAAAAAGGTAAAAGATATAGAAGAAGAGTACGCCAAGAGTGACCATGTAGTTGATTTACTTACCGAGCAATTTATAATTCGCGTCGATGATAGTTCCGAAGACGATGATTCTGATGATGGTTATGAAGATGATGATGATGACAACTGCGACCAAGGAAGCCCTGAACCCGGACCCTCAACAAGCAAAAGACGTTGCACAATTTCGTGTCGCGGCAGCACCACTGGACCATGCGGTGATTTCATAGAAGGCGTTAAACCTTTAACTGATTCAGAATCTGAATAGCACTGCGGCTAGGACTTTTTTTTATGTTAACTTTTGTATTTAATAATTATTTTAAGTTTTCTTTTGTTTGTATGTACCAATTTTACATGTATCTTGGAATAAATAATTTTATTAAAAAACAATTATTTAGAATTTTCATCGCTGTCTCTGTAAACTTTAAAAGGAAATAAACATTTTATATAAGTAAAATAACTATCAATAGTTTTAATAAATGAAGAAGTTTATCTATTTCGTATTATTTTCTAGCATTATTACCACTGTACATGAATTTTGACCCACTCAAATATCCAACCTGGTACATAAAAAAGGAAAAGTATTGTGTGCGTGACAGTACCCATGCGCAGTAATCCCCTCCACCCGAAGGTCAAAGCCAAACTCTCGCCGCGCGATCTGTATTTGGTGTTCTTTTATGCGCTCCATATTTTATTTTCCATCTGCGATATTATATAATGTTCGAGTATAAATACAAAATAGTGATTCGAATCCGGATTTTATTAAATCGGACGATTTAAGGATTCTTGATAATCTACTACCGGAAAAATGAAAAGAGAGATACTAAAATGCCTATATTGATTTCAATCGATTTGGATGCTTTTTTTATGTAGCCGTGAGTTTTTATTGTATCGCAGTATATACGAGGGCGGCACTGAAAATTTCGGGAATCAAGGAAGTGACACAACATTACAATTTAAAAATGTATTTATTGCTTTTCGAAGTATTCTCCGCGAAATTTGACACATTTTTCCATACGATGGAACCAATCATTGAAGCAACCATTCCATTCGGAAGTTGGGTCTCCAAAATGGCCGTTTTGTAGGCGTCCACAGCTTCTTCAGGTGATGAAAATCTCTGTCCACGCAATATTTTAGGGAAAGTTTAGAAATCATTAGGGCTTAGGTCGGGGCTGTACGGCGGATGGTCTAATAATTCTGTGTTTTCTTGTTCTAAAAACTCTTTTGTTCTGAGCGCGGTGTGAGAACTCGCATTGTCGTGATGGAGGATGATGCGGCGGCTGCAGTTCTCTTTACGGAGTTCAGAAACGACCTGTGGCAAACAAATGCTAGCATACCATTCTGCATTAACCGTTCTTTGTCCCTCAAGAGGAATAGTCGTAACATGGCCGGTTTTGGAGACAAACATAGCCACCATTTTTTTTGCAACACTCCGTGAACGAACAATTTTTGTTGGCTTTAACTCATTTTCGAACACCCAAACTCGTGACTGGTTTTCTGTTTCGGGTTCGTACGCGTATATCCAGGATTCGTCACCTGATACGATGTTGTATACAGCATTTGAGGATCCTGCGTGGAATCTTTCGAGAGTAACACCAAGTAACGCGAGCCGCTTTTTGCTCTTCACAGAGCGAATGCGGTATCCATCGGGAAAACAAATTTGTTACACCTAACTGTTCATGCAAGATTATTTGTATTTGACTCAAGCCAATGTCTAAAGATGCCTGAATTTCGCGGTATGTCACATGTCGATCTTCCTCAATCAGCTTACGCACAGCATCAACGTTTTCTTGGGTGACTGCAGTTTTTGGACGACCTTGACGGGGATCATCACTGAGCTTGACACGTCCACGTTGAAAATCAGCAAACCAGCGATAAATTGTGGTTTTGGATGGGGCTTCATCACCAAATGCAGAAATCATCCGGTCAACACACTGTTTTTGTGTTAAACCACTTCGAAAGTCATAATAAATCATTGCTCTTGAATTTTCTCGAGTCAATTCCATTTTCTCAACGACTAAACAAGTTTGAAAAAACCTTGTGACAAGACCGAGAATCTTTTTTAAAATAAATAAATGGTATTCGATTTTTAAAACCAAGAAGTTTTCAATTAAAAAGATTTTAATATGACAGGGACAGTGGAAATATTCCATTCCTGATACTTTTAGTGCAGCCCTCGTATGAAAAGTAGAGTATTCACCTCGAGGGCGGCTCTCATTGGGGGCTTGAACCCCTAGCTTTACTCAGGACTCTTAAGAGGATTGCATAGCTAGTAGTAGTCAGTATTTCATAATACTATAAAATTTCCTTTTCAGAACTTAAAAAAACTGAAAAATCAAAACGTACGGGCATAGTAGAGAATGTGATCATTTCATTAAAAAAATCACTGAAATCGGACAATGTTAAGAGGTAGAAAAGAGTTTTATCTTTTAGCATGGAAAGTACTAGCTATGCAATCTTCTTAAATTTAATTAACTCATAAGTATTTCGCTACGCTCAGAGTCCAATATGCCGCCCGTGAGGTAAGACACTGCTTTACTCCCTCGGTGCATAATCCTATTAACTAGTGACTCACCCCCCACCCAAGCCTGTCAGCCAGTAACTGACAGCCGGTGTCGCAGTCCCCCAACTGCGCCACGTCTCGGACTGCGCCCTCGAACTGCAGCCCTCCGCCCATGCCCAGCATGCGCATGATAGGGCTCCGAACTCCCGCCTTCTCGCGGTTGATTAGTAGCCGGGGACACCACTCCGGGACCCTGGATAAACAATACTGGATATATATCCCCTAAAGACATACATAATATGTTTGTCAATGTACGCTATTAATTGAAAATCTAGCCTAAAGACTAATGACAGAATTTAAATTTGTCTAATTTGCTGATATCATACTACGAGTAACATTAAAACACGAAAGTTTGTATGAATGTTCAGAGGTTTGTTACTCTTTCGCGCAAAAGTTACTGAACAGATTTTAATTAAATTTGGTAGGTATGTATTGGGTGTCTGATGAAAGCCGCTACCAAAAAAAATTGAATAACTTTTTTTCTATTTAATGAATCTGGTTAATTTTTTTTTTATTTTGCAGATTGACTTTTACATTTAACAAAAATGGATAACTGGGACACTGAAACAAGAATTTGGGTTGTCCGCCGCTATCACGCACTGGAGTCCGTAGTTTCGGTTCAAAGAGAGTATAGGCGCACGTTTGGCGGCAATCCTCCGAGCAGATGGACCATAATGAGACTTGTAAACAATTTTGCCGAGCATGGGACAGTCAACAGAAGACCTTACCATCGAAACCCTTCAGTTCGAACGGAGGAAACAATCGCTGCTGTAGCTGCTGCCATACAAAACAATCCACGTGTTTCGACAAGAAGCTTATCTGCTCAAATGGGTATAAGCAGACAGTCATTACAGTCAATTATGCACAAAGATTTGGACTTATTCCCATATAAAATTCAATTGGCCAAGAAACTGAACGCTGCAGACTTGCCGATTCGCTTGGAACTTTGCCAGAAGATGCTTCAAATGGTGGAAGAGGATGGAAACATGTCGAACTGTCTTTTCATGTCTGACGAGGCCCATTTCGATTTAAACGGCAACAAAAACAAACAAAATTGTCGAATATGGAGTGCTTCCAACCCACAGATACTCCATGAGACGGAATTGCATCCACTTCGTGTCACAGTGTGGTGTGCAGTTTCATCACGCTGCATTATCGGGCCCTACTTCTTCGAAGAAAACGGTCACACCGTTACGGTTACTGGAGACCGTTACTTGAGCATGTTGAGAGAGTTTTTCTATCCAGAATTACGCCGAATGAGAATTTCTTTCAACTCTGTGTGGTTTCAGCAAGATGGTGCAGCTCCTCACATAGCCCAACCTGTTATGACAGAATTGCGACGAAAATTTTCCAATAAGCTGATAAGCAGAAACTCCGCATTCCGTTGGCCACCCAGGTCGCCTGACCTTACTGCTCCTGACTTTTTCTTGTGGGGTTATTGCAAACAGGAAGTCTACAAAGCAAAACCAACAAATTTGAATGAACTAAGGCAATCCATTCGAGAAACAATTGCTGCTATTCCTGTCTGAACTCTCCAAGCAGTAATGAACAACTTTTTGGTAAGATGCCGCACATGCATCAACGAGCAATTCCATTATTTTTAAAACTAATTAAGCTATATTTAATAAAATTGAATGAGCTTTAACATGAATAAAAGAAAAAAAATATTTATACACTGAAAAAAAAAATATTTGAGTTTCTTAATGTAGCAAAATTCATCAGCCACCCTGTAGATAGATAGACTCTGGAATAAGATATAGTATACTTTTTCACTATTATCAAACACCACACGGGTAAAACCACGGAGCACCTGCTAGTAGTTTTAAATGCGGGGTTATAATAGTGGATTGAGATAATTTTAATAGTAGTAATCATAATCACACATTATATAGGATCTATATATCTATATCTCAGAGTAAGTATCAAATAGAGTTGTCATTAGCGTATACAGGTAAGAAACAGAAACGCAACGCACCCAACCAATTTCAGAAGTATTCATGATGCCTAGGAAAAAAAGTCACCTGGATTTTACTTACCTACATAATTCGGGTGGTTAATGCTACAAAATTCAATTATTATAATTGATTTACTATTTATCTAAGTATTTGATATTATTATTTTTGATTGTATATATATATATATGTAACTTATGTACTTAATAAAATACCACCTTCGCTCTATTCTTATTAAACTAGCGTCTATTGTAGTTTAGAAATTCCTCTCCATCTTTGGATGGAAGAGATCGCTCATTAGCGATAACACCGCCCATTGTACAATGTTATTTTTAAGTTTTTATTGTATTTGTTGATTTTATTATGTTAAACGTGTACAATTAAGTGTTATATATCTAATCTAATAATATTTGTACCCTATATTCTTTATAAAAGTTTACAGTTAATCTAAGTAGAGACTTAAAAAATATTTCTTTGCTTATTCATTACACATATCTTTTTGCTAAACTCCGTCTTAATCTGTGTGAATTGAGGATAGCTATATCAGAGACATGAGAAGTGCGATGAAACTTACATGTCAATAAGTGATGCGAAAGGCTGTACTTCCAAAGAGGATCCCATGATGATGAGCATGTCGCAATGTTGAAAGTCTTCCTGCAAGCACTGCTGGAACCGCTCCGGAAGACTTTCTCCGAAGAACACAATGTCCGGCTTAACCACTCCAGGGCATTCGGTGCATATCGGGATCTGGTCGGCGAATATTATATCTAAAAATCGAGGTCAGATCAATATATTGTGTTTCCATTTTTTTAATAAATATTTATCATCATAATCATAATCAGTCCCTTTTGTTCCCACTGTTGGGACTCGAGCCTTCCTCTCAGGGAGGAGATGGGCCAAAATCCACCAAGCGGGCCCAGTGCGGATTGGTGGATAGGTTAGTGGCCAACCCATGTCGAAGTTTTCAGGCCGCCCGAAGGCTTTCGACATAGTCTAACGACTGTTGTCCTAAAACAAACAACCGGGACCGACGGCTTAACGTGCCCTCCGAAGCACGGAAGCGCTCAGTTGAATAATGCCACTAGCGGTCACCCATCCAAGTCCTGACCGCAGCAAGTGTTACTTGTTTGTCGCTAAAATAAATATTTAATTCAATATAATATATACAGCCTGTAGCAAAATGGAGTAATACTAAAACCACACACGCAGAAGCTTGCATACAATTGGGACCTTACTACTGCGTCCCAGGAAGTAGGAAGCATTCAGCGCTATGAGTAACCAAATTTTTCTAATGCTCAAGTATGGTCATCCCTGAAAAACTAGGCCAAAGACGGCAATGACCGAACGTAGACTAGGTAAACAAGTGGCCTCAGTGGGGCATGGACTGGGGTGCGGTGTTGGTATAGGGCGCATGCAGGGTAGTGAGACAGGAGGTCAATGAATAGACGGCGTGGGGATTACAGAGCGCATTCAACTGCAAGAATAGGTGTCTAATAGGGCAGTTCAAAAACGGGTAAATTTGCTAACTTTGTATGAAAACATTATAAGTCATTTAAATTTTGATAGCCATGTAAATCTTGACTAAGTACATTTGCACATCTTTCAGTGTTTCAACACCTTTCAGTTATACGCTAATTTATAAAGTTAACTAGGTGGTAGGACAATTCTGCTAGTGTCCGACTTGGTAGGTACCACCACCCAGTGCCAGATATCCTTCCTCGAAGCGGTAGTGTAAAACACTATTGTGTCACCGTTGAAGGGCACTGCAGCAAGTGAACTTACTATGAGAATATGAGAGACAGCTATTAGACTGTTATTAGTGTTAATTGACTTAACTGGTAATCTGTTGTTTTAATTACTAATAACAAATAAATAAATAAAAAAATTTATTAAGGTGACAAGTGCAGTGCAATTATGCACAAAACTTTGAAACTCAAAGATGTGAGTCAGACTGTAACTATCATGGGTAAACGTGACGCTTACCATCAGATGAACGACTAATGGAGGATCCCAATAATCTATCTATCCACGGTTTTCCTTACTACCGATAAAAATTTGACATAACTTCCATACAAATAGTGTCAAATATCTAACTCTAGTAAGGTAAACCGGCAATAGATAGATTATTGGGACCGGCCGTTAGCCTTCTCGTACTTACACGAATAAAACTTTTTATATATCTGTATACTATATAAAACAGAGTCGTGTATGTTGCACCATTTATAACTGAAGAATAGCTGGAGCAATTTTTATGATTTTTAAGTTATTCGATTTGACATATCTCGGGGAAGGACATAGGATACTTTTCTTCTTCATCATCATCATCCATCACCACGCGGGTGGAACGGCGTGGCGCAGCTAGTAATTTTATATAGCTACTCACGAGTTTGAAAATAGTAGAACAGAATAACAGCAGAATTTTGACATTTTATACCTAATAAAAAAAGCACAGCAAGCCCCTGACAAAATCTAAATTGAAATATGATTCTTTTAAGAAAACATATATTTATTTTTAAAAGTATTTCTGATTTCTTTCAGAATTACTTGCATCGTGTAGAGGCCAAATACGTGCCGAATCGTGTTTGGTTGATTGTGTTGTTTTGTGTGTTGATTATTCTGGTTACTTCCTATTTGCATTTTTTGCTGGGAGGGAGGGAGGTGCACACTGCATCTTAACCATAAGCATTTTTCCAGCGGAAGTGCCACTAAATATTTCTTTTATAATAAATCTCCGCAAAGTAACGCCTGAATCAATAAATTATCTTTAAGTTACCTTTAATAAACTGTAGGTTATATTCTTTCCGGCATTCCAAACAGTGTGAGGTGTAGAATGTGCCGTGCGCCTCAACGATCTTGTCATCTGGGATTCCTGCGCAGCGTTCCAGAGTGTCTATGTTCTGTGTGTAGTGACGTAGGAGCAGGCCTGAAATCATGTAACAAACACGTGATATCTGGTGTAGTTTGGTAACAGTAATGATATGATTAACATTAACTAAAATAAGGAAGTGTTATCAACAGTCCTTTTTTTCAGTTTTGCTCTCAGGAGCAACTGAGGACTCTGAAACCTGGAAACAGAAAGCTTTTGTGCGCTCTAGGATCGACGCGTTTGAAATGTGGTGCTGGTGCAGAATCCTGGGGAAATCCTGGACGAAACGCGAGACCAACTAGTCAATCCTAATGCAGCTAAATATAAAGACACAACAACAATCTGCAGGCAGAGTCCTCAAGTTCGTCAGGCACAGAGTCAGGCGAGAACCAGTATAGAAAGACTGATTATCACTGGCTGTGTCGAGGGAAAGAAGCAGTGCTCTCCGACGTGATGGACAAACACCACTCAAGAGGCAACAGGTGCTAACTTGCAATCATCAATACAAATGGCGCAATATAGAGAGGACTGGAGGAAAATGGTGGTACAGACTACACACCAAAATCACGTTCTCACTCTTGAGGATACAACCAAAAACAAGAATGAACAGTCAATGGCCGCAATTCAATTGTTCAGAGCACCTAACTAAACTAGCGAACTAAAAGCAAATTATAGTTAGCTCTTATTCTGTTAATACTAAAATCCAAGTTTGTGTAACTCATAAGTCATTTTATAAATATGACTATTCTATTCAATTCTGGGTAATTTTCATTAGATTAGAGATCACGAAGTTATATGAATAAATCGTGTAAAACATACCCACAATTGAACAGAAATTAACAAAAAATAGGTAAGTTTGTATTATGCAATAACACTAGTCCACTCAACCAAACCCATGCCACTGTACGTATATGTGGCTCTACGAGTTTTATTTTAACAAGATGCTATAGTCCGAGAACGTGGTGCGTGACCGTCCTACGGGATGACACGGTGGCGGGGACGAAGTAGTAGAGAAGTGTCCCTTTCCCCGCTACCCGCTGACTTCTTTAGTTCCTCGTCAGTCAATAGTAGTCATAAAAACTCAATTAAGTTATATTTTTTTACAGTACCCATGTATACTCAATATTACCTTTCTCATTTAATAACTTGATAAAATAATGTGAAATCGTAGGTTTGAAGTTTCCTGGGTATAATTCTTTGGCCAACATGAAGAACGGTTTAGGATTTTGTCGGAAGAAGTTGATTTCAAATATTGCTTGTGGCTCGGGAAGTTCATATTTCTGCAAATTGTGGTACAGGCCGGTCTCTGGACTGCGGAAATCTGGGATGCCTGCCGCTGAAAATTAAAAGAAATTTCTATTAACACTGCACTTGTAGACAGAAAAATTTACATCCTAGCTGTACAATAGATGTCATTCCACCCTCATACGACGGTTAAAATCATATAAAGAATTCAAATCCGAAGCTCGGTCGGCGAGCCTTGGTGGCCTAGTGGTCATGGCATCTGACACGGATTGTCGGAAGACTCGGGTTCGAATACCGTCCGAGATTGTGAATTTTTCTCTCTATAATTGCAATGTTTGGTATCGCTAAGTAGAGGTTATAAATATAGTATATAATATAATATATAATACCTTTAAAAAATCATATAGAAATGTATATAATTCAAATTTGTTAAACTATGTTATCATAGGGGTCCGGTCAATTTTTGTGCGCATATCGCATGTAGGTAAATTGGCTTCTAATGATCGCCCTGAATTGAAGCTATTTTGTTCATAATTGGTTCTTTACTTGGTTAGACAAGAGCGTCTACATCTCTGTGATAGAATAGCAGCTATTCTATCTATGGCAATTCATCTTTAAAACTTGTGAGGGATTTTTGTACTAGGTCAATCATCAATTCTCGGGGATTTTGATTGGTGGAACTGGTACGTGTGGTGGCTCTCTTACTCTGTTCTAACTGTCGGCAAAGTAAGTGAATCGAGGCCGCGTGCTCCAAGTACTTTGCTGTCGAGCAAAAATTTCAGCAACTTTTGTGATTGTAAACTCTTGAATTGATTATACTTATCATTATTTAATGAAGGAGGCACTGATACTTTAGATGAAAGTTACGCTGCCTCATTTATATAATATATAAAATGAACCCCTATTTCTCCTGGTCACGCTATAACTTCCATCGATTCATATTTTTTATATGTTTTCTAATACTTCGCAGATGATTCTTACATTAAGAAAAGATGGAAGGTTATGGCGAGGCCAAAGGCCGAGCTTACTACGCGAACGAAGTCGCGGGCATGCGCTAGTATAGCTATAAAAAGATGTATGCCCGCTACATTTCTTAAAATTGTATTTTAATGTACTTATAGGTAAATAACTATTGTTTGTATGCAGTTGAACTAGCATGTACCCATTTCGTGTAATGAGTATGATTTGAGCATTTAGATTTTTAGTTTTTACCTGCGGACACCCCCCATGTGACAGCTATAGCTATGTCACTGATGGTAAGTACTGCATTTTTTCAGTCAATAATACTTGGGTATACAATGTAACAAACACAATAAAAACTAAATACTTTAACCTTTGAGTACTATTGACATAAACTTATGTGTGTTTCATTCATAAATCTTTTGTTTTAATTATCACAGTATAGGAAAGGTTAAGAACATTTTATGCCAGGATCAAGGAAAGATGGAATCAAGTGGTCTCTGTCAACCCATAAAGAAAATAGCAGTGATAGGTCTGTATGTATATGTTTTAAAAATATTGTGCAACTTGAGTTGATAATAAAAAATGTAAGTAAACATACAAAATATTCCATGAAACCATTAGTCAAATGACCTCGAGATAATAAATAGAATTTTCCATTATCATCAATAAATAATAATTGATAACATAGGCAAAGTAGGAAAATATGTATGTATATACATTTGTAACTGAACTCCATAGGAGCACTGTGTTAAAGAATTTCTCCTTAGTTATTGAGATGTGATTTGTATGAGGCAAGGAAATTTTACTTACAGGGTAGAAGGGCTTTTGTGAAAAAGACCGTCTTGAATAGTACCACTATAGTATCAGATATTCTGCCATGAAGCACTAGCATTACACATCTACTGCTGTAATGTTTTGCGACCCCGGAACCCAGGAACTTTCATACATTTTTTGTGAAATAGTAAAAAATTCACAGCCAAAGATAACCTCTCTTGATATTTCGACTGTACCACCAGGTGTGCCTGTCTTGTCACTTGAAGATATATACCGTAAACAGGGGTAAAATTGTGCCTTAGGTTAAACTTTGTGACACACCCACTTTTCAAAACATAATCTGAGTAATTTTTTTTATATTTTACTTTGAGTGCGTCCAAACACTATTTTTTTTTAATAAAAATTCCCTATGAACGTTTTCGAACATAGTACAGTTTCGTTGTCTATTGGATTTTTTTAACTTTGATGAATTTACTCTCTAGCAAGTTTTCGGGGAATTCTGTGAGGTCTGCAAACTTTGTTCTGCCAGGAAAAAACTAAGCGCTGTTCAGGACTACAGGTACGTTTTTCTTGAGTTAAATTTGTAAGAGACAAGGGTATAGTTTTATTGTTATTGATTGCTAAAATATTGAATGAGTTTTTTCGTAAATTGTGAAATATCACTACATATAGGGGGAACTTTGTGCCAAAATGTGATACACTCATTGTGTTGCCAGGAAAGCCAGGTGAGTCCCAAATGATCCAAAGTAGTAAAATTTTGACCAGTTTTTAATATTTTGGTAACATTATGATTGAAATATCAAAAATCTGGCGCGAAGTTGGTTGTCAGTTTGTCACAAAGTTAGACCCCAAAATTTAATACTACTACACTAGTACCAAAACTATGTGTGTCACAAAGTAATACCACGTTTCATTTCTCTCAGGACTAATTCCCCAAAATATGCCTCGTACGTACAAAAAAACATTGGTGGTACTTATCAAAATTACACTTACTATTACACTAACAAGAAAAATTACAGGAAGCAATCAAGGACATACAAGAAAATAGAATCGCAACACTCTTCATAACAAGATTAAAGGAAATAACAATACAAAAAGATTTTTCATTTCAGATAAGTTTTTTCTAGTTATGTTTTTATTCTTTTCTAAGATGTTGCACAAACAGCTCAACGGGATTTATTTGTGCCTGGGTTTACTCAGTATGAAGTTATAGGCCATTTAGTGATGCGTCACAAAGTAACCCCACACCCGGGGTAATTTTGTGCCTGTGAATAATGCTGTTTTCGTTAATGCTTACATACTAAATCGATTAAATGTATCGCCAAGATGGTAGAAACCTGTTGAATTATGCAATGCAACAACATACAAAAAAGTATTTGCAAAAAACTTAAAAAACTGTCACAAAGTTACCCCTGTTTACCCAGTATATAAGAGAAACACAGTAGGTGTTCATTGGTATATAATTTGCCTCAGAGGCAAAACCAAGTGATACATTTAATTTACCAACTCATTTTTTCCAAATAAAAATCCATAATTTATTGGTATTTTGCAAATTATGAACTTCAGCCGCTTGTCTGATTTGTACTATATTGTTTCTATGTAAAAGAACTTATATTATTTCCAATTATAAACAAAATACTCACATGTGGAAATACCGGCTCCAGCCAATGTTATTATGTTCTTGCATCTCTCACTTTTGATCCATTTCACGATTCCCTCTAAGTTAACTTCATCTAAAACTTTATCAACGGGCGACGGAGGCTTTGGAGGCTCGTAGAACCCGAGTTTTGTGGCCAGATACCTTCGCACAGTGTCAACATCCCAGTCTCGTATCCTGGAACTGAGGGTTTCAGTCTCTGGTTCTGTCGGAAGCACTGCCGCCGCTCGAGGCCTATCAATGGAATCATCGCCTATAACAGAAACTTACATCAATATACTTGTCTAACATAAAGAGCCGTAATAGGCAAAGAGAATATGTAATATCAGCCGGAACTCACCATCACTCTTCCCAGGAGGAGAATTTGCAGACATTTTCCGTAAATTTATCAAATTGCGACTTGAAATCCAGCTTTTACTCCGTTTACTCAGTTTCTTTGACAATTTTGACATTGACAGTTTTGACGGCAAATTTGGTCAAATGTCAATGCCACAAAATAACTCACAAACAAGGAAAGTTTATTCGTAACGTAGTATCCTATTTAGTCTATAAGTGATATTAATGTGCACAAAGAGAATATAACGCTACGCTAGACCGCTGCATACAAAGCCAATAGCTATAGAATTACAGTTTATTTTTAATTAGATCGAAGTCCAAGTTCACTTCGTTATATAAAGATTTAGAGACAAAAAATGCAATAAAAATGCAATAAACGATTGCAAGCACTTGAGATCTTTATAGATGATGATTATCCGACTGTATATGGACTGTTTATGTTTATGGGGTAGGTATGTATGAATGTCTATAGGATCTATATCTATAGGATGATCCTACATAATCTTACATACCTACATACAAACACATAATTTAATAAATGACATACTTACATGACTTGATGAATATATTAATAATATAAGGTATCATTGAATTCTTCTTTGCTACGAGAGTGACGTAGCTCACAAAACGTAGTAAATGCCTATTTAATATTATTATGATCTGTCAAATCATCCAATACGGCGGATGTAATTCACACAAAAAAGTAATGTAAAAAAAGGTAAGGTCAGCTAGGCTAATTGCGTCTACGGGGCTAATGCATCTTTATGAATTTATTTGAAACCTGCTTGATCTACATAAACTTCTGCCATCTAGTTCCATTTGCTTAAACTAAATACTTTACATGTAGTGCGTACAGACGGCGTTGTAGCAAACTTTTCCAAGAATTCAGCCATTTCGTAATTGGCACATGGTGTGAACAGTTTTGTTACTGCAAGAGGTAAGTGAAAAATCCATGTTCATCTTAAGTTTTCTCTAATTAACTGATTTTATTCAATAATTATTGTAAAATATAGTCAAGGGGTTGCTTATAGAGACCGTTATTTTAATTAAATAGATTTATTTGAAGAGATAATGATATTGCCATGTTTTAGGTTAGGATGAATATCTTGGGGTAAATGCGTCTGCATCTACGGGGCAATAGCGACAGTTTTTGTTTTGCATGACGCATTTTCCCCAAAACAGAATTCGTCAACCTTTTTATATCCTCACATATTGATACAAACATGATTTGTTTCAGATAAAAAATATAAGTGTTCATATTTACTTGCCATGGTGGTATTAAATTACATGAACATTGACAAATACTTGACTAAATATGATTTTCAAAACTTCATACAACAAAGACTTGTATGGCCATGGCAAAATACTCATTTCAAATTATCATCTATGTGTTTCGGATGTAGAGAGTCAACATACTTAATACCCAAAGTTCCTTATCATTTTATCATGGATAGCATAATAATCCAAAATGCACAATTTTTGTTGGAAAGCTCATTTTTCTGGTGTCCATTTTGCTCTATTTTTACTATTTATGAACATTATATTGAAGAGGAGTGTGGTTATTGTCATGCAAATATTTTGATTGACAGTATGGTAGGCAATTTTATAGCATAACCACGTATTTACTACATAAAATTTCATATTTACATAGGTAATTTAATTCATTTCAGATGTAAAAAAATATTAAAAATGGTACCAAATTATTACAGATCTGATTTTTGTATTAGTAACAGGATTTTGTTAGACTGAATTGTTGTACGTTGAAAGTAACTGCTAGTTAAAATATTAAGTCTTTGAGTACATGTCTATTACTTGTTGATTAATATGATTAAGCTATAAATAAAGATTTGTTGTCATTAAAACCTTAAAAATATGTCAATAAGTCTTGTTGATATTTGAGTTTATCAAAAGTTAGATTTTTTAGTGTGGATAGGATAATACACGTTATATTTTTATTAATATTATGTAGCATAATTTCATTAAGTACATTGAGATTTTTATTAAATAAATACACTTATTCTTTAATGTTGCTACTTTTTTATTAATATACTTACAGGGTGTGTCAGAAAGGGGATATCATCTAGAAACATAGTCTAGTCAGAACTAGAAAATATAAAATTAGATGTTCATCCACATGAGTAGGTTGCTATGTTTTGAGTTGATAGCCTCTTTCTGTTATACATGTGTAAACATGTGTAGACTTAGATTATGAATAATTAAAAAGTACATAATATTAAGTGTGAGTAAGGATGGACCATATTTTTATGTAAAATAATTGTGAGTGCCTTATACTTTTCTAATTTCAATTCGATCTCGTATATTTCTTAATGGAACTGACTGATTTAAATTTAATAAACTTTTGTATTGTATTCCAGATTGTTTAATTTAAAATTGTCACCACTATTAAATTTACATACTTACCTACTTACTTAACAGAAGCACTTAAGGATGTAGCTTGCGCGTAAGTTTATTTTTGACGTAACATGTTGACAACATCTGGCTTTAGCATGGGGTAAATGCGTATAAAAAAACTAGACGCATTTCCCCCATATTTTCTAAATTGTCTCTAAATGCGTCAATTATTTTATTTGGCTAATTTAACTGTCATACTATTGCACACAAATTTGAAAAGAAAAAAATATCTTGATTTCTTCACTATAAGCTTGCTTAATCAATATTTACTTAGTAAAGACGCATTTGCCTCTAATGGGGCAAATGCGTCTAAAATTCTTGTTTTTTTAAAAACGCTAATATTAAAACTTTCCAAGATTCCTGCGAAAAAATCACTCCTAGAAGTTTGTTCAGAAATAGTTATAGATTTGGCTTGAATTTCAAAAAGTGGGATATTGCCATAAACTCGCTCTAATTATGGCGATAACTTGAAGTGGTTGGAAAATATAACGCAATTGCCCCGGTTGACCTTATGTAATGTTTAGTGCCCTGAAACAATTTCGGTTTAAATCATCATGCTTCTTCTTCTACGGGTGCCATCTTCAAATGAAGGTCGGCGATCATCAGTGCAATTTGAACCCTCGACACAGCAGCTCTGTACAATGAACTTTTGAAAGGTGCTTTTATTATACCACTGGCGTAAGTTCTTATGCCATGATCAAATCCTTCGGAATCATACCACTATTATATATTATATGGTATTGAACAACTTGTAAATCATCATTACAATATTTATTCAAAGAAATTACTAGTAATAGGTACTTACGTGGCAATTTATTCGTTATCAGCTAATATAATAATTAGTATAGTATTACAATCAGGTGATGTTTGTATTGTGTTATTAGGTAACAGTTGACAGGAAGCTACTGGGCTTCTGCATTGTATGGACAAAGGAAAAAAAAAATGTTGAACTGCCTTTGAACATTATCATGAAACATTATTTAATTACTTTCATTTACTTTAACCATAAATACCTATATATATATATATATATTTATGGTTATATATATAACCATAAATATATATATATATATATATTTATGGTTATATATATATATAGGTATGTTCAATAATAATTTATTTGGAAAGTCATTGGTGTATAGGCACCTAGGGTTAAGGGTTGTTTTTTCTTTTGAGGTGAATGACCCTACATAGAACAAATTATGCGACTAAAATATAGGTTTATTTTATAATAATAACGACACCGTGGACCCTGATTCTCCCTGGGGCTAAATGAGACCCCTGACCCCCAGCTTGCCTTGATTGGCCGGCCGGTGATGGAGACGCAAGAGCAAGTAACATAAAGCTCCAAGGGTGGAAGTGTTAAAGGGCATAACGCCGGTAGTAGCGCTCTAGTGAAAGCACACCTCTCGACACCCTTTCCATCCACACCAACGTTGCCCCTTTTGTCACCATTCATGGGGCCTTCATGGGGGGCCCGTTTATTCAATATATATTTATTTCAGATAACGAAGATCCATTTATTAGTACAGCGAAGACTTATGAATTATATTATTATATTAAATTAAAATTAAATTTTTTAGATAAAAGATTTAATTATATTTTTTTGAAGCACTTTAGGCAGCGGATGACATTACCGTCCGCACAAAATGCCTCAAAAAAGGAGAGGGGAAGCTCTCCGCCACCGTTTTCAGAATGCTGTTCTGACTTGCCCGCACTCTACTCATCAATGACGCGACCTTTTTGCGAATGATGGCGTGAAAACCATCGGTTCGCGTATTTACGAACATTTCTGAAGCGCTGCAAAACCGGGGCAGTCCCAACAACATCCTGTATATATTATTATATTGGACGCGTAGAACATCCAGCGACCTTTTGGCACAATCGAACCACAGACTGCCCGCGTAGAGACCTTGACAATATGCTTTAAATAGCGTGATTTTCACTTGATCACTACAGCGGGCGAATCTACGAGCCAACATATTACCCCGGATGGCGAGCGCCCTACGCTCCCTCTCTATGTCTACATTGTCTTTAAGGTCGTCAGTAAGAAAATGCCCTAAGTATTTGAATTTAAGTACTCTTTTTAAATTAAAGCCATTTAAGGTTATTGACGTAGCTATACTTTCAGGGCATTTACCGGCGGCCTTAAATACCATGTATTCGCTTTTTTTGACATTATATGTCAGACCATGACTAGCGGCATAGCTCTCACACATCCTCAGCATCTCTCTGAGCGCTCCCACTGACGGACTCAGCAGCACCATGTCATCCGCATAACTGATGTTGTTGATACTAACACCATCCACCCTACATCCGACACGCATGCTGCTGAGACCGACTATGAGATCATTTATGTATATATTGAAGAGCTTGGGAGACGTCAACCCGCCCTGTCTCACCCCGCACTCCAATCTATACGGCTGAGAGAGCGCGTTAGACCACTTTACATTGTTTGTTTGGTTAGCGTACCAATACTGCAAGATATTCAAGACATCCACCGGTATACACCTGTCTCGCAACTTACTCCATAGCATATCATACGATACAAAATCAAATGCTTTGGAAAGGTCGAGGAAACAGGCGTATACCGGTGTTTTGCGACTAGTGTAATATTGAACGGTGTGCTTGAGACTTAAAATAGCACTCTCAGTTGATAGTCCGGGCCGGAACCCAAACTGAGCATCGTGCAGGTCCAAATATTGTTCTAAACAAGAATCAAGCAATCCGTCCAATACTTTAGCAGTAATTGTTGCTAGGGAGATCGGACGGTAGTTCCCCATATCTGAGATATCTCCTGTCTTGTTTTTAATGATAGGTACTACTGTCGTTTTCATTAAGTCAGGAGGCAAGTATGAGTGACTGATGCATAATGTGTATAACATAGACAGGAGCCTCGGTAGGTGAACCCCCGCATGTCTCAGATGCTCGATGCTAAGTCCGTCATGCCCGGGAGATTTCCCTCTGCTCATCTTCTTTATAATGGCTCTAACTTGGTTAGGCGTGAAACGCAGAGGCGGCTCCTCCAACCCGCCGCCGGACTTAGACTCGATCATTACTGAAGGACCGAGTGGGGACCGCACTTTAAAATGCTCCATGAACCTATTTGCAATCTCCTCAGGGTCCATTGTCCCACCTACACTCGCTGGGAGGCTAGGCTTAATGTTCAACTTACTAGTGGATTTCAAAAATTTATGGAAATTTTTTGTTTAGTGGGTGGCAAGTCACCACCTGCCTAAATATTTAAAAATAAGACTGAAATTGGCAGGTGCTGTAGTCTCTTTAATAGCCCACTTTTATTATAGCCCTTTTCACTAATAAGTTCATATCAATAGCCTTGCCATTTTACCCATCCATCCAAAATGTCTGTTTTTTATACTACATTGTATTTTTATACCAAACAGGCCTCTAAGTGTTGGCTACAGCCCCACTTATGCCTTTGTAAAGGACCGGATGAAATCCAAGAATTTCTTTGAATAAAAGGAATAATAATTATTATTCGTTATTTCAGACACCAGATCCACAGATTCCAAAAAATACAATTAAAATATCCTTTTTGAGAGCCTCTTTATAATAGAATTTTTACACGTTTCAACTCTAGTCATAAATCTAGCAATATGACTTCGTTGTATAGCTTTGAAAGAGTTAACTTGTGCGTCAAAGAACATACCGGAGGCACTACAGAACCGCTCCAGTCCCATGAGTTGCCTAAAGATGTTGTAACTGCAGAGTTATAACCTTTTTTTCAAGCAGGTAGGTAATTAAAGTCTCCTCAAAACATAATTCAGTCATCATTTCTGTTTTGTATAAGTCACGTGGATGCAAACTTGCTAACACGATTAAAAAAAAGTTTCATGATTTTATAGGTACACTTTACTGACACTCGTACACCATTGTGAACATCAACGGTTAATTCCACCACTATTACACGTCAAAACTTGAGAATAAACACGAAAGAAAATAAATTATAATCGTCATTGTTGGTTTTTTCCCGCCATCTCCATGTTCAAGCAAGCAATCTCCAAGCTAAACGTATTATAATCCCAACACTATTTGTTTTAACCTTAGTGACGTCATACGACGCCAGCCGCCATTGGATAATTTTCTAGCGCCAAATATAAAAGTTGAAAAATAAAAACGTATTTTTAGTTTAGAGTTCTCTGAAAAAATATTAAAAAATGCTAGGTGTGTATTTCGGTGTCCTGATTAATAGGGTAGTTGACACAGTCAAAAATAAATTACAAAGTAATATTATAAAGTTCACTTAATAGTAGTTGGAGCAAATAACTCAATGAATTAAAAAAAATATTTAATATGCATTGGATTAACTTTATTTTGAATAAACAAAATGTGTACAAAAGTTTCTAAAAGTCACGTGATCTCGAACGAAAGTAGCGGCGGAAATGATGTCATCATGGCAAAAACAAACGTCTGGTATGATAGTATCGTGCCTCATCAACAGATTGAGAATCAAGCAAGTGAAGAAAGGATCTAATATTTTAAAAACAGCAAATAATAAATTTGGTATAATTTTTTTATATTAATTAAATATCTGAGTTTATAATAATATTCAATAGTAAATTCTTTTTTCTTGTTATCACTATTGTTACACATTTATGGATTTCTGATTTTTTAATTTTATGAATGATAAAAGGATCTTGACAGACAGACAGACGAACAGACGGACAACAAAGTGATCCGATCCGATAAGGGTTGATTTGTCTTTTTGAGGTGGACAATCCTACATAGAAGAAATTATGCGGCTAAAATGTAGGTTTATTTTTGTAACTGCAGAGTTATAAACTTTATTTCATGTAGGTAGTTAGAGTCTGCTCTAATAAATACGTCAGTTATTTAACTACAGTTTTGTATAAGTATAAGTAAGGATGCATTACTAAAACTTGCTAACACGATAGACGAAAAAGTATCCTATAATATATAATACACTTAACTGACACTCGTGCACCATTGTGAACATCAACGTATAATAATCCACCACTATTACACCTCAAAACTTGAGAATAAACACAAAAGAAAATAAATTATAATAGTCATTGTTGGTTTTTTCCCACCATCTGCATGTTCAAGCAAGCAACCTCCAAACAAGCAAAACGAGTTAAAATCACAACACTGTTTGTTTTTGCTTTAGTGACGTCATACGATGTATAAGCCGCCATTGAAAAATGTTTTAGCGCCAATTTTAGTTTTTTTTTTAACAAAGTTGAAATCATCGTTTTTTTTTTAGTTTAGAGCTCTATAAAAAAAATAAAAAATATTCTAGGTGTCTATTTCAGTGTCCTGATTAATTTCACGTACAATAAAAAAAGGTCAACAACCCTAAGCTTTCAAATAGATAGTTGTCAAAAATCGATCACAAACAACCATGCTCCGGACGTCGGTCAAAAATTGCACTTTTTTAGGGGCAAAATCACCATTTTTAGATATAGTCTGATTAATTTATGCTAATAACTTTCCGAACGCTGAACGGAAAGAGTCCAAAACAACATTTTTACACACAGATTCCCAATTCGAACGCCCTTTTTAGAGTTTACTATAGCTTTTCTCACAGGCTTTACTAACTGGAACAATTTCATCTCTTCCTTCAAAACATTTCTCTTAAATCTTTATTCTTAATCCATCTTACAAGCATTCCATAACTATGGAACTTTAATACTTGTCTTCTGAAACACGATCATCGCTCTACTACCCTAGAAGCGCTAATGAGATCAAACAACATTATATAATTCTGCTCCTCTTAAATGTCATTTTTCTAATACATGTCCTTCTTGATCTTATGATGGCATCTTCCTTAGAACATGTTGCTAATTATGGTCAGTGCCCAATGCTTTTCCTAACATGACGTGGTTTACTTATCCTACGAAATTCGCCCTCCCAAACCAGCGTAACTTTAGAGGTATGAAACAGGATCTTTTTCGAATTATGCCAATAAAATAGACTAGTCACCTGTAATGGATGCTACATTATTTGATGAGCAGCTGGCTGTATTTAACTCAATAATTAATAAATTTTACGATATACATGCTCCTCTGAGGCTGATCAAAATTAAATACGTGCCACACCCTGGCTTACATAAGATATAAAGAAATTATAGCATAAGAAGATCATAATATGGCAAAGTCTAGTGTTAGTGTCCAAGCGGATACCAATAGATCACAATACATTAAGTACCGTAACCGCTGCACAACATATTTAATTCTATTCAAGTTAATGATCCAGCGAAAGTTTGGAAAATTCTTAGGTCAATACGAAATGAAAAATCTGCCATGAATCAATTCCAAACAACTTAGACATCGATACTTTGAATGAATATTTTTCCGAGATATCTCATATTGATGACTTAGCCAGAGCTAGTACTTTAACTTCTCTTATCAACATTGTAACTCCTGACCTTTCACCTTTTGTAATCCATCAATTCACTGCTTGTGAGGTTAAGAAAAGCGTGCTCTCCATCACCTCAAACGCTGTCGTAGTTGACGGCATCAGTAGAAATGTGCTTATTTATTTATTACTCCCTGTTCTTTGCCATATTTTTAATTATTCCATTACCACTGGTGTATTTCTTTCCTTGTGGAAGGAAACACACATTATACGAGTACCACTACCTAAGAAGAACAATCCCTTGTCCTTTTCTGACTACTGTCACGTTTATATCCTTCCTTTTCATTCTTAAGTTCTCGAGCGTCTAGGTCATAATCAGCTTAACTCCTTGCTCACCAGACATGACCTCTTGAATTCTTTCCAATCCGGCTTTCGTCCAGGACACAGCACAGTTACTGCACTTGTGAAAATAACTGATGGTATACGTCTAGGCATGGAAAACGGTCAGTTAACTGTGTTGACACTTCTGGATTTTATACTTTTAATTAACTCAATAAGCTGGTAAGTATTATACCAATTTAATATGTCGTTGTAATAAGTGATAAATAGAGAAGTCTTTAAATGCATATTACCTCCAGAATTGCTAGTGTTTTTTTTAGATCACTGTGAAAGTTGAAGTACCTATGAGGTAAAATTTATTTCATTTTTTCAGTCTATGAGCTCTAAATCAGTTAGTTAGCTCTGTTTTGTATCTAATTTTGCTTTGCATGAAAAGTTAAAAAAATTGAGGGTCGGGGATTTTATTTGGCCAACTTGTATTCTCCAAGTGGGCCTCCGAACACGCTCATTTGGTTTGTCGGACCCTCTACCAAACACCCTATATATTGTATCTACGTTCATAAGTTATATAATATATAATGATACTTCTTTTATATTAGAAAAACTTTGGTTACTCATAACTCGGAATATTTACTACTTCCTGGGATGCAGTAGTTAGGTCCCAGTTGTATGCAAGCTTCTGCGTGTGTATTAGGTACCTATTACTACACCTTTTTGTTACACGCTGTTTAATGAAACCGTGGGAACGAGTTTTTTCATTACAGAAACATTACGAAAATGTTTATGAAAGTATTCAAATTTATAGGAATGTTTGTAATGTGAAACTGCTATAGTTTTTTTTGCTAAAGTTTGCTTTTAATGAAATCGAGATGACAATGAACAGTAGTTACTTAGGTACTCTAGGCTAGATGTCATATCATAAGATACAGAGCAGCGGGGCGCTGCTATCACCTGTATAAATACAGCACTACAGCAACGATTGTCGATAGGAAAAATTTGACAGGAAATATTGATAAGAGACATCCCGCGATGGAGCTATCGCGGTTAGTTCCATGCTTGCAAGGTGCGATAGATAGATGAATCAGTCAATCGACATGTCAAAGATTCGTTTAGATTTATTTAATTTTAAAATAAAAAGATAAATGATTTTATTAATGATATTTTTTGTAATTAAAACGTATAATCGTCACAAAACGAACTACAAGAAAATATACAAACTCTACACCACTAACTATAGAAAATCCTACGAGAACTCCGCCGAACCCACCGATATTACCTGCAAATAAAAAAATATGTTTGTCACTGAGCATTTAGTGCACGTGATGCGAGAAAAAAACTACAATTTTAACTTCGTTTGTCGAGTGTTCTCGCTAACGTTTGCTATTAAAGTTTATTATCTATAATAAGAAATAAAATTAAAGTGTACCTACATACTGCCAAAATAACGGCAAACGCATATGAAAGTACATACGGTAAGGTACCTGAGGGGTATAAAGCCCAGCGGCAAGGAAGGCCCACTTCTTAAAAATATGAGTCCCGCCATTATAATACACTAACCACTCTACGCATACATAGACAACACAGATTCAACGAGCTGGCAACGTCGCGCCGATTCGCGCGCGCCGGCATCAAGTCAGTACCTTCCAAACAGTCAGTGGAAGCGGTTGCGGCTGCGCCTCTTATTATTTTCTGCCATAAGAATCGCTCATTTGTAGCAGTTTACTCAAATAAATCTTTGTTTTTTTCTACTGTGAAGTGTATGTAGTGCACAGATTGAGGACTGTCAGAATTGGTACGAATATATATTTTGTCGTAATATTATTTAAATGCGTTAGTTTATTTGAAAACACTAGCCTAAAGATAATATGGCCCGTACCCAGAATGGGTAACAAGGCCCGGGCCTTATTATGCTCGGGAACATTATCGACTGAGAACAGATCATAAACGTATTGTCGGTATTTTGAAACTACAAGAAAGCAATGCTTATGCACCATCTCTATTGACACACAATCCAAACCACGTATCAGATATTCTAGAACCAACTTCCTCGCCGACACATGCTGAAGCTTCATACGTGTGTAAATTATGATTTTGATTCGGACGCTACTGATGTCGAAGAACTTACACAGAATGAAATGTTATTAAAAATTAAATTAAATGCTAGAAGTGACGTGGATACACCATCTCTATTGGACGAGTTACAAAATGGACTGCCAGACAGAACTTCTTCGTATATACGCCCCATACCAATTTTTCCCTTCAAACAAGATTAAATAAAAACCAGAAAAACCTATTGAGGTGTCTACTGAAAATTTATCAGCTCCGGGACCTTCTGGAATCAGGAACCCTTCCTTACACTCCAATTACATTAGATCATCATCTGAAGCATCGCTGGATATTGAAGAACTTGTTCGTGACCAAAACAGGCGTGTCGTAAATATTTATGATCCTTACAGTGATTCCGATGAACAAGCATACGATTTGGTTCAAAAAGGAGAACAGACACCAAACAAGACCACATAGTTATGTAACACATATGAGGATGATTCCGACGATGACGTGGTACTGGCAGAGTTAAAATGTAAAAAAACATCCTTTCAGGAACTTCTTCCTACTCCAAATTTTGCGGTCATGAAGTCTCAGCCACGGCGCAAGGCTTTAAATTACAAAGGTCAAAAAATCGTCTAAGATTTATTAGATAAAAAACAGGATGAGGTAGGAAAGAAAGTAAAAGGAAAAAGAAATAATTCTAAAATAAATGCATATATATAAATAAATCAAACAAAAAAGGAAGTAAAAAAGTGACTAACAATAAAGAAAACAAAAGTGATAAGCCAAATGTCATGAAAAAGAAAAAGACCAAAGACATTAATGATATTTGGTTTTGTCATGGGTGCAAAATGGAAAGAGAAGAGGATATGAGAAGCTGCATAGTTTGCCTAAAATTGTATCATGAAGAATGTGTAGGACTGACAAAACACGACCTCGATTATTTCTATTGTCCTGATTGTATTTAAATTTGTAACGCTATCTGCGTTAAAAATTTAAGTTCATTATCTTGTTTCACTTAGACGATTTTTTTATTTGATCTCAATATAGGTAAGGCTGATAGAATCACATTTTGTCTGATATAAGTCATGTTAATAAACATACCAGAGCAGTTAGGGTATAGTCCTTCGTTAGAATTGATCGTTCAAGATTACACGGATTCTTATATATTATATTTTCAAATACGTCCGTATAATAAGGCCCATATTAAATATAAATTAAAAAAAGGGAGCGTTAATTAATTTTTATTTAGTATTTAGTTTATGTTTCTAAAGTTTATACGGAGGCAAATGCTTTTTTGTGTTATGGTTGGTTATTAAAAGTGAAATTTATAGTTGATTATTTCATAAGTTTAAAAAGGCCCACTATCATGATTTTTGGGAAAAGAACTTATTTCTCTAGCTAAGAAAGTTCTAGATGTTAGTGTTGTTACAACTAATATGATAGAAGTTTAATGATCCTCACAGTAATTTCACTACGATGTTTTATTTTGCGGGCCTTAATATCCGGACGTAGTTTAAAAAGGCCCAAACACTTGTTTTTGAAAAGTATACACTAAAGCACGAAAACAATCTGTTTAGGATTGTTGTTGTATGTTTGAAGATAAATTAATAAACGAAGAATCTAAATTATATGTGTTCTCTTTGTTTACTCTGTTTGGTTTAAATATAATTTACTTTTAATAAAGGTGGGCCTTAAATGCCTCGTATACCTTATATACTCGTATATCTGAAAAACACTGTTGAAGTTTTTTGTTTGTTCCGGCTAGTCAATGGTCCGATTTTGACGCAACTTTCGTTGACAGACCGCTGATTTTATAAAGAGTAACATAGGCTACTAGATCCTTAGGTTTAGCGTCTTCGTCATCACGGTAGTACATAATATAATTGTCTAGAATTAAAAACTTACTACCTTGCATGTTAGTGGGCCCAACAGGTACGACAAATTCTTTAAACCCAAGGCCTACTCCACTATGTTTTTTTATGCCTAATGGTTCATCAAAGTGACTCCCTCTCGCCTGATGGAAAGCGAAGATGGAATCAAGAAGCAATGACCATTAGTGCAGCCGTAAGCTGCACTAATCGCCACCGCTATGATGACCTGAGAGATGCTTTTTCACGCCCCGCTTGAAAGATCCAGGGTCATAGCTGCAAGGAAATACGTACGCCGACAAGCATTCCACAATTTACTTACACGACAGAGGTAGGTGAAGGAGTTAGGCTGGCTTGAGTAAATGCTGGCAGGGGGGAATGTACAAAACACCCCAAGCGGCACGTCAGTGCGGGCCTCATTGTACCCCAAAACGAATAAGAATAATAATGGGTAATAACCGATAATGATTGACATCGTCGTAATAAATTTTAGCGTCGAGGATGTTGGATTCAGGTCGCTTCCAACTGGTCGTAGAAATCTATAGGGAGACCAATGTTCAGCAGTGGATGTCCTACAGTTGAGACGTTTATGGTGATGATCATATATATCCCTGTGTTTTTTTGAATAGGTAGTCCTAATAGGAGATAGTACTGTACAAAAAATGCTTAAATGTGTCTGGTTTCGTGATTACACTTATTTTATACACGTCTAGACTAATTTTACTTAAATTAGTTAATGATTTATACGTACTCAGAACTTCAAACCAATAAGAGACTACATCCAGGCGATCTAGATCTCCGTCAGAGGTAATGTGGTAAATGCTTAATACGGATTT
Source organism: Selenia dentaria (assembly GCA_917880725.1). Lineage (NCBI taxonomy): Eukaryota > Metazoa > Arthropoda > Insecta > Lepidoptera > Geometridae > Selenia > Selenia dentaria. Next base: position 9,933,855 of record OU862895.1, on the reverse strand, counting down.
ATTGGTCACATTTATGCCTTGTCTGAAAAAAGAAAGGTTTATTATACCCGGACATTATGTAATATGTACCAGTAGGTACATAGTACTATTATTTATTGTGTGGTGCTAGGCAGTTTTTTTTATAATGGTTCATCAAAGTTACTCCCTCTTGCCTGATGGAAAGCGAATATGGAATAAACAGCCGTAAGCTGCACTAATCGCAACCCCTATGATGACCTGAGAGATGCATTTTCACGCCCTGCTTTCAAGACCCAGGGTCATATCATACACAGGGCCCGGCAGAGCATTCCACAATTTACTTACAATCATACAAAAAGATCTTGGTATCATTATCTGCACTGATCTCAAATGGGCAGAACATATTGGAATGATTGTGAAGAAGGCAAATTCCTTCATATGTGTGATTCGTAAAGCTTTCCAAGCAATGTCAGTTGAAGTATTTGTTAAAATATATATGACATCATACCATTGCTGAAGTATGGATATCAAGTCTGGAGCCCGCACTTTCAAAAGGATATAGACCTGCTCTAAAGTGCGCAAAGAAAAGCCACCAGGATACCGCAAGCCTTGCTTCGTAAGAGTTACGAAAAGTTACGCTAAATCAAATTAAGAAAGATCACACATCCCTAAATGCCCATAAAATAGGTAAAAAAAAAGTTAAAAAAAGCGAAATAAGACGATTAAAAGAAAGATATATATGTAGATGTAAGTATGAAGAATGATAGCGATGAAAGAAAGCGAGAACCGGTATGAAAGAAATAGAAGACAAGGTCTCTCGATATTTCAAAGGGTAGGATCAGCTCGCGGGCTGGATCTATAGCTTCCGGACCAGGTAAAAAAAAGACATATGTGCTCTCATTCGCCTAGTACCCTGGCTACAACGCATTAAAATGCTATGCTAAATGCCCTGGCTAAAATGCTTTTAGACTTCGGGGCAGAATATCTGGCATTCCTGTGGTGGTAACTACTCCTGCCCGGATGTACTCTTGCATAATAGTCCTACCATCTAGTATGTCACCTGATTAGCCCTGGGGACCAGGTGTAGGGATTCTGCCGTGTCTCACGATCAACTTGTCGAGTCGATAAACTGACTTTTATCGGCTCTTACCTTGTCTCTAAAGTATGGATCTTGCTGTAATAGCTGTATCAGATATTAAGTTTATATGGCACCGTATAAGTTTATTTGGTGCCATAGACGACTTCCTTAATAATTCATCTATGACTGTGCTTAAAATAAACACATTTTTTGAAAGTCTTGCTCCCGCTAGTTTCCAAAACAGCTGGACTGATTTCGCCGGGAATACTTAACACTGGCAAATAGCTAATGTTACGAGGAATAACTTAAACTATTATTTTTAGAAAATAATTTAAATTATAAAAATAATTAATAATGTATATTTAAAAATTAATAATGCGATCCGATGCGCGGCCTGCTCAAAATTGAGCAGCCGCCAGACTGAGCTTAATCAGCATTGATCAAATCTGACGCATCCGCGCATATAATTTTACTGCGCAAAAATAAAATTAAGCTCTTGAAACAATTTGTGTTATTGTCATTTACTGCACTATTAAAGCTGCAGATGTTAGTATATTCATACACTATAGATATACCCATATGAAAAGATTGGCGAGCCATCTTTTGGCTGAAGGTTTAACTCACAAGATAGGATTCATGTAGAATTTCTTATGGTCAAGCATTGCTGTAGGAATCTTGTACGATTTGGTGAAGTGGGCCGTAAGCTCGCAGTCGGGTAAGCAGTCAGGACAGAACAAAGAGTCTTCTATTTCCACTTCTAATCCGTCGGTCTTCTCGGCGTCTATCGGATATAGATATAGGAGTTTCTCTGAAATGTTGCAGTATACTATAATATCTGATTATATACTTCAACGGTAATTAAGGCTTTACAATTTTATCGCTAAACATGCGTAAGGTACAAAAAAGTGGCCAAGTGCGAGTCGGGCTCGCGCACTAAGGGTTCCGTACAATTATCTATTACTTAATATCCTATACAACAGACATGATTTTTTTCCGTTTAGATTTAGTTTTACATATAGTCCAACTCGCACTTGTCCAGGTTTATAGTTATAGCAGCAAAATTAATACTTTTATCATTTGTGAATATTTCAACTGTCTAACAATCACGGTTCATGAGATACAGCCTGGTGACAGATGGACAGACAGCGAAGTTTTAGTAATAGGGTCCCGTTTTACCCCTGGGTACGGAACCATAAAAAGCAGCGAATGGCTAATTAAGGTCTAAAGTAGGTAGATACTCTTGTTTGACTTTACTACTTGAGGAGATCATTAAAGACAACCTTCGCCGTCGGGGTGCGAGTCGTATGACGTGAGGAAACTCGTTTTATTGGGATACTACTAATCGACCATGCTTTAAAAATAGGCTATGTTATTAGGCCCTATGCTAGGTTCTTGTGCAAGGAGCGGTCTTCTTGTTTGATACCACCGCAGGGCCAGATATTTTTCCGTTAAGCGATAGGTATTACTAGTATAAGGCAATCGCAATTGCAAAGCAATAGGTATTAGGCAATAATTACTGTGTAGGGTCAATGGCATTGTAGGGAGTCACGTTACTGGGCGGAAGAGAATCAAAACAGAAGGTCTTCAGGTGACGAGTGCAGTAAAGTGCCACCAAAACTGTTCTAAGCTCTGGGTTTGCAGTGCCACTGCTATGAGCCAGCATAGTGCTTACATCAGGCGCGCGGCTTGCCCGGCTCTTCATCTGATAGTATATCTACTTAATAGTTCTGCAAACAGTAGACCTCGCGAGCACATATAGTCTTATCAGCGGCAATTTTTCGCAGTACTTCACAACCTCTATTATCACGGAAACCACTTGACCAGGTATTTCTCCGAAATTCCTTTTTAAAGTCAGGTACTCTAATGCTTGTACCAAATTTTGTCGATATCGGTTGGTAAATAGTGCGGCAGCCAACTTCTCCTCTTTTTAGGAAAATTACCCCATCCTACTCAAAATCACCGATGACAAAAAATAATTAAATGATGGAACATGCATACCAAGTTTCGTCAAGATTTGTTGAAAGATACGACCTGCCGTGTGATGCTCTAAGAGCAAACGTCGTTGTATCTTTGACAACATCCGTGAAACAAATGACGAGATGATTACAGAATCGCACTGCAGTACAGCCGTGCGTTCTCTTATGATTCGTCGATGCACTCGTTGACGAGCTCACCGATGTCAAATACTTTATGAGATATCGCCCTTGTACATAAGGTTGTTTTTCCAACGTTTCTTGTCATCTCGTCATTTGTTTCACGGATGTGGTCAAAGATGCAACGATATTTGCTCTTAGAGAATCGCACGGCAGGAACTATACAACATAACAAACATACGGACAAATGAAAGTCAATTTGGCCAGATAAACCAGAGACGCTTCGCTCGCTTGGTCAATAAGTGTAACAAAAATAAATTAAACACTACAATTGTAATATTTCAGATTAATACAATTTTACATTTAATTAGACTAATACACACATACATTTCTAACTGAAATACTAATTAATAATGCATTGATTAACTACCGACATATCCCCAATTACCTTTGTACTTATTCAAGCATTCCAGATTGGCCAAGTTACAAATGGGTCCTTGATCCTTCCTAATGGGGAGGAAGTAAGGAGTGCACTTGCATAGAGATTGGACCGACTTTATTCTGCAGTTGACAATGCAAGCGCTGTACGAATACATCTTATTCATATCGTTTTTCCTCGCTTCATCTTTGAAGAGGCACTTTCTCTGGAAAGAGAAAAACGAAGGATGGGAACATCTTACCATCCACGTAAAATTACTCTGTTTCACTCTTTATAATTTTTCGATGAGCATTGTAGGTTTTTTTTCAGTTTTTACTATATTGGGTGTAAATATTTTTTTATTAATTGTGATTGTTTTATTGCAGGGTAGCCGAACACAGTCGGACGCGCTACCAACGAGGTGACAATCGTGAAGCTAAGAACAGCAGGGTTATTATGTATCTTAGTTGCTAACAAATGTTGATTGAAATCTTGAAAAATGGCGGCTCTGACAGTTTTGACAACTCCAGTATGCAAAAATGTAAGTAAGTTGATGACTGAAGCTGACAAAAGTGACATAGAACCGGCATTTTTTTCGATTTCAATCAGCATATTTAGCAATTGAAATACAAAAAAGTCGTACAGAACTCGAAGAGTTATAAGCTTCGTAGTACTAAATTTGTCACCGGCTAAATGAAGACTTTGAAGGAAGAGTTTACTAAGTTTTATTTTGTATCGCTTTTTCGGCGCTTTTGGAGCTAAATTAAGGCGCTTCGTTCCGCGTACGCAAGCGCGAAATGTTTACATTCTTAAATGGAGGTCTAATTAACCAAATCAATTATAATTAGTACTCACGGGATGTACACCATGTTCTTACAGATTTGATGTGTTCTCTTTCAGTTCATTCACAACATTCGCAGTGATACAGTTAGTGTGTATTGTCTTTTGTGTGACTTACAATCGAGTTCGAGGGCCATCTGTAGTAGGCCATCCATGGTATCCGTAGTAAAAGACTGAGAAAGAGGGTAGACCGTTTTGTCTGCTCTTAATAACTTCGAACTTTTTTCACATCCTCTTCATTCATCCTTCCTCATTCACATCTTCAGTCTACCTGTGAACATGGTGCATGTAACTAAGCCGAAATATCAGGAACTCCAAAACCTGCATGGTGTACATCCCGTGAGTACTATAATTATAATGTAGTTAACAACCGCCAAAGTCTTAAACAGTGTAACTAAATCAATTTATGGGAGACATAGTTTCGCATAGGGCTCCCTGCATTTCACTGCATTGGTACAACTAACCCAATAATAAAACATTCAAGATTAAAAATAGTTGTAACGATGATAAAAGTACCTAATCATTATCTGGAAGGCGTTTGCTTAAAATGATCGTCATCACAAACTTCCTCAGCGTTCAGCTATAGTCTGGCTGTTTATTATAATCATCGGTTCTCTTCGAGTACACATAAAGATAGACCCTCATTCCTCACAAGGTCCATTACCTCCTTTAGCGGTCTCCGCAAGATGCATTTTCGAACTAGGAGAGATTCGTTAGAATTCACTGAGAGGTCACTTACGACATTCAAAGGATATTTCCTCACTTCGGCCGAGGCGACCTGCCTGATAGACTTGAGTTCCATAAACTCTGCTTGATTGGGCTCAGCCACCCGATGTATCACCCGGCCCGCGCTTAGGTCTGCGAAATGAGTTGGGTCGAACAGCAATACCTGCAAAGCTTAGGATCAATCGAATGGATTTAGTTTGTTTGAACAATTTCATTGTAACAGTTACTTGTTTGTCCGTAATGTAACAAACCAGTTGGTGCCACTAAAAATGTAGTTAGACTTGCCGGTCTTCTCAATCTTTCTGAAATATATTAAAAATCTCGTCAAACGTCATTAAGTAAGGTCGAACACCAATTTGTGGCATACATAATCTGCCCATTATGTTCCCACTGCTGGGGCTCGAACCTTCCGCTCAGGGAGAGGAATTGGGTCATAATTCACCACACGTGTCCAGTGCGGCTTGACCTATCCAGGTTAGTGGCCAACCCATGTCGACGTTTTCAGGCCTTCGACTAACAACCCGGACCGACGGCTTAACATGCCCTCCGAAGAACGGAAGCGCTCAGTTGAATAATGCCACTAGTGGTCACCCATTCAACTCTTGACCGCAGCAAGCGTTGCTTTGCATGTTAAAAGAGAAAACTCTTTTCTACCTCTCTTAACATTGTCCGATTTCAGTGATTTTTTTCATGGAGTCATGATATTGTTTACTATGCCCGTACGTTTTGATTATGTCAGTATTTCAAAGATATACATATATACAAATATATACATTTCCTTTTTTAGAACTTCAAGAGCATGGAAAGTATCAGCTATGCAATCCTCTTAACATTCTTGATCTGTTAAGATCGCCAAGCCAAGCTCCGCTGTGAGCACTTCTATATGTTTATATATCTCGGAAACCTGCTTCGCTTGATTGATGAAATAGAGTTTGGGTATGGGTATAGGAAAAGCAAATGGTGACCGTCAACTCACATCAAACCCCACGAAGTTGTTCAGAGGAAAGGCGTAGTCGTCGAGCATCGGGTCTAGGACTACGATGAGCCCTTGAGTGCGCCCAGGCAGAATTTGTCGCTTTGCTACCCCTAAGGTGCTGTTTGGTCTGAAACACATTGGATAAAGTCACTATAACGAGGCTGTCTGTCTGTCCTGAAATGGCTTTTTTTAACGATAATAAGCCAGTTAAAAAGCTGCGCCCCACGTTTTCACATGGTGATAGTTGACGATGAAAAGAAATGCTCGAAAAGAAATCTTCAAATTATAGAAGGACGCATTGCGGAATGCAAACAATGCGTAATAATTGATATACTGTCGACAATTTGACAATCGTATAAATCGGCGATATGACTTCCATACTTGCTAGGGGTGATACGATTCGTTAAATTTATCGATCTTAGCAAAATAGACGATGGTGATATGTATAAAAGTTGTATAAAGATCTGAAATTATTAGATCTGAAGAGCAATTGAGTAGGTATGTCAAGTTTAATTGCGTTTCATTTTCATTAAATTACAGCAAGTAAAATTACGGCGCAAATGAGACTAAAACAAAACAATGTGAGAAGCACAGTGAACAAACAGTCAATACTCGTAGTTCTGGGTGAAACTACAATCGTTAGGTATGCGTAGGTTTGGAACAGAACATCAGGCGCAATATTAGACTGATTCATGACCGGATCCAATAGAAAACCTACGAGGCTGCAGAGTCGTAGTCCAGGATATAGTTGAATGCGCAGCAGTGGCCACGAGCTGTCCGTCGCACTGCGAAGACACTACTGCAGTTCACCTCCACCCCTGCCCAAACGCAACGCACCAGCATCTCTGAGCATGGCGGCGCCAACTGAGACAAAGGGAATTAAGGGTTTTAATTAATTATGTTTCCTTCTCTACTAGATAGACAAGCTTTTGATTAAGCTTTGTAGGCTCGGGTTATCCAAGAAAATGTACTGCGTCATCATCTCAGCCGTAGGACGTCCACTGCTGAACATGCCTTCCCATAAATTTCCAAAAGGATCGGAAGCGGCCTGCATCCAACGTCGTCAAGCAACCTTCATCAGACTAGATAGGCCTGTCCTGACTATGTTCATTCTTCCTACTTCACGACTCGCTGAGATTCAGGAGTTAGGATTGAAGTGCTCCTGGTTAACCTTTTTCAAAATCCCCAAGAGGAAATACTTCCTTTGCACTTCTCCGACTTGATAATAATAACACAACATCCACTTATGGTCTTCAGGTCTAATATTAGTTGTTCTGTGCATAAAGTCCTAAACTAAGCAGAGCCTGTACTTTGGTAACCTGATGACTGAGATACATACGTCATATAAATTTACACACCCAGGCACATGTCAAATAGACATGTTCATGCACACAATTATTTGACCAGTCCGGGGTTCAAACCCAGCTGCTCAGAAGTCAGGGGTCTTCCAACTGCACCAACCGGCCAATCACTTAACCACCAGGTAATGTAAGTTTTCTGAGTTGTAATTAAGCTCTGCCCGGCAAATTTTTAAAGTTGACAAACTTTTTGTACTACAGGGCAAGTAATTGCTAAAGCGGGAAATTGCGAAAACTCTGTGGATCAGGTGCAAACAAGATGGCAAATGTCTGTAAAGATATAGAAGAAAAGAAAAGAGTACTTGCCCTTTTCATAACCGCAATAATAGCTCTAGTACTGAAGGATTTTGTCATAACGTTGTCCAGATAAATATGCCTCGTCCTCTTGGCATCGTAGCTGAAGTCCAGCAGCCGGCCGCACTCCTTCATGAACCGAGCAAACTCTTCTATTGACACGTTCTGGAGTCCAAGCTTAGTATGGCTGAAACACGAGTTTTAACTGGTAAATTATTTCCTAACAGGTTTGTCTATGAGGGCTGTTAGGGATTAGGGAAGTTAAAAAAACTTCTTTGCTAACACTGTATGAGAGTGTGTGGTCTCCCTTGATCACCCTACGGTGACCTCCCATGTTTTTTTCTCACATAGTAAAAAAAATACTTTTTTGTTTATCATTTCCAATTGCTGGGAATGTTATTACTTCGCTTATGTTATCTTTGCCTCAACCTACCCCTAGTAATGGATGCCCTGATTGCTTTACTATACTTCAATACACGTACTATACTACTCAGGTACCGTGTTTAGTGATTTGATAAAGGGTATACATGCCGTAAATTATGTGAAATTCCCGTTATAGATATCAAACAATTGCTTTAAAATAATATGTATAAGTAGGTACGTAATATTTCATCTATTGAAGTATAGGCCATTACGGTCGATGCACTTTTGTGTTTCATTCTAATTAAAGTTCACTAATATCTCTACTCTCTCTGCTAGGAACTCTCCAGGAGCGTTATTCCTTGGCCCTTTGCTATTCCTATCGAATTTGAATAATTTCCCAGTAAAAAGTTGTTTGACAGCGAGCCTGTCTATAATCGTTTGCAATTCTTCACAGTATATTTCTGTAGTAATTTATGTGGCAGGTCTCAAGAAGCTGCAGTGAACGATGCCAGCGCAGGTCCACCATACACCCACAAGTTGTTTCATTTGACTCCATTAGCGTTTGGATCATGGTTTGGCTGCCTGTAAACATAGGGGATGCAACGGACGTTCTTTTATATTGGTCTCTAAAATTCAATCGTCATAAACGATTCACATTTCATCATAAGTGACCAACAGATTCAAAGTCTCTTCATTTGTGGGCCGATTCAACAATTTAAAGCAAGCTTCATCGCGTTTTTTTTGTTTGAGTATAAAGAAGAAGAAAGAAGAAAAGTGGTACTGCCATTATATACCGCCTCATTCAACTATTTTCATGGCCACCGTAACAGCGACATTAAAAAAATGCTCGGCGGAAAAACAAATGATTATGTATGTGATTTAAAAAAATGCCAGCTTTGTTAAGAAAATAATTTGAATTTGGTAAGTAGCATGAAATATATCGACCTTCACACAATCTAGTATTAAATCTTTGTGATTTCATTGGTAAGCAATAAATAAAGAGGTAATATGTGAAGGCTTCTAGGGACGTTTTATTTCTTCTAGAGATTTGTCCCGTCCGCAGATCCCTCTAGAATCGTACATTGAATTAGAACGGAGATTTAAATTCCAACTTACAATTCCTCAGTAAATTTCTCGAGTGCTTTCTTGCTAATCCTGTTAACATTACACAGGGCCACTGCTGGGAAGTCAATCTTTCTAATGGGATAGGTAGACGACTCTGATGTCACTATCAGGGGGTGGGTGAGGATCCCGCACCAAGTATAATAGAGAAAGTACATGTACAATCCAAACATGGAGAAAAATACTGCTGCGCGAACCAATCTGGAAGAAAATGAATTTAAGTCCTAACATGGTTTGGTACGATAACACATGATAATACCTAAGTAAGGTTGTAACATTTGTAAATATTAATGGATTACGCATTTTCATTAGCTTTCCATTTAAACCTGTTTTTGATATAACTATATGTTTTATTCTGTCATCTCACTTAGAGTTGTGACTTGCATCAATTTTCCACCAGAATCCTCGCTTTTGGTTTTTCGTTATCTCCTGACTTTTTTATCAATCTCATCTTTTTCTTCCATTTTAAAATTTAACACATCCGCTGGCCATATTCCAAGATGAGGTATAATACTAACCTACATTAAGTTGTATCAAAAACAGGTTTCATGGGCAGCGAATGAAAATGCAGAATCCATGAATATATTTCAAGGTTTAAGTAGTAACAGAGAAGGTATATTTTTTTGGAACGAAAAACTATATTCGTTGAATCTTGAAAGATTATAATACCGTTGCGGCCAACGTATTTTTGGATCGCACATCGCCGAAACCCCACTAATGGAACAGGTATGGATATATTCTTTGAAAACATCGAGGAAGCTCTTCCTCACTATCATTTCTAGGGTCATTGTTGTCCGGGGTTTGAACTGCCTGTGCCTGTACTCCATCCACCAGGTACGCTTTGTCTGCAACATCTTTATCTGCCAATTCTGCAAGTATAGAAATTGTATTGTAAGTTGGAGTTTACCCCTTATACCTAGTTAGTAAAAGTGCTGGTCAGAACGGCGCATGAAAATTAACCAATGAAATACTGAAGGTTACCAAGAGATGTGAGCAGGAAGTTTTCCGTCGGATGGAATACATTGCTCCTAAGCTGCCTATGGCAGTAGAGAAACCCAAAGCATTTAGCTGGACACTTGCGACTGTCGTTCGCTGGTAGTTGCACTTACCACGGCACCTAACCCATCTAAATAAACTTTCCCCTTGTAGAAACAATACCTGGCACTGCCATGTGGCACCTGCCCATCGATGAACTGTCTGCCTTCGATGCCTGACTTACAGGTCAAAAAGTTCTAAACCGGAAGCACAGAAATTAGGAATAAGTAGTTGCAGGAGACTCTTACTTACCCAACCGTGCAAGTGGGTGGGTACGACCTGATTAGATAGACGATAGATAGACACAAGTACTGATTTCAGCGCATCATGATATTTTATTGTAGTTTTATTAATTCAGAACACGCAAGTTAATTATGTTATTTCCAATGGCCTTAGAATATGCGATACGGCACCGACGCGGGAGAACAAAATAGTAATAGTAAGTTATATTTGCGCTCATTATTTCATCTGCTCACTGTGATTTAAAGTTAATCTTTTGTGATTAGAGCCCAGAGGTTTGTAATTTCAGTAAAATTTCAGTAATATGTTCATACGTGTTTACGTATGAATATTATTTACGTGTAGCAAATGTATACAGCCGCAAGAATAGTTTTAAGTAAATAATAGATTATTAAATATTATATGCTTAGTAATTTTTGCCGAGAATCTCTTATGCAGATGAGATGTAGGCAGACTGTAGATTAGAAGGCTAAAGCGGGCGCACAGCGAAGCGGAGTTCCTGCCTTAGCGTTCTGGTTATGTCTTTTTTTAAGTTAAAAAGTTCTAGTCTTCAAGGGCCACGTTACCTCGTTACGTTGTTATGAAGCTAGACATCATTATCGACGGCCTTCGGCTCTCAGTGATGTAAACCAGCGGGACGTCGAATTTTGATTATTGGGATTATGCTGGGTAGTTTAGTACTTTGATTCTTGAGGGTTTGATCCGGTTTCAATTCCACCAGAAGTTTTAAGTTACACCGTCCGTCTGACTGGCTGTCGGTCTGTCCTTTTAGGGAACCGTACCTGTTTGCCGGTTCAAATGGTTTGTATAAGCAAACAGTTCAATTGCAGTCACGAAAAGTTCCGAAGCTAACTTGCGCAAGTTAGCTTTGCTATCAACGCCATCTATGGACATCTAAGAGCTACATTACTAAGGATAGCCAGGCTCAATAATTATCGTAACGGATCTTATACAGGGTGTCCGCCGGGAAGTTATACTACTTTGTTTGTTTATAATTTTTAACTAAATGAAAGAAAATGAATCTTATATTGATAAATGTTTTATTTAATGTCGGCAATTACGTATGGAACACAATTTCAGATAAATGTCCGCCTCTGTTAGCCTCACAAATGCGAACCCTTTTGAGCCCTTTTTCATTACATTCTCACACATTTCACGCGGTATTTCATTAATTTCATCACGAATATTTTGTTTGTGTTGCTCAAGCGTTTCTGGTTTGTTTGCATAAACCTTGCTTTTCAGATATCCCCACAAAAAGAAGTCCGGAGCAGTCAAATCAGGCGACCGTGGAGGCCAATCAACTTTTCTTGAAATAACTTGTTGTGGAAAGAGGTCTCGCAGTAATTCGAATCCATTGTAATCCTGGCTGTATGCGATGTGGCACCGTCTTGTTGATACCACATGTTACGAGTAATCAAGCTCAAAGCATTTAGATGTGACGTTAAAAAGTTTTCAATCATATCACGATATCGCTCCCCATTCACAGTTACCGTTACGCCGTTTTGATTTTCAAAGAAGTAAGGTCCAATGATTCCTGCTGAGCGAATTGTACACCAGACTGTCACTTTTAATGGATGCAAAGGTGACTGGAGAATAATTTGAGGGTTTTCCATTGCCCAGAACCGACTATTCTGTTTATTCACATATCCATTTAAATGAAAATGTGCCTCGTCACGACATTATGATTTTTTCATGAAAATCGGGGTTGTCATGGGCGAGCTGTAACATCCTATTGGCATTTGTACGGCGGCGTAAATGGTCTTGTGGAAGAAGCTCTTATGTCAACTGAATTTTAAATGGAAACAAATGCAAATCCTTGTGCAAAATTTAGGCCAAAGTTGTTCTTTGAAGGCCAAGCTCCTGAGCACGGCGTCGAATTGAGGTTGATGGATTGTTTTGAACACTTTCTCGAGTAGCAGTAATGTTTTCAGCCAATCTTTTAGTACGTTGTGGTCCATGCTTGGGCCTATCACCTACAGACCCTCTTTCTTCGAAATCATTCACTACACGATAAATAGTGCGTTTTGTTGGCACGTTGTTTCTCCCAAAAATTTCACGTAACTTTCTCATCGTCTCTCATCTCATTCAATCGATGATTGATTTTGATAAAATCTTTTGATTAAAACACGTTGGTTTATCGAATACTTTTCCATAAAAAATTTGCCACTACTTCACGACTGTCAAATATGAACTGTCAAGACTAATGTTTATCAAAATGGCGGCAAAACAAAGTAGTATACCTTCCCGGAGGACACACTGTATAACGGAATGGATATTATTATTGATACGATAAGAAAGTGTCAAGCGAGAATTTCAATATAAAAATATAGCTGTAAGACTTCATCCAGCTCTTCAGCTTGTGCCTACAGGTAATTGCTCTCTATGTTTTTGATAGAAGTTATTAGAAATCGTGTCGGCTCCCCGTCCCGTCAGCTGTAAAGCAAATGGTGTCGTGATTGCTACAATTTACTGTTTAAATTACACTTGAGCTGAAGTTTAATTGTAACCGACAAGGTTATCACTAAGTGCCTACTTTAATTATTACTATAGTAGTAAGGTTCAGGATAATTAAGTATAGGTAAATCTATAAATTGAGTGGTAGACGTGTTAGAGAATGTAATGGAAATAGTTCCGTATAAGTGATGTGTCATAGACTAGGTGCGTCTCGCGGTTTTACATGTATGGTGATGGATGATGACTATGAATCAAATATAGCCTAATATGTTACTCGGGAATATTGTAGCTCTATTGTAATTAAATCTTTCACCAGTAGAAACTGGTGAAAGATTTAATTACAATTCTGGAAAATAACTACAATTCTCTACAAATAAAACTGGTTCGGGTAGTGCCCCCCGCAAACCCCACCCGCCGGAGACCATTAGTTTTCGAGTTATGTTTGTTTAAGTATTTTGAGGTTAAGTACTGCATTTCGATCTACTACCACCCGCGTCGGCTCTGCAATCCGACAAGACTGCTTGAAATCGGGGTGCTATGAGTCGGTTCTGTCACTGACTTCGACCTATTCTAACTAACTATAACTAACCTATAGGTATGTCACAGACAAGTGACTTTGCCAATTCATTAGATAGCTACTGATATACTATTGTGCACAAATTTGGAACAAAAGTAGTTTGATGAAGCGTGTGACCTGGTGGGTCACAGTTCAAACCTAACCTAACCTATAGGTTGTCACAGACAAGTGACATTGCCAATTCATTAGGTACTAATATACTATTGTGCACACATTCCTACTAGTATGGGTCTGATAATTAAAATTGAAAAACAATTTGTTATTTTTAGAACTTATGTCCAAAATCGTAGCAAAGTCGTTGAGATATCAAAAGAAAGCGCAGAAAAACAGGAGAAAACATTCACGTACACTCGGAAGTAACGGAATGACGCGAGTATTCTGACAGTGACATTACGCTATCTTCGATGTTTGCGTTCCGTTTCAAGAACTTACATACAACGTACATGTCAAAAAAGGCTAAAAGTTACCTAGAAACGTTTCGTTTTACGCATAGTAAAACAGGGTAACCCTTCATAGAGTACATTTGTAGTTTATAATATATGACATAATGTCCTTAGATATCCAATAATAATCCATAGGTCCAACCCATAGGTCGCTGGTTCAAATCCGGCTCGAAGGACCAAAAATGTGTTAGCGCGGCCACCAATTTTTTTGGCACAGTACGCTATATACGGGAAGCTGCAGTTGGGAAGAAAAATAACGACTGAACTGATGTTTCTGGTTGTTGAGCAAACCTGCGTAACCCGTTCCTGGATGTACTGGAGCCTTCCTGTGGCCGGCAGGCCAGCGTGTCTTCCAGCGGCAAGTGGACTGTATGATGTAGTGGTCTCCGACGATCGCTAGGCGCGATGCGGGGAAGCTTAGGATTGCTTTCCTACGGGATCCGGGGTCCCTTGCGGTATTATCTACACGATTCACTCAGGAGGCCGAGCGTAGCGACGATTCAAGCACTAGGTTCTTGCGAATGCGGTGCGTTCAACGCTGACAGAGATCAGGCGCAGACTAGCTTTATGGCCAGTGTATCTCATCAACCACGAAACGAAGCAGAAATGTTGTTCACAGGGGATCAGTAGGATAGCAATAGGTAATATACATATAGGTGTGGGAAAGAGCGTCGTAAGCGGCGCTTACAGTGTCTTACATCTATCGCTATTAAGGTAAACCTTCATAGGGTAAATTCGTAGGTTAAACCTTCATAATGTAAATTTGTAGGTTATATTGACATAACATCCTAAGAAATAGTGTCCAATATCTATCGCTAGCAGGGTAAACCTTAATACGGTAAATACGTAGGCAAAATTGACGTAATGTGCTTCGAAATAGTGTCCAATATCTATCGCTGGCAGGGTAAACCTCAATACGGTAAATACGTAGGGTAAATTGACGTAATGTGCTTAGAAATAGTGTCCAATATCTATCGCTGGCAGGGTAAACCTTAATACGGTAAATACGTAGGGTAAATTGACGTAATGTGCTTAGAAATAGTGTCCAATATCTATCGCTAGTAGGGTAAACCTTAATACGGTAAATACGTAGGGTAAAATGACGTAATGTGCTTAGAAATAGTGTCCAATATCTATCGCTAGTAGAGTAAACCTTCATAGGGTAGATTCGTAGGGTAAATTAAGATACCATCCCTAAGAACGAGCAGTAGAACTCGATAGTAAGTAGTGTCTAATATCTATATCTAGAGGGGTAAGTTATAAAAACCAGTCGTAACACGTTAATAGTCACGTATTTTTTTAATCACGTTTGTGTGTTGAAAAAAAAGTTTGTGTGTAACCTTACCTGCCTAGCTCACGAGGAGATTTATATAAAAAAAACAGAGTACGTTCAGACGTTTTATTCCGCATTTATTAGCAGGTTCGTGAGTTACTGGCAGTATATATTGCGAATAAGCCTCCTTGGTCGGAGAATTATCTCAGTTCGAAGGCCACTCCGAGGAGGTTCTCAGTAGGCAACAGACGGAAGCCTCGACGCAACGGTGTAGGCAGTTGCAGCGGCCAAAAGGAACGCAGGCCCGTAGTGCTGGTTAGGGCACGGACGCCCAGCAAAAAAAAGCGGATTCTGTGGTCGGGAGCGAGCAGGCTCCAGAGATAGCAGTGGTTGGATTCCAGCAGCTGGTGGTATGTATGTATGGGGATGTAATGTATGTACGGGGTGCTCCAGTTCGTCAGCGGCGCCTGCGGTCACATGCCTCGAGGTCTTGCTACCATCAAGAATGTTGAACGCCGATAGGGCTCCGAGGATGTGACAACATGACCCGCACACAGTTTGTCGGAAGGACATGGAAACATGATTAGATTATACTTAGTTACAGTTTGAAAAACTAGTATACAAGTTAGATTATAAAAAAGGAGCAGGTTGAAGAGCCAAAACAAGACTTATCAGTACCTAATTTATGTGTTTGTTACTTCTTCACGTTCAAATTATTTGTGTAAATGACTATCAGAAAATTTTCTTGTGACTATTTAATATTATTGTACTTTAATTTCCATTTCATTATATTATATGATAATATTTTAATTTGTAAACGTTAATCTTTATAATGTATTTTGTATACCTCACTGGTTAAATACGGTGTTTTATAATTATTACTTTTCCATCTGTATATATGAGCTAATATATGAATTTGAATTTCAATTACTCGTTTTGTGATGTAAGTAGCAACGCCATGTTTGTTTACTTTTCTTTAGCAGGAAAATCAAAATAAATGAAAATTAAACTTATATTTCGTGACATTGTAAATGAGTAGTTAATTCTCTATTTTACTGCCACGATATATTTTTTTCACTTTAACGAAATTAAACACTCATATTATCATTTTTACCTTATTTATTTTTTAAAAGCCGTATATTAGCAACCCCTTTAAAATTTAAATTAAATACGGGTATATATTATAGGTAAAATTGCATTCGCATATGTATTACCTACGCAATTTTTATATATTTTTATTATCAAAATAGAAATAAGTTCGATCATATCGATTTTGATATTTAACAGTTGTGGAAAATCAAATTTCATAAAACCTTCTCTATTTTAGAAACGATTCATCCACCTTTTATTTGTAAGGAGACACTTCACATAATGATGAAAACATTTTTTAAATGATATTTTTTCTCCGTGGCACGGAGACCCGGGCTTACAGGTTGGGCTTCTTGTGCCAAGGGCGCTCTTGGTTGGTTTCACCGCAATGCCAGAGGTTCTGCCACGAAGTGCACAATCTTAATACACTAATGATAGTGTATTAAGATGGAAGAAAATAGTCATGTATCCATAGCTGCATTGAACGCTCTCATGGCGCAACATTTAATAGTAGATTGTGCACCGAGGGAGTAAAGCAGTGTCTTACGTCATGGGCGAAATGTTGAACCCTGAGTGTAACGGGGGCTCTTGGGTTAATCCCAGCGCAGCGAGGGGATTAAGATTTAATTCCTAAGCGAAGCGAGTGAGTTATGCAGAGTCCTGAGTGAAACGAGGGCATAAAGCCGCCCAAGACGAAGACAGGCTTTATCCTCGAGGTGCATACTCTACTTATCATACCTAGTACGAGACAACAAAAACTCATTTTTAAAATAGCAGTTATTTAGTTAAAAGTAAACTAAATTAATAGTTAATATGCAAATTGGACACATTTGTACCGTTATAGAGGGACAGAGGATCTTTGGAAGGAACATTTTATGGGAATCACTGTTTTAGACTTTCGCGCTTGTTAACTAAGTTATAATTAGTACTCACGGGATGTGCACCACGGTTTAGTTGCTTTTGGAGCACCCGATATTTCGGTACAGTTACATGCATGTTAGTATAGTTATGTTGAAAATAATAATATTTTATGTAAGTTGAATAACACCAAACACCAGATCGCAATGAGGGCATTGGTGGCGTTGCTATAGTTGGCTCCTTTGGTAAAGCTTTCGTAAAGCTCAATTTTGGTTGCAAAATAACTCTTTTTGGCTTTCCGATCGCTAAACAAAAAGAGCCATAAACGACATTTTCACCCATAGATTCCCAATTCGAACGCCCTCGTGAGCATTTTTAGTGTTATTTTCACCAACTTAGGGCTATTCGAACGCACTACTTTTAGTACAAACGCACCTTTTTTATTTTTTTCTGTATGCTGTCTCCGTACTAAGAGTTTTCCTACAACTAACGTACCAAATCAAAATCACTTTACACCCAAGGGAGTTTCTAACAAAATTACATCCCCGGGGTTGTAATGCCTTGATTTACATTGATATTGCGTGATATGTAATTGGACATTTTCGAGGTATGAAATTTTTTTTTTCTTGTGCGATAGGAGTGCTCTCAAGTGTACGTGTACGTGTATTTTTATGTATAACCACACATATCATTTTCCTTTATCATTATATTATCATTTTTTTTCTTGAATACATTATAGCCGTAAGTGTTCGTCCATAGGTATTTCATAACCGTCCGAAAAATAAAAATAAAAGCATAATAACTTTTAAAGTTACAACAAAAGTCAGTGTAGCACGTGTTTTAGGAATTCTACACATTAAGGGTGGAAGTTGCTTACATATTAAAAAAAACTTGTTTAATATTTTTGTGTCACCTAGCAGGGCATACGGAACCCTACAGGGGTAAAAACATATAATATAAATATTTATATACAAAGCTAGATACAAACATACTTATTATAATTCGTCAAAACATGCATCGCATGTTGGAAGCTATTGAGAAATTAATAATGGACATGAGGCTAATTGTCGGAAAAAAACATTTCACACGACAAATAATTTAACATAGTGTACTACTAGCTGCTCTCCGCAGTTTCACCCGCGCGGTGATGAATGATGATGATGATGATGAATCTTATATAGTCTATGTTACTCAGGGTGAATGTAGCTTTCGATAGGTGAAAGAATTTTTGAAATGTGTCAAGTACTTTTTTAGCCAATTCGTTACAAACATACATACAAATCTTTCCTCTTTATAATACTATCATTATGGTATAGATATAGATTTCTTCTAGCCATATGTCGAGTGTATTATAAAATGATGTTCAGTTTGTTTGTGTAACATTAAATATGTGTAACCAATGTAATTTATACTTAATTGGTTGATGAACCTATGGTCCTATGATGTAGGCAATATGTTACTGATATATTTTTCAAAGCTACTTTTAGAAGGTTTTCTCAATATATTTTTATAAATTTACTAGCAGCGTCTGGGCACCCGCGTGGTGATGGATGATGATGATAAATATCCTGTGTGTTAATACAGCGCCTCATCTACCTCCATACCAAATTTCATCAAAATTGTTCAAGTGGTTTGAGAGTGAAGACGTAACAAATATACAAAAACTTTCGCCTTTATAATATGAGTGTGCTAGACTAGGTACTGTCATGGTAATTCAAATTAAATTAAAGTTATTAAAAAAATATCAATAATTCATACATTTAAATGATTGATTTTACTTGTTGCTTCCACGTGCCGCGATAGTTCAACTGACACGCCGAGGCGTAGTTTTACCCGGCCTCACTTCTCTGTTCACAACATTCTGTCTTGACTTTTTTAT
This sequence comes from Selenia dentaria, assembly GCA_917880725.1. NCBI lineage: Eukaryota > Metazoa > Arthropoda > Insecta > Lepidoptera > Geometridae > Selenia > Selenia dentaria. The sequence goes on along the minus strand of OU862895.1, from coordinate 9,914,781 downwards.
TTTGTCTGAGTGATGATCCTTGTTCTAATGGTGAAAACATTTTTCTAAATTGTCCAAATTCAAACAAACAAACAAATCTTTCCTCTTTTTAATATTTGTATAGATTTGACATTTTATTATTAACTAGCTGACCCGCCAGTGGCTTCACTCGCTTGGTCTTGGTGTAGAGGTAGAAGAGCCGTTTTGGAACCTCGAGGTCCTGAGTTCGATCCCCGGGTTGGACAGTTACTGGCTTTTTCTGACAAAGATATTTTGAAAGAGTGCCCTGTAGTTTGCAATAGACTCGCCTCTTATGAAAAAAGACTAAAAACATGTCTAGCGAAACGTAGGCGTTAAGACACCGCTACTTCCCCCTTCGAGGATATAATAGGCGAAACTATTTGTGATGTTGTGTTTAAAAATAAAATTTTAGTGTTGCAGGCGATTCACTCAAGACCGCTCGACTGGTTTTACACCTCCGTGGTGATGGACGATGATAAGGATGAATCAAATATAGCGAATGTTACTCAGGCATAATGTACTTAGCTCTAAACTCGTGAAAGAATTGCTTGAATTGGTGAAGCCTTCAGCTATACAGTATATATTTACGTGTATCCATTACAAACAAACAAACAATCATATATCATTTCTCTTTATTATTATTATCTTCTTAGTCGGGCACTCTTGGCAGAAAGGTCGTGGTCATGGTGACGGTAAATGGCGGATCCTCGTCAGTTTTCATTTCCAGGGCTGTTGATCTCCTCGCGATGTCTCTCCATTACTGACGGTTAATGCGAGCACATTGTACAATAGTGGAATTCGTGGCCTTTTTAATAATTGTTTTAATAAGTAATACCATAACTGTTATAGTTCACATAAAATAGCACACAAAAAAAGCCTAAAAAAATGCTACAAAAATCTAACATCTTGGTTTATGTAATTAACTATTGAATTTTACAGTATAATGTATCGCTTCTCCGGCGTAGACCTAAATCTGAAAAGATTTAGGAGAGGCCGCTTTTTGTGACGGAGCATGCGAAACGGGTTTTAGTCACCGCCGCACACCCATGACCACAATCGCCAATAAACCAGCTGCGCTTGGAGGGAGGTCGTTAATATATACCAGATATAAAAAGGGCCCCAATATACTCCCTTGAGGCACTCCATACTTCATAACTCTAGGGTCTGAAAGTTATTTTTTTCTGTTTTAGTTTTATGGCATATTTTTGTTATCTTTGTATATTGCTGTCTATCAGTAAGGTACGATTTAGACATCTAAAGCCTTCCCGCGTACTCCATAGGTGTTAAGTTTTTGAAGAAGCGAATAATGATTTATTTGAATTATAATGTCTGTTTAAATTACTTACCTGTTAAATTTGCAAAATGCATACATACTTACATACAGTGTTATTTTATTATATGCGTAGGAAGTAAGATGTGTTCAATAAGACCCATTCGTTTAGATCTTTTTTATAAACGTTCATGTACGGAACCTCACCCTTTGCGTGACCCATTACGTACTTAACCAATTTTTTTATCTGATCACGAGTCCATAAGAATGGTTATATTCATGTGACATAAAAACAAAAATATAATAAAACTTAACACATAAATTCAACAACAACAAGTACAAGAACACTTTTTCCTGTCACCAGTTTTTCCAAATATCGAATCCATAAAATGTAGAACTACGCCGATTACCATCAGAAACAATCGGACATCTTTGTAAAAACCATCGTATTGACAATTCTCGCCGGCGGCTGTGTCAAAGGAAGCCGGCGTTTCTTGTACAACTCGATTATAAAACTATTTCAGTAAATATACTTGACTCGTACTAAAATGATAAAAAGAGTGACAGAAAACGCGCGAGTAGCGAGATTTCTCAAACGAGACACAAAGATGAATTTAATTTGAACGGGAAGACCTCTATGTTAACACAGTATAACATGGTGAAATGAGAATAAGTATTTAATCTTTTTGTCGCTATTTGGTTTGGTCTATTAGATGCAGCGTCCAAAGAAATGTCGTTTATTATAGACTAAGTACCTTACCCGCCAGCGGCTTCGCCCGCTTGGTCTTGGTGTAGTGGTGGAAGCGCCGCTTTTGAATTTCCAGGTCCAGGGTTCGATACCCGGGGATTATTGGGGTTTACTAGTTCTGACGTGGGACTAAAGCAGCAGAAACTGCTCGAAATGTGTTTGGAGAGGATACGGCTAACGAACGTATCGTGCGTTTTTGATTCAAACGCTTACGTAGTTGAAACTTCGACTTGAAGGATGAACCACGAGGAAGACCACATAGGTAAATAACGATGAATTGAAGGAGTTGGTTGAAGCAGATAGCATCAAACTACCAAGGAATTAGAATTATTAGAATTTAAGGGATTTGGGACCGAATTGTGACGTATGGTGAAAAGTGGATTCTTTACGATAATAGCAAGCGAACAACGCAATGGTTGACCTCAGGTCAAACGCCACAACAATGCCCTAAAGCTAAGTTTACCCATAGAAAGGTGATTGGCGGCGGTTTGGTGATCACTACATGATGTAATTTACTACAGCTGCCTCAGATCCGGTCAGGCAATAACAGCAGATATGTCTACTGTGTAGAACTCTGAACAATGATGCCGAAACTCGCAATAAAACAGCCCCGACTTGTCAATTGGTCTTCACCATTATTGCTTCATGATAACGCAATACTTCACACAGCTCACACTGCTCGTCAATCAGTTATATAACCTTACAAAACCTACAGTTAGAAAGCATCCGTCATCCTCCATACTCGCCGGATCTCATCCCAACAGACTACCATTTTTCGCGAGTTGGACAATATCTACATGTCTTCCCAGGGAGCAGTACAAAGCTTTCGCACTGTTTGTGGAGTCCAGGTCCCCAGAGCAAACGTCAAAGTATCGCAAAGGTTACAATGATCTTCCGGATTTCCGGATTAGATGGCAGAAATGATGACGACGGTAAACAATTTGATCTACATTTTACACTTTAAAACATTTTCAATTTTTTGTACGAAATGGCAACTTACTCTTACTATTGGTACTGATACTGGTAGTAACATAGGTAACTTTACCAACTTGCTGCTTGTTTTAAAAAACGCACCACAACACTCATCAACGACAAGTCGTATATGAGAGGATTTAAAAGCCTTAAATAAGAAAGAAACAATCTTGTATCGGTTGCATTTTGGGGAAAGCTTTTATGAACTTCATAATTGATAGTGACCATTTCGCCCTAGGTCACCTAATCACTCACGTAAATAAGTCAAACCTGCCATGTCCTCGCAAGCACGAGCGTTCTGCACTCAAGCGCGGATCTACCGTTGTACCTTAAAAGACTTGTGACATCAGACGTCACACTTTCATATTTGACAAGCCGATGATATGACGTTTTATAAAATATACAAAACCAGGATATCGAAGAAATTATTAACGTTTTCGCGAAAAAGCAACTTCTTTAAAATGTTATTTGACATCATTTGTAGTTGTTTCCAGCGAAATCACAGCGCAAGAACATCTTATATAACCTAGTAAAAAGCGCAGTGCTTTGCCATGCACGGTTTTGAAGTGTTGTAACCAGTTCAACATTCTGAACGGCACTGGACTGTTATGGGCAAGCATAACGCTTAATATCAGTCGAGCGACTTGATACTATAGCGATCATGAAAGAGTTCATACTCCGACACGTACTTTTCTGATTTTCGGGTGGCTGTGACCACAACCTTTTTTGTGGGTTGGATCCGCGCCTGTCTGCACTCTCCTTGAGAACGACCATCGGATGTGGTTGAAACTCTAGTTGGAAAAATTGGGCCGAGCACGAAAATCTGCTTAAGTGTAACGTTATCGTATCATTTACGTATTCAGTACAAACTATGAGTTATCTGTGCCACTATTGTACTAAATAAATGACAGTTTCTACTAAATACGTTAACGATGCGATTACGTTACACTACTTACACTTAAACAGATTTTCGTGCTCGGGCCATTAACTCATTTACGTGAGTGATTCCCATTTTTCATATTAAAATGTGTACAAACCACGTTAGTCTTCATAGAAAAGCAGAAATGTTTGTTATCGGGTCTTGGATGTTGTGACGTGTGTGTGTCCGTGCCTCCCGCGACACAGAGAATCCTGTTATGCATGTTTGAACTTTATTATTACTTTAATGCTGTCCCGAGACAAAGCCCGGGGCCGGGATCTACGGCTTATGTGCCAAAACCACGGAAGCGCACAGTTAAAAATGCCCATAGCGGTCACCCATCCAAGAGCAATAACATTAGCTCTACCTTTTTGTTTAATACCACCATACACCTACTGAAGTTTGTGCAGCGTTTCTCATGGTTTTCTTAGAGCCATTTTATAAATTGGTTTAACCATTAGGTATCTGATGCCCCAGATTGTTTGATGGGGTTAGAACATAGAGCACCGTAGTTGTAGTTATAATAATAATAATATCGCAGGGGCGGCTTTGTGGCGAGCCGTCGGTGAGTGGCGACACCGCGGACCTTGATTCTCCCTGGGGCTAAATGAGACCCATGACCCCCGGCTTGACTTAATTGGCCGTCTGGGGGTGGAGACGCAAGAGCAAGGTAATAAAAATCTCCAAGGGTGGAAGTGTTAAAGGGCATAACGACGGTAGTAGCGCTCTAGTGAAACCGCAGCACACCTCTCGACACCCTTTAGCCTTCCACACCAACGTTGCCGCTTTTGTCACCATTGATGGTGGCTCTTATATGGGAGGCCCGTTTAGTGGGAGGCAAGTCACCACCTGCCTAAATATTTTAAGACGAGACTAAAATTGGCAGGTGCCGTAGTCTCGTCCATAGCCCACTATCTCCCTTATCACTAATAAGTACATATCAATAGCCTGGCCATTTTAACCATTTTAGTAATAAATGATCCATGTCATCGTCATCTCAAATTCTGTTTTTATACACTTTTGTATATTTTCAAACAGGCTTCTAATTGTTGGCTACAGCCCCACTTATGCCTTTGTAAAGGACCGGATGAAATCCGAGAATTTCTTTGAATATAATAGTCAATTTACTTTTTTTAAAGTTGTATAGATTTTATATTAAAACTTATTATTTATAGTTACAGCTAAGTATTGATTATTCTGTGGTTATACTCTACCTTTGAATACTCTATAAGTACGGGATTTCATAACTTTGCGAGTACTTATCAACACCATCAAGGCACTAAATAGAAGAAGCACAAACAATTTGCGAAAAAGTATTCGAATAGTAAACGTCAACGCGTCATGCTTCTGTGAACTATGAGTTATCTATGTCACAGTTGCCCTAGATAAATTACAGTTTGTACTGTTTTGTTTTACGTAAACGCTACGTTACTTTACACTTAGGCAGTTATTAGCTAGGCCCACAGTAATAGTGAATCGTATGAGAGAAAGATTCCCTTACGGTAATTCATTCATCTTGAAATCTCGATCAGGAAACCAGTATTCAAAAAGTTGATTGAAATTTTGAAAATTTGCCGCTTTTTAGTTTGATAACTTTAGTAGGTAAGCAAAAATGTGAGTAAATTGCTTACATAAGTGACATAGAACCGTCATTTATCAATATTCAATCAACATTTGTTAGCAACTGAGATATTATATAATAGCCCTGCCGGTCACATCGACAATGTCAACGTCTTGTTAACTTCACAATAGTCCGTACTTTGTTACTAATTCAGTAATTCATCTTTTGTTACGTTTAGTGCTCTCCATACCGTTCATCCACTACACTTCTGTCGTTGATTGCTCTACATTTGCGTGCAAAATTGCATACGGCACTCACGCATACGCAGACACCACAGATTACTACGCAGTGTGTATATGACTGAGATCGCGTCACGCACACATACAAACGCAAAGATTACGAGAAAAGTCTGCACGTGTGTTGGTTGTTGCACGCGATCGCAACGCAAGTGCATCCACAGTCCACACGCAGCAACAGACTTTTATTACTGTGCACTATTTTATGCGTTTTTTTTAACCCTACCTCATTTTTTCTTACGGTTACGTGTTGGACACTCGTAAAATATAAATTACTCGTGGAAGATATGTTGTGTGACTCTGTTGCTGTTGTTTCGTAACGGTAATGAGTGGGCGTATCTCTTCGTATTGTTTATAATCGAACAATTGTTATAATTATTGTGCGTGCATAAATTAATGTTACTACATTGTCATGTGTTGGCTTTCACTGGTGACTAAATTGAAGTACAATTGTTGTTAAGTACCACAGTTTTACATGTTTAATATTGTATGCACCTAATGTAGCAAATAGGAATTGTTCAACTTATATGATACATAGCCCAATAAGAAAATCATAGTGATTGAATAGCCTTTTCTAATAAGATTTTAATCGGACTCTATCGTTCGTTGCCCGTGACAATACCGTGTGGCACTACCAGTAGAGTGAAAGGTAATTTTACTTTCCCGTGGCACTGTTACTATTACTATTGGCTGATTAAACTGTGTTATAAAATATCCCGTGGATTACCTCATTACCTATGGCACTACTAGTAATTTACTTATTTTGTGCTAATACTAAGTATGTACCTATATAAATCAAACAAAGTTTGTTAAAAATGTTTTCAAAATATTAATTTGTTTAAATTTTTTTAAACCAAAGTAAACTTGATATTGTTGTAAGTGTTAGCCACTTATAACAAAATCAAGTTTATATTTACCTTAAATAAAACATTTTTTGAAACAAACATAATAAAACTAGTTCTAAGAAAATATGTCATCACTTCATAATTACATTAAAAACAAAAACCCGACTCCACCAACTTTACGTCTTTTTTACAAACTGGCACTTTATTGCCGCCATATTGAATTTTGATTACTATAGATACTAAGTATAAGTATTAAATTGAAATCAGATTAAAATCATGAATATAATATGTTCTCACTTTAATTGTGATCGTTCCCGGACATTTACTATTCCTATAAGCTGAGCATCGACATACACTAGACCCATTTTTAAAATCTCGCATCTTATGATATTGGTAATGCCGACGCAGAACTACCGTGCCGCCTTTGAATTGTCTGAACAACAATTCATTTCGTTTTCGTTAATTTCTATTTACTATTGCACATAATTACTGTCTCGATTCGGGAATCGAGTAGGTACTCATTGGTTTATGCGTTGTTAGCAATGTTTTAAAAAAGTACATATACATTGTCATTTTATACTCATAAATTTAATCTCAAGTGCTTATTGCTGCAAATATAGTCGTAGCATTGTGGAAGTACACGCTTACGTTTCAGCGTTGCCTTCAACATGCACTTTTAATCAAGTAGTTAAGTTAAATTAGTTTCAATAGATCATAAAATAATCACTAAAATATATTGTACAAAACTCTGGGCAATATAACTTGTATGCACCTATTGAATTAACCAGCAGAAGGTTGAGTTAACTCTACAATCAGATCAGCCTACTAATCGTTCCTATCATCTTATTTTATATCGTTAAGATACCCAGAACCACATGATTTTAAAATATAAAGGTTGAAGCAAATTAATTGTAAAATATAGGAAATGCAATGGAACATTTTGTTGACACTGTACCAACGTGGATATTATGTATTTTATAATAGTAAGTTAAACAAATGAGATTGCGAACTTCTTATCTGTATGACCTAGAAACGGATCGCCTTTGAATGTATTCGTTATTTTGCATAATTCATACTAGTGTTTAAGATAACAAATCTAATTATCTTGGTTCATGAGCAACAGGCTCGGCTTATATTCGTGTACCGTTTTTATATATGCATCGAAGATTATAGTAAACTGACCCATAATTAATTAACTAAGTATTGAATAATGTGTTATTTAAACGACATATTATCCAGTTTGGTCATGAATAAATGATTGGAAGAGTTTTAGAGCATATAATGCATGTTCGGATTGCATTTGCACGGATGCACAGCAATAAATGCAGTAGGTGTGTGCGGTGGAGCGCGGGGCGGGGCAGCGCGCCGGCGGTGGGGCGAGCAGTCGCATCGTGACCGCGCGCCGCACTGTGCGTGCGTTCCGTTTCCGACCCGCGCGCCGTTTTCCCGCGAACATTGCCGACCACGATTCCGACATGGTGTCCGTGGGCGCGTGGAGGCGCCGGACACCCGATGACTGCGAAGAACGGTCCGAGCCAGGCGCCTCCAGCTCAGGCGTGCCGCGCGCGCCGCCTAATTGCGCCCGGTGTCGCAACCACCGTCTCAAGGTCGAGCTGAAGGGCCACAAGCGGTACTGCAAGTATCGGTATTGCAATTGCGAAAAGTGTCGGTTGACAGCGGATCGGCAGAGAGTGATGGCGCTACAGACGGCCTTGCGACGGGCTCAGGCGCAGGATGAGGCGAGAGCGCGAGCTTTGGAGTCTGGATTGCAGCCGCCTGGGTTGGAATTGGATCGACCTGAGCCACCGGTGGTTAAGGCACCGCGCAGTCCTGTGGTCCCACCGCCGCCACCGCGGTCCCTACGTTCACCCAGCTTGGACTCAGTCCCGGAGTCGCCAGGAGTATCACCGTATGCACAGCCTCCGCTTTCCGCGCCGCCGCCGCCGGCAATGCCGCCACTTCTGCCGCCTCAGCAACCAGGTTAGTCTTTCTAGATATTAAAGTTGCTTTGAGCTCTACTAATTGTAAGTTGTGATCTACCAATATATAGTGAAGTAGCGGGTATAATACATTGTAAAGAGTACGTTCACTATCTACCCGCAGGGACTCTACGACTCTACCAAACTTTTTATGTTTTCCGATCATATCCGGTGTCGGATATCTGGTTATACCAGTCTATTTCCTTTGGCACAAAGAAGAGCAACTTATTTGTACTGCCTATATTGTGAACGTGTAACAATGAATAAAATTCGTGTTTGACTTTAAATTTGTTTTAAAGTGATGGATATAAACAACTTTTTAAAGTTTGTTTTAGTTGATGAGATTTTAATTTTTGCTTGCAATTTTACCAACGGTACAAGCAAAATTGATCGACGCTAAAAACTACAATGTATAAATATTACATGAAAAAACTTTGATAGATTTAATGTAAAAAATTGCACTATAACTTTCTCTTAATATTCTCTGCAGGACACAAAATCACAAATTTCATTATATAGATAGATATGCATAATACATTAAATGAGACCGTTAGTAAGTAGGAAACCTTATTATATTTAACCTTATTCGTAGTGTTATATTTTATACAGGTAGGCATACCTATTTATTTATTATTTGAAAAGACTCATCGCAGCCACAGTTACCATACTTTTACGATGTGTTTTTTTTTCTTTTAAGTGCACTTGTAATATATTTGCAATTCATCAACGTAAATGTTAAAAAATATATTGCACCAAGTGATACTTTTAATCAATTAGCCAATGCAAATCACAGTCACTTTTAATACAACTCTGTCATTAAGTCACAATCCTATTGCGATTTCTCAAGAAATTCTAAGTCACGTTTTAGTAAAGCTGAGGATGCATTACTAAAACTTTGTAGAGTAGGTAGGTAATCGATATAGAGAACACAAAAATAACATTTCATGGTTTTATTCACAGTTTACATACATTCGTGCACTGCCACGAACACTTTGAGGTTAATAATCCACCAATATAGGTAGCACACTTCAGTGTGGATTTCAGAATTTTGTTAGAATTTGAGTGTCAAGATGTAAATTTTACTATGACAGGTAAGTATCTACCTACGTAGTAAAAATATTTTTGTAGATAAATACATTTTTGATCAGTCTTGTAGAGCAACAACAGCCGTATAAAACTAGAAATTGACCTTATACAAAAACAAGTATTACTTGTTTTTGTTTTTGGACACTCAAAGTCAAAAGTTGTCAAAATCAAAAGTAATGCCCATTAAGCTAAGTTAGGTGACATTTTTGTACTAAGTGTTACCTTAGTACAAAAATGTACCTTAGCTTAGGTGTCACCTAAAATGGTGGTGAAAACGGGCATTAATCTTTTATTGAATTTTAGCGACGATGCGGCTTTTAACGTCGGAAAGTTATTAATATTACCTACAATAATCATAATAAATAATTATTTATTTTATTTATTAGGTCTGTACCTGTTAGCCGCGTTCTACGCGTTACTTAAAACTATCTAGCTAGACGATTGACTAAAAAAAAGCAATATCTAAAATGGCAGAAAAAATATTTGGTACACTTTATCGAAATGATATTTGCAATGTAATACGTTTATGTAGTTATTATTTAATTAAATGTATGTTCGTTGGTAAGCTTAACTTTCCTGAAAACTATTACAATTATTTGTTAAAGGACAGGAATGACGCGGATATTAAACTCTACCAAAAAACCACAGAATACTTCTCTGGTGTCAATGCAAATGGACGCATGCGTCTTCGTCCAAAACTGACAGCGAGCGGCGGCGACCCTTTATGCTCCAAATATAAAATTACATCACTATTTAATTATGATATCAGATACAGGTTTAAGCTCAATTAGTAGTACCTAATAGTGTCTCGAAATTACTATACAATGAATTATACAATACAATTTTATGCATAGCGTGCAAGCTTTAAACGCTCGCAGCTCTGAAACAGCATTTGCGTTTATTTATTTGTTAACTAGCCTGCGACTTCGTTCGTGTAGTTGGTTCAGCCTTCGGCCTCGCCATAACCTCCAAACATTTCTTAATTTTCCATTCATTCTTATGAAATACCTTTGCCTGACAATAATGAATACAACAAAAAAACCTATCGAAATTGTTCCATCCGTTCACTCGTGCGATGATCAAGCGAAATATGGATTAATTTGTATATATATATAATATGTATATAGATAAGTATAATATAAGATAAGTATACCTACATTACAAAGATATTTAATTCTTAATAGAAAAATGTTTTTATTAAATAAATTAGTAAAGATAGTCATTCACTGTCAATAGAGATATCATCAAGATAGGCGAAACTTTTCAATTATTGGAGTGTAGCTCCAAAATTGCTTGGCCGAAATTGATGAAATTAAAATGGGACACCTCAGAAGTATACTCTTGAAAATCAATTTTACAATCGGTCCACAAAGGGGTAAGAAATTTTGGAATAAAATAACAAGTACAATTTGAAAAATTTAATACCGACTTCCATTCTATTCAGTTATTGGAGTGTATCTCAAAAACTACTAGACCAAATTTGATGAAATTTAAATGGGACCACACGGGAAGCAGCTTTCAAACAAAATAATAATTTTGAGTATCGGTTTACCCAATCGAAAGTTATGAGGTAACAAACATAAAAAAATAGTCGAATTGAGTACCTCCTCCTTTTTTTGGAACTCGGTAGAAAATACATACAGTTGAACATAAAACCTCCTCCTTTTTTGAAGTCGGTTAAAAATAATTCAATAGTTTATTATTCTCATCACTAAATCAATATGGTTTTACAAATCATTGACGTTATAGAAATCCCTCTCTCTAGTCTCGATCAGCGCTGATTTTAGTTAAGCTAGGAGTTATTACTTCGGTAGAGTCACGGAATAAATAATATAGAATGCTAAATATTGGATAAGAGTTATCCTTTACAAAATCAAAACTACAGCCATCAAAATTATAGTAACCAGTGTAGTTTTATTATTACTTGTCTCTTAAATGAACGTGTCTTGTTTTAATGAAAAGTGAAGCGTAAACCAGTGTACAATATCAACCAGTGTCGAAATCCAAGTTTAACCTTTCAAGTGCCGAGAATCCAGACTTATATTCGCGTCTCCAGCATGCGATTGGTAAAAAACAGCGCAGAATAAATTACATTCGTTCGAGGAAGTATTTACGCAACAGAGGTTTTAGGATTTATTATTTAATGAAGCCTGAACCGCCTAAATGGTTAAAGTACATGTCATTATATCTCTGCACCAGGGAGGTTATAGAATTTTCCAAAAGTAATCGTAATGCCTGATCGATGCGATCTGTGGTCAATATGCTGTACATAGAAGGTTTATCCATAGCATGTATATAGGTAAGTTAGCTGTATATAATAGATTTATCCAAAGTATATGCAACAGCATCCTTAATTCTGGGTTAGGTGTACTGCGTATGTTATGCTGCTACCCCCGTATTGCTTATTTCTAGTTACAGTATTTTTAGAGTTACTAGACAAGCCTATGTCGCTTGCAAACTTTCCTATTTATATGTACTAGTAGTGTGACCATACTAACAATAAATAAACAAGAAAAAAGAAAAATTTGCTTTTCTTGTAATCATTACTTTATTTTTATTTTTAGATAATTATTTCCTACTATCGGCATTAGATATAAGTTTTCTATTGTATAGTAGTGGAATAATTTTGATGTAGGTAATTACTGTTCGAACAGAATCGTTATATTTTGTCTTACTGATTTGGTGTACTCGTAATATATTGTATTTTTAAGAGTGTCCCAACTCTATTTCGATCTTCTGTCAGCCTTAAAAATTAAGTATGATTTAATTTGTCAAAAAAAAGTTGCCGTCAAAACAAATTAATAATGATAACAAGTATGAGTAGCATATTCGAGCTATATACTAAATGGGTCCCCGTAAATCTTTGAGAGATTTATTTAAAGAAATCAATATATTAACGTTGCCTTCCTTAAATGTATTTGAAAATATAATGTATGTTCGTAAAAATTTACATAAATATAAGTTAAACAGTGATCACCACACTTTTAATACTAGAAATACAAATAAGATAGCTGCACCTAGTTTTAGACTTGCGAAGACTAATAAGTCATTCCTAGGAAATTGTGTGCGTTTTTACAATAAAATCCCAAAACACATAACTGAGCTCACAGAGGGCAAATTCAAGTTGACAGTAAAAAACGTTTTAATAAAAAAAAGCTTATTATAAAGTTCGACATTACATAGAAGATAAAGATGCTTGGAATACTCCACTTCTGGCAAGTTGTCACTCTGCCACCCATAAAATGTAATACTTGTAGTACCTAAGTAGAAACATTGTAAACATCTATATAAAAAGAATGGCCCCGAGTTTCTTGCCGCTTCTTCTCGGTGGGCTCTATATATTTTGGAACGCGGCGGGTAGTCTTTATAGTACATTATAATGAAAAGTTGACGTTCATAAGTGCGTCTTTGATGCCTAAATTGAATAAATGATTTTAAGTTTGACTTTGACTTTGACTTTATGCTACTAATACCAATAAATAAAAAAATCGCAGAAAACGACACAAAAAAACTATAAAAACAATCGAAAACTGGTATCGCGGTCGATATCTAGTACCTTTACTCGTATATGCTGCACGCAGTTTGTAAAATAAGATAAATTACAGAGGTTTTTACAGCTCGGTTAATATATTTTGCGTATTTCAACAGCATAATGACGTTCGGGTTGTTGCTGGTGGGTTCCGCCTCTACTACAGAGACAATTTTCATTCTGCAAGTACTTTCGAGCTATAGATATGAAATGGGTTTCCGCGAATCACTACATAGTATAAAACAAAGTCGCTGCCCGCTGTCTGTCTGTCCCTATGTACGCTTAGATCTTTAAAACTACGCTACGATATAGTGCTTCAAGAGAAAGGTTTAAATATATAGAGAAACACTAATAATTTTAGAGGTTTCTGTGATGTCGTAAAGAACGTTGTATATAAAGACTTTCTGTAGTATATTTAGTATCAGTATTACACCCGTGCGAAGCCGGGGCGGTTCGCTGGTAACAGATATATTAAAACAAATATTAACATTACCCTCCCTGTAATATCTCACTGTAATATCTACTCAAGTGGCTTCCCATACGCTATCGCCGGAATGCTCATATATTGTCCCTACTTTATAGTACATTGTTCAATCCTTCATTCCCGCGCTATCTTCAGGAAAAATTCGAACTTCTTTATGTCGGAAGTTCTTTTTCCCTACGGTCATCAGCGAACTTATCGTTAGGAATCCCGGTCCATCGCACCACTTTGTTTGGCTCCTCCTTTAGCGTTGAAGCTGTTCGACTGTGGAACGCTTTACCAGTAGAAATTAGATGTGCACCTTCCTTGGACACTTTCAAACAACGTGTCAAAGCGTTTTACCTCTCGCCTTAGCTACGTACTGCATTGCTACAACTTGTTTTCATTCTATTAATTATTAATTAGTATATGTAATGTTATAGTGTATGTATATTTATTATTATATGTGTAATATTTACGTGTATTTATTTCTATAATGTTATATATATATATATATAGTATATATGTTTAATATATATGATGTATGTTGTAACTTAATTTTAAAAGTCTTCTATATTGTACTTGTTTTATGCACCACCGTTACTTGCATACATATTTCTTTCCGTGCATGGTTGTCTGGACAGGATCGTTCTGAGCGATAAGACCGCCCATTGTGACACTTAATTTTAAGTTTTTTTATTTGTTGTATTTTATAATGTGGTGTTACAATAAAGAGTTTATCTATCTATCTAATATATTTGAAAGTAAAATGTATGATCGTAAAAATTGACAAATTTAAGTTTAACAGCGATTATCAGTTATAACTCGAGGCTAATAATAGTCTTTATAATAACTATTATTAAACGTTATATGTGTCTCTAAAATGATATTCCTGTAATTTGTGCTGCGCCTGCGATTTTCTCTTTCGCACTTACGCGCAGTCTTGACAAGTTGAACAAGTTGCAGTTCCATTTTTCAGGTCAAGTTCTTCAAGAAGGCCGAATATCCAATCCATTTTATAAATAATTTCTGTACCACCTCACCGAATGAAATTAGTAGGGTTAAATCATATTATAAATAATTTAGCGTGATAAAAGCTAATATGAAAAATGGATTTGATCGTCGATGACCTAGGTTTTGGATTTTGTTTGGATTTTTCGAATAAAATAGGAGTGTTAGTAGATATATCACAATATTTGTAGTTTTTTTCAACAGTGGATGATTGAATTAATGTATTTTATAATACCTTGGTAATGTTAATATATATACGTTTGAACATACGTACGTATAGGTATTATGTTTATCTTCTTAGGATTTTATTAGGAACTAGCGACTGCCCGCGACTCGTTCGCGTAGTAGGCTCGGCCTCTCATCTTTCATCAATTTTTCATCTTTCTTTCTTAAAAACCTTCTCCTGACAATAATGAACACAGCAAAAAAGCGAGATTGTTCCATCCGTTCTCAAGTTATAGCTAGATACATACTAACAAATATATAAATATTTGTTATTATGTACTATTATGTATGTTTATAACTTACTTTATATATCGTATCATACTATATATATCAGTAAATAGATCTCGGCTTTGTATATAGCTCTGTGCCATTTGAAGACGGCCCGTAAGCATGCGAGTCGTCCAGGTTCGATCCCGGGCCGAAGGAAATATTTGTTTGGTGACTGATGATCATAAATGTTTATTCTCGGATCTTGGGTGTTTGTGATGTAGTACCTAGTACCTTGTTGTTGTTTGATGTATGTGACCTAGTACAGGGTTACGAATAACTTGTTGAAGTTAGTACCATGCTAGTTCAAAAGTACCTATTATCACAATATTGTGCGCATTTTACCGACTTCGACAAGTTATTTCACACTTTTTAGTGAGTGTTGCTACTTACGGGGTTAATTGGCATTCACCGTCAATAAGGATATCATCTAGACAGGTGAAACGCTCTTCAGTTATTGGAATGTAACTCAAAAACCGCTTGACCGAATTTGATAAAATTTTAATAAAACCACCTCAGGAGTATATTCATTCAAATATAAATTATAATTTTCAGAATCGGTCTAAAAATGGGAGAGATTTCGGTGAACACACATAAACAAAACATAAAATCGAACATGAATCTGCTGGTTTTTGAAGTTGGTTAAAAATAAGCCATTCACGTCTCATTTCGTACACTTCGTATTTTTTTCACGCCAAGATACAAAGGTGTTTCAGTTCTAAAAACCGGTTGTGGACAAAGTAAGGTATCAGACAGCATGCCGAGGAACTTGATCCGGTTCCCGAATACTTAAATGATTGATCGTTTTTTCGTGATTTAGTTTGTCCGACAGCTACAGTGAGTGTTGAAGACGTTATCTGTCATGGGACTAAATATAGTTGAGTTAAAGTTAGTGTGTAAAGTTTTTTCACCCACAAAAAAGGATGAGGTTATATGTTCGTGTGTATGTATTTTTTTATGTGTATGTTAGCCGGGATCACCTCCATCTGTGGACCAATTCTCAAGATTCTTTGGTAGAATATAATTCCGAGGTGTCCCATTGAAATTTCATCAAATTCGGTCAAGCAGTATTCGGTTAAGTGTTGATTTGATAATCGATCGCGTAAGTAGAGGGTCACTAAAAATGGTGAAAAAAATGTTTTGCCAAAAAATGGAACCCACTTCAACACCAAAAAGTGTAAAATTACTTGTCGAAGTCGGTACCATGCGCACAATATTGTCATAATAGGTACTTTTAAACTATCATGGTACCGATTTCAACAAGTTATTTTACACTTTTTGGTGTTGAAGCGGGTTCCATTTTTGGTTAAAAATGTTTGTTGTTTAATTATCAAGAGCCAGTACTTATGAGCAAATTAGAATGAGATTTGATAAAACGATAAAATATGTCGAATGTTCCTCTAATAACCTGTTATTACCTATTTACAATCGAAGATAATCCTGTACCTTTTTTTAGGGTGGTCTCTGTGCCAGTTTACTACCTCTGTTACATAAATATGAAATATTACTAGTAGTTCTGCGAACAGTAGACCTTGCGAGGAAACAACTTGACCATATATGCTCATATTCGAAATTCCTCTTTAAAGTCAGGTACCTAATATGTGTACCAAATTTTATTAAAATCGGTCGGTAAATAGCGCCGCATCAAACTTCCCTCTTTTTAGGAAAAAAAAGTACAACCACAACCAAAAATCGCCGACGACAAAAAAATACAATTAAATAGTAGAAAACACATACCTAGGTTCGTTAAGATTGGTTAACAAGTACAATTTGAAAAAATTAATACCGACTTCCATTCTATTCAGTTATTGGAGTGTATCTCAAAAACTACTAGACCTAATTTGATGAAATTTAAATGGGACCACACAGGAAGCACGAGCTTTCAAACAAAAAAATTGAGAACCGGTTTACCAAGGTGAAAGTTATGAGGTAACAAACATAAAAAAAAAACAGTCGAATTGAGTACCTCCTCCTTTTTTGGAAGTCGGTAGAAAAATGCGATGTACAGGCCGCATTTTACGATTTTAGTTGTGGTTGTACTTTTCCTAAAAAGAGGGGAAGTTTGCTGCGGCGGAAGACCACATACAACCTAATAAATATACGGACAGATGAAAGTCAAGAGGTCGTCTTGGTGGGTACCACCGTAGTATATTATACTGCAAAGCAATATTATAAATATTCTACTGCTCAAATAGCATTCTGTTACGGGGTGAAGGGCACCGTAGCAACCGAAATTACAGCACAGCGCAGTGTTACTCAAAAGTTACAGTTCTAATCGGTCGGTCCAGTTGTTTTTGAGTTTCTTCGTTACAAAGTTACAAACATACAATAAAACAAATCATTCCTCTTTATAACATTAGTATAGATCACGCGCAAACGGCTACATATACGCTACATCAGCTACCTATAGATATATTGTTTGTTAAAGAAGTACGATTGGCAAAGTTTATTTAAACCTTACGCATCCCTCGACGTTAGTGTCATTCGTAAATGAAACAGTATATAGAGTCATTAAGCACTGCTGGATAAAATATTTGTCGAATTGAGTACCTCTTCTATGAAGACGGTTAAAAGACAACGAAAATAACAAAAAACAATCAAAATGTTTCATAACCCGACTACAAATAATAAGCCTACCAAAATCAGTTACCTAAGCCGTTGGGTGCGGTTACGAGCGGACATAGGAACGGACATACATACCTACAAACTTATAACCCTTGCATTGTGCTTCGCCGCAGTCGGCTAAAAAAGTAGGTAAGCACCTAACATTGTTTTCAAGTACTCCATCTAAGAAATTCTACTCCTTTGTGAAATTCTGTAAAGCTAGTGTTTTATAAGGGAGCAGTTTAGTACTTTGCCACGATGAAAATTTACACGCATGGTTCAAAAACCAAGTAAAGTCGAGGAGTTAGTTATTGCGGAAAAGTTCCAAAGTTCAAGGGTCCAGACTCCAGACAATCATGATGCGATCTCTATCAATCACTGTGGAACGGTAGCTACTTTTTGCTTGAGTGACATTTTAGTGTGTTCAATCGTGTGATTCTCCAAGAGCAAACATCGTTGCATCTTTGACAACATCCGTGAAACAAATGACGGGATGACAAGAAACGTTGGAAAACCACCTTATGTACAAGGGCGATATCTCATAAAGTAATTGATATCGGTTAGCTCGTCGACGAGCACATCGAGGAATCATTAGAGAATCGCACGGCTGTAGAACTACTTGCAGCATGTATACTAATATAGTTAGAATAAAAAATTGTTGGTTTGTGTGTTTGTATTGAATAGGGCCCGAAACTACTGGACCGATTTGAAAAAAAACCTTCCACTTTTAGAATCCTACATTATCCTTGATGAACATAGACTATATATTAAGATTCATCACCATCATCCATGTTATGGTGATAACGAATAAACTCAAATCTATGCGAGCGATATGAAAAATCATTTCACCATTAGAATGCTACATTATCCCTGAGTAACATAGGTAAGCTATATATTTGATTAATCATCATCATCATCATCATCACCATCCATGTTATGGTGATAATGAATAAACTCAAATCTACGCGAGCGATTTAAAAAATATTTCACCATTAGAATGCTACATTATCCCTGAGTAACATAAGTAAGCTATATATTTTGATTAATCATCATCATCATCATCATCATCACCATCCATGTTATGGTGATAATGAATAAACTCAAATTTAAGCGAGCGAAAAAATATTTCACCATTAGAATGCTACATTATCCCTGAGTAACAGGTAAGTTATATATTTTAACTACTAATAACAACTAAAAATATAACTTAATTTTTTTTACCAAAATTTATGATAGAGTCGACTCAAAATCCATTATTTAGTAAAGATTTTATTTACCCTTTTTAGTGACCCTTGCTACTTACGGGATCGATTCACCGTCAATAACAATATTGACGGTGAATGACATCTCGGAAGTTTAATCTACCAAACAAACATCATTTAAAAAAAATAAAAAAATAATTATAAAATCGGACTATTCTGTTAAAATGTATGCGTGGTCATATATAAAAAATATATACGCGTCCACTTGAGAACCTCTTCCTTTCGTCGGTTGAAAAGAGAACAGGATCCTTAGTTTAGCACTGATCAACATTTTAACAGTATTTGGGCCATTTTTACGCTCAATGAGTCGTAAACTGTTCCAGCTGCCTTCCAGCTGCCTGGTTCCATTAACGAGTTATTATGCAGATCGACACAAAAAATACTATATGAACCTTCAATTATTAAAAATCTTAACCTGTTCGCATGCTCGCTCATTCGACTTGGTGCATTTTACAATAAATTTTATGAGATAAGTATAGCTACTGACCGCGTATAGGCGTGGTATAAAGTTTGAATAGGAGTGAAAACAAAACTATGTGTATTATGTAGCCCCCCTGGGTAGCATCTCTATTCTCAATGGTACCAATATCCAGCCATTTTAACGTGAAGAAGTTACAAAAGTACCTACACACTCATTCACTCGTATTCCCACTCCCAAAAACTCCCAAACTGTTTTATCGAACGTTCCCATTTATAATATTTACAGGTATAATTTAAACCTGCAAAAGTTCGAAAAAACAAGCAGTCACTTCTTAGAAAAAAAAGGTTGTATTAAACCTTGAGCTAAATATGGTATTAAACTATATTTTTTTCTACTTCTAGTAATAGTAACATAGTATTAGTAACTGGAAGGAGCTGATTCGTGATCGGGACAAAACAGCTATAGTAAAATTCAATAGTTTAATCATCTGTAGGTATGCTTAAATTATAACTTATATCAATAGACATAATCATAAAATGATATATCATCACAGCCGTAGGACATCCACTGCTGAACATACCTATACCTCCCCCACAAATTTTCAAAAGAACCTGTTGGCCAGCATCCAACGTCGTCTTGCGACCTGTCCTGTCTACCTTGTCGGTGGACGACCTTATCACTTGCCGGTCCCTGGTCTGGTGGTCGTTGTCTAAGTAAATAATTCCGCCCGGTAGAAATAATACATATTTACATTGAAATAAATCTAATTATAATACACCTACCACAGTATACACCTAATAAACCATTCTAAAATTATAGATGTATTATAGACAAAAAGAGCATTTAAACCACTGTCTGCTGGTAGGGTGGCCAAAAGTTTCGTAATGTTATCTCGTTAAATAGCCAGGCTAATACGATGGCTAAGAAAATATTATAAATTCTTCATACTTAAGACATGGGCACTAAGATCAAAGTAATAGATCCCGCATGCTCGCGGGCACAGCTTCAAAAAGTTTCAAGTGTGCGGTGGACGATATCGTCGCCGGTTGCTGGCATTTGATGCTGCTGTCAACACAGATTACACATTCATTATGTGATATCGTGTAGCAAGCAGGCCGCCACGAGGCCAGGTCTAGGTCTATTTCATAGGAGTCCGAGGTGTATCTCAAAATGTAACACCGTAACTTGTCTGTAATCACAACTTCGGCAAAGTAAGTAAATATATATGAGTACAACGTCTTCCCTACTAGCGTTGATACACGCATGTTTAGCGCGAGACGCGTGTAGGGATGTCAACATCGCATCTACGAACAAATCTTCGATCGATCTTTTTTGTTGGTAGCCTACGTACACAAAAAAATTTAATGACATTTCAAAACTGCCAAGCCCGACTGCTCTGCCGGCACTCGCGTAAAGATCGCGGGCAGGCGTCCTCCGCCCCCACCGCACAGCTCTTCCCAATTTTTTCGTTCATTATTTCGTTATACATACTCGGGGCCGCGCGCTCCAAGTACTTTGCTTACAGAGAAACTGGATCCAACAAGGAGAAAATATTATCCTGATAGTAAAGTAGAAATAATTGCACATAGATATTTTATCCTAGATCGAATTATGGTTGATAAGAGCCCCGTCTAGATCGCACCCCGTCCACCTCTAGAACACTATCACGCTTTTTTATCACGGCACCTTAGATTTAATATCTCCACGGTTTTCTAGGTACCTATAGCAAGTTATTCTTATTCTCATCAGCTTTGTGGATAGTATTCCTGCCTTCGAAGCGTGGATTCTTAGGATCGACGTGTACAAATGTTTGCTCTCGGGTCTTTGGATGTTTGTGATGTATTTGAATGTCCATATCACGACATGTCCTATTATAGGAGGCGAGTGTCTTAACGTTAAGAACACTTTTCGATGGACATAGTGTGGAGTAGACTGGATATAAAATAATATAAAATAAAAAAAAATATTCTATAGTACCCATGAAATTTAGAAAACTTTTTTTTTTCTCCATATGGTGGTCGATATACACACAACACTAGATGCTCTTCCATCTCTACACAATTGACCTCACAGACACGTTTTATGGCCATATGACTATTATGGAGTTATTTCAATCATACCATCAAAAATGTATGATATTCAAAGTCGCTTTTATATAATAAGTTAACCCTAAATGTGTAATAATTTACAATTATTTATGGTACCGCCAGAAAACGCTTGGCCTAATTTTATTTTCATTCTCAAGAAAATCATCTATAGAGGCAAGTTTCCTATATGTCTATAGAGCATATATGCGCTGACAAGTCATCCCCTACACCCGTAAATTACTGTCGTTTACATAGCAGTGTACAGCGTGTCTATGAGCGTGTGACCCTATACGAATAGATAAACAGGCAGGCAATAATGTAGATAAAATAAATTCCGCAGTCAGGCCATGTCAGGGTGAAACAGGGGCACAGATAATATAATAGTTACTGAGTATTGGGGTCCCAAGGCACCCTTTGTAGCACATAGCGTTAACATAGGCCCGCCCCGCTTAGGCTTATGTTTTTATTGCAACCCCGGCCGCCTTCCCGGACCCACCCCCTAAGAATAAGCGAGATAGAAGTATAAGTCGTTACGGTTTATAGGCTTACCTTGCCTATCTCTTGGGTTAGGTAGATGCTTCTTGTTCTGCTAGGAGAATGTTTTTAGAGGTTTGGTATTGGTTAGAGACTTATCATTATATATTTAAGAAGAATAAATAATTGGAAGAAAAATATAAGCACTGATGATATTTGGAGCTCGAACTATACCTATTTTGAAAGTTTTACATGAAATATAAACTGCGTTTTTAAAGCGTAAATCGCAATGCTTTGAAAACATAATTTGAAGTCAATAGATGACACTCTTACAGCCGGTGCCAATAATCTATCTATTGTCGGTTTACCTTACTGAGATAGATATTTGACACTATTTGTATGGACGTACGTATATATAGATACATTATTGGGATCCTTCATTAATCTTTGTATGATTACGAATAACTTAAGTCTTGACGTTCAAATGACAAAAAACCCAATTTTGTGTTTTTAGCGGCAAAATGTCGTTAAAAGGTCCAGATGTGTGTTTGTCAAATGGATATAATGTTCAATACGAGTAGTTATATGGACGTGATGTCAGATTTCTATCGGTAGTAAGGCAGTCTGTGGATAGATAGATTATTGGGATCCCCCATTAGTGGTCTCTATTCTTATCGCTTTTTATTGTTTAGGAACTCTTTCTTTTCTGTTCCTAAATTACTTCAGCCGTTTCATTTAGCCTGATTAACTAATCCCTCTTATTGACAATAGGAGTAGTACTTAGTTGGACTGATTTTGGTTGCAAAGTGGTGTGGGTTTTTTGTGCAAATGCCCGTCTTGGTTGATACCACCGCGGTGCTAGCTATTCAGCGAAGCAATAAAGCGCAAACATGGACACTGTAGCTAGTGAAACTGGGCTAATGCGACTATAGTACCAAAGTGGTAAAGAGCACATTCAACTTATAACTTTGGGTATCACTACAACGGTTTCTGACTGGTTGATTCACCGCTTGTCCCTATTTTGTCGCTTTACAGTATTAAATAATTATTATAAATATTAAATAATCCAATTTCTTTACAATAAAACTACTATACAGGAATAAATTATATAACGGAGTTCAGAACGCCTAATTAGAATAATAATGTATATAATAAGGTCATATAGCAGAAGTGGAAGTATGTATGAGAATGTACTAAAGTCCAGAACGAATCGCCAAAAATGTAGAGCAACCGGTCATCACGCAGACGTGCCACGCTCGGGGCCAACTATACAGTAATAATGCAACTTGATTAAATATAAACACGCTAAATGTTATCACTTATCACCTCGTTGACATACTGTTATCAGTTGCAACTTTGATTACATACATGCATCCAAACATTTCATATTATATTACTTTGAAAAGATACGCCCACTGGTACTTTGAGTATGGTAATAAGATATTGGCTCCAATAAAACTGGAACCCAATAAGATTTAATCCAAAAAATTGCTTCTGACAAAACATCACCCGATCACTCGAGTAGGCTGAGCACGAAAATATGTTTAAGTGTAACGTAATCGCATCGTTAACGTATTTAGTACAAACTGTCATTTATCTAGTACAATAGTGGCACAGATAACTCATAGTTTGAACTGAATACGTAAACGATACGATAACGTTACACTTAGGCAGATTTTCGTGCTCGGCCTACTGAATGCTGTACTGTCTTATACTAATGCCGTTTATTGAAATTGTTTGTGATACATTTAGTCGATTGATAGATCGATATTTGATTGGTACTAATATACCTTCTCATATATTAAATTTAAACTAAATGGTGCTTAACTATGCGATGCGTTTAAGTTACATTCAAAGGGGTGTTTTACATTTTATACATTTAAAATATGTATTGTAATAAGACTGGTTCATACACCATTTACACTAACTACACAATAATGTGGGAGTGCATATATATCAACAATAATAATTTAAAGAGAAAAAAATTGTGTGTGTGTGTGTGTGTGTGTGTGTGTGTGTTTGTGTGTGTGTGTGTGTGTGTGTTTGTAATGAATAAACTCAAATACTACTGTGCCGATTTCACCATTGGAAAGCTACAGTCACCCTGAGTAACATAGGCTATCAATCATCACAGCGCTGGTGAAACCGCGGAGAGCAGCTAGTATATATGATTATATACGCTGAAAACTGGATGTAAGCGGTTTCTGTGAACCTATCCATAAATACAAAAAAACATCGCTACACTGCATGCATCGGCGTGCGAGTATAAATATCTATATTGATAGCATTATAATTCCTTTCATCGAGTACGTATCAGAAGTACTTACATACAAGAGAATTGGTTGCCATATCTACATGTTTTGTATTAAAAAAAAAATCTTAGTGTTCCGTATGTTGACTACGACATCGTGTTACCCCGTTCGTCTGTCTATTACTGTCTACTTATTTATATATTTTAAACCGTAATAGGTAGGTGCTAGAAATGTCCACAGCAAATATGTTATTATGGAACATACTCGTATATACAAAAAAAATGCAAAAATACCCTTCTTGCCTCTTCTTAAATTGCATGTGCCCCTCAGGCTAAGAAATTTAAAAATAAGTTTTGTGCCCTTCAGGCCCTTATCGTATAAGTTTTCAAAGTGCCCTTCAGACCTTCACACATGTATTATGTAAGTCTAGATATAAAAAAAATAAAAGTTTAAAATATAATATATGTAAACAATGTCACGGTCTGTGAACAAAAGCATTCTAATAAAATAATACGTTATAATGGTTGATATCAATAAAAATAATAAATACAATTACGAATTAGTAGATAAAGTAGTTCTCACTCCCCACACAAGAAAACATTTTTTTCCTCTCGTAAAAATGATAATACACTTATTAATTTCATGACAGGACGGTTTGCGCCGTTTGTAGCGTACCTTCTGAGCCGAGGGTTCGATCCCCGGATAGGTTAAATATTTGTGTGCATGAATATGTCAGTTTGACCCGCGTCTGGGTGTGAATGTGTATATGTATATAAGTATGTATATCAGTCATCAGGTTACCATGTGCATGCCTAGTTTGGGACCTGCGGATGTTCTCCCATATAAATAAAAAAGTAACAGATATAACCCTCCGAGCGAGAGACCTACTCGCACTTTGGTAGTTTATACATGTCATAGTCTAAGTGCTAGTTAGTGACGCAACTATCCAAAGAGTCATGGAAAACTCATTTTCATTTCTTTCTTTCTTTTCTTTTTCTACCGATTCCAATAAAAGGAGGAGGTACGCAATTCAACTGTATTTTTTTAAATGTTTGTTACATCATAACTTTCGACTGGGTGAACCGATTATCAAAATTCTTTTTCTGTTTGAAAGCTGGTGCTTCCTATGTGGTAATTTCATCATATTCGGTCCAGTAGTTTTTGAGATACACTCCAATATCTGAATAGAAAGGAAGTCGGTATTACATTTTTCCAAATGTTTATGTTAAAATATCTGATCTACTAGTAGTACTTATAGTTACTGTATTGAAATCTTTATGAGATCGACGTCATATAATGGAAGTTTGTAGATGAACAAGCTGCAACAAATTGAATTTGAAATTTTCTAGTCATTTCAAAATATATACAAATATATCCGTCCCCATATGACAGTTAAATTCTTATAACAGTTAAATACGATGCCTAGTGGTAATCGTCTGACACGGATTGTCGAAAGACGCGTGTTCCAATCCTGTGCAGGATGTGAATTTTTCTGTTTAAAATTGCAATGTTTTTATATAAAAAAGGAGGTATTTTGAGATGTACTCGTAAATCTCTTTGTCTTACCCAATCCAATCCTTTAACCAATAGTTCCTTTTGGTCAATAAAAGTAGGTATGTACCGAAAGGAACGTAATAGCAATAAACAAGCAAAAATGATTAATGAAAATATCTGGTACTAAAAAAATACTAAATTTTCTGGTATTTTACGAAGTCCGCATGCAATCAATTTTTGTATCCCCAGTTTTGCTATTTGTATTACTCCACATCCATTCTCTTAACACAACTCTTTCCAAATGTACTTGAGTCGATCATTGTGATCAGAAATCTAGAATCTTCTGAAGATGAAACAGATAAAACTTCGCCTCGGATTCTGATCGATCGAATCTACGTGATTTTGATCCAATAGTTTTCCAAACAACCGAATAGGTAACTTAAAGTTTCGACGGTAACCAAGTGGAAAACAAGGTTGCGCTGCCAGTGCTGGACTGTTGATCGGTATTATGTTTTGTTTCTATTGTAATAAGGGATAATTTTGTATGTAACCTTCCGGTATTGTACGATAACAGGAATTGAATTTAGACCTCCAGGATAGCAAAACTTATCGAATCACGAAAAACTTCATGATTTTTATGAATTTCTAGTCAATAAGGTTCCAATTCGTACCTATAATAGTTAAAAATAAATGTTCCTGTAAAAAGGTTTTTATGTATTACTGTATCTGAAAAAAAAAGTCCTAAGATAGTCGTATAAAAATGTTTATCGATGAAAATGTTCTGCCGTGTGATTCTCGAGTAAACATCGTTGCATATCTACAAAATCCGTGAAACTAATCACGAGATGACAAGAATCGTTGGAAAAGCAACCTTGTGTACAAGGGCGATATCCTACGAAGAAATAATATCAGGAAGAGTAACTGCCTTAAAAAAATGACCCAATGAAAGTCGTGCTAAATCAATAACATCGTTCACACCGCTATACTTAGCTGTCATAGTAGACGTTGTAGCACGCGCGTGGACAAATCCCTCCTTTCTTACTGACATTTAAACCAATCACCGAACAAGTCTTTTTATAACCTCTGAAGTAATTCGTATTTGGAATCATACGTCGTTTTGGTTTGAAGGACCACTTTTTGTGTGGAATTTGTTCTGAGTTATGCTTCCTGACATTATTTCTTCGTAGGCGATATCTGATAAAGTGTTTGACATCGGTGAGCTCGTCGAAGAGCGCATCGACGAATCACATGGCTGAAAATATTAAAATAACGACGTCATAGTAAGATTCTGACCACTTATGTCATTATGAATATTAAACATTAATTTACAGAATTTTATTCAAAGTATCTGATAGCTATATACATTTGATAGCTAAATATGATTTGATTACGTTATTGTACAAATTCTTAAAAAAAACACAATTGCAATCGTTCAGCACGATTCTACAGTAAAAAAAACATACAGCTATGTAGGTAAGTATGTATAGCACAGAAGTCTAGATCGGATGTTTTGTTCTGTGCCACGGGGTGTGCAGGTCGTCTGTCAAGGTTGTCACCAAAATCTCGATATGAAACAGTAAATATTTGTTTAAAAAAGTTCTACTCAAATGTAGTTAAGGTATACGATACAACAGTTATAATGTAAGCAAATCTTATTTTAGTTTATATTTTAACTGGACTGTAAAAATAAAGACGTAGTTTCACATTTTTTGCAAACGTCTAATAAGTTTAAGTCTGGTTCTACTAAACTAATTGTGCGTACTTCAAACCAAAATATACTTACATAAATATATACAAAATTAAATGTCTTGATGTTTATTACAAATTAACGTTTTAAATAGATTTCTTGAACACACTGAAATAATGCTGATTCCCAAAGCACCATCAAACAGAATTTACTAAAACTACGCAAACTGAATAAAATATTTAATTTAGTAAGTTGACATCCCTGTTGGCGGAACGTTTGATGTTTTACGAGCGCCCCGCTCGTCATTAAACTTCCCTATTTCAGACGGACTGTAGGGTTGCCACCCTGAAGTTTTAGTCTAGAGTATACCTACAACAAATAATAATCCAAGATTTGTATATTATGTTTGAGTGTTTATTTATCGTGATTATAACATCCGCTTAACACGCCACATTACGACAAACCGTGGTCACGGTCGGGATAGCAACATTTAAGCAAGTACTGAATAGGCTACTAAGAATCGGTCTTTAGGTCAATATTATAGCCAGCCAATATAATACCAAAAAAAAATTGAATTGACAAAGAAAAGACAAGGGTCAACGAAAAATCAAAACACAAGTACAATTTCAAAAAAAATCATACCGGCTTCCATTCTATTCAGTTATTGGAGTGTAACTCAAAAACTATTGGACCGAATTTGATGAAATTTAAATGGGACCTCACGGGAAGCACCAGCTTTCAAACAAAAAAAATTTGAGAATCGGTTCACCCTATCGAAAGTTATGAGGTTACAAACATTAACCGTATATTTGTACAAAGACCGTATATATGTTTTTTCTTTTTTTTTTATGTGTGTTCGCGAACAACTTCGTCGTTTATGAAAAGATTTTGATGATTTTTTTTGTTTGATAGAGTATACTTCCGTGGTGGTACCATATAAATTTCATCAAATTTGGTCAAGCAGTTTTTGAGTTATACTTCAATAACTAAAAAGTGTTTAGCATATCTTCATGATATCATCATTGACGGTGTATCCCGTAAGTAGAAGGTCACTAAAAAGAGTGAAATAAAATGTTTTAGAAAAAAAATAGAACCGTCATCTAGGTACACTAAAAAGTGTGAAATAACTTGTCGGTACCATGCACACAATATTGTGATAATAGGATACTTTTGAACTATCATGGTACCGACTTCAACAAGTTATTTCACACTGTTTAGTGTAGAAGTCGGTTCTATTTTTTTTGATATTTTTATTAGTTTAGACAATGCCTACAGATTCGATACCAGTTCAGCTCGCACCGTGCCGTGACATCTCTGACTTTGATATTACAGAATCTGCACACAATTATGTATACGTTCATAGTTATGAAATTCATTAATGTCTAGGTCTCCTTTGTTGGTTTTCCTCGTTTTGTTGACTTTATCTCGAACTGATAGTGTTAACATTAACACGTGTAGACTCCATTTTATATTACTAAAGTGCATCTCGTACGGATCTTGTCTTATCTATTACAACGTAGACTACAGATAAACAGTGTTAAATAATTAGATCCCTATCTTTCACTACACGCCTATTCACTTGAAGTGTGTATAGAGTTTTAAACTTTAAACTTAGCACCTCTGATGGTAATTATACAAATGCAAAAAAACTACATCGAGAGAGTCAGACATCCTTTTCAGGGTTCCGTCAAAACGGGACTCTATTACTAAGACTCCGCCGTCCGTTCGTCTGTCACCAGGCTGTATTTCATGAACCGTAATAATTAGACAGTTGAAATTTTCACAGATGATGTATTTCTGTTGCCGCTATAACAAGAAATACTTTAAAAACCGGCCATGCGCGAGTTGGACTGGTGCAGGAAGGGTTCCTTACGGGAGTTGTATTGGGGGGATGGGGGTACTGTTTATGGGAGAGGAGATTAGATAATGGTATGGAACTCTTCGTGCGCGACTCGCCCTAGGCCGGTTTAACAAGTTTTCGATTATACTTACTGGATTTTCCCGTTACCATTCGGCTAGCAATTCCGCGAGACATAGTTATATACATATTTATTGTACCTTTTATCAATCGTCGCCATTTTATATGCTTTTTTTTTCAAAGTGTAAATTGTTTCATAATGTTTAAGTTCTAAACAGAGTTGAAACGCGTAACTTTCGAATAAAGAGAAGCGAATAAGTTTGCAAAAAAAATTATATTATGTAATTTTTTAGTATCTAAAATAAACATTATTAATAATACTATATATCTTATTTAGGGCGGTGTGAGCTAGTCCCGTCGGATTTCAACAATAAATACAGTGAGAGACGACAGAAGCTACATTCAACCGACTAAGCATAGGATAAAAACTCTTTTGTACTTGTTGGATCCGAAAGAAGTCTTTTTCCAATTTGCCTAATGTGGTTTAATCTTGCTTTCTTAGTAGCTTACTTCACAGATTGCCGCCTTGAGGATCTTTTCTTTTGTTATTTGGCTGCATCACAAATTTAGCAGACACAAAAAATGATGTCTCGCTTGGCGCAGCCCTACGATAGGGTTAACATTTTACGTCGAGCAATTCGGGCAGTGGATCTGGCGGGCAAGGTCGCAAAACTGAGTGTATAGCAGCGCCTTCCGTTTCCTTCGCAGGGCGTTGACGACTGCTGCATATCTCATTTGCATATTCTATCAAGTTATATGACTACAGATTAAATACAGTACAAATAACTGAATACTAAAGGTGCAACTCATTAATACTGAAAACGTAGAAGTGACAAGGAATAGTATATTTCATTACAAGTGGGGAAAGGCTGTTATTGCAAAGAGTTCCGACAAATGTTTACTCGAGCCGAGGCGCAGCCGAAGGCGAGGGTTGACAGTCGGAACAAGTTGCAATGACGGTTCCGCACGTGTACTGAACGACTTTTTTTAATACAGTTGCGAAAAAATAAAGCAATTTAATAAAATAGACTCGCAAAGAAAATTTCTGGAAAATGGCGCCAACCGTAGAATATAAGCAGAATTTTTTTTTCTTCAACCATTCTGGTAGGCAAAGGGAACTATGCCCATACAGCCAAGTCTTTAGTAGATTTTTTTTATTGAAATGAAATGAAAATGAAATTTAATGAGATAAAATGAAATGAAACCTAACCTAACTCATTCAATTTAATCATTAAATCTGATATTGAAACAAATTAGTAGCTTCTTTTTATAAATATACGTATTTGCATGAATCATAAAAAAATCATAGAAGTGTTTTTTAGTAAAAACTTCATGGTTGGTTTTTCTTTTTAATAAACATTATTTTGACAGTTGGGAAAGAGAACGCACGAGTTCGGGAAAGGTAAGCACTAGTATGTAATAGCCCACATCCCGAACGCTATACGTCCCTGAAATACGCCACGTTTTGAGCAACTGTATTAAAAAAGTTAATTTACTCGACTGTGTCAAAACCCAAAAGGAGAGTTATTTGTTTTGTGTGTATTTCCGATCCTACGTTCGCTAGTTGCTACTCTACGGCTTAACCGATTTTGATAAAATTAAATGATACTTCGTTAGATTCGTTTTGATGGCGTTTTAGGAAAAAGACGGATTTGTGCGGACTAATTATTTCCTTAGTGGGTTTATTGAATTTAGTTAGCTCCAGGTTTTTTTTGTTTCTTTGCTGTTGAATATTTCTAACTAGCTACTGCCCGCGACTTGTTTCGCGTAGTAGGCTCTGCCGTCGGCCTCGCCATAACTTCCCTTCTTTTCCTGGTTTTTTCTTGCATAAGAACCTTCTCCTGACAATAATTATCACAACAAAAAAAAGAATTAGCGAGGTTGTTCCATCATTTTTTCATCATCATCCGCTCTTAAGTTATAGTGTGACCAGGAAAATAGGGATTCGTTTATGTACAGTCGGCAGCTATAAGATGTATACATTTCGTAATTTTCAAAACTATAATAGGTACAGTACTACATTTTGTAACAATCTAGATCAGGATTATTTTAAGCAATAAAATAATAAAAATAACTTCAGTTTAGATAATTTATGATGTTAATTTTCATGAAATAGAATGCTGAGACACTTTTGAAAATTGTCAAATGTATACATCTTATTGCAGGCGACTGTACTCGTATATATCTAAACTATACATTAACCGCTTTAGACATTTTCGGAACCCTGAAACTGAACAGTTTGGAAAATAAGAACCCACAAACTAGTTTATATTTATACTGACTTTCACGTACCACAAAATAATAAGCGAAAGACGACTTAAAATAAATGGATTTTCGTGATCGGGAAATTCACGTGTTTACAAACATTTCGGTACAATATAATCATAGTAAGGAAATTACCAAGACATTCAGTTCCTCAGACACAAATACTTCCCAACAGTGCAATAAACTGCTTGGAGTAAATATATGAATGTTATTTATATTCAATTGAACGCATTTCTTTATTCAAATATTAGCTGCGGTCCGCAGTTTCACCCGCGCGGTGATGGATGATGATGAATCAAATATAGCGTATGTTACTCAGGCATAGCTTTATACCGGTGATAGAATTTCTTAAACCGGTTATGTAGTTTTTGCGTATATCCGTTATACACAAACTATCAAATCTTTCCTTTTTATTATTAGAGTAGATAAGGTTTAACACCAAAGCACGAATAATGTGGCCTAGTTTGTACCAGCGGTAATATTGCATATTTTAACACGGAACAGTAGTTATTGTGACATAAATATGGTATCGCATATTTTTTGTAGACATTTATGTCCTCTATAAAACTATATAGTACATCAGTTTGCTCTATTGTCAATAGTTTCCGCAGCGTACGCCATATAAATATGTTTTGGATATTTTTTTCACTACTTGGGTAACATTATTAAAGTATTAGTAATTTTTAAACTTTCGCGATGTGAACACATATTTATATTATATTAACGCGTCACTCACTCATCACGAAATCTCAGAAACTACAAATGCTAGGAGTTTGAAATTTTGCATGCGGGTTCTTTTTAGGACGTAGGTGCTCACTAAGACGGGATTTTATGAAATTCAACCCCTAAGGGTTTTTTTTGGGGTTGATAGTTTGTATGAAACTTCGTTACTGCGAGTTCTAAAAGTTTAAAATTTTGCATGGGTTCTTTTTTGGACCTATGTACTCACTAAGACTGGATTTTGGGAAAATCGACCCCTAATTGAAATCTGTAATTACCGTATCCCGCAACGTCACGCGAGCGAAGCTGTTGGCGGGTCAGCTAGTAGCTTATATTCTATGACAATGAGTTTGAGCTACATAGGCACAAAATAAACATATAGGTCAGAACTAGATTAACCCTAAACCTATTTGAAAGTCTGTTAATACATAGACTGTATAACATAAAATAATTAACATACAGTTTTAGACTTCGCGGTTGTTGACAAAATTATAATTACAAGATATATAGACCACTATTTATAGCTACGAATAAAGTCTTCGTAGTTTAATAGGTTTTGGAGTTCCCGATATGTCCCGGTGCAGGCACTTTAGCTTAAAGAATACACATGAGAAATGTCTCAGTGAAAATCACACCTTTTTCTCTTAAATCGCAGCAAAAATTCAATTACATCGCTAGAAGGAGCCGTGATAGCTGTAAAAGATTTGACATTTGCATGTAGATATTGTTTGCCAAACACCAAGTGATACTCAGAGATGTCTGAGGTCGCTCCCAGGTTTGGCAGCCAGCGGGAAAACTTCTAGAATGGGGTACGATGGAGGGCAATTTCAACTAATGAATTTCAGACGGAAGGGCTAAAAGAGGGTAACACAATAGCTCCTATGTGTCCAGCTGGTTCAACAGCAATACTGCTCAGATTTGATCATCGGCTCATTTCAATATTTAATGTTATATTCGTGCTCGTTTTCGTTGTGTATTTTGGGTTTATGTGAATATTCTTGAATTAAGTATCAGATACTTTTACGGTCAGTGGTTGCGAAAACATATTCGTATCAATGTTGTAAACAATTGAATAACGATCCGTGCTTTCTCGTACATACTATCAAGTTATCTGTGCCGAATCTGTGTCTAGTATAGAGTAGTACATAAATAATAGTGTGTATAGAATTCGAATCTTTGACGTATAAACGGTTATGGCTAAATTCGTGCTAGATCCGGCCCACAAGAATCAAACAAGTAATCTTCTTTCGAAGACAAATCGCATTCGAAATTTAATATTTCGTAAAATTACCTATATTACGAAACTGTCCTAGCTTTGTTTAAAGTATGCTATAGTTTATAAGACGTTATAGTTAGCTTAGCTTATAGCTATGTTTAGAAGTTTTGTTTTGCTCAATATTTATAAATAATTGGCCAACCAACTTCAACGTTTCCTTTTGTATTTCTAGCAGATATTTCTACTAAAAATTTTAGAGAAACTTACTCTTTCTAATTTTGTTTTTGACGCGATACAATTTAGTAAAGAAAATTTACGAATCATAATTTTCATACATACATACCATCAATCCTTTAATTTCACGAATGGTTCGGCAAAGTTGTAGAAACCCACAATTCTGCGCCCAAAATTCTATTTAATAGAGAGTGATTATCATGCCGGTTCCAGCGATCATTAAAATATGGCATACAATTAATATTACAGTACTACGAGTATTATCGAGATTATAAAAGGCATAATAGCGCAAACTCATGTTTTATATTACTTATAAATCCTAATAAAATAAAAGGTTTTATATCCCAATATGTAAGGTTGCGAACGTCTGCACTTAGATCTCTTTACCTTCCCGCCAAACAAACAAACACATAAATAAAATGCCCTCCACACTGCATGGTATGTCATTTGTAATAATGTTTTTCTACTTTCGATGGAAATATATATATAATAAAATGAAAGTGTGTGTTTGTAAAATCAAAATAACAGCTTTATATTAAAAGCATTTGAAAGTATATACGGTACTTACAATATATAATTTATTTTCTCTCAAACATGTTAGGAAATTTGATCATTATTTTGACAACCTTCTTCGATATAAATCGAAATTGCTGTACTGGCCAAATGCATGAAAGCAGCGGCCGGCAAAAGTTTTATGAAAATCCATATCTGTCGTGATTTAGCGGCCAAATAAATTATATAGAAAAACTTATATCTGTCGTGTAATTTTAAAATGGAACGATCTTTTACTTCGAAACATGACAACCAACGAAGTAACTTTTCAGGTTTGATTTAAATTTTGATTACTGTGACTGTTTATTAAAAAAAAAACAAATGAACACCTTAACGCGGGAAAAATTATAGTTATTTTCGCGCTTTATTTGAGAAAAGTACTATACAAGCCTTGACCACAACTAGGCATTAATAGACTTACATATGCGTGCCCCTACTTCGCCTCGGCCCACATTTACATTCGTCCATCAATGCCTCTTTTGCTGGCCGCTACAGTAATGTAATATTTTATTATATCTTGGCCTGTGTGTATGTTTGTTTCGGCTAATGTTCGAAGCGTATTTTGATGAGTCTCTCTCTGGTAGATAGTGGATGATATAAAGAGTAACATGGGCTACGTTTATGTTAGAACAAGAATAACGGTACAGCACAAAAAAAGAATTACTATTCCGCGAGGCCAGACAAGCGCAGCCACGGATAAGTCAGCTATTGGTTCTATAAACATGAGCTGTTTGGTGTAGCGTAGAGTTAAATTGGTTCCTTTCGAATGTTGTTACTTTCGTTAACACTAATTATTTACATTATAACTTATCATTAAACAATTATATATGTGACTGGTTTTCGTTACTTCAGTTGCACAAAAATAATTCTTTGTATTTCTAAAAAAGGTAAACCAATTAATTTTTAAGGCCATAAATAAAAGTAGTACAAGAAATACCGCTCCGTCTCGTGCCAGGGCCGTAACTCGGCTCCCATCGACCGGAATTCGCCTTCTCAGCAGAATAAAATCGAACTGGACCAATTCATTCCAAATATGTATAAAACTTGTTCCAAAGTTTACTTTACAAAGCATATTCGCTGTGAACCGCACTGGCAGTACGCCAATGGACACTTCCAAATCACGTCAGAATAACGTATGTTGTCAGGAATGCACACGTCATTTTGCACTTTGATGCTGCATTATTTAATCTCATTTTCGTTTGTCATTTGTTGCAATCTGTCGTGTGCTAAAATCATTTATCACACCGAGACAATCGAGTGAAATTTGCACTCGGCATAATCTCAATCCATTTGTTACAAAGTATAATTATCAGCAGATTAAATAATCGAATGTCTTGATATAACTCATATATTTGTTTCCTGATATTCACTTTTGAGACTGCTGCATTATTTAGGGATTCGGTTACCTTAAAAGTAACAGTAAAACAAGTTGATTTGCTTTAAATTTTTAAAATGTGTATTTTAAGTAAAAATTTAGGAAATCCGCCGTGAGCTCGGTTATTTTTGAATATAAAACATATTCATAGGGGAGAGAGGAAACAGAATTTAAAAAGAAAGTTCCCGTTGTAGGTATTACTTTGAATTTTAAAGTTAGGTATGTGCATTATCAAGGACTAGCTGCTCTCCTCGGTTTCACCCACGCGGTGATGGATGATGATGATGATGATGAATCTTATAAAGCGTATGTACTCAGGGTGAATAGCTTTCCAATGGTGAAAAAATTTTTGAAATCGGTCCAGTACTTTTTGAGCCAATTCGTTACAAACTTACATACAAATCTTTCCTCTTTATAATATTAGTATAGATAGATATAGATAAGCAAAACTTGATATGCTGGGCTATTTTGTTTCTCAGTTGCAATCAAACGTTGATTGAAATCTAAAATATGACGGCGTTATATCACTTTTGTCAGCTTCAGTCATCAGCATGCATACATTTTTGCTTACTCGAGTTGGATTTTTAAGATTTCAATTAACATTTGATTGTAACTTACGTAATTATTCCGCAGGTCTTTACTTGGATGGGTTTTGTGACTTTCACTGTTGTTCATTACATCGACGGCAACGTCTTCAGGGGTGTTTTTTGGGAAGTTTTCGATTTTTTCTAACGAGCCAAATTTCTTCAGTCGTGTATCGGCGGACATATTCGTATAAAGTATTTTGTGAACATTTATTGTACCTACATAAAAAATATGTCAGTTTTCAAAGGTCTAGCCTTAAATATTCGTGATGATGAATTTTCATATTTGTATCATATTAATAAAGGCTCAGTGGCGTGCATTAGGAGAGGCGTATGTCCAGCAGTGGACTGATACTGGCTGATGATGATGATGATGAATCATAATGATCATATTTTAGTCTAAATAAATCTTTACGTACCTACATAACTTGAGACATTGCCATAGCAAATGTACAACTAAATGAGTCTAAAATATATAAGAAAAATGCTCAATTATGTTAATTACAATGTCAGTTTTGCCGACACTTTGACTATGTTCATCCAACTGTAGTAATATTGAAGGCTTTTATTCCAGATCAATATCAGCCGGCAGGATAAAAAGGCCCACGTACATTCTCATTCACATATCAACCCAATCGTCATTTATATCATTGAAAACGTTACAATAGCGCCCATTCATTACCTACGTGCGCCAAATAAGGCAAAACAAAGGTAAAAACAAGCTTCTCCCCCTGATTAATGGAGGTATAATCACAAAAGACGAGGATCATCGTTTTAATTAGGAAATTGGATGAAATTGCACCGTTAATGCCTTCGGTAACTTTGGCAGTTTGTTTATATATGTGCAGTAACTCAACTCACAAAGGTAACCAAAACTTAAGAGCTATCTAATTATGAATTTAACTCGGCGGTTTCGTGCTCCTGGTGGCACGTTTATCTGTCGATCCCAGCTACTGTCATAGGGCAACAATAGTTAGGTCATGTCAGAGGCGTTCAAACAGTATTGAAACTCCAATACTAAGGCTGACTGCTAGAATATCCCCGTGTAGTGAATTATCGTCGATAATCCTTTTTTTATGTGACAAAAGAGCAGGCGGCTCACCTGATAGTGATCACCGCCGCCCACGGACATCTGCAATACCAGAGGTCTCGAAGATGCTTTGCCGGGTCGGCAACGGGCATGGGAAGGAACAGGCTCTTTTCTTGAAGGCTCCCAAATCGTATTCGTTCGGAAATACCTCAAGTGGCAGCCGGTACCACATAGTGGTAGTGTGAGACACAAAGTGCCATCGGAATCGCACGGTTGTGGACTCTCTTTGAGAAGACCCTAAATACACTAGCAGTGGGTAGATTATGCTCTTCTCTTCTCTGGTTACACTTTCATCGTACTTTAATTTGAGTCTTTGGACGTTTTCAAACATCTGGAGCTTTATTTCATCATCATCTCAGCCGTAGGACATCCACTGTTGAACATAGCCCTCCCCCAAAGTTTTTCAAAAGAACCGGTTTGATGCGACCGGCATCCAACGTCGTCCTGCGACCTTTATCAGGTCGTCTGTCCACCGTGTCGGTTGGCGATCTACGCTGCGCTTGCCGGTCCGTGGTCTCCACTCCAGAACCTTCCGGCCCCATCGGCCATCTGTTCTGCGTGCTATGTGCCCTGCCCACTGCCACTTTAACTGGCTAATCTTCTGGGCTATGTTTGGCTTTCTGTTTGTATTGTTCGTTAGAACTTAGACTTGAAAGCAGAATATTATATTTATAGATAGAAACGAATTGATTCAATTCTCTTTGAAGGATATTACGTATAAAATCTGGCACCACGCCGTCTGTCGTAGTCGTCCTTTTTTTTTTGCAAGCTGGCCGATAATAATTAACATTTTGACAAGTGTTGTTACATTAACAGAAATAGCTTGAAAAGTTTGCCTAGCACGAATAACTGCGTAAGTGTAAAGTAACGTGT
Organism: Selenia dentaria; assembly: GCA_917880725.1. Lineage (NCBI taxonomy): Eukaryota > Metazoa > Arthropoda > Insecta > Lepidoptera > Geometridae > Selenia > Selenia dentaria. The sequence goes on along the minus strand of OU862895.1, from coordinate 9,876,505 downwards.
CGTAGCACTAGCAAGTAAGTAAGCAACTGTGACACAGATAACTAATAGTTTTTTACGCGGAAGCGTGACGCGTTGACGCTTACGATACGAATACGTTTTCGCAAATTGTTGTGCTACGCCCTCTGTTGAATTCGTACGGACATGAGTTACTGTCGCATATATTGTATGACTTATTTATATCTGGCCATCAAGATGGTTAGCGAGAAATGTGAATCGTTACCAACAGAGTGTTTGTATAGGATGCGCATACGTCGTTAAGTTTGCATGTTGAATGACATGAAGTGACGAGTTACTTGCCGACTGCTACCTTGCAGTTATAATTAAATTTGTATTATATGGAGTTGCAGTTTGAACTCGGTTTGTGACTATTCGTTATAAGATTTATATCAATAGATTCAAGTTCAAGCGATCTTACCGATTCTAGTCACAGATGCGTCCTTAAAATGATATTTTCACTTTACAACCGAATGCAAACACTAGCGAGAAAAAATCGGCCAAGTGTGACTTGGACATAAGCACCGAGAGTTCCGTAGAAACTGACAAACTACTAACAAGATTTCGCAAAATATGCGAAAAATTCGACATGAACGCGAATATCTTTTGAGCGCGTTGACTTACAAGTTTGATTTTATCACAGCTGAAAAAGACCTGAGTATTTGATATACATTTTAACGTGATACCTCTATACTTACCCGTTTCTGAGAAAAGGGTCTTGATAGACAGAATGACAGACGTGCAACAAAGTGATCCTCTTAAGAGTTCCTTTTTCCTTTTGAGGCACAGAACCATAAAAAACTGGTCTAGTGCGAGTCGGACTTGCGCACTAAGGGTTTCGTACTATTATCTATAAATCTCCCATACACCAGACATGATATTTTTGATAATGGTACGGAGCCGTTTGTGCTAGAGTACGACCAACTCTTAGCCAGTTTTTTAGTATTTGTTGTTATAACGGCAACAGAAATACATCATCTGTGTAAATTTTAACTGTCTAACTATCACGGTTCATGAGATACAGCCTTGTGAAAGACGGACACGCAGACGGACGGACAGCGGAGTCTTGGTAATAGTGTCCCGATTTGCCCTTTGGGTACGTAACCCTAATGAAGCAGTTATGAAGTAATGTAGATAAGGTTTAGGATTTCATCTACGTAAGTATGTATTGGTCTTAAGTATGTATAGGACCTACGTCAGAGCAGAGCACACCGCGTTATTCAATTGTTTTCGATATGAGTATTTTTAGCAATCATTCGTACTAGGCTCACATAAATGGGGTGGTAGTTACTACTAGATGGATTTGCATGCGGTAACCGCAATTCTTAAAAGTGGTTTCAATTACCGGCAGCTAGATCGATATCCGTCTCCTGTCATGAATAACTTAACTATTCACTGTTAAACCGATATAAGACATTCCCAGAATGGTTTCGTACCTACATGTATTTTTATTCGTAGAACGAAATGAATGCTCTATCGTATTAGACTGCGCGTGCGGAAACAAGATTATTTGTAACCGACTTCAAAAAAGGAGGCGGTATGTTCGTGTATTAGATGTTCGTGTGTATGATTTTTTTATGTGTATGTTAATCGATATCTCCTCTATTTGTGAACCGATTCTTTTTTTGTTTAGTAGACTATAGGAACTTCCGAGGTGGTCCCATATGAATTTCATCAAATTCGGTCAAGCAGTTTTAGAGTTATACATCTTGATGATATCATCATTGACGGTTAATGACAATCGATTCAGTAAGTTGCAAGGGTCACTAAAATTAGTGAAAAAAAAATTATCTAAAAATGGAACCGACTTCAACAAGTTAGTTCACACTTTTTGGTATTGAAGTCGGTTCCATTTTTTGGTATTTAAAAAAAATTTATACTGTCTAGTGCCGAGACAAACAAGTTGCGCGCCTGATAGTAAACTACGCCTTTGCCTATGTCAGTTGCAGTGTCACCCAGAGCTTAGAGCTGAAGTTTAGCGTGACACTGCTATGCTCGTCACCTGGAGACATTAGTTTTTGATTGTCATTCCCCCAGTTTTTCACATGCTACAGCGTCCTTCACACCCGAACTGAAATGCTTTCCGGAAGAATATATGACACAGCGGTGATAACTATCAAGACGGCTTCTTGTACAAGAAGCCTTCTACCTAGTAAGATGAGTTTCCTCGCTTCTTACGGTTCACATCTCGACGGTGGAATATTCTTAAGGCGCTGTCAGCTCAGCGCTTGGCTACATTCAATTTCCTTTACTTGAAATCAAACAAGTGTATCTCGTAAAAACGTACATAATTCATTAAAAAAAAATACCCAAAAATTGAACCGACTTCAACACCAAAAAGTGGGAAATAACTTGTCGAAGTCGGTACCATGCGCACAATATTGTGATAATACTCGTAGGTACTTTTGAACTATCATGGTACCGATTTCAACAAGTATATTCACACTTTTTGGTGTTGAAGTCGGTTCCATGTATTGGTAAAAATTAATTTTCACTATTTTTAGTGACCGCTACTTACCTACAGGATCGATTGTCAATGATGATATCATCCAGATATATCAACATTTTTCAGTTTTTGGAGTGTCACTCAAAAACTGCTTCACCGAATTTGATGAAATTTTAATGGGACCACCTCGGAAGTATACTTTACCAAACAAAAAAAGAATTTTGAGAATCGGTCCATAAATGGGGGAGAAATCGCATAACATACACATAAAAAAATACATACACACGAACATATTATAACCTCCTCCTTTTTTGAAGTAGATGAATATTATTTTTTAAATAAAAAAATAAACCGTCATTTTATGTGTACTAAAAATTTATATATTATGATATATGTTCTTCATGTCAAATACAATCGTGAATAAAGAAAAAAAACTGTTTTAAAAGTGAAATTAGTGGTAATTTTGAATTTTTTTAATGTACTCTAGTATGTTAAAATATGTTTTTAATTCCCTCAATGCGTACTTGGAAGTCTTAGAAACGTCATTTTATTTTTTATAGTTTTAATTAATCGCTGCTTATGAGATAAACTGCTTTAATAGCCCTCAGTTTTATCGACATCATGAATTGACAGCACATTAATACGTTCCCCTCACGGGCATTACGGAGTAGTGTGCTAGCATTCATTTTTGTTGAGGTTATTCAATTATTCGGCAAATGGGACGTAACAACTAGGTATATGTCGATGAAGAGCATGATGTGATATATATAGTTAATAGCTATATATAGCTTATTGGCTGACACTGAAACTCAGTGCGGCTGGCGTGAAACTTAACAGCAGGCGAATGTCTTGCTCGTTGCGTTAATCGATGTGAGATAAGAGTGCTCTATTATTGAAACAAATCGATTAAAAGAAAATTATATTTCGTTTCAATATAGCGCGTATGTTGATACTTACAGAAAAAAATTCTGGGTTCAATAATAGCACCATAGTATCTATGTTCAAATCTAATCTAAAAAAGTCTAATCTATGTTCAAAATTTCAGCTAAAACGGTGTAGTGGTTTTTTGTTATTAAAAGAGTAAAAACATACAGACCAACTTCGCATTTATGATATGTGATATACTTACAACTGGCAATAATATAATTATCAAAAATATACTTATCATCTCAAAATATTGGTTTGATCGGTACACAATGGCGCATGGAGGTTGGAAAGAATAAAATAAGTGAATGAGACCCTAATAAAGTGATCTAAGATCTACCTGGACCTGTGCTTGTTATGAGGTGAGTGGACGCTCACCTCACAACAAGCTCACAATATAAAAGGCGACCATTGCCAAAATTTCAAGTCTGTAGTCCCAGCGCTTTAAGCTCTGACTTGATGCATCAAACGGTCAATCAAGACAACGAATTATATATGTATAGATTTCTTATTGCTCTCTAAATACTCACAAATGAAGAAAGATTTACCATTCCCGATTTGATTACAAATCCTTCTTCGAACACTTAAAAACTCTCCAGAACTCTTAAAACCCGCGTAAATCAATAATAACCCAAGTAAACCTAATAAAATAAGAGCGAGAGTACGCCATCGAAATAGAGTAAAAAGTTCCATTTCGCTACGTCCAGAAGTTGCAAATCAAACCAAAATATATTGGTTATAAAAATGCAACAAGTAATGCGAAATGCATACAGGCTGTGTGTGTATCTCCACTTGGCTTTATGGACTATAAACCCGGTTTTACGACTCCCAGTGTAATACCCATCCGGCTAAAAGGGTTTGGGGCAGACGGCTGGATATACCCTGCGGTACAGTAATTAAAATTGTCTGCGCTGCGAACTGAACAAATGTACGAACATTTGATGATTAAATTGCAATGGATTGTTGCCAATTTGTAAATTGGTAAACTGAAATAACAAACATCACTACTATTAACTACTTAAATATCACCGGTAATAGTTTCTTTGTTCAAAGGCAACTATCCTTTGACAATCGGTTCGTATAATTGTTGAAAGGTATAATTTTCCGTCCGCCATTTGTTTTCCTTCGATGTCGCAGGCCGCACATACAAAAGCCGATTATAATAGTCAGTAGTCAGTAATTTTGAAATTATTGTTGCTCCCCTAATTGTCCTCCTCCCTCATTTTAATTGAAATAGAAGGGCTCTGGGCATTGTTTGTGAAATGAAAGCTTCAAACGAAACATAAAAATGAATAGAATATAAGGTGTAGTTTACAAGACAGTGAATCAATGAAGTGACAGTTACTAATCTACTAAAACGTACCATATAACACAAAATAAGAACCAAATCCGTTCGCACAACGAATTTAACGAAGCCATCCATCCAGCCGTCTTTGTGGTGGTTTAATTTGTTTTTCCCAGCCACAACAATAGCCTATTCGAGTGTGTAATTACATGGCTTTCCATAGCATTTATGAGCGACGTCGCTCTTAAATGAGACTTATCTTCAATAAAAAGTTCCCATTTTAACACGGCCAGAGTTCCATTTCGCTCGAGTTGTTTCTAAGCATTAAATTCATCGCACCACTCGTCGGAGCCGTAAAAGTCACCGGGGAACTTGCGAGTCCTTAGCGAACTCGTGTCTCTGGCTTAAGTTTAAGTTCACCTTCCTTAATAAAACCACTGCGGGGACACTGCGAAACTTCTCGACTATCAAAGTCTCTAGTCACCAAAAAAAATTAAAACAAACAGGTCATATAATTACAGGAGATATAAAACGCAAGTTTATTGCTGCGTGGTTTATTCGTTTTATGACCTCCCAGGATCGCATTGGATAGTCGTCAGTTGGAAGCCTAGAGGTCGTAAATAAGTATGAAATATGATAATTGCGAAATTCTTCAATATATTACGATTTAAACATTGATGATTCGCCTGACGTTTTGTAGGCCATAACTCTGCATTCCCAGAATGACCGAATGGCCACTCACGCAACACAAAGCCTTTGGAAACCTTCATATTATGTTTCACGCGCTTCCATGTTTTGTTTGCCCTTTTAATTGGACGTATTGTGTATAGTTTCATTACGTGTGTACATGACTATCATAATTGTCTTACTTCTGTCTGATAAGATAATTTCAGTACTTTCTATGTCAATTATTTAGTTGTATATCAGAAGTTTACCCATAAAGTTATTTGTATTCGTAACTCCAGGCTCAACGCTTCACATGCTCGGCATAGTTTTGACGAAATATGGTACCTATACAGTTTCTACGATTGCGTAAATGTTTTGGTGAACGGCGTTTTTTAATTCAAGGGCTAATTTCCCTAAAAAAGGGAAGTTTGTCTGCGGCGTCATCTACCGATTGATTATAATAATATCAGAAGAAAGGTTGTGCTCGCGAGGTCTACGTTTGCAGAACTACTAGTTATTATATATGTACTATTCGATTGGTATTAGGAACTGATGTACACTACTAACTTGTACTCACACTATAAAACATCCTAGACAGACATTAAAAAAATGAAATAGTTGTATAGACACTTAACAGCATCAAAATGAAATCAAATCTCACACGCTCCCAAGTTTTAATCAAGCAGTAGATTTGCAACATTATGTCATTCAGTTGCGATAAGTCGTAATTATTTTTTTATAGCCTGTTCGCAATTAGTCCAGGCTACGGTGTTGGACGCACTATTGCTTATCAAATCTACCGTGGATACCAATTAGTCCACTTTATCAATTGTAGTTAAAAACCACTGGTTTTAATTTGTAATTGTGTCATGGCTCATAGATCGATGCAAACCAAAACGTTTATATTTTGTCGTGACGTGACTAAAGGTGCAAGTAGGTAGCCCGTAGCCGGCTGCATGTAGCAGCACCAGATGACGTGTTGTCGCTTCATGTCGCTACAGTAATGATTTCAAACCCGACTTCTGACGGCAACAGCAGATGACATCAACCATTTGAAAAGCGATACGAAAGGTTTTGTTTAAAAGCTTTTCAGTTGTCTTTACTAGGTAGATTGGTACCCGCGAGCGGCACTATTGACCTGCAGTCGGGCGACAGTGTCGTCTGCCGCTCGACGACGTGACGCTAGCTTCGTGTCGCTAACTACGAATGGTGTTTCATAGAAATACATAGAAACCAGTAGTTTGATAATTAATAGAATGCTTAATATTCGGCACCAATATTTTTCGTAGTAGCAGAGCAGAGAGAGAGACTTTCATTCATTATACAGAGAACATATAAGATGCTCTAACGAAAACCACAGAGAATAAGTGTTCGTGTTGTATTAGTGGGAATCTATACACTATTTATATAACCCGTACATAATTAATTGTTCAACAAGTAGACTGGCGACTTGGTTTTGTTTCCAATTTTTTCAACCCTAGAACCTTTAGTAAAAATGTCTTGAATTTTAATAAAGTTTCATTAGTAACGATTTCACCAGTATGAAACCGAATACTTGTAAGTTTTTGTGTAATAGGCCTTTGACATTTAATTCTATGAAAAATAAATAAGTTATGAAAGATATCGTCGGATGGAATGTGAGAGGTTGCTGTGAATTGATAGTTTTGAAAAATAATTCGTTAATAATATTTTTCCATTGCGTTCCATTTTAGGTAAAAAAATCACACTTTTTAGTGACCCTTGCTACTTACGGGATCGATTGTAATTCACCGTCAATAAGGATATCAACGCAATATAGGCGAAACACTTCTCAGTTATTGGAGTGTAACTCAAAAACCGCTTGACCGAATTTGATGAAATTTAAATGGTAGTATATATATATATATATATATATATATATATGCTTTTTTTTTGTTTGGCAGAGCAAAGGATTTTGAGAATCGTTTCACGAATGGCAGAGAAATCGGTGAACATACATAAAAATACATTAGAACCTCCTTCTGTTTTGATGTTGGTTAAAAAAGAGACAACAATGTGGACTTCTTGTCGGTATAATTACTCTCTATGGAGACGGACTCAAAATCTGTCTCAGGGTACGAACGCAGTACAGTGTCGCTCAAAACGACAGTTCTGTCAGTCCGGAGTGACACTGTAAATGTCATTGGCAGTGCACGACTTATTAGTCAAGTCAATAGCATATTTATTTTAAAAGAAATACTTGATTGATAATTTAAATGAGAGCTCGTTGTGGACTGTGGAACTCCTTGTTGGTATAAATATTATCTACGCGTAGGTATCGTGTTTCTTGACCTACAGATAAAAAACAAAGTGAGGTAAGGTATAATGGTAATATTGTATCTTATCGCTGGCTCTGCTTACGTACGGTTGTGGACAGATATCAATGTAACTCAATGTCAAATGTTGAACATTTATAATTTGGAAGATGCATAAAATATTATCATAATCAGCCCATTTTGTTCCCACTGCTGGGACTCGAGCCTTCCTCTCAGAGAGAGGAGTTGGGCCATGACAACGCGAGCCCAGTGCGGCTGTTGTCCTAAGGCAAACAACCGGGACCGACGGCTTAACGTGCCCTCCGAAGCAAAATAAAAATAAATAAAACTCAAATGGGTGCTATGAAAAATATAATAGATAAATATGTACGTGTGATATATCAAACCATTAGAAATTTAAACAATTGCGCATCATTTATAAGCAAACACGAGTTATCACAGTTTACTTTTGTATGTGTTTTTTAACGGAAATAATTTTCAGAGTTGTTTGATACAGATTCATATTTAAATGAAGTTAAATCAAAATTCTTTATCTAATTCTATTATTCGCCAATAAAGTATTTATTTAATATATTATGGTGATTTATGGCAACAAACTATATAACGTTCCAAATGATTACACCTTCACTAGGATTACATAAGTATCTGGAGATATGGACCCAGAGTGTTAACCCTTCCGAACGACAGCACTAAAATTCGATATTTTCTCTTCAATTGTGGGTATATTTTATACAGATTAGTCATGTAACTTGGTGCTCGCTAAACTAACGTAAAAATACTCAAATTTGAATAGAATAATCCTATTTTTAGAATTGTCAAGCTAAGTGTTACATGAAATTGGATTTCAAAGTTAACAGAATAAGGACTACCAAAATTCAATTTTAGTTCGCAAGTTTAGTTTAGCTTTTAAAACGTGATTTTTTCAACCGATTCAAAGTCAAAGTCAAAATCATTTATTCAATTTAAGCATCAAAGACGCAATTATGAACGTCAACTTTTCATTATAATGTACTTTAAAGACTCTACCGCCGCGTTCCAAAATATATAGAGCCCACCGAGAAGAAGCGGCAAGAAACTCGGGGCCATTCTTTTTTTATAGATGTTTACAATGTTTCGTATTGAGTATTGAGTACATATTTCTTAATAAAGGAGGCGGTACTCAATGCGACTGCATTTTTTTTTAATTTTGTTACCTCATAACTTTCGATAGGGTGTACCAATTCTCAAAATTCTTTTTTGTTTGAAATCTGAAGATTCCCGTGTAGTCTCGTTTAAATTTTATCAAATTGGGTCCAGTAGTTTTTGAGTTACACTCCAATAACTGAATAGAATGGAAGTCGGTATAAATTTTTTTTCAAATTGTACTTGTTTTATGTATGATCACGCACAACTTTTTACAGAGTAAAGATAATTAATTTTTGTTAGGTACTTTCGATGTGGTCCCATTTAAATTGTATAAATTCGGTGAAGTGGTTTTTGAGTTACACACCAATAACTGAAAAGTGTTTCGTATATAGATGATATCGCAATTGACGGCGAATGACAATCGATACAGTATTTAGCAGGGTATTACCCTAACTTTATTAAATATTACTTATTATAAACTAATCTAATAATCTAATATAATAATATTATAAATGTGAAAGTTTAGATGGATAGATGGATAGATAGATAAATTATATAGTATGTTTGTTACTCTTTCACCCAAAAAGTACTGATTGGATTTCAATGAAATTTGGTATGTAGATAGATGAGACGCGGAAATAACATATATAATACTTTTTCATCATCATCATCATCATCATCCATCACCACACGGGTAAAACTGCGTGGCGCAGCTAGTACTAATTATATATTACTAAAAAACCACTATACCGGATTTGTTTTCTTTGGATTGTTTGGATACTTTTCAAAAGGCTAAAACATTTTTTTATGTCAATAAGTGACGCTGCGATACAGCCGTGCGATTCTCTAATGATTCGTCGATGCGATCGTCGACGAACTCACCGATGTCAAATACTTTAATATGAGATATCGCCCTTGTAAATAAGGTTGTTTTTCCAACGTTTCCTGTCATCTCGTCATTTGTTTCACGGATGTTGTCAAAGATGCAACGATGTTTGCTCTTAGAGAATCGCACGGCTGATCGTGACACTTGTGGGAAGAGTTGTACCACTTAGTATTCCAGATCATTCATTCATAAAAGAATCGTTGGTTGGAGAGCAATGCACTATTACATTGTAAGTTATCATGGTACAAAAAACTGCGACGTCTAGCGGCTCTTAAGGTCAAGGAGCCTTATTAAACAACGGCAAAGGTTACGTAGTAAATATTATCGGTGATACAATTTAGCACATGGTAACGGGTCAATTTGTAACCGAAATATATATATATATATATATATATATATATTATGACAAATTTGGATAGGAAGGAACAATGGCGTGTCAATTATTTTCACAGAGAAAAAACATCAGCTGCTTGGAAAAGTAAAAATACGCCAAAACTATTTTATTATTCCACAAATATATAATATATTAATAGATTTCTGAAATTCTTATCAATATAGTTTTTCTGTAGTATTAATTTTTGCATCCATTTACATATTTTTATAGTATTACTTTTTAAAGCACTAACGCCTGCTTAAGCGATCTCAAACATTTAAATTTATAGAGAGAAAAATTCCATCCTCGGACGGGATTCGAACCCGCGTCTTCTGATGGAATTTTTCTCTCTATAAATTTAAACATTTACATATTTCATTAAATAAAATTCACAGCGACGCTGGCCACGGACGGCGGCACGATCGCGACTGAGCCCAGATTGCATGCAACCGCACTACTCACGTTACAACGCGGCTTACAATTTGCTGTAACAATCTACTGGATGCTAGGACGTACTATACGACGTCCAACATGTTGGAAGGGAGTCACAACACGCCTAAATACGATACAATTTGCTGGATCACAGCAGATTGCTACAGCATGTTGCATTTAAAGTTGAGCTTTAGAATGCGTAACATACCGACAATAAGAGTAACAAAGATGGCAAATGGCACTTTCTTCCTTTTTTGTATCAATACTTTCTGTAGATTAAGTCTACCTCAGTTTATATAGAAGTCTGGTACTAACAAGATACTAATATGTGGTGCTCTCGTGTCTGTGCGCTGTCTCGTGGTAAGAACACTGCTTGTCCAGACGTTAAAACTCATCGTTTCGGTAATACTACACCTCTTGCCATACGTATGAAAGAATATCCCTGATAGTAGCCACTACATAACCTTTACTTTATTTATAGAGGCCCCTTGACCCTAGGAACCGCTAGACGTCGCGGTTTTTTTCTATCATGATAAGTTACAATGTAACGTTACATTGCTCTCCATATCAGTACAACAATTATTTCATAAATATGTTATGACTTTTGAATTCAAATGTTGGCCCACCCACATCCGAGATAAATTTTAAGCTGCAAGATGTACTTAGATCAATTACGTTGTTTTAAGGGTCCGTACCTCAGCAGGAACAAGGAACCCTTGTCAGATCACTTCGTATTCTACGTGTTTGGATATGTTTCTCGTCACTTTTACACATAAAATTGATTGGATTTACATTTACGCTGCATGATTAGACACACGGTAATAAATCGAAATCCTATATATACTCGTAATCATTGATGGTAGTTCCCATTGACTTATATCATAAAATATTGCAAGGTGTTAACAAGTATGTATAGGTAACAAAAATAGCAATCAATATAAATCAATACAAAACTAAAATCGTTTATTTGAAGGCATATCACTTAAAAAACACTTCCAAAGCACAGAAACGCTCAATTGCCCACCCATCTGAGTAATGACCGCAACATGGTTTCAATTGAAAAAATAAATAACAATAAGGAACGTCGAGGCTCCTAGCTAGCTCCACTGCGACGTTTACACACTCATACCTTGGAACTAGTATGCCCTGTGTAACGGGAGGGTTGGATATATAATAAACGGAGGTTTGGTTTATAATGATAATTGGTTATATACTAAACGTTTCTTGACATTGCAATTTTAGAGAAATATTCATAACCTCGGGGGGATTCGAGTGGTCATGGCTTCTGACTCTAATTGTCGAAAGACGCGGGTTCGAATCCCGTCCGAGATGTGAACTTTTCTTTCTAACATTGCAATGTTTAGTATCGCTAAGCAGGCGTTAGTGCTTTAAAAATCATATAAACATTTCTTGATTGAAGCTTTCGTAAGTATTAGACATTTTTAATATTATTTTGACGGCGTAACTTACACTTCTTAACATTTCTTTCTGGTCATCACACAATTATTAACTCTTACCAGAGATCGAACCTGGGACGCCGCGTTTCGAAGGCATGGTCACAACCAACTGACATCTATCAATCGGGATAAATAAGCATAATCTCAATTAAAAACTTGTTCCACTAATGTAAAGTTATACATTTTTACGTTTATCCAGTACGAGTACAGTAGACATAAAATAGTGTGACGAAATAATAGATTACTTCCATTTAATGTTCGTAAAAAAATTATCTCCTAGTTACAGAAATCTTAACTAACCTCTTTGAACTATAAGTAATTACATAATCATATTCATAATTGTCATTAAAACAAGGACACAAGAACGCAAATATGTTATTAACGAAGCTAATAAATACTTAAAATGATATAAAATTGACTTCTATTTGAAGTGATATAGAGTTTCAATTTCTTGAAATTTATTGAACTCATGAATCAAGCTGATAACCTAATTTACAATGTAATTGTAAACAAACGAGCTTTATGTGCATTCAAAAGATAATCGCAATTAAGCTATTAATCTACTGGCCTTTTGCCTTTCGTTTGTCAGTTATTTTAATTAAACTTTATAATTAGTAAAGAACCGTTCACACATAATGGTTCCATATCAACAAAATTAAAAGAAAAAATAAGTAATATTACAGACGTGCACCAAATGCCTACTGATTGGCTTATTCCAGAGATCATACTCACTAGGGCTACCGCAGCTTTATTTATAATAAAATCAGTATCATTTTTAGTAATGAATAATCAATTCCTTGCTAAATTACAGTTACACGTCAACGTTCAAATATTTGATGAATGATATATCTAATATCTGAAAAGAAAATAAAAAAGCCAATAAATTTACGATTAAATAAATGACACAACACATTACCTACTTCAGACATGTTTCTCGAAACTGTTAACTTTTAATTTCCTTAGTACGTACTTTATTCTGTAGATATTATATTTAATGTAATGTAGGCGGGGCAATTATCATTAACTTATTTAGGTAATGTCTAATGTCTTTCTACACAATTATAAGTTTTTGACGTAAGCGTAGCAAATTACTTTCTCTACCCGACTACTCTTAGGTTTTTACAGTAAGTAGTTCTACAGTGCTTGGTATGAGACAATTAATAAATTTGAATAAGACTTACATTTTTGTATTATGTGTAAAACTTGACATACATGTATATAATATACCTACCATATAATAATAATTAGGTTACTAAAGTCTTTTTTCAATACCTACGAAAGAAACAAAACTATTCTGCCAGTAATATTTCTACCTTGAATGCCCTTTTATGCAGGGCGTGCTACGTCTATCTCTACGTCATCTCTATGCCCTTAGTTTTATGCATGGATGCTACGTCTAAGCTCTACGACATCGATATTGCCCTTAGCTTTATGCAAGGCGTGCTACGTCTAAGGTCTACAATCTACATCTTAGCTAATGACTAGTTTTATGCAGGGCGTGCTACATCTATATCTACGTCTTTGCTAATGCCCTTAGTTTTCTGTAGGGCCTGCTACGTCTATGTATACGTCATCGCTAATGCCCTTAGTTTAATGCAGAGAGTGCTACGTCTATCTCTACGTCTTTGCTAATGCCCTTAGTTTATGCGGAGCGTGCTACGTGTATCTCTACGTCATCGCTTTTTTGGGGGAATGCGCATGTTTCTTTTGTTACTCCTTTGTAAAATGGCTCAGCTGTTTTGATTAAATTTGTTAATCACGTAGCTTATATCCAGGATACTTATTTTTAACATATATCAGAAACTATACATAATAGTTTATATTTATTCAATAAACTATTTTGAATTAACTTTAATATTAGTCAAACGTAAAGAATTAAGACTAAAACCCCGCGTAACTGAATTTGCGAGGGATTACACGCGTAGCAAGCTGTACCTACGTAATAAAAATCAATGAGTAAGCTTCTATCAATGTCAACACCCCGGTACTTGTGTAGGTACCCTGTAGTACCTGTAATTTACTTGACCAAATGCACGTACATGTGTAATGGCCACATAATCATCTATTTCAAAGATTTATTACTACCTATCTCTTATGTGCAATATGTCATATTCATATAATCCATCGAAACTGAAATTGAAAAAATATTTTCACTTAGGTTCATGCTTACGCACTGGTTGCGAACAAACTTTGGTCCTATCGGTAATTAAACTTGATGAAATCGTTTTTCTTTATCTCATTATGGAGCACCTATCATCATCATCTCAGCCGTAGGACGTCCACTGCTGAACATATGCCTCCCCCATGATTTTCCAAAAGGACATTTCATTTTTTTTTAATTGTTGCGGAGCACCTATGCAACAATTAAAAAAAAAATGAAATGGCATATACGAATCAAAAATGTTCCTCAAATACACATATTAAGACACTAAGTAGTTATATATAGGTACTGTAAACGTATACGTATTTATAAAATTGTGAGCATGACATAGTCTACAGATAAAAAGTTACACATATCTACTAAAAACTTTTACGCAAACAAGTTAGTTTCTGTGCGCTAAAATTTACATTGTGATCCCTCCGGAAAAGTCCGTTGAATTGAAATTAAAAGTAGCCCATCTTCTATTCATTTCATTAGCTATCTCAATTCCATATTTTATCAAAATCCGTCCACCCGATTCAGCATGTCAAAGTAACTAACGCACGCGATGCGAAAGTTGGTGAGTATGTAAGTCTATGCTTATTTATTTCAGCGCATGGTTGTCTGGAAAAGATAATCTTTATCTTATTTCTTCCAGATAATCTTTAATTTTTATGTAATGTATTTTATGCATATCTATGATCTCGGAATACGCTCCAACGATTTTCATGAAATTAGTATGCAGGTAGTTTCGGGGGAAATAAAACGATCTAGCTAGTTTTTTTTAGAAACCCTCGCGTTATCCGTGTTTTCAGGCAATGAAAAACTGCTACAACACAAAGTTTTACCGACACAACAACATTAAAGCTACTTGACAATAGATGTCGTTGTTATGCAACACAAAGCCAAAAACGTGTCAGAAATCTCAAAAAAACCAAGTTAAGCTCGATCATCCAGAAACTAACTAATATATGTATTTGTACTGTCGTGTACAAAGAGTTAGGTACTCTCTCTGATCGGAAGTTAAACATATAGCGTATATCCAGCCAATACGCGAACGAAGCGTGTAGTCTCCAAAACTAAATATACAGTCAAAACCTAACCATGCATCTCATACCATAATTACATCTGTACAATGCGGTACGAGGGTGGGAAATGTTTATAGAATTTTTCAATTGTACAGAATTGTCTCAATTCGAACCCTTTCTCGCCAAACCACAAAGAAATTGCTAACCATTGTGTTGAGGTGAGTTTTGACAATTGCCTTTCTGATCTTTACTAACGCTCATATTCTGAATAAAGATAAAAACATATTTGTACAAATTACCGGATGACTGGCACCGCAACTAATAACATCTATTTAAAGTTGCGTGAGTGAATTAAGCCATTGACTTTCCAATATTCTGGGATGATTTTGACAATGGATCTCTACGTTTTATTTTGCCATGCGCAGTATGGTTACTTGACAATAACTGCACACCCTCTTGGGATTACAAGGCATATGGTGTGATTGTTCTCGTAAAGAAATTGTACATGTACTTTTTGCCAGTTTTATTTAATTTAGCTTTACTGCTTTGTCATTCGCTATTCAAGTTGGTAAACGCTTTCTCTATAATTGAATAAAAATGAAGTGATCCAAGCCGGCATGCTGCGCATACAATACAACATACATATTGACATCGATTTGTTGCTATTCTAGTTGTGTTAACGGGGTGTCGTCGCTGAGATTTCCAGGATGCTCATCAACAGGTACATCTCTCAGGGTAAGTCTCGTTGGGGTAATTCGTTGGTAGAGTTCAAAACAGGAAGATTAAGGTGTGCGCGTTCTCGGCAAAACTATCTCCATTTCTCCTACTTCCTTCATTTTAGAATATCACCTTATACCTGAACAGCATCTCCGTCTCTTCCTTCTCTTCAGAATATCACCTTACCTGTACAGTGTAACCTAAACATCCTTGGCATGGATATCCGTAGCGACCTGAACTTAAAAATATAACAATGTGAACTGCTTTATTGACATTATTTGACGACCCCGTAAGCCTAGTCGGTAGCGACGCTTGCTTCGGGTTCTTGGGTTCGATCCGTGCAATGCCTCCCGCGACACAGGGAATCCTAGTGAGGGAGTGTAAGAGTGTACACGTTATTATTATAATTTCAAATAATGTAAATGCAAATTTAAGACACTTGTCCCGTTACCACTTTATTTTGTTATTCTTATTCGCTTTGGGGGCAATGAGACCTGCACTGACGTCCCGCTTGGGGTGTTTTCTGCATTTCCCCCTGCCAGCATTTACTCAAGCCAGTCTAACTCCTTTACATAGCGGAATATGGCCTTGGGTCGCTGCCATAAATGCTGTTTGAGGTGTTGTATAAACAACTGTCGATGATGCTTATGATGCTTCATGCGGTCTGGAATGGACCTCCAGTAATATTGTTTTTGCTCTAATTTTAAATTATGTTGTCACTCACTCATACACTTTCCCATTTATAATTTTTTTTTAATTATCATTTAGAGGAACCCACTAGGACTCGCGTGATATTTAGCGGAAATTTTCTCCGACTACCGTTTTGAAGCTCTTGGTTGGGGAGTCACTGTTGTGCACAACAGCGAGGCTCTACAACACCTAACTGACTCTGAGACGGTCGCACGGTGTCTGTCAAATGTCTTGCGTCCGAACTGTCGCACTTGCGTCTATATTGCTTTCAGTGTCACTGACACTGCCGTTTTATACAACTGTCCCACCATCTTATAAGATGTTCAGATGACAGTGTCGCTAGTGGAGAATTTGGTATTGCAACCTAAGAAATTCACTAAGAAATAAAGTACCATTTGAAAAATTTAATGCCGACTTCCATTCTATTCAGTTATAGGAGAGTATCGTAGAAAAAGGAATCAAAACATAGGGCAGTCTTTCAAAGGCACTCGTTAATCAGCAAATTCTGGAATTATAGTCCTATTAATATTATAAACATCAAAGTTTGTAGGATGGATGAGGCCTGCACTGACGGCCTGTACATTCGTACATAATGGCGGTTAACGCCACTGCAGTTCCAATTTTGCCCAAAACAGATAAGTTGGTGGCACTGTAGTAATTTGATCCGTTTTTTAATGTCAATCGGTGATAAAACGAGTAAGTCGCTCTCCTGATATTAAGCGTCGTGCTTAACCATAGCAGTTCAATGTCATTCACAATTATAAACTACAATAGATCAAAGCCTTTTGCAAAGCGGTTTAGCACAGAAGGAGGCCGCGGAGCGCTGGAGCGGGTCAGCTCGAACATCATTCTCCCTGTCCCGCTCCGGCGCAGACCGACGGGGGAACAGAGGAGGCAGTTCGCACACCTCCCTCCTCCGTAGTAGAGTAACTGGTGAAGAGTCGAGTCACTCTTCGTCGCCTTGTACGTGGTCACGTCTTGGGCCTTGATGAGCAAGGTAACCTCTTCATAGGCGCTGAGGCACAGTTAAGACCAATCCGGGCCTACCCCTGAGGCGAGATGGATTTTAGTCGGATCTGACACACACCCTCTTCCGTCACCCTCGTGGCGGAAATGAATTATACAACATTTATACCCTTTAAAATTGGTAACCCTGATATATAAAATGTTAAATTTCTTGCCCTGTAATTTCGCTGGAAACTGTCCCCTTTTACGAAACATGTTGACGTAAAACATGTAATGCTTGCACACTACTGCTTCACGGTTGAATAGCTGGCAAAGGTGTGGTACTTACCCAGGCGGACTACGGACCACCACTACCTCAATAGCGATTTTTAATTGGCGATAAATAAGTCGGCGCCTTAGTGCAATTCTGGTTGCGACCCGATTCCTCGCGTGGCGCGTTGCGCTAAGGTTGGCGCCTCCTATTAGAGTAAATATCGCATCCGTTCCAAAACAAAAAAGAAGTATAATCACTACTAAACCTTTAAAATAAATGCAGCCTCGGGGACGTAGTTAGTATGAACAGGTTTGTAAAATATCCCACGGTATTCAGAGTCGTATTTAAAACAACTCAGCTAGAGTTGATAAAATATTTTTATGACTAAGAAATTGAACCGACTTCAACACTAAAAGTGTGAAATAATTTGTTAAAGTCGGTACCATGATAGTTCAAAAGTACCTATTATCACAATATTGTGCGCATGGTATCGACTTTAACAAGTTATTTCACACTTTTTAGTGTTGAAGTCGGTTTCATTATTTGGTAAAAAAAAATCACTCAGTTTAGAGCTTGCTTCTTACGGGATCGATTGTCATTCACCGTCAATAACAATATCATTAAGAAAGGCGAAACACTTTTCAGTTATTGGAGTGTAAACCAAAAACCGCTTGACCGAATTTGAAGAAATTTAAATGGAGTCTACCTCTGACTACTCTTTCAAATAAAAAAATAATTATCAGAATCGGTCCTCAAATGGAAGAGAAATCGGTTAACATACAAAAAACATACAGTCGAACATAAAACCTCCTCCTTTTTGAAGTCGGGGAAATAGCCTGGTTTTATTGTACAATTTGGAAAATGTGGTACCGACTTCCATTCTTTTAAGTTATTGGAGTGTAACTTAAAAACTACTAAATTTGATGTACTTTAAATGGGACAACACGGGAAGCACTAGCTTTCAAACAAAAAAGAATTTTGATAATCGGTTCACCTAGTCGAAAGTTATGAGGTAACAAATATAAAAAAAACAGTCGAATTGAGTACCTCCTCCTTTTTGGAAGTCGGTAGAAAATGCTGAAATAAGGAACAGTGGATTCACGTCACTTATTTGTCTGAGTATATAATAACTACCTACTTTAACCTCACGCGGACGGAGTGTCGTTCACATAACCGTTGAGGTTAAAATTTTTGGTAAATAATTATTATTATCTGAAGAACAATTATTTACCAAAACTTTTAACCTTTAAATAATTTCGAGTCTATTAAGAATACTTGTTAAACGTTCTTTTGTTGGGCAAAATTGGTCTGAACTTTTCCGCAGGCATAATAATTAACGCCATTTTGGACGTGGTTGAACACAATGTATTGTATTTTGCACAAGTAATCACGGAATATGTATAAATATAATTGTCCCTTTGGGTGGATCGCGGTGCCTTACACAGACCTATAATGTATATTATTGTGCCGGAGCGCGCACGCAACACACTGCTTATAATTTCAATAAATATTTAAGGTATATTTTTTGCATATTTCTTTTTTTACTCATATGGTGTCTTGCTGAAAACGTTCAATCCATTCATCTGTTTTGGCATTTATTTCGACAACTTCTTTAGTTTTTAATTAAGATGACCAGATTATTATTTAATCTAGTTACCTGATTAGTTCTTTTCTACCGGCTTCCAAAAAAAGGAAGAGGTACTCAATTCGAATGCATAACTTTCGCCTGGGTAAACCGATTCTCAAAATTCTTTTTTTGTTTTAAGGCTAGTGCTTCTCGTGTGGTTCCATTTAAATTTCATCAAATTCAGTCGAGTAGTTTTTGAGATACACTCCAATAACTGAATATAATGGAAGTCGGTATTAAATTTATCAAATTTTAATTGTCGAAGGTAAAGGTAGGTAAACAAAAATCATGGAACTCGCGCCACCGTCACCGAACGCTTTGTCATAGATAATGAAGTTTTGAAGTAAAAACTTCTTTAAGCGCGATAATGGTTTCCAAGACTATCTATTGTTGTTGATTGTGTGTCTTAAAATAATTCGAATAGTTTTTACTTCTCTCGGCAGTCCCCAAAGACTGCATCGCTTAATTTTTTTGAAATGTTGTTTAACTTAAAAATATTCTAGTACTAGCTGGTGCCCGCGACGTCGTCTGCGCAGGATTAGTACATCTGCATCATACTGCAGCTTATTATCTTTTCCAAAACCTTATCTATCTTTATACCAAAAGGTCATTAAATAGTTACATGGTTATATGAGTTAATTTAAATGCTTAGTAAATCAATCAGTAAACACTATATAATTATAAAATACAGTACCTACGTACATACAAATATAAATTTAATCACAATGGAAAAAACTTACCATTACATTTCATCACCCTTGACGGCATTTGTGTTACATTTCATCACCCTTGACGGTCGTCGAGCACGTCTCGTCAGTGTATCGAGCTATCAAAAGGATATCGTGCTTTTGACTAACTGACACACGATCTTGACGTAGGCGGAGGTCTTATTATTTTGCCTATGCTGTGCCCAAGAATATTTCTTTCGCTTTTTAACCCGCGTGGTGATTGATGATGATGATGATGACGATGAAAAGTATCCTATGTGTTAATCCAGCCCCTCACCTACCTCCATACCAAATTTCATCAAAATTAGCCCCGTGAATAAGTCCGTTTGACCGTTAACGAGTAACAAAGATCGACACATCCATACATCCAAACTCACAAACTTTCGCGTTTATAATATTAGTAGGACTATACACAAAAATGTTCCATGTATAACATTTTTGTTTTTAAACATAATGACGCTACTTGATATCTTTTTATAAAATATATTTTTTATATAATAATTCGTTTGGTCTATGGAATGAAGCCACAGAAATAAATTTAATGTATCATTACTTTTGAATATATTTAATAGTCATTACTCCTAGCCCTTTAGACTCAGCGTTGACGAATCAGTCAGAATAAGTAACTATATACAGGGTGGAATTTTGTAATGCCACCTGAACGAGAAAGAACTCTTAATACTGTAGATAGAAAATTTTACTCAAAGCAAACATTCGTTTATTATTGAAGAGAAAGAAAACTGCATTCAAATATTTTCGAAAATTCGCTCACCACACCCGGGAATCGAACCGACTAAAATCTGTAAAAATTACACCTCTATTTTTATTGTATCGATCGTTAGGGTCAATTATAAGAATACAATATCTCTAACAAACTTTATCAATTAAATAAAAGGAAAACTATGAAATCTGGACTTATAAATTCAATGCCCCCCACTAAGCGGCAAGGTGACACTGGGAGCCGTTGAATGCAGGTCGCATATCACACACAGGATCGGTCACTCTGAAAATCTATGGGGGATGTCTATGTCAGCAGTGGACGTCCTGCGGCTGAGATAAAATACAATGGGTCAGGTTAAAGCACAGTAATTAATAATTATCTTTGACGTCGTTTATCCATTAATATTTATCCTTAATTCTCTGTCGTCCAGTATTTTCACTTACTACAGACCCCTTTATACCCTAACACATTAATGCTTGCCCAGATTGTCTGCCACTGTTGTGGTAGGTCTAGTTGCATTCCGAGCCAAAGGGATTTTTTATCTCTGACTCACGGAGTTCAAGCGTGAAAGAAGGCAGATTTCGCATTTAACACACTGACACACCCTCACACAAACACACCACAGGATACATATCATACACTATTTATATAACACATGGTACTTATTATCGATTGGGATTGATTACCCACCATCAAGATTTATAGTTTCACTTGTAGTGTCAGTATATACTCTTAATTAATGTACATTACGTAGGTTATTAAATACTTATTCAACAATTAGGTACTAAATGTGGGACGTGAGACTATACTTATGAACTAGTCAGTTAAACCAATTATTAATTTGTTTATATGCAACTGATTAAAAACAAATTAACTTAGACTCAACATACATAGGATGTTATTTTTATTGTGTTAATTTAGTGTTTGTGCGACTATGACTACCATTTTATGTTTTTTTTTTGAGGGGGGGGGGGGAAATGCTGTGCACTTCCCTTCCGCCACGGGGGTGACGGAAGGGGGCGTGTGGGGCTCAGAGCCACTAAAACCCCCCGTGAGCAGTCCTCCGCCAAGGTTGGGCGAGACAGGGTCGCGCTGGCAGTCACCATCTCGCCCCAGCGGTAGGCCCGGATTGATTTTAACCGGGCCTCAGCGCCTGTGAAGGGATGACCTTGCTCACCAAGGTCACCCCCTAGACGTGTAGGGCCGTGCAAACCGGCGAAGAGTCCCCCAACTATTCGCCAGTGACCCCACTACGGAGGAGGGAGGAGACGTGCAAACCGTCTCCTCCGTTCCCCCGGTCGTCTGCTCCGGAGCGGGTAAGCTCGGACATCGTTCGCCCTGATCCGCTCCGCGGCCTCCTTCTGCCTCATCACCGCTTCGCAGAAGGTGGCCACCGCCTGCCACGCTCTACGACTATGACTAACTAGTTTAATGTTGCACATAAGTTTATATAATGATTTTTCAAAATGGCTCATGAGTGGTTTTATAACTATATGTACATATAGTTACGATATGGTATTGTAATTAAACAACTTTAAACGGATAAAATCGCGTATAATTTCATATTATTTTATCCCGACGTTTAAAGTTGTTTAAAGTTGTCAAAGAATAATAAAATTAATTATTTATTAAATTAATTTCTTAAATCATTACATTATAGTAAATGTGTATAAGCTTTGAAACTTTGTCAAATAAATATATAAATAATTTTGTAACGGAGTCGTTGATTACTGAAAATGTTTTCACTTTCATACGTCTAAATGCGTATTCCGTCAAGATTAATAATTTAATTATTTACCTGAGTTGTTACATTATTAGGCTCAGTACTTCAATATAATTTTCAACAAAAATGAAAGGCCAAGTATAATTAAGTTGATTTTATTGATGCAATCCTTTGTCGTAAAAAGGCTCCAGATCGAGCATGGCCGGCCAATAACACCGACATCCATTGTTTATGAATAAAACCACAATAATACAGTTAAAAATAGCCAGATGGTGGCAATTTATATTTTTGTATGAAAAGGTTTTTTTTTCTATAGAAAATTCACAATAGGTTTTCAGGTCCCATTCTAGGCAGAGCTTTTATTACGGTAACTAGATGACTGATATACATACTTATATACATACATATGCATGCTGTCTGCCGTGTGGGCCCGGCGTACGAACAGGACCACCCCATCTCTTCCCGTTGATGCCGTAAGACGTTTCTTAAGACGACGCTAAGGAAATATCCGAGAAATAGGCAGCAGAATTTCCCGCAGTCAGCAGCGATCACCAAAACACCTGCCAAGCCTAGTGTATGCAAATCCCCTCTATGACAAGCAACATGAAACCACGGCCCCCAGTCCCCGGCAGCTTTGCTATCCGTGGCTACGGTAGCGGCCATTGGAGCAGAATTGGAGAGCGAAGATCTCTACCAGAGTTCCGGCTACCAATCCCATAAACGACCCCTGGCCCTGGCAACATATAATACACAGACGCTCAGAACTGACGAAAAGATGGTTGAATTGAAGGTGAATGCTCAAGTTACGCTGGGATGGGCTTATCTGAAGTCCGAAGACAGGGAGAGGACACGATAATCCTGAATGTTTTATTTATAAGTAGCGACTGCCCGCAATAGGCCCGCGTAGGCTCGGCCTTCGGCTTCGCCATACCTCCCATCTTTACTTTTTTTAATGTAAGAACGTACTACGTAGTATTAGCAAACATAAAAAAAATGAATGAAATCGGTAAAGCCGTTCTCAAGTTATAGCGTGACCAGGAGAAAGAGGGGTTCATTTTTTTTATATATATAGATATATATCTGCCACGAACATCCAGTTGCGGACTTATAGTAATGAAGTATTATTGTAGGTATATACTTTGCTAATAAATAAAGCGTATAAAGTGTTACAGATGGGATATGATGGATAAAATGTGGACTCTCAGAAGTTTTTTAAATATATATTTCTTACTGTGTTTAATGTAAATAATGTAATGTAAAATAATAATTAAAATTTAAAAATGTTTGGGACCGATGTGTTGATGACTTGGAGGTATATTTTTAAACTTGGAGGTGTCCTCACCTCCAAGTTTCCAGTACTACGACTTTCTCAAAAACTCACTCGGGCATATTCTCAAATGTCTATTATGCAAGTATGAATGTAAAAAAATCAACTATAAGGTAAAAAAAATCGCTCTTTAGGGACTCTTGCTACTTACAAGATCGATTGTCATTCACCGTCAATAAGGATATCATCTAGGCGAAACACTTTGCTTAAATGCGCAAACACGTTATTGGAGTGTAACTCAAACTCCGCTTTACGGAATTTGATGAAATTTAAATGCGACCACCTCAGTAGTAGTTTACTCTTTCAAATATAAATAGAATGTTGAGAATCGGTCCACAAATGGGAGAGAAATCGGTGACCATACATAAAAAATACACACAGTGGAACACAGAACCTCCTCCTTTTTTAGATCGGTTAAAATACAATCGATGTCAGGTTATTTTACTACTATTTTTGCCCTCGATTTCGTACGCGTAAAATAACATTAGCGCGAGGTTTGACACGGTCCAAGTCGGTTTACTCGTAAATCGGTTAAAAAATTTAATATAATATATTATATCCACTACAATTTTATCCAAATCCATTCAGCCCCGTCGGCAGCGTGAAGAAGTAATGAAAATCACTCACTCACATTCTCAATCAATCACAAACTTTCGAATTTGATATTAATGTCATCTCTTAAAACATTATAATTATACACTAAGTAATGTTTTATAAGTAATACAGGTAAGATAATTATCGGATGCAGTAGGTCTATATAATATTTCAATATACGAAGGCATGATGTTTTTTTATAATAATGTACAGGGAAAACATATACCTAGCTATACATAAATCTATAAAAATATATTATAAAGATGCAACATGTAAAACTTCAAATGAGTGTGCGGGTAGTAGAGTAAATTATCCTAAAAAAATATTTTTTTATTTAGACAGAATGTACATGTTTGTGCCGTTTGGGGTCGAAACTTTAGGCCCATGGGAGCCGTCCGCTCTCAACTTGTTTAGGGATCTGGCGAAACGTTTGGTTGAGGCGACGGGTGACCGAAATGCTGGCGCCTACATATAACAAAAACTTAGCAATGCCATCCAGCGTGGCAATGCCGCCAGCGTTTTGGCCACTTTTCCCCCCACCATGGGGCTTATAGATTAGTTTTTACTTTAATACTTTGTAAATAACATATTTTGTAGACAAATTTAATCCTAAAAATAATGTGAGCTGATATTTATATACTTACCGCCAATACGATCTTGTCATCGTGAGTATAGTTCAGTTTTAGATTTCGTGTAAATTTTGAGCAAGTTTTCTGTGTTCAAAGAAAATACGTCAGTACTGATTCAGATTCAAAGTGGCTGCTGCACACGTATGTCTCAATAGACCCGGTCAAATCAAAACGCACTGTACAACAATAACTTTGCTTAAGGTCATTGCTCACTAAGGTACACGGAATCGAAATAAACTGCGAAAAAATATATTAAGTAATGAAATAAGTATTAAGTCTTTTACTACGCAGGCGGTTCCATCAGAAAGACCGAATCCGTATTTTAGTTTATTATTGTTAAAGTGATTTATTTAAGTAGGTATATCTAATAATACATTTAAATATATATATACTTTATATTCTGTACTCGTTATGATAATAATGGAAGAAAAATAAAACCCGGCCAAGTGGGAGTCGGACTCGCGCACGATGGGTTACGTACCTACCATGTTTTAGGCTTACTTTAATCATAACGTTGTGGGCAAAGTCTTGCAAATATGAAATGCTCAATTGCTACTGAACATTTAAGAGAAGTAGTTTTGTAGTAATACAAGGGTTAAACACTATTAAACAGTTGAGAAAACTACAATATTTTAAGCATCATCATCATCTCAGCTGTAGAACGTCTACTGCTGAACTGCCTCTCCCACAAATCCAAAAGGACCCGTTGGAAGCGGTCTGCGTCCAACGTCGTCCTGCTACCTTTATTAGGTCGTCAGTTCACCTTGTCGGTGGACGACCTACGCTGCGCTTGCCGGCCTCCCCACTGTCACTTCAACTGGCTTATCTTCTGAGCTATGTCGGTGACTTTAGTTCGTCTACGGATCTCTACATTTCTGATTCGATTACGTAGAGATCCCCCGAGCATAGCCCTCTCCATAGCTCGTTGAGTTTTTTTCATAAAGTTTTATCACATTTTAAAATGATACATTTTTGTAACAAAATATTTGATTATATACGATTACGTGTCAATTGCATTGAAATGTACCAGGGATTTGTGATTACTGCGCTGCAATTCGAACGATAGTTTTCAATACAAGCGATTCTGAGTGAAACTAATCGGTGAAGACCATAATGTTACTCGCGTACCTCATCTGTTTTACAATGCAAGAGTGAGATTGCAAATTTTGATGGAATTGGGGAAACTCAATTTCCTTGGAAATAGGTTACTGGCAACATTGGGTCAGTGGCGGGCGATAATTGTGTAGGGACTGTCCGATGCTCCTTTGCCGACTTGAATTTAAGACCGAAGTGACCCTTAAAGCTTTGCAGTTAAGGTTGTAGTTTTGATTTGAAATGTATCATTGACAATCATGTAGCCTTGTTATTTACCTAGGCGTAAAATAATATGTTATTTGTAGTAGTTATATAAAACGTCAAGGAAGCAAAAGCCTTGTTATATGATAGTAACTAGTAATCATGAATAACGGATACAAACAACGAAAACAATTTATACCAAAAAACGGAATCGAGATCAACACAAAAAAGTGTGAACTGTGGCGTGCTTAGAGTAAGTATACATACTCTAAGGTGGCGGGCGTTGCGGTTTTCAACTCCTGTTAAGCTAACATGTAGACTACCGGCACAGTAGGCCTACCATGAGTTTACAACATTGATACCGGTATCGGCAACAGTGCTACCTTGCGGTCAATTGTAGAACTAAAATTGACAGCGAGTACGCCAATCACAAGCTTAATAGGTAGGCGAGATGGAGGATCGACAAAGGGTACGTTCCGGCAAGCGCCGTCAACGCTCACAATTCTCGCGCCCCGGTTTGCACTTCCCTTTGGTCGCGGCGTGAGCGTTTTCGGTGACGTCATCGATGACGTATCGAACGCCGCTGCTGATTTCGGCGCTTTCCGGAACGTAGCCTATAGATGACATTTACGTTGCCGACTCATGGTAGAGCTACAGGCATAGACTAAACTATATACTAGGAAAGCTACAGGACTCTAACTAATCAAAGATTGTGGCAAAGACTACAATGAATACTGAGTTTATTGTGGTACAATCGTATTATCTCATTTCGATTTTACAACTAGGTATAATAGTCGTATGTAGTAGAAACTGGAGTATCAAACCTCTATAGCACATAAATGTATCACTACCTATCATTATTCTAATCTCCATTTTTAACAGTCTTCAAAAAAGAGGAGGTTTCTCAGTTCGACGGTATATATTTTTATGTGTGTTCGCGGGTAACTTCGTCCCTTATGAACTGATTTTGATGATGTTTTTTTTCGCTTGGTAGAGTATACTTCCGAGATCATCCCATTTAATATTTCATTAAATTCGGTCAAGCGGTTTTGGAGTTACACTACAATAACTGGAATGTGTTCCGCCTATCTTGATGATTTATTGACAGTGAATGACAATCAATCTCGTAAGTAGTAAGGTAGTATTTTTTTTTACATAAATATGGAACCGACTTCAACACTAAACAATATAATTATACGGTCGAATTCAAAAACCTCCTTCTTTGTTAAAGTTGGTTAAAGAGTGTAAAATAACTTGTCGAAGTCGACACCATGCGCACAATATTGTGATAATAGATTATTTTGCACTTTCATGGCATCGACTTCAACAACTTATTTCACACTTTTCTGTGTAGAAGTCTGCTCCATTTTAGGTAAAAAAAAATATTTGAATATATGAGCAGTTATTAATCAACTTGTAAAAATGATTATACGTACACGTATGTTCACGTACTTACGGTTTAAGTTATTAAATTATTAATTAGCTCATGAATGTGCGCATATTTCAACTATACTTTGTAAGAACTTACATTCGGTTAAGCGTCGTTCCGATAAAATTATGTTATTTTTATTGTTTTCAAAACACATAATGCGGTAGGTCCTGACATCGTAAAACTGTAATTACCGTGTAGACCTTTCAAACGGAATTTAAGATTTCCTTGTATTTATTCAGGTTTGCATATTTTAATGTTGTGTGGACTATAAAGTTTTATTACATTATTAGGTACTAAATGATTAATCGGAAGGTTATCTTTGGTGAGTGTTGAAACCACATCAAATATTATACATCACGTACCTTAAGCAGCTAATTATTTCTCATTGCGCCTAACGTCCTAGTACCTACCTATCACTCCTAAATAAAATAACTATAAACCTGAAATAACTTTGGCTGCAGGTAATATTCGTATATATATTAATATTATAAAAAATACCCTACTTTATTAAGAAATACCACAATAGACAAACAAGAATACAAATCAATGTATTTGTAATCTATACTAATAATATAAAGAGGAAAGATTTGTATGTAACTATGTTTGTAACGAATTGGCTCAAAAAATACTGAACCGATTTCAAAATTTCTTTCACCATTGGATAGCTACATTCACCCTGAGTAACATAGGCTATATAAGATTCATCATCATCATCCATCACCGTGCGGGTGAAACTGCGGAGCGCAGCTAGTATAAAATAAAAATCAAATTCTAAATGTTAATGTTTTGGAGTGAGCGAGTGAAAGAATTAATGAGTGTGTGACTGAATGAATTGATGGATGAGATATGCAACGAAAACAACTAATAAAGCTAAATATTAAGTAATCTAAATCAAATTAAAACATTTTTTGTGGAATATATTATACATGGCTGAGTTTTTTAATCAAGGGTTCCCAAACTTATTTTGTCTACTGCCCACTTTGAGAATAAATTATATTTGAGCGCCCCCATTTTTTCACTTACTTAAAAGCATTTCCATTCAAATTAAATTAATGATTGTGAGCTATATTAGTGGAGAGTTAAACATTCATTCTCAACGAGACTTTTACTATAACCCGCAAGAGTTAACTTGAGACCTGAGCGCAGTAGGTAGCACACAACGGCGCTCAGGTCTCAAGTTAACTCTTACGGACTACACCTGCCAATGAGAATGATTATTGAAACGCAATTTTATAGTATTCGGACAGAGTATCTTTTATTCAAAATATAACAAACATAATCAATTCTAATATAAACTAATATAAAAAAACTAATGTCAAGGATGAATCTGATGCTGTTTTATAAGTTTATACCATTCCCCCTCTAAAAAGCTTATTTTATTCACTGAAAACAGTGAATAAAAAGGCCTTTTAATCACTATTTTGGTGTTTGAATTTAGACATACCAATACATTCGATCTCCATCTCAATGCTTATACAACTTGCTTGCTTGAATACTCTATACAAACTCCTTGCGCATAGAATATTAGACATACAAACTCTTTGTGCAAATACTGAACTCCTCGGCCGTAAGGTTTGATTGGTCGATATTTGTGACAAGGAGTTTAGCATTAGAATAAAAACTGTATTGTTAAATTAAGCAATTTAAATATTTTTAAATTACTATTTTCGCATAACATATTTTTCTCTCGTAGTCATGGTATAAAGTATAGTATGCAACTCTTGAATAAAACGGATTTATATCGAGGGCCATGAATCACTCGCATCGCTCAGGATTCTAACACTTGAATAACTCGCTACGCTCGTTATGCCATCATCACGAATCACTCCCTGCGGTCGTGATTCAGTCGTTAGAATCCTTCGCTTACTCGTGATTCATCATATGGCCACGCTTTAAATCCGTCCTTTATTCACTAGTTGCATAATATACTATTACTCAAGAGAGTCATTTTATTGAACCTGATATAAACAACACCCACATTTTTTTGCCCCCCTTTAGGCCTGCAGCGGCCACATGTTGGCGTTATCGCCCACTTTGGAAAAGGTTGTATTAATCATTGCATAAGACCGTATACAATATTCTTTTTTAAGAAAGAATTTTGCCCATTTGTTTGCTCTCTATTAGGGACTAGGATAGTCAATGTACGAATTAAGTGAAAAACCTTTTCAAAAAAATCCCAGCTTTCCTCTTAATAATGATAAGGACTGTTTCTGTAGGTAATAGGCTCCCCCCTATTACATAAGACGGAAATCCAAGAACATAGTATTTTTTTCAACGTCTACACATGGTCTTCAGGTCCCAAACTACGTAATAAGGGAAAAGTGAGTGTTATGTTTAAACACATCTACCTACAGACTTGAACAACTCTGACATCTTCACGATGTAAAGGTGTATTTCTAACTACCTTCATTGTATGCCTGAAGTTTCAGTTAGTGTGTGGCATTAGGAGGTTTATGAACAAACTACCCTTGCTAACCCCTCGGTTTCACCCGCGTGGTGATTGATGATGATGAAAAGTATCATGCTTAAGTTACTCCTTATAAAGTCAGCTATCTGTCACTGAAAGTCTCGTCAAAATTGGTCCAGTCGTTTCAGAGATTAGCCAGAACAGCCCTTTTTAATGTAAGTATACCGTCTATACTTTCTATATTTTCTTTCTATTTAATTAACAGTAAACTTTGTTTTTAATAAGGAACTTTCTGTACGATTGTGTCCAGAGGAGGGCGTTGACATCTGCGACACAGTTATACACTTCTGCAGATGTCATCGATTCTCATACGTTAGTAGCTTAATAATGTTATGGTTCCAAGTAAATAAATTATGATTTTTGATATGCATTTAAGTAGTGAAAAGCTGTTCATTTGAAATCACAAACAGATACTTCAATTTTATTTATCTGTATAGACACCCCAAATGGTGTTAATTAACTCTTCGATACCGCACCTTTATTTTTTGAATCTTTTCATCATTATATCTTACAGATATCCTAATCTTAACATAATCGGCTGTCCAGTACACACAGGCTAACGGCTAAATAAATTTCAAAGAAAATAAACTTTTACATTCAATTTAAATCCATAACATTTACAATTTAAAACCTTCTTATTTTCTGAAGAAAACTAAGTGTATCTACACGTATAAACGCAATTAACGTCTAAATCATGCCAAACTTTGGATCCGCGAAACAGCCCCAACTGTAATCAAATGAAATAAAAGCACCATTCGGTCAATTAAGAACGAATCAAAACCGATGCTAAACTTAATGACCGCGTCAACACTTTTATGACGAACGCATCGAATCGTATTGCCATTTGATGCATTCAAGCTTGCTTTACGACCAACCTAAAACATCCAGAAATAATGCCACCATCTTATTCAAATGTCCCGAATTGTCCTTTTGAACCCTCGGTACGGGATATCATAGAGAAATGGTTTCTCGTTATACGCTGTAGCCCCAAACTATCATCCTTTATGTTTCATCGACTCACTAGCTTTATGTCTCTTGGTTTCACTCAGAAAATTTCCGTTCTCGCAGAGATACTTTTAAACTATTGTTGTATTGATTTTATATTGTTGTATTTTTATATATTGTACTAGGGACTGCCCGCGACTTCGTTCGCGTAGTAGGCCCGGTTTTTGGCCTCGCATCTTTTCTTGGTTTATCTTTCATAAGAACCTTCACTTGACAATAACTTTTAAATCAACAAAAAAAGGATGAACGAAATTATTCCGTCCATTCACGCGTGATGCGATGACCAAGGGAAATAGAGATTGATTTTAAAAAAGATTAGGTAGGTAGTTTATAAGAAGTAACTAACTTGACTTGACTTAATGATTTCTTCAAGGTTTGACTTGACTTGGATTTGACTTGACTTCTTTGTTATATGGATTCTGTAATTGTCACAACTCTGCCAGTGTGAACTGTAGTTTAAGAATACGATCGGTGATAAGAAGAGAGAATCGTAAGCATTTCTAAAATTCTAAAAAATAATAAAAAAAACTATAAAATTGCTGATGCATATATAAAAAAATGGTTATTACTTATTTGTAATGTCGGTTTAAGGACGATAATTTTACATGATAAAGTCATAAGAGAAGCCGGTCGCTGAGGCCAATCGTTCCTCTCTATCGCTTGTTCTGTGCATTCGCTTGCACGCTCGGCTCAGGAGGAACGTGACAATGAGTCATACTTTTTCGTTTGTGTCGGCGTTCTTCGATTTATAAGACCTTATCACGTCAAACAATTATCTATTGGCACTAGTGCCAAGATCATGACGTGAAGTCAATAAGTAAGTGTATGGACAAATAATTATAGATGTATTAACTTATTTATTAATCTGTTGCTATAGTATTTACTCTATGAAAATTGAAGTAAAACCCTTCCTGCGTGAAGGCGGTATGTCTACTAGGTATATAGAGTTGAAGTTGTGCCGTAAGTTTGGTCGTAAATTGCTGATATAAAGATACTAATTAAAATCCATTAATTGTTCGTGAATCCTTAAAAAACACTTCAACCCGGTTTTTATGGATCTTGGGATATATAACTAGACGTACAGACAGACAGAGAGTTAGACTGTTTTTTTCTAAATGTAGATGTATTTATGAACCGGCAACTTTTGTTGCTCGAACAGTTTTTCATTCCAAGCAAAGTTTACGATCGCTATCGCTACAATATTTTACGACTCATGACTGTATCGCAATGAGTTGCATCGGTTTTATATTACTTTAATTTCACCGCCAGAAAACCATAAAAATATGCAAAATGGTGTATAAAAGTCGTTCGCGGGGCGACAGTAAAACGCGTTAATCCTTGCAGCTTGCAGCGGTGGCGATCGATACTCTGTTAATGTTTGGACTCGATCAATCAGAACTATTTCTTATTTTCAACCGACTTCCAAAAAAGGAGGACGTTCTCAAGTTGCCGCACATTTTTTTTTTATGTATGATCACGCATAACTTTTTACAGAGTGATCCGATTTTGATAATTATTTGTTTGGTAGAGTATACTTCCGAGGTGGTCCCATTTAAATTTCATCAAATTCGGTCAAGTTGTTTTTGAGTTACGCTCCAATAACTCAAAATTGTTTCGCCTATCTCGATGATATCGTAACTGACGGTGAATGACAATCGACCATGTAAGTAGAAAAGGTCACTAAAAAGGATGAAATAAAAATGTTTACCAAAAAATGGAACAGACTCCAACAAAAAGTGTGAAATAATTTGTTGAAGTCGGTACCAAGCACACAATATTGTGATACTTTTGCACAATCATTGTACAAACTTCAACAAGTACTATTTCAGACTTTTAGTATTGAAGTCGGTTACATTTCATAATTTTTTCTACTATACCTATTAGTATGGATGAAAAAAAGAAGTAGGTATAACCGTACCAAGATATGTGTGCGTGATGCACGTGCAGCGTAAGACGGTATTTTGATAAAAAAAAATTACAAAGTGCTTAAGTGTTTAAGTGTACTTTTACCAAAACCATATTACAATATTTTTTTTTTGTTTTATGATATTTGGAAACTGTACAAGCATGAGGGTCACCTAATGTTAAGTGGTAAGTTCTGTCTATAACTCATGCATTTCCTCACAAGTGACAATTGCGTAATAAATAATGTATTATTTTGCCTTATAAGGGACAAACAAAAGCTGAAAACATCAGTCGATAATTTACCGGTTTTAAAATGAAGTTCGATTTCCCAACATTCGTACATCGGCGAGCTCACTCGAAGAAGACATCGACCACGATGACTTTATGCTTAGTGAATACCAAAAGAAATAATAAATAAATACCTTGTCAACGGCGATGTCTAAGATGTTACATCCTGAGCTTGTTGACGAGCACAACGATGAAAAAGTGTGTTTGTAATGTTAATCTCAAGAACTACTGTGCCGATTATAAAAATTCTTTCACCATTGGAAAGCTACGTTCACCCTGAGTACCATAGGCTAATATTTTATTTCATTATCATCACCCATCACCACGTGGGTGAAACTACGGATCGGAGCTAGTAATAAATAAATAATTATAAATAATGCTAAATTACCAACCAGCCAAAGGTTTCGTTGTAAAAACAAAAGCGTACAAAGTTTTACATACACATAACAACATAATCAGATAAGAAAATATACATAACTTTATTTTAAACCACAAAAACCAGACTAATTTCAAAATGGCGCGTCGACAATTAAACAATCAAGAATGTCGTATACAAAGACATTCTGTAGATGCCTCGGCTTAGATACAAAAGTTCCAACACATAAATATAATTAGCTAAGCGATCCACGACGTAATTCAGGTACAAATTACCGCAAGGCTCAAGATATAATTTCAAGATGGCGTCACGACGATAAAGCCGTCACCATCGCGTATCACTCACATTGTAAGACAACTCAATGTACCCACGGGATGAACTCGTAAATATAATAATTAGTTTTAGTGCTTAATCTGGGATAAGACACACGGATGGTTCGACTGGTGTGCGGATCCCACGAATAATAAGTAGCAGTGCAACGTTAGAAAAATGTAACTGTAAAATAAGTGTACCTATACACACACAACGTCTCTTTACATCTCGTATTCGGAAAATTTTCCCTAATTATGTCACTAATAATAAAATCTTATAATTTATTGAATGTATTGCTTTTTTGTTTTTGTTTTTTTTTATTTTGAAACATCATTGGTAGCGGTTAGAACTAAAATAGAAATAACATTTATAATTTTTAGTGAAAGAACGATACTATTTGCGGTTTTGACTTAACTCTGGAAGTTTACTACACAACTTTAGAAAAATATCGATGCTACTAGTAGCTTAGTTACAGTAGGGAATATATAGCGGCGGATCTTGCTTGATAAAAAAATCATCCCAATTCAATGACAGTTCCCGATAAATCGTAAAAAATGTATTTGGTAATTTGAAATATCACTCAAGATTTTATATTTGTTTTAAGTGAAACATTGCACTGTTTACCTACCAGAAAGACATGATTGTTGGATTCGTATAACATTTCGGAATCATAGCTTAAACAATTTTTGTAATAATATAGCTGCAAATGCAAGGAGTATACTAGAACGTACAAAATTATTCAAAGGCAATGTCACGTACTGTAAAATTATAAAAAGAACGTACTTACAATTTTGTATTTCCCAATGCGAGCTTGTTTACCATCTGACATGCTCGTGTGTCACATAACCCTTGCGGTCAGTCCACGATATAAATAAGAAGAGGAAATGCACTAAACAAGGCAAAGAATTTCCTCCGGACCATCGTCTAAGCTTTTGCGACTATCCTAATGAATACGCGCCTTTATTGGAACAATTTATGTAAACTCTACTTTACAATTTAGACATACATTCTGAAGCTACTTGACGGAATGTTTAGGTACCTTATTTTATAGTGAGTGCACAACTTCTATCTACAATGTTTTGAGATAGTATTACTTGGTCTCATGATAAAATTTAAAGTGATACATTAAAGTTATTCAGAAAAAGATAAGCCAGTTAAAGTGGGCAGGGCTACTTCCCCAGACGGACTCTGCTAATGGCTTACCACTACACAAAACATCGTCTATATATAATCAAAAATACATCTCGTGGTGCCTACATAATCAAAAAATACAACCCACCTTTTTAATCATCATCATCTCAGCCGTAGGACGTCCACTGCTGAACATAAGCCTCCCCCACAAATTTCCAAAAGGACCGGTTGGAAGCGGCCTGCATCCAACGTCGTCCTGCTACCTTTATCAGGTCGTCAGTCCACTTCGTCAGTGGACGACCTACGCTGCGCTTGCCGGTCCGAGGTCTCCACTCTAGAACCTTCCGGCCCCATCGGCCATCTGTTCTGCGTGCTATGTGGCCTGCCCACTGCCACTTCAACTGGCTTATCTTCTGGGCTATGTCGGTGACTCTAGCTCGTCTATGGATCTCCTCATTTCTGATTCGATCACGTAGAGAAACCCCGAGCATAGCCCTTTCCATAGCTCGTTGTGCGACTTTGAGCTTGCAGAGTTTTTGAACTGTTGTATTTCTGAACGGCACTGAGGCCGTAGCACAAACAATTTGCGATAAAGTTTTCGTATCCTAAGTGTTAACGCGTCACGCTTCGGCGTGATATATTAATGACAGTTTGTACTGTTTCACGTGAATGGCACGTTACGTTACACTTACGCAGTTATTGGAAATCGTGACGCTTACTTACTACCTACTGCTTTTCGACAACAGGCGAGCGAATCGTCTCGTGACCAATAAAAAAGACTAGGTACCTACATACAGTTTTTGTGCCCCGCGGATGTCGTTCTTGCTTTTCAAATAGTCAAGGAAATGCACTGTACGTATTTAGGGTGGAAAAGGATATGATGGACTTATTCTACCTTTAGTAGGGAGTGATTGGGCCATTGTTATATCTAATTCATTATGTACGTCTATATAGGAGGGACCTGTGTCCAGGGTTTTCGTTCAGCCTTCTGTGCTTATTCTCTACAGCCGTATTTATAAACAAGCAAAAGTACCTACTTAAGTAACGATTTTGAAGAATTTGAATTGAATTCGCCTGTTAGAACTGTCAAAGGCTAGAATTCTTAGCCAAGAATCTTTCTTCAAGTAGGTAATTACTTGTTTAAAAATACGGCTGTAAGAGCAAACATCGTTGCATCTTTGACAACGTCCGTGAATCAAGACGAGATGACAAGAATCGTTGGAAAAACAACCTTGTGTACGCGGGCGATATCTCATAAAGTATTTTACATCGGTGAGCTCGTCGACGCTCGCAACGTCGAATCATTAGAGAATCGCACGTACAAGTAGACATTGATTGACAAAACGCACGCGCATCCAGGGCGGATAAGGAAATGAGACTCATCCTAATATTAGTACCTAACTTAGGCAGTTATTGAGGCATTGTTTTATCTAATTGTATCATAATATATGTATAAAGGACCGTCCGTCCGTCCGTCGTCTCCATCCGTTCCGGTGTCGAATTCAAGATATAGTTTCTTAGAAGTATTTAAGTGTACGTTATATAAATAAGTTGAAGTGTTTCGAATTAGAATAAGGTGTTCTTTGAAGCGATTTATAAACATTTTGTTTCAAATGAATGTCATATAAATGTAAATAAATGTTTACTGATATGTGTGGTCTCATCAAACTACTTGTCTCGAGACACTGCGAGTTTCTATGATTGTAATGAAACCCGAGAATGTTGTTAAAATATTGTATTTCTTCACATTTCATATTACGAGTATTAACGCATAGGTTAGACATGAAATCTTGAATGAAGTTCGAGTTCACTTTTTAATCTCTATACAATATAACTATGATTAATTGCGGGTAGCATGTCGGTAGTTGTAGAAAAAGTGTATTATGGCTTTACGTCTGCTGGCATGATCGTCTTTGACAAGTATTGAAGCGGAAAATTTGAGCCGCGACACTACTTCTACACATGAAAGAAAGTTTGTGAGCATGTTCGTTTTGTAAAGGTAAGCGTTTATAAAACATGAATGGCATAATATTTAACCAACAAGAGCGGTTGTTCGAAAGAAACTTGAAAAAAGCTGGTACAAATGCTCTCGATAAATCAGTTGTCGGTTTTATATCGCTTCACATAAACATACCTCGGAACAGCATATTCCAATGTATTCCTTTATAATAACCCTAAACCGCACATTGAATGTTTTCAATATCCAATTAGAAAAAAAAACCTTTACGTTTTGTAAGTAACCAAGACGGTCTGAACCCTAAAATGAAATCTAGACTATATTGCTATATAACTATATAATATATATAACTATATTTTAACAATAATTTTGTTGCGGTCGGTTGAAATTGTTATTAATGCTGAAAAACGGACGTTAGTTTTTTATGGAATTGGCATTGCAGGTTACAAAGTAATGTTTGCAAGAGTGCTCTTACGAAGGGCTAGCTACGTTGTTATGTTTACTATTTAAGAAAGACCTTTGTATTGAAATAATGTGATAAGCGAAAAAATCGAAAGCATGCAAAGCATCAACTTCACCCAATTTCCAAAAAAAAGTCTAGTGGCTCGTAAGCTATAGACCTCGCGAATGTACATAGCTTAAACTGAATAAATATTCACCGCACACATTAAATTTCCAGCGCCATCTAGTTTCATTTTAAGATACTAAATCCTATGAAAAGAATTTTAGTGGAATAATTAAATTTAGTAAAATTTAAATTACAATTAAATTTAGATTTAAATTAAAATTAAATTAAATTTTGTAGAATAATTAAATAATTTCCATTTTGGATTTTTTTTAATTCCCAAATTTGATTAAACAAAAAATATATACATATTGAACCTGCTCACAACAATTTCACAAGAATCTGTTTAGAAATGCGACCTGTAGAGAAGAACAGCCGTACATCCTGACATAAGAAAGCATTTTGCCCAAGTTGTTGCAGAGACGCTTCGCTCGTGCTTCGCTGACTCGCTCGGTCAATTACTGTTTGAAAGATGATGATTATGATCATTTCACCGTAAAGACGGAACCTATTGGGCAGTGCACATGCAAGACCTTTTGCACAGTGGTAACTAGAGTATCTCATTACAACTTTAAAAAAATCCATGCTATAGATACATGCTAATAAAATCAGGGAATCATATGCTCACTGAGAGAATCACGATACGCTCCTACGTGACTAGGATCCCATAAACCAATTCTAGTGGAACTAAGAAAGCGAAAAACTGGGACAACACAGAACGCTTACAAATTGCCACAGTTTACCAGACTAGCTACAGCAGGTGGTACACGAAAATGTTCTCAGAATCGTTTAGCACGATAAATATGGTAATCGAGGCGTCACCACGCATATACATAGGCGTTGATGTTCGCGGAGCGAGAATTTATTCCAATGGAATTTATATGGACGCGATGCGGTAGGCCATGGTAACAATGGCTTCAGACGTAATTAAAAGATGTATAGATAATAAGATTGTTTAGATGCTGTTGTACTTACGTATGTCTACATTCGAGCTTGGAGTAGGAACTCCGTGTTTAGGTGGGTAGTTGGGAATTCGTAAAGTTAATAACAGTTTCTTTTTGGCATTATGCTTTACTCTTGAGCACAGAAATCGCTTAGGAGGAATAGTAGATTGTTAACCGAGGGTCGAAAGAATCAATTCCCGCGGTATTTAGAGGCTTATAGTCCGAGTAGGAATTAATTCTTTTACCCGTGTTAAACACTCTACTTTTCATTTCGAATATGAGGAAAATAAAACTAGTTTTTTATCTAAACTATTTATTGATGGCAGCGTTCCGGAAACTTTGCGAAGGATTCTCGTCAAAAATATCTCAGTGCCTCAAGACGAGAGTCTTCGACCAATGTGTGTTACCAGTGATGACTTATGGCACTGAAACGTGGTCTCTTACTATGGGCCTTATCGATAAGCTCAAGGTAGCACAACGAGCTATGGAGAGGGCTGTGCTCGGGGTTTCTCTACGTGATCGAATCAGAAATGAGGAGATCCGTAGAAGAACGAAAGTCACCGACATAGCTCAGAAGATTAGCCAGTTGAAGTGGCAGTGGGCAGGGCACATAGCACGCAGAACAGATGGCCGATGGGGCCGAAAGGTTCTAGAGTGGAGACCACGTACCGGCAAGCGCAGCGTAGGTCGTCCACCGACACGGTGGACAGACGACCTGAGGAAGGTCGCAGGACGACGTTGGATGCAGGCCGCTTCCAACCGGTCCTTTTGGAAAATCATGGGGGAGGCCTATGTTCAGCAGCGGACGTCCTACGGCTGAGATGATGATGATGATGATTTATTGATAATATATTAGTAGTTCTACCTACCTATCTTCTATCTACCTATTTAAAATTAATTGTCAAATTAGGACAATTCGTAAAATTAAAAGTTACATTTTTGTTTGGAATGTTTATGCTGTTTGATATATTATGACAAATTTGGCTGTTCTGGATATCTGTAAAAGTAGGAGACTCTGGTATTTCATCAGACGATGGATTCCATGGCGGATACTCCCTGGAATTTGTCGACTGAGGCTAATTGGGGCGTATATTTATAGTTTCAAAACAAACAACAAAATTTATTTATTTGGAACCATAACATTATTAAGCTACTAACGTATGAGAATCGATGACATCTGCAGAAGTGTATAACTGTGTAGCAGATGTCAACGCCCTCCTCCGGAGAAATCGTACAGAAAGTTCCTTATTAAAAACAAAGTTTACAGTTAATTCAATTTCTAGTATGTATACACATAATTGAATATAAATAAGGTTACAAAACTAAATAAAATTTTGCAAAAATATATGTTTTTTACGTATTATTTACGCGCGTGTGTGTGTGTGTGTGTGTGTGTGTGTGAAGCTAATTATTTCAATACTATCAAGAGATTTTCAGTATCTTGATATGATAATGACTGAAGCCATTTTATACATTTTGTTTTGCATTTATATGTAGTAAGGGGATAAATGTTCAATTCTTTATTTAATCTGTTGTACAGCATCGAGCTAATACATTGATAATGTCGGCGCGCTACTGCTGTCCGTTTCTTTGTAGTGATACAGACCAAATCGTATCTGCGTTTGGTATACATGAGGGTCGGATCAAATGGTAGTTGTGTATGTTTCTTTAATACCGTATGCAGGATATAAAGTTGCCTGACAGTTAGGACTTGGCATAGCACGTACAGTTCAGTAGTTGGGAATCGAAAATGTTTTTTGGAGAGGACTTTGAGTACAGCTCTCTGTGCCCTTTCCAATAATAACATATTCGATATTCCGGTACCACCCCACGAAGTGATACAGTAAGATATAACGGATTGGGCAAGAGCATAGTAAACTGTCTTTAAGTATTGGAAGTCAACTATATCTCTGAGGTTTTTAAAAATATAAATCAATTTCCGCACTCTAGACACCATATACGTGATATGGTGCTTCCATGATATAGCACTGTCAATCATAACACCTAAGTACTTGATGGAATAGGAACGATCTAAAGAAATACAGTTGCAGATTGTAGAACTTGTGCTATTATCACACAGGTGAGCGTGTAATTCAAAGGAAGCAGTTGGTTGACCCGTTTTGGATAGGTTAAGAGTTAAATAGTTACAACATAACCAGTTCATAACAATCCTTAATGCATTCTCAGATAACTCCTGCACTTCTGCCCAGCTGTGGCCATGAACCAGAAGAACTGTATCGTCGGCATAAGTTATTAATTTACAATTTGGGATGGATAGGTTACATAAATCGTTTACGTAAATTAAAAACAACGTAGGTCCTAAGACGCTACCTTGTGGGACGCCATAGCTAAGTGGTTCCTCTCGGCTATGAATACCATCTATCACAACCTGCTGGGTCCGATGGCTAAGATAACTGCAAAACAGGTCTTGCACAACTCCTCTAATGCCAGCACATTCAAGTTTAGAAAGAAGAATAGGGATAGAGACAGTGTCGAATGCTTTTGAGAGATCCAGAAAGATACCAATAGTCCTCAGCTTGTTGTCAAAATTTTCAATCACCGTTTCCGAGAGTTTCAAAACAGCTTCGTCTGTGGATCTTCCACTTCTAAATCCAAATTGATTCTCGGAGAGGATTTTATTCTGATTTAGGAATTGCACTAAGCGCTTGTTGATAATCTTTTCAAAAACCTTCGACATAACTGTTAGCACAGAGATGGGTCTATAGTTTGAGACACTGTCCCTATCACCACTCTTAAAAATAGGATGAACTAAAGCTTTTTTAAATATTTGTGGGAAAACGCCAGTAGTAAAGGAGAGATTGAAAATATGACATAGAATAGGAGTAAGTACCTTTTTGGTGGCTTTGATAATAGACGTTGAAATACCGTCCCAGCCAAGAGCACAATTGTCTTTTAGACTGTGTATTACATGAAGAATTTCATCATATTCAACCGTATATAATACCATAGAATTTGAAGGTGGGCAAGGCTTACCGGTAAATTGAGCAGGATTTGAGGTGTAGTTAGAAGTATTTAATTTAATTGGAGAGGGGATTTTGGAGGCCAAAATTTCTCCAATACTGGCAAAATAGGTATTCACCGAATCAACCGACAAAGATGGGTCATCGTGAATTTTTAATAGATTGTTTGCGGAACTTGGTTTTTTGTTTATATTGGCAATTTTATTAATCATACTCTACGCCTTTTTTGGATTTCCTCTAACCTTCTGAAACTCAGTTTGATGGTACTCACGTTTTACTTTTTTTAGTAGGTTGTTACAGAAGGTACGGTAGCGAGTGTAGATTAATTTATGGGTTAAGTTACCTGGGTTCTTTTTATATTTTTTATAGAGCTTGTCTCTATTTCTAATGCATCTTAAAAGGCCTGGAGAAATCCATGGCTTAAGTAACCTTTTCTTGCTAGAAATTTTAACTAAGCGAGTATGTTTACTAATAATGTCTGATATAATGTGAACAAAAATTTCAGAAGCTATATTTGGGTTTTTAGAATATAAAATAGAAGAATAATCGAAGTTTGTCAGATCTTTGACTATTGCTGCAATGTCTAAATTTTTTGAGGTATGGCTGGAGACGCTTCTTTCCATGTGTAAATTGCAACTAAATAGAACAGGGTTGTGGTCGGTAATCACTGTATCTAGGACTAAAGTTTTGGCGTTAAAGGGAGTGCGAGCGATTACATGATCAAGGCAGTTTTCCTCTCTAGTCGGAAAATTATGAGCTGGAAGGAGTGCATGTGACGCCACTAGATTAAGGTATTCTTCAACACTAGAGTCAGTCATTGAAGGTATGATATTGATATTCAGATCTCCAATCATAACTAGAGAGTTGAACGATTTTAATGAGGTCAGAATGAGGTCCAAGCTGTTAAAAAAGGGGTTCAAATTTTTATATGAAGGCGATCGATATAAAGCCACAACAGCTAATTTATTCGAAAATTGGATTATTAAACAATTAGCGTCATTGAAGACTGGTTCAATAATAGTGTATATCTTATCCTTCCTAATGTAGGCTACAACGCCATCATTTTGATTCTTAAAACCAGATTGATGGGAAGCGAAACCAGGAAGTTCGGGTATATAAGGGCATTTGCTTAACCAGCATTCGGACAAAATAATGACATCAATCCTTACGCTAAGTCTATGAATTAAGATTTGAAGACTATCAAAGTTGCAGTTTATACTTCTAATATTGACATGGAGGACGTTTAAACTGTTGTTAGTATTAGATATAAAATTATCAACAGCTTCTGGTGAACATATAGCAGAGTCTGAAACAGATATTTGTTCTATATCATTTATCAGGCGATTTATATCATCCATTGTAACATTGAGAAAGGAACAATTGGGCAGAAACATAAGATTGCAAAGCTAAAAAGTAAATGCATTGCCAATGCTTTAAATACGAGCAGTAATTTGTTGATAAAGATTGAGCTTCAGTAGTTTTTGTGTGTATGTTAGTGTCTGTGAATGAGTTTATAAGTAGTGAGTATGTATAAAAGCGAACAAGTATTGTGAACATAAGCCTAATTAATATTTCGTAATTTATAAAATAAAGAAGGAGGGTGGTGCGAAGACACCACTTTTCTAACATATTACCACAGTCTAGTCATTTCTGAACTTGCAACTTCTCTAGGTCCAACTCACTGGTCACTCGAATTAGAGGCCCATTCTCTCTTTTACGAAGAAATATTTTTCCATGCGATACCCAGCAGAAGTTGTAATCATTAACTTTAGCATAGTCCCTGGCTAAAAAGAAAAGCCTCTTCATTTTTGCAGTAAGGTTCTCTGATACGAAGATTGGCTTCGGCGGGCCACTTATGCGGAGATGTTCCGTGGTTAATCTAAGTGTGCCTTTGTTAAAGTTTCG
Source organism: Selenia dentaria (assembly GCA_917880725.1). Taxonomy (NCBI): domain Eukaryota; kingdom Metazoa; phylum Arthropoda; class Insecta; order Lepidoptera; family Geometridae; genus Selenia; species Selenia dentaria. The sequence continues at coordinate 9,832,916 of OU862895.1, read as the reverse complement.
GTACTTATTTATTATATTTTCCTTTTGCAAGTTAGAACACAATTCCACTATAATTGTTCTTTTGGCTGGGTCTTTAGATCTAATGCGAAATATATCTTTTATATCATTCTTTTGAATGGAAACCTTAATGGCCTCTCCAACCTTAATTAAATTGTCCACAAGGGAAGATTTTGTCTCCGAAGGGGCCACTGGAACGTTTCTAATTTCCAAGCAAGATGATCTACAGCCTCGCTCTAAAGCGTCCAATCTATCTTCCAAAACTTTGATATGCTGGACGTCTGCTTGTCGTATAACCTCCAATTCAACAATTCTGGCCTGAGCCGACTCCAGATTTTTTCCCAAGAAATCCACCGATATACGTAAGTCATCAACAGCAGCGTATAGCCTATCCGCCCTTTTGTTTTGATCTTCTTTAAAAAGCAAAAACATTGATCTCATCTCCTCCATAAAGTCATTTAACTTATATTCATCACTCTGCGCTTGTTTTTTTCTTCGAAGAGTGACATTAAGATTCGGTTCTGATGAAGAGTGTAGGAGTTGCTGGTTAAAAGGCACCGTCAGAGATGAGACGGGTGCAGAAAGCGGCGCTGGCGGCGCAGGGTCCCCCGAAGGCGTCGGCGGCGTAGCGGCGCTCAAAGTGAGCGCGGGCGATGAAGGTGGGGTGCGTCTTAGCGGCATTATAACTTGCTTGTATACGAGAAAAAAGTACCAGGCGATCAGCAACGCAAAGATGTGAACACGAGCTTAAATGCAGCGGAGGTCAAGTCAGAGTGGTGACTTTCGGCGACTCAGAGCGTAAGCAGCTGTACGTCCAATTTAAGTAGAACTCTGGCTATGTTCTTGTATGCACGGCGTATCTCACTGGTTAAAATAATATTGTACACTCACATTAGCGCATGTGTGTGTATGGGTAGACACACGTTGAGTAGCCTGTAGTTGTGCCGCGTTGCCGATATGTGCAAATGAGACTTCCACGTAGCTTATGATCGCCTAATTTATGTAGTTTATTTAAATGACTATTTGTGAATAATTTTCGGCGAAAATTCGAATAGAGAGTGGTTAGACACGTCTGTACTGGTCAGAGTCCCGGAGGGAAGGCTTCAGTTCAGTTTTTCAAAGTTTCAGTTAGTTTGGTTGAAATTTTAGTTTTATTTTGGACTGAATCCTCAATGCAGCCTTCGGAGACTGTGCTGGATTTCCAGCCTCCATGTATTTTAAGGTTGTCATGTTTGCTCCAGAATCGGCTAAAAGTGTTGCTGACGTTCGTCTATAACAATGTCCGGTATACTGCTCACAGTTTGGTAAAATCAAATATGTGGCTATCTGCTTCGGCATACCTGACATTTTATTTTTACCGATGTGTTTTACCTTGTTTATAGCATTTTCCCTTCTGATAGTTGAGAAAAAAAACGGTCCGTTTTTACATCACTGGGTCTCATTTTTGATATTTCTTTACTATTTGTGTGAACTTCTTATGCTACAAACGAGCGCTGAATATTTGTTTTTGTTTTAGTCAGTTTTACTAGTAATAATTGGCCTTGACTTTCAATGTCTTTAATTGTCAAATGTGTGAGTTCACTGCTTCTGCAAGCGCCGCTTATACAGAGTATCAATAGGTACCACCTGTGAAAAAATGTAATTTTTTAGTATTTATGTAATAAGTACGTTCATTTTTAAAATAAATCCATAAATAATTAGGTAAACTTACCTTCACCGCCAAATATATCCCGTAAGGAGCATCATTTAAAAAAAATCCACTTCATGAGAGGTGAAAACCTTAGGTTTCTTACTCTTGAACCCCTGAGACTGTCTTTTAAAAAATGATGTTAAATTATGGATTTTTTTAAATTTACTTGTTCCTTTACACTAAATGTACTCTTGATCATTGAATATCGGCTCCCTAGCGTAGAAAGCTGTAGTTTGCTACACAGTCCATTAAAATATGTAAGAAATACACTTTCGGAAAACGATTTTACTTATATTCTTCTCTGCTCGCCACTTCATAAAATCATTGTATTGTGTTTATATCCTTCTTTTGAGATTTCAGCAAAAGATTTTCAATAACACAATTTGCCTCGTCTTTAATTGAATCTGGTGTCAACATTTCAGAAGCGCTTAAACTCATTTTTAATATTCAAATCTTAGCATAAAAGATTATTATCTATTTTTTTTGAATTCCGTCACAGATACATAACAGATTAGTATCCCGCCAATTTATGTCGACTTTTTAAATTTTAAATATGGAACTCACCGCGTAATTGTTGCGGCTTATTCCGCTCAAAGAAGTTTGCGCTAAGGTCACACTGGCTGTTTAGAAAGTCACATGGCCGCAGCATTTTTTTAATTAGTTTATTTTTACATAAAACTCTTCACATCTGACAGCAGTTCTATTTTTAAACTTCATTCCGGCCCTTAGGTGGGAAGTAATTTGCATGAGTTTTTCCCTCTCTATGGAGGGAAGCAGCATTTTCCACCCAATAATCAGATGAAAACAACACTACTTTCGAGTATGAGAAATGAAAACTTCATTTCAAATAATTTATCACAATTCATTTTATATTATTTAAAACAGCATAGAAGTAGGTATTGCTAAAACAGCTTGAGAGTCCTCGGAAAAACGTGCTATGAATATAGCAATCTGCGCGCTGCTTTGCTTTGTTGTTATAAAAGAAGCAAAATACCATCTACGTACCCAATTTCATCAAAACCCACTTTTAACCGTTGCATAGTTGAGTGGTACTAAACATAACACGAGAGCAGCCACGAGCGCAAAAATAAAAGGTGGTCTTTCGCACTCGTAAATAAAATGTATCTTTCGATTAAACATTATTTTTGATCTCTCGTGAGAAGGAAAGTTTCTCATTTATCCACTCAGACACAAACAAACTTTATCTCTTTATAATATTAGTGTAAAGTGTAGATGTAGATACACTGATAGCAGGTGGACGAGACGCTACGCAAATCTTGCCGCATTCTCTACCTCTAATAGCAGCACGCTAATTTAAACCGTAACAGATAAGATTTACAATATTGTTTGCTGTAATCGTTTTTGAAATGAGTTGGTGTCAAGTTGTATACGCGTAAGTGAGCCTAGGGATATAGAATGGGAATAAGCCTATATAAGATAAGCCTAAATAAATTAAGATGATATATTCCTCCTCAGCAGATTAATCCTTCCTATACCGTCATAAATAAAACAAAAGATTTATGAATGAAACTGACGTATATTTACGTCTCTGTCAAAGGGTTAATAGAATAAGAACATAACAGTTGTGAAACCTATTTCCGGCATTTCTATTTTGACTCTAATGTTGTCAGAACGTTTCGAAATTTCGACGATAAAATATTTTCACTGCGAACAGTACGTATCAATATACAACTACGCCATACATACCGACACTTGAACTTTAAAGTGATATGAAGAGAGTTTAAATTTAACGTAAAGTACCTACCACACCAAACATATACTCTGCCTACCGGGTCGGATTTACCTCGTAAAAAATTGTGAGTATTGAAAGTTTAAAATGATTAGGAATTTAAGTTCTACTGAAAATACCTACCCTACCAAAAATTAATCTGGCAACCTACAGCCTCTTAAAGATTTCTGAATGATTTCTCTATCCAAACGGCGCTTTAGCTTAGGTCACTAAGAACCTACTTTTGAAGCGAAGTGGGTCTAAAGTTCGATCCTCGTTTAGGGCAAATATTTGTACTATGAGCAGATATGTTTGTTCCCTGGGGGCCTACTCCCATCTTTTAAGAACTATCATAAATCAGGAGCATTTTGTAATAAGCTTAGAATAATCATATTTACTATCGTACTCCCACCGTACACAAAACCGTCGAACATATTACTTTAATACTATTCACGACGTGTTCCTTTTTAGCCGAAATCGATCCTAATGGTGCGTTCTACGAGTAGGATCAATACGTGTAATGCCCTAATGAATAAAACACTAACGCATTTGCAAAATACTCGAATTGAGTGCACTATTTGATAATACGTCATCAAAACGTCTATCGTATTCCATTATTATTTTAAGACACGGTCCAACCCCAATTTTAAAATAATTTACGATTCTTTACGTAAGGTTGAAAATTGCATGTTATATATGACGATGTAATTCGAAAATGCATTAATTTTGTACGTTTTCTTAATATATTTCGATACATACTATCACAATTGAAAAAACTGCTGGTTACTAATTTAGTACTAAATGTTGGCTATGTATTACCTAAAAAAAATATAGTGTTATCGCTGAGAATTCTGAGAGTTTGGACGTGAAAGTTTATTTTTATGGGCCTATTCAAGATGTTTTTCTGCAGAGAGCGTGTCATATTTAGGAATTCTGTTCGGTTATAACTCTTTGTCTGTTCCTTTTCTAACCTAAATATTTTTTTCATACAATATTATCGATCTGTTACACTCGATGTTTAAAGATTCTGCATTTTACTATTATCTATACTATTATATATAAGGTTTATAATTATTAATTTATTAATATGACTACTTTACTTTAAGAGGTGGGAGTAGGTCCCCAGGGGCCTTACTCCCACCTCTAAAAGTAGTCATGTATCAACCTTACCATTAAATTTGGTACCACCACGTCAATATAGCAAGCTTAAAATAATAATGCATTACTATAGACGTTTTGATGACGTAGTATCAAATATTTCACTCAATTCTCGTACTTTGACGTGACTTTCGTCACTAAGATTCATTGTTTCAGTGTCAAATTTTTGAAGATCCGTACTCACATCTCTTAAAGTAGTCATATTACAACCTTACCATTAAATTTGGTTGACCGTTTTGTGTCGGTGGGAGTACGATAGTAAGTATGATTATTCTAAGCTTATTACAAAACGCTCCTGATTTATGATAGTTTCGTAAAATGTGGGAGTAGGCCCCCAGGTCTTGTATGTTTGGCAACACAGGGAATTCTAGTATGGAGGTGAATCAATGAATGTGTGAACGTTATTTATTTTTGTTTTTAAACGTATATCGACGATCGATTTAACTGAGAAAAGATCATCAGGATAGTTCACAATGGATCATGTCTGACAAAATGTGTGAATTCACCTTTGGCGATCTTCGCGGTTGTAAAGCCGTAATTTATGTATATCTTATAGTTTACTACTTATCACAACACACTACTAGCCCGTTAGATTTGTAACAAACAAATCGCAAAGCATTAGGTAATCGTTTACATCACTGATTGTTCCCAGCCGATTGTTACCTACGAGTTGATACAACGACGCGCACATATTTGTAAATATAGCGATTATATTTCTACAAGAATGATAGTTTAAACCCTAAGAAATTGTATGAATTAATACAAAGGGGAAATATTTCAATGTTGACATCATTTTCTTATTTTTCTCAGGTTGAGGATTGTTTGATTCAATTCTTTGATGGTAAAGTAAATATTTGAGTTGCAATAATATTTTTAATAAGAGGCCGTTGAAGGGGGAAACTATTAATGGATACCGCAACTGTCTAGTTTTATCAAGGTAGAAAGTGTTAGCAATTTACTTAGGCAGAACACCAAACTAAACTAGTGAACTAAAATGTAATGTTTAGTAAATTATGCTAGTTTTAATTTTTTTCTTCATTTTCAGAAAAAAAATTACCCTGTTTAGTGTAGTGCTACTTACAGGATTGTCATTGTTATTCACCGTCAATTATGACATCGAGATAGGCGAAACACTTTTAGTTATAGGATTGTAACTGAAAAACCGCTGGGCCATATTTGATGAAATTTAAATGGGACCACCTTGGAAGTATACTCTACAGAACAAAAAATCAAAATCTACTACTCTGGTAGAGTAGTAGATTTTGATTTATCTCTGTAAAAAGTTATGCGTGATCATATAAAAAAAAAACCTCCCTACGAAGTCGGCTGATACAAATTCGTATAACGCTTGCGAACGACATTCCTTAAATTTGATATTTCTGCCGTGCGATTTTGTAATGATTCGTCGACAAGCTCGTCGACCAGTTCACCGATCGTCATTTGTTTCACGGATGTGCGATTCTCTATGAGGAAACATCGTTGCATCCTTGACAATATCCGTGAAACAATTGACGAGATGACAATAAATGTTGGAAAAACGACCTTATGTACAAGAGCGATATTTCATAAAGTATTTGACATCGGTGAGCTCGTCAACGAGCGCAACGGCGAATCATTAGAGAATCGCACGGCAGTACTTGTAGCGCACAAACATACAGTGGCAAAACCTCAGACAAAACTAAGATAACAACTATCGTTGCCATGGTAACTGGAGGACTTCTGACACAATCTCCGGTCTGTATGCATACGGTAAACCACAATAGAGACACGTATACTCGAGTCTAGTTAGGTAGTGAAGGTGGGAGCTACTCAGAGTTCTCGATCGAATGCGACAAATCGACATTCAGAATTCTAAACATTGTTTCAAAGTATTGAAACGAGATTATGGGAAGGGCCATTAGCCTAGTGATGGTAGTTCGCAGCGAGAGGTTTCAGGTGGCTACTTGGCTGGTGCAAATATTTGTGATACAGGTCGTGTTCCTTTATGAGCCGAAATCAATCGCGTCGTTCGCACAGTCATTCCTTTTCAAGCCCACAAGCAGCGTAAGTGGGCTCGATGCATCATCCATAACGCTCACACCGCGACCATAACGCTCGCTAATGGAATTGCGATCATTACAAAGCTGTCACTGACTAAATATCAAAATGAAATAAAGGTATGTGATTCATTAGATTTTTGACAAAAGATTTAGAGCGCTTTTCACGACCGCGTAAGTGTTCCATTCCGGTTGGGCATTAGAACCAAAGGGAACGGCAAACCAGGACGTGACAGATGTGAGCGCGTTGACGGCCCATACTGGAACGCAATGTTGCTGATAAATAATTAGTCAATTAATCACCTATGTGATACTATCGTAGGCTATCAATCACTGCATTCCTCGTGATTAACCATATAAAGGTAAAATTTTATATCGTTATAATATTTATTCATGATTTTTCGATATAGCTCATAGTAGGACCCTTGCAAAGACACTTTTATAGCAGCAATGAAAACTTTTCATTGGATCCGTCAACTAAAGATACAGTCGAGTTAATAGTTACAACTTTCCCCACAGGTTAGTTCATAGTTACTATACGTTTTCACAGCAGTTTAGACGTTAGTTAGTGCAACTTTTACTGTAATACAAAGGCGGTAGTTTCTATATTGTGCATACGCAGTAGTCACTACTAGTTAAACCACAGTCTAGCGGTTGCCTTAACTTTAGCGCGGGTTTATGTTAAGTTTATGTAGGTTTTACGGCAGTACCGAGCAGACCTGCACGGTGGTTAAATGGGGGTGAAATCGATGAACCAGCCATTAATATATTTTGTCTAGGCTCTAATGATAGAGGTAATCAATAAGAGACCGCTAAGCTGAAAACAACAGGTACTTAGTATGTATATTTGTCAAAATTAACTTAGGAAGTAAATAGATTGTTCGGGCAAATTAGTATTTTATTGAGTAACTATCTAATACCTTTTACATCTCTCATATTCGGTAAGTAGGTCTTTATTACCCCCAAATGGGGCTTGTAGGTGTAATGTAGCTAGAAAAGCCCTAGGGCGGTTTACATCTCTCATATTCGGTAAGTAGGTCCTTATTACCCCCAAAATGGGGCTTGTACGTGACCAATTAGCGCTCTAGGGTAATAATGTAGCTAGAAAAGCTCTAGGGCGGTAAGTAATTTAAAAAAAACACTTCATTTCAAAAAGTTCGCATACATCTAACCATTATACTGGCAATAGACATCATGCATTCAGCCCAATGACAAAAGAGGTCGCTTCGCAAGACAAAGCTGAATAGTATATGAGTATAATAGTCATCAATTTTATTTTTGTAATGCCGGTTTTTTTCTACTTACCTCACAATCGAGATGTAAAGCAGAGTAGTTAGCTCGGGTTTAAGCATCAATTGTACCATCGAACTATAGGCGCCCTCGCTGCGCTCGTGCGCCGTAAATATCTCGGGCTGCAAAATTGATGCCTTACAGCCCTTGGCTACTAATCTACTATAAATGAGCAATTCTTGTACTTACAAGTTGTATCTCTGAATCTCGGAAACGGCTACATCGATTTTGAAATATATGTAGTATGCAGGTGGTCTCGGGGGCGATAGATCGATCTAGCTAGGTTTCATTTTTAGAAACTATGATCGTAGAGTCTGTGCAAAAAGAGAACCGTCGCGTCGTAGCGGTGATTCAGATTTTTATATGGCAGCCCAATCCAGCACATATCTTTTAGTCACGCAACTGTTAAGAGTGAATTTCGACTTGATAACACTATAAAACAGTAAACTAATTGCAATTTATTCAGCTTTTTATTTACTAGCATTAAAACAGTTAATTAGCAGTTTCTGATTGGACTCTACTACTATCTTCTGAAATGTGTTTAGATTAAATCTTAAATTAAATAATTCAGCAAAGCTCAAGCCTAGAATAGATATCGAACCAGAGACCACTTGATTGGTGGTCTTCCTGAGCTACAATCGTTTTAAAACGTACTTGGTTTTGCTTAATAGACGGTCTGATCTGGATATACATGAAAATAAAACATAAGGAGTGTTTATATAGGGGGATGTTCAAGGTTGGCACACAAGGAATGCGTTTCCACATAACTTAGTGATTTCTTCGGCCAGTTTTCACGGTATCCGCCAAGAAGATAAATATCCCGTTTTCATTGTTAACTCGAACCAATATGTAGTTTATAGAAGTAACTGTCAATGTTGCTAATAAATATATTTTTTCCCTTCTTTTTCTACCCCCACTTAAATTAAAAGAAAAATAATGAGATCACAGTTCAATAAAACTAAGTTTTTATCAATTTCTCGATATGACTAGATAACTTTTCGTAGGCAGTATGTATAGAGCAGACGTAAAAACATAAGGAGAGGTCAGTAGTTAAAACAGCAAATGAGGGCCGATGATGATAGTCTTTCTACTCCATTGCTAGATAAAAACTTTTCCGTCTCTTACGTTAACTTTATTTTGGCGCTAATAATATGTGATTATACTTATAAGATAGCTTAAAATTAACCTTAGTTTTGTAGATTTAAATCTAAGTTTAAACTTAGATTGAAAACAACATTCAGAGAATAACATTAAAACATGTCTACTTACGCAGCTGGTCTCCTCACCACGAATCTGTTATGAAAGTGGTTTCATAACAGACATATAAAGTTTCATGCGCCGCCGTGTCAACTTAAGCGTGGGTTAAGTTTATCTATGTTTTACGGTGCTGGTGGTATTAAAGTTTGTATGCAGGGGTGGCTTAGATGGTTTGCATAGTATCTGTCTATAACTGTAATATTGGAAGCTGCTATAACACTATTGCACTGCAACTTTAGGATACGTAGAGTAAGCGGCGGGCATATCGTTCAAAAGCAATCCATCCCAGACCACATGGACATGGTAAAGAGTATCAAACCTAACTGAATACTTAGCCACTATACCAGAAGCCGTAGCATAAATAGTATGCGAAAAAATATTCGTAACGTAAGCGTCAACGTGTCACGCTTCGGCATACAAACTATGAGTTATCTGTGTCACAGTTTCCCTAGATGAATGCCAGTTTGTATTGTTTCACGTGAACGACACGTTACGTTGTACTTCGCAGTTGTTCGTGATAGGCCTACTGTGTATAGCGATTACATTCTTGTTAGCGATTACAGTATCAGATTCCGTACTAATTAACTAATTACAGTATCTGTCGTCTCAATCGCACGAAGCCTATGGCCTAGCACGATTTTTTGCGTTAGTGTAACGTAATAGTATCGTTGACGTATACTTGTTAATGAAAATAGTAAGTTGTTTGATATATTTGGAGATTCTCTTGCAACATTTAAAAAGGTGTTACGCCGAGCATAAGCTTGGTAAAGTGATTAGGATTAATTGATGCGAATAATTAAATTTATAATAAATACTGTCACGTTTAGCTGTTAACTTTATTTTTGTATATCTAAGATGTAGGCAAAAATACTTTATTTTGTATAATTTATAATATTCCATGTGGTGTTTCTCTTTAACAAATAGTGCATTAAGCAACTTAGTTAAGAATATGTATAAGACACAAGAAGTAATGTAACTATTCATGGGAAACCAAATAAATAAATAAATAAATATACAAACTATAAGTTATCTGTGCCACAGCTGTACTAGGTGAAATGATTGTTCGTACTATGCCTATATTCACTATGACCACTCAAACAAGTAACGCGGCGCGCTATGATATCTTCAAGAAATGACAATAAAACCCATACAAATTTGCAATCAGTCCTTGATGATATCGTATCGCGCCGCGTTACTTGTCTAATGGTCATAGCGAATAAGGCCCCTGTATATGTTAACGATATGATTGCGTCACACTTTTGTGGAAGGCCCACAGTTCAAAGTATGACAAAACATGCGTTAATAAACCAAAAATAACGTATTATTTTTTGTTATTAACACATATTCAGGAAACGTGTTTTATTCGATTTTAATTTGCACTAAAGAAAATAGTAATACATACAAACTTTTAAAAAAAGCGAACCGCCTATGGTTCTTAGCAGTAATCGATATACATACATACAGGTCAAACACGTTACCCTCCTTTTGGATTTCGTCGCAGTCGGGTGAAAAAAGCAATTTCTGATAATCTGCCTCCTTCTCCTTCGGCAGTCTTCACACACTTTCCTCTAATAACAATATGCAAATCATGCAATCAAAGTGAATCCCTCGGATAGTGAATTTCATAGCTCAATAAAAAGTTTTCATTGGTTCCATAAAGCGTACCCACAGGTTAGGTAGTATGCAGTATAACCTATTTGTGAAGTTACTGGATGTGTCTAAAGCCTTACAACCGCTTTACAAATGAAGACATGTTCAATGATCATCTTTCTTCATTTTAATTTTAATTTAATCCAACCACCCTGATTCCATCATCCTCATTCAATACGCCCTTACTATACTAGCACACCATCGCGTCGAGGACTTCACTGCTATTCTGAGATAAGTCCCCGTAACAAGGGAGGCTATTGCATCATCTGTCTGTACTCACGACCCAGCTCTGGGCTTCCTAGAGGCTAATAAACGTCTAGAACTTTACCTGTCTTTCATGAAAATCTCTAAGCCTTCTAGGTAGGCAGGGAAAGAGGTTACATTGGCATGCTATTGAAAACAAAGTCTTCAAATAAAGGCCTAATAGTATTTTTTTACCGAAAAATGCATTACAATGCTATTGAAAACAAAGTCTTCGAATAAAGGCCTAATAGTATTTTTTACCGAAAAATGTATTACAATTCTATTGTAAACAAAGTCTTCAAATAAAGGCCTAATAGTATTTATTTACCAAAAAATGTATTTAAATGGAAATTTAAGTCGGTTCCATATTTTGGTAACAAAATGTTCCACCTTTTTTAGTGATCTCTGGTACTTACGGGATCGTAATCGATAGATTATCATTCATCGTCAATTACGATATCGTCAATATATGCGAAACACTTTTCAGTTAGATTGTAACTAAAAACAGCTAGATCGAATTTGATGAAATTTGGGCCCACCTCGGAAGTAGTATAGTAAAGAAAAATTATCAAAATAGGACTACACTATAAAAAGTTACAGAGGCATACATAAAAAAATACGCGTGGACTTAAGAACCTCCTCCTTTTTTGGAAGTCGGTTGAAAATTCGGTAAATGTAATATAATTTCAGTAGGGCTATTATGTATTTCAGTTGCTATCAAAAGTTGATTGAAATGGGAAAACATGAGGGCTCTATGTCAGTTTTGTCAGCTCCTGTCATCAATTTACTAACACTTTTGCTTAATGGAGTTGTTAAAACTTACATAGAGCCGCCATTTTTTAAGATTTCAATGAACATTTGTGAGCAACTGAGATTCATAATAACCCTGCAGATCAACATTGGTGCAGGCAAATACTTCTTTGGACAACTGAAACTTATTTTGTTTACTTAAATAACAAACAATTAATTCTACTTATACATAACATAATCAGCCCATTTTGTTCCCACTGCTGGGACTCGAGCCTCCTCTCAGAGAGAGGAGTTGGGCCATAATCCACCACACGGGCCCAGTGCGGATTAGGGGATAGGTTAGTGGCCAACCCATGTTGAATTTTTCAGGCCACCCGAAGGGCCGCGACATAGCCTAACGACTGTTGTCCTAAGACAAACAACCGGGACCGACGGCTTAACGTGTCCTCCGAAGTACGGAAGCGCTCAGTTGAATAATGCCACTAGCGGTCACCCATCCAAGTCCTGATCTCAGCAAGTGTTGCTTAACTTGTTGATCGGTTAAGATCGCCAAGTCAAGCTCCGCTACGAGCGCAATTCTAATTGCTTCTACAATAAGTCTTAAAATTAATTTCGCGCTTTACTACAGTAACCACTTAACCAGACTCTACTATAGTAGCAATTTGCTTGTTCATAACACCAAACTAAACTAGCGAACTAAAACCTAATATTAGTAAATTATGGTAGTTCTTATTCTGTTCATACTTAAGTTCAAATTCGTATAACGCGTGCAACACTTGACAAATTACAGTTATATTTGCTTTTTTCTATTATTTAGTCGTCATGTAACTTCGCGATTTCTAAAGTATTCTAAAATGAGTTAAAACTACTCAGTTGTACTACAATTGAATTGAATAATCTTATGTTTAGCCGAATGCCGCAATACTTGGAGAAACATAGTCTAGTAGGCATAGTAGGTTCATGGTGTTCCCGACCCTCAGTCATGAGGAATCGATCAATAAGAAGAAGATGTTGAGAATTGACGTTCTAAGTATTAGTTCTTATTTTATTACTACTAAAATCCACAATCGTCTATCATATTTTAGATAATTTTAGTTAGTCTAGGGAACTAAAATAAACTCTTCAAAAGTTGTAAAGTTCAATAGTACATTGCATCGCCATAGCTTGTGCGAATAAAAACAATTGAACTGAGTAAAATAGGTTCGTAAAAATCGTGTTACTCGAGGTTTTTATTTTTTTACTAGTTCTTTTTTAGTATGAAAATGGTAATTTTACAATCCTGATTAAATGCGCGAACTTTTAATGTACTCCTAAGGTATAGTACCTAATAAGGTTCTTGCTTACGAGTTCTCCATTTGTCTAAACACGATCTCGTATGACAATTTTTCATGTTCATACGAGTATCGTACAAATCGGTTTGAACCGTTTTTAGCGTGAGATTTGCCTTTTGAGTTTAGATATTACTACGGAATTGTTCTCAAAGTTATACAAAAGTCTTTCAATTTTGGTACTGCGGGTATAGTAAGTAATTACGAGTGTTGTGGAATACGGAGAATATGCATTATAAAATCGTCGTCGTGATGCTAGAAAAGCAGTTCTTAATGCATTTGTGAGAGAATTGAGAGTTGAGGAATATAACCTAAAGGATATTACAGTAATAATAAAATATGTAAAGTATTTTATTGACCGAGCAAGTGAAGCGAGCGAAGCGTCTCTGCTTTAAGAGGATTGCATAGCGAGTACTTTCCATGCTAAAAGAGAAAACTCTTTTCTACCTCATAACATTGTCCGATTTCAGTGATTTTTTTTATGGAATCATGACATTGTTTACTATGCCCGTATGTTTTGATTTTTTCAGTTTTTTGAAGTTCTAAAAAAGGAAATTTATAGTACTTTAAAATACTGAAAAAATCAAAACGTAAGGGCATAGTTAACAATGTCATGACTCCATGAAAAAAAATCACTGAAATCGGACAATGTTAAGAGGTAGAAAATAGTTTTCTCTTTTAGCATGGAAAGTACTCGCTATGCAATCTTCTTAAAATTGACTCATCTGTCCGTTTATTTGTTAGGTTGTATGTTTGGCTTTATGTACATGTCGCAGTTTCTAAACAGTCTTCACAAAACTTGGTATGAATGTTCTACTATTATATGAATTTGTTACTAGTCAGTGATTTTGAGTGGAGACTTTTCCTAAATAGTTTAGTAGTGGGTAAAAAGTTTGTTGTAGCGCTATTTACAGACTGATTTTGATAAAATTTGGTACTCTATTACTTTAGTTTATAGAATATGAGCATAATATAGCTAATAGGTCAAGTGGTTTCCGAGATAGGTACTAGGTTGTCAAGTAATGCGACAAATTGTCGCTGATAAGACTATGTGCTCGTGAGGTTTACTGTTCGCAGACCTACTAGTGCTACTTTTACTAACTCTTGTCCTAGAAGAGCAGATATAATTAAACCACGCGGACTGCACTCATGGCAGCGACTGGCCCAAATTCTCGCAAGGAAATTCTCGCTTTGTAGTTCTGTTTTCACGGAGACAGATATTCTATGCAAGGCAATTGTCGCCCAAGAGGAAGGGTGAGAATTGTGAATGTTTACACGAAGCAACTTTTTATGTTCAATTCGATAATCGTATGTTCGAGGCAAGAAACTCTCTCCATCTGAATCTCCATGTTTCATCTCTCTATGACATCAAAGTCCTACAAAAGACCGTGTTGAAGATTAGATTGTTATGAGTAGAATAACAACGTCTGAAACTGTAATGGTTAATAGCAAGCTTAATATACTTATTACTAAGCTTATTTCGATGTCAATTAACAAAGTCATGTGGCTCAGGCTGCGAGTTTGCGCGTAAGGCGCTAACGGTCCATGGTTCGTGTTCTAGCCAATATTGTCAATATGGTTTTTAAAGTTTTCGTTTGTTTTTCTTTTCTAATATGAGTCAGTACAACTATATATAAGACCCATATATATATACTTTATTTTTTATTTTGATATATAAATAATTGATATATATATATATATAATGTCTGTGTCAGAAAACCCCAATAACTATCCTTGTATCGAATCCAGAACCTCGAGATTCCAAAGCGGTGCTCCCACCACTAGGATTTGAATTACATCAAAGATTAATTTGTACCATATAAAAACAAGTCGAATTTTGCCTATCCTGCCAGCCTAGAAAAAGTAAGTCGAAACAGCAACGTTGACTGAAAAGTGAGAAAACTTCAGTAAGTGCCACTGTGGTACTAGATAAATGATAGTTTGCACTGTTTGCAAGTTTGATTTTTAATTGCGTTAAACTTACGCAAATTTTCGTGCTAGGCACACTGACAATCAATGCTAAACTTAACTCTAACTAGCTGCGCCCAACGGTTGCACCCGCGTGGGGATGGATGATTATGATGAAGAAAAGTATCCTGTATGTTATTCCAGCGCCCCGTATATCTACATACCAAATTTCATTAAAATCCATCTAGTAGTTTATGTGTGAAAGAGTAACAAACATCCAAACATACACACTTTCGCGTTTATGGTAGTAGGACCCACTTGCACGTTCCAGAGTTAGCTTCAATAACTCAGAGTCAACTGCTAAAACGGGGTTTTATAATTAATTTATATTGCACCATTAAAGGTTAGGAGTAAATCTAAGGTTATTTATTGAAATATTTAACCCAGCAATGTGGGAGAGTTAAGTCTGTAACTAGGGTTAGTGAAGTTTTGTGTCAAAAGAAATTGAGGTTACATTCTGCTGTATAATATACTCTTTGGACGAAATGACACGAGACAATAGGTATAGAATAAAAAAGTCCTCATATTTCGTACAACAAAGGATAAACAAGAAAGTCTATATACATTGTACTGTAGTGCCAAAGAGATAGATATAAGATTCACTTTTTTTTCGATTCATTCATTATTGGTCAGGTTACAATATAAGCGCATAGACAATTCAATGTTCCCATCTAAAGATTAGGAATGTTATTTTAGCAAAACCGGTGATCTTTTATAGTGGTGCAAGGCACAATGAGAGTTAAAAATTGATATGACTATCGCAAGTTACTCGTAGACTTATTTATTTAACCCGAGCAAACGTGCAAGTGTGCCTAGGAGGATTTAAACGTCGTTCGGTATTCGGTAACACTGAGCCTTGAGAGCACTGAGTAGCACCTTTAATAGCAATTACACACTTTCAAGGTAAACGCCAATTGTATAGAAGAACAGCTTATTAGATATACTACGGAACCTTTCCACAATGTCACATTCAAGTACTTTGTTATCTATTGACATTGAATACGTCATCCCTAACCGTATAATAATTTTACTGGTCACTGGAAATGGGGAGAAAAAAAAGTTTACTATAATAATGGAGCCGACTTCAACACCAAAAAGTGTACAATAACTTGTCGAAGTTGGTGTAAACAATATTGTGATAATAGGTACTTTTGAACTATCACGGTACCGACTTCAACAAGTTATTTCACACAATTTAGTGTAGAAATCGGTTCCATTTTTTTGATAAAATGATGGGCCATACCATGGGATCCCAATTAAGGTTTGTTTCACGATTACTATTAAATAAGTCACAGGGACACACTCTGATTTTGCTGGAGTTAAATATTAGCGGCAAGACTGTTTCTCCTACGGCCACTAGTATGTGGTCGGTGGGCCGAGCACGAAAATCTACTTAAGCGTAACGGTATCGTATCGTTTCCGTATTCAGCACAAACTAGCGTTATCTGTGCCACTATTGTACTAGATACATTTCCGTATTTAGCACAAACTATGAGTTATCTGTGCCACTATTGTACTAGATAAATGACAGTTTGTACTAAATACGTTAACGATGCGATTACGTTACACTTAAACAGATTTTCGTGCTCGGCCCACTGTTCACGTATGAGCTCTCCAACTAGCATAGTTGCTGGCTTCCGAATTAGTGAACAACGTTGTATAAAGAAATACTGTACAAGTACAATTTGAAAAATATAATACCGACTTCCATTCTATTCAGTTATTGGAGTGTAGCTCAAAAACTACTGAACCGAATTTGATTAAATTTCAATGATGCCACACGGGAAGCTTTCAAAAATAAAAAAAAATTTGAGAATCGGTTCATCCTATCGAAAGTTATGAGGTACACAGTCGAATTGAGTACTTCCTCCTTTTTTGAAGTCTGTAGAAAATACGATAAGTATCTAGTTACAGATCGCGCGGCGAGAGTTTGGCTTTGACCTTCGGGTGGAGGGGATTACTGCGCATGGGTACTGTCGCGCCATGTGACAGAGAGAGACAAGAGTCCCTCGTCTTCGATGTGACAGAGAGAGACAAGAGTCCTTCGTCCCTCTAGCCACCCTGTGATACCCAATTTTTGACTTCTGCGCAATAACGGTCAAAGCCTAACTCTCGCCGCGCGATCTGTAGGACTGCCTACTTACATGAACGTTTCTCAAAATCACACGTAATGGCGGGCGATAGCCATGAACATACTCGTATCACTTTATTGTTCAACCAGCTGCGCTCCGCGGTTTCACCCGTGTGGTGATGCATGATGATGAGAATGAATCAAATACTTATAGCGTATGTTACTCAGGCATAATGTATACTTATTTATACTCGTGAAAGAATTGTTTGAATCGGTTAAGTAGTTTTACGCGTATCAATTACAAACAAACAAACAAACACTCATATATCTTTCCTATTTATTATTAGAATAGATAAGGATTGATACCAAGGTACGAATCAAGTGTACCGAAGTTAATATTGCATATTTCAAAATTAAAAGTATTTATTGCTACGTAACTGTCATAGTTAGACATTACGGTAATATGGACGTCTTTTTTGGTATGTTTTCCACACCTTGGGTTACATAATCGAAGTTTTCATAAGGTTCCCAATTTTTATGAAATTATTATATAGCCTATGTTCAACAGGGAAAATGTAGGATTCTAATCTACGAATTCTAATGGTGAAAATTTTTTTTTATCGGTCCAGTAGTTTCGGAGCCTATTCAATTCAAGGAATCAACAAACAAATCTTTCCTCTTTATAATATTAGTGTCGATAATTCATGTTTTCAAAAAATATACTCTACGCGGTCGAAGTCACGGGCAAAAGCTAGTATTATATAAGAAAGTTATCACTAATATGTAACCACTGCGTAAGCCAACCCAAGAATCCAACCCATTGCTATTAGATCTCTATCCATATACATTGTTACCAACTTCGGGTTAGAAAAAAATCTTCAACCATTTATCATCGTTAGAAGGCGTATCGTTACGGGCCATTACTTTAATAGTAACATGTCGAAACGGTTTTTCTACCTTACCGCAAAAGGAATACGGTTTAAAATGTATAAGTCTGAGTTAAGTAAGGTTTGTGCCAGCGTAATGTTGCTGCGCAAATGGGAGGAGCTCGCCTTGACAAGTATTAATGACTCTAGGCGAAGACGATAGTTGCTGGCACTGAGTCGTATACGAGCGTTAATACATGTAGCTTGTATGTAAATAGATAAGTCGAGACCGAGCGGCCTTTTATATGTTTAAACAATATTGCTGTACTATCTACGAACAAGGATACCTACACGCTAAATGCATTGAATGTAAAAAAGACAAGTTGTATCTAACGATAAATTAATCATGCAACATGGGTGTTGGTGAGGGTTGTTGGTTTATTTGTTCTTCTTTCACGCTGAAACTACTTAAATCCGGTTTTGATGAAACCTGCCACAAAGATAGCGTGTAGTCTGGAAAAGGACACATTTAACACAAGATTTACAAATATTGTTTATATGCGCTTAAAGGGTTGACACAAAGTCAGACATTTTATTATATATTATATACTTTGTAATGAACTAACGCCTGCTTTAGCGATCTCAAACATTGAAATATATAGAGAGAAAAATGCACATCCTCGGACGGGATTCGAACCCGTGTCTTCTGACTCTCCGTGTCAGACGCCATTGACCAACTAGGCCACCGAGGTCCGGGTCCGAGCATCGAACTTTAACCGGTTAAAGTCAGATAGAGAGTTAAAAAATACGATGCTCGAATTTTTCTCTATAAATTTCAATGTTTGAGGTCGCTAAAGCAGGCGTTAGTACTTTAAAAAGTAATACTATAAAAATTACAAGGCCTGCGATGTCAATACGAAAGTTTAAGTATTTCTAAATAATGCTTCTTTCGGTTGTATAGTGCTGTCAATGTTCAAAGCTGTTCAATAGATGTCGCTCCGTCCCTGTAAGGCTTTTTATTATAGTTGCACATTAGAGTTTTCTAAATTTTTGTAGCGTTTGTCTCCTACCTGTGTAAACGAATAGGCTTGGTGTAAAAAAATAAGAAATCGAGATAACTTAACGCCTTTCGATTCAACAGTATATAGGTATATACAGTTTGTAGTGGTAGAACTTCTATAGAGTACGCCTGGGACAGTAAGTATACCACACATTTGCTAGTTATTGAACTGTGAAGCAGTAGTGTGCAAACGTTACTGTGTTTTCTTGAAGAGTAATTATGATTTTAGCGAAATTACAGGGCAATAGATTGAACATTTTATATCTCTGGGTGCCGGCAACAGAGCATTGCCGTGCAGGGTATTGAGCTCTTGTAGGTAGTTAAAAATTCTGCAAGCGTGATGCTAACATCAGACGAGTGACTTACTTGTCTAGTCGACAATGGTAGTGATTCGCTTGTATACGTACACTAAACTAAAATTCTGTAAACTATAGTTCTTATTCTGTGTGTGTACCAAAATCCACATTCGTGTAACAGAATGACAATACTAAAAATATGATTATTCTATTCAATTGTGTCAACATATACAACAACACAATCGAACATAATGGGCATATTTAAGAATTGTCATTTGCAATCGTTTTAACGAATTTGGACTTTAGCATTAACAGGTTAGGAACTACCGAAATATACTAAATTTTATTTTAGTTCACTTGTGTAGTTTGGCTACCATTGACGTCTTTAATTTATCGTGGTCACAACGGAACTTTTTTAACTTTCGCGAATTGAATACATGATTTAAGAGAATATCGGGACTTTTTCGTCCCGATATTCTCTTAAATCATGGTCACTAACATTACAAATACATATTATCATTATTAACGGAATAGTTATCATGTATATTTTCTTTGAGTTTCCGATAATTAGGCACTGTTCTTATAATAGAGAAAAAGAAAAAGATTGACTCGCGTAATAGTCGAGTACGGAATAGGGTAGATCGTATTGTCTGCTCGTAACATTCACCCACCCACCACCTGCAACTCCTCGGATCATCCGTGATCATGGCGTTCGCAACACTGCCGAAATAATTCTCAATCAAAATTACATGCTAACTATCCCGTTAATAATGGGAATATGATTATAATATATTTTAAAATTTAAATGACTACATTACACATCATAACCTATCAATCCCATTATTTATCCCATTTAATGGGGGTTTTATCATAAATTGATTAAGTCATCCTATAAGTTCACAATTATCTTATTACTATCTACAATTACAATACTAACTTCTTCTATATTACAATTTACTATGTATGTAAATAGCCTTCCTCTTACAAGGTATGAGGTTCACTTTGCAATTAGAATCCATTTCAGAAGTATTGAGAAATCGGGTCATTTCTCTGGAAGTAACCATACATAGTAGTGTGAGGTTATTCGTGTGAATGCAACAGTTATCAGTATAGTAAACACTGCAACGGTGTTATCAATTTCCCTGTCGCATTTCCGTGTCAACAATGTAAGCATAACGCCCTGAAAACGACAAACAAACACTAATAGTCTTTCAAACAAACAACCAACTGGTCTAGAACAGTATTTCTGTTATTATTTTTTTATGTAGTGATATGAGATATGACAATGTAGATAACAAAAAGTTTACGAAAGAAAGCTTATGAAAGAGGAGAAAATAATGTTATTGTCCGTTGTCCACAAATCGTTTCTAATTCAGAGTTGTTACAACAGCGTGTGAACAAACAGCGCTAATCTTGCTGAGCGCTGAGCTGTCTAACCATACTTACGTAACACCAAGCCTTCAAATCCCTGCGATAGAGATGAATCTACTATAATAATCTATTATAATAATAATAATAATAATAATCTATTATAACCTAATTTATTTCAATAAACGTTATTATTACTATTCTCTTTATTTCATTTCTTTCACGGATCTCATCCGGTCCTTTACAAAGGCATAAGTGGGGCTGTAGCCAACACTTAGAGGCCTGTTTGGTATAAAATATACAATTTAGTATAAAAAACAAACATTTTGGATGAAGGGTAACATGGTGCTTATTTTTTTTAAATCTATTACAAAAATGTGTAAAATGGTAAGGCTTTTTATATTATTATTAGATTAGATTCTTTGTGTATGGCCTTATCTACACAAATATCTCTAGAAATGTTCCTGCCCTTATGACACAAAATAAAGAAGAAATTGAATCATTGAAATTAAATAACTTTAGGATGACGTCGCGTATATTTTATACCAGCACGCCCCGCGGTTTCACTCGAGTGGTAATGGATGTCGATGATGATGAAAAGTATCTTATGCTTAGAATATAACAACCTATAGAAAGTAGGTTTCCAAACAACGTTTTCTCAAAACACGAGCTACATATTCGCTATGTGTGCTGTGTCTATTTGCCATGTCCCGCACACACGCGCAAACATATTATCATCTGGTAAAAATGTGTTTCCATACATTGATTTGAAAGTAGATAAAATAAAAAATAATTAAAAGTACAAAAAACGGCACACAGTGCTATATTTTATTTAAAAGTTGTATATTGCTGTACCGACGGCGCAGGCAAAGTGAGCCGTAAATGGCTTCAATTGTACGGCTTGCATTTAGCGCACGTACCTACTTGGTTTCTATAGGTAGTTATCCTATGATCGTATGTCTTATTCCAACTATCTACATGGCGAATGTCATCCAAATTCGTTCAGCCGGACTGGCTGCGTGATTGAGTAACAAACTAACAAAGCTCCATCCACCCAAACATAAGCATTTTTAATATCAATAAGATAATTTTTAATCTGACGTTTCGAACACTTTTTAGTAAACATAGTCGGCTAGACTGGATGACAGTTGTCTGTTATAGAGAAATGTAGGGTTATTATGTATCACAGTTGCTAACAAATGTTGATTGAAATCTAATAAATAAAATGGCGGCTCTATGTCACTTTTGTCAGCTCCAGTCATCAACTTACTAACTGGAGTTGTCTAAACTGACATAGAGCCGCCATTTTTCAAGGTTTCAATCAACATTTGTTAGCAACTGAGATACGTAGTAGCCCTACTGGAAACTAGTTTATGTAACGCCTATCATATTTCAATCAAAACGTTCCCGATGCACGCAGGGGCACAGATTATCAAATAGTATAGTCACTCACTCGCGGTGTCCAGAGGTCCGTAGTATTGTGCTGGCCTTGGGGTTTATTAGCTTGATCACTGGATCATACCCGTCACGTAGCTAGCCCGTGTACAAGGAGTGTTCTTAAAACTAACGCAAATGTATTGAATATAATCAATTTTACTGCTAAACGAATTGCCACTGAAGAGTCTCTTATGCTAATAAATTGTTTACTTTGTTTTGCATTCTTAAAGTTGTAACATTAAACTTATGTCATTCTTCAGGAAATAATATGAAATATCCGGCCAAGGTTAATAAGAACTGTTAGGTATATTACTGAAATGTATGCATAATATAGGTGATGGCGATTCGAGTCACCTAGGTATACTAAACAAGAAAATATTTTAATAATGAAATATGTAACACTATCTAACACTATCTAGCTTTTTGGGCACTCTACCTGTAGACAGGGACTTAAATGCTGTTTTTTTATCTGTAATACCTATAACTATCTATAATTTAGAAATATTTTAGTGAATTAGTTTTATTGTAATAGGTAGATTTATTTTATATCAGTAAATTTGTACTTAGATTAAATTTATTTACTTGTATGTGTTTATTAATAAATAAAATTTTTGTAACACTTATTTTATTATTTTTGCAAAACTACCTCTAGAAAGGGTACAGTATAGTTCATCTCTAAAAATGAAAATGAACCCCTATTTCTCCTGGTCACGCTATAACTTGAGAACGGCTTTTAGGTACCGATTTCCTTCATCTTTTTTTAAACGATTTCTAATACTTCATACAAGGTTCTTCATTAAAAATATAGAAAAGTTGGGAGGCAATGGCGAGGCCGAAAGCCGAGCCAACTACGCGAACGAAGCCGCGGGCAGTCGCTAGTAAATTAATAAAATATAAAAAAAAGTTGCGTATCACTCAAAACTTGGTGAAAACAAACTTTAACGTAAATAATGAAACTAATCGTCACGCCTTTATATCCTCGAAGGGGTAGGCAGCGGAGTTTTAAGTCCAAGTAATATAAAAGGTCTTTGCAACGAGGGCTTAGCATATGTGTTCTAGTGTGATACCGACTCGCAATTGGCTGGTTTTAATCTTAGACTTAAACTATTATTAACCGGCAAAACACTCACGTTAGGGATCGAATACGTCGAACCGGGCTTCGAGCATATCTGATGCTCATCTTCAGGGCGAGTGCGCAGCGGCGTCTGCGAGCACCACGAAAATATCTATAACTACTTAATTCTCCTTCAGAGCTTGCAATTTTATCACACCAAGTTTGACGTATGTTCATAATCAGACTATTATCACAGTATATGTAAACCTTACTATTACGAGTATGTTCATACTGCTGGAACTCTAGCGATAATGCCACTAGCGGTCACCCATCCAAGTCCTGACCGCAGCAAGCGTTACTTAACTTCTTGATCGGTTAAGATCGTCAAGTCAAGCTCCGCTGAGAGCGCTTCAACGTACCTACAATACCTACACGTACTTGACGTATGTTATGTATTACCGTTTTAATACAAAAACAGTTGAATGACACGTTTTTTGGAAGTGCGGACTCTTTATTTTTTATTTAGTATTTTTCTTATACATAATATTAATATACCCGCATATCCCATGTTCTGCAAAAAATGCCTCATTATTGGACTTAAAATATATAGACAGACAAAAGTCCTAGACTTAGTAATAGAGTCCCGTAATCTCTTTATGGAACACTTAAAAAGGTGTATTTGCAAAAATACCTGAATCGTGTATATATTTATTCTGTACCTATAGGGTACGGGGGCACTTACAAATTGTCATTTCACATTTATTTTTTCTTAAATCTACAACCGGATCGGAACGCGACCACGACTGAGAAGATCCGGCAAGAAACTTAGCGGGCTTATCTTTTTCCTTTTTTTTTATCGCCAACTTCTTAATGTACCTATATAACAAATGTTCGTTTATTTTTAGCTCCAGTGTGTTGCCTTACAGAAGAGACCATAATAATGGTATCAGTAGGGTACTCATTAAACATTTTATTGCAACACCAACACGGCCCGCGTGACGGCATAAACATTATTTTTTTAATTACTCAACGTAACCGCCATCTTGAATTTTGTGGTGTCACGCCTTCTTGTTACGACTTGGAATCGTTAAGCACGTGTTATTGTTAATATTTGCAGTAATTTTAATTGTTATATAATTGTATAGTATATTTTTTTATTAGCTGCACATTTTATAATTATTTGTGCTATTTTTTACGTGACGTTAATCGACCCTCTACAACATAGCGCGGATCGCATTACATTCATTATACATATGAATTACATGTAATTTCGCATTTCTTTTCGTATTTACTCACTTTATAATTAATACTTATTACGTTGTTTTGAACATTTCTTTTACTTTACACAATTTATTATTCATTTCTTACCATAAGAAATAATATTATTTCTAATTTATACCAATAGGTAAATTTTATAGAAGTACATACTTACAAAGATTTAAAGACTGTTTAAAATTTATTAAACCATTTGTTGCAGGAAAAGTGCCCAGAATGCTGACTATAGGTATATGTAAATATGCAAATATACCAATCTTGATAGAGGTTACATACAGGTGCCTTTTGGGGTAGAAACTTTCGGCCTATTTCTGTACTACCTACGCTAAGTAAGATTTTCGAAAAAATCATATTACATCAATTAGAAACTCATTTTAGTGCAAACAAAATTTTCCATAAAAATCAATTTGGGTTTACAAGGAATCGCTCTACTATAGACGCAGGTATAGAACTAATAAAAGATGTGTTTGATGCCTGGGAGAACTCTCAAGATGCCTTAGGTGTTTTTTGTGACTTATCTAAGGCATTTGACTGCGTCCGACATGATATACTTGTCAGGAAATTACAACACTACGGTATTAGGGACATGGCTCTCAACCTTTTGACTTCATATTTAAATGGTAGAATTCAAAGGGTTGACATAAATGGTAAAAAATCGCCCGGCTCTATAATCTCAATGGGCGTTCCACAAGGTTCAATACTAGGGCCGTTCTTGTTTTTAATCTATATTAATGATTTACCTTATTATGTAGAGAAGAATAACGAGATTGTATTGTTTGCAGATGACACTTCACTGTTATTTAAAATTAAAAGGCAGTTACTAAACTATGACGATGTTAACAATGCATTAGCTAAAGTTGTGAATTGGTTCAATACAAATAATCTTCTCCTCAATGAGAAGAAAACTAATTGTATAAAATTCTCGACACCAAATGTGAGACAAGTAGAATCCAATATACAATTGAATGGAACAGGGTTGGACCTTGTGGAGTCAACAGTCTTTTTAGGAATTACTATAGACGCTAAATTGCAATGGGGTCCCCACATTAAAAAATTGTCTAGTAGGCTCAGTTCAGCAGCTTATGCTGTTAAAAAAATTAGACTATTAACTGATGTAGACACAGCTAGAATAGTTTATTTTAGTTATTTCCATAGCGTTATGACTTATGGCATACTGCTCTGGGGATGTTCTACAGATATTAATTCTATTTTTATACTGCAAAAAAGGGCTATACGAGCAATCTACAGTTTGGCTCCCAGAGTTTCCCTTAGACAGAAATTTAAAGACATAAACATTCTAACTGTTGTCTCTCAGTTTATCTATGAAAATCTAATGTATGTAAAGAAAAACATTAGCAGTTTTGATAAAAGGAGTGATGCTCATTCCATCAACACGCGAAATAAGCACAAGCTATCCGTACATGTAACGCGTCTCCACAGAATAAGTCATTCTTTTATGGGACAATGTATACGATTTTATAATAAAGTTCCCAATGTTATCCGAGATTTGCCTATTAATAAGTTTAAAATTGCTATTAAAACTAAACTCTGTCAAAAAGGTTATTACAAAATTTCGGATTACTTGGAGGATAAAACAGCTTGGGACTGATCACTCCAGGATCTATCTACTCGTGTACTAAGATGTCAAAGTGTAGCGTGTCTTGCCCTACTGATACCATTATTATGTTCTCTTTTGTAAGGCAACACACTGGAGCTAATATTTGTAGTACCTAAGTAAAAACATTGTAAAAACATCTATATAAAAAGAATGGCCCCGAGTTTCTTGCCGCTTCTTCTCGGTTGGCTCTATGTATTTTGGAACGCGGCGGTAGGCTTTAAAGTACATTTTAATGAAAAATTGACGTTCTTAAGTGCGTCTTTGATGCCTAAATTGAATAAATGATTTTGACTTTGACTTTGACTTTGACGTGGGGTCCAGGTGCATACGAAATCTTCAGGGACTTGGCCAAACGTTTGGTTGAAACGTCAGGCGACCAGAATGCTGGTTCATATTTTGCACAAAAAATTGGCTTAGCTATTCAACGTGGAAATGCAGCCAGCATTCTGGGCACTTTTCCTTCAACAGATTGTTTAATAAATTTTTAAGTGTCTTTTAATCTTTGTAAGTATGTAAAACCTTCTATAACATTTACCTATTGATAGTAATAAAATGTATGCCATATATTAATTACTGACGGATTATACGTACGGATTTCAACTAATAGTCTTAGTTTACTTCTCTCACGCATCGTTATACTTACCTATGTTATACCGCACGCGTACCTACTCCGTTCTACGCAATAAATGTTTTAGATATTTACTAGAGCATCTTCCTTTGAGTATTTTCTTTTTGTTCTTTGATTTGGTCTTTGAATCTCTGCATAACCGCTGATATAAGTAAATTTTATAACGAATTTACTGTCAAATTTTGATATATATTTATTTATTTATTATCAAAAACTTACAACTATTTTACAGGGATAGCCCTAATACAATAGTGTAGTACCTACCAACTAAATATATAGATACACTGAGTGCAGATTTTGCGCTCAGACGCGTATCTCGACTTCTTGATTCACAACTGTGCGCAAAATAGCCGTACAGTCAAATTTTCCATGGGATCTTTCTTAAAATGGCCGGGCGATCTTTATCAAATTTACCCAATGACTATTTATCTATCCCATATTCGTACTTTATAGCGATGATGATGATGTTGGGACGCGCTACGTACACCTACCTGCTAGGTAAACGTCATATACATACCTATAAAACTATATAATATAGTTATATTATATAGTTTTATAGGTTTTTAGTAATATAGTCTATATTGTATACCTAAATATCTGTAATCAAATCAGTATGAATGCATCCTACTCCAGAATGCGATCAACATAAACCGCCGCAAAGATCGCAATAAAACGCGGTCACATGTAAACTATTTAAAAGTAGCCCCAATTAGGGCATATATCAGGCACGTTTTATGATTGTTGGCATATCTATATTTTAAATATCAAATTCATGACAATTAATATTAAACCCGTATTCTACCGACTTCCAAAAAGGAGGAGGTACTCAATTCGACAACACTACACTTACAACTTTAAGTATTTTTTAATGTTTGGTACCTCGTAACTTTCGATAGGGTGAACCTATTCTCAAAATTCTTTTTTGTTTGAAAGCTGGTGTGGTCCCATTTAAATTTCATCAAATTCAGTCGAGTACTTTTGAGTTGTTTGTTTGACTCTCTAATAACTGAATATAATGGAAGTCGGTATTAAATGTTTCAAATTTTATACTTGTTATGAAACAACTTTTAAACTAATCACCGTATCCCGGATCTATATGCTTTTCTACAAATCACAATCCACTCCATCCGACCCAAATCTATACCTGACCTATGCACCAGTACCCTATTACAAACAATAAAGTCAATGTGCTGCGTCCGGTGCGATACCCCGACAAGAGTCCATTGAGAACAATCGCCTTACATTGTGGCATACATACAGATATGTATAAGTAATATATATTTTTGTGCGGTGGACGTGACTTAGGCCAGAACTGCACAGGAAGTGCCCAGGCCGGTCGCCGATAAGGATAGTGTAAACAAAGCTTAATTACGTACTCAGTACAGAGGCTTAGTGTGAAGCTTGGATGTTTTTAGAGGCGCGTAGACAGCTTGGAACCTTTCATAGAGTGTAGACATATTGTCTACCTGTAGACGTCGAAGTCTGCTTTGGATCTATTTTTTAATGTATTTTCATCTATCCGTTGCTACAAAGCAATAATATTTTTTCTTAGGTTCGTTGTAAATAATTAATTGGGACTGACTGATTCCCTAACGCAATATCTAAACTACATGCGCGTGCATCAGTGCTGCAATGATAATTAAAATATAATTAAAATTAATAACAATTAATTAATAATTTGAAATTAAATGATAATTCAAATTTTACGTGTTGCTGCCGGGCGCCGCGAAAGTTCGACTGACGAGTCAAGGCGTAGTTTCGTTGTAATGTGTGTAATTTTGTATGTACACGGCGAGGCGTAGTTTTACCGGCCTCACTTCTCTGTTCACAACATTCTGTCTTGACTTTTATTTTGTCTAAGTATAAAGAGTATCTAAACCGCTGGGGTTGCAAATTTATAATTTTGGCAGTTGGATTTGTATAAATTTCACTACATGGCGAAGCGCCTGGCGGGGCAGCTGGTTAATTAGTTACTATGATTTTCAACGTGCTGGTGTGTTATAATAGTAAATTAAAGCGTTGTAGCGAAGTTTTCCTGGTTGTTCAGTGAGATAAGTACCTATAGGTACCTGTGTATATTATTTTTATGCGATTTTTGTGATTGCATAAGCAGGTAGGTAATCTTGACTAACTTCTGAACCCTTAGTTTAGTTCTCAGTATTTCTCGAATCTTCATGATTGGTCTTCGGACCACGCACCGGTTTAAAGAACGTCTGCAAAAGTTTATTACATTGTCGATTTGTTTACTCTTGCTTTTAAAGCCTACCTAAGATACCAAAGAACTTTACTAAAGTTATTTGGCATCTTTGAATGCCGTACCAATATATAGGGTGTTTGGTAGAGGGACCGACAAACCAAATGAGCGTGTTCGGGCCCACTTGGAGAATACAAGTTGGCCAAAAAAATCCCCGACCCCCCAATATTTTTTAACTTTTTTTTGTTTCCAGTTTTCTCCGAAATTGTATTAATATATAACATTTTGTAAAATCTGTTTTAGACCGGATGTTTAGACTCTA
Source organism: Selenia dentaria (assembly GCA_917880725.1). NCBI lineage: Eukaryota > Metazoa > Arthropoda > Insecta > Lepidoptera > Geometridae > Selenia > Selenia dentaria. The sequence goes on along the minus strand of OU862895.1, from coordinate 9,803,631 downwards.
TAAGCTCTAAATCAGTTAGTTAGCTCTGTTTTGTATCCAATTTTGCTTTGCGTGGCCTGAAGGTGTATTAGAGATCAAATTCAACTAAAACATCCGGTCTAAAACAGATTTTACAAATGTTATGGTGGTAAATAAGTACAATTTCGAAGAAAACGGGAAAATTCACAACAAAAAGTTTAAAAAAATTGGGGGGTCAAAAACTTGTATTTTCCAAGTGGGCCCCCCGAACACGCTCATTTGGTTTGCCGGTCTCTCTACCAAACATCCTGTATATAATATATATAATTCAAATTTCTTTTACGCTACCCTTTGCAATAAATTACAAAAATAGTTATAAACCTGCATATACCTATATAACCTATATGTTAAGTGTTTTTTTTTGTATTTTTGTGGAATATTCAACACGAAACCTCCTTCAAATCCGATTTAATTTGCCAAACTAACTTGGACGTGTGGAGGTTTGAACTAAATCACGTATTACATATTTTTTAACCATGCATAATGCGCTAAATTTCGCATTTTTGTCGCGATTCTGGAACTAACAACTACTATGTTGCGCGTCCGAGTAACAATATTATTTCAAAGTCACTTTCCTTCGATATTTGCTGCGTGTATGCTCTAGTTGTGTTTTTCATTGCCTGCAAACACGGATAATAATATATGATAATAATATATAATAATCATCATCTTCATCATCTCAGCCGTAGGACGTCCACTGCTGAACATATGCCTCCCCCATGATTTTCCTAAAGGACCGGTTGGAAGCGGCCTGCATCCAACGTCGTCCTGCGACCTCTATATAATAATATATGATGATAATTTTTCATTGCCTGCAAATACGGACGTTTTCTAAAAATTAAACCTAGCTAGATGGATATATCATCCCCAAAACCCCCTACATACTAAATTTCATGAAATTGCTACGTTTCTGAGATTCAGATTATACTCGTATATGTAATGTAATGTACAGTCGCCTGCAATAGAATGTACACATTTCACAATTTTGAAAAGCTCTCAGCATTCAATTTTATAAAAAAATACTAAAATAATAATCTTAAATGATTTTTTTTTATATAATTTGACTGCTTATAATAATCCTTATCTACATCATTTCATAATGTAGTGCTGTATCATAGTTTCGAAATTACGAAATGTTTACATGTTATTGCAGGCGACTACAATATCCAAGAATTTCTCGTTTAAAGATATTAGATATTTTTTAATGATTTCTTAGGCTTTCTCGATTATTAGGTACATTGAAATTAAACAACATAACCAACACATTATTTGCCGTAATTGTTCGCTGAAAATGTTTTTTCTCTAGAACCAACGTTATCTCAAAACCCGTGTACCGCAAATGTTATCGCTTCTAAGATACGGCCGTGCCTCTTGGTACATTCATAAACCTACTCACGATGTGTGACGCCTCAAAACTTTCTGATAACAAAATACGTGCCTGAAGAAGCCATTTTGTTACAATGTACACATAATTAACTGGCTGGATTATGGACGCCGTCATGAAAATGTCGTAAAGTTACTGTAATGTCGGTCACAAGGACATGCCGCTAACGACTAGCTAAACTGTGTTTATTGGACTATTACTTGGACAATAGGTGACGAAAATACTTTCAGCACAAGGTTTCTAGTATAGCGATTTCGTAACGCCACTACAGATAAAACTCATTTGAAAACATAGACTTGCACAACTTTTTAAACTTTTTTATTTGATTTGGTTAAATCTTACATTACCTTACGACGTTTCTGCACTTACGACATCAGGCGTTTGAATCATCGCAAAAAATACAGTCATGAAACACAAGTTCGCTGACAAGTGTAGCGTGGTCTACATCTCGTGAGTACTAATTATAATATAATAATAATAACATTTACTCTGTCCTTCTTATAACGGGACAAATGTGTCCAATTTTAATATTAACTATTTTACTTTTAACTATATAGGTAACTGCTATTATAAAGCTGTGAGTTTTTATTGTCTTGCAGTAGGTATAAAAAGTAGAGTCGACAATTTCGAGGATAAAGCCTGTCTTCGTCTTGGGAGGCTTTAACCCCTCGCTACACAATAACGTTTTATATCCAATCATTAGAAAAAAGAAGTGGGAATTATTTTATTGGTACTTGATTTTCAATGAAAGGAGGCTACCAACCTTTTTCTGATCTACTATAGTTAAATTTTGTTTTTTTACTAAATTGATAATTTGACAGTATGCTTTAATTATTGTATATAATTTTCCAAAATTTATCTGATTGTGTAAGTGACTATTTTATAATGATGAAGCCAGCAGAGAAAAGAGTCCTTAAATTCTTGCGAAAGGCTCCAGATTTATTAACACTTTTATTACTATTATTTACACTTTTCACTTTTACTCCTTGTTGGATCACTCGGGTTTTAAATAATCGCGCACTACTATTACTGATGAGAGGCAGAGTAACCTCGTAAAATTGAATAACAATGAATGACAATAATATCCAAAAATTATGGGTTTATATACAAAACAATATTGCTGACTTGTTGAAATGCATTGACGTCAATCGCTAGAATGCGAGTGTGGTCGATTGCAAGATCAGCAGATATTAGGGTTGTAACATTTCCCCCCTTTAAGATGGAACATACTAAACGGATAGTATTGAGACAATGAAATACAGGACTAAGAGACATAATGGAATAGTATTTAATTAAAAATAACAATAAAATAGTAAACAATTAGAAAGTTGCAATGAAAAATATACAATGAGAAATGACAACAATTATTTTACTAAGGAAGGTAACTATTTTATTTTCCCTGTAGGTGTGGTATATAGCACTATGTATCACTCGGGAGAAAGTTCTATTTCTGTTCGTGAGGAAACTCGAAATCAGAAATAGATCGTTTTCTCCCCTCGGTGTACAATGTACTTATTAAACCTTGCTTTACCGTGATAATTAAAACAAAAGATTTATGAATTAAATGCACGTAAATGTATGTCAATGGTACACAAAAGATTAATCAAGTATGTAAATAGGTAAGTTTCAGTACCATAGTTAAACCATGTAACAAACCTATGTTTCAGTACCATGGTTTAACTGAATAGTTTCACCTAAGTGAATAGGTTTATAACAAGGGCACATAACTGATGGGCCCCTTAGTGCCACTCAAGTGTAGTCTAGCAGTACATTTTACTACCATTATTATATATGCTTATGCTCAATCATTACGATACCAATTAGATTTTAAAGTTAACGCAGAAAGTTGCCTAGAACCTGGGATCATGCCGTAAACCTTACATTTTATTACTATGGGACGGGAAGCCATGATTATGTTCAATAGTTACATACTGGTTGTAAAACTTCAATTGGCGTGTATAGTTTATTATCTATCTAGAGATATAATTGCGTTAGTAATAAGAAACTATCACTTATTATTCTTACACTATGCACGAGTTCTCATCGAGTACGAAACTGCTCTAGAGGCGTGAGATGACAAATTGTTTTCTTTTTATAATGGTTCATCAAAGTGAGTCCCTCTCGCTTAATGGAAAGCGGAGATTAACCCGTCCGAATCAGCAACTCTCATTCCAGGCAAGTTTCATTCATAAATCTATTGTTTTTTTTTTTGTCCTGATGCGGACGAGTTAAGAAGCGATGATTATTAATGAAGCCGTAAGCTGCGTTAATCGCCACCCTTTTGATGACCTGAGAGAAGCATTTTCACGCCCTCATAATACATTCTGTTTGGAATGTGAGCAGTTAATAATGTGCTTATTAAACTAAAGACACGTCGCAACTTATGTGAAAATTATTTGTCAGCAAACAAGCCACTGCCGGTGACATCGTCCCTATAGTGGAATAAAGTTATATCCGTTTTAAATCAGTTTTTTTTGTAGTGCCTATGAACTTAGCCAGTGTATCTTAATTCCAAATTTCAAGCAAGCAAGTTCGGCCATTTTAGCCGAGAGAATTTTAATATATAAGTACCTACACACTCACTCTCAGATTTTTGCATTTAGGTAGTTGTATTATAACTGCTACGCTATTATGATGCAAATACTATCAAGTGAAAAAACAGGCAAAATTATCAGTATTACACGTACAAACTTACTTTTAAAAACATATTATATTAAAGTGCATTGATAGTTCGCAATTGTAATAGATTTATATTATTATGTTTATGGAACTTGTTCCCCAACTGTACATTACAACGTTTAGAGTTCTCAATATTTATTACGTTCTACGTTTAAATGCAGTAAACACCATCTGTTTGCGGAAGCGAAACTTTACGTCTCTAGGAGTTACGTTCTCATTGGATTTGCTCTACCGTGGAACAACAGTTTCTATTCCCTATCCCGTTTTATTTTATTACACCGTAAAAATGTGTGAGTTAAGATACAATATTTTTACGGGTTGGATCGCTTTCACTTACATAATGAATGTTTGTGTTATTTCCCGTTTACGTTTATAACTGCTACATGTCCCGTTAAACAAACAATTAGGTAATTCATTTTATAATGTAAGTGCTTAAAGTTTTCTTTTGTAGTTCTTATTATATTTTTACGTGAAAGTGTTAAAGGTTTCGTTTTAAATTAGGTATATTAATATTTAATTCCATTAAGTATATTACTTATATGAAATTATCATATGAAAATGATGATTTATGATAATTATTAAAGGCTTAGAACCCTCAGATCGATCACGAATATATATTTTATGATATTAGTGCCTTTACTTCGAGTAATCATACCAAGTGATAATAATTTAAAATTATTTGATTTATTTATATATTACCAATTATTTACAAAAAGGCCTGCTTTCGGACGAACCCAAGTCACTCGTCGTCAACATTATTGGTTATAAAAATAGGTTTAACTATTCAAATTCAACTTTTTTTAACAGATAACATTGATCCATAACTAACCTTGTTGGTAAGTACCTAGTAGGTTTTATCTTTAGAATCCAACGTCACAATTTTGAAGGCTTATTTGACCGAATGTCTTAGCACAATCGACTTTATTATTTTGTAAGTATGTACTTAATACCTCTCTTATTGCGAGACAAAATTAATGGTACCTACTCAGGCGCCTCTTACAATAAAGTCTTAACATTTATACATATATCTGTACCGAATTCAAAATATACTAAGTAGAAGTAAATATAATTCTGGGCATTTATTATGCCCAGAATACAACCTGTTATATTTTTTATATTAAAATAAACATTGTACCTAAACGCCTAAGTACCTACTATATAATATAGTCAACACTAAAAAAACTAAAACCTGTCCAATAAGAGAAAAAGTAGGTAGTTTTTAGATTGAGTTGATGATGTAAACGTCAGTTTGTTTACATTGACTCTTCACCATAAGTGGCTTAAGGTTTTCTTCAATTATTATGAATTATAAATAACCTACGCGCTCGTTGTAAATGAACCGATAAAAAGTTTGCTAAAATTATGTAACTAAATGTGCTAATAAAATAAACCATGTTTCAATAATGACCTACATAAGGCCAATGGCACACTGGCTGTATCCTCATTTTACTACAATGTAATTTGGTGTCACTATAAGATTTAAATTAAGTAAAATATAAATCTACGCCAACATTACGCACACATAAAACCTTTATCACTCTTATCCCTTCTACGTGAACGGAAATCAGTACGCGAGCTTGCAAGTATACGTAGGCGTTAGAGAAAAAAAAAGTGGTTCTATATTCAAAGTTGGCTCGTCGACCAATGGCGCGCGCGGTAGGCGTGGCGCGGCCCGTCCATTGGTCGGCTGCCTGCGGCGGCTGATGAATCGCACGATTATAAAACGTTATGGTAACGGTTGAACGTATTTCGTGAACGTCACGCGGTTACGTTTCCGACGGGAATTTATAGCGTTTTTTCTTTGTATTGGTATTTTGGGAAGCTGCAGTTTGACTATTGGGCTTTGACGTCACAAACAGTGGGGTTATTGACACCGTAATATAATTAGTGATTTGATACTGTAAAAGTAGCGTAGGCGATGTGTGTTAGTAGCTTTCTGACTAGAACGATCGCGTCTCTGATGAAATCACAGGGCGATTAAAATTATTATAATTTAAAATATGATTAATATTTGAGACCCGTGTATAGCCGTACCCGTAGGGCGATGCTGGGAACTAATTAGTTCAAGGCACATCACTCTCTTTAGAAATAATAGTGTTTTCTATACTTAGTAATATTATAGAGAAGAAAGATTTGTAATTTTATGCTACATTATCAGTAACATATTGGATTTATATTTTGATTCATCATCATCATCATCATCATCATCCATCACCATGCGGGTGAAAGCGCGGAATAGGCTAGAATGGTATAAATAGAAAGTAATTGCTGAAAACTAAGGTGGTCTAAGTTTTAAGAGGCTGTGTGTCAGTTATTTGAATTATCGACTGTAAGAATGTGAGGCTGCATCTTATAAAACTAATAATTTATTTTCTTCATTCATTATTTGGTTAAAGTAAAGCAGATAGATAGTCTTTATAAATAAAATATGCATGTTTAAATTAAATTATAGGTACTGTGAAACATTGACAGTGGCTAAATATAATGTAAATTAAAAAACTGAGTAATAAAAAAATGTGTTAAGTCCAGACCTATTTCCTTTTTCAATAGAGTTCCAGAAAAAGGAGGCGGATCTCAATTCGTTTTTTTCTTGTGTTACCTTATAACATTTTTATAATTGAACCGATTTTGTTTTTTTTTTATTTTGAAAGCTGGTGCTTCGCATGTGGTCCCAGTTGATCAAGATCTAAATATTAGGTACTTATTTTGATCATAATTTATTATCAACATAATATGGTATAATATAATGGAAGTCAAATTATGTAAAAAAAGTTATTTATATTATTAGCACGCGTTTTAAAGTTGGTAAGCGGTGTGGTTCAACCTTAGCTTACGACGAGCTATAAAAGTTGCGAGACTTTATAGCTTTCGCTGTTAATTATATTTATAATTATGCAAAGAACCTCGTTAGTACGACAGAATTGTATATTAGTAAGTTTAAATTTAGATAGGTATACCTAATATTAATGTTGTCTGTTTGTATTTTTTTACTGTACAAATTTAGTAAAATATACAGCTAATGTATATTTTACTTAATTTGTGTTTAGGTGTGAATAGGTGTAACAATAGAAATAAATGATTAAAATACAGAAGAACAGTTAGTTTTCACTAAAAACTTAGAAAATATCATGACTATAAAGAATAATGTTAGTAAAGAGTATAAGAGTACAATATAAATAATTACCTGTGTGACTATGTATACCTATTAAAGACTAGCTGACCCGCCAGCGGCTACGCTCGCGTGGCCTTGCGGGATCCGGTAATTACAGATTTTTAATTATCCCACGGGAACTCTTTAATTTACCGGGATCAAAAATATCCTATATGTTGATCAGGAATATAAGCTACCACCATACGAAATTTCATTTAAATCGGTCCAGTTGTTTCGGAGATTAGCCCGTACAAACAGACAGACAAACATTCATAGAAACAAACAATTTGAACTTATTTTTCACTCCTTACATCCCCTGACTCGGTTTTAAGAAATTTTACCTCTACAGTTTATAATATGTAGTAGTTTTTACATCCCTCGTTTTACCCCCTTAGTCATCCCTGACAAAAATATTGAAAGCGTGACTATTTATCTTAAATTACCTATCCAGTTATCAATTTTCATCACTGTAGGTAGCTCCAAAAACAAAGAACTTTTGAAAAAAAAATATCTTCCGTTTTACCCCCCCTAAGTCATCCCTGTCAATAAATATTAAAATCATCATTTTAAACTGTCCAAATGCTAATTTTCACCACTGTATGTTCGAAAACACAAAACTTTCCATACAAACATTCACCCCTCCATTTCACCCTCTTAAAACACCACTATCAAAAAAAAAAATATGTCAACATTTTTTATTTTGAATGACCTATCCAAATACAACAATTTTCACAACTATAAGTTAAAAAACAAAGGAGTTTCATACAAACGTTTTCACCCCTTTTGACCCCCTTAGGGGTTGAATTTCATAAAATCCCGTCTTAGTGAGCACCTACGTCGAATTTGAAACTCCTAGCACTAGTAGTTTCTGAGATTTCGTGATGAGTGAGTGATTGAGTGACCTTTCGCATTTATATATATAGATAAAGGCGGGTGCACACGTAATAGAACAACAAATAATATAATAATACTTAGTAAAATATAATTCAGGTACTAAATCAATTGAAGAATTTATTATTCATCAGCCGACGTAACTGTCCAACTGAAGTGTTGAAGAGGTCGACATCACAATCTTTGCAGAGTTAATTGAAACTGCTGCCTACCCTTAGTAAATAGGAATTCCTCCTGTAATTAGTTCGCACTTCGTAACGTATGAAACCTATTGCAAATAAAAAAATGAAATTGAAGTATTTTAATTTTTTCTAATGTATATAACGGATGTTTTCTAAATGGACATAAAAGCATATACGTATTAAAATAAAATTGTCTGCCTGTATGTTTGTTCGAGCTCATCTCCAAAACGGCGAGGTTGATTTCGACGTAACTTCACTGGTAGATTGATGATGTTAAAAAGAGTATAATGTTGTAACATAGATCTTAGACCACTTTTATTTTAGAGGCGTCAGCTAGTGCAATATAAAAAGCAAGGCCAATTTAGAAAATGTGTAAATTATGATTAATTTATTATTTGCTCATATGGGTAGGTAATACACGAAATAGAGGAACCATTGAAACAGTAATAACGATTATGTATAGAGCGTCAAAAGTATTTTATCAATGAGGTATACAACACACTTTGAAGCTTAAATTATTTAGTAATGTATAAATAATAATCAATGAAAATATAAAAAGAAATTATAGGTGTCATATTATAATTTAAAGTACAATATATTAAAAGTCACATGATTTTTTTCCGTCAAATAGTCATTTACCCTGTAATAAGTTAGGTCAATTACCAAACGTTTAATTTTATTTTAACCAGTTGAGGCGACGGGTGCTCAAAATACTGGCACCTATATACTTTAGGCAAAAAGCTAGCATCGCCATCCAGCGTGGCAATGCTGCCAGCATTATGGCCACTTTTCGTTTCGTGTGTCTGTGAACCTAGCATAACAATTTCCAGAATCACAAAACAAATTTCGCAGTTCTAATAGCATCCCCAATAGTTCTATTGTTTATGATAGTTATTTAGAATAGTTCACTGATTTTTGGCAGAAATAATCGATTTTAGAAAATTTGATGTTAACTTCGCAAGCCGACACCCAGCATCTCAATAATTTTCAACTATAAGACCACAAACATGATATATTATTGAAAATACCGAATCGACTGCCAACGTTCCAGCAATAGTTCTAGCAAAAAAACTATCAAAAAGCAAAGTTTAAAAAAACTTGATGTTAACTTCACACACCATCTCATAGTATCTCTGGAGTTCTCAGATGTTAGACCACGAATACGCTTGAAGCTAAATAGTTCTATTAATTTTAGGGCACAGCTTAGGACTGCAGATTTATATAGTTATAGTTGCATTCGTGCTCCTCAAATCGAAAACGCTTGAGATTACTGCAAGCTTCTTCAATACTTACGGATTTCATGATTAACTTATTTAATATTATTATAAAATGTAATATTATTATTTAATTAATTAATTTAATTTATTATTTATTTAATTAATTAATTAAAAATAATTATTTAATACTTAAGGATTTCATTATTAACTTATTTCAAGTTTATGACTATTATGGCTGTATGGCATTGTGGCAGAACTGTACCTACAGTTATGGTCGTGTTCTTGCTCCTGGTATAAAAAAACCCTGAGAGGCTACGTAGAACTGCAAGCTATAGTGTAGCATCTCAAGACTTAACGATTTTATTATTACTTTATTTCAAAGAAGAGAACTTCCATGTCAAATTTTGAATTGTTTTCTTGTAAGTAATGTAATGCGCCCAGAAGTATGAAACTTTAGCCTAAAATTATGTTTTTTTTAAACATCCCACAGTGTGAATCTACACCACAAGCTGAATAACGTGTCACTAACTCTCTACTATGTAACCATTTAGTATTTACTATGCCTATCATTGTATCAGCATAGGGGTCACATAACCATTGAAATATACCCTCATATCTAAAACACTCATAAAACCAGAGCCCCATTGTTTTTGTGTAACGGACGGGAAAATAGAACATTAAATATGTAAACATATTGTTTACTATGTAACATGTAACTGTGGAAAGCGGGACACGCTTCAGGGCGTCCGTTGTTATTGTTAATTTAGGACACCTGTTGAAGACCTGTAGCACTTTATCGAAATAAATTGTAATACGATCCTACATCATTTTGGGACTCCTTTTAAACACTTGTTCAACTGAATATTTAGATAGGTACCTAAATTTTAAATGGGTGATGAAACGTTACGTTAACACGTACAGTGAACAAATCATGGAGGCTGCGTTTTTCCTACGTAGTTTTCTCCAATTGTGTGCTAAGATTACGCATAGTACACGGGAATGAAGCTTAATTAACAAAACAGCTTCGCCTTGTGTAAAACTCGCTCTCTTGCACCGCACCCAAACATACAAAACTAATTAGGTATCACTATTATTAACACCAATAAACAACTTTAATAGTAATATTTTGAATTGAAACAAAACACAGCGAATGAGGTCAGTGTGCTTTATTTCACAAACCGTAGCTGCGGCTATTTAAAAACTAATACTATATTTTTAAATTTGTGTTGCACCCCCGCTCGTCATTAACTTATTGAGTGGCCGATATGTAAAACCAGGCCCAAATCTATGGGTTCTTGAACTGTTCCAGCTTCGCGTAGTTGATGATATGGGCTAGTTAGATATTTACCAATGTAATAACCATTGTTCTTGCAGTCCTTTTGAAGCGAGGCATTCATATAATAAACACAACCAGCGATATCGACCTTTAGATCAACTGATTGGGTGAGCGATATAAATACAAAACCTTATCTGCTAGTTCTTAAACATTCCAAGCGCCTCAAAGAATAAAAACGATAAGGCCGTCTATTTCTCGATGTACTTTTTATTATTCTTGAAACTAGGAATCAACATAATAAATACAGCAAGCGACTTTAAGATTTCGATGGTGGAAGCACAAAGGTGGTAGCCAATGCCGCAGTGCGCCAACTGGCGCGTTTTACTACCGCTTTACGACTATAGCTTTCCAATGCGCCCCTGACAAAGACTGGCATTACTTCATTAGCTTTTAGAACGCGGTTGTTTATTCGAACTATAGGTGTTGTCTTCATGAGCGTTCAACCGAAATTGTTATTGGAAACTATTTATTAATGTATCGAGCTCCGATACTAGTGTTATTATAGACAGTTATACAGCATACTGTGACAATACGATATTTGTAACGTAACTTATTAGTTTGCTTTTTAACTGGTAGTGTCATACTCAAAGTATACCTAAGCTTAGTTAAGATTTTAACAATGCACTATATATATATATATATATATATATATATATATATATATATATATATATATATATGACGGAGAAAGAACCTCCGGAGTGTTTTTAAAAAGTGTGACGTCAGCATTGCTGACGTCACAATTGTTGTTTTCATGATGATCACTCATTTTTGGGTCCTCGAAGTAAAACTTCACAAGTACTTTTATAAGTTTCGTATATTCAACGAGCAGCGTAACAACGTCACAAAGAGGTCCGTACTGTACGGCGACTCGAGAGCGACTGAGACAAGCGCCTACAGTGCGGCCGTACTTATAGGACTCGGCGCACGTGCACGAGTTTTTACAAGTTTGTTGGTAAAGTATTGAAATTACAATCATAACATTAATTTTACATCGTAATCAACTCAAAAATAATCAACTGATGATTTATAAACTATTTTTAGGGCAATCAAATGATTAAACTTAATTATTCTCGACGAACTGTTGTAGTTGCGCCGATATATATATATATATAATTTATATGAAACGAGTTAAAAGTTCTTATATAAAAGTACTATAATTTTCTTACGAATTTTATTCATGTATCTGAAAATGTATACTACTAAATGTTGGTATACTCATACATTAATCATTAAGTGCTACTAACGTTTTATAACTCTATTAGGTTACATTTATCTATACATAATATCTTGTCCTGACTGACTGAACTGATTTACTAACGTAGCATCTATACTATAGTTTGTGGTAGAGCCTAAATCGTTGACGCTGTTAACTAGGAATTTTGGAATTGATGCTTTCGTCAGCATTCAATATAGAAGGATTTTTTGAAATTAACTCCAAACGGTGAATTATAGTAGATTAGTAGCCAAGGGCTGTAAGGCACCCTCAAACTATAGGCGCCCTCGCTGCGCTCGTGCGTCTAAATATCTCGGGCTGCAATTGATGCTTACACCCGAGCTTACTACTCTGCTTTACATCTCGATTGTGAGGTAAGTAGAAAAAAACCGGCATTACAAAAATAAAATTGATGACTATTATACTCATACGAAGACAAGGCTGAATAACGAAGCGACCTCTTTTGTCATTGGGCTGAATGCATGGTGTCTATTGCCAGTATGATGGTTAGATGTACGCGAACTTTTTGAAAGAGTGAAGTGTTCTCTTTTTTAATTACTTACCGCCCTAGGGCTTTTCTAGCTACTTTATTACCCTAGAGCGCTAATTGGTCACCTACAAGCCCATTTGTGTTTTTTAATTACTTACCGCCCTAGGGCTTTTCTAGCTACATTATTACCGTAGAGCGCTAATTGGTCACCTACAAGCCCCATTTGGGGGTAATAAGGACCTACTTACCGAATATGAGAGATGTAAAATTTATTTCTGTGACTTCGCACCCTATTGAACTAGGAAGCGAAACCGCTGGCGGGGCAGCTTATATACAACTATAATACGAGAATAATCCGTTTTAAGCCAACTAACTTGTACATGACATACATTACTGTCCTTTCAACTAATACGAGTATGTGAGAACTGTCCCACCACCTTTCCACACCATCACACTTTCCCCTCAACAAAGGCGAGACGAACTGCCCTTCCTCAACTGTCTCCAAATAGGTTTTACGCGGTCTTCAAAGCCTTTACGGCTGCATCACAAAGGCAAGACCCCTCGTAAACTATAAGTGGGCTATGGCTGGCCTTCTGACTCCAAGTTTATGCTGCTTTATGGCTCGGTGCCGTCTGCACTAATCTTTGTTTACGGTTAGTGCCGATTGTTGTGCGGACGATTCTTTTCATTGTTATTGCGATTGTTGGTTTAGGGGCAGTCATTTTGTGCAGTTCGAAGGTGACAACACGTGATCAGTTTTATGTGTAAACGTGGAAATAATCTATCTACGAGTATTTAAGTAATATTGGTTTCATATAATAAGATTTTTTCCGGCGAAGGGATTAAAAATTAGAAATGTCTGTGCTGTAAGCTCCCACAAATGTCGTAAAGCCTGACTCAGGTATAAGATGAAATTGGCTCCGCCTCTTTTATACAGAAATATATGATCAGACAGAATAATCACAGATTAATAAGTTTCACAAACTGCAGTGTTCAGACTTAGGGGCCGTCCATTAAATTTATTAATTAGGGTTAAAAATGCTTAAAAAAACATCACGTGATTAATGGACGGCCCCTTAACTATATATGAGTATCTACATTTAAGTAGGTCATGTACCTAAGCTTATAATGCATAGAAAAGTACTTTTTTCTGATTTTCTACCCTTAGGAGGACTTAGGACTTATAAGCATTACGGAGATAGCATCGCAAAACAACACTCAATTTAAAAAAAAACTCATAATGTTACGTTGTCACCTTGGAATAGGAATTATCTGAAGTGTGGTCGCTTGCACTCAATGATCTTATATATAAACTGCACTAAACACAATCGACTTATTTCTATAAATAAAAAAGTAAAACAAGTTGCTTATCTATGTGTAGTGCAAACATATTCTATATGGCTATATTTTATATTTAACTAGTCCCCGATTTCTAATTTAAATCATTCTCAGAAGACTTCAATCGCCACTTTGTCCGCATTTTAGTGTATACTCATTAAAGCCGCTTGTCATAACATTTGAACAACAGTATCACTTAGCTCTGAAGTACCTCCTTATAAATATTAAATTCTGTTGACACTTGCTACTTGGAAGTAATACTGTCTCACGGTCATTGAAATCATTTAGGTACGGACGGATTTTTATTTAGGTATGACTGGGGGCTTAATTACTAAGCAGTGTACTTTCATGATAAGTATTTTAATTTTACATATTGGCATAACTACTGAACGTAATTCATAGGTATACTCCTACGAAGAAATAATTGTCAGGAAGCATAATTCAGAACAAATTCCACACAAAAAGTGGCCCTTTAAATCAAAACAACGTATGATTCCAAATACAAATTACTTCCGAGGTTACAAATAGACATGTTCAGTGATTGGTTTAAATTCAGAAGGATAGCAGGGATTGGTTTACACGCGTGCTGCAACGTCTACAATGACAGCAGAGTCATAGCGGCGTGGACGATATTATGCAACAAGTGGACTGGACCAACTTAATAATAAATCAATCGTAAATCTCGTATGTCTCGCAAAATATGATTAGTTTATTAAGTTTTTGTCTAGAAGATTAGAAGAGATTCTTTGCAATGTAGTAAAGAAAGATTATGATACATTTTAGTATTATACATTTTACAAATAAAAATAAGTCGTTATTTGCCAGCTGGATGTTTTTCAGTGGTCACAGAATACCTTCATTATCAATTTAGAAAATTCAATCAATTTATAGAATTACTTTAGAAAAGCACTGTGTTGATATTACTGACAAATTAATTAGCAACTCAGCTAAACCACTTTCAAATTTGCAGATGGTGAATTTTCATTAGCTTGAAAAATTAAACGTGATTTAATTTGACCAAACAATGAACTGTTTTTTAAATGCTATATAGTTACCTATATTACATACCAACTGTAGGCAATCGTTTATTGTTCATTGTCTGTAGTGTCTCTTTAGAGCGTAAACGTTTTGGAAGCGCCAATTCGCGTTTTTGCTGAGTGTTTGAAGGGTCACATAATAATGATTGATATAGTATATTATGTCAATTATTCTTACCTGATGTACTAGAACATTATTTGATTAACAAGTTCAAGTTCCATAGGCTACATTTAGAAATTGTTTATTAGTTTGTTATTGCCGAGCGGTTTCTACACACACACGTTTTTAAAATCAATCATAAACTCGGTCGCAGTCACGAATCGTCAGACGTGGCTGAGGCCTCTTAGAGAGAGGTCAGAGAACATATCGCTCTGACGCCCGCACTTACACAACCAAAACTTCCTGATACTTATTGAGGTAACATTTCTAAGTGGGATTCTAACAAATAATTTTATATGACATATAGTGCATCAAAGGTCAGACACAATAGAAATTTCATTGTTATAATGAGATCGACCCTTGAGAGGCTAGTATTTTACTATTAACCAAATTTCTTATGCTTATACTTGGTATCCAGGGATCCATGCTGGCTCTGGAAACTGGTAGCAGGAACTATGTGATGGTTAATAGTAGACACACCGTGTTTGGGATCGTATAAATCGTCTTCGCGATACCTTTTTCTAGCTGGTGACCAGGACCTGATGCTGGATCCAGAAACTGGTATCAGGAACTACCTGATGGTTGTTTTATTTGCTATTCTCATCTCTTTTTGGTAGGTACATGAGTTAAATCTTACTTTTTTATAGTCTATGCTCTTGTAGATAACATGTACTTGATTAATAATTATCATATTATGTTAATTAATGTCGATATTAAAAATAAAATGTGTCCTGCGTGATTTCACCTTTTTGACCTACGTCTATTTGTGACATAAAAACCAAAGTAGATAAAAAAAGCGCACTATTTTGCTCAAGCGGTAAGGCCACTGCCACAGGGCGCGCTAGTAAGTAACTCATCATCATCATCATCAGCCTGTAGCAGTCCACTGCTGGACATAGGCCTCTCCAATTGCACGCCACTTCGGTCTAAGTAAGGTAAGTAATAATAGTAGACACACCGTGTTTGGGATCGTATAAATCGTCTTCGCGATAATTAAGTTACCTTAGGTAAGTAACTCGCTAATGTAAAATACCTAAACTCGCGCAGCGCTGCGCAGAATAAAGGCTCTTAAAGATGTTGATGTTTCTTCGGGACAAATCATCAGCATAAAAGATAAATATGATATTTTATATAACATAATTTAAAAAAACAGTAGGTACTTACTGTACCAACTGGTAGGTAGGTTTTGTGTAACATGGTCCATATTTTTTTTATTATCTATAATTTTATTGTTTTCAGTCAAAATTTACGTAGTATAACTATGCTGGTTTTCACAGGCAGTCATACTCTTGTTTTTCTAGCTTAAGTGCAGCTAGGCACTTCTTTTGCCGCATTGAATCGGCAAGCAAGCGAGAATAAAACATAACAAGCAAAACCATTGCACATTACATACATTTCAATATTTAGTCCTGAAGAAAAAATACATCCTAAATTAAATAAAAATTTACTGACTTTATTTTGCATAGTATTGACCATCTCGATTTGTTAACGTATTTGAACATCTTTGAATCATTATAATTTTTCTATTATTTACTAGTAAAAGTGATCCCTGGACATTTTAATCGTGTAATGTTTCTGCACCACTTCACAACGAATGCTGGCATGATGATCCACAACTAAAGTTCACAATGATAAAAATGAAAATAGACGCGAAGATTTAAAGTGTGCTCGCTTGCAAGCAAAATGTCCGACTGATGACGTACTGAACACGACTTTTAAGCCCCGCCTACTTGAACACGACTTTTGTTGGGTCATTTTTTTAACGCAGTTACCGTTCCTGACTATTATTTCTTCGTAGGTATACTCCGTATAATATACATATTGGCATAACTATTGAACTACAGTGTTGCAGGCGCTCGCTGCTATATTTGACAGCCGGGGAAAGCCGTTGCGCGCGTTCCTGCCGTGCGATTCTCTAATGATTCGCCGTTGCGTCAAAGGGGCCGTTCATTAATCACGTGATGTTTTTTTAAGATTTTTTTAACCCTCCCTTTAGGTGATACGTGGTGAGGTTTAACACTAACACCCCACCCCCACCGTAAAATCACATGTATTTTAGTACCTACAAAGAATCTTAAAAATGTTTAGTATATTATCATAAAATAAAGGTATAAAGTATGTATAATCTAATTTTATTCTAGAAAATTAAGGAACGTGATAAAAAGTCTAGACGGAAATGTTGCATATACAACATAAATTGCACTATAGTATATGAATATATTTATTGTCGACGACAAAAATAATACACGTGATATCTTACTACACCCCCCTCCCCCTTGTGATATTTCGTGATTTTTGCCGAACCCCTTCCTCCCCCTCCTTTCAACCCTCACGTGATTAATGGACGGCCCCAAATACTTTAAGAGATATCGCCCTTGTACAAGGTTGTTTTTCCAACGTTTCTTGTCATCTCGCCATTTGTTTCAAGGATGTTGTCAAAAGTACAACTATGTTTGCTCTTGAGTTTGAACGTCTGTCAAGTCCTGACGAAGATAAAAGGGAGGGATAAAGCAGTTTTATCCTGGTATGGTTTACCTACATAAAATTACAAAACATGTGTGATATTTCTAAAACTTTTAAGTAACACATTGACGGAATTAAAAAGATATTTTACCATACTTGAGGACATTAAAAAAAAAATCAAACATACCACTTATTTCTCCTTTAAAACAGTTTCTCTTTATTCACAATTGTATTCGACATGAAATACATGTAATAAAATAGCGATTTTTAATACACATATTGACGGATTACTTTTTTTATTTAATAGTGAACATAATTTTGTTATGAATTTTATACGTTTTTACGAGGTGGAATTGCTTGATTTCACTCTTTAATAAATAATACTATATCTAAATTTCAACGATGTACGCACACGCTAGCAGCTGTACCTATATCAAGCGCTTTATGGTTGTTGCGTGAACATACCTAGTCACTACAGTTCATAAAGCGCTCATTTAGGGCACTTAATTTTTTTGGTTATAATATTTGATCGACTTAGTTACATTACTATAATGTGTTTAAAGGAAGTTTATATAACTTTGTTGTGTATACTTTGACGACAAACTTAATGAAAATAGCGACACACCTAATGAAGTTGCTTCATCAATAAAATAAGGGAATAAAATAAGTTTCATTAATTTTCGTGATAAAACAAGAGTTATTCTGGTCTTTTTAAGAATTGTGGTAGATAGCAGTGCTATTCAGGTTACCTATAAAAAAAAGAAACAAATATTAAAAAAATTGTGGTCATGGTAGTGAAAAATATCATAAACGGTCTCATTTCTGAAGAATTTCATTTTTTTATTCTCGTAACTTAAAATATATCCTCCGGTGTTCGCTTATTGTTGAATTTTGGGACACGTTGTATATATAGATAGATAGATAGGAGAAGAAGATAGATTCCGCAGGCGTTCCAATCTGGGTAACTATGAGGCAAGTTTATTCGCTCACTTGTAGTAACACTAACAATATAAATGCAAAAGTTTGTGAGCGATTGAGTAAACTTATTGTTTGATACTTTTTCACACAAGCTAGAAATAAAAGTGAAAAAGAAGAAGTAACTTTCATCAAAATTCGAATGCCTGCATCTAACGATGGAAATACGTAGATTATACCTAGGATTAACACACGGATTACTATTCATCTCGATTCCTCAAGAGATTGTTAAGCTGCAAGTTGGTAGCCGGCTAAACGTAGCAGCAGCAGACGACATGTCGTCGCTTCATGTCGCTGCAGTCATGATTTCGAACCCGACTGCAGACGGTAACTGCAGATGACATCAACCATTTGAAAAGCGATACGAAAGGTTTAGTTTAAAAGCTTTTCAGTTGTTTTACTAGGAAGGTTGGTACCGGCGAGGGGCACTACTGATCTGAGGTAGGGCGACAGTGTCGTCTGCCGCTCGACGCGACGCTAGCTTCGTGTTGCTAACTACGAAGGGTATTTTATAGAAATACATAGAAACCAGTAGTGTCGCTGTGACACGTCGTTTGCTGCGTCTTCATGTAGTTGGCTAGCTTTATTATCTTAAAATTCCACGTGGGTGGATTCGCGGAGAGAAGCTGCTTAGCAGTTAATAATAAGTTTCTTCAAATATACGCCATCTAAACTTCCTTTTTCATCTTTGCAGCGGTGTCCCTAGAAACACTAGTCGAGAACTGTCACAAACTGCTGGAGAAGTTCCACTACTCCTGGGAGATGATGCCGCTGGTGCTGGTGATCCTCAACTACGCAGGCAGTGACCTAGATGAGGCGTCACGGAAGATTGATGAAGGTAGGCATCATGCTATTGCGAATGATCTAAATTTTGGCGAATTCTGTAGGATCAACTTTTGTTTGCGCTATATATTATGTATAAGTATGTTTTTTTTATGTTTTTCGGGTAATGTTTTGAGGCAGAAGTGTTGGGTGATCTTAGATGTATGAAATATTATAAAATCCAAACTTATCTCTTAAAGCCCCTTATTCATATGGAGATCATATAATTTACAGAATAAGAGATTTTTAAGCATTCAATGGTGGATTATTTATTTGTTTTAAATAAATACAGTCTTTATACATTCAGGATTATGTCTTCTACTTCAGAACATGGCCTATAGTTGAGGCGTTATACATATATATTTAATTGGCCTCACTTTTTAAAGAAATTGTAAATAATGTGTTATGGTAAAACTATCGCACTCTCTTTTTTGTTAAGTAAATTTAATTCAGTAAAGAAAATGCTATAACAGTAAAATAGCATTATTATCCACGTTTCCGTAATTTATTTGATTAAAATACATATATTATTATGCGTTTTATTTTAAAACTGAGGTCAATTTATATAAACTATTCTATGGATGAATAACAATGTATATCACTAATCATTTGTTAATACTGTTATTTATCTATATTGTACGTTTATTTGTGTTCGACGTTTCAATGAGAAAAATATTATAAGAATAAAATAATGACGTTGATACTAATTACTAGTCCAAGTACATCGGTATATAAACAGAAAAAATAAAAGATTTATATTATATCATTCATAACATACCTATATATTTTACGACTATTTTCTCCCGCCACTCTGATTTTTTTTACTATGTCCAAATCATGTATAAATTGAAATACAGAATACAGGAAACCAAACCATTGTTACACTTAAATTGATATAATCAAGTGAAATCACAATCCAATACGAAGATTACATTAACAGTTTGGGTTGACAATCAATTTTACACTTTTCGTAATTGTTCTAAATCAGTAATTCAATTGTAGGTTCAAATACAAAAAATGGAAAACGCAGGGAAAACTAATAACAAAAAAAAGCTACTCGTATACAATACTAAATAAGGTCACATTCCAGTTGGCCGATACTTAAATTAAAATAATAATTATTGATTCCTTGAAATGTATTCTGTCCGTTTTGATATTGGCAACTGAGACCCATTGTAATCAAATGTTTTTTTTTACAATAACTCACCATTAATGTCAAATTCAAGCAACCAATGACAACCCTGGTTCCATTGATGACTTATATACACACAAATTTGTCGATAATTCGTTTCAAATTATGTGTTACGTGATAGTAACTAAGCTACGTGTTTGCAAGCCCTCACTGTCTCAATCACACCCCTCTTATGCAAATATAAAGAGCAACTGAGCTCCATTACAATCTAAACCATTTTTGATATTATGACTTCTATCTAGGTATTATGATAATGATAATAATGATAATGATAATGATAATATTTATTGATAATAACAAAATTACAGGTCAGATAAAATGTACAAGAAAAAAATATTGCGTAAATTACAATTTACATACTTGTAGTCTATTAATAAAAATAAATAAATCAAAAATTGATAATAATTATTCCAATTTTATATAAACATGTCAATGATAATAATTAATAAATAAAAATCTATTTCAAATTTGGGACGAGTTCCTCGACGCTGTAGGGTGCCATGTCGAGCAAAAACGTTTTAAGTTTATTTTTAAATATGGTTAATGCCTTGGTGGTACGTATGGGCTCAGGAAGAGCGTTGAAGGCTTTCACACCGAATACCCGCGTAGGTACATTTACTCGACTTAATTAAACGATGAGGCGGCAAACGGAGTCTTGGTGCATTTCTTGTGGTTATGTGCCGGTCAAATGTTTCAATACAGGTAAAAACATATATATATATGCATGATATATGCATAATGCCGGCAACGTCAATATTTTTAATGTGATAAAAAGTGATTTACAATAAGTATATACAATAATTAATGGACGAACCATTATTATAAATTCAGTCGAACTCATGACATTTCTCATTCCTTGATGCCTATGTAATACAAATTTAAATGAGGCCGGTTTGAAAACACGTTTGTGTAAACTGACCGGTAGGGCTATTATGTATCTTAGTTGCTAACAAATGTTGATTGAAATCGACATTTGTTAGCAACTGAGATACATAACAGCCTTGCTAGTCTATACTTGTCATGTAATGGAATTTATTGATAAAAATCGTGTCAAATAAATGCAAATACGCTTTGAATAAGTTTATCGATAAAAAAAATATTAAAACTTTTTTTACTAGCTGCCAGTGTTAGTAACTGAGTTACGTGTTCGTCCTTACTGTCTCAGCACACCAAGTGTAGGTACGAAGGTTCTTATGCAAAAAAGATGTTTAATGTAAATTGTCTTGTCCATTGCATATCACTTTATTTGTGTTCGACGTTTCAATGAGAAAAATATTATAAGAATAAAATAATGACGTTGATACTAATTACGGTCCAAGTACATCGGTGTATAAACAGAAAAAATAAAAGATTTATATTATATCATTCATAACATACCTATATATTTTACGACTATTTTCTCCCGCCACTTTGATTTTTTTTACTATGTCCAAATCATGTATAAATTGAAATACAGAATACAGGAAACCAAACCATTGTTACACCTAAATTGATATAATCAAGTGAAATCACAATCCAATACGAAGATTACATTAACAGTTTGGGTTGACAATCAATTTTACACTTTTCGTAATTGTTCTAAATCAGTAATTCAATTGTAGGTTCAAATACAAAAAATGGAAAACGCAGGGAAAACTAATAACAAAAAAAAGCTACTCGTATACAATACTAAATAAGGTCACATTCCAGTTGGCCGATACTTAAATTAAAATAATAATTATTGATTCCTTGAAATGTATTCTGTCCGTTTTGATATTGGCAACTGAGACCCATTGTAATCAAATGTTTTTTTTTACAATAACTCACCATTAATGTCAAATTCAAGCAACCAATGACAACCCTGGTTCCATTGATGACTTATATACACACAAATTTGTCGATAATTCGTTTCAAATTATGTGTTACGTGATAGTAACTAAGCTACGTGTTTGCAAGCCCTCACTGTCTCAATCACACCCCTCTTATGCAAATATAAAGAGCAACTGAGCTCCATTACAATCTAAACCATTTTTGATATTATGACTTCTATCTAGGTATTATGATAATGATAATAATGATAATGATAATGATAATATTTATTGATAATAACAAAATTACAGGTCAGATAAAATGTACAAGAAAAAAATATTGCGTAAATTACAATTTACATACTTGTAGTCTATTAATAAAAATAAATAAATCAAAAATTGATAATAATTATTCCAATTTTATATAAACATGTCAATGATAATAATTAATAAATAAAAATCTATTTCAAATTTGGGACGAGTTCCTCGACGCTGTAGGGTGCCATGTCGAGCAAAAACGTTTTAAGTTTATTTTTAAATATGGTTAATGCCTTGGTGGTACGTATGGGCTCAGGAAGAGCGTTGAAGGCTTTCACACCGAATACCCGCGTAGGTACATTTACTCGACTTAATTAAACGATGAGGCGGCAAACGGAGTCTTGGTGCATTTCTTGTGGTTATGTGCCGGTCAAATGTTTCAATACAGGTAAAAACATATTTAAACAGGCAAACAACGTTGCCGGCATTATGCATATATGCATGATATATGCATAATGCCGGCAACGTCAATATTTTTAATGTGATAAAAAGTGATTTACAATAAGTATATACAATAATTAATGGACGAACCATTATTATAAATTCAGTCGAACTCATGACATTTCTCATTCCTTGATGCCTATGTAATACAAATTTAAATGAGGCCGGTTTGAAAACACGTTTGTGTAAACTGACCGGTAGGGCTATTATGTATCTTAGTTGCTAACAAATGTTGATTGAAATCGACATTTGTTAGCAACTGAGATACATAACAGCCTTGCTAGTCTATACTTGTCATGTAATGGAATTTATTGATAAAAATCGTGTCAAATAAATGCAAATAAGCTTTGAATAAGTTTATCGATAAAAAAAATATTAAAACTTTTTTTACTAGCTGCCAGTGTTAGTAACTGAGTTACGTGTTCGTCCTTACTGTCTCAGCACACCAAGTGTAGGTACGAAGGTTCTTATGCAAAAAAGATGTTATAATGTAAATTGTCTTGTCCATTGCATATCACATTAACATCTTTTATCGCTAGATCTATAAAGATAGGGTCTAAATAGTTTCTGCCGGCGGTTTTATGACGAGTGTCTACGTAATTATATCTTAGGAATTCTGTCGGATAAATTAGTAAATTAATAAATACGAACGGAATAGCACCACCTTACAATGTAACATGCAAGTTTTGAATTACACGTTGCATCGACAGTGAGTGCCTGTTTAAACCTTAGCCAACACCTATCATGATACCTTTAACTACCTTATTTTGTAATGTATACTTTTGCGGAAATAATATATTTTGCGATACTTCAAATGTTCTAGTTCATTCTTCCGTGCCTTTACTTCGGAAGTAATTAGTTTTTTATACGATCAACTGTGACATGTAGTGCGCTCTGATACTAAGCACTAAGCCTACTCATGGCAATTGCAGTGACACCTAGAGACACTATAGTGACACCTAGACTCGTTCGCTCCTGAGTGTCATCCCAATAATTTCACCTACCAGTGCTCATCAATCCCTAGTATGGTAATGCATGCGTAGGTACTATTGCTTCCGGCAAGTGGTGGTACCATGGGCCTCTTGTACAAAATGACTACATATATGCATCCTTTTGCCTACACGTTTCCTCGCCTCCTACGATATGCATCCCAGCGACGAAGTGGACATTCTTTTAAGTACGTCCCCTGTTGGAGTAAAACCGTGTATATACTGTCACAAAAATATGATTTATATTTTGTACGTGTCTAAATCAGGTGTTGGATAAAAAGGAGGTAGGAGTTGAGCTAACATAACCTATTTAGAGAAATGTTGAAAAACCTATCAAAGTTGCGCCACACTGTACTATTCGATATTCTATTTTCTTTCAATAGTGTACAAGTATTACTGAACATTAATTAAAAGTAATTAATATTCGTTAAATTTCCATCTATTTTACTAGTAGTCCGCCCCGTACATCTCGCAATTTATCGTATTTCCGTATTAATTGTATTTTTCATAATTTGAGAACAAACTAAAAACTGTGGCTATAAACACAATCGCATCAGTTTTGAAATGTTTATTCAAATCCCTTTAATTAGATATTCTTCTTCTTCTTATTACCTGATTAAAAAATATTCAACTGTCATTTTACAACATCAAACCCAACGTCAACACAACTCTATCCGATTTGGCTTATGTCCGAATTAAAAAGTTCTATTGATACGAACTAACCTTTTACAAACTAAAATTTAATAAAGAATCGATAGACCATTCCCAAGTTGTACGATTTGTCCTTGTAAATAATCAAAATAATAAATCTAAATCTGAAAATGGTTTTTAGTTCTGTACCGCCAAAGCTAGATACTAAATATTACCGTGGCCACGGTAATATTTTTACGGTTACTCCGTACATGAAGTTAAATGATGTTTGCATTAAAACAGAGATAATATCCTTGGCGAAGGACTGCTCATGGGGGGCTTTAGTGGGTTTGAGCCCCACATACCTCCTTCCGCCACCCTCGCGGCGGAAGGGAAGCGGACAGCATTTCCGCACTTCAATAAAAAAAAGGTGGTAGATGATAGCTGGTTGGTTGGGGTCTTCACTAGGATTATATTACATTTAAATAGGTATGGATATTTATATGGATCCTTGCATCGCATTCATACGGATGTATATCTCATTACTGTATGTTTTATTAAATTTAAGTGTTAAAGTAATACTTATTCGTCACAACGCATGTATTGCAACGGCCTGAGTATCGACGTCACTATTTTATTTCATATGATATTTTATTTTATGATCATATGCATTTGCGAATTTGAAATGGAAAATCTTTTGTTGTATATCTTTAAATGTCTCAATAAAGTTTATGATATTTAATAAGGTGGTAAAATTTCTGAGGTCGCTAATCTAACTACACACATTAGTGCTTATCCATGAGTGATAGCGGCTTGAAAGACTTGCTGATTTTGTTTTAGGTGACTATATGCTAACTTGCTATTTTAATAAAAAAATACGTATACATTTTAATTTTAGTGAGAAAAATACAAATACTCGGATAGGACTCTAACCCGCGTCTTCTGACAAACCATGTCAGACCCACATGACCACTAGGTCACCGAGGCACCCCGTTCGAGTCGAATTTTAACTCTAAAAAGACGGAGTGATTATATTTTATGTAATTGAACTGCTTTCACAAGCACTATCCAACCGAAAGAAACGTGTTTTCAAACACATAACTTTATTTTATAAAGACGTAATTTTGGTTATAAGTTCATTGAGTATTGCCATGTAATCGTACAAGAAAAACATATGCTCAGTTATTAATTAATAAGATTTGCGACGATTGGCGACTGACGAATGCTAACACCTACCGAATAAATTATTTAAAGAAAGTTTGATGGTTTGAACATGAAACATGATATCCGTGGGTAGCAAAAGATTTTCATTCTCCTCTTTAGTGTAGGAATAATTGTATGCGAATTTAGTTATCTTCTATTCCTTGACACGGTTAGAAAATAACATTTCCTCTTTTTAGGTACATGGTACAATGACATAAATGACAAGAAAATCAATAAAATGCTGTTAAAGATTAGTAATTTGCGGGCAAAATCCTTAAAACAACATTTTTAAGTTTTTAAAAGAACGCTTCATCTTAAGAATCAGTTATTTTAAAGTATTATACGTGTGGCCCAAGTATGAGATTTTTCTTGTCCGCTAACGCTAAATCCGCGGGTGTATCACAGAATAATATATAAATTTATTAAATGCTAATTTGACAATGTCATACATCGCTTCTCGGCCTTTTGGCTAAGATTAAAGTGTTTGTATAACAATGTCATACAAACTCTTTTATATTCCATGCGAGACGCGAACGCGAAGTTTGTGTTGACATGGACGTGAAAAAACACTTGGTGTTGTGGTCTATTGGCGCAAATGAAATATCGATTAAGTTTTATCGACCGCGGCTACCAAAACGGTGTCTTCTTTTAATAAAGCAGTCACGTATATTTTTTTCGTTGTCTTTGTCTTGTCCCTAAAGAATAATAGGTTCCGTTGTACCTTGTACCATAGAGTTATTCCACAATCTTTAAATATCTGTGATTATTTCTACACGCCTATGCGACTGTGTCAAATTATGCGAGTTGTTTTGTCCACAGGAAAGGTGATCATCAACGAGTATGCGAGGAAGCACAATCTCAACATCTTCGACGGACTCGAGCTAAGGAACTCGACACGCCAGTACGGACTTTAATAGTAATAATATTACGAGTAGTTTCTCCAAAAATGCAAAAAATAACTTCAAATTTTGGCCCATAAATAAAAAATATCCCTGATCTATTGCTAAAATATGGTCACCTAAATTCTATTAAATATATAATTCTAAAGAAAATATTATAAGTAAATCTATAGTACAAATTATAATAGGTGTTAATAGATTATAAATGAAATTAATGTGATTCCCCAAAAGTATTATAAATATTTCTGAGATAGATCAAATAGTTAAAATTGCCTAAATCAATGGCGTAGCGCGTATGTTGCTGACTGATAAGTTAAATTTTTGATGTAAGAAGATTTTATCGATATAATTAATCGATGTTAGTTAGAGTTATAACTAAAACATTGAAATAATAAAGTAAATTCAAAATTAAATTACTTTAAAATTCTACATTTTTTGTGCACACGCATACATTAAAAGTGATCCAACCGATATTTTTACAATAGTTTCTGATTATAAGTTTAGGTACACTTTACAATCAACCTTCGAACAAGTTACAATCAAGTCAAGTTCATCAAGTTACAATGTCGAAAGGCATTTCTTGGGCGCCAATTTGTCTCTCACGACTCACGATCCTCACGAAGCATGCGTCGACACAATACAGACTTCTTGGTATGCCATTTTTGACTGACTACCGGTTTTTTAGTGACTATCTTAGTATAAGATGAGACTCTCAGCATAAGTATTTATTTATTTTCTCACTATTTGCGCGGGTATTGATTTATTTTCAATCTGTCAGATTTGCATTTCTCTGTGTTTTAAATAGATCTTTTTGTTTCCTTTGTTTTGTGTTTCTATGATAATATTGGATTCTCAGACAAAATAAAAAGTCAAGACAGAATGTTGTGAACAGAGAAGTGAGACCGGGTGAAACTACGCCTCGCCGTGTCCATAAATTTTTACATACAAAACCTACAACGAAACTACGCCTTAGCTCGTCTGTCGAACTATCGCGGCGCGTGGAAGCAACACGTAAAGTTTTGATTATTTTTTAATTTAAATTTGTTAATTATTGATATTGTTTTAATAACTTTAAATTATTTTTCATTACCATGACAGTACCGAGTCTCGCACATGTAGTTTAGAAAACCGGCCTCACTTTTCTGTTCACAACATTCTGTCTTGACTTTTTTATTTTGTCGTGTGTAGATTGGAATATTAACTGTTACGAACACAAATTCATGCAAAGTTGTTTTTATGTGTTCCTGGTCAATACCAAAATTAGTAATGCATCCACCGGTTTACTAGAACACGATTTAGACACGATATTGACTAACCCCGGTTTTCTATATCTAAAAAAGGATCGTCTTGTTCGTTATTTTTTGACAGTTGTCTTATACAAAAAGTGTCAAAACGTAACAAGTCGTAAGCAAAACGGTTAATTTTTAGATATAGAAAACCACCGTTAATAACAGGCTTATTTATGTGACTGTGACTTGACTCCAACTACTTCGATCTCACTTGATAAAAAAAAATATACATAAACAAGAAATGGCAAATGTACAATCGTGCGAATCCAATTATAAAAGAGAAAAGACTACTAAAACGAACGATAAGCAGATTTATATTCATGTCACTTACACTCACTGGTAAAAACTGAATTTGCAACTACCATGACCGTAGCCACAACGTATACCATTGTACGATTAAAAAAAGTAACGCAAACAGCATAAAATATACTCATACACATCACAATGGGGTGATAAAATAATGAAAGGCTCTATTCAATTGCTTTTTTATATCGTTTTAAACACCAATGATATATTGATGCTTAGAATTATATCTATACACAGGCCATGTTTCTACTTCATAGTTATTATATCACTTGTGATATGTCGTGAAATCGTCGAAAAAATACATTTCACGTAGAAAATCAGAGGCACAAACAATTTGCGAAAAAGTATTCAACATGTCACGCTTCGGTGTACAAACTATGAGTTATCTGTGTCACAGTTGCGCTAGATAAATGCCAGTTTGTACTGTTTCACGTGACCGACACGTTGTTCCTGCTAGGCCCACTACCTAATTAGTACCGTTGAAAATTTGAGATTAAAATATATCACTAAGCTACTATGCTGAACTCTAAAACATTATATTTAACACAACTAGTTGCTTGAAAGTAAGTGAAATACAATAATAGGTAATACAATATACTCGTAATAATAACAATAGATAGAATTAAAGACACGAAGCGCGTGCATTGAATTCAACCATTTTCTTTTGTTTTCATTGTATATAGTAGCTGTATATAGGTATATTAAATTTTTACTCATTAATCCTTCTTATACCGTGATAATTAAAACAAAAGATTTATGAATGAAACTGACGTATATTTACGTCTCTGGGACGCAAAGGGTAAATTCATTTCTGCTTATCATTGTGAATTCACATTTGGCGTCCATTTTGTAATTAGCAAGTTGCAGCCACAGAGTAGACGATTGTTTCGTAATAAATTGATATTAATTTGTGACGTTGTTTGTATGATTGATGGTAATTACTTGTGATAAGTAAATACTGTTCATTAAGAGGCTAAGGTTCGCTAAAACGTAAAATGTATGTAACTGCAATCTCGTTTCTTTTTCTACCGACTTCTAAAAAAAGGAGGAGGTACTCAATTCGACTGTATTTTTTTAATGTTTGTTACCTCATAATTTTCGACTGGGTGAACCGATTCTCAATATTATTTTTTTGTTTGAAAGCTGGTGCCACCCGTGTGGTCCCATTTAAATTTCACCAATTCGGTCCAGTAGTTTTTGAGATACACTCCAATAACTGAATATAATGGAAGTCGGTATTAAATTTTTCAAATTGTTCTTGATTTAATATATTTTTGCAAAGGTAGACAGGAACCTGGTTTAATTAAATAATAATTAATGTTAAATCTTATCATAATATCACTATTCCAAATCTCCCTAACCACACATAATAACACATAAAAAATCGCTAACTAAATTGTTTCCCGTTGTATTTTTTGGGTTCTTTCCAATAATTATCAAAGTAATTACGAACTTACTTAATTAAAATTTAATGTTATTGTATTAATTTAATTATTACGTATAATTTTAAATAATCTGCGATGAGCTATTTATCGCAACAAGACAAAGCTGCGCGTTGTTATGCATATTATTTCAATTCGTGCTATTTTCTAACCGACTTACATCGAAGTCATAAATTTGCTGATATAGATTTAGGCGTTACTTTGAAAGTTATCAAAAACAATATTAGAAGAAATATTTAGTGACACTTCCGCTAAAAACAATGCTTATGGCCGAGTTGCGGTTGAGACCGCTGTCGGTCTAGCGCTCGACGAGTCAACATCTCCTGAGGATGCCTCGTGTAGAGGCGAAACACGTGTCGAATCGTTTTTGGTTGATTGGGTTGTTTTGTGTGTTGTTTATTCTGTATACTTCCTTTTTGCAGTTTGTGCAACTCAGCCATAAGCATTGTTTTTAGCGGAAGTGTTATTAAATATTTCTTCTAATATCGTTTTTAACAAGAGGACTAAAATACCCTTAATTCTTAAGTACGAGTACCTTGTGCAGTATCTACTTTGCTTTGTGTAATGCATCGGTCTTTCAAATACTTTTTTACAGACGGAAGAAAAGAAAAGTAATATGTTTAGGTATATAGATATACCTAATTATATTTGCATAATATGTAGGTGCCGTTAGATTCAGCTTAGTTGTTTTGTGACTTGCATTTTTTGTTAATAACGATTACACTAATATAACATAAGATAACCAGCCCATTATGTTTACACTGCTGGGACTCGGGCTTTCCTCTCAGACACAGAGAGAGGTGTTGAGACATAATCCACCATGCCAGCCCAGTGTGGCTTGCTGGATTGCATATAGTAGTCAGTTTTAAAAAGCCTCACGGCTAATTTAATTCGTAAATCTTTTGTTGTTAAGGGTATTACATTGCCCAATGACCTTCAAGATTTTACCTCTGTATTATTATTTTTACTTTGGCTCCATCTGCTGAGAAACGACTATACTACAGTAATACGAACTGAAAATTAAGCAAGAACACAGATGTGTCTCAAAATTGTAATAATTTTTGCTCTTAGAGATAGAATCTAATACATTTTATTCTTTTTGAAGTGCTTAGCGGTTCTCAGTAACGGAAATAATTAGAATGACCTAGCTTTGAACATTACGTATAACACTGTTGGCGTCAAAAATAATTACTTTTAACCAATATAGGGCCACTTGAAGTCGCAAAATTGAATTCTTCAATGTAAATAATAAAAGTGAAATACCTGACCACTCAATGACTTTAAATATTTAAACCTTTAAAAGCCTTTGTGTTCATGTACCTTAACACCATTTTAATAGCCCTATAAATTACAAATAAATGAACCAAATGTATGGGAAGTTTTAAAACTGACAGTTCAGACATAATAAGTGATAAAATAATTCTTTGTATTATTGGCAATAAACCCTGTGCACTGCGAGTTACCACTATCATGCGCTTAAATAGCGACGGAGTGTTATAAAAGTCAGGCGATTAAAACCAGTGAGCTCGAAAAACTCGAAAGTAAAAGTTTAAGAAATTAATTTTAATAGTATTTATTTCTCTTAAAATGTGTCTTGATTTCCTAAATCGATCACACTGAGCTTACATTCTTACTCCATTGTTGTTTAAAAAATAAAATAGTTTATTTTTTTAAACAAAATACAAATTATTCAGTTTTATACATATTCTGAAATATGAATTTCAAAACGAAACCGACTTAACTACTGACATGCAACTACTACGCGTAAAATTATTTTATCATTTGTGACACTTTGTTATGCTATTGGAAAAGCTCAGGAGTTTTCAGCTGATCTTGGTTTTTTGAGAACTACTACATATAACAAAACTGAATGAAAACAAAATCACCGATGCTCTTTTGGTTAGTACGAGTAATTTCTTCGACAATGCCTCTACATTATTTAGTGGCCAGTTATAGTTAAACCTTGAAGCAATAAGTTTAGCAACCTTAAATTTTTGTTCCTATATTTTGAGCAGTTTATATACAGTCGAAAATACAACCGATTCTTTTTATATAGTCGGTAAAAGTTGCAGAAGAAAAGACGACCCGATGTCGTTAAATCGAAGTAAAAACAATCCAACAAAAATATTTATATAGGCTTGGTTCACAACCGGCAAAATTATTTAACAAAAAATTCTTTCTTTTTTTTCAAAACTGTGATACGATTTTGATAAAATAAATTATAAATTATAGGCGACCATCTTGTAGTAGTATGTATGACTAATAAACAAAAAAATAATCATTTAAATAAATTCACAATTGGCGGAATAATCGCGTAACAAACATCAACAAAATCATACAATCGAATTGAGAAACTCGTCATTTTTTGAAGTCGGTCTAAAACGTCGGTTCCGCGTGTATATTGTGTGAAATTAATACAATAATACTATATAGATTACAGAGTCTAAAATATCGTGAAGTATACTACAACGCAACATTTACGCGCTTGCTTTCTACGTGTAGTCCAACTACGGTTTGGTTTTTCTATAAAAAAACACACACATACAAATAAAACTTTGTAGTAGTGTATAGCACACTGAGCTAGAAAAAAAATCCGTTACATCGTTCTTCCCATCCCCTCCAGTCCCATGAAAACCGGTTCATTAAATGAGCCATAAATCGTAAATGGTAACTTTTACAAAAAAGTTTACAGGCAATAAAAGATGCGAAATTTTATTCTCTGCAATAATGGTCTCAATAACTTTTGCCCTAGAGTTTATTGTTTCCGAAATATCGGCCAAAACATATTTTTTTTGAAGATGGCGCTTGAAGCTCCACCTGGATCTATCAGCATTTTGTGATTTTATCCTCCGAAAGTGTACCTTAAACCTTATAAAAAAATTGGATCAGACATTTAGTGCGAGGGCAAATTCTATTTTTACTGGCTTAGTACTAAATCACGCGATTTAAATTCGTGCAGCGTTTATGACGGCGGTTTTTCTGTCGCTAGTGATTATCATACTGTTTGATTTATTCAGTGGTATCGCTGTAAGGCGCGCGATAGTGGTAATGGTAGGAAAATAGCAATAAAACCTTTGAAGGTTAAAAAAGTTAGCCTTTATTTTACGTATTATTTATTTTTACGTTTATGTTGTATATTTGCAATAACTATAAATTATTATGTTTGCTATAAATTGTTATTTTATGTGTTAAAAAACTGCAGTAAAGATAAACTTACTATGTAGGTAACTCTGAAGTGTAGCAACTTCACTTAGCTAATATACAGCGTGTAGCAAAAAAGTGTAGTAATACAGAAACGTGTGCTATTCACTAACCTAGTCAGGATTTACATGGCAAAGTATCCAAATATTATTCGTTTATTTTTCATACAAATTTAAAAATTTATTATCCGAAGTTTTTTATATAATATTTTGTCCAAAAAATCTTCGTAAAGCCCTATAGACATGTTTATTCTTGAAGTTCGTTGGGGTCAATGCGCTATGCAATCCCTAGGCCACCTATTTATTTCTTCCGTCCCTCCCCTCTCCCCGTGCCCCTTGTCCATTCAGGCCATTGCTGTTTCTGGCCTAGTTTTTCAGGGATTAACCTGCTTGAGTATTACAAAAACTTTGGTTACTCATAACTTGGAATAGTTACTTTCTGGTTAGTGGTTAGATTGCAGTGGTAAGGTCCCGATTGTATGCAAGCTTGTGCGTGTGTGGTTTTATTGGTATTACTACACCTAACTGGTACACGCTGTATAAAGAGCATTTTTGTCAAAGATGCTCGGAAATGTTACCTTCTAAAAACAAAACATGAAGTAGGTATATCTTCTAGGTATTGCGATTTAAAAAAAGTAACCGATTTGTATGAAGTGATAAACTCTTGTACATGTTTATATTCTCACAAATTTTGTATACAAGGTTTAGCATGTTACCATTGAAGCCTACTATAATAATTCATATCAGACAGCAATTATTAACTTCCCCTCTCTTCATTGACTACTGTCACTCATTGGCTATATTTTATGATAAAACCTAGTCGCAAGAGTCAGTTAATAGCATTGTGCAAATATCGAAGTAACGCCAAACACTTCGGCTAAAAATGCAAGATTAGGCACGCTATTAATTATTAACCAATGCTCTAGAAATAATACGAATATAACAAAATAAATGACACCTTTTAATTAAAAAAATGTCATAAAGGAGCTTTAACACTATATTTCACATTTTTGCACATTATTAAATTTGCAAAAAAGTGGAAGAAGTTAAAAATAAATGTAAAATTTTATATCCCACATACTACGGGTGCTGTTGGCCTTATTTGGGGTTGTGCAGTATGGTACATGTACAATATGGTGTGCGTTGCAGTTTTCAACAGTACATCATGCCAGACACAATAAAAAGTCCTTTGTTATGAGACGCGGGGACCGCGGAAAGGATAAAACATATCATAGTCATGACCCCTATATTTCATCTGTAATTCAATTTAGCTAAACAGCTATTTATAAGGACCAACCTCCGATAAGCAAACGGTTAAACATGTGGTTACATTGTTGCAAATTCAGTTTGCACGCAGTCAACAGTTCTGACACACTCACACACTCAATACGCAACTAAATTGTTACAAATAAATTAAAGTGGCCAGTCAAATCATTCGAAATACTAACCAGTCATGATTTCAACTTTGCAGTGACCGGACGATGGTGGTGGCTAAATTCGAGTTATAAAAAGTGACAGTCGATAGTAGATTCGCGCGCTAGTGTTGTGCAAGTGTGTTTATCGATATTCGATGTTATTTTATTTTAATTTTCTTTTTTCGTAGGAAAATGCTGGAACTTAATAACGGAAATAATATTAGTGGTGTACTATCGTCGTCGATGAAGTTATTTTGCGAATGATACATTGTTTTACAAGTGACGTGTGTTGTGTGGACGCTTGCTGTGCGCTGCCGTGTGTTGCGAATGCCGACGGACTATCGTATTCTCCTACTTCATTGGATTAATCGGTGAGTTTTAGATGTCTAAGTTTAACAATGATATACAATAAAATACCACTTTGTGTTTACAAATAGGTATCCTGTATTGAATTTCGTTTTAGCTTTCGGAACCACACGAGAACTTCAAATTATATTTTGTACAGAAGTTCATATTAATTACTTACTCTCAGATTTAGCTTGTTAAATATGTAAAACCTTTAATGCTTAAATTATATCACGTTTACTTTATAACTCATAAAGATATTTTATTTGCAAAGCTCTCGTGTGTTTCACCATGTATGTTTAGCGCATGTTGACAACCTCACATAACTAGCACTTTATGTTACTGTCTTCACATAAAATAAAATGCTACTTATGAAATAACACAATTTGCGATGCGATGGTACTGTTTTACGACTTTTTCTATATCGTGGAATGTACCTAATTACAACCGTCTATTCGACACTATTATGGTATATAAACGCTGTAACTTGCAAGCTTAAATTGTATCTACTTAATTTATCCCCGAGTTCTATTAACGGAATATTGCTTATAGCTTTTACGACACGAGAAACCCAATTAACTGGGGGTATTACTTATGATTCATTACTGTGTATATTATTTACTAATATCCTGTTTTAATATATTTTATTGCTGAGTTGCAACAGAGTCAACTTAGCAGAAACCATCGTTAATGAGTATAGTTAATTAACCTTAGTTCACCCATCGAAACAAGATAGGTCCTATGAAAAGTTATAAACAGGGTCTGTATCATATTGATTGTGCAATTCTATAATTTATACATATCTACATAGTTAGAGCAACTCCTTATTAAAGAATTCTATTCAACCCCAACCTGTATTATTTCACTTCAAGATTTACCTCCAATGTACAGTTTTACTTTTTAATTAAGTATTCTGTGATTGGGGAAACAAAATCATAAGAATGGAATAATAAACCTTTTTACCACAAATCCTGATGTCACACTTTCTATTATTCCTTATTTGTTAGTCCTTTAAACAGGTAACAATGCTTTCATAACTGATAGTTATTAATTATTTCAACAACTAATTTTAAATATCACATAAATTTTGATATTATAATACCGATGAACTATTTACTTATCGACATCTGTGCAGATTATAATTTTACCCAACACTATAAATACGCATTTTCACATCGTATTTCGCCTAATAAAACCCCAATCGTAAGCAAGATCTTCAATCCATACAAATATGCTACCAACGGCGTTTGGTCAAGTTCGAGTGTTACACAAATAAAATCCCACCAAAACGTAAATGTATACGTAAATTGTACTATTACACGTTTGTCACTAAAGGCAATTCTAGAAAGCCGCTCTATTATGTAACCTTAGTTGTGTGAAGATTTGACAGTAACGACTTGCATAACTTACTCAAATCAGCCATTCGTCATTTGTTTCACGGATGTTGTCAAAGATGCAACGACGTTTGCTCTTAAGCCTAGTTCGGACTAGTTAAGTAATTTAGTAGAGTAGCGAGTAATTTAGTGGCTAAAAGTGTGCGAACCATAATCATTTTGTCTAGTAGTTTAGTGAACGATTTAGTCGAGTTTATTCATTTTATAAAAAAAAATTCGGGCGAGTAGCACCTCCCACCACGCGTCCGTGCCTACTGGTTCACCGGCTAATCAAGTCCGAACCTGTAGATTAGTCGAGTTGTCGAGTAGGCCGCTAAAATGCAGCCCGTTCATTTATGCAAAACACCACTCACTTGTGTACTGTACTCGACCGTAATGCGAACGATTTCTGGGCAGTAGCGAGTAGTTTAGCTACTAAATTACTAGCCTAGTCTTTAGAGAATCAGACGGCCTCAGTCAAGCCTGGATTCTTCACTGAGCTTACTTCTTGAATACGCTATTAACGGCTTTGCGTTACTAAACGACATTGTGTAGTTCTAAAATTAATAGTAATAGTTTAATAGTAATACTACGTGAACGAAGTCGCGGGCAGTCGCTAGTAGGTATATATTTTTTCCTGGTCACGCTATAAGCTGAGAACGACTTAACCGATTTCACTCATATTTTTTTAAAAGTATTCTAATACCTTGTAGAAGGTTCTTACATTAAAAAAATAAGAAAAGACGGGAGGACATGGCGAGGCTGAAGGCCGAGCCTACTACGCGAATGAAGTTGCGGGCAGTCGCTAGTCTTTATATATATAAAAATGAACCCCTTTTTCTCCTACTACTACTTAAGTAACTTTAGTTAACTTTCCTAGTACTTTAGTAAATTTTATTTGCCAGTCATTTAGATAAAGTTATATCTAAGAGAGATAGCTAAATGTGTTGCTAATAGTAAAACTTAGATAAGGGTTGCACCGTTTGCCATTTTTAGGGTTGTTCGCTTTTACAGGGGTGGTATAGGAATAAAAAAATCATCAACATCATCCACCACCACGAAGGTGAAACCGTGGACCGTAGCTTGTTCACAATATAAATCATAATACATAAAATGAGTTTAAAGTATATAACATATATATAAAATACCCTATATATCTTTTCAAGAATGCTATACAAAGTTCACTAGGTAAGTATTTACGTCTATCAACTCCAAAAACAAACATTTTACTGAATGAGACTCAAAAAACGACCATTTCTTTACATGTTGACCATTATATAACTTTCAGTTAAAACAAATATTTTTCATTTACAACGTTAATTTGAATAAAATGTATCATTAGACTCAATCCCTAACATGAGAGTAGGCAATAGTTTAATAAAAATTGATATGTCGAATAAATAAAGATTTCGATTGAATTTTACTAACTTATCTATTCATATAGTTTTGTGTTTGTAACATTGTCACTGACTTCTGGAAAGTAATTCTCAGTTTCTTTTTTAATACTAGTTTTATATCCTCCCATACAACACTGGGTTATTTTATTATCGGATATACCTTAAGAACTTTTGTTATAATAAGGTATACAAGGCATAAATGTATATTTTGTTTAAAAAAATGCCTAACAATTAAACCGATTACAACACTAAAAAGTGTGATATAACTTCTTGAAGTCAGTACCATGATAGTTCAAAAGTAACTATTTAATTAAATCTGTGAATCGTGTGTCGTGCTTACTGACTTCAACAAGTTATATCACAGTTTTTATTGTTGAAGCAGGTTCCATTTTTTTGATAAAGAAAAATAAATATATCTCCTCAAGGGTCGATGTCATTATAAAAAAAATAATTCTATTGTGTCTGGCCGTGTGACCTTTGATGCAAATTATTAACTACTAGCTGCTCTTCGCGGTTTCACCCGCGCGGTGATGGATGATGATGATGATGAATCTTATATAGCTTATGTTACTCAGGGTGAATGTTGCTTTCCAATGGTGAAAGAGTTTTTGAAATCGGTCTAGTACTTTTTGAGCTAATTCGTTACAAACATACATAAAAAAATCTTCTTAATATATTAATTTTCTCTTTATATTATTACATTATTGTATAGATATTTGAAAGTGTTTTGATTTGTACATAATATGCCCATTATGCTCACGCTCCATAGACAAACTGCCAAATACTTAATGAAATTGCAAATAACAAATTAATACAGCTACATGTGCAGTTTATAGAGCTGCAACTTCTAACTATACGAGTTACTACTAAACTATAAACGCTAAATTTTTACCACTTGCCTGGTTATAATATTTTATTCGCTGGCCCCGAGAGCCGGGCCATAACACCAGCCCGTTTACTGTTTTATAATCCACAATTAGAGATTGTAAAAATGTTAAATGAAATTCTGTAATAGCCGAAGCAGTAAAAAGGATTTTTAATGAGACGAGCTTCTATACCTGTAACCGTATAGGTAAGTACTTCCAAGGACTATAAATAATAAAGCTATTTGCTATAATTGATCTGCTCAGAGTATATGTTACTGAAGATTAAGATGTTTTACTTGTTAGATAATAGCACTCATATAAGCATATAATAAGCAGATTATTCTGCCAGAAAGTTACAAGTTGCAAGTAAAATAATACTTTCACGTAAAAGGTATTTTTCTGTAAGTGTAGAGTAAAATTGAGGAATGCAACGAAAATGATCCTACACTATGTACACTTCACCACGTTAGTTGTACCTTTGGGCGTAGGAGGTAATCACCGGAACTAATATCCAATTTTAATAATTATTATTTCACTAACAAGAATCATTCAAATACATCAAGTACTTATGTACTACCTACCGCCACCTACCGCAGGTACTCCGTATAATGGTCGAGAGGGTTTTCATGAAATTTGGTATTATAAAAATACCTATATTTACAGAAATGGCATAGGCTACTTTTCATTTTACTATCACACTTAGAAAGCCACTGGTAGAATTCAATCCAAGAAAAAAGAAATCTCGGTTTCAAATTAACATGTTTTTTTTGTCTGAAAATCATATTTACGTGCATATTATAATTTGAGAACGTCCGAAAAATAAGCGAAGAATTCATAACAACACCAAAAAAAGCCATCAAAGTTTCGATTTGGAAAAGCCCTGCTCTTGTATTGCAAAATGATATTTTACTTGTATTTTAAATAAGCACTATGTTAATTAGATCGAACAGAATGTACTCATATTTGTTGCGTTGAACCAGTGGGTAACACTCAATTTTGCTTAATCAAAAACGTGTTATATACTTTTGTAGCGTGACACCAGTCGAAAATAATAAAGCTAATTATGCTCACGCGTTCACTGATATTTTAATACAATATTACTGCTTCATTGACGTATGCAATGTTTTGCGTCCGATTTGTTTCTCAGGGTCCTGACATAGAATCACTCGTTACGCTCTTGATTTAATTATATAATACTTTGTTTTAGGCTTTCGCGGTTGTTAACTACATTATAATTAGTTTTCACGGGATGTACACCACGATTAGGCGGGTTTTGGAGTTCCCGATATTTCGTCTGCCCGTGAACATGGAGCATGTAACTTTGCCGAAATATCGGGAACTCCAAAATCCGCCTAATCGTGGTGTACATCCCGTGAGTACTAATTATAACGTATATAATACTTTGTTTGCACGGGATATACTCAGCACTCACGATAAAAACAAACATTGCCCTTGTTGCACATAAAAATAATAATTATTGATTGAGCGAGTGCGAAGTGTCTCTGCAATAGCTTGTTCCCCAAATGCTTTCGTATGCCTGGATGTCCGGCTGTTCTCTTCTACTGTCGTGCGATTCTCTAAGAGCAAACATCGTTGCGTCTGTGACAACATCCGTGAAACAAATGACGAGATGACAAGAAACCTTGGAAAAACAAATGTACAAGGGCGCTACCTCGTAAAGTATTTGACATCGGTGAACTCATTAGGGAATCGCACGGCTGGTTGCATTTCTCAACCGATTCTCGAGAAATTTTGTGAGCAGGTTCGATAATTCTTTAGATTTTTTGTCTATTCAGTTTTTGGATATTTTAAATTAAAATTAATTTCATAGTTTTTAGTATCCTAAAATGAAACTAGATGGTGTTGGCAATTTAAGGTGCGCGGTGAATATTTATTCAGTTACAGCTATGCAAAGACATACTCGTGAGGTCTATAGCTCACAGAGCCACTACTATAAAAATATGTATAGAAGCTGATGTACCCTGCCACGTTGAACTGTAGCGATATTCTGACTTATGTTTTGAAGTAGCTTTCATTTAAGTCGCCTCGCGAACTCTGTTCAAGAGGTGACTGCCGAATGCCGCGTGACCTCTGTGCACAGCCCTCTGCCAAAAATTAAAATAAATTTTACTAATTTCAGTCATGTTTTAGAATCTCTTAGACATTAATTACCATAAACCATATTTTAAACGTGTAATCTTATAATAAGTATATATAAAACAAAGTCGGGATTGTTTGAACACTTATAACTCGAGAACGATTGGACCGATTTTCGTAGTTTTTGATTTATTGTATTTGTCTCCGTCCCGAATAGCAGAATAACTATAAAAAAATTGAAAAATTGACGAAACAATAAAATAAAAGAAAAGTAACTTTCCATTACAAAATGTCCAACTGTCTTACATATAATCAAAGAGAATATATAATGTTCATCCCGCCAATACTGTACACTCTCCCATCAAATTAAAGAACGTATTTAAATAAAGATTTCAAATCGACAAGATACGTCCACAATATTCGGATAATTGAGTAATTTAGATTTTAAACATGTAGAATAACGTTATCCATGAAAAAGGATTGACATACAATGTCGGTTGTCAAATATTAATGTAGTGACTAAGGCTGGCCATAGACGAACCGCATATTACAGTCGAGACCAACTGCTCTAGAACGGTCGCGTTGAAGTCTTACACGAATGCAACACGACCGCGTAATGCATTCAGACTACGACTGCTTGGAGCAGTTGTGTTCGACCGCAAAATAATACTGATGCGAGTTCATTTACAAGATGGATTTCGATGAAGTAACACTGCTTCTTGTACTACTATTACGCAAGCGTAGGCGTAGAAGACACCGTAGTATGTGGGTGCGTCCAATACTAAAATCAAAAGAACAGCATGGAATATTTCATACTTTGTATCCCCAGCTGAGAGAAGACACTAAAAAGTTTTTCATCTTTTTTAGAATGTTCGTGGTTTCATTTAATGAATTAGTTAGTATTTTAAGCCATAAGATACAACGGACAGATTCCAAAATGAGGAAAAGCATTGCACCTGAAGTCATTGCATTGCGCGGTCGGCAGCAACCGCTTGTAGCGGTCCGTGTATGGTGGGTCCGGAAGCTCTAAGCAGTCGACCGCACGGCGACACTCGACCGCTGAGCGACTGCTTCGACTGCTCAGATACTGCTCGAACGGTCCTTGTATTGCTGATATGAATTCAGTATGGAAACTGCAAATCGCCGTGCGGCGACCGCATCTTGCAGTCGGTTTCTACTGCAACATGCGGTCCGTCTATGCCAGTCTAAGACCCCAGATACACGAGCAGCTTGAAGCAGTCCATGCTGACTGCTCAGGGAACTACAGTCTTCTACGTAGACACATACACGAAACCGCTCGAGAAGTTGCAAAGGCTTCGGGCGGTTGGCGGTCAAGCTGTCGCCAGGCATACACTGACTGCTCGAGCTGTCGACTGCTCTCGCGCAGTTACCTCCGCCAGCGCTCTTCACTCCACGTCGCACGCGCTTTCCATTGAAATTGAAATTGTGACTTGTTGAGCAGTTAATACCAACTGCTCCAGCAGTTACTGATATCAGTTACAGCTTCAAGCTGTTGACTATGACTGCAAGAGCGGTCCGTGTATATCCGCTATTAGACATGATATTTCCTTACCTATGTGACTGTGACTTGACGCTACCTCTGAATAGAAATCTCATTTGATGCAACTATTAACGAATTGCAAATGTACAAACGAACATGATTAAAGAAAAAAAACGAAAAGTTTCGTAGTATCTAACTTATGTTGGCAGCTCTGTCTACAATGTAATATTGAATGCTCATTGCTCTAACGACCTTTTGTATAAGCGGATACTCATGCGATATAAATAGCAAGCTAAGGCCATAGGTCAAACGTAGTAAAAAATAATTAAATAATGATGTCTACAACTAGATAATTACAATTGTTTACTCCCAACTCTGTGTATATTTACGGTTAATTTGACCTTAGAAAGACTAATTATTAGAGCGTGATAATAATTTACATTTTTTGAAATTTTTATTTGAGTATTCTTCTTTTTGGACTTTTAATGTTGGAAAACGTTGCTCTCTCCGTGTCGGGTTAACTTGAGTCGTAAACATTTTGTTTCTAAATATTGGAAACATAAACAAACCCACTTCATTGATGTTTTTCGTTTTTTTGGAAGTTATAGAATGTGGTTGAAAAAACTGTGTTTGTGATATCATATTTTTATATATCGTAAAAATTTACATAATTCTAAGTTAAATAGTGATCACCACACTTTTAATACTAGAAATACAAATAGACTAATAAGTCATTCCTAGGAAATTGTGTGCGTTTTTACAATAAAATCCCAAAACACATAATTGAGCTTACAGAGGGAAAATTCAAGTTGACTGTAAAAAACGTTTTAGTAAAAAAAGCTTATTATAAAGTCCGACATTATATAGAAGATAAAGATGCTTGGAATACTCCACTTCTGGCAAGCTGTCACTCTGCCACCCATAAAATGTAATATTTGTAATACCTAAGTAGAGTAATAACATTGTAAACATCTATATAAAGAGAATGGCCCCGAGTTTCTTGCCGTTTCTTCTCGGCAGGCTCTATATAATTTGGAACGCGGCGGTAGAGTCTTTAAAGAACATTATAATGAAAAATTGACGTTCATAAGTGCGTCTTTGATGCCTAAATTGAATAAATGATTTTGACTTTGACTTTGAGTATATTATTATGATAATATATAAAAATAATAATAAATCGCTTATGAGCTATAAATTCGAATTCTTTATCAGTACTTTTTTATCATTCATATTTCAAGTTAATCGAATTTGTTAAGTTTTTAAATGAACACAGTTTTGAAGTTTTCTTTTCTTAACATTATGTTTTGATAAATATATATTTCGAATATATAAATAAAGCTGGAGTAGTTAGTGTTATTGTTAAGTGTATGGTTGACAATAATTACCCCATTATGTTCACACTGCTAACCCTCTGACTAAACCAACCTGACTGACCCTGACTTGATTGACCCTGACCTGCCTGAGCGATATCGAGCTCCATAGCGGAGCTCGAAGCTTCGACCATCATTATAAAATATTATTATATTATCATTCATGCCAGTATAACCAACGAGAACAATCAACAGCCAATAAAAAACAATATAATCTATGGTATACAATAAAAAAATATAGAATGGCATGGTGTATCTCGGCAAAGATATCGCCAATAACATACTCTATACTGCCCACGCGTGTGGGCAAAAAATGTAGTATTTTATGACCGCAAAAGAAATTACCCGTATCCCGTATGTGTTAGAAACGTAACA
The DNA here is from genome assembly GCA_917880725.1 of Selenia dentaria. Taxonomy (NCBI): domain Eukaryota; kingdom Metazoa; phylum Arthropoda; class Insecta; order Lepidoptera; family Geometridae; genus Selenia; species Selenia dentaria. The sequence goes on along the minus strand of OU862895.1, from coordinate 9,759,837 downwards.
CTAGACGACATTTTTCATTTTTTATGTACTAGCAACACCGCGGTAGGTCTGAGTGAATGGTTCCATTTTATTGACAGCCATTGCGCGAAGTTGGTTTTTGCGTTTTGCTTGAATGGCGTGCCACTTTTATTGCCTTTTTGTTTTTTTATTTTGAGGTTTAGGTGTTATTCTGCAATATATTTTGCATTGATTTTATTATTCCTGCGATGATCACAATAATTGCAAACATAAACCTAGTCCAGGTTAAAATAACAGTTTCTATGATTTTGACTTCTGTTTAAACTATGGAATATACGTTGTATGTTTATTTTTTTTATATATCGGTGATGATAACTATTGTAAGCAAAAACCTGAGCCTTGAACTTGAACCTTGAGCATCTTATCATAGTCTATATAAGTACATAAAAAAATATAGTTTAAAATTTTATAATTTAATATAGAGTACGATAAAAAGAATCAACGCTACATTTATATTTTTAAATTAATATTTTTCGGTATAAAGATAAAAATAAGGTTGATGTATTTCTACGTAGCTGCGTAAAAGTAGAACAAACGGACAAAATAACAACCACAGTGTCATTTACATCAATTTTGATTCATTGATGATATAATTACTATGTGTCTGTTTATTACTTTTGTACTACTAAGCAGCTATACCAATCATTTTATCCTGATTTACGTTTGTCCGACTTGTGTAAGCAGCAGTAGGGTGTAACGTAACACAGTTTTAAATCGCCCTGGCTTGTATTTTTATCCCAATCCTATCTAAACTACTCTTATAAAATAATTATACAAGTAAAAGTATTATAAAAGCACTCACAGAAGCTCACAGAAGTTGCCCCAAACCCAAACGTAGTTGAGCCACAATCTGCCATCTTGCGGTACATTCTATACGTACTGCAAGACGCACGAAATGATTAGCCATTTTGGAGGACCAACCAACACAACATGCAGGGTGTACAAAACAAACTTGACGGTGTTAGTTTTTTTTATTGTACTTAGGTTACGGTACAAGCACGAACCACCTGGTGTCGAGTGGTAACCTCTAGCTATAACAGATGCACTGCGCCCATATACAGGTTGGTTTTTTTGAGAAGGGCCGGTCATGGCCAAGTCCGGAACCACTAGAGTTAGAGAAAAATCGTGAAAGGAGACATGCCCTCGATTTATAAGAAAACAATAATTGCATACTTAGTTTTTGTTAAATCTTTTACTTTTGACGGAAATCGACACGAATGATTTTTCCAAAAAAATACACCTTTATTATTGAATTACTTATAATTTCGCAGTAATAATATTAGTGTGATCACAAAATTTCGTGAAAAATTACTTACTTATAATTTCACAGTAATAATACTAGTGTGATCATATAAAACAAAATATACAATTTAGTAAAATTGAAAACTAGGTTAGAAATGTTAGAATCAACTAGAGTTAAACTCTATGCCGAACAGATCGTCTCGGTGGCCTAGCGATCGTGGCGTCTGAATAGGATTGTCAGAAGACGCGGAATCGAATCCCGGCCTTCGATGTGTAATTTTTCTTTATATACGAGTAATTTGTTTTACCGACGAAAAACGGAACCGACTGCAACACCAAAAAGAGAGAAATAACTTGAAGTCGGTACCACCATAGTTCCAAACTACATACTATCATAATATTGTGCGCATTTACTTTACTGACAAGTTATTTCACACTTTTTGGTGTTGAAATCGGTTCGGTTTTTTTTGTTAAGAAACAATCACCATTTTTAGTGACCTTGCTAATTACGAGATCGATTATCATGCACCGTCAATGACAATATCATCAAAATACGCGACATACTTTTCAGTTATTAGAGTGTAATTCAAAAACTGCTGAACCGAATTTAATGAAATTCAAATGAGGTTCCATACTCCGTAACTCCGTAACTACCTCGTAAGTATACTCTACCAAACAAAAAATAATCTTCAAAATCGGTTCATAAACGACGAAAGTCATCCGCGAAAACACATAATAATATATACGTTCGAATCGAGAAACCTCCGCAATTTTTGAAGTCGGTTAATATTACTACATTTGGTCTCGCTAAGCAGGCGTTAGCTTTAAAAATCATATAATACAAATTACTTTTCTTTCGTTATAATAAAATTTAAATACGATTGTTTCCGATGTTTGCCGAAGTGCAATATTTATTCCGCTATACTGTATTTCTATTTCTGATAAACAGTATTCAAAGTGCATTTATCTCGAGCATGTTGCAAGTCTGCCAGTAGTTTATCTTGAGGTCAGCAGATACGTCACAATTTATTAAGTGTTGATAATAAAATAAATACAAAATAATACATATACACGTGCAGGTAGGGTCTAGACTTAGTCTTAATACGGGGCTATGGCACGGAGTTTATTATTAAAAGTAATATCTATATAATTTAAAAAAAAAATCTGCGCACGGTAGACCTCGCGAGCTCAAACTGATAGGTCGGTTGGCGCAGTTGGTAGCACCCCTGCCTTCTGAGTCGCTGGGCTGGTTTCGTTCCCCGGACTAGGTGTATTTAAGTATGTATATCAGTCATCAGGTTACTATATAGAACAGGGTCTGCCTAGTCTGGGACCTGAATAACTCGTATAAACAAGTACAATTTGATAAAATTGCTACCGACTTCCATTCTATTCAGTTAGTAACTCAAAAACTACTGCACTAAATAGGACGTGAAGAACCAACTTTCAAACAAAAATACATTGAAACCGAACCGAATGTCAAAAAAGTTTTGAGAAACGGTTCACCCAGTCGAAAGTTATGAGGTAACTAACATAAAAGAACAGTCGAATTGAGTACCTCCTCCTTTTTGGAAGTCAGTAGAAGATAAACTTTAGGACAATTACTAGGGAAACATCTCCAATCAGAAAACGCCGACACCAATAAAGGTCTACTGAATTGTAGAACCTGTGTACCAAATTTCGTCAACATACCTTGAAAAACACGATCACCTGTATACGAGTACCAACATCGGGACCGGTGAAAGCAAACCCAGGTCATTGCATAGACTTCTTCTCGTTCGCTTCGCTCATTCGGTCAATTAAAGTGTCTGTGTGTAATGTCACAATAATAGTTTTTTTTAATAAACGCATAGGAAATAAATGTATGTGTATACGGTAATAAAAAAAACTCTCATCCCTGTCTTTTTGTTCCGGCTTATCTCACGGCTGACCCGATTTTGACGGGACCTTCACTGGCAGATAGCTGACGTTAGAAGGAGTAACCTCAAGATACTTTAATTTTAGAAAAAAACTTAGCCCGAATAAATTAAAACCCTATTATTATATATTATTTTATTAACTCGTAAATAATGTGAACATTTCTAATCGGAGGAGGAATAGAAGTCGATTTCGGTTCGGTTGTTTTGAGAATAGACCGACATAGCCCAGAAGATTAGCCAGTTAAAGTGGCAGTGGGCAGGGCACATAGCACGGAAAACAGATGACCAGAAGGTTCTGGAATGGAGACCACGGACCCGCAAGCGCAGCACCGCAGATGACCTGATAAAGGTCGTAGGACGACGTTGGATGCAGGCTGCTTGCAACCGGTCCTTTTGGAAAATTATTGGGAAGGCTTATGTTCAGCAGTGGACGTCCTACGGCTGATATGATGATGATGGTGATGAAACTTTTTACTTCTTTTTCTAACTTTTGTTGTTCAACCGTTTACTTTTTGTGATCTTCGCCTTGGGATTGGAAGTGCGCATTTTTTAACCGTTGGAGTTCTGCGTTTAAAATTACTAATGATTAAATTTACTTACACCCTTACGGGTGTGAACGAAATTTACCTCTCGCATATTAGGTTATTGTAAGGTAAATTTAATTAATTATCTACTTATCTATGCACGCAATGTGATTTAGTAGTCAGTCATTTTAGGAATTAGTAATTTAGAGAAGCGGACCTAAATTACTACTGCCTAAAATGACTATACTACTATTATTATAGGTATTTTTTTTCTCTCACATAGCCCAGATTCCATCACATCCATTTCCTTTAATAACCACTTTCTAATTGACCTTACATCCTACTTTTCGAGCGTGATTGTTGAAAAAAATAAGAAATAAAGGGAAGTAACTACTCAGTGTTTAAAAAATAGTCTATAATAATCGATAAAAATGAAAGGTGTATAAATTCAACATTCTGTTATTCCAATTTATAATAATCCATAATTAAAACGAAACTGCCCCATTAATGTTATAGTGCGCCTCATAGTCATTCCTTATTCCGGTATCGACCTATGCAACAATGTTGCGGATCTTCCCTCTCATTTCTTCTACGCATTGAATGTGTATAACTGAAAGAGACGGGAGTAAATTTTACGACTAGATCGTGAATAGCTTCAAGGGCTTAAATTTCATTGCTTATTTTGCTGTGACTAATTTTATGCCAACAGTGGTGTGTAAGTTCTAAGAATCCTTTAAAAACGGCTGTTTATTTCAGTGTTTGTTAATAATTTTCTTGTATGACTCGGCTTTGTGTTGCAAAACGATACGGTTTGATCAAATACATAAAAGTAAAAACAAATTAACGGCTAGTGACTTCCTAAGAATTAGAAAATTTAGTTTTACGTTGACGAACCATACCAAACCATATGCACTTATGCATATTAATTTTCATGAAACAGTCTGGCTCCTTGTGTACTGCCTTGACAAAAGAATTCTTGGATTCGAAGGCCAGGTTATGGTTTTTAAATTGCTGCTAAACTACACACAGCTATTTATATTATATTAACGGGGCTGAATCGCGTTAGTAATAGTATTTATTTACCTCGACGTTTCGATCAAGTTGCATCGATCGTGGTCACGAGCGGACCAAATATGTGTTCACATCGCGAAACTTTAAAAATTACACACAGATATTGATCGATTTACCTACTACGCCATATAAACAATTTATACCCAACTGCTCACGAGAAGGGTTATACCTTGACGGGGGTATTTTATGTATTATAACCCCTAAAGCGCAAGCTGGAGGCAAAACTTTTAGATGTTTTTGATCAATAGATTTGTTTTTAACACGCAATATAGGCTATAATTATGATTTCAAAAAATCTTGTAGGACAGCCTGAAAGTTGAAAAGCTTAAAATTACAAACTATCGAATGAATACCACTTCTAGATCAATGAATAAAAAATATTTAAATATACTCCAAATGGAACTAAAAACAGGTCAATCAGCTTTAGATTTAAGTATATGAATTTGTTACACCTAGGTTATAGAATTGTTCTTTTTAATATTAAGTGATTAATGTGGTGTCTCAATAAAACGTTATCTATATCTATCTATTTATCTATCTATCTATAATATGCTGTCAGTGCATCGAAGGGATCACATATATTGTTATTAATAATGCATATTTTATACATGTCAAATGAAACAAAACCATTCAGACATAAAATACTGAATTGTGTATATGCGACAGAATTTTACATCGCTAAATCAAGACTATAATGTCTATTGCAATCAGGTTGCTTGTATTTGCGTTGCTTTAATATTTGAGTAATGTAATAATGTATAGTTATCTAAAATGATACAGCGGGCCTAGCGCGAATAAGTGCGTAAGTGTAACGTAACGCGTCGTTCACGTGAAACAGTACGAACTGTCATTTATGACAATTGTGACACAGATAACTCATAGTTTGTAGGCCGAAGCGTGACGTGTGACGTTTACGATACGAATACTTTTTCGAAAATTGTTTGTGCTACGGCCTCTGGTCTCAATGATGGTTGACAATTCGCGATGTATCTCCATTGTTAGAACATACAAAATTGGATATTTCCAATTTACGTTACAATCTAGCATCCATAATAAACCAAAACACACTCAGTTCGTCTATCGGGGGCCTTGGAAATCGCTTCTAAAGGTTTACGATTCCTGCAATGCTAAGGTGGAAGCGGCGTTAAAGTTGTTATGTCCTTGTATTGTCTCCACAATAGTCAATAACTTGTCTGATATCCCCGAGACGGCAAACTTGGAGAGTTGAATAAATGCCCACTGAATGTAAACACAGCCCGTGTATGCTAATTCTATCAGCAAATGCCAGCCAACCCTTGTGTACGGTTTAGACAAGATGAACAGAAAATAAAATGTTGAAAGAAAATGATTGACTGAAAATTTAAATAAATGCTGATTGAAATAATATGGGTAATAATGGTTCAATGTTTGGCAATCTAAGAAATTATATTACTATTACTTATAGGAAGCACTTGCAGCGGAGCTTGACTTGGCGATCTTATCTTAACCGATCACAAGTTAAGCAACCCTTGCTACCGTCAGGACTTGGATTGGTGACCGCTAGTAGCATTATTCAACAGAGTGCTTCGGAGGTGCTGCCGGTGCCGGTTGTTTGTCTAAGAACAACAGTCGTTAGGCTATATAGAAAGTCTTCTAACGGCCTGCAAACTTCGACATGGGTTGGCCACTAGCCTATCCACCAAGCCGCACTGGCACCGCGTAGATAGGTATGGCCCAACTCCTCTCGGAGAGGAAAGCTCGAGGCCCAGTATTGGAAACTTATTGGGCTGGTTATGACACGTTGAAATCCTCTGGAAAAGTGAAAATGTCCATTCTTCAGACATTATTTGAACCTCGTAAATGTGCGCTTTTCTTAAACATTGCAATATAACAACGCATGAATATTATGAAGCGATGATAGACGGATAATTAGGGTCGGTCACCAACCAAAATGTGCCTAAAACATTCAATAAAACTGGAAAACTTTTTCTTAAATCACCGTAGCACCCAGCTGTCGTCGCCAATTGTAAATAAATCAGCGTTAAGTGTGGACAAAACAAATTACAGGTGTGTAATTGGACGCACTGGTCATCTCATTTATATCCCGCCGCGGGACTGCCCATTTGTGTCAAATGCAATCGTTCGGCGCGGCGGCGGCGCGTGGCTCGGATGTGTAGAAATTTCTTTATTCTGTGGAAGAGACACATTTTCCATTTTAGTAAGTTGATAGACTAAGTTGTCATTGACCGAGCGAGTGGAGCGTATCTGCTTTACCTTGGTACGGAACTTGGTATGCATGTTCTAGGGGGGTTAGTTGTTTTTCGTAAAAAGGGGGAAGTTTGCTGCGGCGCTATTTCCCGACCTATTTTGATAAAATTTGGTAAACACATTAGGTATATATTATAGGATAAGATAATAAGTTGTGAAGTACTGCGTAAAATTGCCGCTGATAAGACTATGTCCACGCGAGGTCTACTATTCGCAAATCTACTAGTTTTTGTAGCAATAGAACTCGTTATGGACGAGTTCGTCTGGCGAAGTAATGTCACCATACCTTTTTTTTTTTTTTTTTTTTTTTTTTTTTATCCCGGGAAAATCTTTTATAGATACCACCGCCCCCGGGGGGAGCACGGTGGTTATGTGGGAGTCCGTATACCCACTAAAAACCCGGGGTGTTCCTCCAAGCGCCTTTATGTCGAGACTGCAGGAACGTTTTGGCAATCGTCAGCGGTCACGACGACGCTAATCCCCCAGCAGAGGATCACAACGCGATGGGATTAGAGTTGACTAAGCTCTAGCCCCGTCTTCTTAAGGGGCGCACGGAAACACCGCGCGCGCCGCCTCGGGGACACTGATGTTACGACGACGGACGCCCCCGCGTACGCCGTCTCAGTCCCCAATCATGGAGGTCGGAGAAGGGCGTGAAAGATTAACCTCCGACGCCCTGGTCTCTTTCTGCGGATCGGGAGCTCGGATAGTAATTCCCGCTCCCTTTCCGCCACCTCCTTCTGCCCCATCACCTCCTCGCAGAAGGAGAGTGCCTCCTCCCATGACCTCTCAGATCTCAGCATTGATGATATTAATGCTGGGAGAGAGAGGTCGTTTCCCACTGCAGCGATGAGGGCCCGTCGCTCGCCTGCCCATGCTGGGCATAGCTCCAGCGTATGCTGCGCTGTGTCCTCGACACAGTCGCAGTGGTGGCACTCGGACGTCGGTTCCCTCCCGGCTATGCGGCAGAGGTACTTTCCAAAACACCCATGTCCGGAAAGCACCTGAACCAGCGGAAAGGTAAGCGACCCGTGCGCCCTATCGAGCCAGTCCTCGAGGACTGGACGGACAGCATTCACGGTCCTACTACCAGCTGTGGGGTTGGCTAGGCGTTCCTTCCACATCCCAATCAAGGCCTGGCGAGCTTGAAGCTTGCAAGCATCGACCTCCCTCGCTGCCGGGTTTTCACCTCGAGCAGATATGTCACCATACCTATTTCAACCCCGAAGCAGTAATGTTCGCAATTCGCATACTGTGTTTTTGGCTGGTAAAATTAGGCATATTAGGCATACGCATATAGACTTAACAATAATGTATCAGGGTATGGGCTCAGTGTTTTTTAGTTGTGGTGAAATGCATCTTATATCAGGGGGTGCCTCTTAACACCAGGTGAGGCTTGTTCCGTTTGCTAATAATAAAAAATACAGATCAAGGAAGTCTAAACATTCGACTCACTCTCTGGACATTATTCAATTGATCAGAATGTTGGAATCAATAACTTGGTTATCTTAAGAAACCGTATACGTAAGTTTAGGGAAGGAAGTGTTAATAGCGAAACATGCCAAGTTGTTCTAAGTAGATAATTATGTATATATATATATACTATATTACAAATGGGGATTTTAGTGTTGCTTTGCCTTATTTTGGGAAACAAACAAAAGTTAATACCTTCTCAGGTGGATGTCATCATTTGCCACATCCATGGACTGTAGATTCTTGTTTTTCGCACGGAAGGGTTGAGATGTTCGATAGAGACGAATTAAGGTTAAATTTGTGTTGATCCAGCGTTAATTGGTAAACGAGGAACTAAATCTGTGCAATGTATTATGTTATTTGTTTTGCTTGCTGAGAGCGTATTTTATGGACTTCATACGATACAACTGTAGTGTTGGTTCGACGGATTTAGGAAGGGAGAAAATCCGTGGTGGTTCCTATATCCTGGAACGGATCGTTTTGCTTATGGCTATTACTTTTTGACAGCTTTCTCATAAAAAAACATCAATAATTCACGATTCGTAAACGATCCGTTTCTGGATTAGATTAGATTAGACCCAGCATTAGAGTTTTAGTTTCTGTGTAGCATAGTGGGCGTAGCACGAATAACTGCGTAAGTGTAACTTAACGTGTCATTTACGTGAATTAGTACAAACTGTCATTTGTCTAGGGCAACAGTGTCACAGATAATTCACAGTTAGTACGCCGAAACGTGAAGCGTTGACGTTTGCGATACAAATACTTTTTTTTATTTAATTCATATTCATATTCAATTTTTTTTTTTATTAATTTAAACCTACCCTTATACAATAAGAGATATATGTAGACAAAATGTCATACCTCGTATCGTAATTAAAAGTTTTTGTAACAGTTCATACTTATTTTTATAAGGCGAGGAGATCACCATTTCAACCAATATTTTAGGTGTGTTATAACCTAATGACTTACTTAACCTAATTTACATAACTTAATTGTCTACCCGTGACCATGTTCACTGAAAAGTGTTCGAAACGTCGGGATAAAATCCGTTTAAAGATGTTTAATTTCAACCTCATAACTGTTTTCTCTGTAAATCGATTTTGCTTGATGATTTGATGATTATTTTTTATTTAAACGCTGGTCCTTTTAGAAAATCATGGGGGAGGCCCCCTTGATTTTCCAACAGTTTGTATGTTCAGCAGTGGACGTCCTACGGCTGAGATTATGATGATGATGATAAAAGCTGGTGCTTCTTATATGGTCCCATTTCAATTTGGTTAAGATGTGACCAGTGGGCCGAGCATGAAAATCTGTTTAAGTGTAACGTAATCGCATCGTTAACGTATTTAGTACAAACTGTCATTTATCTAGTACAATAGTGGCACAGATAACTCATAGTTTGTACTGAATATGTAAACGATACGATAACGTTTCACTTAAGCAGATTTTCGTGTTGTGTGTAGTTACTTTTTGATAATAATGTATCATCATCATCGGATATAACAAAAAGGAACAGTTGCAAAATTGGTTAAATAACATAGTTATTCCGATAGCAACATTTGGTAAGGGTAGAACTTATAGCATCTTCTAATATAATTCTATATTCTGTGGTTTGTTATTAACTTTGCCTATTGTGGTTTTATACTATTGTCGAGTTTTGGATAGGGTTCCCACCAATGTGCATAACCCGAATTAATATTACATATAAACTTTTGACCCAGACTGTGAAACCGCCCCTTTTTGCTACTAGATATGTCATTGTGTTTGACCTAAATGGCTTACTAGTCTAGTGCCCACTTTCACCAACGTTTTAAGTAACACCTAAGCCAAGTTAGGTGACAGTTTTGTACTACTAAGAGTTACCTGACTGGCTTAGGTGTTACCGAAAATATTGGTGAAAACGGGCATTAGTGCTGTTAACAGGACTCAGTGAAACAATAACATGTTATAATAATAATAATCTTTATTTGTGGAACAGAAAAACATAAGAAACAAAATACATTGAACGATGTTAACCGCTATAGTACAAAGACTGTGTCGCAGGTAGCAACGCCCTCCTCCATAACACTACTAGATACAATGCTCTTATATTAAATATTATAAAAATTTAAAATGGGTTTTTACAAAGTTTAACTGTAACAATAGTATTATTATTATTAGGTTAAAAATATGAAGTAGTTTATATATGTAATAAATATAATATATTTTAAATACTTCAGAATGTTGTGAGATAGGTACTAATTAAGAAATAAGTTAAGATTTGAGTCGTGTAAGAGTGGCGTCTGTGTGTGTGTATATGTGAGTGTGTGTGTGTGAGTGTGTGTGTGTGTGTATTAACCTATGACGTCACTAATTCCATTTCAAAATAAATAGTTCTGTATCATCATATGATAAAGTTATGAGCCATTTTAGGGTCTTAATTTTACAACTGTGTAGGGGCAGTGGGTAAATATTTAAAATTTTATTAAGTTTATTACATATAAAGACGTGAGCTAATGTAAAAATAATGGCGACTTGCGATCATCGTACGGTGAGGTTCAGTTTTACAAACGATATCCGATCTTCGTTTATTATTTGTATTAGGGTCATAGGAAATTTGCGAGTTGTTGCGATGTTGGATGTCGAGGGTAAACTACGTACACATTATTTCATGGTCCAGATAGAATCATAAAATTCTGCTCTATTTACTCGTACGTGCACATAAGAGATATAGTAATGATGTACACCAACCGATATCGTTAGGTTTAATATAGCATGTGGAGTTTCTTTCGGAGAGTGGCTAACCACAAACGCGTTTTCGTTTTTGGGGTAACAATTTCACACCAACCGATTGACGAGCAAGACATCCAAAGTTTTGAACACCTCGGCACCCTTTGTTTTCACGGTCTCAGAGCTCGCTCTTATACACACTTATATGCATGTTTTAACATGTTCGTTTCAAACATGTTTTCGTAAATGTTACATTATTACTACATTTTAACTTAACTAAACCAAAAAATGTTATCTGGTAAAATAGGGTGAGACATGACATCGACATATAAAAACTATTATATATGTACATTGCAAAAACTTGAAACTAAACTCTCTCATCTTTCAGATGACATACTAATATTTAAAAAATTGCTAGACCTAATAAATATAATAATCTACTATCTTAGTTAGATTTTACTTAGATAGATAGTGGTGCGGTCACTGATTGGATGGGTGACCGCTAGCGGTTTAACGTTAGATTTCATTTTACATTTTGAACTTAGCGTGCAGAGTCTGTTTTAAGCCGTCCTTATGATAAGCCAGAAGCTTCAACTGGTCTATATTTAAACAAAATAATTTGAAAAAAAAATGATTTGATCCGTCATCCGTGAACCCGCGCTGAGTCTACGTGGTGGATTAGAGGTCAGTTCAGAAACTACGAGCGACTACCCTAGTAACTATTTTATTGAAACCGCAGACACGCCAGACACTGTCCACGGCAGTTTCTCAATTTTCCTTTGTACCGTCCCGAATTTGCTGATTTCAACCGATGCATTCGAAATTCGACACAATTAAAACAACTTAAACAACAATTAACCGCTCCTAACCAGAAACACGATGAGAACTTGTGGCCGACTGGACCCGGGACGCAAAAGCTCCGAACACATCTGTGCGACAAACAAGGCCGCTAACCACGAAGGTTGATTATAAAGCGTGAATTTGCGTTGGCGGGAACTCGTGAAGAGTTTTATTTTATTGATGTCACATGTTTTTGTTTGGCAAATTTTCGGCAGGATGAGGGAGTAGGTAGGGGAATCATCCTTTTTTGCGTATGCTCTACTGTTTTTTGAGTCCGCCAAAAACTTTGAGTGCTATGTATTTGTCATAGCCTAGAACAGAAAAGTAATTGTTTCTTTTAAAAGTCCTACTAGACTTCAAAAAAAGGTGGAGGTTTCTCTATTCGACCGTATATTTTTTATGTGTGGTCGCGTGTAACATCGTTGCTTATGAACCTATTTTGATTATTCTTTTTTTGTTTGGTGTAAACTTCCGAGGTGGTCCCACGTAAACTTCATCAATCAAATTCGGTCCAGTAGTTTTTAGTAAAACTCCAATAACGGAAAATTGTTTTGCCTATTTTGAAGATTTGATAATATTGTCGTTGACTGTGAATGACAATTGATCCCGTAAGTAGCAAGGGTATCTAAAAACGGTGTTTTTTTTTTACCATAAATGGAACCGAGTTCAAAACTAAAAAGATTGAAATAACTTGTCGAAGTCGGTACCGTGCGCACAATATTGTGGCACTTTTGAACTATCAAGGTACTTCAACAAGTTATTTAATTTTCACACTTTTTAGTGTTGAAGTAGGTTCAATTTTTTGGTATTTTTTGTGTGGGCTCGTACGGTTGTAAATTTGCCATTCCTCAATTATGTTAAACAAATAGTTGCATCAAGTTAGTTTTATATTCAAGTAGTCACAGTCTCGTAACTAAGTTTTTCATTAAAGCACTATCCTGTCTAAGTCACGTTATATAAAGCGGTGGCAGCATCACTGACAAAATTTCTAGATCGATTGACAAGGAAAACACAATTATTCCTGCCATACTCTAAGCGCAGTAGTATAAGGCTGACATTCACAGAGTACATCGAGTTCAAATTCATACTTCATAATGTCAAAATACGAGTCTAGACTCAAACTCTAATGACTTGTATATTCATAGATGAGTTCGGTCTAGAAGTTATCAGTCAAAAGGATTACTGTGTTAAAGTTCAAGGGGACTGCAGCAAGGAAATTACTGAGCGATTGAGACCTTACCACTATGATGAGTATGTGACGGGTTGGGGCGATGAGTGCAGTGGTGCAAATTAAATAATAGCATTACAAATTGAATAATGGTACTACCAAGTACCGGTTATATAACATTGGCATGTTTTATATTTTTTTGCTTGTTATTTATGTGTATACAGGCTGTTTGGTAGAGGGACCGACAAACCAAATGAGCGTGTTCGGGGGACCACTTGGAGAATACAAGTTGGCCAAAAAAAAATCCCCGACACCCCAATATTTTTTAACTAAATCAGTTAGTTAGCTCTGTTTTGTATCCAATTTTGCTTTGCGTGGCCTGAAGGTGTATTTGAGACCAAATTCAACTAAAAACATCCGGTCTAAAACAGATTTTCCAAATGTTATGGTGTATAGGTAGAATTTCGGAGAAAAAGGGAAAATCACAAAAAAAAGTTAAACATATTGGGGGTCGGGGATTTTTTTGGCCAACTTGTATTCACCAAGTGGTCCCCCGAACACGCTCATTTGGTTTGTCGGTCCCTCTACCAAACACCCTATATAAGTATATTTCAAATAAAATAGTGTTGAATGAAAATAACACAATATGGTGCACCACCGTCTATTACTTCTTATTGATACTCACCATCCAAAGCCTGTTTGGAAGAAATAACTATAAGTAATATAAGACCTTCCATTGTAGTACCCTTATTTAAGACTTTAATTACGATCTTGCCAACCCTTTAGCCGCGATAAGGTAGCAAACGGATAGAGAGACAAAGATTTTTTCAAAATAAAACTAGAATTAGTTACTACTTATAAAATAGGCTATGTGCTATTGAAAGCCCTGTTAAAATCTAGCCAAGTCCAGCTGTTTCAAAAATGAGCCGGAATAAACAGACATTCGTTCATCACGACTTTCCCAGAAAGCTCTTGAGTAGGGTCGAACCGGCAACCCTTGAACATCAGCCAACCTTCACAACCATTGAGCTGTCAATGGTTCATTATTATTTATTATCGATGCAGTATCAATGGGCTTAGTAGTATAGTAGACTTAGGTATACAGTACAAACTATAAGTTATCTGTGACACAGATAAACGATAGTTTCTGGTGCAGACGTCAACGGTACGATTACATTCATCATATTAAGCCCATTTAGTTCCCACTGCTGGTACTCGGCCTTCCTTTCACAGAGAGGAATTGGGCCATAATCTACCACGTGACAGTGCGGCATGGTGAGTAGGCTAGTGGCCAACCTATGTCGAAGTATTCAGGCCGTCCAAAGGCCTTCGATATATGTTGTCCTAAGACAAACAACCGAGACCGACGGCTTAACATGCCCTCCGAAGCACGGAAGCGCTCAGTTGAATAATGCCACTAGCACACACCCATCCGACTCCTGACCGCAGCAAGCGTTGCTTAACTTTGTTTACCGGTTAATATAAGATCGCCAAGTCTAGTTTCACTGCGGAAATTTTCGTGCTAAGTCAACAGATATAAATATAATAACTTTTCTTAACGCACGCTCAATACCTGTATACACAGAACAATATAATGATATAGCCCAAAGTCTTTCGTTTTATCTACATTCGACGGGAACACAGCCGGACGTCTGTCTGACCCCCTTAAAAGGGGGTTGATGTAATAAAAATCTGTAAAAATTTTAAAACGTCGCCCATAAAGTTAAGACGATACACGGACCGGATAGTAAATCCGTTATACCCGGTCCGATGCGCGGATTCCGGAATCCTATCAAAAGTTTTATTGCCGACGTTGCCGCGGATCTTTTGTCCCTCTCGCACTAACACGGACATAAAGAGATGACGCGAGCGCATGGTATTATCTTTTTCAGGAATTCATTGTCGTAGCAAGTTTTATGGCTTGCGTTGCATCTCATATTTTTACTGCATCTCCGGAATTGAAAAGCTCCCGTCTCGTCGGGACGGCCCTTCTATACATATTTAGATCTTTGTTTTATTTACGCTGTGGTCTTTGATTTTGCTTAGATAGGTATTGTTTATAATAATAATTTTTATTCCAAACTAAATTAGTAAAACTAAACATAATATTTATTATCAGGCAATAGAAGGATATAGCTCAGCATTGAGCTGCGTCGACAATTAACTTGCGTAGACATACAAGGCTGTTTTAGGCATAACCCTTTTTCTCGAAGAAAGGTGTTACTTGATTAATATTCGAGAAGCAGTTTAGAATAATCATTCAGTAAAAACCCTTTCACAGCTTACTTTTATTGAATGACAATACTATAGCTAAAGATACAAATACAAAATTTCTTTATCTTTATCATTTTTACCCATTACACGAGGCGGTAAGCCTGTATTGAGAGAGAGAGAGAGAGATGATATTCACCACTACGTGACCACATAAAGGTTTCAATACTTGAGGAGTTCCATTCGACTAACCAAGTTTCTCTACAATAAATATACTATAATATTCCAATGTTGTGTTACATTTCATCACCCTTGCCGGTCGCCGAGCACGTCTAGTGTATCGAGCTGTCAAAATGATAGCTGTTTTTTACTAAGCTATCAGCCGTGCGATTCTGTAATAGCGTGTAAGAGATATCGCCCTTGTACATAAGGTTGCGTTTCCACCGTTTCTTGTCATCTCGTCATTCGTTTCACGGATGTTGTCAAAGATACGACGATGTTTGCTCTTAGAGAAACGCACGGCTGAAACTGATACAAACTATAACAGAACTGTCATCAGTACGATCTTGACGTAGGCGGAGATCTTGTTATTTTGTCTAAGTTGTGCCCAAGAATATTACACTTTTTCACCCGCGCGGTGATGGATGATGATGAAAATTATCCTATATGTTAATCCAGCGCTTCATCTACCTCCATACCAAATTTCATTAAAATTGGTTCCGCCGTTTGAGCGTAAAGAAGTAACAAAGATCCACACATCCATAATTCCATACATTCGTACATCCATACTCACGAACTTTCGCGTTTTTAATATAAGTAGGAAGTAGGATTGCGTCTACCAAACATTATTTCGGAATGTATCTATTATCTTTAATTACGTGCGCCGGGGTGGGTACCACCACCTACTTTACCACCGCGCTGGTGATCTAACACTTTTGCGTTCTACCTGTACTTCCTAGTCTAATAATATACTTAAACAAGCAATTAAAATAATTACAATATGAAAAGGAAAAAAAACCCAAAATTAAGCCAGTTGAATTTAATTTTATGTAGGTAAATGGGGTTTGACAGTACCTACGTAGAGTTGTGTAATGAAAAATGCTTCTCTACGTGCAATTCCTGGAAACAAACTGCCGTAAAATATCCGGGTCATAAAAACGGAACTATTCCAGCAATACGGTTTTACACGGGCAGACGTTCTGCCAAACTTACACGGATAAGCATCTCTAGAATTTGATTAGTGTTGGATTATCTATACCAACATTTTTAACCTAATATTATGTGACCTAATATTAACAAAATACAAATTTTTTCCTCATAATATAATACTAGTACTTTTGCGAACAGTAGACCTCGCGTGCACAGTCTTATCTGCGGCAATAATTTTTCGCAGTCTGAGCAAAATCGTCTAGTTTTTAAACTTTACAACTTACCTCGGCAACCACGTGAATAATTATGCTCATATTCGCAATTCCTCTTTAAAGTCAGGTACCTAATGTAACGTGTGTACCAAATTTTATCATTATCAATGGTAAAATAGCGCCACAAAACTCTCCCCTTTTTTAGGAAAAGTATCCCCCCACTCAAAAATCGCAGACGATAAAAAATATATTGAATATTACAACGTGCGTGCTAAGTTTCATCAAGACTGGTTGAAAATGCGACCTGTACAGAAAGCACACAACGTAACAAACATACGGACAGATGAAAGTGAATTTGGGCAGTTAAAGCAGAGACGCATCGCTCGCTCGGGCAATTATTAGAACTCCGTTTCGCCACCAGATGGCTTCGTTTTATGTAACATTTCGTTTGGCGCCATCTACTTAAAATATTGGTTTGTAGTACATGCTATGTATCAGAGATGGCGCTGTATGTCAAAAAAGATTTTACCGCTTTTCTTTTAAAAAAATGCCTGAATTTTCTTTACTATAAACCTCACGGAGCCCGGGACCTTTCCAACGAATGCAAAACCGTGGAAATCGGTTCGTGCGTTCTGGAGTTATAGCGTCAGGAAGGAAACCTGACTTATTTTTATATAGTAGATTTCCGCAAAGTAACGCTTGAATCAATAAATTATAATAATTCTTTTCGGGTTATGTCGATTGCATTTGTTTTAGTTTAGGCGCAGTGTGAATGTGCCTTTACACTAAAATTTATGGATATGATTCTATCAACGTAGACTTGTGCACGCATGCCAACTTTGAAATCGTCTACCAGACGGATTGGCTCACGACGCGACCTTGATTTAGTTCGCATAAAAGTCTCAATTCTTAAGCTATAGTTACAAAACAATATGATGACGTAGATTATATAATTTTATTAACATTGTATAGATTCTTATTATATGATGTTTAAAGCTCTAACCCCTGCTTAGCGAGACCAAACTTTGCTACTCGTATTTAGAGAATAAAATTAACGTCCTCGGATGTGTATTTCTTCGAACCCGCGCCTTCCGACAATCCGTGTCAGATGCCATGATCGCAAAGCTACCGAGGCATACTGTCCGAGCATTGAATTTTAACTCTATCTAACACACATAACATATAACACATATGATATGATGATAACAAACATTTCGACTCGTCGAATAATTATATTGGCCACAGCCAGGGATCAAACATGGGACTTCGTGCTGCGAAGGCAGGGTCACTACCAAATGAGCTAAAGGAAAATTCCAATAGGTACAACGTAGTTAAAATTTCAAGAATCATTCTCATTTATATATCTCATTTATACTGTATGTGTATCACACATACAGACAATTTTATTAACACAATTAAACAGTCACAGTTTTATTATTCACTTATATAAGTTTACACTTTTTTTTTTGTATTTAAATTCTCGTGAGTTTGACACATATTTAACTATTATTATTAACCGGCAAAAACACTCACGTTAAGGATCGAATACGTCTCGCCGGGTTTCGAGCATGTGCGATGCTCATCTTCAGGGCGAGTGCGCAGCGGCGTCTGCGAGCTCCCGGTGGGCAAGTTTACACTGCCTAGTACGCAAGTTAGGTTAAGGCGCGGTCCAACCCCAATTTTAAAATAATTTACGATGCTTTACGTAAGGTTGAAAATCGCTTGTTAGATTGGACGATGTAATGCGAAAATGCATTTTGTACGTTTTCTTTATATTTTTCGATATACTAACACAATTGAAAAAAACTGCTGGTTATTACTTTAGTGCTATACGTTGGCTAAGTATTACCTAAAAAATTATAGTGTTATCGCTGTAAATTCTGAGAGTTTGGACGTGAAAGTTTATTTTTTTGGACCTATTCTGGATTTTTTTCTGCTGAAAGAGAGTTATATTTATGAATTCTATTCGGTTATTACTCTTTTCCTATTCCTTTTCTAAACTTTGTATTTTTTTCATAATATACTATGTATCTATTTCGTTACACTAGGTGTTTAAACATTCTGCTTTTTCTTTAATCAGGGTACGAGCGCGCCTTAAATATTGGAGTAGACCGTGCAAAAAGAGGAGGAATAGAGGAATAGAGTCCTAGGAATAGAGGTCGCGTGTGCTAATTTACTGTTTTAATATTTTTAATGCTAGTAAATAAAAAGCTGAATAAAATTGCTGCTTATTTGAGTTGCAGTGACGGTCAGATAATAGCTGAATTGGGCTGCCATATAAAATCTGTATATTATTTTACCGTATTATTAGAATTTTACCAAATAAACATTTATATTATTAATAGCTGCGCCTCGTGGTTACACCCTTCGTGGTGATGAATGATGATGATGATGAAAATTCTATGTGTGGTAATCCAGCGCCTCCCCTACCTCCGTACCAAGTTGAATGAAAATTGGTACAGCAGTTTGGCGTGAAGAAGTAACACTCACACTTCACAACTTTCGCCTTTATTATCGCCCGAGCGAGCGAAGCGTCTCTGCTCTAACTGGCCAAATTGACTTTCATCTGTCCGTATGTTGGTTGTATTCCTGTACAGGTCGCATTTTTCAACCAATCTTGACGGAACTTGGTAAGCATTTACTACTATTTAATATTATTAATATTTTTGTCGTCGCTATTTACCTATTTTAATAAAGTTTGGTAGAGGCATTTGGTACTTCAAAGAATTATTTCGAGTATTAGTATAATAATACAACTACAATTTGAAAAATTTAATACCGACTATTCAGCTATTGGAGTGTATCTCAAAAGCTACTGGACCGAATTTGATGAAATTTAAATGGGACCACACGGGAAGCACCAGCTTTCAATCAAAGAATTTTGAGAATCGGTTCACCCTATCGAAAGCTATGAGGTAAAAAACATATAGTCGAATTGAGTACCTCCTCATTTTAAGAAGTCGGTAGAAAAGAGATAAGTGGTTTCCGAGATAATAGGTTGTGAAGTACTGTAAAATTGCCGCTGATAAATAGGTAACTATACTTGCGAGGTGTACTGTTCACAGAACTTTTAGTATTAGTGTGATTATTATTGTAACGCCTCGACTGTTCTATTTTTACACAAACTCAGTTAATAAATGTAGCAATAGAATGCTATCTCACTGATGCGAAGATACTACGAATGGCTTAACATCCATCAAGTTCGTTGAAGACTTCGAATGCACCCAAAACAGTGTCCTGCCGAACTCCTCTCCAGCCACTTTAATTAAACTAAGGCGTACGTCACGAACGTTAAATGTACGGAGGCAGCCATTGTAAATTCCACAGACGGTTCAGTTTCATGGCTTTAGTTAGAAAACGCCGTCGGACTTTTATGGGCAATTTCGGTTCAGACGCTTTGTTATATTACCAATGCTTTTAAGGTACTGCGCCTGCACGGTACACATATGCCATTTTACGATGCACTAGTTTATGGTAAATGTTTAGTAATGTGTGCTCGGGTGGGTGTGGATGTGCTATTTATCAGTACGCAGGTGCGAGGCTCGAGTGTTTGCGTTGATGGATGAATTAATGGCTTAAACTTCTTGAGGAAACTTGTCTTAAGAAGTAGAAGTCGCGATGATGTTGATAGCAGGAGGCTAAACTTTAGTCGAGCGTAGATCAGAATAATTGACCGCGCGTGCGAAGCGTCTGCCTTGACTGGCTAAATTGACTTTCATATGTCCTTATGTTTCTTAGGCTGCACGTCGGTACGGTCGGTGTGTACCTATCTTGACGAAACTTGGTATACCTACATGTTCTACTATTCAATATGTTTTTATAGAGGGTTACGGCCCTTTTTTTTGACGCAGAGTAATCTGCCCCGGGGGAGCACGTTATGTATGTGAGAGTCTCTGCCAGAAGAGCATCATATCCACCAAACCTCTGCGGTGTTCCGTCACTGCCGCTTTTGGCTTCCTGCGTTCCCGGGATAGATTTCGCACACAACAGCGAACCCTACGCGGCTGTCCGTTGCCGGACTCTTCTCTCTTGCAGGACGCCTAGAATACTTCGCGTGCCGCAACCGCCTCGGGGGACCGAATCCGCAAATGGAAGCCAGACTCCCCCGAGTCTGGGCGCCCTAAGTCCCCCTACTATGGGTCAAGTGAGTAGCTCCACCGCCTGATACTTCGGCCGCAGAGGATAGGGACAGCGGCGCCTCTCAATACCGACAGTCCTCTGCCCCTGCGACCCCACCGCGTCCGCCATCTAACGGTGGCGACCCCGTCACGGCCGCGGAAGGCAGGGAGAGAGGCTCACCGTAATAGCGGCTCTGCTCTCCTGCCGCGGCCTCTAACTCTCAGCCGCGGTGCCGCCCATACGACACCGCAGCCCGCCTCATTGCAGTGGCAACCATATACCACCGCAACCTACAGTGACCGCTCCTATGTGGACTTGGAGGGCAAAGCCCATAGGAGCGGTCCTACCTCGGGCCCACCAGCTATCTCCTATCACTGGCAAGCTCATTGGTTCCTCTTAGCTTCACCGATTATTGGCAATTCCACCATTGATGGACACCTTGTTTAATGGTGGACGTTCTGATTGACCTGTGCCTGGGTGTGAATATGTATATAAGTATGTATATCAGTCATGAGGTTGCCATAGTACAGGCTTTGCTTTGTTTCGCACCCTGAGATCTTGTGAGGACGATGTCCCTTGTTATTATTATTATTTAAATGGCAGCGCAGGCTACTTGTTTGTTATCACAGAGAGGGTATTTTTGTCTTGTATCTGTTCAGTTACAGTTACTATTTGGATGTGTGACCGCCAGTGGGGTTTTAAATTAAGCACTCCCTGCGCGCTGTACGTTACGCTGATATGTCTAGACGGTCCAACTGTTGTCCTACTAGATATTGGCCGGGATTAATGTCTACATATGCATGTAGTAGTAGGTAGTAGTAACAGGTAAGGATATCCGGGGATTTATTTCCTATGAGGACAATAGTTACTCAACCATGTCAGAGAAGTTTTGTTTCCACAGCCAGCTGCTAGCCGGACACCAATCCTCCTTGGTAATATCAACATGGTGCAAACGTCACCTTCTGGCTGATATGGCCAC
This sequence comes from Selenia dentaria, assembly GCA_917880725.1. Classification (NCBI taxonomy): domain Eukaryota; kingdom Metazoa; phylum Arthropoda; class Insecta; order Lepidoptera; family Geometridae; genus Selenia; species Selenia dentaria. The sequence continues at coordinate 9,737,956 of OU862895.1, read as the reverse complement.
ACTATTGATATACACACTCAGATCCTCGCACTACTACTCTCTATAACGCGAGGAATAGCCACATCATTCAAGACCCGAGAGCAAACATTTCTGCTTGAAACACATATATTTACCTCCCTCTCCCCATAGGAATCGCTACCAGCGCAGGGTCACTACCAACAGAGCGCATCCGCAGCCTTCGTGCGGTTAAGGGGCAGGCCACACATCATAACCACGTCCGAGCAACGACATACCGTCTGTTCTAAATGGCGCTTTATTTCCATGCGTCATGTCCGCGCCCGAAGCCTTTTATGTTTAACCTGCGCCTTAATCGCACGACGGCTGCGTTAACTCAGTTGGTAGTAACCCGGCCCTGGTAGCGATCCCTATAGGGGGAGGGGGGTAACCCCTGTTACAACAGCAGCATACTGATTTACTATGCGCACTTTTTTATGACACACCTAAATATAAACCCATAAATAAGGTTTCTTATTGCCCTTTGAAATATTTTTTGGTCTTAATTGTACGTTTCCAATTAGCATTTCTAAGTACACAGCGCACTGCTAAAGTAATAAAGGCAATTTTACGAGTTTGACGTATTGTGTCTAATAAAGCTTGTAGTAATATTTGGCTTAGCACATTGAGCGGGTTTAACACCTCGGGCCCCATTGAAGTGGAGAAAATAAAACTAAAACAAGACGAGTCCTTTAACATTTTAGACGTATTCGCAAGTCTGTATTCTTAGTTCATTGTGACATGTTTGAGCTGTGAGCCGAGCACGAAATCTGCGTATAACGTTATCGTATCGTTGACGTATACAGTACAAACTTATGTATTATCTGTGCCACAGTTGTACTAGATAAATGACAGTGTGTCTTGAATACGTCAACGATACGTTTACGCTACTCTTACGCAAATTTTCGTGCTAGATCCACTGACGTTAAGATACTATCAACCCTATTTTCTTTTATATTATGTATGTTCTCTATAATGTTATGTTTTTTTGAATATTAAGTCTTTGTTGTGAAAATTTTGCAACAAATTAGATATAATTAAGCTAAGTTAGTTATAGTTTTTGTACCTACTAGTACACTCCGCGGTTTCACCCGCGCGGTGATGGATGATTATGAATCTTATATAGCCTATGTTACTCAGGGTGAATGTAGCTTTCCAATGGTGAAAGAATTTTTGAAATCGGTCCAGTACTTTTTGAGATAATTCATTACAAACATACTTACATACAAATATTTCCTCTTTATAATATTACTCGTAGTATACTCGTAGATAAGGCGATGTGGTCGCTCAGCGACAAAGCCCTTTTTATTTGTGTATCCGCAGAAGGAGTAAGAGAAGAAAAACCATTAGTATTACCGAGTATTACTGACGTGTTGCATTACGTGAATTATGAAGCTTTGTTTCAAATATTACCGTATACGACCGGAGTCAGTACCTCCGTTTTAGATTTTCACGTTTTCTCAATTTTTCTTCAAGTATTAAGGTATATGATTATTTCATAATTTGGTTTATTTTGTTATATTTTATTATTATATAATAATAATAAAATAGAGACGCAAGAGCAAGAAACAAAAAGCTCCAAGGGTGGAAGTGTTAAAGGGCATAACGCAGGTAGTAGCGCTCTAGTGAAACCGCAGCACACCTCTCAACACCCTTCATCCACACCAACGTTGCCCCTTTTGTCACCATTGATGATGGCTCTTATGGGGGGCCTGTTTAGTGGGTGGCAAGTCACCACCTGCCCAAAAATTTTAAGATGAGACTGAAATTGGCAGGTGCCGTAGTCTCGTCCATAGCCCACTATCTCCCGTACCACTAATAAGTACATATCAATAGCCATGCCCATTTTACCCATTTTGTAATAGATATACAATGTAACCATCCATCCAAAATGTTTCTGTTTTTATACTACATTGTATTTTTATACCAAACAAGCCTCTAAGTGTTGGCTACAGCCCCACTTATGCCTATGTAAAGGACCGGGTGAAACCCATGAAATTGTAATTTTTAAACTTTCGCGATTTGAACACATAGTTATATTATATTAACGGGGCTTAATCGCGTTAGTAATAGTATTTATTTACGTCACGAGCGGACTGAAGAGGCGGGTGTCACTGTCTTGAAGTATGGAGATACTTTTTAATATACCCCCAACAGTTGTTATAAAAAGTCATTGTCCCGACACACAACACTAACGATATCGACAGATTTTTCTGAGGATAAATCGCGACGGGAACACTTTTTAATCACTGGATTCCATGTTGCCGCCAGTTTGAAACCATCCTCCCGGTTGAAGTTACGGTGTTTTTTAATCTCAACCGCTTCACGTACCATTCTCGAGTAATAGTGACGCTCCGTAGAGAGGATTTTGGGGTCGTGAAGTTCAATCCAGTGATTAAGTCCTGACTCGAGCAGATGGTAAATAAATACTATTACTAACGCGATGAAGCCCCGTTAATATAATATAACTACCCGTGAAATTGTTTAAATAATAATAAATTGATTGACAATCATTGTTCCGATAGTTGTTTCGGCAAACGGCCTTATAGCGAAGAATCTCGACTAACATCTCAAGAGGCTCTTGCTTGACCTCTTTCTCGAAGCTGGACTTGCCTAGTTTGACTGTCTGTCCTAGGTATTATTATTAGTATTCGTCAACAATTTCTAAGAAGTATAAAATGTAAATTTAAAAAAAAGAAAATAAATAATAATAATGCAATTTATTTCAGATTACAAAATCCATAGTATACATTAAAATAATTAAGATGTCATAATTATAACTAAATCATTTTAACCCGTTGACTCACGATTCGCCAGATTTGGCCAATAATACAATAGATTTCACGGAAATCAACCCACTTTTCCAGGAACCGCAACGTGTGTGGTTAAACCGAAAACATTGTAAACAGACACAAAACACACGACATTACAAACACATTTAGGGACCCTCAGTGCCCGCCCTACTACAAAACAACATTATTTGTTATATTTACCAGATAATACTTACCAGATAATATTTATACAATTTAAATTAAGCTCAGTCACTTAATCTATTCGCACGAACTGACCACATCTGCGTATGTCATATTATTATTAGTCACGTGTGTAACTAACGTTATTTATGGCCCTTCCTTACTGTGACGCTCTTTAATCATATCTAAGTACTAGCTGCGCTCTGCTGTTTCACCCGCGTGGTGATGAATGGTGATGATGAATCAAAATATATAGTCTATGTTCATCAAGGATAATATAGGATTCTAATGGTGAAAGATTTTTTCAAATCCGCCCATTAGTTTCGGAGCCCATTCATTTCAAACAAACATAATTTTTTTTCTTCTTTATAATAGTAGTATAAAAGTATTATAGATGAATATAATGACGGAGGAAAATGGATGTCGGGAAAATAAATGACTATCATTTGAGTTTTAAAATGTGTAATAGAGGCGGATAATTTCGTAACGATGCACGAGTGTAAGCAAAGTGTACAAAGTCATGCAATTCGTTTTTTTCTCGTTAATTGCTATAGAAAGTTTTAGTAATGTATCCACCGCTTTGCAAGAACGTAACTTATCGACAGCCTTATTTTTGACTGTGACGTAAGGTGGTGTGGTTTGACTTGGTTGATGTGCTCGTAAGGCAGCCCTAGTCGTTTATTCTATAGGACCTACCCCGCCTGCAAGCACCACCAATCCAGCCAGCAATAATTCCACTGATAATTGTTTGCAGTTGTGGGTTAAATATACTTGTGACAATTATCATAAAGTGCAACTATCATATCAGTAACTATGCATTCACTTGCTGCTAGTCCCTAAATAGGTATGCGCGAAATTCAATACTCAATATATTCACCTACTTCAATATTTCATAGCTGTTGTCGTATGATGAGCTCACTAGATCTTAGCTCTTGGGGCTTTGAAGAGCCATCTGTGTGGCCTCTAGGCTATAACAAATTTGGAGACACCGGCTATAGGTCAAGCAAACCCTCTACAGCCGTTTGTTGGATGGATTTATGGATAAGCATCCCTCTCATCATCATCATCTCAGTCGTAGGACGTCCACTGCTGAATATATGCCTCCCCCTCTGATGACAAGTAAAACCATTACTCCTGGTTTTTATAGCATAACAATCGTTACCTTTTGTTTTTTTTCATATGCAGACGTTTGCATATTTACAATTCCTCGACTTAATTATGCAATACTTATAGGTGCAAGAAGTGACGCTTTTATTCAAGTAGAGGCTAGTCATATAAATACCTCTGTCATTAAGTTATTGTCCTGTCCAAGTCAATTGTAGTAAAGCGGCGAAAAATGTGGTACAACTTTCTAATGCGATTTGGATGAGGAAAACACAAAAACAAAAGTGCGTGAATTTGTACACTTTGCCTATACTAGTGCATTGTTACGAACACCTAATGGTTAATAGTCCTCCACTATTACATGTAAAAATTAGATCAAATACTAATCTAGGAAATTGAACATCAGGGACTATTGTTGGGTATTCTTACCGTCATCACCGCTAGGTTATGTTGCCGAGCACTCTGGAAACTCTAGTACTGGCCACTAGCTTACCTGTGAACTCGCAATGGGCTCATCTGTTCTGCTCTCACGGAGAAGAAGAGGCCCCTTACTCAGCAGCAGAAACATGATTGGCTGACTATACTATGTTTTGTTTATCTCCAAAAGGAAATCAAACATTTATATAAAACTAGCTGCGCCGCGTGGATTCACCCGCGCGGTGATGGATGATGATAATGATGATGATGAACAAGTACAATTTGAAAAATGTAATACCTACTTCCATTCAATTCAGTTATCTCAAAAACTACTAGATCAAATTTCATAAAATTTAAATGGGACCACACATGTTTGTAGCACCAGCTTTCAAACAAAACAAGAATTATGTGAATCGGTTCACCCAGTCGAAAGTTATGAGGTAAAAAACATAAAAAAACCTCCTCCTTTTTTTAGAGGTTGGTAGAAAATATCTTATGTCCTTCCCCGAGATATGAAAAACACAAAAATCTTTAAAATTTATCCATCCGTTCTTGAGTTTATTGAGTTCATAAATGGTGTAACTAAAACGACTTTGTTTTATATATTAAACATAATGTTAGTTACACTATTCATAGAGATATAAAACATTTCTTAATACAATACTTGTATATAAACTTCGATCAGCAATACTAAATGCAAATATTAGATAAAATCGCAAGCGTGGCAAGTGTAGCAACCCTAAAAGCTCGGAAGGCGTCATAAACCGACGACAGCTTATTAAGGTAGACAATATTCGTTTTTGTGAGTACTCGCGCGAAACGCGACGGTTTGATATACGTCAAGTTACATCCTTTTTATTTCCCTCTGGAGACGGATCTCACTGCCTTTGTAGGTATTTACTAAAGTTTGTGTTAACTCTAAGGCAGTAAAACAGTGCGCGCCGCTTAAAGTTAACTTCTTTTGTTTGCATTTTTAATAAAATAACCGTAAAAAAGATATAAAGTTAATCTACCTGTGTTTGTTTATTTATACATACAGATGTCGCTAAATATAACATAAAAAATGGTTGTCTGTTAACACGGTTTACGGACGATAATTTTACGTGATGACATCATAAGACAAGCCGAACGCTTAGGCCGATCGTGCCTCTCTATCGCTTGTACCGCGCTCTCGCTTGCACGTGACAATGAGTCATACTTTTTCGTGCGTGCAGCCGGCGTTTAATTATGAGACGTTATCACGTCAAAAGGGAGGGCCTGACGCCCGTAGCACAAACAATTTGCGAAAAAGTATTCGTATCGTAAGCGTCGACGCGTCACGTTTCGGTGTACAAACTATGAGTTTTCTGTGCCACAGTTACCCTAAATAAATGACAGTTTGTACTGTTTAACGTAAACGTTACACTTACGCAGTTATTCGTGCTAGGCCCACTGTCCACGACAGCAACTAAGTAAAAAACATAGCGTAGCCAGCATCAGTTGGACACATTTTTGTCTTTCAACTCAAGCAATCATGTTATTAATTATAAATATCATGTACCTATATATAATTATGACTTAAAAATATGTCGCACTGGGAAGCCTTACATTTTTAATGTTTTATCAACAAATATTTTTAATCTCTTATTCATAACAGTCTTTCTAGCCAAATACTATTTAAAATACTTCACAGAAAGAAGGTTGCCCATGAACCATAACATTTTATACCTTGATTTTTGACTTTACATATGAACTGTTCTTTTTAATGGAGCGTCTTAGACGTCCATTCAGTTGTCAGGTTATCATCTCTCTGTAACACGGTGTACTTATCTATGCCGAGTATGTATCACATTGTACCTCTGACACGCTGGGTGTAATGAGTATCCATTGTAGAAAATATAAATCCATCTCTATTTTGATAGCATCTGCCATCATAAGCTTCCTAAAAGGATGAACTCTTATCTTTTAGTGATATCTTGTGTCTCAGTTGTGTTTCTTAGTGGGTACCACACTAGTACAGATTAGTAAGCAAAACAATACTGTATAGATCGCGGCACGTAAGTTGAACTATGCTAAAACACATTTTCGGGTCTCCATCGAAGTGCGGTATGCGGTGCGGGGCGAAACACGCTCAGCCCCCGCTGTCCGCGTGCGCATACTGCACTTCGATGGAGACCTGAAAAAGTGTTCTGCTGATAGTTCAACTTACGTGCCGCGATCTATACAATATTGTTTTGCTTCTTGGTTAAAACAAAATAATGTCTTGTGATGTGAGGTGATGCTGCTGATAGCAAAAATGTGGGTCAGTATAGGGCTTACCGTCGAGCGACCTCTTGCCTTCTCCTCCTCATCATCATCATCACCAGTCTTGCCTATCTCGGCAATAAATAACAGCAAATAATAACACAGCACCCTTAAAGTGTTTCACATGTTATAGTTGCATCGAACGACAAACGTTTCCACTTTATACATATCTCCGGAGAGGACTTATATGAATGCGGTAAAACTGTTTATTGTTTTAATAAAATCTTGATTCCAGCAATATCCGCACATTTTATACTTTTCATTTATGATAATACCTCCAAGTGCCGAATAGAGAGCAGACATAGAGTATTACTTTACCAAGAGAACTGAAATGGTAGGAAGGGGATTCATTCATTAATTGAAAAGCTTTATATCTACGAGTACCTTACAAGTCTAAATCAATGGATCAATGGTTGGATTTTGTTCTTACTTTTGTATACAGAATTCTGCCCTTTAAATTAATATGTAGTCATTCGGTTGCCGCAAAAATGTTTTGGTGTAATCCAGTAATAGTGCAAACTTTAGGCCCAATGCAGATACACGAGCAGCTTGGAGCAGTTAGCTTGGACTGCTTCAAGCTGCGACTGTACTGTGAACTACAGTCTTCTACGTACACACATACCCGAAACTGCTCGAGCAGTTGCAAATGCTTCGGACGGTTGGCGGTCAAGCAGTCGCCAGTCATAGACTGACTGCTCGAGCTGTCGACTGCTCTCGCGCAGTTACCTCCGCTCGCGCTCTTCATTCCACGCCACGCGCGCTTCCCGCCCTAGAAATGAAATTGTGATATGTTGAGCAGTTAATACCAACTGCTCGATCAGTTTTCAATGGCAGCTTCAAGCTGTTGACTATGACTGCAAGAGCGGTTCGTGTATGTTGATCACGGGCTAACTGATGCTCGAGCAGTCCGTGTGTATATTGGATCTTAGAGTGAGTGCTCTGGTGTAGAGTGTTTGGCACTTTGTACTGTACTTTTGCAGAGTCCCTCTGGAAAAGTACCACTACCTTACCAGCTATGTTTACCAACCGTGAAGCAGTAGTATACATTACTATGTTTACTTTAAGAGCAATCACAGGGTAAGAGACTTAATATCTCATATCTCAGGGTGGCGGGCGCAGTGCATTGCCATGAAGGGCTTTTGTACAAATAGTTTTAGAATTTCATGTTCTCATTCTCTGTTTCGAACTTGGTAATTATCATAATCATAATCATTTATTTCTCCATATTCATGTGTATAATAGATCTTAAATAATTTAATATGTACTAACAACATGAGACCCTGGTGGTACTCTAGAGTTTATTGGACTCTGGGTAGGACTAAAGTTTAATAACTTCTTAATTAAAATTAGTTATAAAGTGCCCGATTTAGTATTTCCATGTGTACTGTGATACAAAAAATACTATTTAGTTAAAACCTTCGTGTACTTCACTACTACTTTGGCGTTAAAAGACCAATAAGAAACTAGTTCCGGAACAGTGCGAAGGATAACTAATTAAAAGTTATTAATTACTCCACCACTCTGGATCGTAAAATCCGCTTTTACTGCGCGAACTGCAATGGTACTAAAAATAAAGTTTTCCTTTAAAAATCCTTTAAAAACCTTTGAGATCTGGACACACCTTCTCGAACGGGGCAACGGCGATTTAGTTTTGACGCCGTCCATCATCGGTTGCCAAATTCGATCGTAAATTTTCAATTTTAGATCGAATTTACGTACGTATCGAATGAGGTATCCAAATATATACCATTTTTATTAATTTAATTAGTAGGAAGAAGTAATAAAAATGTAATAATTTAATAATAACAAAAAACTCCGTCTCTTTAACATTTTGTGCTTTGAAACTTTCTGTTTATTTAAAATTAATAAGTTTATTTTAAAATTTAGTCTAAACATTATAAAAAGGAGGTTTGGCGACACAACAGCCTATCCATCAATAGGTAGTTAATGCTACACACACGCATCTTCACTTTCCTTTCTTTATCTAAGTAGTCTTGACTAAATAGTCACACTAGTCGGTTAGGTATCTTCAAAGCTTAACTTCAGCTTCGCTCCGAACGAATCGATGGCAGTAAACTTAGCCCCGGTTTATGTCTTTGCTGGAAAACCTACGCGTGACTTTTTGCTCAACAACGAGATCTCATTGCGGCCGAGTAAGTACTAGAAATGTTTCTACTTTCCAATTACCCAATATAAACCTTGTGCCTGGATCACAGTGTAGATACCTAATGTGGATATAATACAGAGCAGAATTGTATGACTGACATAACGTTTTTTTGAAGTGAAAACTCTATAGGCGCGTTGAGCCGTTTTTGGGTGAGCAAAAATCATAAAATTCGCGTCATTGTCACCGAACGTATCCATGAGCCATTTTATGTTGAAATAGGTTTAGAAATCTACATCTACACTAATATTATAAAGAGGTAATATTTGTTTGTTTGTTTGTTTGTATTGAATAGGCTCCAAACCTACTGGACCGATAAGAAAAATTCTTTCACCATAAGAATCCTACATTTTCCCTGATGAACATAGGCTACAAATTATTTAAAAAGAATGAGGGATCCGTATAAAAACTTCGATAATGTAACCTAAGGTGTGGTAAAAATTTAATAAAAAGTCTTTACATTGCGTACGCTGCGGAAGCTATTGACCATTTAGTCTATGATATTGACAATAAAGCAAAGTGACGTAATACAGTTTTATAGAAGATGTCAATACAATATGTCTACAAAGAAGTCCACATTACCATAATGTCTAACTATTAGAGTTTATGTCACAGTAAATACTTTTTCATTTTTAAATATGGAATAGAAATGCCGGTACAATCCAGGCCACATTATTCGTACCTTTAAATCCTTATCTACACTAGATATAGAATAAAGAGGAAAGATATATGATTGTTTGTTTGCTTGTAATGGATACACATAAAACTACTTAACCGATTCAGACAATTCTTTCACGAGTACAAAGCTACATTATGCCTGAGTAACATACGCTATATTTGATTCATCCTCATCATCATCCATTACCACGCGGGTGAAACCGTGGAGCGCAGCTAGTAGATAATAAATTGACTTGGAAACCAAATATTGACAAAATATATAAAAGACTATACAATTTGCATTTGTTCTAAATAAATTGAGATAGTAGTAAATGAAACAGCGTTGCTGACTGCATCTCATGCGCATGTTGCCTCGATACTGCGGTATGGAATCATATTTCCGGGCAACTCCATCGACAAATTGAAAATATTCAAAGTACAAAAACGCTGCATTCGAGCTATGTACGGCCTTAAGCAAACTGACTCGTGTAAGGATTATTTTAAGAAATTTCAATTGTTAACATTACCTTCGATGTACATTATTGAGGTAGCCATGTTGTTAAAACACAACCCTGAAATTTTAATTTACTCCTGCTGGTACTTGACGGGCAGGGAACCTGCGACATCGCGTAAACTAATCATGCGCAAGAGTGTGCTCTACATGGCACATAAGATATATAATACAATTCCAAAAAGAATTAGATGTATTGAACGTGTTGCTTTGATTATAAACGCTCAAATTTCTTGTAAGCAAAACATATTATACCATTAGGGATTTTTTATACAATAAGAATCTTACATGACATTGTACATAACGTTTTTACTCCATGTTATTTTTATGACGTTGCTACAATTTATAAAAATTATTTCACAAACGAAATTAAGATTATGTTTAACTGTATTAATATTGCATATTTCGTAATTTTTATTATTTTTTGTAATGTCTTGTATGCTAATTAAGCGGATCTAGCGAAATTATTTAATTTTAACATCACATGTCTATGAATACACCTAGAACCACAAGGTTTAAATAAACGATTGATTGAATAATTAATTGGTTGATATTCACAAGTTACTTAGTTTCGGCAATTTGCTTTAGGGTACAAAAAAAACACTACGCCCTAGTACACTATCTGGTGTTAAAAGGTTACCTCTGCCTATTTATCAGATGAATGCGCCCATAAACCTGAGATATTAAGGCGCGGTCCAATCCTAATTTTAAAACAATTTACAATGCTCTACATAAGGTTGAGAATTGCTTATCAGATTGGACGATGCACTGCGAAGATGCAATTGAATACGTGCTAATACTTTTATATTTATTTCGTACAATCAAATGATTAAATTTTAATGATAAAGGAGTACATAGTTCACTAGTAAATTTCATTGGGAGTTCGAATATAATACATTCATTGAAATATATTTGCCCATAATTGAATAAAAAATGCTTTATCCCACGAAGCACGTAAGAAAAATTTACAAATTTAGGTAATGTTGCCGATTTTTTTTGTATCGACCAAGTTTGCTCAATCTTGTATTGACTCCCATACTTCATAAGAATGTGTATTCAATTTACGCCACGTTTTTTTTCGAACTTCGGTTATTAGGTTTAAGCATCGAAAAATTTGGTTTTTGCGAAGTCGAATCATGAAATTTGATCGTAATCTACACTTATTTCGCCTTAAGTTTGTCACCATGTGCCTAAAATTTCACCGGCACACATAACCTTCTAACCGGAACACAGTTGCAAGCATTACTGCTTTGTGGTAGAAATAATAAAAATATGGTGGCAGTACTTCTTCGGTCGAACTGCTCAAATAGTTGAAGGCTATCTACTATACGTGGTAGACATTTCATATATGCACGAAGTGATTTGCTTCTGTTCTGTGTTCTAAGGCTTCCCCGATTGTACAATTGGGTTGCAAGTCAGCGTGATCATTATCTTCTTAGCAAGCGTTGCTGAGAATATTTTTATAGATATCCATTGTTAAACTAGAGCCAATTCTGATAATTGAATTGGTTTAATCTTAAACTGACCTCTGAAGTTGCCATATGCGCTTATTTAATTCTACTAACTAAAAAGTCTATAAAAAATTATTTCAAAAGTAGTTTATATTAAACCTACGAATAATTTAAAGAAGAATGGCAACCTCTGTGTGTTTTGTGTACCCAACATAGACGGACCCAATGGAAAGGAAACGATGCAAAACTAGTAGTCCTTAGTAAGACTAAGCTGTTATAAAATTGTACCGTATTTTTTTAAGTTGGGGTTTAAAAGTTATTAGCATTGATATTTTTTCTAGGTTAGGTTAGACAGGCAGAATTCGTTAGCTTAAAGTACTCGTATCTGACTGGGTTTTTCAAAAGAAATCTATCGTAATAGAGAAACGGGTGCTTGGCATTAGGTATCGTTATCGTAGATATGGATGCAACTACTTACATTTTATGTGATAACATGATAAAACTTACTTGAGAAATGGCAAATGTACAACACGTATGAATCCAACAACAAAGGAAATAACTATTGGTGTCACTTTGTCATGTCATTTCCACTCTTGGTAAATTCTGCCAAAAGAGTAGTATCAAGAAAATTGTATAGTATCCTATAGTCTATGAACTGAAAGCGTTTCTTTCCGTATATACAATTTTCTCTATGAGCGTTTCGTAATTGCCCACAAGCTTCTGCGTATTAATTTTATTATTTTACATCTAGGTTATCTCATTTTTCCCATAATTAAATATAAATATATGAATAATTTGCATCTACTAATAATAAATAAATTTGGCATAGTTTCATTCTCAGTGGGTACCCAGATGACCATTCTCCTTTATCTATACCTGGATGCTTTTATTATACTATAAATGTATTTACCACATTTCCCTACGAACGTATGTTGTTAAAATGAGTAACCTCGTCATTCTTCAAAGTGCAAGGGCCCATTGAAAAGTCCAAAGAAGCATAATAGCAGATGGAAACCATTTCCACCATAGCGACAGACGAATTATTATGACACGCTGCAATTTATTAAGATACTTAATTTTTATATGCCGATTCGTGTAATGTTTTATAGTTCAACTACTCGGCAAATAAATACTTCCTGCAAACCCTCGTAAAACACATAATTATGTATAGCTCGCAGCCCTGCAGCTGCCTCTAGTCAAATGCATACTTTTATTCATAATTCGAACAATATTTTGGCTTTCGTGGTAGATTAAGGTTGTGTAGGATGGTGTTCCCATACTGAAATGGTGTATTTTTACGGTTATAAGTTTTACGTTCTATGGTTAAATAGTAATACATACCAGCGTCAAACTTTCTATGACTATAGTACAAACCCTAAAAGAAAGATAATAAAATTGACTAAATCAAATGTACCGTAACAAGGATCGATTACCTAATTGGATAGTGACGAGTGCTTCTGACCTAGACACTGCTTATTTGCACTCTGCTTATCTATATAAAAGAAAAATAATATATAAATGAAGATGTCCTGACTGACTGACTGACAGACAACGCACAGCCTAAACCACTGATCGTAGAGACTTGAAGTTTGGAGGGTGTATTGTCCTTGATTCGTAGAGTTGTACTAAGAATGTTAAGTTGTACTGGCTTTATCGAAATTCTACTCCTAAGGGGTTCAAAAGGGGTGAAAACGTTTGTATGAAACTCCTTTGTTTTTGAACTTATAGTTGTGAAAATTTGTAATTGGATAATATAAAAAATGGTTGGGCAATTTTTTTTTGGATAGTTGTGGTTTAAGAGTGTGAAATGGAGGGGTGAAAGTTTGTATGGAAAGTTTTTTGTTTTCGAACGTACAGTGGTGAAAGTTAGCATTTGGATAGTTTAAAGTGATGATTTCAATATTTATTGACAGGGATGATTTAAGGGGGTAAAACGAGGGATGTAAAAATTACTACATATTATAAACTGTAGAGGTCAAATTTCTGTACAATGAAAAATATGCTAAAAACAGAGCCAGGGGATGTAAGGAGTGAAAATAAGTTCAAATTGTTTGTTACTCTGTATGTTTGTATGTCTGTTTGTACGGTCTAATCTCCGAAACAACTGGACCGATTTAAATGAAATTTCGTATGTTGGTAGCTTATATACCTGATCAACATATAGGATACTTTTCTTCCCGGTAAATTAAAGAGTTCCCGTGGGATAATATAAAACCTGGAGTTACCGTATCCCGCGAGACCACGCAAGCGAAGCCGCTGGCGGGTCAGCTAGTTTCATAAATATGTCTCAAATCACAAATCTGCTTAAGCTTATAAGGCTCGTATTATTTCTTATATCTTAACTGATATTTATTTACTACCTGTTCAATTTGCAGCGGAAAATGATGGACAAAAAGCACGTAAAAGACGGAAGCTCCCATAAAAATCATTATCTTGACAAAATGGGCCAGCCAGAACAGATTTATGAAGCTCGACCTAATGTCATTTTATGGTCAAGAGTGGTAATTTAACGGCGAGCGGCATTATATCAGACGACAGTCTGCGGTGACTGATATTGATACTTTAAACCATACATATAATTATGTATGTAATCAGTAAGGAGGTTTGTAACGAAGTAAAAAAAAAATGCAACATGCTTGTTGATTTTGCCTAACAGCTTAGGACGATTTGTGTTTTTTATGATTCTTAGAAACACATCATGACTCTAGGGATATAGAACATTTCATTGTTTATCTAGGAAACTATAAAAATACAATAATAATCAGCCTATTACATTCCCGCTACTGAGACACGGGACTTCCTCTCAAACAAAGAAGTACGGGTGCTTCCACCACGGGGACCCAGCGTGGTTAGTGTCTAGTGGCCAACTGAAGAGTCGGATTTTTCTTGCTAATACGATAAGATGATGACGTATCGCACGGAACCTGAATACAATTTTATGAGCTTTCTTGAACTTTTTAAATTCAAACAAAAGACGCAAAAAGCGCGTTAACGCCAGAAGCTCCTAATAAAACCATTATCTTGACATGCATCAAAACAAAAAGATTTATTAAGCTCGACCTTTAGTCATTTTATGTTCAAGAGTGGTAATTTAATGGCGGTGAGCGGGCTAATATCAGGCTCAATCTGCGGTGACGGATGATATATCGATGAATTGAGCCTTAAGGGATCGATATAATAATTCAATGCCGTGAAATATTTAATCAAACCCGTATGTGAGGTGATTTTTATTGATTTAAATTTGAGCAACTTTTTTAAAATACCAATTATTCCCACAATTTCGAATCAGTTTTCCTAGTTCCATTTGCACATACCTAATACATAAATGTGCTCGTGACCACTGTCAATGAAACTTGATCGAACCGTCGAGGTTAGTCCATGATGTATTTTGATAATGTGCGCTAAAAAGACCCGGTATTAGCATAAAACATGAATTTGAACGTGAAAGTTTTAAAAGGATTTTATTACCCACCTGATGTAAGGTGGTGACCTCTGCCTAGAACAAATGTAGTTCCTCACAAGTGACGAACTTATGTGTATGTTAGCCGGGGTTGGCTTTAGAATCGTGACCCCTGAATTTGGTGAAACAAAAACTGTGGGTGGGTTGAAGGGGTTTGTATAAAGCGTATTTACAACATTTTAGCTGCCGGAGACACGCCAAAATAGTCTAAATAGTTTTTTAAAGTTTCAATAAAACACCGTAATTTTGATAGTGACAGGTGACATAAATGACATTAATGCGTAAAACGAAACGTTTCTAGGTAACTTTTAGCCTTTTTTGACATGTACGTTGTATGTAAGTTCTTGAAACGGAACGCAAACATCGAAGATAGCGTAATGTCACTGTCGGAATACTCGCGTCATTCCGTTACTTCCGAGTGTACGTGAATGTTTTCTCCTGTTTTTCTGCGCTTTCTTTTGATAAAATAACAAATTGTTTTTCAATTTTAATTATCAGACCCATACTAGTAGGAATGTGTGCACAATAGTATATTAGTACCTAATGAATTGGCAATGTCACTTGTCTGTGACAAACCTATAGGTTAGGTTAGGTTTGAACTGTGACCCACCAGGCGCGAGCCGAGCGAGCGTAGCGAGCGTAGCGAGCGTGCCGCGGTAGCGGCCGGCGAGCGCTTCATCAAACTACTTTTGTTCAAAATTTGTGCACAATAGTATATCAGTAGCTATCTAATGAACTGGCAAAGTCACTTGTCTGTGACATACCTATAGGTTAGTTATAGTTAGTTAGAATAGGTCTAAGTCAGTGACAGAACCGACTCATAGCACCCCGATTTCAAGCAGTCTTGTCGGATTGCAGAGCCGACGCGGGGGTGGTAGTAGATCGAAATGCAGTACTTAACCTCAAAATACTTAAACAAACATAACTCGAAAACTAATGGTCTCCGGCGGGTGGGGTTTGCGGGGGTCACTACCCGACTTTGCAAAAGAATGGAATTTATTCGCAAATGTGGGTTTTTTTGTTTATTATGTTATGGATTAATATGATTTAAGAATCGTGTCTAACTCAATCCTAACGACAGTAAACCTCCGGAAGAGGGGTAAATCAAGTGAAATCTTTGAAATTGCATAACTTCATTCAGGAAGTTACATGATTATTAACGGGATATTTATCGTGGTAAGGTTGCAACCTTACCACGATAAATACCCCGTTAATAATCATATAATTTTAGAGAACAACCGTGATAGTTTAAAACAGTGTTTCATTCAGGAAAAAGTGTTGATCGCTATATTTGTATACTATACTCAAAGTATTATACCATCTACCTATTTACCTTCTTACTAAGTATTTTTCAACCAAATTCCAAAAACAGGAGTATTTTCTCAAGTAGAGTTGTATTTTTTTTGTATAATCACGCATAACTTTTTCGGAGTAGTACGATTTTAATAAATTTTATTTGTTTGGTAGAGTATACGTCCGAGGTAGTCCCATAATATAAATTGTATGTGGTTAAATTTATATGAAACTACCGCCCGAAACTTGCGTCATTCTCACAAGGTACTTCAAGTATTAACGATAGTTTGCTGTATTGAGGAAGATCTTAAAACTTTGGATTGACGTGGATGCAGTTTCATTTGCAATCCATACCTTGTTCCTGCCATGTTACTAGAGTTTGTGCAAAAACAGAAACGTCCTAGCAGTTGAGATCGCGCGTGTGCTAATTTACTGTTTAATGCTAATAAATAAAAAAGGTGAAAAAAATTGCTGCTAATTTATTGTCTTCAACTTTATTGAAACTTTCGTAAGTATTATATTATATATTATATAATAACATTTTAATGTAATTTTGACTTTTTTTTTTTTTTAATTACTCGAGATATTCGACTATACCTACCGAGTAAGGAGGAGGTTCTGAAGTCGCCACGTAATTTTTTTATGTATGAACAGTCACTCATAACTTTTTACAGAGTAGTCCGATTTTGATAATTCTTTTTTTGTTTGGTAGAGTATGCTTCCGAGGTGGTCCCATTAAAACTTCATCAAATTTTGTTCATGAGTTACAATCCAATAACTGAAAAAAGTTTCGCCTATCTTGATGATATCGTAATTGACGGTGAATGACAATCGATCCAGTAAGTAGCAAGGTCACTAAAAAGGGTGAACAAAATTTGCACATTATTGTGAGAATAGGTACTTTTGATCATGGTACCGACTACAACAAGTTATTTTACACATTTTAGACGTTTTGAACGTGTTGAAGTCGGTTTCAGTTTTTGATAAAAAATATACAGTATTGAGTTCACACTTGACAGTTGCGTGACGGACAGATAATAGCTGGATAGGGGAATCATATAATTATCTGAATGTTAGTTCACCATAACGCCACGTCGGTTCTCTTTTTGCACAATTCCATCTAAGCTTAGTTTCTAGCAACACTGTTGCAAGTTTTATAACTCATTAATAAATATGCAAAGTATTATGACACAGTGTAACATGATACGTGTAATTGTATGTTCATTTACAGTTTTTTTTTAATCGTACGGAACGACATACCTTCTCAATTGTATCATCAATACAACAGTAACCTATTACTATGAGCAAAACTAACAAAATTTTGATGAATAGATTTTCACGGTATGTCATAAAAAGGTAGGAAGTAACACCAAAACCATAAACGCAGATTGTTACATACAATTGGAACCTAACTACTGCCTCCCAGGAAGTAGTACGAATTCCGAGTTAACTGGACTGATTTCAAGAATTATTTCTACTATACTATAACATAGGCTTTATATTTTGATTCATCATCATCATCTATCACCACGTGGATAAAACAGCGGAGCGAAGCTAATAGTCATATAATTTTATTAGTTCAGGTCCATCCTGTCGCATCCTAGCCTGTCGCAGTGCGGTGTAGTTAGGCTTACATCTCATCCGATATGGGAAGACATGTCCATCTATGTGATACGTAAGGCCACTTGTTAACGAAACGGTTTTTCGCGCATCTAGTACCATCGGAAATAAGACAGTCATCAGTCTTGTCTTGGACCTTAAGATACTGGTTATTTCATTTCTGCCATTGGTGCAATAGGTTTGACGTAGGGCCAAAGTTTCGCCTATCCAAGCTGCCAGAATCGTAGTGAACAATAAATACAGGGCACTCAAACGATAAACAGCCTTACCACAGTAAAACTGTGTCCAGTTTGTCAACCTTCAACAAGCTAGCTAGATAACCGGAGTTACCTTTTAAATACCAGAGGAACCATTTCATAAAAAAGGTGTTAAGGTAAAGGTGCGAGTTTCTCTACTGCTTTTACACTGTAACTACGAGTAGCCTAACTAGGGTGTTCATCAGGTACGCTACGCCTACGTAGAAGTATAAGCAAAAAGGAAATAACCTTATCATCGTTCGTTATTTCTTTATGTGGCTCGAATCCACGTTTTCATGTAGTGACTGGTAGAAGAAATAGCAGTATATTATATTCGCATAATAAACATCTATACTAATATTATAAAGAGGAAAGATTTGTATGTATGTTTGTAGCGAATTGACTCAAAAAGTCCTGGACCGATTTCAAAAATTCTTTCACCATTGGAAAGATACATTCACCCTGAGTAACAAAGGCTATATAAGATTCATCATCATCATCATCATCTATCACCGCGCGGGTGAAACCGCGGAGAGCAGCTAGTTTATTAGAAGACGTAATTACACTTTTCAGGGAAACATATTTTAAGTATTTACAGAAGTACATCGTAACAGTCTTTTACAGCCTCCAAGCAGACGGCAGAAATGTGTAAACAACTAAATTGCTCCAGTACATTCAGTCTTGTCAGGAATGTTCTCTATAACTGTTACACTGTTAGGTATCTGCACGCAATTATCGTTTAAAGTCAAAGTCAAAGATTTTATTTGCAAGCTGATGTAGGTAATACATGTTGTAAGATTTACAATATTGAAAAGTGCCGCGTACATCCTTGCCATAATTAGCATGCAAGTGAATATCATCATCATCATCATCTCAGCCATAGGATGTCCACTGCTAAACATAGCATAACAACCAACAAACGACAACAAACATATTTACTCATCAAACAAATTGGCCATGGAGTGAACTTGGGACTTCGCTTCGAATGCAATATCGATTACCAACTAAACTGACAGAGCCGTCCAATTTATACTTGTATCATCATCATCATCTCAGCAGTAGGACGTCCACTGCTGAATATATGCCTCCCCCATAATTTTCCAAAAGGACCGGTTGGAAGAGGCCTGCATCCAACGTCGTCCTGCGACCTTTATCAGGTCGTCTGTCCACCGTGTCGGTGGACGACCTACGCTGCGCTTGCCGGTCCGTGGTCTCCATTCCAGAACCTTCCGGCCCCATCGGCCATCTGTTCTGCGTGCTATGTGCCCTGCCCACTGCCACAAATGAATATATAGGAGACAAATTGAATACATAATACCTACATAAATTAAAATTTACAAATCTATGTCATTTCGTGAGAGATAAAATACATTAATCCAACTATATACAATACTAGCTGCTCTCCGCGGTTTCACCCGCGCGGTGATAGATGATGATGATAATGATGATGAATCTTATATAGTCTGTTACTCAGGGTGAATGTAGCTCTCCAATGGTGAAAGAATTTTGTAAATCGGTCCAGTACTTTTTGAGCCAATTCGTTACAAACATACTTACATACAAATCTTTCCTCTTTATAATTTTAGTATAATAAGTATAGAAAAATTGTCAATGAATTAATAACTGTCAATGAAGAATTGCAAAGAAAATTAAGTCATATTTTGAGATTATAATTTATAGGTTTCATTCTCATTTAACCCTTTGCCTGCCAGAGACGTAAATTTACGTGAATTTCATTCTAAATATTTTGTTAAAATTATTACGGTATAGGAAGGATTAAATAATCAACTACATTGTAATAATATTTCTCCAAAAGTTTGTTCTTAACTTTTATTTAAAGCTAAATGGATTACAACTTTTAATGTTTGCTGGTAACTTATAAATCCTTGGAGCCTAATATACACTTTTATTTAGTAAAGCCGTAGGAGATGGTTCTAGTAATAAGTTCACATTGCGACTCCTTAATAATATGTGTATAAGATCTTACGGATAACTATACAAAATGGCGAAATAGATAAAAATGGATGAAATAATTTCCAGCACGGTTGTAATTCCTGGAAGCGCGAGCCTAATGGTAGCATCCAATAAGTAAAGTTTGTAAACGAGAGAAAGTAAATACTTGTATAGTTAATGCACTGTGCTGGGTTAGGCGGGGCGTGACTTAGGACGGGACTGGGGTAACCATAAATTAGTATTCCATACAGATTACAGGAAAATACAATACAAAAAAAATTGTTTTATTGCGTACCAATCTTCTAGAAAACAAAACATAATACAGTAAAAAAGCACTACAGTAGATTGGAAAATTCGGTATGCTAAAAAAAAATAACCTATGCCAATTCCGAAACCATTTCGAGATTTTATGTTACAAACCCTTATTTTTCTACTCTGAACTACCTTTTAAAACGATAAGATGCCATTTATTTTAACAAAAAACGATGAAATAATTCGACTTTCATTGACCTCTAAATGACGTCACTTTTTTGCACTTTTGTTTTGATTGAATAGAGACTTACGAATTAGTAGGTGTCACTGTCAAGTGTTCTAGTTTCTTTTTTTTTTACTCGTGTGCTTGTTCTTGGCTCCTCAACGCAACTACATATTTGTGACGTCATAGGATTCAAATTTTCAAAAAAATATTATAAAATAACTACTGAATATAAAACAAAAATATTGAAATTAGTTTCTTATAATGACCTAATCTACGAAATAAAAATATAAAAAAAATACCAAAAAAAAACTTTACATACCGAATTGGTGGCCTTATCGCTATAGCAATCTCTTACAGGCAACCATGCATGGAGATAATTCTTAATATTAATGCGGTAGTTAGTAGAAAGTACATAAAAACATACATTTTTATATGGGAAATAAGAAGATATATAATTATTTCAATGTTAAATGACTCATCTACATACTTATTCATAGTTATGCTTTAAAACCGTCTAGGATTCGCGTAATATTTAACGGAAATAGTCTCATACCAATTTGGAACTTATTGGAGGTTCTTCTGGGAGTCACTCTTGTGCACAGCGAACTTTCAGTGTCACTGAATGTGACATTGACGCAAGTGACAGTTCGGAAGGAAGCAATCTGACAGACAGCGCGACCGTCGCAGCACTGTTACGTGCTGTGGGCCGTGCGATTCTCTAAGAGCAAACATCGTTGCATCTTTGACAACATCCGTGAAACAAATGACGGGATGACAAGAAACGTTGGGGAAAAAAAGGCGATATTTAAAAAAGTATTTGACATCGGTGAGCTTGTCGACGAGGGCATCGACGACTCATTAGAGAATCGCACGGCTGGTCGGAGACTATTTCCGGTAAATATTACGCGAGTCCTAGCCAGTTTTAAAGCATAGGTAATTATGAACATAACTCGCGATTGTTTTCTATATATCAGCTGTCGTTAACCGAGATAACAAAAGATTTTTTTGTCTGGTTCCTGATACAGCTGAAAGCATACCTATGTACTTATTAAATTCAATTCAACTTACTGATGCAACATAAGTGCAACAGAATAATTTATTTAAATTTTTGACATGATAAAAATATAACATGATTTATAGGGTGACAACACCTTGTTAGTTTTTCTACTCTTATTAGCTGTAGTATCAATTAGCTAGTAATATTGTCTAATTTGTGTAATTTCCTACTTAAAGAAAATCGAACTGATAAAAAAATACAAGAAAGAAGGCTTGCTTCCAACAAAAAAACAGAAATCTATATCTATACTAATATTATAAAGAGGAAAGATTTGTATACATGTATGTTTGTAACGAATTGGCTCAAAAACTACTGGACCAATTTCTAAAATTCTTTCACCATTGCAAAGCTATATTCACCCTTAGTAACATAGACTATATAAGATTCATCATCATCCATCACCGCGCGGGTGAAACCGCGGAGAGCAGCTAGTCCGAAATAAAATATCAAATTGCAATCTCCAGCTTCTTATCGTGTGAATGCACAAAGCATCCATCTTCTATTCATAAACAGACGTCACGGAAGGTTGTTATGTTCAATGCAATGTTAGAATCAGGAAACAAAATCTATTTATTCTGTGCATATCATACATAATGCAGAATGTGCATGATTATCATGAATTAATACTGATCTTTCACCTCGCCAGCCTTGGAAATGTAACTCTTTTTAACCCTGTTACTATTGTATGATAAATTGCCTTTAGCTAGTTTTTTATACAAGCTGGTTATAAATTAATTATGTTATTGCTAATGGCCGTTTCATTAATTAGGTAACATTTGTTGCGCTATGTGGCTTTACTCCCGTGGGCAGTGGTGTCCTGTGGGCCTAGCACGAATAACTGCGTAAGTGTAACGTAACGTGTCGTT
This sequence comes from Selenia dentaria, assembly GCA_917880725.1. Classification (NCBI taxonomy): domain Eukaryota; kingdom Metazoa; phylum Arthropoda; class Insecta; order Lepidoptera; family Geometridae; genus Selenia; species Selenia dentaria. Next base: position 9,715,440 of record OU862895.1, on the reverse strand, counting down.
CACGTTAAACATTACAAACTGTGATGTATCTAGGGCAATTGTGACACAGACAACTCATAGTTTCTAAGCCGAAGCGTGACGCGTAGACGCCGAAAATCGTTTGTGCTGCGGCCTCTGTATGAAATATTTACCTGTCTTCAAAATTAAATGGGTATATTTATATTGTATTCGTAGTTATATTTAATAATATTATTAAAATCCCAACCTTACGGGTTTAGTAGTTTTGGTTTGTAAAGACTAATAAGACCATCCATCCATCTAAACTCCTAACAACTTGCATTTAGAATGTTAATGTGTGTAATTATGATATTGTTCTCTAAATTACTTATGCAGGATGTCAATGTCGTATCCTTACATTGACAGCTTGCACGAAGCAGCTGTGCGAGCAGGGATCTATTCACGATAAACCTATCACGTCGATAAACTTATTTTATCTATCGTAGTTATCTAGCATTGATCTAGCTGCGATAGCTATATCGCGGGCTGTGTCTTGTCGATAATTACTGTATAATTGTATCCTATCTTATTCTTTCGACAACCCATGCAGAGCTGATTACACTCTCGACCCCAAATTTATTATTGTTAGCGCCACATTAATGTTATACGAGTAAAAATTCCAAAGGACGCTGTAGTAACAGGTAGATTTGTTACTCTTTCACGCCAACGCTATTGAATTATTTAATATAGTGACAATTGGAACACAAGGTAAATGATACCCTGGATAAATGCATAAACAGGTAAACATAACTATCATCCCGGAATATCGTATCAGATAGTAATTTACCGCGCGAGGCGCAGCCACGGGGTGCATCTAGTGAATATCACGTCAAGATATAAAATAAACGTTTTCACATACAGATATTTACGATTTACTCTTTAATTTACGATCATCATCATCTCTACACGCTATCGATTAAACTAATTCGTTCACGCGCTATCGATTCATGTAATTCGCTACTGTTTTACACAAAGTCATGCAGATATGATGATATAAATATATCGGCAGCGTCTTAAGTCAACCGAGATAAAAATAATCCACGACGAGCAATAAAATACTCGTTTTACCGTGGCCGTTTAGAAAAAGCAAAGATATTCGAAACCGCGAGTGTCGTGCCATTTCCAAGGTGGCTTTACATTGTAAGGGAGCATTGAACCTGCAACATCGGCCGCTGGTTTCGAGGCTTCTTCACACTGTACGATACCCGCCCGTCAATGGAATCGATACTATATAAGTTGTATTAATTTTAATCGATAAGTCAACACATTTTGTTATAGAGGTATGATATCATATTATTTTGATTAAAAAGCTTTCATGCGGATAATTTTCAGGAATTCGCACTGAAGTACCAATTTCTGTATTTTATTCAAGCATTATGTTCCAACTGCTGACACGAGCTATAGTCTGAGAGAGAGCTTAGGTGTACGCATAGGCGTAGCTAGGTAGGGGCAGGGGTAGGTCAGGCCTCCTCCAGTTTACATGGTGCCTACCTCAGAAAACACGATCAAATATGACTAACCTGTCCGCATCAGGTTTACGCTATAACAAAAGATATATGAATGAACTGGGGGCTTGCTGATTCGGACGGGTCACTTAATACAATAACTTAAACAACTCTGGATATAACTCCTGTCGTTAAGTTATGCAACAATATGAAATTTTAAGAATATCCACTCACTGTATGCCAATAACGAATTAAAAGCGTTCGCCCAAGGTACTTAAGTTGCAATCTCACAGTCAGCCGACTCATTTATAGAAGTGAATGGAGATAAACGATTTTAAAAAACTAATTTAATATCAGGCTGGCCTCTACTAGGCCCCATGACTAAAACCTGGTTACGCCAATGGGAGTACGAGTGATAATTCACCACACGGTCCAATACTGTTTAGCCAGGCTATTTTGATATTGCCAATAGTGCAATAATAGTGCAAGTAATAGTGCACTTGACAACGTATTTGCAGAAGGTAAACTAGCGCTGTCCCCAAGCGCTTACAACAAACACTTCAAGATGACGAATCGTCACTGTCTCGGCCTCGTCTCACTTGCAATTAACACATGCAATGTAATCTGACTTGTTTTCGTTCCAAATCCTTCAATGTAAGATTGTAGTTTATCAAAGTCAAGGTTCCGCCGTCTACCCTATTAAACTGCTGCAACACATTGAGTCACTTTCCGTCGCGTCGTTGAGTTGATAATATTGTTGCATCTTGCAATGTATGATGATGCAGGTCAGTGTGTGTTAGAAAGTGACGTAACGTACCGACCTAGTTTAGTTTGTCTATCATACGATGCCGTTTATCTTTAGAATTGTAATGTAAATAAATATATATTAAGTTTTGTTGTTGGGTTACGCAGCGAGGGGACTTAAATAATTTTTGTTCCGCCGTCGGTATGCGTAAAATCAGACTTACTGGGGGGTAGGCGTAGTGCTTACAATCAGGAATACGATTAAGTAATGCGCTAACATTGTAGTAAATCAAAGTCAAGGTTACACCGACTGATGCAACACATTGAGTTACGTCGTGTCGCGTCGTTGAACCGATATATTGTTGCATCTTGCAATGTATGATGATGCAGGTCAGTGTGTTTTATAAAGTAGATATAGTAACTTACAGGGTGTGATATACCTATCACATGAAGTAGAGTATTGACCTTTTAGTTGTTTTATATCAATATACGTAAACTGAAGTCTTCCTGTATCGCCTACAACTTACGCTCCAAGATGACGAATCGTCACCGTCACGGCCCCGTCCCACGAGTTGTAAGTCACTCGCGCAGTTGCATGCAATGCAATCCGTCCGACTTGTTTTCGTTCGAAATTCTTCAAATTAAGTAGCGAGCTAACATTGTAGTGAATCAAAGTCAAGGTTTCGCCGTCTGGCCTACTGAACTGATGCAACATATTGAGTTACGTCCCGTCGCGTCCTCGAGCTGATATATTGTTGCATCTTCCAATGTATTATGATGCAGGTCAGTGTCTCATAACAAATTACCAAAGAGTATTTTTGGAGTTCTACGTTCAGCAGTTGACCTTTGATCTTAGGAGCGGCTGCTTGAAATAGTGAAGTGGTTTAGGAACGAAACTGCTCGCGCACGATATTTTAGCAAGATTGTGGCCCCCGGCCAACTTTTGTACTTCAACTTCTGTGCTCATTGATCACTGTTCACCAATTATTTCCTTTTGACGTTTTGTATAATACTAATCTTTTTAAAAGTTTTTGGCACAAATCACATTACAGAACACCGCGTTTACATCCCTAAAGTTTTCGGCAGTAGTAATAGTAATACACTGAAATTTATAGTAGAATCCTATTTTCTACCGACTTCCAAAAAAAGGAGGAGGTACTCAATTCGACTGTTTGGTGTTTGTTACCTCATAACTTTCGACTGGGTGAAACGATTCTCAAAATTCTTTTTTGTTTGAAAGCTGGTGCTTCCCCTGTGGTCCCATTTAAATTTCATCAAATTCGGTCCAGTTGTTTTTGAGATACACTCCAATAACTGAATAGAATGGAATTCGGTATTAAATTTTTCAAATTGTACTTGTCACCTTATGTCTTCGTATAGAATAATATGAAACTTTCCAAATCTTATTTATTATTTATTTATTTATCACCAACAATTAGTACACCATAACAATTCATAATACTAAAACATTTATGTCTACACAGAGCTAAATGCCATCATTATAGGTGATGACTGCGTGCAATAAATACAACAGTTAAATTTATACTTGGAATTATATTATAATTTTACTAAATATTTATATATAATTATACTTCTATCAAAGTTCTAGTCAAGTCATAGATGTTATTGCCACAGTTGCAGATGTCGAGTAATATATTTACTATATACGTAGATATACTTTCACTCGTTCATCGGCGGAGTATGCTGATCGGTGATGATGACTACAAATAATACGCAGCCTATTTAGGTCCCAACTAATGCCACAGCATAAATAATAGTGCTAATGCGGCCCGGGCCTTTCTCTCAGAGATGTCTGTCAAGTGCGCGTTGGCAGGTAGACCTACCGCCAGTGCACGTCCTGCTGTGCGATTCTCTAATGATTCGTCGACGAGCTCACCGATGTCAAACACTTTATGAGATATCGCCCTGGTACATAAGGTTGTTTTCCCAACGATTCTTGTGATCTCGTCATTTGTTTCACGGATGTTGTCAAAGATAATACGATGTTTGCTCTTAGAGAATCGCACGGCTGTTGTTGGAGTTTACAGACCGCCCGAATGTCTTCTACGAAATCGCTTGCCTGTCTCAAGCCAACGTATCCGGTGGCTGAAAGTCATTCTTTTTCATCTAATTTAAACTGCGTTGTATTGTACTGTGTTGTGCATGAGACGTCCTGGAATATTTCATTAAGATGCATAACGGGTTGTACGGAAAACGAGTTAGGAGCACTATGTTCAGCCTAACCTTTGGCTTCATGGTTCTTATGAATAACCAACTGCATGTATTTATTCAAACAAATTGTTAATTAATAGTTTATTAAAAACTTTTTTTTACTTTAAATATTTACTAACTTAGCTACATATAACTCTAGTTATTGTATAGTTTAGTTAGTGTAATAGTTTTTATGAAATTTTGTAATACATATAGTTAGTTTTCTAAAATACAAGCTAATGGAAACATTTTTACGGGGATTTGACGAGGTTTAAAACTTCTGTCAAAAAGTTTAAAACTTTAAAGTCAAATCCTATGCTAATTACTTAAAATAAATATGAAAAATAAAGATAGATAATGAAAGAAATCGATATTGTGCAGTGTTTGCCCCTGAACAAATAACTTGTTTTAAGAGTAAAATATTCATGTCAAAAACGTTTTAACGGTTACAGTTAACTTTAGGCGTTCTTTGCACCAAAAATATTATTATGTATTTATTACTTATACTTTATTTAATACATACTACTGTTAGTGACGGTTTTGGGTAATTATCGAAAGACAACGAACGTTGAACATTGTGATAAAGTAGAATTGGCCTGTACGAAAATAAGAATACTTACCCGCGAATTATCCGTGCTAGGGTCACCGTTCTAGGCCTAAAACATAAAATAATGAAAAGAGTCTTCGACGTTTGTCATAGAGAATAAATAAATAAATAAATATTCCACAACTATCACACAACGCCATCTAGTCCCAAGCTAAGCAGAGCTTGTGTTATGGGTACTAGGCAACTGATAAACATACTTATATATATTTTCTAAATACATAAATATTATAGATAAATTACACCCAGACACAGAACAAATGATCGTGCTCATTACACAAACATTTGTCCTGGGTGGGAATCGAACCCACGACCTCCGGCATAGCAGTCACACCACTAGACCAACAGGCCTGTCAGAAGTGACCGGTCAGTTAAACCTGAACTTGCCCTTTGAAGTTTAAAAGTGCTAAATTGAAAAATAGTGGGACACAAATTAAGCACAAAATGATCTGCCCAGTAAATACTCGTATGAAGTTATTAATATATTATATGAGTTAACGTACATACACTTTTAAACGTGGGTATACAGTTACCTTTTACAAATATAGAGGTCACTGTTGTTTTTATTAAGGCGAGTTATTGTTTCACGCCTACGTTCAACGAATAAGGTATGAGATCTTATATCACAAGATTATTATTCTGGTGTACAATGTAATCTTAATTATGTATATAATACTAAGGGTTTTTTTTTATTTTAATTAGTTGATTAGACTAGTTTTTGACTCTACCTCACTTGAATGATTATGAAATAAAATATCGCCATACAACGCAGCATATATAAGTATTGTAATAATTCAGTCAATCCAAGCTGCACTACTTGTAGTGCAGAAGGGAATTTTTATTCCCCACTGCACTACCAGCTGGTAGTGTCGTGGGGAATTTAGAGTCTGCATACATTCCCGTTCCCCGCTGCACTACCAAACATTATTTCATAAATATTCAACTCGTTTACAGAGTTCCGTGTTGATGTTAGTTAAACGCTATGGTTTTATTATAATTATCTGACTACAACGGTAGATTAAATAATTCAAATACAAATATTAATGACACTTAACATCCACTTATATAGTTTTGTTATCTCGGCGTAGTTTTCAAGCATACCTACATACCTACTACTACAGTTGGGTATGCAAGTTTTATATCAAAAATAGATACGTAACGATTTATCTAACGGGTTTTACATCTAGTTTTACTTAAGGATTGTTAATTGTATTAAAATTGACAATGTACGGCTCATACCAAAAACAGCCGTGCGATTCTGTAATGATTCGTCGACGAGCTCGTTGACGAGCTCACCGATGTCAAATACTTCGCCCTTGTACATAAGGTTGCTTTTCGAACGTTTCTTGTCATCTCTTCATTTGTTTCACGGATGTCAAAGATGCAACGATGTTTGCTCTTAGAGAATCGCTCGGCAGGTCCTTTCATTTTATCTAAGTACCTACAACATCCCTATTATACTACATTCCCTATACTAACTTTGTTAATACTTGATTGAAACTTTCGTAAGTATTACACATTTTAATGTTACTCGTATTTTGACGGTTTAACTTACGCGGTAGGTATAGTCGAATATCTCGACCGGTTTCGTGACCCTCCGGGCCACTTCTTCATGGAGTACTTGCGCACCCGGCTGAGTTCGCGCTAGTACTGTACATTAAAACTTAGTTATTATTATTTATTGAGTTGGTTATAAAGTAGTTTGAGAAAATATTATTTTCCAGACAAGGTTTTGAACAAATTGAATATACAGTTAAATAATTAATATCTGGTATTATACATATTGCAAACTACAAGTACAATTTGAAAAATTTAATACCGATTTCCATTCTATTCAGTTATTGGAGTGTAACTCAAAAACTACTGGATCGAATTGAAATGATTTGATAAAATTTAAATGGGACCACACGGGAAGCACCAGCTTTCAAACAAAAAAAATATTTTGAGAATCGGTTCACCCTATCGAACGTTATGAGGTAGATAACAAACATAAAAAATAATAAAAAAAAATACAGTCGAATTGAGTGCCTCTTCCTTTTTGGAAGTCGGTAGAAAATAACCGACTTTAACTCCAAATATGTGAAGTAACTTGATAGAAAAAAGTAAAAGTTAATAAATGTGTAAAAGTACCTATTATCACAATATTGTGGACATGGTACCGACTTCGACAAGTTATTTCACATTTGGTGTTGAAGTGGGTTCCATTTTGTGGATAAAAACTTTATTATTATTAGTTCTCACAGCATCCCTATTATACTACATTACATATATATATACTTAGTTATTATTATTTATTGAGTTAGTTATAAAGTATTTTGAGAAAAATATAATTTTCCAGACAAGGTTTTGTACAAATTAAATATACAGTTAAATATTTCATATCTGGTATACATATTGCAAACTAAAATGTGTTGAATGGCTTAAATATTTTTCTTACCAAGATACCAAATACCTCTACATATCTACTTACCCATCATAGAAATTGGCTCACTGCTTCCTAGTTCATAATGTATACACAATATAAACTGCTATATCCATTGCTTTAAGTCTTAAGTTGAATTAAGATTTTAATTTCCATAATTGTAGTGAATCCTTAAGGCGAAATGAGTTCCAAATTTCATGATTCGACTTCGCGAAAACTTAGTTTTTCGACGCTTAAACCTCAAAACCGAAGTTTGAAATAAAACTTAGTGTTAATTGGATATACGTCCAAATTATGAAGTATGGGAGCCAATACATGATTGAGCAAACTTAGCTCGATAGAAAAAATCGGCAAAAATCCCTGAATTTTGAAATTTTTCTTGCGTGCTTCATGGGAAACAGCATTTTTATTCAATTATGGGCAAATATATATCAATTAATGTATCATATTCGAATTCCCAATGAAATTTACTAGTGAACTATGGACTCCTTTATCATTAAAATTTAATCATTGGATTGTATGAAATAAATATAAAAAGTATTAGCACATATTCAATTGAATTTTCGCATTACATCGTCCATTCTGGTAAGCAATTCTCAACCTTATGTAAAGTATCGAAAATTGTTTTAAAATTAAGATTGGACCGCGCCTTAAAATAAAACCAGCAAATCGAGAAGTTACGTAGTATCTCGTCAACAGGCTTGTCGTATCGTCCACCTTGCCTGAAGCTAGAGTCCATGCAAAAAGAAAAACATTCTGGGAATTGAGGTCGCGCGTGTGCCAATTGACTGTTCTAATGCTAGTAAATAAAAAAAGATGAATTAAATTTTTGTTTTATCGACGCGAAGTTCACACTTCGCGTCGATCGACAGTTGCGTGACGAGATAGATAATAGATAGATTCGACTGCCATATACTCATCAGAGTGCTAGTTCATCATAACCCCACGACGGTTCTCTTTTTGCGCAGTCTCTACTGTATTCTACTGTAGACATGTATTTTATAGGTCTAGTACCTCGTATATACGGAAATGGTCTAGTCGCCATCACTAGTAGTAGCTGAGTTTCCTTTCTTATTTGCTTGCTGCGGTCTCTAATTGGATGTTTGAATATTAATGGCAGTTTCAGCTGAGTTCTTCCAAGTTTGTGGGTCTGTGGGCTTAGCACGAATAACTGCGTAAGTGTAACGTAGCATGTCGTTCACGTAAAACAGAACAAACTAATATTTATCTAGTGCAACTGTGACACATATAACTCATAGTTCGTTCGCCTAAGCGTGACGCGTTGACGTTTATCATGTGAATACTTTTACGCAATATATTTGTGCTACGGCCTCTGATAGTTAGGTTATATCAGTGACTTTTAGGTGGTTTGAATAGGTACGTTACTACGAAGAAATATTATTTCTTCGTAGGTACGTTACGAGCTATACGAGTATTCCAGAAACAATTCAGTTTTGAATCTTATCTTGAGCGAAGATTCGACAGCAAATGCCATACAAAATTCAACCAGATCTGGATAGACTTAAGCCTATCACTGCTGAGCGTACTCCTATGGAATAAGGTCCTTAGACACATCCTGCATTATTATAAAACGTGGACTTAAGATAGTCCCAGGTTTAAACGATGGTTTAATTAAAGCAAATATCGTTTGCAGTTCCCTTAACGCATAGTTTCTGTCGATCTGGACACTAGTCTATCAGCCAATCCGCAATAGACCCGCGTGTTTTATCATGGTATTATATTCATTTCTCCTTTAAAGAGTGTACAAGCAGTGAAAACGTAATGGCTTGCTTATGCAGCTTTGCTATAGGCTGATGGTAATGCTTAAATAGCTCTAGTATATTTCAAATAGCCGTTCTTAACTCGCCCGCTAACATTGTTGTCTCTCGGAGTCGTGAGTCCTTATTAAATCGCGTGCTAACAATGTTAGTATCTTGTAAGTCTTGAGACAACAATGTTGATTCAGTTCAGTGTCAAGGTCCCATCGGCTGGCCTACTGAACGTTATGTAACATTGAGTGACGTAACTGATATATTGTTGCTTGTTTTTGTGTCGGCTTGCAATGTTGTCGGTCGTTGTTACTGCAGAGTTGGTTGATGTTTGGCCAATGTTTGTTGGATGAGATTTTTACTTAGTTGAAGGATATTTTGTTGTTTCTGCCAAATGAAACTTTTAGTAAATTTTGGGACTTGTTAGAACAGAGGAAGTGAGGAGTCTACTGGTACAAAACGACGTTTGTGTGTTTGTTCTTCGATAACATTCATCGGAATTTTATGAATGTGGCAAAAGATACGTTCAATAAAGTTTAAAGTTCGTAACAATAGAATAAGAATGAATATAATTGCTTACTGAGTTGAGTTAGTGACTATTGTACATAAAAAAACATATAAATACTAGCTGCACCCCGCGGTTTCACCCGCTTGGTGATGGATGATGATGATGAAGTAACATATATCCTTTACCTTGATATAATCTATCGCTTTGCCAAATTAGATCGAGACCCGTTCACCCGTTTAGGCGTGAAAGCGTCACAAACAAAACTCACTTACGCATTTATTATACATATTAAGTTTTATAGGATTGGTCTCGTTTTATACATTTTCAAAAGTTGTTGTGCGACGTGACTGTTTTAATCTAAACTCTCTTTATCTGGTCTCACAGTTGAATCACATCAAGTTCGAGTTTCCCTGATGTTGTTCAACTGTGGCAGGCTTGACTCAGTTTTCGTGGCGCAATCGTAAGAGGTTGTAGTCGTAGATTATAGATCCTCAAGACACGTTTGAGGTGCTGAAGCTCTTCCTCTAGGTGATCTGGATGGCAGATGCTGTGTACTCTCTGTAACAAAGGAATATCTTCGCTAACACGCGAGCTTTTTGTCTTATCGCACTGTTCGGTAGCTCTGCTCAAGTAGTAGATACATGAACTATATGTTCCTATAATATTTGTCACACTGTCTCTGACTTTCGCGGTTGTTAACTACATTATAATTAGTACTCACGCAAAAAATGAAAAATAACTTCGAACTTTTTTCACATCCACGCATATTTAGTCTACCCTTGAATATGGTGCATGTAACTGCGACGAAATATCGGGAACTCCAAAACCTGCCTAATCGTAGTGTACATCCCGTGAGTACTAATTATAATGTATAATATGTGTATTAGTTGATTATATGACAAAGGTAAAGGTTCTTTTTTCGGGCTATAAATAGCAAGGGATATATGCCTGAAAGCTGTCCTGTATCCATTGCGATGTAAACTAAAGATAAACTACCCATCGTGTATTTTTTATTATTGTGAATATGAATGAATGTTCATCATGAATATCTTAACTTTAAATTGACAAATTTACATACATAGTGTTTAATATATTGACAATAAACTCTGACCAAAAAGAACCAGAAAAATTGAGATTATTATGTTAAGTGTAGGATATTTCTTAATATTTATCCTACATCAAAAATCTACCAGGTATAATAAGTTCGGGTCATTGACAAAATTACGTGAGCGTTCGAAATATGATCCAATTAGTTGATTTAGCAAGATAGTTATTGCTATGCGTAAATATTTCGTTGGTGATAGAGTTTTGGGGTTGGCTTTAGAATCGTGACCCCTGAATTTGGTGAAACAAAAACTGTGGGTGGGTTGAAGGGGTTTGTATAAAGCGTATTTACAACATTTTAGCTGCCGGAGACACGCCAAAATAGTCTAAATAGTTTTTTAAAGTTTCAATAAAACACCGTAATTTTGATAGTGACAGGTGTCATAAATGACATTAATGCGTAAAACGAAACGTTTCTAGGTAACTTTTAGCCTTTTTTGACATGTACGTTGTATGTAAGTTCTATTGTTTTTCAATTTTAATTATCAGACCCATACTAGTAGGAATGTGTGCACAATAGTATATTAGTACCTAATGAATTGGCAATGTCACTTGTCTGTGACAAACCTATAGGTTAGGTTTGGTTTGAACTGTGACCCACCAGGCGCGAGCCGAGCGAGCGTAGCGAGCGTGCCGCGGCAGCGGCCGGCGAGCGCTTCATCAAACTACTTTTGTTCCAAATTTGTGCACAATAGTATATCAGTAGCTATCTAATGAATTGGCAAAGTCACTTGTCTGTGACATACCTATAGGTTAGTTATAGTTAGTTAGAATAGGTCGAAGTCAGTGACAGAACCGACTCATAGCACCCCGATTTCAAGCAGTCTTGTCGGATTGCAGAGCCGACGCGGGGGTGGTAGTAGATCGAAATGCAGTACTTAACCTCAAAATACTTAAACAAACATAACTCGAAAACTAATGGTCTCCGGCGGGTGGGGTTTGCGGGGGGGCACTACCGGGGGTGAGTTTGTGTTAGTGTATGAATATGAGTCATGAGTGGAGATGAAAAATGCTTCGTGCGGTAAACGGGAAATTTTAACCGTGTTTATTATATTTTATTGATGTCATGAAATTAATGCCACTGCTATTGTTATTTTCAAAAGTTTGTCAGAGATTTCGTAACTTTTGCTTCTAAATTGAAGTATATATCATGGTGCCGTCAATACTTGGATGGGTGACCACTATAGTGGCATTTCAACTGATAGCTTATGTGCTTCGGAAGGAATGTTAAACTGTCGGTCTTCAGGACAACAGTCATTTGTTTGTGTTAGAAAACTACAATACTAAGGCTTTACTAATCTATCCGACAAACCGCACAGGGGTCGCGTGGTGGATGATTATTTCTCCGACAAACAAATTAATTACATACGTTCCTATGTAGAACGTCACGTAAATAATATAAAGTACACGCAAGTAGCTACTCGTACATAAAGTGAGATTTCATCCTGAACTCCATAACATACACGTAGGCGTCAAATTACAAGTCATAATAACAAGAGTACAGGCAAAAACCCGAAACTTTGCGATACTTCCATTCAAGTCCTAATATCCAACCAAAATCAAAAAAAGCCTCGCATTATACTTAATGCTCGAAATACCATTCAAAATATCGGAGGTCAATGCACTCCTAATCACATGTATATACAATAAAATGTATAATAACCTCTACAGCTTGGTTAACAGTTACTATGCAGATGTATCACGTTTGTTTTGACTGGGTTTTTGCGGCGGCACACTTAAGTAATATTACTAATATATTACGAAGTTATAGTGTTGTTTTAGCAAGAGTCGACATTATGGCCAAAGGATTTTGTTTTACTTATTTTTTAGGTTTTGGTGCAGTTAAAAACCAAAAACAAGTAAACGTGGGTTAAGTACTTTACTTAGCCCCCATAAAATTGGTTGTTTATTTATTTCAATGTTTGTGAGGAAGATCAAAGCCTGAATATTTTTCCTTATAAATAAATAAATAATTATTGTCCGTGGCTGTTTTTTCAACTAACATCAAAACGAGGTGGTTTCCATGAACGCGTATATTTTTTTATGCTCATAGATGATCGCACCTAACTTTTTACAGAGTAGTCCAATTCTAACAATTCTTTTTTGTTTGGTAGAGTATTCCCATTTAAATTTCATCAAATACGGTCAAGTTGTTTTTGAGTTATATTCGAATAACTAAAAAGTGTTACCTTTCTTGATAATAGTTATTGACGCTGAGTGACGATCTCGTAAGTAGCAAGGGTATATAATTTTTTTTTGTAATGACTACAAGTTGTATACGTTAGAAAAAATCAATACAGAAAAAGTTGCATTAAGAATAAGTTGAATGTCCTCTTTTTTGGGAAATTAAAAATATAGGTAAATTTCTAAATATTTTATATTCTTGGTATTTATTTGGGTATAAAATTAACCAAGTATTACTCGAGATTAGAAGAACTATGCACTATTATGCAGTATAAAAATGAAACAACAATGCAACTAATTTATCCAAGATACGTAATTTGCTACATTTAATACCTTTATAGCGCATAATTATGCAATTTACATAAATTAAAATGCATTATGACGAAAGAGTTTTATTTCGTCTTGCAAAACAACTTTAAAATCAATTGAAGTTATATTAGGTTGAGTGGAAATATCTGGAGCCACAGATTTATTCCTAATCAGTAATTTTTAGACCTATTTTTAATATTTCATCTAGTTTTTTTAAAATAATGTTTCATCAAAGTGAGTCCCTCTCGCCTGATGGAAATCGAAGATGGAATCAAGAAGCAATTACCACTAATGCAGCCGTAAGCTGCACTAATCGCCACCCCTATGTTGACCTGAGAGAGTGTGCTAGACGGAACAATAACTTTATATAGCTAATTGTACCATAACGTTGTTTCAATGAAACTTAGGTACTTTGATATTTTCATCAGCCTTCATAAAGCTGTTTGGACGGCGATCCTATTCGCCTAAAGCTAGTTAAACAGTTGCTAACGAGTAGGCGAACTCAACTACGAGCGCCACATTGACGTGACTATCGTTATAAATAAATTTAAAAAGACATGTAGATCTTGAAATCTGCCTCGTATATTCGTATAGTCGTAATATCGTATAGTAGACACGTTTTGACGGGAACGTGCATTCAATTCAAATGCACTGTCTGTTTATTAGAAGGCTGTAACTCATGGCATATTATTGTAAAACAAGTTAGATCAAAATAGGCTAACATTTTCTATCTATATATGATCATGTATCCGGTATATTAAAATATAAACCCAATAGTAGATATATCGTAGAACGTACTCGGCTGACTATATGCCTCCCCCACAAATTTACAAAAGGATCTATCTGAACCGGCCTGCATTCAGCGTCGTCCTGCGACCTTTAACAGGTACTCCGTCTTTCGCAGCACTTGCTGGTCTGTAGTTTCCTCTCTAGAAACTTTCGGCACCATCGGCGTCAGTTCTGCGTGTTATGTGGCCTACCCACTGCCACTTCAACTGACTGATCTTCTGCGGTATGTCATTGACTTTAGTGCGGATCTCCTCATTCAATCACTAGAGAAGCCCTGAGCATATCTCTCTCTATAGCTCGTTTATCCAGTGTATAGACGCGTTTGCGTCAAGTTGTATAACAAGACTATGGGTACACACAACGTGAAATAGATACTTCTATGTTGGGTTTGGCTATTTTTGCTATACTTAACCACACATGTGTAGTTCCTAGAAAAGTGGAATGATTTCTGAGATCTATTGTATTGATGATGATGAGGGGTGACAGGTGAGGGATGAGGGTCGGCCGCTGACAAACAGCCGCTGGACAGATCCCTTTGGGCTCAAGCTTTCGATGAAGGAAACATCGTGATAAAATCCACAGCATAGTGGTAGATGACTTTCTGGTGATGCCCGCAGGGCTATTATGTATCTCAGTTGCTAACAAATGTTGATTGAAATCTGGAAAAATGGCGGCCCTATGTCAGTTTTGGCAACTCCAGTAAGCAAAAATGTTAGTAATTTGATCACTGAAGCTGACAAAAGTGACATAGAGCGGCCATTTTTCCAGATTTCAATCCAAATTTGTTAGCAACTGAGATACATAATAGCCCAGCCGGCTAACTTAAGATTGGAATCCTGCTGCTAAGCACATAACGGTGTAGTCTGGCAGTTCCGGCAGCTGTCCTTGATAGCCAGTCTCTATTCCAGATCTGTGTGACACCTTCGATCACTGATTATACAGTAGTCTAAAGTTAGTCAACCAAGTTAGTCTTGCAGCTATGACCCTGGCGTCTTCCAAGCGGGGCGTGAAAAAGCATCTGTCAGGTCATCATAGGGATGGCGATTATTGAAGCTTACGGCTGTACTAATGGTCATTGCTTCTTGATTCCATCTTCGCTTTCCATCAGGCGAGAGGGAGTCACTTTGATGAACCAATATATAAAAAAAGTGTAAACCAATACTCGAGATAAGGTGATTATTTGCATAATTCCGATGCATGATAAGAGATATTATTACATATATCGCTTGACGCTTCGTATTGTATATAATATGTTGGTTTTCCGGGGTAGTCAGAGCCTTTAAATATCAAGCACAACCGAAAGGATTGCGAATGAAAAGTCCACATATTAAACACGACACAATTCTATTTCTTCTACTGAACCATACTACACTGTGTTTCAATATAATAAATACAGAAGCAGAATCAAACCTCTCGACCAACTGGTTTCAGTGGTCTCATCCCAATTCCACAACAAAGAGTACCACTATATTCCGAAAATAAGAACAAAAGTGAACAGCTGGCAATATACAGTTGTGCAATTAAACATTGTGAACAAGTTTGCTCGGTTCAGTGTCAAGGTGTTTGCAACAATGTTGCAGGTCGTTGCTTGTTTGATGAATGGAGACATTTTGTTGCATCTTAAAGCCATATTTACACATGATTGTAGGTTTGTCCAATATTGGACCAAATACTATGCATATATGATTGTGATGGTATTTGGTCAAATCAATAAATTTACGCCCTTTGTAGATTTTCTTTTGAAACCAATCATGTTCACGGCTGGGCTATCATGGCATCAGGCGATCGCCGGTTTGATTCCCAACTCGCCTTGACCTTTCGGTGAAGGTAACGTAATGATGTAATCCACAGCATGGTGGTAGAGTACTTATTAGTGCCCGCCTGGATAGCTACTACCCTCCAGAATTTAAACTTACCCTAAAGCACTAACGGCGTGTTCCGCCAGTTGTCCTTAAGTCTCCGTTCTATATCTAGTGTGAGGTATTACACCTAGATATATAATTCCGACACCATCATCACGCTAATCGAAGTGATGTAGTCGTCAACGCTAGCCCATCAGTTATTTGACCCAGTGATCCGTGTGATCCTTTGAAAAGAAAGCCCAGATTTTGTTACCTTGTGGGCTAGTTTTATATGATTATGACTAGCTTTTGCCCATGACTTCGTCAGCGTAGAGATATTTTTTTCTGTATATGCATTATTGTAACAATATAGAACTATGTTCATGGCTATTGCCCGCCACTACGTGTAATATTTGACAAAAGTTGGTGTAGATGCCGTCATTTACAGTAATTTCTTTATACAATGTTTTTCAATAATTTGGAAGCGGACACTAAAGTAACCAGGCTAGTTGGAGAGCTCATACATGGGCATGCCACATAAAACTGCATGGTCATGGGAGAAACAGTGTTGCTGCTAATCAATTCCGGCAAATTTTTGAGTTTGACCCTTTGACTTATTAATAGATAGTCATCGCTAAACTAATTGGGACCTGCAAAATTAAATCCAAAGGGAAGTTAATTCGGATCAATTGTACACGCGTCACGAATACTGTTTCTTCTTTGGCCACAGTTAATATATTGGCCGCAAAGACATGACAAGTATTACTTGTCTTTGGATATCCAAATTACACTTATACTTGTAAAAACACATTTTCTTAACTATAAGTTCAAAAACAACTAATTCTCCATACAAAGTTTCATCCTCTATTTCACTAAGTCATCCCTGTCAAAAATATTTTTATTGAACTATTTAAATACAAATTTCACAACTAAATAAAGAATTTTCTACACAAAGTTTCATCCCCCAAATACATGTCTAAGTCGTTCCTATCAAAAAATTATCTAATAAAACATGTTAACAATTTTTTTATTTTAGTCGATCTACCTAAGTACCTTTTTCACATTTATAAATTCAAACACAAAGAAATTTCAATACAAAGTGTAATCTTCCTTTTCACCCCCTAAGTCAACCCTGTCAAAAATTGAAGGAACACCATTTTTAATTTTCAATTAAGGTGCTGTCATATCATGATGTCGTTAAAAATTAAGGCGTTTAAAGCAATTTATCTCTGAAGCAGCGATTTAATTAAAATTACAAAAATATGACATTTTTAAGACTTTGAAGTACCTACACATTGACGGAATTAAAACTTACTTTAAAATATTAAAAAAAAGTTCAAACAAACCACTTGATTTGACGTTTAAAACAGTTTATCTCTTTATTCACTATTTTATTTGTTAAGAAACAAATAGCATAAAACAGTAATTTTTAATACACACACATTGACGGATTATTTTTTCATTTAAGTGTACCTACATATTATTTTTTATGAATTTTGTATTTTTCGCCATTCATTTGCTTGATTAGAAGTAAAGGTAATTGAACGTAGCCAAGAGCTGAGCTGACAGCGCCTTAACTATCTAAATACAAACTATCACACCTATACGTTTTAAAACAAAGGACTTTTATACAAACGTATTCACTCATTTTTACCCCCGGGTTACATTTGGAAAAACCCTCGAAATTTCAAGTCTCTACGACCAGCTGTTTACGATCTGCGTTGTCAATCAGTCAGTCAATAACTAAGCAAGACTTAAATTCTTATTATTGATGAGTCTTTTAGTCATAGCTACTACAGCTTGCTATAAAAATGGCAATACGATGGTCACATTAGTCGCAAACCCAAAACCATTTGTTAAAACAACTCGAATCGAAGTTAGTTGTGGGGTTTTGGCAAATTGTGTGGAGCGGTCTTCGCAAGGTTGCGGCACTATTGTTTTCTATTAGTTATTCTGTGGTTGCAGGTACGAACTATCCAGTTCATTGGGAAAGTCAAATGATCAGTATCAAAATGGTGTTTGTTTGGTCCAGTACAACCAATATCTTCATACAATGACGTTGTGTATACCTGCCTTTATATTTGACGCGTTTGTTGCAAATGTCACACGGGTTGGTTCAGTAAATTTCGAGGAGCTCTTACAATCGTTTCCATAGGCATGTGGCCTTTTAAACGACACTCTGTGAGTTATTTTTACTAAGTAGAAATTTCCTTGTGCAGGGTTCGATACAAATGCTAATGCAGCGCATGCGTTTAAAAGTAGCTGAATCACCAGCTTCGCCCGTGAGGGATGCAGTATGCCAGGCCAAATATGCAAACTTTATAAAATAACATAATGCACAAAGGCAAATATATAATTATACACGGTGGAAGACACGCAAACATCAAAACATATTTATGTGATATGAAGCACTTAAAAAATAGTACTTCAATAAAATTACAATCTATACTACTAATAAAGACTCATAAGTAACTTAATTTTGATCTAAACTGCTAAGTTTAACTAATGTTTGGTCCTCTTGAGTCTTCTCAATAAATGTTGTCGAAAAGCAGGATGGCCTTAATAATAACGTAATGAAGTCTTCATTCGTGAGCTTCTGCATATTTTTGTATAGTACCTACCTATTGATCAAGGTCTAGTTTTAGGTCCCGATGTAGGTCGTCAGGTCTGATGTACCACGGTGTACCTCAAATACTAATGGGTATACATATTTATATTATACATTGTTTTGGAAGCATTGTATCATCTCCGTGTTACATTTTTGGTACAGCTTGAAC
Source organism: Selenia dentaria (assembly GCA_917880725.1). NCBI lineage: Eukaryota > Metazoa > Arthropoda > Insecta > Lepidoptera > Geometridae > Selenia > Selenia dentaria. Next base: position 9,696,736 of record OU862895.1, on the reverse strand, counting down.
AAAAACAATATTGAAAAAAATACGAATTCATACAGGAGGACAGACAATAAGAAATGTAATTTCGAATACATTCACATATCAATAAAAACGCTTTTCCTTACATATAGCCATGAGCTTGGTCACATTTTATTATATAGATATATATTAAACATTGCAAGTTTTAGAGAGAAAAACTGCAATGTTTGGTATCGCTAAGCACGTTAGTGCTTTGAAAAGTTAATACTATAAAAAACATAGATATATTAGTTATCACTTAGGGGCCGTCCATTAATCACGTGAGGCTCGAAAAAGGAGGGAGGGGGTTCGGCAAAAATCACGAAATATCACAAGGGGGGAGGGGGTGTAGTAAGATATCACGTGTATATATTTTTTTCGTCATACATCAAAATATATCTTCATATACTACAGTATAATTTATGTTTTTCGCATGATTACACTATTCCAGTAATATTATTTCTATACCAGCAACCTGCAACCTTTCCGTCTAGACTTTTTATAATGGCCTTAATTTTCTAGAATAAAATTTGATTATACTTTATACTGTTTTTAAAGATAATATTCCAAACATTTTCAAATTCTTTGTAGGTACTAAAAATACACGCGATTTTCGGTGGGGGTGGGGGGTTAGTCTTAAACCTCACCAATTAGGCGGAGGGGGGGGTTAGAAAATGGTAAAAAAACATCACGTGATTAATGGACGGCCCCTTGTTGATGTTTTTGTTCCATACCATGTCCATACTGTCCGCGTATGGGGAACCAACACCGGTTATGAGTGTGCAATTCTAACTTATTTACTCTATTCAATCGTGAAAAATATGATAATTAATAAGTAACTCTATAATTTATGGCGCATCTACCACCATTGTAGTCAATCTACATTGAACCCACGGCTTTGACCTCAACGCGTTGCATTGACAATGTGAATGCAATTATGTGTAAATACTAGCATAGTTACTCTGCTGTCCGATTTGCGCCGTAAGCGATAAAATATCTTTATCGCTTTCGGCGCTGACGTCAATCACCGCTGGTCAGTCATTGAATAGCGTGATCTCGCTGTTCACAGCGTTCGTGGCGTGCTAATTGAATCGGGCCAATAAATATTATACCACGGCTTTGTATCTAACCCTCGAAATTAAAGAAGCGTACCTTAAGTTTTTGTTTTAAATTCAATGATTGACGAGAACAGTTTGCCAATTAGAGAAGATAACAAACGAAAGAGCATGATCATCCGTCATCCGTTTTTATAAGTATCTGAAATTACGACACGAAGAAAGGTTTATAGCTTTCAAGAAGTTACTGTAATAAATTACTTTTAACTAGGTTTTTCATAATGGCTCTATCGTTTGTCTAATGACTTTAAAATAAATATCTAAATACTAGTTGCAACCCGCGATTCCATCCCCGTGATGATGGATGATGATGATGAAAAGTAGGTATTCTATATGTTTTTTACAGAAGCTCATATATCTACATGCCAAGATTCACACATCCATTCAGTTGTTCTGGCGTGATTGAGTAATAAACCTCCATATTCATCAAAACATTCGCCTTTATTATATTATATAATAAATGCGAATGTATCCCAATTTGACATTAAGCCTACAGCACTTATTGCGATTTTACGCAGGAGTAATATCACTCATGTAAGGCCAATATGGTGCCAGTAGTTACGTCACATTGTCTGACATAAGCGTGCTCATACAGTTTCGGAACACATTTGACCGTAGTATTGCTTATGGCGTGATTCGGATCGGGTATTATCCTACAGTGTAGCTATACACGTGTAAACAGTTCTAATTTAAATGTTCACGTTTTTCTAATGTATTATGGTGTGACTGTGCATTATCATTAAGAAATGTATATTTATTGCGCAAGGCCGTCCACGCGGAAAATGTCTTTACTACTAATTTGTTTGGATCCTCCCGACATTTTATGAAAATCAGAAATGACAATAACCGGCTAAATATACAGTATAATATATATAAACGTACGTTATAAATCTCTTACTAAAATATTTAGGTCAAATAAGCACTCAAAACATTACTTAAAATCATTAAACTTTTTCGAATAAAACTTATGTTCCTGTAGTACTTTTACTAGTTACTGTTGTATAACAGTAAAACTAAGTCCCCTTTCCTGTAGTATTTAGTTTTACTGTTGTATAACAGTAAAACTAAGTACTTCGTAGTATTATATCGAGTCCTGTGAATGACAAACCCGCTCAACCGTTACGATGTTCAGCGGGATTGAACAAAACCGTGAGCTAAGCCGCGGACGGAAGCTACTCACTATAAATAATGATCAAAAGCCTCAGTGACGCTAGTAAGCTTCCGATTATGAAATAATTTTCAGAAGCTGATAGCAGTTCTGAAGCTTACCCCCTACATCCAAACTCGCAAAAAGATGACTATGATATGTATTATGGTCTAGCCACATCAACGTTCAACATCAATGCCCATCATCGTCATAAAAAAACTCCTCAATTATTATTTATTTATGTTATTAGAAAACAGTACAAGCACGAGGGCTAACTGATTGTAGTTGTAACCTCTGCCTAGAACAGTTGCATTTCCTCACAATGATGAACTGCACTACGTCCGTAACCCTGAGACATTAAGTTGTTAAGTCTTTTGTGTCTGTAATTTCGCCGACAAACATACCTTCAAACCAAAACATAGTTAAACGGTACGGTATTCATGGTAAAAAAGTGGTAAAGGTATTTCGATAATTATCGCGACAAGTCGTAGCTACACACACGGCCGGACGGCTAAACCTACGGATCATCGCGTTAATCATCGTCCACATCACGTTGATTAGGCCCGACCGTAATATGTATTAGTGTAGATGTGTGTAGGTAGAGAGTATACAAGAATTACTTTTCTCTGATAGCAACTTCGCTTGCGCAGTCCATGGGATACGATACCATAAAATGTACAATTTGTAAAATTTAATACCGATTTCCATTCTATTCAGTTTTTTGAGTGTAACTCAAAAACTACTTGACCGAATTTGATGAAATTAATATATGTGAATAAATGAGACCATCTCGGATGTACTCTACCAAACAAAAGAAGAATTTTGAGAATCGGTTCACAAATGGGGGAGAAATCATAATAATTATAGCTCTCTACTGGTGAAATCATTTTTAGCTCCGATTATGTACTTTTTGCGTTTACTCGTATCCGTTACAAAAAAAAATCTTTCCTATTTATTATTAGAATAGATAAGGATTAACACCATTGCATTAGAATAGATAAGTTAAGAATTATTTGGCCTAGTTTGTACCGGCGGTAATATTGCATATTTAACACGGAAAAGTAGTTATTGTGACACAACTGTATAATAGTTAGACATATGGTATGGCACACTTTTTTGTAGACATTTGATGTCTTCTATAAAACTATAGTACACCACTTTCTTCTATTGTCACTAGTTTCCGCAACGTACGCGATACAAGGATGTTTATTGGTATTTTTTCACACCTCGGGTTACAATATCGAAGTTTTCATGCGGATCCTTAACTTTTTTGAAAATATTATATAACCTTTATTACTCAGTGATAAATAGCTTTCTAACCGCAAAATATTTTTTTTAATCTGTCCAGTAGTTTTTAAGTTTCGTCACATACAAAATACAAATCTTTCCTCGTTATAATATTAATGTAGATATAATATACTAGGTACTTTTTAGTTTTACACAGTACTCATTGATTATTGATGTATGAAAAGAAACAGTATAATTACAACATTACATTCATTGACTCGGCCACTATCGACTTTGTCATATTCTAAGCTAATTATTAACTTGATTACTTAAACAAACAAACCTTTCATCCTCGCAATAACATTGTATCACATTTGAACTAATAAATTATAATTATCATTTAACCCCACACAAGGGATTAATTGTTTTTAATAATAATTGATTATTGTTTTATTATTCACAGCGATAAAGAGTACACAAACAACGATTTGTTCTTAACTTTGTTTGAATGTCGGACGAACACTCGGGTGTCGATTAGCGTTATCTTTAAATTAAAAAATATATAAATATTTATTCGTTTTACTAATAGACTTTTTTACGAATAGATGTTGTTTTATAGTTTTGTTTTTATTTACATATTACTAATGAGTAGGTATTTAATTAATTAGTGAGTGAGCTTCGGAAATCCCGAATCCGGAGGGATTGATTTCTGGGTGTCGCATACTTGATTTACCTGCGCTAATTCATCAGATGAATTAAATATATTAATTAGTAGACTTTTGTAACTTATCTGTATATTATTTTAGTATACTTAATTCACCAGAATCAACTTTAAGTATCTACTAATTAGTATAAGTACTTAATGCAATCTTATGTTATATGATATAACATATAACTCATATGTCAAGTTAGATTTAACACGTATTGTTTAACTATCTGCGCTCCGCGGTTTCACCCGCTTGGTGATGGATGATGATAATAACGAATTCAAACGTATAGCCTATGTTCATCTGAATAATTTAGGATTCTTATGGTAAAATAATTTTTGAAATTGGTCTAGCGTTTATTTTATTTCTTCGTTATGACGATTGATGATGATGATGATGAATAAAAATTTAATAAGGTTTAATGTTAAATTTCCCGCTAAAATTAGAAAAGTTACATCAGTTCTGCCAGTATCTAAACGCGGTTAGCTGTATGTAATAACAGGGCGCAAGTCGGAAAGATAACATCTCTTTGTACATAATTGTTTATAGCATTACCCCAGTTTCGCCACAGGTGGTGTTTGCGAGCGGAAATATATTTTTGAGTGGAACTCACATGCTTTTGAATTAATCTTGTGGTTATAATTAGAGCATCCGTCAGGTGGTTTTTGTCTTATGTCTTTTGCCGTCACACCGACGACGACTACTTAATCAATTTACAAAATATAATGAATTTTGTACACTTTAAAAAAGTTAATAATTTCGTTTCTGTTTACAAAGTGGTTATTTTGATTTTGACAGGGTATAGTTTATACCCTCATAGCAACGTGTTATTAAGTGGGATATATAAGATAGATAACTTGCAGCATCGTTACTATAATATAGATACACCTGTTTGTACCGTTTTGCTAATAGACCGAGCAAGCTAAGCAAGCGAAGCGTCTCAACTTTAAGCCCATCACACACGACTAAGATAATATATATTATAGCGTCGAATATAAAAGTTATGTTAACTTAACCCACCACACACGACGCAAATACTATAATATATAGCAAGCGTACATTCTATCGGAGTCCGTCTCGGGAGCCGCACGTCTCGATCGTTCACACTGTAATATACAGAGTTCATATTTTTTATTTTGCGATGATTCGTATTTTGTTGCTAGACCTGTTGGACAGTTCCTCAGATGATGATTGGGACTGTGAATATGATATAACCGTCATACTAGCTAAAAGTAAAAAATGAAAAATCTGGATAGGATCGCATAAAACACAGGAAACACCGTATTGAATTTAAACTTTACAATGATCTTTCAGAAAAAAAACAGGTTTTTCTTGCACTTTCATATGGTTATTTGCACGATACCTACTAGTTTTTTAATTGTTTGTCTGTCTGCCTCTATAATCCGGGTATTTTCTGAAAAGGCTGGACCAATTTTGATGGGATTTATACTGAAATCATTAAAGGGCCACGCGAACGAAGTCGCGGCTGCAGCTAGTCTAATAATATAACATAGCCTTATTAAATCAAGAATACTAACATCGATTTAGTAGTTACCTAGTTTGATTGATCTATACGTAGTACCTACAATCTAGAAAAACCTACGCAGGTTAGGCCAATAGAACATTTTTTAAAATTCTACTAAGTTAAAATTGTCATACCGCTAGTTCGGTTAGTAGATAGAAAGTCTCACTTTTTCGATGATTTCCTTTGTTTGACACATTCGCGTTAGTCAGACGTTAGTTTCGTTTTTATTTACAAAAATATTTCTACAGGTTCGAAACAAAATAGTTTTTATTGTGAAAATATAAATTTGTTCGGTAACTGAAGACCCAGACGTCCATTTACTGCAACGGTTTTGTCAACATCCTGTATTTGATCTTAAGATCAATATCGGACACTATCATAAGATGTCTTCATGATCTGCAGTAGTCTTAGCGTATGTTAACATGCCTTTCGAATATCGGTGGCATCTTAAGCTACTCTAAGGTAAAATATTATAGTATATTCGCCGTGTGTGGTCGCTCATTGAATTAAATGGTGAGCGATATGTCCGAATCTGCTCTAAGATAATATATATTTTATAGTATCTTCATCGTGTGTGATGGGCTTTATAACTGGCCAAACTGACTTTCATCTGTCTGTATATTATTTGATAGGATGTTCGTTTGTCTTCCTGTACAGGGGCCCTACTCCCACCTCTTTAAGCAGTCATGTTTCAAGCTTACCATTAAATTTGGTACCACCACGTCAATATAACAACCACAAAATAATATTGCATTACGATAGACGTTTTGATGACGTAGTATAAAATATTTCACGCAATTCGCAAACTTTTTCATTGTTCCAAAGTCAATTTTTTTGAAGATTCGTACCCCCATATCATAAAGTAGTCATATTGAACGTTACCATTAAATTTGGTTAACCATTTTGTGTCGGTGGGAGTACGATGGTAAGTATGATTATTTTAAGCTTATTACGAAACGCTCCTGATTTATGATAGTTTCGTAAAAGGTGGGAGTAGGCCCCCAAGGTGAATTTTTCAACCAATCTTGACGAATCACGGTATGTTCTACTATTAAATAAAAGTTATTGTCGGCGACGATTTTGAGTCCCCCTCCCCCCGCTCAAAACCCTTTTCCTAAGAGGGGGGAATTTTGCTGCGGCGCTATTTACTGATATATTTATGACTATTTATAAAAATCAGTCGTTCCTTTTTTTTAAAGTCAGGTGACTATAAAGAGGAATTTCGAATATGAGCTTAATTGGTCAACGGTTTCCGAGAAAATAGGACGTGAAGTACCCACTGGGAAAAATTGCCGCTAATAAGACTATTTACTCGCGAGGTCTACTGTTCGCAGAACTACTAGTATAATAATATGTGTGTTTATACACCAAAACTTGAAATGCTTACAAATTAATTTTGATGTCTTAATTACACTGTTGTTTGGTTACCTATCTATATCAAATATTGTAGCACAAATAATTTGCAACAAAAGTATTAGTATCGTAAACTATGGAAATTCACACCGCGCCTCGTCGTAGTAACTAATAATAATATTATATATAAACTAATAATTTTACGCAGACGTAGTCGCGGGCACCAGCTAGTATAACAATAAAACAGCAATAATTTAACTAGCTAGTATCTTTAGTTTAACTTACTAGCATTAAGAGGATTGCATAGCCAGTACTTTCCATACTAAAAGAAAAAACTCTTTTCTACCTCTTAACATTGTCCGATTTCAGTAAAATTTTTTTCATGGAATCATCACATTGTTTACTATGCGCGTACGTTTTGATTTTTTCAGTTTTTTTAAGTTATAAAAAAGTTGATGTATAGTACTTTGAAATACTGAAAAAATCAAAACGTACGTAATTTTACTGAAATCGGACAATGTTAAGAGGTAGAAAAGAGTTTTATCTTTTAGTATGCAAAGTACTCGTACTAGCTATGCAATCCTATCATCATAAAACAGTAAATTAGTACAATCGCGACCTCAATTGTTAGGACGCTTATCTTTTTCCACAAACTCTACTAGGCGCTGTGGTTCTTGGTGCAGCAACCGTCTTGGTTAATAAAGTCAATGTGCCAGACTAGACCGAATAGATACATCCTAGAACTACACTTCTATAGATACTATAACGGCCGCAATGTGTATTAGGGTTTGAAGCACACTGCAGCGGCTGAAGAGACCCAAAGCTAATTGTTGTTTATTGTTTATTGCTTACAAATACTAGAATCACTTGTTATTACATACATGACAAATTGTTATAATATAAAATTTATCTTAAATACAGTTGCATGTTTAAGCAATGGGTTCCAAACTAGGCGCGGCCTGTATCTTGGATACCCGGGAATTTTAGGTTAAAATTATAATTTCTTATTCTAAATCATTGGACTTAACAGAATAAGTGGTTTACTTTACATGGATATTATATTATTATTATTTATTTACTTGAAAGAGAAAGTATATGAGTATGGAGTGAGTGTGTATATGAGTTGTGGTTGTGTGAATGTTATGCGAACAGAAGTAATGTTTGGAGTTAATAAACTCTTAGTCTCTTCATATGAGAGTGAGTGTGGCCAAGTGCGAATTTTCTCTTAGCTTCTCTTGGTGAGCAAGGAGTGTTGTCACACAGTGATCGAGAACTCTATTATAAGTATAAGGAAATGACACCAAATGTGCCCTTAATGACGAGTACAGTGTTATGCCATGCATATGCTTATGCCATGTTATGGTATGCGTGTCTCATACATACGTGCTGATTACAGGGCACAGCACTTGCAAGTTTTGTCATTTGATAGTTCTCTAAATAAATCGGGACTGCATTGGCGTTATGAAGAGTTGACCCTCACTACGCTGAGTAATAATTTGTTCAAGTGCACGTCCGTTCACGCTACAGGCGCCGTCGCGTGTTGCTTATTGCCGTGGAGGTCGGAGGCGTTGGAGCAACTTAAGTAAAACAACTCACACTTAAGAGCCACTAGAAATCAGAAAAGTATTCAACTTAAGGCCCTTAAGCCGGAGGAATGCCAAATTTAATGTTAATACGCAAGCATTTTTTTTGATTTGCTTTACAGTTTTTATTTGAAACCAATATAATTTTAAAGCAGCATCTATGACCAGAGACATTATGTTTTTAAACCCTTTTATGTTTCTGTGCATAGGGAGTTATAAAAATGAAACTTTGTCCAAAATCTGACAAATATGTTTATTTTAAACCTTATAGTTTCTTCAATATCAATATCAGTCTTGGCATTGCGAAACAGACATATAATAAAGGACAAACTTATTAAGAATGACGTATTTTTGATATATAACTATAATTATATATAATATATATGCTATATATTACTATAACCAAATATTACTTATTAATTAATTAATACTACTGAGCCTACCAATTACATGAGTACAAATAGTACCTATATCTTACTTGTCAGTACTATGTTAGAATATACATTTTTACTTACAATCTTTAAACCTATTGAACCTCTTCGTTTGAAATATTTATAAACAGTGAATTCATAGTTAGAAGTTGAGTATAAAAAGATAATTTAAGATATTTTTAGGATCTGTGGATGTATTCATTAAATAAATAATGAAATATTTCCGTCGGCTCGCACAAAGCAGCTCTGTTGGCTAATCCATTTGCCTTTAGAGCCGCTAGGACTCGGTAAAAATATTCAACTTAACACACCAAAAAAAGTATCAAGATTTACACAACATATTCCGACTTGAGACTACTTAAATGTAAGCTGGGCTTATTATGAACTGTTCGGAGCTATCAATGTAATTGCGCTCTTTCGTACACCGACATAACATTACCGATGGAAAATTGCTGGGTATCACTCAATGAACACACGGTGAGCCGCGGTAACGTGTTATTGCTGAATTATGGTCGTACGGTAGCTTTTGCTTTATTGCTTTAGTCCTTTTTTAACTATTCGTTGTTTGAATACCAATGGATTGACGTTACGGCCGTAGCTCAAATGAGACCAAAGTTTTACAATAATTTTAGATCTAAGGCAATTTGTGAGTTGAGAAAACATAACATAGAATCTTTCCGAAATCCATCAACATTTTAAATAAATAATAATTTTATTGGCATATTAATATGTGGAATTACATAATTATATTCGAACTAATGATTAACTTACGTAAGTAAGTAGATTAATCTAGACATGAGTTCTACCACTAATTTTCGCGGTATATAGGATTCCCTTAGTTGCGGAAACTAGTTATCTTCCAGGGATGCGTTAAATTAACAAATTTTGGCAATATCCTATTACATTAACAGCGGGATTACAAAGAAATATAAAAAATAATATGGTTGATTACATTTTTTTCTTGCATTACAAATTGGTATTATATTAATTATAGTATCAATAATTTCATTTATAGATAGATAATTTTGTTTTATTGCTTTAGTCATTTTCAAAACTATTCGTTGTTTGAATTCCAATAGATTGACGTTACGGCCGTAGCTCAAATGAGACCAAAGTTTTACAATACTGTTAGAACTAACGCAATTTGTGACTTGAGAAAACAAAACATAGAATCTCCGACAAATCCTTCAAAATGTTGTAAATGTAACCTACTTGTACTTGTAAGACTATGTTACTTAGGAATAATGTAGCATTTGCATTGTAACGGTGAACGAATTATTGTAATGGGTCCATTAGTTTTTTTGTTAAGTTAATAATTAGTTAGAATTTTTTCTTTACAAACATACAAAAATAGAAATTGTTTTTTTTCCTCTATAATATTAGTATCGATATCTTTTTAATAATTTGTATTGTAGTATAGTAATCAACCGACTTCCAAAACAAAAGGAGGAGGTTCGTCACGCATATTTTTTTACAGAGTAGTCCGTTTTTGTTAATTCTTTTTTTAGTTTGGTAGAGTATACCTACCTTTAAAGTGGTAACATTTTTCATGAAATGCGATCAAGCGGTTTTTGAGTTAAAAAGTTTGAGTCAATAATTGAAAAGGATTTTCCCTATCCTGATGATATCCTTATTGACGGTGAATGACAATCATCCCGTAAGTAGCAAGGGTCACTAATATTTTTTTTACCAAAAAATGCTTTAATAATTTTTTTATAAAGTTTTTTATTAATTGATTTCCATTAAATATTTTAGTGTTAAGTTAGTTATTTAGTATTAATTATTTATGCCTTCAACACTAAAAAGTGTGAAAATAACTTGTCGAAGTCAGCACCATGCACACAATATTGTGATAATAGATACTTTTGAATTATGATGGTACCGATTTCAACGAGTTATTTGACACTTTTTAGTGTTGAAGTCGGTTCCATTTTTTGGTAAAAATTTTATGTTTGTTTTATCGACTACAGTGAGTAGAAATGTTAGTAAGTTGACGAGTGGAGCTGAGAAAAGTGACATAAGGCCGCAATTTTTTCAGATTCCAATCAACTTTTGTTAGCAACTGAGATACATGGCAGTTACGTTTCAACTGCAGCTGGACCGTTATTCGCTATGCCCACTCAAACAAGTAACGCGGCGCGCTAAGATATCTTCAAGGAATGACCGTGAAGTCAATACAAATTTGCGATCATTCCTTGAAGATATCGTAACTCGCCGCGTTACTTGTTGCATGGTCATAGCGAATAAGGCGCCTGGACTGTTGTGCAATAGCAGAATGAGAGAACGTATTAAAAGTCACCGTTCAGTTACGGTTCGATTGAAATTTAGTTAGTAGAATCAGACCCTGTTACGCTTCATGTGATATACTAACTCATTCCTAATAACCCGACTGCGAGACGAAACACAAAACATGGTTTAGGGTTTGAACTGTGTGAATGTCCGTTACTATGTCCACTCGTACCTACTCAACGGCTGAACCGATTTTGATATATGATACGTTATTAGATGTTCTTGATAGCGTGAGTCTCACTGGGTAAAGTGTTAACATCAAAATGGCGGCTTTTATGCGGTTTAAGGCGCTGTCAGCTCAGGGCCCTTATTCAATATGACGTATTCAACAATTAACGCTGCGCGTTACGATGTTTTCAAGAAATCATCGCAAATTTGTATGGATTTCACGGTCACTCCTTGAAGATACCATAGCGCGCCGCGTTACTTGTATGAGTGGTCATAGCGAATAACCCTGCAGCGCTTGGCTACGTTCAATTTCCTTTACTTGAAATCAAGCAAGCGCATCTCGTAAAATCGTACAAAATTCATAAGAAATAAATGTGCACTCTTAAAAATAAAAAAATATCCGTCAATGTATGTGTATTAAAATTTATATTTTATGGTATGTCTTTTATGACAAATACAATAGTGAATGAAGAGAAAAACTGTTTTAAAGGTGAAATTAAGTGGTATGTTTGAAATTTTTATAATGTACACATTTTAATATGTATTTTAAAATATGTTTTTAAATCCATCAATGTGTACTTAGAAGTCATAAAAATGTCATATTATTTTTTGTAGTTTTAAATAACACTTTGCGTCCCAGAGATGTACATATACGTCAGTTTAATTCCTAAATCTTTTGTTTTAATTATTAGTATGGGAAGGATTAAATCGCTGCTCATGAGATAAACTGCCTAATTTTTATCGACATATGACAGCACCTAAATGCGTGGGCTAATTTATCCCTTAGGACGGATCCCAATAATCTATCTAACCACAGTTTTGCTTACTACCGATAGAAATTTAGCATAACGTCCATACAAATAGTGTCAAATATCTATCTCTAGTAAGGTAAACCGGCGATAGATAGATTATTGGGACCGGCCATTAGTCGGGTTGTGTCTTGTCCCATTCTAGTTACACCACACATCAATTTTATGATTGGCATTTCTCCCGTGTGCACTTTTGTTTCATCCGCCTCTCTTATTGCCAACACAGTTCATGCATTACGACAAGTCTTATGACGGTCTTGACTGGAAGGGACTCAAGCAAAACGGATAATTAAAATAATTGATAAATATGTATACGTCTTTGTTTTTGTGACACAGAAAACATGAGACTTCGACGTGTCTCTGTCATGGTCTCCGTCTTACCTTTTATATATTTTTTGTTGACAGTGGTTTCACACGGCGTAAGTATTCAGCCGTTGGCGAGTAAATTAATAATTATGTATTTTAAGTTATTTAGCTTCTAGATAGACGTCTTAAACGGTGTGAATTTGCCATAATAAGCAGCTAGATACAGTCACTACAAATATGGAATTAAATTGTAATGAAATAAAGTTCAAATTAGCGCGCGTTTATATAGTAGAGGTTGTTGGGATTGCGCTCCGTCGGGATTACGTGAAAACATAGGTTTAGTGATATTTAAAAAGCAGTGACCTGTTACTATTATTAGTACAACATTGAGATGAAATATCAACATTTAATACCTACAGGTGATGTTCTCGTGATCCCTTTGTCCTACTGGCACACCCACAAGGGAGATGTAGGTAATTGTCGTAGTCCAACTGCTTCAGTGGTGGAATTACCAAACTTTATGATGTATGAAAGCCTTTATCATCGGAGCTGTGATTGGCATTTTGAACATCGAGCGCAATACGTGCATTCAATATCTGGCCACTATAATTTGATCCTATATTATTATGTCCTTCAGTAGTATTTTAATTTCATAAATACGACCTAATACTCAGAGTATCCAAACGATATTCGCTGAAGGTCATTCAGGTATACGCACCGACGAAGTCGCACCCGGATGATGAGGTGGAGGATATGTATGAGGACATTAGTCGGGCCATACATACCTCTGAAACGCACTTTCTAGTTGTTATGGGGGACTTCAACGCGAAGTTGGGTAAGAGAAGCGAGGATGAGTCGAAAGTGGGGCAATTTGGCTATGGACAACGGAACCGTAGGGGACAGAGGTTGGCCGACTTCCTGGAGAAAGAGGGACTCTTTATGATGAACTCTTTCTTTCAGAAGCCACCTCACAGGAAATGGACCTGGCTGAGTCCCGATGGTTCCACGAGAAATGAGATTGACTTCATTATGACCACCAAAAGGCAAATATTCACTGATGTCTCCGTGATCAACAGGGTTAAAACCGGTAGTGATCACCGAATGGTAAGAGGCACGGTGAATATTAATGTCAAACTGGAGAGGTCTCGTCTGATGAAGTCTACGCTCCGACCTACTCGTGCCCATATTCAAGACCCCGAGAGCTTTCAACTTGAGCTATCCAATCGCTTCGATTGCCTTGAGAACATCGCTTCAGTGGACGAGATCAATAACAGGTTAGTAGAAACTGTCCATACAGTGGGTTCCAAGTACTTTAAACCCCACCGTACAGATAGGCCACAGAAACTCTCCAACGATACCCTCAACCTCATGGCTGAACGACGCTCATTGAAACTGCAGTCTTCGGATGATGCTGAAGCATAAAGGCTGCTCAATAGACGAATATGGAAGTCCTTGCGACACGACATTCGGATCTTTAATACAAACCGTATTAAAGAGACGATAGAGCGGAAAAAAGGCTCCAAAGTGTTTGCAAAAGACATGTCTATTGGGCAAAGCCAGTTGACGAAGCTGAAGAGAGGAGACTGCAGTGTAGCGTCGACCAAAGCGGAAGTGTTAGGAGAGGTCGAGAGTTTCTACGGACAGTTATACACCTCGGTCGCTAAACCTGTTAGCAGCTCGGCCAAAGACCCAAGAGCCAAGCTGACCCGACATTATACCGAAGATATCCCGGACATCAGCCTGTACGAGATTAGAATGGCCTTGAAACAGCTTAAGAACAACAAGGCGCCTGGTGACGACGGTATCACATCTGAGCTTCTGAAAGCGGGTGGAACACCGGTACTTAAAGTCCTTCAGAAGCTCTTTAATACCGTCTTACTCGAAGGTTCAACGCCAGAAGCATGGAACAAAAGCGTGGTGGTGCTGTTCTTCAAGAAAGGTGACAACACTTTACTTAAAAATTACAGACCCATCTCGCTTTTGAGCCATGTTTATAAGCTGTTTTCGAAGGTCATAACGAACCGTCTCAGTCGCAGGTTTGATGAATTCCAGCCTCCGGAACAAGCCGGTTTCCGAAAAGGCTATAGTACCATAGACCACATCCACACGCTACGGCAAGTTATACAGAAGACCGAAGAGTATAACTTGCCTCTTTGTCTAGCGTTTGTGGACTATGAGAAAGCCTTTGATTCGATCGAGACGTGGGCAGTGCTTGAGTCTCTCCAGCGGTGCCGTATTGACTATCGGTATCTTGAAGTGCTGAAGTGTTTGTACAAAAACGCCTACATGTCAGTCCGAGTACAGGAGCAGAGTTCGAAGGCAATTCCATTGCAAAGAGGCGTGAGACAGGGAGACGTTATATCTCCGAAACTGTTCACCGCTACATTGGAAGACGCCTTCAAGCTTCTGGAATGGCAAGGACTTGGCATCAATATTAACGGCGAATACATCACTCACCTTCGATTTGCCGACGATATTGTAGTCATGGCAGAATCCATGGAAGACCTCAGTACAATGCTCGAAGGCCTCCATCGAGTTTCCCAACGGGTAGGTCTTAAGATGAACATGGACAAGACGAAAATTATGTCTAATGCCCATGTTGTACCTACCCCAATATCAGTTGGGAACTCAGTTCTCGAAGTTGTTGACGAGTATATCTACCTGGGGCAGACAGTCAAACTAGGCAGGTCCAACTTCGAGAAAGAGGTCAATCGTCGAATCCAACTCGGCTGGGCAGCGTTCCGGAAACTTCGCGAAGTCTTCTCGTCAAAAATACCTCAGTGCCTCAAGACAAGAGTCTTCGACCAATGTGTGTTACCAGTGATGACTTATGGCACTGAAACGTGGTCTCTTACTATGGGCCTCATAGATAAGCTCAAAGTCGCACAACGAGCTATGGAGAGGGCTATGCTCGGGGTTTCTCTACGTGATCGAATCAGAAATGAGGAGATCCGTAGAAGAACGAAAGTCACCGACATAGCTCAGAAGATTAGCCAGTTGAAGTGGCAGTGGGCAGGGCACATAGCACGCAGAACAGATGGCCGATGGGGCCGAAAGGTTCTGGAGTGGAGACCACGTACCGGCAAGCGCAGCGTAGGTCGTCCACCGACACGGTGGACAGACGACCTGAGAAAGGTCGCAGGACGACGTTGGATGCAGGCCGCTTCCAACCGGTCCTTTTGGAAAATCATGGGGGAGGCCTATGTTCAGCAGTGGACGTCCTACGGCTGAGATGATGATGATGATGAAATACGACGAGCGCAGTAGTGTTAGTCGTCCACCAACTAGACTAAATAGACGCTTTGATTAAAAACTACGACAGCCGCTTCCAACTGGTGCTTTTGATAATATATGAAGGAGGCTTACCTCCAGCAGTAGGCTTCCTTGGCTGTGATGATGTGACGCACAGTAGTTCTTAAGGCAGGGCTGTGATTAATTTGTGCCATAGGTATTATATTTTAGTCATCAGATAAGGGTCTTTAATAATCAGCAGGACAATAAGTTAATACAAAAGTTGATTGAAATCTAAAAAAAAATTGGTATCCTTATGTCACTTTTGGCAGCAAGTTACTAACATTTCTGCTCACTGTAGTCGTCTAAACTGATATAGAGTCGCCATTTTAATAGATTTCAAATTTCAATCAACTTTTGTTAGCAACTGAAATATATAATATCCCTGCAGGGCAGGAGGACATGGCTCTCAGCCATTACGCACCACAAAACTTCCAAACTTAATTCTAACGTATGCTTTCCTAATGCAGTTCTCAAACTGTAACCTTGGGCTCTTGTGATATTGCCACCAGTGGCTATCAGCTATTTTCGTTTCAGTGCATTTTTTTAACCCAATATTACCGTAAAAAAATAAATTTTAAGAGTTGTCTAGTATCTAATCCATATATATAAAAATGAACCCCTATTTCTCCTGGTCACGCTATAACTTGAGAAAAGATGGAACAATCTCGCTAATTCTTTATTTGTTGTGTTAATTATTGTCAGTAGAAGGTTCTTATGAAAGAAAAACTAAGAAAAGATGGTAGGTTATGGCGAGGCCGAAAACCGAGTCTATTACGCGAACGAAGTTCGAATAATAGAAATAAAAAAATAAAAAGAATAAACGAATAATATATCTAACGCTGTCCTTTTCTCAAATACGACTATATTATCAAAGTATTGATGGATTGGTCTCAAATTATGATTTTGCTTAGATATCTAAATTACTCTCTTAGAGATCTAAATTATTGTTAATTGAGTGTAGATACACTCATTCCTAAAAGTGAAAATCAATTAAAATTTAAATTAAAAGCAACCGTAATGCATCGTAATTGAGCTGGCTTAGAATGTTTACTCAGAAATAATGTTATCCGTATGGGTCAGTCGTGTAAGTATCTTGAATTCATTTAACATAACATTAACATAGATAAGAAAACGAGTCAGTCGAGTTAAAAACGTAGTACCTGGAAGACCGAGTTACGCTCCTAAGTAAACAATTGATTTTCTTGGTCTAACCCCAAGCCAAACACTCATTGGCTTAGTGTTGCTTAACAACGCCATCTATTGTCAAGTAGCTTTAGAGTTGTAGCACTTTAGCAGTTTTCATTGCCTGAAAACACGGATAAAACGACATTATCTAAAAAAACCTAGCTAAATCGATTTATCGCCCCCAAAACCTCCTGCATACTAAATATCATGAAAATCACTGGAGCTTTCCCAAAATTAGATTATTTATATACGTATATATATATAAGAATTGCTCGTTTACAGATATTAGATAAATAACCAAATACTTCTTTGGGAACCGACTCATTGACATCATCAGTCAGCTTAGAGCCGTATTGGTTGCAGCCCGTTTGCGGAACCGTCTCTAGTCTAAATTGTTATTCCGTTGGTAGTATTCGGTCATAAATCGTTTTTCAACCATCCAGTATTTCAAGATAAAACGTATTTAATACAAACAAATCATACATTTTAGTTTGAAAATCTCGTGATTTTGACACATTTAATTTTATTTAATATCAAAACCGACTACACTCGTATAACAAGCCGACGTTACCGACCTAGGTTTCGGGCATGTCCGATGCCTATCCTCAGGGAGTTTACGCTGCAAAATCTCGGCGAGCACTATCTCACTCACTCAGTTGATATTAAATAAATCATACATTATATCGACATCAAATCATAGTTCATAGAACGACGGATGCACATATAATGTTCTCTCATAGGACTTAGGCTAGATTATACAGAGTAGGCCATTTAAAACGGTCAGTATGGGCAAATCTGAAACTGTAAAACATACAAGGATCTCTTCTTACGAACCATGTCATAGGTTTTAGTGATAAGAGAAACTGCATTCATAGATTGAAAGAAAAACTTGTATTCAGTTCTGGAATCGAGCCCGTATTGAAGAACAAAACTTACGTGGATATTCTTACCCATATGCATGAAGTAATGTGAAGAGTGCAACCTAGAACATGACTGTCTATAGAAGTATTCGGGTGTTAAAAATAACCTTCAGTATTATTAAGGCGCTGTCAAGCAAGCGCATCTCGTAAAAACGTAAAAAAGTCATAAAAAATAATGTGCACTCTTAAATAAAAAAATAATCCGTCAATGTATGTGCATTAAATATTGCTATTTTATTATATGTGTTTCATCACATATATAATAGTGAATAAAGAGAAAAACTGTTTTAAAGGTGAAATGAAGTGGTATGTTTGAATTTTTTTAATGTACTCTAAGTATGTTAAAATATGTTTTTAATTCCGCCAATGTGTACTAAGAAGTCTTAATAAATAAATGTCACATTATTTTTTGTAGTTTTAAATTAATCACTGCTTATGAGATAAACTGCGTTAAAAACCCTCATTTTTATCGATATGAGAGCACCTTAAACTATTACTATATACTATACACCCGGCACTCACGTTAGGGATCGAATACGTCGACCCGTCGACCTTACGTGAGTGTTTTGCCGGTTAATAGTATGTTATGTTTCAAACTCACGAAAATTTCAATACAAACTTTTAGTACTTATTCCATCTGCAATGTTTTAGTACGTATAAAGTAAACTTTTTGTAGCATCTGAAAATCTCGCTCCTAAATTACGTTGAAAGTAAAATTATCAACTACAAATTAATAGTAGATTGTATCATAAGGGAGCAAAATAATATTTTTACGGCGAGGGCGCTTTTTTGAATCCAGAGCGAAGTGAGGGATTCTAGAGTAGAATCCCGAGCGTAGCGAGGGATTCTTTAGTAGAATCCTGAACGTAGCGAGGGATTCAAAGTACGTCGCCCGAGCCAAAAATATATTTTGCGCCCGAGTGATACACTCTACTTTTCATCACCCACTATGAGAAAATAAAAGCGCCTCATATTTTATTGTAATATTATTATTTAATAAAACATAGAGTAACAACTAAATTGAAATTAAATAGTATCCTTTATTAAAACAACTAAAAACTTATATTTACATTTGAGACATTTTCGCAATTATGAAAATTTATTGTTACAGTTTTATTAGGAATAGAGATTGTTGTAGATTTTATATTCTGCGTGTTTGAAATGTCCGAATCTGGATCATTTTGAGGAAAATGTGACGGTGAATCTCGTTGTTTGGATGTAGATAGGCGCGGCGACAGTGGTATGGATGGATTAACTGAAGGTTGCAATTTAATGTTTTCCACGATGCGTTCAGATGTTTTCGCCTTGTTCTCAATGGAATCTTCTATATACCCTTCTGCTACAGCACTCGATTTCCATCCTCCATGTCGCTTGAGAACAGTTAAGTCCGCTCCAGTATCTGCCAAAAGGGTAGCAGAAGTACTACGAAAACAATGTCCTGTATACAGTTTGATATCTGGTAACTTCAAATAAGTAGCAATTTCTTGTGGCATGTCAGAAATTTTATTTTTTCCCATCACTTGTTTGAAGCACTTGCCATTTTGATAACGGATGAAAAACCGATTGGTCTTCATAGCAGCAGGACGCAGGTCCAGGTATTTCTGTACAATAGTTTTGTATTCTCCTCGTATTACGAAGGATCGGTCAATTTTGGTTTTTGTATCGGTCAGCTTTACTAACAGTAAATCATCCGAATGATTTTCGACATCATCAATCAAATTTTTAAAAGTTCATTGCCACGACAAGCTCCATGTAATCCGAAAATTAAAGCCACCTGTAACAAAACCGAATGTGAATAAGACAAGTATCTATCAAAGTACAGGTTACAATAAAATGTGCATTTTTATACACTATGATTATATTTTACTAATCCACCGTAAACATAGTTACCTACTTACTTTTACGGCAAGAAAGACTTTGTCGGGTGCCTCATTAAGGAAAGTCTCCACGTTTTTGACTGAGAACACTTTGGATTTTTTAGGTTTAAATCCATCAGACATCCTCTTCAGGTACGCTATTAATTTCGAATATGTGTCCAGTTTTACATCGTTATTAGAACTGACTGTTGATTTTAGCATTGAGTATGTACTCCAAAGAGTGGAAGGTTGTTTAGTTTTGGCTAAGTACTGGAAGTAGGCCAAAAACACAGATTCTGAAAAATTCTTGGCGCTTCTTGCATTTCTCCATTCAATAAAATTACCATAGGCTTTCATATATTTCTCCCGGGATTTTGCAGGTAATAGATTATCCATCACATTTCTTGCGTCAGATCTAATGCTTTCAGGAGTTAATTCTATACTTTCACTGTCACTTGAAGAACTCATTTTTCAAAACAAAACAAAACAATGAATTTCTAACAATCCGTGAAAATTTACGAAAACGCGGGCTGTAGTTCGCGCTTTTTTAATTTGTTTTTTTTTTCATTCATCCGGCGGCGTGACTATGGGCCGTCGTACCAGCCAGTCTTTATTCAAACAATATTTGCGTTCGATTTCTTTGGTGCTGAACACTAAGATGTTCCAAATTCAAAAAGTGCGCGGCAAAGATAATTGCGGCGCACTTATAAAGAGGATTAACAACTCATTACTGCCCGCTAAAACTTTCTTATAGAAAACACCACCTTTGGGTGCACATAAAGGCGAACCAAGTCGTCCTTTTCGAATAGATGGGATGAAAACACATTTGTCTCACCATGACGTGCCAAACGGAAGGCAAATATCACCAAGCAATTAATCTTCATACAATAAAACCATATCGGCATGCGTGCAATGTTTTCTATCTTTGTATCGTAACACGGACCATTCTAACAGGACCCTTTCTTCCCATTTCAATATATACTCATACAAGATGATTTTAAGGCGTCTTCGTCAAGATTTTAGGTGGGCTTATGCAAATATCGAAGGAAATGGCATTGAAATAACGTTCATTATCGCGCGCGCTTCGGAGTGCCTGTTACGTTCAGCACCTTTTCCGAAAATTTAAATTTAGGCACATTGATAATATTTTCATACCATCTGCACGACAATATCCAATTACATATCACGCAATCTCGATCGAAAGCAAGGCATTAAATCCCAAGGGAGGTTGTATGGAACTCCCAAGGTGTTAAAGTGATTTGGATTTGGAACGTAATATGTAGGAAAACTCTTAGCATTTTTTTTACTTTTTATGTGATCTGCCTGTGGTGGCCAGTTCGATTTTGGAATTACCCCTTTTACAATGCCCGTGTAGAGAGAGTTTATTTATCAGAAAAATGTACTTCACAAATGTGTCCAATATTTAAATTTTTAATTTATTTAACTTTTAACAAAATAAATGCTTTTATATGTAGCCCTGAGTTTTGATGGTCTCGCAGTAGGTATGAAAAGTAGACTATACCTCGAGAATAAAGCCTTTCTTCCTCTTGGGCGGCTTGAAGACCTCGCTTCACTTTGCTCGGGAGTTAAATTTAAATCAATTTAAATTTAATTTTACTCTAGAGTCCCGGTTCACGGTAATATTAATAATATTACCGTGCCCTGGTTACGCTTAGGGTCCGCCTATATGTTATATATGCCGCCGTGACGTAAGACATTGCTTTGCTCCCTCGGTGCATAATCTACTATACTTGATTTATAGGGTGACAACTCGTGAGTTTTTCTACTTCTATCTTTTTAATAGCGGTAGTATTGTCAATTTGCTAATGATATTGTAATTTGCTACTAATAGACTATTTCGAATATTATAATAATACTATTTCGATAACATCAGGTTCTTCCATTCAAGCGTGCCTGATTACACTGGATTGCATTCGCTGCACTACAAATGTATAGAAGTGGCACGTGGTTCGTTCGTACCGAGCACTTATGACTTGGCAGTAGTATCATTGACACGACCACATACACGACCAATATCGTTACAAAACAAAACAACGCAAACGCCATTGTGTCTCAACCGACTATGTGTTCTATCCGAAGCGTAACAAGTATGTGATTGGCTAGGTCGGGTATTTGTTCGGGTGGTGTGCGTGCTGCGACAGAAATAGATCTAGTTTGATAGTGTCATTACGTTAGGGATTTAAATATGCATCGGTTGCGCGACATTGTAGCGAAGCTGTTGCTATTCACTCAGTCATTTTACGTTATTATACTTCCCTATTTCAATAATAACACGGTTTATTTCGGCTGTGGAAATAATCTATGGTAACGTACTGGACGACTGATGGAAAGGAAACATATTTAATAATTTGCTCAAGTCGCGTGGTTTCGGCAATCAGGCAGCTTTGTTTAGGGTGATGTAAAGATCGAAGACATGCGCGCGCTGTTCTAACAACCTAACTTTGTAACTATTTATAACATAATTATAAATAAAAACGCATGGTGCATTTTTTTTTCTTTAATATATTTTATGGGCTTTGTCGCTGAGCGACCACATCGCCCAATTGTTCCATAATACAAATAGACTTACTAACTACTTATAATAGGGCTAATTCTGCTAGTCTATACAATTTAATTGCCTGATCTGACATAGGACTCGCTAGGATACTGTTGCAGTATCCGACCGCCATCAACCTTGCTGGATTGAAGCATGACCGTCTATAGCTTTCATTCCGCACACACTCCGTCAAGATATGCTGCAAATCCTCAACAATCCCACATTCAGTACCTACAACTGGGAGATGACACTTTCTTAATAAAAAATGCGAACTTCTTTGAGGGAATGTGTGCAGAGCGCAGCCTGAGGGCTGTGACTAACATTTTCCGGCTCAAAGTATTGTCATCAATCCACGGATATTTAGTTATTTCTGGTTGGACAGTGCGATACCAAATACCTTTTTCTTTCGATCTTTCGTCGAAATACTCCTGTCATAGTGTTCTGCATTGTTCTCTTACTAAATGAGTATGGTCAGAGTATAAAGGAACCACACTCAATGGGATTCCATCTACCGCAGCTTGCTTAGCTAGTAGGTCCATAGCCGCATGGTGCATTTAAATAGGTTTTATATTTATTTTCACGTAATGATTCTACCGGGAATATTTAAATTAATATGGTAGAGTATGTAACAAAATCTCAATACTTCAAAGCAATACTTTATTATGAAGGTGTAAAGGAGGGGAAGACACGATTACAATGTAACGCCATTATATGACGTAGTAGGTATTGTTCTTTGATGACGCTATCGTTTTGGTTTCCATACATACAATTTAAATTAATAAAATTTCATAAACCTGAACTTCAAAGTATACTTCTTTTCAAATAAATAACCGTGCGATTCTCTAATGATTTGTCGACGAGCTCACCGATGTCGAAATACTTTTTGTGATATCTCCCTTGTACATAAGGTTGTATTTCCAAAGTTTCTTGTCTTCTCGTCATTTGTTTCACGGATGTTGTCAAAGATGCAACGATGTTTGCTCTTAGAGAATCGCACGGCCGCATAAAAACTTGACGTTGTCATTTTAAAAGTCGTATGAACCTATCCAGAGTTGTTTTAGTTACTATGGGCCTTAAGTCTTTTATTAGCTTTGTGTTATATGTTCTGACTTGAGTAAGTGTGTGTAGATTTGCTTCATTATTCACTCTGTGCAAATTATATTTTACTAGACTTTACGGCTTTCGTTGCTACTGTGTAGCAGCTATATGTATATTTTATATTATCTTTTTTTAAAGGGAGCTTTATCATAAATTTAGAAATCTTTATTCAAACAATTGTACAATGTTATTTCATACATTATAATGGGGCTAGAAAACATGAGCAAATTTGTGCAAGAGTATCTGCTGCTGAACTAGGTTCATCACCCGTGTTTCAGCATACAGCGCTCTTTCCCCAGCGTTTTAGACACGTGTTCGAATTCCGTCCGAGGATATGAATTTTCTCTCTATAAATTTCAATATCTAAGAGATTTGTTTGCGAATTGCAAATACGAGCCATATTGAAGAAATTTAAGCATCGCCCTCTCCATAGCTCTTTGTGCGACTCTCAGGCATACTTAAAAGGAAAATTAATAATGTATAGATAATATTCACTAGCTGCGTCCGTGGCTTCACTCGCGCGGGTAATTTCCGCTATAATACTAAGAATGTTTTTTTAACCCTAACCCTTTAACATTAGTTTTCACTTTCCGTCAGTGAATGTCCCCATAAAACGATCCAGCCGTTTAGGAGAAAAATAAGAAAAACATTTTATTAGTCATTTATTTGTACCGTACTCATCATAATCATCTCAGCCGTAGGACGTCCACTGCTGAACATATGCCATGAGAAAAGAAGAAGAGGTGGATACAGTATACTTAAACTTTCTAAAGGGGTGACTTGGAGACACACAGACATTCATGATTTCGTACACTTTACCTACACTCGTGCACCGTAACGAACACACCTTCAGCTTCATCTCAGCCGCAGGACATCCACTGCTGAACAAAAGCTTTCCAGCTTTTCAAAAGGACCGGTTGGAAGCGGCTTGCATCTAATGTCGTCCTGCGACCTTTATCAGGTCGTCTGTCCACTGTGTCGGTGGACGACCTACGCTGCGCTTGCCGGTCCGTGGTCTCCACTCCAGAACCTTCCGGCCCCATCAGCCATCTGTTCTGCGTGTTATGTGCCCTGTCCACTGCCACTTTAACTGGCATTTGTAGCGTAGGTACTATAATTTTATTATACTCGCATACAAATACTTTCATATGCATTTAGTAAAATCTGTTTTATATTGTAATTACACACAATTAATTTCAAAGAAAAAGACAAAATCGGTTCATCCGTTAGGGAGCTACGATGCCCCAAACACACACACACACGCACACACACACACACGCACAAACACACGCAGCCACGTCAAACTTGTTAACAATTATACAAGTATATAATTAAACAAGTTTGTGCCTTCAAGCTACGAATAATAATAAGATTATTCGTAGCCTTCAAGTTTAAAATCAGAGAACGTTAATTTACAATTCGTCATTGATTGGAAACTGTCGTGTAAATTATATTTTAAGTAATACGCCTCTAAGGCAATTCGTGCTTACTTTGGAATCCACATACGTGACTGATCCCTGTAGTTAACTTCCAAAGATACGGCTGGTCACACACCGTGTAATGATAGGAACTTAAAAAATAAAGTTTCCATTAAGTAACAAGAGCGTGTTATTTTGTACGTATAAATAAATGGCCTCACGATACTCGGATAAAAACCGCGTGTCGAGTTAAATTTCATTATGCTGTCGTAAATTTATATTAATTTTTAATTATTAAGGTAATGTTCAATGAAATGAATTAAATAAGCGACCGTTTTTCTCATTTATGATACATATATATATGTTTTTATCATTATTGTGGCAATACTGGAGGTGATAAAAATATCACTTACGAGACGTCTGCGTCTCGTAAGTGGCAATTCAACTAATAAAAATATTCATACACCTAAGTATTATTTAATCACAGATAATATATGTACATATATATATGTAATACTATAGTATTCATTTGTATCGTTACATATTCTTCTTCTTCTTTAGCTTATATTCGTGTATTTCTGCATCTACATATGCCTTTCCCAATTTCTTCCAGGCCGCAGTCATGGCCTGTAAGTCCTCGGATGTCATCTAACCATCTCTTAGGTAGGCGGCCACGTGGTCTGGTGTTCGTCCACGGCCTCCATTCTAGGACTTCCCGTGCTCATCTGTCTTATGTTCATTCGTGCTAAGTGACCAGCGTTACATATTATTATTATATAATAAAACTAGCTGACCCGCCAGCAACTTCGCTCGCGTGGCCTCGCGGGATACGGTAATTACAGATTTCAATGGGTCAGATTTCAATTAGGGGTTGAATTTCACAAAATCCCGTCTTAGTGAGTACATAGGTCCAAAAGAGAACCCCCAAGCAAAATTTTAAACTTTTAGAACTCGCAGTAACGAAGTTTCATACAAACTATCAACCCCAAAAAAAACCCTTAGAGGTTGAATTTCATAAAATCCCGTCTTAGTGAGCACCTACGTCCTAAAAAGAACCCCCATGCAAATTTTTAAACTTTTAGCACTCGCAGTAACGAAGTTTCATACAAACTATCAACCCCAAAAAAGCCCTTAGAGGTTGAATTTCATAAAATCCCGTCTTAGTGAGCACCTACGTCCTAAAAAGAACCCGCATGCAAAATTTTAAACTCCTAGCACTTGTAGTTTCTGATATTTCGTGATGAGTGAGTGAGTGACCTTTCGCTTTTATATATTGATAGATTGATTCCATCGCGGTGTCAAATAATTACATAAAAAAATTATGACAGATATTGATAATTAATACGAATTTTATTTCTTTATTTTAAATTGACGGCTCCGTTAACTAAGTGAGCTTAGTGGTAGTATAAGGTTCGATCCCTGGCTTGGGCAAATATATATGTGTGATAAGCAGAAACGTCTGTTCTCGGGTGTTGAATGTTCTGATATGTTACTGTGTGTGCCCATGCCTCCCACGACACAGGGAATCCTAGTACGGGGGTTTGTATGAGTGTGTAAACTTTATTAACGTTTTGACCCCCTTTTTTCTTTCTTCTAACTTTTTAACTTAATTTTCTTCTACGCTTGTAAGTTACAGCGCGGTATGGACATAATTTAGAGTACGTTTTTATTATTCATTTCGTGGTGTTTATGACGGCTGTCAAATCCTGAAGACTTGGAGATCATCTCTCCGCGCAAGCAGATACAGCTCTCCGGTGACATCATCAGGGTTTGAGAGGTACCATTGTATAACGGTTCGAGCTATGTAGGCCTAGCACGAATACATAGGAATTTTTAATGAAGAATTAATGTAACAAATAGTCCTTAAGGAACCACACCTAAAAAGTGCAGGTTCCGTTTAGGTTGGGAATGAAGTTTGATATGAGTCACATTTTTTATGCGATTGCAAAAAAATACGGAAAATTTCGTAGACTTCCGTGATTTAAACATCTTTAAACTCATAAATCGCGTATATTATATATTATTTTTATTCCGCTGTTTCGTACACTTTTAAGTAAACACGGTCACGGGTAGACTGGAATGCCCGTGAAGTAATAAAAAATATAGGTATAATTTAATTCGTTTAAAGATGTGTGATTTCAATGTATGAAAATTCGTAGCTAAATTCAATACAATGGCCTCATTAAAGTGGAGGTGATCATTCGGACTCATTGTAGTCTCGATAGTAACTATAAGATATACTGTTGCTGTAAAAAAACTTCATTCCCAATAACTAAGCTTCATAGTAAATCAAATCAAAGACGAAGTAAACTCAGTAGTAATAACGTACTAAGAGGCTGTTTTCCGCGACATTATTTAAATATAATTACAGATTAACTCAAATTTATTATGCGTGTGTTACCAGCTGCTGTGTAATATTTTTTTATTTACTCATCGTGCTAGGCCCACTATTGTCAAGGTGCATCCGACAATTTATCGACCTATTAAAGTAAGGTATTAAAACAGACACGCTTACACGTATAAGTAACCTGGGTCAAATGTAGAGTCTGTGCAAAAAAGGAACCGACATGGCGTTACAGTGAACTCACATTCTGATGATTATACAGCAGCCCAATCCAGCTATGATCTGTACGTCACGCAACTGTCAAGTGTGAACTTTGATTCGATAAAACTATAAAACAGTAAATCAGCAGCAATTTATTCAGCTTATCGATATACTAGTATTAAAACAATAATTTATGACACGCGCGACATCTATTCCTGGCACGTTTCTCTTTTTGCACAGACTCTACGACCGAACGTCTCAATACATGCGGAATTCAGATCTAATATGGTTCTTTGTTTTTATGCATCGCAATTGTGATAAATGGATTCGCTGGCTTATGATGTTAACATTTATTTAAAAAAATACGGCGTAATCAACTGCGTCATTATGTTGCTAGCTGTTTGAAACCTATTTTTAACCTATCATGTCAGTCATGGGACCAATAGTCACAGCTTCATTTGAAATATCAAAAACGACTTGAATAAATCGAGTTATGTAAATTAATTTAGACATTTTATATGCAATGTATATGATATCACTGTATTATGCCATACAAGAGCCAGTACGGCGCATTTGATTACGTCTGAGTTATGTAGAAATAGTGCGTATAAATTAGCTTCATACTCGATTCCAGACTAGTCGTCATCAACTAGAAAGTCAGGTCTTATTAGTTCCGTGGTCCACAAGGCAAGTGAGCTCTGAAGTTGTCATAATGATTTCCTCCACGTTTGTATTGGGATTCGACTTGACTTATTGTTACAACCGTATTTTATAATCATCTGTTAATTAACGTTTTACCTTGAAGAAAATTGATTTTATAACTCTATTATGAAACGAGTACCATTCAAAATAGTTTTAGTAATACTAAAACTATTTTGAATGGTACTCGTTTCATAATAGAGTTATAAAATCAATTTTCTTCATTTCAAATTGAGCGTCTGGAGTCGAGTGAAGCTGCAGTTACCATGCAGCGCATGCGATACGAGTTTCCACGCATGCCCAGCGAACTAATGAAGTATAATATTTCAGCCCATTGGGTGGTGCACCAATGGCGGCTGTACGAACGCTCGCTGTGCTCGCTGTTGGAGCTTCAAGCCAGGAAGGGCACGTACACGATGTGCTGCTCTCCGCGGTACGTGCTTGCGCCGGAGTACCCGGCGCATCTGCTACCGCTGTCGCTCACCACGCAGCGTCCTTCGCCGCCTCCCGCGCACTTGTAGCAAAACAAAGCGCCGCATCAGGTAAGATAATTATAATTTTATTGCTTATGAACACTCAGGTTAGGACTAGGCAGGATAAAATCATCATGTTCCTAAAAAAATATCTCGTGTGTGATCTAATGTAATAACGATATACCTATTTTGTTTGGTCGTTGCATAGTGTAAGAAGGCTAATTAAATATATTTTAACATTAATCTGCACGTACTGATAAGCATAGGTTTAATAAACGGATAGGCACTATCAAAATTTCGCGAGTTTCGTTCTTGCTATCTTCCATATATATCTATAATTAACATAATAATTATAACATAATTATATATATCATTATATATATATATAAACACAATGGCCGCGCTTGGACGCGATCGGAAGCGTGTATGTACTGTAAAAATATTCCTCGACAAATTTAATAACATACGACGTGCATGACAATTGGAGAACCTCCTATTTGGGTCATTTTAATTTCACGAAACTGGTGAAAGAAGTACAATATTTTGTAAAACTGATGAAGATACTCGCCGAATCGCACACATTATTACGTGCTGTGACCTGAAATACCTTCCTAGACTGATCTCGATTTGTACTTGACTTTTAAGAATGAGTAAAAAAGCCCCATGTTTAAAATGAAATAGTTAAAAAACAAAACATTTTCGTTAATCGCAGTGATTGCGTGGCGATGCTCGGATGCGCACTACTTGTTGACAGGAAATAGTTATTGATTACCAGAAACATAAATACAATTATAATCATTGCTAAAACATTAATATGTATTGTTCCGATACGCATCACTTACCTATGCTGTGTAGTGTTTTATAATCAATCTCAACGCAATTACTACTGCTCCTTTAATCTTATTAAATGGCATTCGTTATTACTATACTACATACATCTGACATGTTGAAACCATAACCATTTTTCTCACTAATATTTGCGTTTTAATCTAACTAACTTGAGGTGTGGCCAATGTACAAACGTACTCGAACAAGAAAGAAAAAAAAATCTTTCAAGTAATTGCTGGCGGAGCAATGTAATTCCATACAACTTTGATCTGGTATTTCAAATGCTGCTACCTGCTTATACAGGATGTTTGGTAGAGGGACCGACAAACCAAGTGAGCGTGTTCGGGGGCCCACTTGGAGAATACAAGTTGGCCAAATAAAATCCCCGACACCCCAATTTTTTTAACTTTTTTTTGTGAATTTCTCGTTTTTTCCAATATTGTACCAATTTTGCTTTGCGTGGCCTGAAGGTGTATTAGAGACCAAATTCAACTAAAAACATCCGGTCTAAAACAGATTTTACAAATGTTATGGTGGTAAATAGGTACAAATTCGGAGAAAAAGGGAAAAATCACAAAAAAAAGTTAAACATATTGGGGGGTCGGGGATTTTTTTGCCCAACTTGTATTCTCCAAGTGGTCCCCCGAACACGCTCATTTGGTTTGTCGGTCCCTCTACCAAACACCCTATATATAAAATAAATACGGCCAATTCTAAATTCGAACTCGACCTACTTTACCTGATAAGTGTAACGACTGTTAAATTGTTGCAGTCAATTCAATACTGACCTTAGATTTACATTCCTTATCGTTGTATAGTTTGTTGAAATTTATGTTCAACCGGTGTGAGTTAAATCCTTTATTACATCTTGATAGCTGGATAGTGTTAAGATATCTGCGGTGCGATCGTTGAAAAAGTTTGAAATTCCTTAAATCATACATTATTTCCTGTCGAACCAGAGAGCCTGGAAGAAACTTACCACCACGTAGTATGAATCCTTATTGTTTGTATTATACCCAGGGGTCTCGGATTCACTGAAGGATATGTTCGTGAATAAACCAGCCCCAAAGATCTATCTTACACGTTAAATGTAATTACTTGTCCTAACTAAATGACCTGCACCAATCGGAAGGTCAGCGACCCGAAAGGCCGCTTCACCCACCTCTGGAGGACCGGATGGATGGGTTCCACCGTCCACTGCCCAGGGACCGGCGGAGTCAGGTCCTCCACCTGCCGGCCGCATACGTGTGACCTTCTCTCAGTCTAAGGCTACTCCTCGGGATCTCTCCTACTAGGATACTCCTGTGTAGGGCCGTGCAAGCCGGCAAAGAAACCCGACTCTCCGTCAGTGACCCCACTAATGAGGAGGGAGGATGCGTGTGAACTGCCTCCTCCGTTCCCCCATCCGTCTGTGCCGGAGCGGGTCAGCTCGAACATTATTCTCTCAGACCCGCTCCGTGGCCTCCTTCTGCGCCATCACAACTTCGCAGAAGGTGGCCACGGTCTGCCACGATCTGTAGCTGTCGAGCATAGAGTTGACTGAAAGTGTGTGCCGCTGGGGAACCCATGCGGCACACACCTCCAGCGTATGGAGCGCCGTATCCTCCAGCGCTCCATATTCGTGGCAGGCTGGAACCGCCTCGACTAACCTAACCTAAACCACTTGCGCTAATATTTCAAATTTTGATGCCTTTTATGTTGTAAACATTTACTAAGGTAGATTTTTAATTTAATTTATAACGCAGGAGTTTGGTTTTGGCAGTGCAGTAGCAGGCACTTAATGTATGCTGCAAAGTGTGCCAATAATAATATGCAAGAGACCAGCGACTGCAACAGTTCTAGCACAAGCATTTTGTTAACAAAATATTCGTATCGTAAAAGTCAACGCGTCACGCTTCGGCGTACAAACTATGAGTTATCTGTGTCACAGCTGTCCCAGATACATGACAGTTTGTACTATTTCACGTGAACTACACGTTACGTTACACTTACGCAGTCGTGCTAGGCCCACTACATCTATGAGCCATCACTCCGAGCTAATTTATAACGCGATGAACGACTTATGGAAGCAATATTGACTTCGTATATTGTCATTTATTATTTGTGTCCTACGTGTAGACATTTTTAACCGACTTCCAAAAAAGAGGAGGTTTCTCAATTCGACTGTAGTTATATACGTTTTTTTATATGTGTTCGCAGATAACTTCGTCGTTTATGAACCGATTTTGATGATTTTTTTTGTTTTGGATTGAGTATACTTCCGTAACATATAAATTTCATCAAATTCGGTCAAGCAGTTTTTGAGTTATACCTCAATAACTAAACAGTGTTTCGCATATCTTGATGATATCATCATTGACAGTGTATCCCGTTAGTAGAGGTTAGTAAAAAGGGTGAAAAAAAAAGTTTGTCAAAAAATAGAACTCACTTCTACACTAAAAAAGTGTGAAATAACTTGTCGCAGTTGGTACCATGAACGCAATATTGTGATAATAAAAATAGGATACTTTCGAACTATCATGGTACCGACTTCAACAAGTTATTTCACACTTTTTAGTGTAGAAGATGGTTCAATTTTTTATTTTTTTGTGTAAAATCAATATTTACGATTCGGCATAGATAATAAAAATTCATATCACATATGTTTAGAGACGGCAGTTTTAGAGAGAGAACATCACAATCCGTGCCAGACATCATGACCACCGAGGCACCGTCCGAGCATCGAGTTATTCAATTCAATTCAAATTCAAGTTCATTTGATTCAAACTAAGTAAGTCCATACAATCAAAACATTACACAAAAGTTAATTAAACACATTAAAAAACAAATATCACAAAAATTAAATAAACACTTAAAAAAACAAATGTCATCTTAGTCTAAACTTAGGTTTGGCTTAACTTAGTTTTTGGGATTAAAACTCATTATATGATTTTTACCGTCGTATGAAGATATTTTTAACTGACTTCAAAAAAGGAGGAGGTTAATGTGTTTCTTTTTTTTTTATGTGTATGTGAGCTGATTTTCCCCCATTTGTTAAGTAGAATATACTTCTTTTTCTGTCAATAATAATTGTAATGTTTAGTCTCGCTAAGCAGGAGTTAGTGCTTTAAAAATCTTATAATAAACATTCATATCACATGTTAATTTATTTAGTTCGTAGTCAACGCCGATACATGCGTGTATGTCGAATTTATTGTCAGAGACCACTCAGGAGCCAAGACTCAGTTGAGATCCCTGCGCCAAAATGTAATTTGTGTAGCTACTACACCTACTTCATTTCTGGTAGAGAAAGCACCGCTCAATATGTTGTACAAGCTAAGCCAGCAGTGCATCATAACCTTAAGTTCTGGATCACGTGTCGTTAAACTGCGGTACCGTTTTATGTTCGGACGTGCTGCGCAAACTGCACATTGCTTACTCACTAACAAACAATACTTAATTGCCTCAGACAGTAATTCAACTCCTTTGCCTGCCTATCCATCTTAAACAGATCGCCCCTTTAGTCCATTGTGCATCCATCTAGGTCCTTACTTATAAACGCTGCTTAACTTTAAATAACGTTATTTAGTAGTGCGCACTACAAAATTGTTCTGCGCCGTACTAAATGACGTTGATGTTTAGACTACTTTTTTGTCATTATTCTACTATATATTATTTGAAAATAGATCAACATTTAAATGTTACGCTGTTATAAACGCATAAAAAAAGAATGATTTTTTCCCCTACCCTTGTGTAATAATAAAAGGTAGAGATGCGCCGAATACAACTTCTACCGAGTAACCGAGTATCGAGTGACCTCGGTTTTAAGTTTGTCAAACCGAATACTCGGTCGAGTTACTCGGTTTAATTAAAATGTTCAATAAAATTAATGACAATTTATTAAAAATTTGAAAAAATATCTAAAAACTGTATCGAAATATTCGGATATAATCAAAAAATATAGATTTATTTTTTAATTCAGCGTCTTTGAAATTATTTCACAGAATTATTAAAAATACAATAAAAATTATAAAAATCTAAAAATTCATAAAAAAATTGTAATATGTAGTTTTAATTAATAATATACATTTTACATAATTTTCCTCAAATATCTGCATATTATATACCATAATATTGTAAAATGCAATGCAATAAACATGTAAAATATTCGCTTAAATTGTTTCTAATATTTGGGAAATAGGTATAAAACAATAAAATTTATTTTAGAAAATTCACTAAATATTTGAACATAACCAATAAAATTATTAAAACTCCTATAAAAATGTAAACAAAACGGGCAACGTTTATAAAGAATAACTTACCTTACCTAAATTATTTATTAGACAAGCCGGTTTCATATAAATTTATTTTAATCTCCATTATTTCATTCAATTTGGTACTTTATTAAATCCGAGTATACGCGCCATTTGAACCGATGTATTCGGCCGAATACGAGTCCGAGAATACGAGAGGCCGAGTACGAATATCTAAAAATTGCCGAATACGACGAGTACCGAGTAGTAAACAAGTACTCGGCCCATTTCTAATAAAAAGTTATAGTTTTTTTATTGTTTTAATATACATAATACAACATTTCACACGAGAAGATGTATAGGTGTATTTACCACAGTTTTTAAATTTTGTAGTACTAAGGTTCTACGTATAGATTCAATATTGACATTATATCTGTAATATGGGTTGATATTACATAATTAATATTTTTGCAAAAGGTTAGGTAAAACGATCGTTTGGAGAAACCGTCGGACAAACAATATTATAAGAGGGATATAAATGTATCCATTGTTATATATTTATTTTGTTTTTTTCGTATTTGTTGTGATAGCGGCAACAGAAATACATCATCTGGGAAAATTTCAACTGTCTATCACGTTACATGAGCTACAGCCTGGTGAAAGACGGACAGACATACAGTAGAACGGACAGCGGAGTCTTAGTAATAAATTAGTAAAGTTTCTTTTGGGTTCCACACCCAAAATAAATTTTACTAACATCAATCAATTAATAAAATGCGCCCTTTGTGATGTGTAGGTATATGTGCATTTTAGCATACATCCATAACTACTAACAACATCATAATCAAATGAGACACCATCATATTTCCGAAGAAAAAAAATGTGGCTGTAGAAAAAGTAGCTTAAAACTCGAACAAAAACGTATGTAGTCAACAAATGAAATCACTGTATAGATTCTACGTCTTGGTCTGTTTTCTCTTTAACATTGCAAGCTTTGTGCTTTTTGTACAGGTATCAAGTCTTATATGTTATGCATAAGGGCATCAGGTATAAACTGAGTCACCTTCTCTCCCCTTTAATAAGAGGGGAGATGTGGCACAATTGTTCTATCTTGGGTTTAAGTTTTAGTACATTGTTAAAATTCTGATTTTTATATTGCAATAGCAGTTGTTCATGAAAGCCAGCTACCATTTCAGGTCTACGTACCACTAACCTTGCGGTAAGATAATAAGGTCAGTGATAATGCGAGCCTGGTATTGGCCTAACTAGGGCAATTGTGTATATATACAGTAGGACCACTTTAATCCGAACACTGAAAATTTACCCCCCGTTTGGACTCACGGAGCGTTCGGATTATAATACATACCAGTTGCACCCCGCGGGTTTACCCGCGCGGTGATGATGATGATAAAAATAAACCTATATGTTAATCCAGGGTGTCTGCTACCTCTATGCCCAATTCAAACAACAACAAACAACAAACAACTGCGCACGACACCTCCACTCGACGTTCGGTAAGCAAGTGGTGAGACGGCGAGTGAAGGAGCGGGGTAGGTACGGGGCGTTCGGATTATAGAGAGGTTCGGATTAAAGGATGTTCAGATTAAAGAGTAGTAACTGTTCTGTAGTAATTTAACCAACATTTGATTATCATTTATTACGCCCTAATTACTCCATAATCCTGATTACACCGATAGATACTTCAGTTGCAACCGAAGAAATAAGAAAAACTACATTCAAAGGTTTTTTAAAGTCCCTTGTCAGAGGCCGGAAACCCCCAAATGGAAAATATAGACTCTCTGTAATTTTATGATGCCAATCGAAAGGGTCAGTCATAATTTGAGTATAATTTGCTAACTTGAATATTTAGTGTAGTTTCTAGTTTCCTTCCAGGTAGGTTTGGTTTGGTCCACTCTGTATATTTTTTGCTTATACCGTCCTCGCGAATCAGTATAACTGCTTTATACAGATATCTTCTTAACTTAATTGTCGCACTGTTGTGTGGCTCTTCCTGGTTGTCTTAAAAAAAACAACCATTCACACACACACAAACTTTTATTTTATTTTATTTTTACACGATTTTTACACACAGGAATAAATTCCTGCACTTCACTTTACCGTACTGAACTGGCAGCAAGACGGTTTTAAGAGCAATTAGTAGATACACTGAAGAACACAAAACAAAAGGCAATTTAATTTGGAAAGCGCGAATTATATAGGAACATATACTGCTTATAGTGTTTGAATGAAGTCGATGGGGGTTTGCCCCTAGGTCAGCAATATACGAGTACGTGGTGTAACAGCACGAATAAATCTGCGAAATCTATAACATCTATAGGACGTTTTAGTAGTGTTATCATTACCGTTATAAGACTGCTACTCAACATAATGTCATATACGAGTATAACCCAAGAATTGACGTTTTTGCTAGTTGGGGTGCGAGTGATGAAAACCAAATAAAAAGCCCTAGAGTGATACAGTCATTAGAGTTACGACTCAAACGTTCTCGCCAAATGATTACCGCCACAAAGACTTGATGCTGTCACTTCGGAAATGATTTAAACTCATCTCAAGCTATGCAAGGCAACAAACAGCTCCCTTCTGACAACTGAAGTTATAAAGAATAATAGGTAGTTAAATCCCCGTGTGTCAACAATAGAATAGGTGTCTAAAGGCCATTTCTTGTAAAGTTAGTGCCTCTAAAATAATACGAATGGCAGTCAGTTTATATTGCGTGTTAGAAGTTCTACAGTTTGCTTTGAGGAATGACTACTTTGAGTATGCTTTGAAACTCAAAGAGCCTTTCATGTCATGGTATGGTTTATGGCTTTAATATATCTTAGTTATTTTTATATAACTATATGTTCTTTATATCAGAACCGGTCGGTGTAAGGTCTGAGTACACACCTATTGGTTCGTTATTGAATAATTAGAACTATAGCAGTAGAGCTCTTTGTAAACGAGTTCGACCGGGAATATGCAGCCGCCAAACCTTTTTCTCACTTGAAGCAGTAATGTTGGCAATACTGCGGTCTGATTTGAAGAGTTCCTTAACTCGCTTCCCTAACTGCCGGCGAAGTTACAGGCACAAATGAGACTTAACAACTAAAATGCCTCATGATTACGGGCGCAGTTAAGTTCGTACAGTATGAAATGTATGAATGCATATTTCATTCATTCATACGTTTCATAATATTATTCAACAGACTTCAAAGGTAATATTGAGTTATATGCGGAAGAAAATATTATATAAAAAGTTAACGTCACTTAAATAGATAACCATATCCAATATGTGTTAAAAATATTTATTCACACTCGCTTTGTCAATAGGTATGTCTCGGAGTACCGATCACTCTGCACAACAGCAAATTTTGTAGCTCTGGGTGGCACTGTAAGTGTCATTAGCAAGTCTAATGTTACGCACCAGAGGCCGTATTACAAACAATATGCGAAAAAATTTAAGTACCGCAAGCGTTATCTGTGTCACAAATGCCCTAGATAAATAACAGTTTGTACTGTTTCACGTGAACGGTACGTTACGTTACACTTACGCAGTTGTACGCGCTAGGCCCACAACGAATTGCCCGTCTCATCAGTTACATATACATAAAAATATGACTTCCACATCATACTTTACATTCAGTAATCTAAATTACAAATTAATTACGCGTACACACAAACTCCTAATTACCTTCACCACGCCCACCAATATGACTAAGTGGATTTTTACCAATCATAATGTTTGAGCTCGACGAAAACGAGTATTTGTGTTCAATCGCGGCTTCTAATTGGCGTTAACTAATACCTCTTTCCTGTATGCTAACGGTTCACGGTACAGTCAGAATCATTCGCGTGTAATATACGAGCAAGTCTGGTGTGGGTGGCTGCATTAAAATGTTTTAAGGCGCGCTCGTATCCTGATAATAGTAAAAAGGAGAATCTTTAAATATCTAGTGTAACGAAACAGATCGATAATAATGTATGAAAGAATTACTTAGGTAAGAATAGGAACAGGCAAAGAGTAATAACCAAGCATAATTCATAAATATTACTCGCTCTCAGCAGAATAAAATCCTAAATAGGTAGGATATATAAGATCCACATAAAAAAAAACTTTCATGTCCAAACTCTCAGAAATTTTAACAATAACACTTTTTTTAGGTAACACATGGCCAACATATATTACTAAATTAGTAACCAGCAGGTTTTTAAGAGTATTAGTATATATCGAATAATATAAAGAAAACGTACAAAATTAATGCATTTTCGCATTACATTGTCCAATGTAACAAGCGATTTTCAACCTTACATAAAGCATCGTAAACTATTTTAAAATAGGGAGCTCTATAGTACGATTGCTCAAGTCATGATGTATCATTGCTAACGACACCAAAATAGAACCCGTAGAGGCGTTTCTGGTCCGCTTGTCGAGAAAGATTTTTGACTTAGCAGAAACGGCCCCCACACTCGCCTCTACGGAATAGCGCTGTTACACGCACGATCACCAGAAGCTAGAAGAGCATGGCGCCCGTTCCCCGTAAGCTGCTGATGGCAGAAGATGCCGAGAAGAGGCTCCGAGGAAAGAAAGCACATTGAGAGTTGTGCATCACAGCCCTGCGCAGAGTTGTTATCTTAATGCAACCTGCGCAGGGCAAGAGATACTGGGGTGTAGCTGTCCCCCGAGATTCAGCAGGGGCAAGGAGCAAGAGCTCGAGGCCTCAACCAGCCCAGAGGCTGAAGATACACGAGAGAGGTCAAGATGTCTGAATTCCTGTTGAATTGTGCCGACGAAAAACATACGGATCTTTGGCTTCTGGCACTGCCTTTAACTAAATTAGTGTTTAAAATTTTACAAATTAATTGCGTTGATGAATTAGTGTGGTGTATACAATTTCGAAAATTATCTTAATTTAGGATTTACCAAAGTATGAAAATGTGTAACAACCTCCTGCTACTATGCTCAAAAAAGAAATAAAAAAATGCACCAATTTAACGGAAGTTTCTAGTTATTATTCAGAATATGTTTTTCATAAAAAAACAGGTTGAAGTGGACGGACCCACGATTCCAAAACTTGCTTTGCTATAAAATTGTAATATCCACAATTGAAAGTAAACTTCACGATCAGCATGTTTTAATACTTTAAAATAAAATGCCATTATAACTGGTACAATAAATAACATTTAAATGCAATAACTCAGTAAAGATAAATACTGACCTTGGTATTTAAGTAATTAACATATTTTCACTATTTGTTATTGTACAATAATCTACAACTGGATCTACGATTGCTAATTAAGTTTGCTTCATTGACAGTGGTTGAACTTTTATTATGAACTCAAAAGTTACTGAGCACACAGAAGTGTAAATTATATTGACTTCAATTCAAGTAGAGATGTTGTTCATTGATACGGTAGATATCTGAAATAAGTTCAGGAAATACCTCTTTACGAAATAGACTAGTCCTCATAGATATGTATTACAAAATAAAATGTTCACCAAAAATGACTTCCACACTAAAATGTGTGAAGTAACTTGTTGAAGTCTGTACCATGATAGTTCAAAAGTGCCTATTAGCGCAATATTGTGCGCATGGTACCGACTTCGACAAGTTATTTCATACTTTTCTACCGACTTCCAAAAAAAGGAGGAGGTACTCAATTCGGCTGTATTTTTTTTATGTTTGTTACCTCATAACTTTCGACTGGGTGAACTGATTCTCAAAATTATTATTTTTGTTTGAAAGCTGGTTTGAAAGCTGACTGGCTGGCTTCCCGTGTGGTCCCATTTAAATTTCATCAAATTCGGTCCAGTAGTTTTTGAGATATACTCCAATAACTGAATAGAATGGAAGTCGGTATAACTTTTTCAAATTGTACTTGTTAGTGTTAAAGTCGGTTCCATATTTGGCAAAAAAAATCACCCATTTTAGTGACCCTTGCTACTTACGGGAATGACAATTCATTTACCGTCAATAAGGATATCGTCAAGCGGAACACTTTTCACTTATTAGAGTGTAACTCAAAAACCACTTGACCGAACATGATGAAATTTTAATGGTAACCACCTAACCACCTCGGAATAATTCACTAACAAAAAAAATCAAATCGGACTACTCTGTAAAATCCGTGGTTATACATTAAAAAATATATTCGTCGCCATGAGAACCTCTTCCTTTTGGAATCGGTTGAAAATACGTAAGATGTATCATAAGAACTTTTCGGTGGTAGTGCCACGCTGTAACCCCACAGCTGAATGGGCCGGCATGACCGGGGAAGTACCACTCCCACATAACACCAACGTGAAGTAACATTAGCTTGCAATAGCGTTTCAGTCGGTTTGTGGGAGATTCCGGAGGCACGATTTCCCCTTACCCATTCTCCCTCTCCTTCCCCCCTCCCCCTCCACCCTCGCCCCTTTTATCTCTTCCTTCCTATCATCCTTCCTCAAAGGTCGGCAACGCATCCTCGAAACCTCTGGTTTTGCGGATGTTCGTGGGCGACGGTATCACTTACCATCAGGTGAGCCGCTAGCTCGTTTACCAACCTATCCAAAAAAAAACTATGTGATGTGTGTTCGTATTTATAACGCGTTCCCCAATGACCTTAAGGAACTACCGAATATCAACTTGTAATTGGAACTCAAGTTGTGGTTAACTAACAAAAGGTTTTATTCTTCAACTGACTTTTTGTAAACAAAAGTTATAATAATGATAATATAAACGGTTAATCTTAACTATATGCTTGACTATTTAAATATTACAATTATAATTAAATTTTAAAAAACAAGTGTATATACATTTGTTTTTTTTTTCTTTTAAACTGAGAGAAACATGTGAGAGTCATTTTTCAATACTGAATACAATATGCTTCCTTACAAATAAGCTTAATTATTGGATTTTATTATTTTCATGTCACTATTATGATTAAATATTATGAACTATTATAATTTATAATATATTAATTTTTAATAAAATTTGGTATGGAGATAGATGAGGCGCTGGATTAACACATAGGATATATACTTTTCATCATCATCATTATCCATCATGAGGCGAGTG
This sequence comes from Selenia dentaria, assembly GCA_917880725.1. Taxonomy (NCBI): domain Eukaryota; kingdom Metazoa; phylum Arthropoda; class Insecta; order Lepidoptera; family Geometridae; genus Selenia; species Selenia dentaria. Next base: position 9,655,919 of record OU862895.1, on the reverse strand, counting down.
AAACAGCGGGGCGCAAGTAGTTAACCTATAAATTAAAAAAAATTAAATACTAATGTAGTATTTATTAAAATATGCTTCCATACAAATGAGCGCAATTATTAAAAGGAATGCATAGCCGCTTCAGTATTTCAAAGTACTATATTGCCTTTTTTAAAAATTAAAAAAAAAAAAAAAAAAAAACGTACAGGCATAGTAAACAATGTGATTACAACAAAAAGAAATCACTAAAATCGGACAATGTTAAGAGGTAGAAACAATGATATTATATATATTAATTATAGTGTTATAGTGATAATCACAGACTATGTCACAGACCATTATAATGGTGATAGTATTTCTTTAACAGTGACATTGAACCAGTTTAAATACAGATAACAATGGGTATTTAGCGTTTTTCTCCACAGACTATGTCAAACTTTTTCATAACTAATTTTAATGATGTGGATATCAATATAAATGGATTTAGAGTGTATGGTATTGTTGTTGAATCACGCATAGTGTATTATGTCTGTGCGTGACGTCACCTGCTGTTCCCAACGGAAGACCAGCGTTGGTTGTTTACAACCGGCACTATGCTGAGTTGGGACCGGCTTGTGTCATGTTCATTTTCTTAATTATGTTAAATTTCCTTTTTCTGTAACCTGTTTTTTTTTTGGCACAATAAAATTTATGTCTATGTCTATATAAAAGGTAGAAAAGAGTTATTTCTTTGAGTATGGAAAGTACTAGCTATGCAATCCTCTAAAATTTATTATTTCTATATTTTGCATTGCACTATTACGATCCAGTATTATGGACCATTATGATATTACATAGGATCTAAGTTGTACCAATACTTAAAGCAAATAAATCATTTCATTTCAGTGGGGTAGTAAGCGGCTAGAACCGGTTTTACTACAACATAAATTTGTAGAGCGATCTTTGTGTTTCAAAGAATTAATTTGTATGAACCTTTTTGAGATGTCTATTTATATGTACTTTTTATGCGGCAGTCCAGTGTATAGATTTAATAAAGGAACGTTTTAACCTATCGAGGGAATGGCGGGAAAAATTAAAAAAATGGCTGTCATTGATTTAGTTTAATTTTCTTGCATATGCGTTTTCTCGAGTTTCTCGATTCGAAGTAAGTAGAAAAAGTATGAGTATCGAGAGTCTCGATACTCATACTTTTTCCAAAATTGTTTTGTGCTACAGCCTCAGAAGTGTCTAAATTATACGCTCATTTGTTTTCAACTAGTACCTACTACTAGTCCTACCGTACCTGTGGAAGCTGATGTTCTTACTAACCCACTTTAAATAGAGGTAGGTCGTGTCCAATTAAAAACCATCGTATCGCCTGCGAATACCTAGTAAAGCTTGCTACCAACTCATACGCTCGCATCACTTGCGCGGTAATAAAACTACCGGTGCGATATACACCTATCTCGCATTTTCCTGCTCGTAAACCCCGCTAGAAAGGGATGGAGAACTTTATAGCCCCGTCGCTTTTCGCAACAAAAACTTTTATTACTGGCCACTCGTAAATTATACGTCTTAGCGTCGTCGTAGTTGACAGCGTGAAAATTTTAGCCTTATCATTTTCGTATTTTATTGTACTGTGTAATTGCAACAACCCTAAAGTCTCAATCCATATTAATAATGCTGGTTTAAATTGAAAAAAACATGACCAAAAAATGAAACCGCCTTTAACACCCAAAAAGTTTAAAATAACTTGTTGTAGTCGGTACCATGATAGTTCAAAAGTACCTATTATCACAATATTGTGCGCATGGTACCTACTATGGTACCGACTTCGACAAGTTATTTAACACTTTTTAGAGTTGAAGGCGGTTGCATTTGTTTTATACAAAAACTTTTTTATCCTTTTTAGTGCCTTTGCTGCTTTAACCCTTGCTACGTACGGGATGAATGTCATTTACCATCAGTAAGAATATTATCAAAATAGGTGAAACACTTTTCAGTTATTGGAATTTTATTACTCAAAAACCGATTGACCGGATTGGATGAAATTTAAACGGTACCACACTGGATGCACTAGCTTCCAATTAAAAAGAATCATCAAAATTGGTTTACCCAGTCGACACAAACATTAAAAAAAACTAAAAAATCTAATTGAGATAACTCCTTTTTTGAAGCCGGTTAAAATTAGTTTAAAAGAACCCTATTAGTTATCATGTTTTAGGGTCAGAAATAACGATTCGAATCTGAAATCATTTTTATTATTTATCCAATGACCTATAAGAACAGATCCATATAAAAATGGAACACGGGGACGAAGCGATCGTAAAAGAAACCCTTTAGTGATGTTCTGCGCCTAAATGTTTTATCGATAAAAATATACCTGCAACTATTAAGTACTAACAAGTTAACCGAATTAATACCAGTCCGTATTATAAACTATAAAAGAAATGAAACGATACATTTATACCCGTAACGTAATAGGCCAATCAATCTACTCGTATATTAATTACACTTCGTACTGGGCACGAAACAAAGACATCAATGTCACATTTTATAATTGTAGTTGAATGATCTTATTTCATATTGTTTATGTGAATACCAATTAATATTCCGCTGATGGTCACTGCATTTATACAAAGTATTATGTATATTTATGTCATAAGCCATCAGTACCTACCGTCAAAACGCCGTCTATAACATTTAATTCCCATGAAAATAGATTGCCTTCAAAAGATGATTGAAGCTCGCGTATATGTATAGTTTTAGTATTTTGTATTTAAGCTCACTTACTTGTTGCGACTGCATGTTGTATTTAAATAAGCGTTAGTTCTATTTGTCTACCATTACAAGCATACTACCTTTAGGACCAGAACGGAATGCCAGTGAAGACGCCCAAACGAATCCCGATTGTGCATTGTAATCAAATTAAAATACATAGTGATAATTGAGAAAGTTATGACGAAATTATTGAGCCTAAAAGTGAAGGCACTTAAGTTAATTTAATAATAATAAAAACAATTTTGAATATTTTTATAGTATTACTTTTTAAAGCACTAACGCCTGCTTTAGCGATCTCAATCATTGAAATTAATATTCTCTATAAATTTCAATGTTTGAGATCGCTAAAGCGTTCTGGTCCTAAAGGTAGTATGCTAGTACATAATGGTATTCTAAAAGCTGGAACTTGCTCATACAAAAATCATTACTCGTATATCCAAAATTTTAAGATTTAGCTTCCATGCGTAATTTACACAAATTTAGCCAAATACGAGTTACAGCATTTATTATAATAAATTCACTTACTCGTATATGGCAGAATATAAAAGTGCACAAATTTAACAATAAAGGGTTCCGATAATAACACTCTTTGACAATCTGACAAAATAGAAAAAAATCTAAAACTTAATTATTATTTAATTGTAAATATTTGTAGTGTAGTGATACATTTCAACATATTGCATGAAGCACGCATAAGTACCGAAACGGTTAATTATAGAACAAATCAAATCTGATGATTCTAAAGAGATAAGACGTAATCATAACTTGCGTCGATTGAAGTATTTCTGCAATAAGGTCTAAGTTTTTTTCAAAGTAGCTTATTACGCTGTTGCTAACATGATACAAGTATCGTGAGGCGTATCCAATTTGCACGTAAAGCACTAAAATTGTATAGTTTACGTAGTTTATAATATCAAATTTCTTGTTTGTAAACATTTCATCGCTTACACATACGGTCATCCGTACGGCCATCGCTTATTTTGTATTAATGAGTTTAACTGTCCTGTATTAACCCTTCATTAAATTTAATTTAATTAAAACAAAAGATGTATGAATGAAACGCACGTAAATTTACGTCAATGGTATTCACAGGTTAAATGTATAGTTAAAAATTATAATAGACTAAAAGTTATAACCGTATATGCAAATAAAATCCCAACTCTTGCGACAAACGAGAAAATACCGACCTAAAATATTTACCGTATATGCTATTCACTATTTCAGGAACCTCATCAATGTTACAAAACATCGATAAATTCATCGCAGTCGACAAATTACGTCACTGTTCGTTTGACGCGTCGTCTGCTGATCGTAAAACTTTTCGCGCGTAAACGTCACAGTTTGACATTGGCTAGCAGATGCAGCGCTGCACAGCGCTCCTTTATGCCGACGCCGTCTAGTAAAACCGTATTGATTTGCTGTATTTTACAGCGCGTTTTCTGCTGACTGTGTGCGTGCACAAAATTGTATAATGCATGATTTGGCGCGTGGGTCGATGAACTGCAAAATATGGTTACCGATTTAAAGAACGTAATAATTTATAACTCAATACAAGGAAATCGCATGTTTGTGAATATATACTGTTTGGACAACCAGACATTGGTATTTAAAAACCGTATGTCTTATAAATATACATCATTCAAGGCACTTTTGTCACCTTGTTTCTGTCTATGTTAATCTACAAAACCTAAAAACTAGATTATCAACCATTAATGCATCAGTTTAGAAATAATATCGAAAAAAAGCTAATTCTTCAACATGTTTATAAGAACATACAATTGTAGTAATTCTTTGATCGTTTTGAATAGGTTATCAACCCAAACTCTCACAAAATGACTGGTGTACCTACAGGGTTGGATTAACCCTATTTGGGCCCCTAAGCAATGCAATTCTCGGGGCCCCTTTTCTATAAACTTTTGCTGACTTTTTAAAATACTCGTATATGTTTTGGACTTGACTTAGGACCAACTGACGGATGATGGACTATATTTGACCACTTTTGCCCGAACAAAAAAAGGATCTCGCCATTATTATTTTCCCGATCCATCAACAGCTATTGTTACTACTTCTATGTATTAGTATTTCATCAATTGACAACATGCGTCTAATAGAAGGTATAGTATTGAGAAGATATAAAATTTTCATAAAAAATGTTAGATGAAACGTTTTTTTCTTAGTGCGTGGCCCGCGTTGGCTAGAGGCCCACAGAGCCCCGTGGGCCCCTAGTCGGTGCGGGGCCTCTAGGCAGTTGCCTAATCCGCCTTATGGATAATCCGGCCCTGTGTACCTATGCGCATTAATTCCTTGACTCGTACCTGCCCTGACTTAAAATATATTTCATATAAGTAAGTAGGTACATATTAAATGTCTACTCCAAGGTAAATTGTTTCCTATTCGAAACATAGACCGTACTAGATCGATAGCAGTCTAAACTTTGTATTGCGTGTTAGTTTAATTATCCGTTGCATCATCTGCCATCCGCCATCTTGATTTAATAAGGGTCACGTTTTATTTATTGAACAACTCGTTTTGTTTTAATTTGACACGAAGACTAGTAAGAACAAAAGTTGTTTAAAATCAAATTTCCCATAATTTTTATGCCAGTATTTTTTTTCCTAGGATCGATATCTTCCGATTTATACCCAAAAGGGTGATTTTTGTTTGTATGCTACTTAGTTTTTTCCCAGTTTGGCCTGAGTTAATTTGACTGGGCTATACAGGGGTACTGGGAATCAATTAGCATCCTTTTAAGCGCATATTCTTTACATCACAACAAAAAACATCTTTTGTTCTACGACTTTCAAACATTCGTAATTTTTTTCTTCCATACAAAACTTAAAAAATCAATTTGACCGGTCTAAACATAATTAACACTATGTAAAAAGCGCGCGCGCAAACGAAAAGCCCCGGCCGGCGAACTACATGTAGATGAATGAAGTGGATGCGATTAGAGTTATGAAGTGTAAGAGAGAATCAAACATCTGTAAAATTTGTTTTTGGGAAATTTGTTTAGTTTTGGGAAAAGTTCTAGAACGAAAGTTGTTCGTTTTGATGTACAGAATATGCCCTTAACAGGATGCTAATTGATTACCAGTAACCCGGTATAAACTTGTAAAGAAATACTTTTCACTCAAAGCCTTGTTCCCGTTCTAAGCCCACTATAATCCATATCCAAAACAAAGTCGGTAAGTTGAGTATAATCTCAAAAGATGGTATGAATGAAGATGTTAATAAATATAAACAAGAATAATTAAATGTTAATCACTTTACACTGCGCGTAAAGTTCGCATTTCATATAGACCTGTCTACATTGGTAACTCAGCCGTGCGATTATCTAAGAGCAAACATCGTTGCATCTTTGACAACATCCGTGAAACAAATGATGAGATGACAAGAAACGTTGGAAAAACAATTTTATGTGCAAGGGCGATATCTCATAAAGTATTTAACATTGTTGAGCTCGTCCACGAGCGCATCGACAGCCGTGCGATTCTTTCTCTAAGAGCAGACATCGTTGCATCTTGGACAACATCCGTGAAACAAATGACGAGATGACAAGAAACGTTGGAAAAACAATTTTATGTGCAAGGGCGATATCTCATAAAGTATTTGACATTGTTGAGCTCGTCCACGAGCGCATCGACAGCCGTGCGATTCTTTCTCTAAGAGCAGACATCGTTGCATCTTGGACAACATCCGTGAAACAAATGACGAGATGACAAGAAACGTTGGAAAAACAATTTTATGTGCAAGGGCGATATCTCATAAAGTATTTGACATTGTTGAGCTCGTCCACGAGCGCATCGACAGCCGTGCGATTCTTTCTCTAAGAGCAGACATCGTTGCATCTTGGACAACATCCGTGAAACAAATGACGGGATGACAAGAAACGTTTGAAAAACAACCTTATGTACAAGGGAGAAGTATTTGACATCGGTGAGCTCGTCGACGAGCTTGTCGACGAATCATTACAGAATCGCACGGCTGGTCACAATGCAATGTCTGATGGATCAGAGAAACAATCATCTTTCAAACAAGTAATCGTCTCATCGCAAGCATACGAGCAATAAACCATAATAAATGCGTCAACGAATATTTTCCACTCGGTGCTACTCTTGAACATCCTCGAATAACCTAGCTACCATAAAATCTAGACAGACATTCACCGGGCCCGTCTCAAGTCGTAAAACGTACCTAAAATAAGCTATAAAATATTGTCTAAGTATTTAAATTTATCTATACGAGACGACCAGGTTAAATGGAAACTTTGAAGATGAGTCGACTGTTAATATACGAGTTAGGTATTGTATTGCTATGCCGTGATTAAAGTGCTGTAGACGGGACAATGAATAGTGTTACAATTTTTTCATTTGTGCCTTAGGATTAAGGAAGAATTCATCAATTTCAATCATAATATAACAAGTACTATTTGAAAAATTTAATAGCGACTTCCATTATATTCAGTTATTTGAGTGAGTGATCTCAAAAACTACTTAACCAAATTTGTTGAAATTTGAATGGGACCACATGGGAAGCACCAGCTTTCAAACAAAAAAGGAACTTTGAGAATCGGTTCAACCCAGTCGAAAGTTATGAGGTAACAAACATAAAAAAAATACAGCAGAATTGAGCACCTCCTCCTTTTTTTGGAAGTCGGTAGAAAAAACAGGAAAACTTAATTATATTAAACATAATTACGAGTTTTAAAAAAAAATCAATCTTTTATAAAACTTTTATAAAAAAAGCAATGACGGAGCAGGAAGAAAATAAATGAGTTAAAGATTGTCTTACGGTTATTGGAACATATATATTTGCGACGTTATTCTTTCGAAAGCTGTATGCTAACTTACTCTTATCATAATAACATGTATTAATAACCACTCAATACAATTATAATAAAGAAACTTATGAAAAATAAAATATAGAAACATATAACAATTGTAGTTCAGAAACTTATAATATACGTTACTATATAATACTCTTTAATATAGTAACGTATAACAATTATTACATAGACTTTTCTATATATTATAATTGTTACCAGTTTACAACAATTCCTATTTATAAACTTATAACAATTATAAAATATAAACTTAAAACAATAATAACGTAAAAGCGTATAACAATTATAATATAGAAACTTATAAAAATGACAATATAGAACTTTAGAACAATAAAATTATAGGAATTCATAAAAAAAACAATAATCTATATGCCGTTAACTTAGACATTTTAAAGCAGCTGCTGTCTTTGTTCTTCGTTTAATGTACGTACTACACGTAATAATACGTAATGTGTCTGAAATAAAAACGTTATAGAATTATTGATTTCATTGTTCTTGCTCATCAATTACCTAGTTATATTATTGCCCAACTGTGGCGAAGCCAAAAATTATGGTTATATGATACCTGTATACGTATGTGAGGTAATGTATGTTTGTCCGTTCTTATGGCCGCACGCAGCTACTCAATTGCTCAACCGATTTTGATAAATTATATATCATTAGATTCTTCTTGATGGCGCGAGTGAGACATATAAAATGCATAAAAATTAAAATGGCGGATTTCTGCACTTTAATTTGCGGGCTAATTATTTCCGAAGTCGGATTATTAAACTTTTAGCTTGATGTCTACTTAGTAAAAGCACAGTTTACTTTGAAATCATTACGTCCATGATATTTTTTTATCTTTATTGTTATTTTATGATTACGAGACGGTGGTTCTATACCTATAATGATTATATTATACCTTAGATTTGTTATGGATTAGGATATACTGGTTGTAAATCACTTAAGACTCAAGAGGAGGAGATCACTAGCGTTTAAAGTTTTTTTTTTAAATAGGTAGGCTAGCTTTTAAGAACTATCTCATTTGATGGTTAGTGATGCGGCCCGGAGTTGGCAGCAGTGATTTTACGATAGGTGGTGACTGACTCGTTGTTAGTATCGCTATTATATATTTAATATTTGCTTGGTGGGTGATATCTTACCTAAGTTTAAGTTACCACCCTATAGTTGCCTAGCTCACTCGCCTAGTTAGCCGCAATGCCGTTGATTTTCTCATATTTTACTGGAACTGAGCTATTCGAATTCTCTATACTAAATAGCAAATTGTAATATTTATTGTGTATAGAGAGGTGAGAAGTTGTGTCTATCGCTCGGAAGCAAAGTTATTCTGTATCTTGTAACACTTGAGTATGTATTTTGAAGTCATTTTGGCCAGGATCCATAAAATACGCACGAAAATTTTAAATAATCCCTATTCAAGTAATGTGGTAATTCAAACAGTGGATGAATCCAAAAATTAGGGTTAGATTTGATATAGAATGTTAATAAAGTATAATTCATAAATATGATTAATATAGCAGTTGTATAAATTATCACAGAAATGTAATTTTAGCTACGCTTTAGGTATATCAGAGAAAGATTAAAACTTATTAATGAACCTACAAACTTGCCTATTAATCTGTTGGGATCAGCAACCCTCATTCGAGGCAAGTTTCATTCATAAATCTATTGTTATTTTTTGTCCTGATGCGGACGAGTTAAAGCTGTGGTGCACGGTACGGTTGATATTGCATGTGAGATGGAAACGTACCTACATAACATTTGAGACAAACAATATCTAATTTTAATACAGGTAATATATTATAAACAGCATAATATCTTGCCCTTGATTTTGTACGCAACAGACACACACTAAATCCAAGAAGATGGCATTAAAAGTCATGTTTATAATTAGGCCATAAAAACGACATTAATTTTGGCACTAAATTATGGAGTCATTTAGACAATAATTTTGAAAATGACAACGGTTGCAGACATAAAAGGTCAAAATACACGCGTTTTTGTAGGTGTGAACTATTTTTAACCGACTTCAAAAAAGGAAGCGGTTCTATGTTCAACTGTAGGTATGTATTTTTTTAAAGTACGGTCACTGATTTCTCCCCCATTTGTAGATCGAATCTCAAAATTATTTTTTTATTTGAACTCTTGTGGTGATCCCATTTAAAAAATCGGTCAAGCGGTTTTTGAGTTACACTGCAATAACTGAAAAGTAGTATTTTGTAGTATTTTATTTATTATTATTATTTTTAAGCCTGTGTTGATGATATTCTTATTGTCGGTGAATAACAATCGATCCCGTAAGTAGCAAGGGTCACTAAAAAGGGTGAAAAAAGTTTTTTTTACTAAAAAGTGACACCAAAAAGGGTGAAGTCTGTACCATGCGCAAAATATTGTGAGAACAGGTAATTTTTGAACTATTATGGTACTGACTTCAACATGTTACTCGTATTTCACAGTTTTTGGTGTTAGAAGTCGGTTCCATTTTTTGTTTTTTTTTTGTAATATAATTTAATTGATATTGTTCTGGTTCAAACCTGAAAATGCTTATATGCATAATAAGTCCATTGTAATCCTAATGTTAGTACCGATCCTAGTCGGGACCGCAACAAGGGTCGCGTTGAGAACGAACAAGTTTCGCTTTCCATTTATTAATAAAATGTAATTTCATGAATTTCGATTACATTGTCGTTTAGTCGTAAAAAGCTAATAATCATACAGGCAGAGAGACTTACGTTAGCGTATTATATTATTAGTGTCCATGGATATAAAATTGTATTTACCTAATTAATAAGTATATACTGGAATGTATAACATACTCCTAAAGCCAAGGCCTTAAGCCATGTTTAAAACGTCGCATCATTAATGTGATTCTTTAAGACAAATGGCGATGTATGTTGATCCTGGTTCTTCGTAGCACGTTTTAACTACCCACTAAAACGGGCAAAATTAACCCGGCGACATCTGACGTTAGTCTTTGTGCGTTCGTTGTGTCTGTTGTGTGTGTATGTTTTTATTGGAGTCTTCAAATTGTCTCTTGTTTTGCGACAGTCAAGATTTAATATAACAACTAGTAGTTCTGCAAACAGTAGACCTCGTAGACACATAGTCTTATTAGCGGCAATTTTTCGCAGTACTGCACAACCTATTATCTCGGAAACCACTTTACCAATGTATTTATTTACTAGCTGACCCGCCAGCGGCTTCGCTCGCGTGGTCTCGTGGGATACGGTAATAACAGATTTCAATTAGGGGTCGAATTTCACAAAATCCCGTCTTAGTGAGTACATAGGTCCAAAAAAGAACCTCCATGCAAAATTTTAAACTTTTAGAACTCGCAGTAACGAAGTTTCATACAAACTATAAACCCCAAAAAAAAACACTTAGGGGTTGAATTTCATAAAACCCCGTCTTAGTGAGCACCTACGTCCTAAAAAGAACCCGCATGCAAAATTTGAAACTCTTAGCACTTGTAGTTTCTGAGATTTCGTGATGAGTGAGTGACCTTTTCTTTTATATATATAGATTTATTAATAATTGATAGCAGCGCTGACCTATTTCACCTGCGTGAAATATATTACAGGAACTTTTTCCTGGATATTATAGCCTTTTCTACCGACTTCCAAAATAAAGAGGAGGTACTCAATTCGCCTTTTTTTTGTTACTTCATAACATTCGACTGGGTGAACCGATTCTCAAATAGGCTATATCTACTAGTAGTTTTGCGAACAGTATAAATCGAGAGTATAAAATTTCTTTCTATAATTATGTCAGTATATGTGTTAGTTATATGTCTATAATAGACCTAAAATTAAAGGCGATTTACTTATGTTAAAGCTTTAGTTAAATCGTAGTTTTAAAGTATAGTATCTACATATAAACACATATATGTAGTATTGATGTGCAACAGCAACAAACATTTCCATTACATTGAACATTGGTCCAAATTCTAAACCAACTTAGAATCCAACTTCTTACTTGAAAGCGGACTACAAACCTATAATTAAATTGTGCATAAAACGTCAGTTACGATTCGAAATGACTATATTATACTTCGCTTCAATTCTCGAAAATCCTACGTAGTATTCCTCGTAACTATTTCAATTTATATCCTCTAAATGCTCAGAATACACGTCAACTTAAGTTATTCCACAAAGTTTAACTACATTACATACCAATTTGTACTTGCTGGTGTCACTAGCGAGGACTGAAATGGATAATATTTTACGGTAGAAAACCACCAAGCGCTATCGATATTCTATACTCTTTTCTGCAGTTCTAGTATTTCCGTTATTAGTTTGAGTATTAGGCTGCTATCAGACAGAGAGCAGTCACGCGTTCATGCGGTCAGTTTTGCGTTCGCTGTGTTGTATTACGTTACATAGCTACTCGTATAACCAAACAGGAGGCGTACGACCGCGTCGGTCAACTGTGGGTAGACTGTGGGTATATCTATGTAAAGTAATACACACAACGAACACAAAACTGACCGCGTGAACGCATTGACCGCTCTCTGTCTGATAGCACCTTTAGACTAGTCTTAAGGCGTAAACTTCCGTTATTATTGTTTGTAAAAATAATTTTCGAAGACAGGGTCACTATCATCTAAACTAAACAGTGCCGTGCGTCATTTAGGTTATTCAGTCCTCGATCCCATCACTAGTTGTGGATTTATGGTTAGGAGAAATGACTTTTAACTTGAACACTAATGTAAAGCAGATAGCATTTAAAATAATCGTTCAAGATATTATTATGTTAAATCAGATTTAGACGTCAAGTTACAATTTAATATTTTTTTAATTTATTACTGTAATACTTATTCTTTAAGTTAGCTATATATGTGATTAATACTACTATTTGCGATTTGAGTGATTTTATGGTAATGGCTCCGACTTAGTCTAACTACTGTTGCCCTAAATTGCCAACCGGAACCAGCATAAAATACGCTGACAGTAACTAAACTTTAGAAATAGTTAGCAAACAGCATTTGACTTTATTATGATGAGTAAAATGGGACTAGATTGAAAAGCGGTATGGCGGTATGTATTTTGCAAATTTAATGCGAATTAAAACACCCAAATTTAACTTATCAACCACAAATAAAATGTACCAATTACAATAAAGTTGGATCTCGATTTAATTTTTGTGTATAGTTTTTTTTGTATCGAAAGGTTATTTTGACCCAACTTCGCGGTTTTTATAACCGAGGCAAAACGCTTGAAACATAGGTTTTGTGAATGAATCATATTTTTAGAAATATCCTAAATGTTTCAAGATTGTATTTTGTGCTATAAAGTTTTTCAGAAACTTTATTAGTGGTTTTCAGTGGCTTAACGAACTACATATAAAACGTTTTTGAAAAATTAAAATTGCTTACTTGAAAATACACTCGAGAGCAATGAATCCGGGTCACTTAAAGAATGTTAAAAATCTCGGAAACTAAAAATGATAGGTTAATGCAATAAATTGTATTTAATAGACAATGTAATACTCCTTAAATGAAAGTAAAAAAAATATGAGTCACCATACATTTTATTAACACAAAATTACATAAAGAAAAAAACTGCTGATCTCTCCTTAAAACGAAATTGGAAACATGAAATTTTTGAACTTTATTACGATTTTCTTGAATTTTAATACTTCGTATTGCCTCCTCGTGCTTCCATTACTGCGTTTACGCGGTTTGGCATGCTGTACACCAAGTTCCTTATACGATTTTGGGGAATATTCTCCCATTCCTCTGTGAGAGCAATTTTGAGCTCACGAAGCGTGATTGGGGGAGGGTTTCGTTGTTTTACGCATCTGCCTAGCTCGTCCCAAGCATGCTCGATCGGGTTGATATCCGGGCTGCGCGCTGGCCATTCCATACGAGTAATGTTCATCTATTGAAGGTAGTCATTCACAATCCTACCTGTATGAGGTCGGGCATTGTCATGCATAAATATAGCATCCTCACCTAAATTGACCATAAATGGACCAACGTGATCATTGAGGATTTCTTCCACATATCTTTCGCTAGTTAAAGAGCCGTTTTCTATGATCACCAGCTCTGTGCGACTTTCAGAAGAAATTCCGGCCCACACAAGTACAGACCCACCACCGTAGGCTACTTTTTCTTCGATGCATGCTTGCTTGAATCTTTCCCCTGGTTTTCGATACACTCTGTGTCTTCCATCGTGCTTGTAGAGCATAAATTTTGATTCGTCGGAGAACATAACTTTTGACCAATCTTCAATACTCCAATTTACGTGGCTCTGGGCATATCTTAGTCTTGAAATACGATGCCCACGCTCCAGTTTAGGGCCGTTTGCAGGTCTAAGGGGTTTTAAGTGAGATTCAGCAAGCCGACGTCTTACTGTCCATGCACTTGGGTTACTTCCTCCGAGGCGTCGAAACTGATTTGTGAGTTCAGTTCCTGTGAGAAAGCGATTTCGAAGCATGGTGTTCACCAAGTATCAGTCTTCTCGTGCTGTGGTACACCTGGTTCTGCCCGTTCCTGGTCTGCGTAGGTTAGAACCAGTTTCTTCGTAACGTCGGAGAACTCTTTGTACTGTTGACAGCGACACACCGACAGTCCTGGCTGTATCGCGCTGACTCCGGCCGGTTTCCAGCATTGTAAGTATTCTGGTGCATTCTTCAGGCGTAAGCGACATAATTTCAGCTTGAATAATTAATATAGAGCACTATCAACATGGTTTATGTACCCACATAAATGACAGATTACAAACAAAAGCAAAACCAAATACTGTTATTTCGTAGTTCCATCTTCGAAAGTGGCCCTTTTTCAAATTTGATTTTTTTATGATATAACTTTACAATAACTAAGAAGTTTTAATACCTTCATTTAAGGAGTATTACATTGTCTATTAAATACAATTTATTGCATTAACCTAGCATTTTTAGTTTCCGAGATTTTTAACATTCTTTAAGTGACCCGGATTCATTGCTCTCGAGTGTATTTACCACTAGCAGTTCCTTGTCCTAGTAGCGAATAATAAAGGTTTATATTTAAACTAGCTGTGCCAATAGTTTATAGTAACCAATAGATTAATTCAGAGTATGACCTGTTTCCATTCCATATTCTATTTCAATTCTTACAAAATAAATAGTTAAATTTAGCCTACAATCAGACTCGGAATAAAGATAAATACATGTCAGAAATATGTTAGGATGATGTACGGAATCCTCGGTGCACAAATCCGATTTGAACTTGGCTGATTTTTATAAAGATGTGAGTGTAAATTAATGAAAGTTTAAATTTTCATGCAGCTTTCCACTTTGCGTGCTATCCTGAGGCCCAGTTGCCCAGTTATTTCAATGGCCATTTACCGGTTCATCCCATAACATTATTCAACGTATCATAATGAAGACGTTCATTTTATATCTTGCTTTTTAAATTACCTTCAATGATATCTGATCTGATCCTTGACGCTACTGATCGATTAAATATGCGATCGGCGTAAATACCGGGCACTCTGCAACAAATATAAAAAAGCTCGAATGGGAGTTGGACTCTCGCACAGAGGAACTTCTATTACCTACGGTTATTTGTGTTATGTTTTTAGTTATTTCCCAAAAGAAATGTGTTACTAAATGGATTTAAACTTTCGCAAGTATTAGACAGTATTTCGATTGATTTCGGGACCTTCTACGAGTCACTTCTTTCCGCGATAGGCTAGTCAAATAATCAACTGTACCAACCACGTAAGTTACAAAGGTTGGAAATAAATACGTGTCTTGTATACACCCTTTTTCACTTGTTACTATAACAATAAGTCATATTTTAATAATACATTTTGTAATACATTTTTCATTTTTGAAATTACTATACCGTGTCACCATCCATACAAAATGGTTCTGTGGGCCTAACACGAATATCTGCATAAGTGTACCGTAACGTGTCTTTCACGTGAAACAGTACAAACTGTCATATATCTAAGGCAACTGTGATACAGATAACTCACAGTTTGTACGACGAAGCATGGCATATTGACGCTTACGATACGAATACATTTTCGCAAGTTGTTTGTGCTACGGCCTCTGTTAGTTGATTTTGGCCTCTAAGTGTTGGCTACGGCCCCACTTTCGCCTTTGTAAAGGGCTGGAAGATATTCGTGAATAAAATGAAATAAGGAGAATAGTAAAATAATATTCCGTGAATATATCTTCGGACTACTGTGCGAGACATCTCGATAAAGGTACAACAGGCAGAGAAACAGACGGCGTAGGCATAGTAATAATGCAGTATATAAATAACATATATAAAGGCTGTGGTAATAGGGTGCGGAGGCCAGGAACATAATCCTAAATACATTCAATTATCTCAGTTTTCAGAAGTATAAAACTAACTTAACTATATGAAATACTCTGCTACTATAAAAAAATTTCCACTCGACTTCTTGAGCGTTTTAACATTTTTCTTAAATTCTCATTTTTTCGCCGCAGAATTTCAATTTTTTCTTTTAGTTTATTATTTTCCCTCCCTACTTGGCTACGATAGCGACGACGTGCTCTTTCAGCTTCGATTACCACTGGTTTATTTTTGTTAACTTTTTTACGTTTAGCATCCCTCCATTGTTTTCTTACATCTTGTTTTTCATTTTCGCTCATATCGACTATTTTTCGTTTTTTAGCTTTCGTTCTTTCCAAATTTTTCTTTTTCATTTTTTCAAATTTTTGTGGATTTTCTTTTTTTAGTTTTTCGCGGTACTTGCGACATCTTTCTGCGGATGATAAAGGCATCTGAAAAGAAAAAGGCACACGGTCAACAATAAAAAACACCAACTGCTAACTTGGACAACCTAACATCACAAAAGGTATCGAGAAAAAGCATTATAAACCTATAAAATCACTTCAAATCTAGGATTTTCACTATTTAAATGAATTTATTCCTAAGGCTAAAAAGCATACAAAACAAACCTACTAAAACATTACCCTCTTAGGCTTTGGCGTAGAAAGTTAAAACTATTTTATAAATATTTAAACAATAATCTAAATATTTAAGAATCATCTATTAGTAGGTAGCTAATGAAATTAGAATGATTGTAAACACAGCTTTATAAATTTCCCTTGTGACACGTCGCACAATTTCGTGTCACAAATCGCACAACGGAATGAAAATTATTCACGACCTAACCTTAAAGATGCAACAATTCACAAATTTAACCATTAATCGAACACTTCTGTATCCCTTTTAACAATAACGTTAAAGGGGATTTATAATTATGTATCAATTTCTAGAAAATCGTAAAAATATAACAATTTTACTCACCTAAAGTCAGGAAATCTTAACGACACGCGCTGAACACAAACACAATCTCAAATGACAGTAAAAGAACATGGCGGTTTGTGTATCCGAAATTTTGTTGCCAGCTTGAAGCCAATGTTGCCGTACTAAATAATCAAGAAACTTCCACACACGTTTAGTGGTTTCGAAATTATGGTGTCGCACAACAGGAGTATTACAACGGAAACAATTTTGGGATGTATGTTAAATTACTTGTAAAAATTAAAACAACAATGGTTATTGTGGTATTATTTATAAAAAAATGATTACTGGTGTTTATAGGGCTTTAATAATATTAAAATATAAATGCTAGCTTACGTTAAAAAAAAACAGCGGCAAAATATTCTTAGGTAGTCAAGCAAGGACATGCGTATTTTACATAGCGTAAAAATACACCGAGCTTGGTAATGTATTTTATTTTAAAGAAATTAAGCTTCTAGTCTAGTTATTTGATGAATGAGACTGTCTATAACATATTAAGATATAATTAGCAAATATCCAAAATTATTTTAAGGCATGAATTGTACGCAATATTTTGTCACTTATGAGTCAGACACCACACCGTGTCTGTATCCGTCAAAAATTTGGTCCTGACCCACTTACAGATATCTGCCAGGTTATTCAGTTATTCACTAGTTACAGTAAACACATTGTCATTAGTAAATATATTGACTATCGATTTATATTATATATATATTTCTATACTTACGACATAATCACAAGGTTACGAATCCTCATAAAACCAGTCGTAATGTTTCCGTATTAGTCGACAGCAAAGCGTGATCGAGTCGGTATGTACCGAGTGAGACAAGAGCCGATAAAAATAATCGTTCGATTGGAGCTGTCGTGAAATTCCGATCGCCATATTCGTCAGGCGATGCCTCGTTGCAACATTGTTGCTAAAATAGATCCAGGTATGAGCGCCAAGCGGGTTATGAAACCGTATTCGATTACAATTTTATGTCCTATCAACATAATGAAACATAGTATATTATCAATTAACAAAACTATAAATTAACAAATTATAGGTAGGCTGGTTTGATGAAATAAAATAAAGAAAACGCACTTTTACTCAACTATAAACTTTATGTAATACGGAGGAATAAATTTAAAATAATCAGTAAAATCAAAAAAAAGTTTGCGTCTCGGGACGGTCTCGGAATTGATAACTTAA
Source organism: Selenia dentaria (assembly GCA_917880725.1). NCBI lineage: Eukaryota > Metazoa > Arthropoda > Insecta > Lepidoptera > Geometridae > Selenia > Selenia dentaria. Next base: position 9,637,877 of record OU862895.1, on the reverse strand, counting down.
ACTAATCTAGCGCTGTGGGTTAGAGTGAGAGAAAGGGAAGGTGACAGACTGGTTCCGTAACGCGTTACGTAACGGTACGGTTTACATCAAATAACAAGTTATTACTACAAAAGGTTCAAACGCACACTATAAGAATTTTGTATTAATTTAACTTGATTATCATGAACTTACGCGTTATCGATATTACGATCGAAAAGAACTCAAGCTCCTGAAGAAGGCTTCCGGTAGACACGATAGTTACGGTAGAAATTGAAAGTAAATCCAATTTGTTAATACAACATTTAATATATTGACATAGTAAGTTCACAGTAACACAGCCAACGTTTAGTGACAATTACGTAATTACCCGCCTTTGGGCATCTTTAGCTTTTTTACGAATAAGGACGAGTTCTTAGTCTCACGCTTTACCCCACTCAATGCCTTAAACGGCGGCTTTAGGCTTTATTCTGTATCGCTCACCAACAGGTGGCTCCTGGATACCCGGTCGTGTGACGATGCGGTCACATTAAGCTTATTAACTTAATGAGTATCAATTATTAAACCATTCGAACCGAAACTGTATCAGTGCGTTTTTGGACCGATTGCAGATATGCCTTCGGGCGTTTGTGCATTTTGTTGCGGAACAGTCCATCTAGTAAAATCTCACGTAATGTAATGCCTGCGGCTGTCGGATTGGCAACACTTATTACGACTAATTGAATTCTCGGTGTAATAGTTGCTATCTTACCTACATAACAAACCCAGGCATGGGGGGTTACCCTGTTTGGCCTGAACAGGCCTACTATCGATGTGCACTCCATGTCTCTCACACACTTATAATAATAATCTCTTAATTTAAGTAACTTAAGATAACATCAAAGTTATTCTAAGACTCATAAGTAACATATACCTTACATACTAAGATATATAGTTATATATTAATACTTTAAATTTTGGATTTTGTTGCGGTCTGGCTTTCCTGTAGCGTCTTACTACTCCTTCCGGCCAAAACTCTTAAGGCCTTGCATTTACTAAAGTGTAAGGTCTTTGGCTAAAGATGAGTCCTTCTTATCTCCTATGCAGTCATGTTGGTAGGTGCCTTTGTCTAAGTAAGGTAAAAAATTGTTCATGCTTCGCTCGTGACTCTTTAGCGTATTGAGTGTTGTCTCACTCTGTCTTGAGTCATTGACATAGAAAACGTTGCTCTTATTGCTTGCAAACTTGAGTTGGACGTTTCGTCAGTTTGTCAGTCAATAATATTGTTTAATCTGTCCGAATCAGCAAGACTCATTCGAGTTAAGTTTCATTCATAAATCTATTGTTATTTTTTGCGCTGATGCGGACGGGTTAAATATGTATGTCTTCGATTTGATTTACGCATACTACTCGTACTTGCAATTATACATTCACTTCTTCATTACATTTTGAATAGATTAGAACACATGTACTTATACTTATATGCATAGGTACACATAATTACCAAGGCGAAGTCTTGATCAAGTGACATTGATTGTGGTCACGATCGGACTTAATAAGCTGGTGTCGTAATATTGAGATAAGATATTTTTTGAAACTACCCCCAACAATTAAATTATAATAATATCCTTTTGCATCAACAGATTTTCTGAAGATGAAATCTAAAACTTTACTGCAAATAAATATATTAATTTATTATATTAATCTTCATTATTCGACCGCAGCAGATTCCCTTGATGTACTTCGTGTATTTGTAAATGTACCGTGCTATGTAATTGTGTAGCCAATCGCTTTGAGTTCGTACACTTGGGTCTATGCCAAATATTTTCATTAACTCCTACTATTACAAGAAACTTGAGTTAAAAAACTATCGCGTGTTTTGTCCATAATAATGATGTTTTATTCGTACTGTGAACGGCACTCAGTTACGAAAACTTCAAATAAGTTTAAATAAATATAAATAAATAAATAAATAAATATTCCACAACTATCACACAACGCCATCTAGTCCCAAGCTAAGCAGAGCTTGTGTTATGGGTACTAGACAACTGATAAACATACTTATATATTTCTAAATACATACATATTATAGATAAATTACACCCAGACACAGAACAAATGATCGTGCTTATTACACAAACATTTGTCCTGGGTGGGAATCGAACCCACGACCTCCGGCATAGCAGTCAGGGTCACTAACCACTAGACCAACAGGCCTGTTTGAAACTGGTCGGAGAAAATTTCTGGTAAATATCACGCCAGTACTATCCTGTTCAAATTACTTCAAATATTAATTATAGTACGATAAATTTAAATTTCTAGGATTGAACAACCAATATTTTTTACTACTTTTATTTAGGGGCTTTTAGTCGTCCAACGACTATGTCAGTCCCATATGTGCTGCTCTTAGATCTACACTTAACAACTTTATTCTTCTTTAGTGATCCTATATACGGATCGATATAGAAACCTAGCTGCGTCGGATGTTTGCGTAGCTAGGATACTTTGGAATATACCCACGTCACATCGGTTAAGTTCGAAGTGGGTAGATAGATCCTCCCTCATACATACACTTCGGCACATTCTGTCTTCGGGGCTGTTTACTTTTCTCATTAAATGTTTGAAGCTATTAAAAGGGACGTTCATATTACGGTATTTGTTTCACATGTACGGATTGTCTCGTCACTTGGTACTAGCTTTTGCATAAGACTTTGTCCGTGTGGAATAAGGTTATCGCGATCCGACGCAGTACTAAGTATTTCATAAAAAAAAGGCTATAGTAAATGAAGAGCAAAACACAAATAAGTTTTAGGGTCCTATGATTTGTAGAAACCATAACATACCTATAGAATAATAGTATAACATAAAAATATATAGTACCTGGGTGACCGAGCTTTGCTTGTTGTAGATACGTATACAAAATAGCAACACATGTTCGGTGGGAATCTTGTTATCACGATTTAGGATTTTGCAATGCGACTGTTACGCCATCTAGTTTGATCGCAACGAACAAACTGTTGTTTTTCATTGCTTGAAAACACTTATCCGTGTTTTCAACACGCTGTTTTCTAATAATGAAACCTAGCCAGATCGATTTATCGTCCCCGAAACCCTCTGCTTACTGAATTTCATGAATATCGCTGTAGCCGTATCCAAGATCCAGATTATATAAGTGTTTGAAGTATTAGATACTGGACGTACAAAAAACAAAAACAACCTGTTTTATAACCCTATTCTTTTAATGAAATAAAGATGATTGATTTATGTGTGTAGCTTAGCTATTAATTATAAAATAACATTGTGTCTAATTAGCCACACGTTCAACCGTGGGTTTTTAATAACTCTCGACAACAGCCATATATACACCTGGGGGCCGATTCCACTAGTTAAATTGCAAACGAACCGTAGCTGAACGGTGACTATTAAGGGTTTTTTTTATTCTGTTATCGGAAAACAGTCCAGCTACAGTTACGTTTCCATTGACGCCAGCGATCGATCAACACTTTATGTTCTGCTTACTCGATAGATCATGAACGCGATATTAACTCATATTCGTATATAGTAGTGTCAATTATACAATTATTAAAAAGTAGCGTTTATGTTATGTTTATGTGACGCTACAATCCAATTTGTCTATAGAAATAGTAGAATGGCTTTTTGCCAAAGTATCGAACGACAACCGGAGTTGAACTGCAGTTGCAGCGGTATAAATTGTTGAAAGTTGTGAAATAACAGAATCGGCCTCCAGATAAGCATAGAATATGTACCGCTTATTATCTGTTCATGTGTGAGTTACAATGCAAGAAACAGGTATTATTAGTGTTCCGTACGAAAACTACTGGACCCTATTATTAAGCTTACGCCGTCTGTCTTCTGCCGTGCGAATCTCTAATGATTCGTCGTTGCGATCGTCGACGAGCTCACCAATGTCAAATACTTTATGAGATATCGCCCTTGTGTACAAGGTTGTTTATCGAACGTTTCTTGTCATCTCGTCATTTGTTTTACGGATGTTGTCAAAGATGCATCGATGTTTGCTCTTAGGCCTTTATTAATAAACGTTGCGTAAACCTATATAAGGCGTAACATGCTTTGTCTTGCTTTCACGCGTGACATTTACTGCATGCGAAAAATTGACAGATAGATGTTTTAACTACTCCGGGTGTAAGCCAAGTTTATTAATAAGGCTGTTAGAGAATCGTACGGCAGCTCTATAACGGCTATATACTGTACTTGATTTAAGGCTATATCTTTCGAATCATTATAGAGAGAAGCATCAAATTTTCTCAAAGAATATGTGTATTGTTGTGCCAGATAAATAACCTAACAAACAAATAACATTTATAGCTTTAAGTTAACATCTATACAAGTAACGGGTTTTCGTCAACGTTGCTTTTATTTTTGGTTACAACATCAATAGCGTGTTTAGCTTGCGGAAAAGTCTGAATTGTTTAATAATTTACGTAAAATATTGTAATAATGTATTTTTTGGGTAAACATCGCGGCTAGGAAAGGTAACTTCAATAATGAGATAAGAAATAAGAAATTCTAAAGAGAAAAGGCTTAGTCTTCATAGAAATCAGTGCGTCGTCGGTGCAAACATGCGCGTTTAAACATAATTACTACCTATTTTAGAGTAAATCTTTGTAAATTAGTTCGTTCGGGAAGTGCCGCCATCTAACCGCTTTCTACCGTGAAGCAGTAATGTTCGCAATACTGTGTGCTGGTTTGGAGGGTGTGGTTGCCGACGATTTTATAGGCATATAAGGTTTAACACCAGAAAAAAAATCATTGGACATAAGTTTTTCAAACATTACTTTACCTATAAGTTCGGCTATGCTATGCATTCGCTGAATATCGAGGCTGATCAAAAAAATACGGGGGTATGAGATGCATTTTTTCAAACCCATATCTGCGCAGATAGCTAAAGTGAGACAAAAGAGCTTTAGATTCTTGGTTTGCGATATGGAATGCAGGTCGGAGGCATCAGAATCGAGCAGAGAAACACCATACAGACATACATATCTAGAGCATCTGGCATTTTATTTCTTCATTTATAATTTATTCACGTCGTCATTGAAATTATTGCCACCAAAAACAGTACCAAATCCAAACAAAAAACCTTAACCAATTCGATTTCAGGGAGGCACAAAAGAGCACAATGTAAAATAACCGATGCAAAAGGAAAAAGCCCTCTTTATTTTACCATAAATATCATACGTTTGGTGAAAAAAAAATTACACCCGTTTTAGTGACCCTTGCTACTATAACGGGATCGATTGTCATGCATCGTCAATTACGATATCATCAAGATAGGTGAAACTATTAGTTAATTATAAATGTTACTGTTAAATTAACTATAACTGTTATTAGATTGTAAATCAAAAACCGCTTGGCCGAATTTGATGAAAATTAAATGGTACCACCTCCGAAGTACTATATACTCTAGCAAACAAAAAATCGGACTATGTAACAAGATATGCGTGTTCATACATAAAAAATATAAGTAGAGAACCTCCTCCTTTTGGAAGTCGGTTGAAAAGATGACATTCAAGCATTAATTAGGTTTACTTTAATAAGTACTTTATTGTTTGAAGGAAGTATTTGTTCAATATTGTTATCTGTGTATCTGTCAAAAAGGTTATTATACAAAATTTCGGATTACTTGGAGGATAAAACAGCTTGGGACTGATCACTCCAGGATCTATCTACTCGTGTACTAAGATGTCAAAGTGTAGCGTGTCTTACCCTACTGATACCATTATTATGTTCTCTTTTGTAAGGCAACACACTGGAGCTAATATTTGTAGTACCTAAGTAAAAACATTGTAAAAACATCTATATAAAAAGAATGGCCCCGAGTTTCTTGCCGCTTCTGCTCGGTAGGCTCTATATATTTTGGAACGCGGCGGTAGTCTTTAAAGTACATTATAATGAAAAAAATGACGTTCATAAGTGCGTCTTTCATGCCTAAATTGAATAAATGATTTTGATTTTGACTTTGACTTTGACTTTGTGGTTCAATAGTAGCTAAGTACACGTGGCACATAATGGCTTTAAACCGCTTAGCTACGAATAATAAATATATAATACACCTCTTGGCTATTTCTGCTATATTTAATAATATATAATAATAAAATAATAGTTATATATATTTTTTATCTTTTGTAAAACATAACATTTTACTTAAACTTTATCTACCTGCGCCTAGTGCCGAAAACTCAACTGCCCAACTTACATAATTTGTATTATTAAATCACACATTTACGGCATTCAGACGTTTTCCTATGTACTATAAGACTTATCGCAAATTTTCATGATTCCACGCCAACGGGAAACCTACCTAAGCTTTGATGCTCTTGTGAAATCGCAAAATATGCAACATAAACGGCCATATTTTTTGATCGCGAACTTACGATTTACTTTGATTATTTCACTGCTGAAAAATACCGTAGAACTATGTATTTGATATAAGTTTCAACTTGATACCTTTACGCGTTCCTGACAAAAAGGGTCTTGACAGATAGACAGACGGACACCACAGTGGTCCTATAAGACTTTGTTTTTCCTTTTGAGGTACGAAACAATAAATAAAGCAGGCCAAGTGCGAGTAGACTCGCGCACGAAGGGTTCCGTACCATTATGTACAAATCTCCCATGCAACAAACATGTTTTTTTCCGTTTTTATAGAACCCTTCGTGCACGAGTCTGACTTGCACTTGGCCGGTATTTTAGTATTTATTCTTATAGCGGCTACAGAAATAGATCATCTGTGAAAATTTCAACTGTCTATCACGGTTCATGAGATACAGCCTGGTGACAGACGGACAGCGGAGTCTTGTTAATAGGGTCCCGTTTTACCCTTGTAGTAGTATACGTACGTACGATAGAGTACGGAACCCTAAAAGTACGAAACAAATAGCGTTCCATTTTACAAATATAACAAAGGAATAAGACATGGTTACAGATTAAACAGCTTGAAAAACCTTGCTTCTGTCACTATTTATGAACGGTGCCTAGTTTTTAATGTTGTTTGACCCGTAATATCCGGCATAAGCACTTATCGAACAGATTATCAACGCCCGTAAATAATGTCATCTCTTACAAGTCAATGAGAGACATTGTGCCTTTATAGTTAGTTAACTTTAAAAGTCCCTAACATCCGTGTCGATTCAATGCCGAGTCGCGTTAAAAATATATAAAATTTTAATGTTATTCCGTTTAACAACTTATGAATTAGGCGAGAAGCTGTAAAACAACACTGTGTGCCTTTTAGACGTGCTCGAAGACATTGACAGTTTTGAATGAACGCACTAAAAATATTAGTTGTATTCTGAGTTGTATTACTGTTTTATGTTCTGTGGTAATTGGTGTGAAGAGCTACGTGAGAATAGGAGCTTTTTTGAAGGATGATGAGTTATTGCGTCACAGAACGTATTGAGCGGTACATTTTAAATTGAAGATGGTTTTCATAGATTTGATGGGAGGATGGGACGTTATAATAGGGCCCGCAGTTGATCCTGATAGGTACACGTTTTTATTTAGGACCCATAGATTGACCCCTGCCTACATGACTAAGGTATTGACAAACAACTTAAATGAAATACTATTATGGCCAGATAATAATAAACTACATAGGTGGTTATTAAGTCTATCAAGTTAGTCTATAGAAATGTATACCCTGATCATAATACTAGGGTCACTATTTTCTTTATATAAAATAAATACACATTGACAAGATCATACGAGTATTAATTGGGACTCGCCGCCGGTCGGTAGTTGGTGGCATGGCAACACTGCATCTGAGCGGCTGCTCCCGGGTTCGATCTTCGGACAAGTCAAACATTTGTGTGCATGAACACGACGTATGTTTGATCTGCATCTGGGGGAGAAAGTATATGTATTAGGAATGTATATCAGTCATCAGGTTACCATAGTACAAACCAAAATCTGCCTGCTTTGGGACCTGAAGACTTTGTGTAATGTAATGAAAAAAATATTAGTCCTTTTGAATAAGAATTAGGTCTATGGTTTTGAAGCAGGCAGCTCTAATAAAGACGAATATAAATATTCATGAAAAACTTAAACTTAAGGTTAAAATATTAAAATCTGCCATGATGGAACGTTTACTAGACTTAGCCTAGATCTTAGGACATAATCTAAGAAGTTTTTGTTATTCCTCCACAAATTATCCTCCTCATACCTTTGTAAATTGGCCGTAAGCACTTGATATTCGTTAGTCTTTTCAACAGAAATTCCGATTTTTACTTCTAATCGCCGATATATGTCACTCTACCAGAGTGAAAGTTAGAGAGTATTTCATGTAAATATTAAACCTTTCATAAATTCGTAGTTTTGCCGTCCCTCCCCGACCTCGTGTCTGTCAACACACAACTCCTTTGTAATACAAACTGAGAATAGCAACACTCAAACAATTCCACTCAATAAAACGGTGACAAGTCGCGGCGACCTATTCACAAAGCGCACGTAATTAAGTCGCACACTGTTTATGATTTACGACTTTTGGAGGGGACAAAATGTCTTAAAACGCCGAACTATATTTCACGTGTGTCCGGTCGTAAACGAGGATGTCAAACATTTAATGCTTACAAAAATTAAATTAAAACAAGTTATTTCGTAACTCCTTGGGTGGCAGAGATGAAATAGGGCTCGGATACCGAACTGCGACATAATTTGTGTTTGATGTACCAAGAAATTCACATATTTAAATAATTCGGCTTATTCCAGAAATCCCCTTAACAGAACCCCTGCGAAGGGGATTTCTGGACTTTTTGTCCAAAAATCCTCAGCGCGTCGTCTTAACCATTCAATTGGACAAAAATACCAGCTTAATATAAAAAAATGCAAATAGCCTTAACCAGCTATTTGCAATAAAATTTTATAAATAAGTACAAAATAAATAATTCCTCGTATTGCGTATTAACAAAATGTTTTGTAGTATTAAAGGTGTTGCTAATAATTCAACATAAACATTTTGCAATTTTAGAGAGAAACGTTATGGACTGGATGCCAAATTTGGCATCGCTAAGCAGGCGTTAGTGCTTTAAAAATAATATGATAAAACAATTCAAAGTTATGGTTTTCTGATGCAAAATCAAATCTATTGCTAGATGCATGATATGGAGAAAATTATCCTGGCTCTCCACCCCCTATATCCTAAAAGTAACCGGTTTGAATAGAGTATGATATTTGTTCAGGTTTGTCCAGAATATATATAGAGGTATAGTTTTCCTAGCCACCGCCCTACAAAGCTTTAGTAACTGATCCTGTGTGTGTCTCTCTCCTGTCGTCTCTGTCCTGTAGTGGCTTTATTAGATCGTGACTTAGACAGGACTGTGATTTAATGATATACTTATTTACGTGACTGTGACTTGAATCTGACTAAATAACAATCTTACTTGATGCAACCGTAAATATTGAAAATAGCCTGAGGAAAATTTACCACCTTTAAATGGTAAATTTACCACCGTACGAGTCTACTGGTAAAGGAAAAAACCTCTACGTTGAACCACAGAATTATATACACCGCCAGGGCTATATTATTATGTATAACAGTTGCTAACACATTTAAAAAAAAAAACAGTAAACAAAAATGTTAGCAAGTTGATGACTAGAGCTGACTTACGTGACATAGAGCGGCCATTTTTTTAGATTTCAATCAAAATTTGTTAGCAACTGAGATACATAATAGTCCTGCCGGTTAGTATACTAAAAGATGATTTTGATGAATGTAATGTTACACACAATTTACGGGTATAATCTATATATATAAAATGAACCTCTATTTCTCCTGGTCACGCTATAACGTGAGGACGGGTGGACCAATCTCGCTAATTATTTTTTGTTGTGTTAATTATTGTCAGGAGTTTCTTATGAAATAAAAACCAAGAAAAGATGGGAGGTTATGGCGAGACCGATGGCCGAGCCTACTACGCGAAGTAAGTCGCAGGCATTCGCTAGTATATAATACATGGTTAAAACAATGTTAAAGCGCTGACACCTCTACCCATGTATCTCTAAAGCAGGCTGAACAAATGTCGTGGATATATTCTGATTTATCTATGATTATTGCATATCAAATAAATAAATGTCAAGTAAGCTTCAGAATAGGGACGCCTGTGTATTGATGAATTCATTTAACTGTTATTGGACGGTATTGCTTGACGATTGAGAACTATCTGTAGGACTGAAATGAAGTTATATTTTTAATAGGTACTGCGAGTTTGATCGTATATTGATATTGTATCGTTAAAGTTGAAAGTGGTCCCATGGGGCCTAATGGAGAAGACAACGTATACGTCTATCAACTTATTTACCGTCTACTGTAGGTATATTATACGATATCCACATCCGTAGGATGTCCCCTTTAGCAAAGCCTTTTAAGCCTAACACGTGACCGCCAGATGGTGCCACTCAGAAGAACCAGGACATATCAATTTCTCCCACTTATGGTATACCTCTACTGCATGTGTCCCTCTTCGTAGGTAGCATCGCAGTATCAGATATTCTTTTATAAACTAAAGTGAGAGAACACTGCTGCTGCGACGTCCTACGGCTGAGATGATGATGAGATGATGAATATGTGACGCTGTTCACATAGCCCGAATTAACATAGACAGATGGGCACGGACAGTCCTAGAATGGAGACCGTGGACGAACACCAGATCACGTGGCCGCCCACCTATGATGATGATGAATTTCTGAAATTGCGATATCAATCAAGTCAGTCATTTGCGCAAGAAGCATACTACCTAATAGACCGAACCGCGAGCGAGCGAAGCGTCTCTGCTTTAACTGGCCAAATATACTTTCATCTGTCCGTATGTTTGTTAGGTTTTATGTTGGTCCTTCTGTATACGAGTAGATCACATTTTTCAACCAATCTTGACGATACTTAGCATGCATGTTCTACATTTTTTTTTATCGTCGGCGATTTTAAGTGGGGAAAAAAAATATTTTGAGTGTTTGTTGAAGCGCTATTTACCGACCGATTTTTATTAAATTTGTAATATATAATAATAATACTCACATTAGGTACCTGACTATTGCCGCTCATAAGACAATGTCCTCGCGAAGTCTACTGTTCGCAGAACTACTGGTAAGAATAAGCAAGTCGGGTTTCCTCACAGTAAAATTCAATAAATCCGTACCCTTACGAAGATATAAATGTCTCTCACCTCTGTGGGATACACTCGGCTCCACAGGACTCTTTTGTATGATAGTAAATTATGAAAGGCTTATAATATTAAAGTCTGTTTACATGTCACAACTCACTCCGCACAATTATTACCTCGGCTCAAGAAATATAAATACACTTCGTTATACATGAACTGAGATGCATGTCAAGTGCCTACTTTAATATTCAAATGTAAGCAATGTAAACCTGACCTTTGTTAGGGTTCCGTGTCGGAAATTAGTAATAGGGTCTCGAACAAAAGTATTATTCTACTATTCGTTATTCTGTGGTATTACCACGACCAAAACAAAGAGACTGCTATTACGAGCATGCTTCTTTTTGTAGAGCGTCTTCTTTGCAGCGGTACATAATAAAGTAGTAGTTCTGCCAACAGTAGACCTGGCAAGCACAGTTACAGCGGCAATTTTCCGCAGTACTGCACAACCTATTTCCTCGGCAACCACTTGACCAATAATGCAATATTCGAAATTCCTCTATAAAGTCAGGTACCCAATTTGTGTACTTATAGAAGAACATGCATACCAAGTTTCGTCAAGATTGGTTAACGAGAAAGAAAACTGCGATCTCTACAGAAAGACCAACCAACATACAGACAGATGAAAGTCAAATTGGCCAGTTAAAGCAGAGACGTTTCGCTTGCTCGGTCAATAAAACAGCAGTCTATCAGTCTATCTAAAACACTAGGTTATCATTAACCAGTTTTAATCAATCTTATGAATTAAATTAACTACTGTATTGTGTAACAAGCGGTAGTGGTATGTATAAATAATAAGATTTTAATTACAATAAGTTTTCCAATTTGAATTTCAATAAAACTTTATTCGATGTTTACGAAAAGAATTGTCATTAGCAGTACAGTGTAGACAGTGTAGTAACAAGGGATATTATAGGGCTGTGGTAGCAGTGTTGAAAAGTAATGGAATAAATGTGCATATACGGAACTCCTGTTCGTCATACCTCGATTTACACTTACTTTATGTTTATAGAATTTGAGTTGAATGCGTTGTAAGCGAAATTGTTTCGAATTTGCTGAACCGTGTTGATTTAAGAAAGGGCTAACCGTCTTTTGGCAGGAGCACCTCGTTAAACTTAACGACCGATGACTTTTATTGCAAGTGGTCCTTTGTGTTACCATGCCACGTGAAAAAAAACTTCGAGTACATTGTAAACTCCCCTTTATACTATACGTGTAAGTTTTATTGTGTACTCATAAAAGACTAGTTGACCCGCCAGTGGATTCGCTCGCATCGTCTATGGGATATGAAGCCACAGAAATAATTACCTATAATACAATTAGTGGATGCTTGCAACATGTAGCCCCAACGGTTTAGGCTCTGAGTTGATATGAATTAGTCAGTCAGAACGAGTAAAAAAAACCAATTAAAAAGTATATACACTACTGTATTATGACCTAAGGACATGTGACGAATATCGCCGCCACTACACCGGATCGAAATTAGTTCACCTGATTCAGATTCAGTTGGAGTGGCAAAAAACAACGGTGCGTACGAATCCAGATACCAGGGCTGTCAGTTTGACAGCTGGCACTCAGCTAAATGTATTAATAAATGTAGAGGCAGTAGCGATTTATCCTATATGCATCCCATTAAATTTTTATAATTTACCTATAGAAAAATATTGGCCGAACGTGGAGCCAAAAAGTGGGACGAAATGAGAATTCTTAGATTAAAATTTAAATAAGGCCGAATAAGTCATACATTGCGGGAATAAAGCAGATTTTTTGTGGCCCGAACTTCCTTGGGATGGATGTGGCATAAATCGCCGTAGCACGTGGATTTTCCGAAGATCCTCAGGAGGGTGGCGACAGACTAATCACGGGCTTGAACCAACTGCCAGGACAGTCGAACCCGCTCTACCTCAACTTTTATAACTTATTTCCTGCAAGTAAGGGAAATTGTAAGGCTGCGTGTGGGTTGTTGCTCAGTCACCTGCACTGTAGTGGAGAAACATGTAAAACGCCGCCAGAGTCGACATTTTATTTAATGACGACAATGATGATGATGTTTCGACCATAATTTGGAACATTCTGAAAGTCTTCACAACTTGAAGAGTGTCTCGAGAAGAACATTTCCAGCCAGAACTGTCGAAACTAATTAATAAATAAATTTAAAATAATCCGCCTGTAAAATTTTAGGTTTATTAATTTCACGCATAATTGAAATTTGTATGCTCAGTCTTTATTTATTTTATATCGCAAGAATACCCTGAACAACCATTTGCCCGTTTTGACGTGCAAGCGTGCGAGCGGCTACATCAAAACTGGGCATGCACCTTTGAGAAAATATTACTAATAATAGCTCGATGGCATGCACTCACCGACTTTTCCACCCGCTAGAGGTCATAATTTTTGTCTAAATAAAAAACATAGTCATAAATTGTATGTCTAAACACACTCTACAAAGTTTATAAAATTTTTTTTTTGGTAACTATCACCAAAAAAAATAATTGCAAATAACTGTTTTATTTTCACTGATGTTTTTGACTTTTTCGATCGATATCTCGATAACGATGAACGGTAGGTGAAAATTGTGTATCACCTAGATTATAGCGCATACAAAAAAAAATTCATCACATCAAATTTTCGAATCTCAACAGAGAGATATCTAAACGCTTTTTTCAAGATGGCGGAAAATGCAACCAAGAAATTTTGGTCGAGCTTTCAAGTTAAGCATTTCTAGGCCTCTCACACGTAATGTCCCAAAGCAGCTTTCCCGGTTCACATTCTTTTAAAATGTATATAGTGACTGAATTATTAAGGTGCTGTTACTTCATGATGTCCATAAAAATTAGGGTTTTCGTATCGTAGGGTTTTCGTAACTAAGATATTGACGGACTTATAACATATTTTAACATATAAGAGTACAATAAAAATAATTCAAACATCTAATTTTACCTCTATAACAGTTTTTCTATAACAATAAAATTGTAATGATCATGAAACACTACATATAAAATAGCATTTTTTTATATACATTTACACTAACGAACACCATTTTTATTGAATAGTAAACATTATTTTTTTATGAATTTAGGTCGTTTTTACGAGATGCGCTTGCTTGGTTTCAAGTGAAAGAAATTGAATGAATTCAAGCTCTGAACTGACAGCGCCTTAAGGATTCGCTGAGATTGGTGGCCAAAGAATTAAAACAAATGACAAAAATTCAATTGTAATTTGTTTCTTGCCAAAATGCAGTCAACACCGCTCTTTGTATTTTTCGTATCTCTGCATCTGCTGCTGGCTTTAAACAAACTCTTCTAAGGTTACCTTTCTCGTTTTTGTACATTGCTTGAACATTATTTCTGTAATATAACATCGTGTATTTTTAAGCCGTTCTTACATTGAAGCCGTATAAACGTTTTGCGCGGTCGGTCACCGGATGCTAGGCAGCAAACATGACTTTAAATCAAAGTGTAACGACTTGAGTAAAATTAGGACGTGCACACATGCTGCGTCGATTGTTGTAAATTCAGAATAAACAATGTGAAGGGCTACTCATGCCACAGTAATCGGAACTAATCGATGACATTTGACAGCTAAAACTCTGTTTTATATAAGATAGGCAGTAAAATGAAGCAGAGTTTTGATCTCGCGGGCCGAACGGAAAATATCAAACGAGGGCACATCGGCAATGTCAAATAATATTACATACAAACACACTTGATTTACCGTCATGTCTTACAAGTTGGCGCAGTGTAGTCTATATTGGAATCAGCCTGCAGGAAACCTTGAAAACTATAAGGTTTATTAGCGAACGATGTAATACGCATACATAAAATCAAATTATAGTCGAAGCAAAATATTGCTATTTTTGCCTTACATAATCATGTCACGTACTCAGAGGTCACGTAGCAAGTGACTCAAGAGACTCAAAGTCCAATATCACGGGGTGACGAAGTACGAGTAAAACTACAGTTCTAAGATTTGGGTGGCACTGCAACTGTTATAGCTGAGAGTAGTGCTTACCATCAGACGCACGATTCACCTCCCATGACAGCATACACATTATAAGTGAGGTCATTGCCTAAAACCAAAATCATTCTGATTTTCAAGTACCTAATGAGTAAACTTCGCGGGCCGCTTGTACAAGCTTGCGGCCCCCTCATCGCGCAAGTACCTACCTACTCACTAGTTATTATAATAGTGTGTTAGTTCATTAAATATATGCCTACAGTTAGAGTTATCATTCAAAACGTCAAGCTGTAAATATTCTCAAGTAAGTAACATTTTACGAATCATTCATCTGTTGAACATTAAATTAGTAAAACACTAAATTGGAACTAGTTTAGTTTATAATACTATAATATTTAATATATTATTTATATACTATAATATTTCTTAATACCTTGTAAATAAAACTATGAATTACTCTCCTAGGTTTAGTTTATTAATTAAATCTGACAATTTTTTTGTTTCATTCTTATATATTTACTAGCTGCGCTTCGCAGTTTCACTCGCGTGGTGATGGGTGATGATGAGGATGAATCAAATATAGCGTATGTTACTCAGGCATAATGTAGCTTTATACTCGTGGAAGAGTTAAGTAGATTGACGTGTATCCATTATAAAGAAACAAACACTCATATACTTATGTTTCCTCTTTATTTTTAGAATAGATAAGGATTCCCATAGGATGGCCATTCATTCGTACCAAGGTACCAATAATGTGGCCTGGTTTCGCCACTATTGCGTATTTCAAAATGAAAAGTATTTATTGTGACATAACTGTAATAGTTAGACATATGGTAATGTTGACTTCTTTGTAGATATTGACGTCTTCTATAAAACTGGGGGGCAATTCTACTATTTCACAAATTTCAACAATCCAACCCTCTGCAACTGCAGTTCGACTCCGGTTAATTGTCGTTCAATAATTACCCAAAATGCCATTCTACTATTTCTGTAGACAAATTGGAACGTAACATCACGTAAACGTATCGTAAACGCTACTATATAATAGTTAAATATTAAACACTTATATTAGTTAGCGTCGTGTTCATGATCTATCGAGTTACCATAATATAAAATAATATTCGATCGCTGGCGTCAATAGAAACGTAACTGTAGCTGTACTGTTTTCTAATAGCAGAATAAGAATGCGTGGTAAATCAGCTACGGTTTGATTGTAGTTGAAACAAATTAATCACTGTCATCACTTTGCTCTAATGTCAATAGCATAGAGTATAGACTAATATTATATTATGGTCAATAGTTATCGCATACGCGATATACGGACTTTTTTTGGTATCTTTTCTAAACTTTGAGTCACATTGTCGAAGTTTTCATACGGATCCCTAACTTTTTGAAAATTTATTTATTTATTTATTTAGGCACACAAAACAGAACATTGTCACTAAATTTACAATTATAAAATTACAAAGTATTGTGCTGAACAATGTTCCTTAAATATGTGTACACAGCATGACTATATAAAACAGTTTAGATAAAGATAATTAAAAAAGCAGTTAATACAAATTATTTAGATAAATACGGATAATAGCCATTATCAGCTATTATAATATGATATAACGTATCAAGTCACCTCGGATGGCGACTTGGTCTCAGTAGAGAGAATGGCCAAAATATCCTTTTTAAACTTATAAATATTACCATTAAAGATATCTATATTAGTATTGTGATTTTTCTATATTAGTATTGTGAAAATATTATATAGCCTATGTTCATAAGGGAAAATGTAGGATTCTAATGCTAAAAGGTTTTTTGTAATCGGTCGAGTAGTTTTGGAGCCTATTCAATACAAAGAAACAAACAAACAAATATCAAATTCTCCTTTTTATTATAAGTGTAGATGTGTAGATGTAGATAGTGTAGATGTAGACAAAGTTCGATAGTTTAGCTCTTTTAACTTAAAATTAAGTTACCATTTGATACCGTTGATATAGAGCTGAAACATATTCTTAAAATACACTAATATATCATCATCATCATCTCAGCCGTAGGACGTCCACTGCTGAACATACGCCTCCCCTATGATTTTCCAAAAGGACCGGTTGGAAGCGGCCTGCATCCAACGTCGTCCTGCGACCTTCATCAGGTCGTCTGTCCACCGTGTCGGTGGACGACCTACGCTGCGCTTGCCGGTCCGTGGTCTCCACTCCAGAACCTTTCGGCCCCATCGGCCATCTGTTCTGCGTGCTATGTGCCCTGCCTACTGCCACTTCAACTGGCTAATCTTCTGGGCTATGTCGGTGACTTTCGTTCTTCTACGGATCTCCTCATTTCTGATTGGATCACGTAGAGAAACCCCGAGCATAGCCCTCTCCATGGCTCGTTGTGCGACTTTGAGTTTGTACTGTTGCATGCGAACAATAAACTACGTTACATTTAGGCTGATATTCGTGCTCCACATGTCTATCTTTTTCTACCGACTTTCAAAAAGGAGGAGTACCAGTGAGAGTCAATACGAAATACACTAATATATACTTTCAAACATTTCAATTGTAAACATCTTATGATATATTATATATACATATATGTGTATCTCTGCGTGCGTCTTGAAGAATTTAAGTTTTTAAAGTTCAAAATTAATTAGCGAATAAACCAGTTTAAAAAACAATTACTCCAATTCCACCACAATTACTGCAGATATTTTATTATATAAATGACTTCCTCGCAGCACGAAAATATTCGTATAAAAAGTTACATGTTTATTTTAAGTAACACTTTTGATTTATGAATGAACAATGTGTACAACGCGCGACTCGTAAGACGAATCCTTTGGGATTGTTTGGGAACGAATACTGACACAGTAAAATCAGTATGTGAACTTATGCTAAAATAAATACGTATAGTACACAAACATCTTTCTCTGACACATGATTTGTAATTTTCAAAGCACTTATGATGAGCACTTATATTAATATTTAAGAATTTACAAACATTAACAAAAATAATAATGTAAATAACCTTAACTAAAATTAAAATAACCTAGTCTAATAAATCGCCACCGGTGGGCAAAATTCCCAAAATGCTGGCAGCATTACCACGTCGTGTGGCAATACTTAATCTTTGCGCAAGATACAGGCCAGCATTTTGGTCATGTGTTGCTTCGTCCAGATGCCCAGACAGACTTAATTATGTCCATATGAATGCATATGACTTTACAATGTAGCCTAAACTTTAACGAAGGATTTTAAAGTAACCCTAGTAGGGTGATTTTGTCTCTATCAGATGTAAAGAAATGACAAAAATAGAATTATATTATTATATTCTTAGCGGTGACCGTATTCCCATACGTCTTAATGTTTATTTTTATTTAGATGGGGTAAAATTAACGGACATAAAAACCACGTCTTACCAAATGAATTTATACGTCATATAATATGTACAATGTTTCATGTCGGTATCATGAACATTAATGACGAAAGGAATGACTCGTTAGTGACAAATAGCTTACGCTTTCATATTTTTTAAGAATATACTATAAGAACACAAAGCTTGGAAAAAACATTAATCTAGACACCAGCTTCAAAATAATCATATTAATTCAACTCAATTGAAACCTTTTCCTTAATTTAATATGATAAGTAGGTAGAGCATGCAAAAGGGTCTTAGGAGGATTGCATAGCTAGTACTTTCCACACTAAAAGTAAAAACTTTTTTCTACCTCTTAACATTGTCCGATTTCAGTGATTTATTTTTTCCATGTAATCATCACATTGTTTACTATGCCCGTACGTTTTGTTTTTTTTCAGTTTCTTTAAGTTCTAAAAAAGAAAATGTATACTACTTTGAAATACTGAAAAAATCAAAACGTACAGGCATAGTAAACAATGTGATGATTACATGAAAAAAATATCACTGAAATCGGACAATGTTAAGAGGTAGACAAGAGCTTTTACTTTTAGTATGGAAAGTACTAGTTATGCAATCCTCTTCAATAGTGTTATAAGAAGGCATTTAAAAAGGACTAATCAACTATGCACAAATATACATGTAACATTCATATTATGTTTAATTATATGTCCATAGTCTGTCATCCTCAGCACCTTTTAAAAACGAACGAGTTTGCCTACTGCTTATTATAATTACTGCAGATTCTGCGTTCTGTCCACGTCTGATTGTTTTGGAAATAATCACAAGGGTGCGGTCACTCGCGCGTGATTTTAACGTAAACACACGCGCCCCGCGGTCTGCTTGGGCATGGCTTGCCGCCTAGCACCGGCCCAGCCTGGTGACTTATCGTTCCGAGTTTGGACGGAGGCAGGAATGTTTTAAAAACATGCCTTGTCAATTTTTATATATGTTTTTTGAAGCACTAACGCTTTCTTAGTGAAATCGAATTATAACAATTTTAGAGATAAGAATCCATATCCTCGGACGAGTTCGAACCGCGTCTTTTGACAATCCGTGTCAGATACCGTGACCGCTATGCCACTGAGACGCACGTCCGAATGAAATGAAATGTATATCGCTATTTGATTGCAAATGTAAGGCATTAACTTTTTGTCTATATTTATAAAAGAATATGAGGATACGATAATGAATTGTAAATAATGCTAATTGTATTATCTCTCATTATCCTTGTTTGGTTGGTTGTCATTTTTTTTTACCTCTTTTGTTTATTAAAACGGAGAAATGTTACATTATTTATTTACCTACATGGCAAAGTTGAATCCGGATTGCGGTAAGTTCAAAGAAGTGTGGCATAGGATATACATTTAAATAAAAGGAAGAAGGAAGGAAGCAAATTAACTTAAATATGATTAATTTATTAATTTCTTTAGTAACTTTATTTAGATTAGATAACATATATAATTTTACAAAAGGGATAATATAATTTAAAAAGTGTACTTAGTATATGTTACATTATATAGAATTTAGAGGCGTTTTTATCAAGTATTCGTGCATGTCCTTCTAAAAATCTATCATCACATCCATAACTTTGAAATGGATACTGAGACGATTTGTTATTGTTTATGTGATGGTCGTATCTGCAGTATATGGGCCCTTAAATGACCATGTTCTCCTCTTCTGTGAAGAAATGTGCACCATAACCTTTATTGGTAATTCTGTTTTTATTGAGCGATTAGGTTTTGACTTGCTTTGTCTGCGACATTTCATATTGGACATAGCTTCGCATATTTTTTTATGTTTAATATATACCACCTTAATTTCATTGTTTAATCATTTGCTACTGTTTTATGCTTGTAGTATTTGCTATCATATCTTTCATCATCATCATCAACTCAGTCGTAGGACGTCCACTACGACTGAGATGATGATGATGGTGATGATGAAGGGCAGGTAAATGTGTGTATAAAAATTACCAAAATCGGTCCGTAAATAGCGACGCAGCAAGCTTCCCTCTGTTTTATGGAAAGTACCCTCCCAATCTAAAATCGCTGCTGACAAAAAATATTGAACAGTAGAACATGCATACACCAAGTCCCCCATAATTTCCAAAAGAACCGGTTGGAAGCGGCCTGCCTCCAACGTTGTCCTGCGACCTTTATCAGGTCGTCTGTCCACCGTGTGGGTGGACGACTTACGCTGCGCTTGCCAGTCCGTGATCTCCACTCCAGAACCTTCCGGTCCCATCGGCCATCTGTTCTGCTTGCTATGTGCCCTGCCCACTGCCACTTTAACTGGCTAATCTTCTGGGCTATGTCGATGATTTTAGTTCTTCTACGAATCTCCTCATTTCTGATTCGATCACGTAGAGAAACCCCCAAAAATAATATCATTGGCTTCGGAGAATTATTCGCTCATTCCGTTCGCAGAACTTTCAGTCTTTTACTTCTGGGAGGCTCTGTGACGGCCTTGTCTCTTGTTATTATAAAACAAACCCCTAATTGTTAGAGACACCTGGTGACCTATCCGTTTCAATCAATCCCAGTTCTAAGTTGATTTCAACGTTTTTTACGTAGTTTTAACGTGTTTTACGTTTACAATTTTACGTAGTTTATAACAATAACCCTCCATTAAATATCAAATTGAGTATCGTCAATTGACAGAGTTTCAAACCATGCTATTATCAGTGATATTTTATTTAATTCTACATCTTTTTGTTATACGCTGTAGATTGTGATATTTAGTTGTTATTCAACTCCTATATTTGCTAATGATTACGTTTATATTACAAAGTCGAGTATATAAATTAGTGAGTGAGTGAATCAGCAGTATGTTTGTTTCGTGTTCACGCTGTAACGGCTAATCGGAATTGATTGACACTTGGAATATAGATTCAGATGCAAATTGATTATTTATTTACAAGAATGTTGTATAGATCTATGAGATGTAACAGTAAAGAGAATATATGTCCATCTATAACTATAACTATAACAATGGTGTGCAAAGTTATTAGTACTTAAAC
This sequence comes from Selenia dentaria, assembly GCA_917880725.1. NCBI lineage: Eukaryota > Metazoa > Arthropoda > Insecta > Lepidoptera > Geometridae > Selenia > Selenia dentaria. Next base: position 9,616,349 of record OU862895.1, on the reverse strand, counting down.
CATATCTATTTATCTATATAAATATATATATATTTCTGGAATGACATATCCTAATCACACTAATACTATAAAGGCAAAACTTTTTGAGTTTGACGAGTTTTGACGAAATCAACAATATCCGTTTATATTGTTTTGTTAATTGTTTATATTATTGTTATATATATTTTGTTGTGTTAATTATTGTTAGGAGAAGGTTCAATGAAAGAAAAACCAAGAAAACATGGGAGGATATGGCGAGGCCGAAGGCAGAGTCTACTACGCGAACAAAGTCGCGGGCAGTCGCTAGTACCATATAAATAAATAGACATTTTTTAAAGTATAAAATAGTCGATACAATAAAGAGGTATAGCTTGTATCCAGGATTAATACATAAGTTTTGCGGTCCTGGTATTTTTTCTGTGAGATAGGTATAAAAGTGCAAGTCGCTCCGCGTGGTGCAGCTTGTGTAACTAAGTACTAGTAGTTCTGCGAACAGTAGACATCGCGAGCACATAGTCTTATCAGCAGCGATCTTTCGCAGTACTTCATAACCTATTATGTCGGAAACCACTTGACCAATTATTCTCATATTCGAAATTCGTTTCTAAAGTCAGGTGCCTAATGTGTGTACCAAATTTTATTAAACTCGGTCGGTAAATAGCTCCGCAGCAAACTTTCCCCCTTTTTAGAAAGTAACCCCCCTCTCGCTGAAAATAATGATATTGAATTACCATTTAATTAGAACATGCATACCAAATTTCGTCAAGATTGGTTGAAAAATGCGATCTTTAGAGGAAGACCAACACACAACCTAACAAACACTACATACGGGCAGTCTTATGCCCCACCTTGGGGTTTATAGATTAGCTTTTATTATACTTTTCTACCGACTTCCAAAAAAAGGAGGAGGTACTCAATTCGACTGTATGTTTTTTTTATTGTTGTTACCTCATAACTTTCGACTGGGTGAACCGATTCTCAAAGCTCTTTTCGTTTGAAAGCTGGTGCTTCCCGTGTGGTCCCATATAAATTTCATCAAATTCGGTACAGTAGTTTTTGAGATATACTCCAATAACTGAATAGAATGGAAGTCGGTATTAATTTTTTCAAATTGTACTTGTTTTATTCTGTAAATATTTGTATCTTTCTTATCATTATGCTGTCGGTACATTTTAAGAAGTCACAAAAAACAATTTTTCAATAAATATCGCGCGCGTTGAGCAGTCACGAGCGGACTAAATGTAAAAGCGTTTCAATGTGTCCTATTTGAGATGTATTTAGGAAGTATTTTTGTGCTTCTTAACATATCTATGCATATTTTTTTCAACCATTACCCAGTAGCAATTACTGTTACATACTGCATTGTAAATTATGTACAATTCATGGTTGATCACTCTTTATTGCCGTACAATTAAATTAATTACAGAAATTAGTCCATGATATGAAAAAAATCGATTGCAACATTCATACTTCTTTGTAATCGAATGTTACATGTGATGTAACTACTAAGTATTAATATGACCACTACTTTCGAGAACTAAGTGAAAATCATTTATTTAGTTTAAGCATCAAACTTTTCACTTAATAACAAGCATAAGGCTCCCTTGTGTTAAGAGGATAGCATAGCAAGTACTTTCCATACTAAAAGAAATAACTCTTTTCTAACCCTTAACATTGTCCCGTAACACGTTCAGTATTTCAAAGTAGAAAAAATCAAAACGTACGGGCATAGTAAACAATGTGATGATTACATGAAAAAAAATCACTGAAATCGGAAAATGTTAAGAGGTAGAAAAGAGTTATTTCTTTAAGTATGGAAAGTACTAGCTGTGCAATCCTCTAAGGCGGCAACCTCTGACTAAGATATGAACACACATACTCGAAAATCGCTATTGACAAAAAGATACGTTTAATAGTAGAACATGCATACTTACCAAGTTTCTTCAAGATTGGTTGACAAATGCGACCTGTACAGGAGAACCAACATACTCGTATTATAACCTAACAAACATACGGACAGATTAAAGTAAAGGAGATCACCCAGATTGGGCTAATTTTTATTTTGCCGGCCAACAATTATAAACACATTATTTTATATAGAACTCAGTATTATAAATATTGTTTATTACTACACCAAAGTTCTAAGGTTATTTTTTAGGATTATATTTAGCTTTGAATATTTCACCACAGAACCTCGAAACACAAAGAAAATCGTCTAAATAACTAACCGAATGGTATCCTAGACTAGGAACAAGACAGCGTAGGAGACCATATCAAAGATGGAGTGAAAATTAAAAGAAGACTGCAGGAGTACTGTGGAGCAGATTATATTACAACGGCAACTATTGGAAGAAACTGAAAAACACCTATGCAAAAGCAAAACAACAGCAAGGTAGCCGTCCGATGTAACAGAAGTTGCATGGAGAACTAAAGAGATGGCAAGTTGCGCTGCACGGTGAAAAGTACTCAGAGTCGCGATGAGTACGAGCAAGATAGCATGCGACGCAAGCGCAGGCCAGTACCTGCGGTGATACCTAGATACCTTTTGTACATTCCAACTTGCACATTATTCCGAGAAATATCACAATAATTAGGTTTTATTCTACATAAAAAATAGATATTTTAAGTTTGAATATTATCTTTCAGACTTAATTTACAACTTAACTCTAATAATAAAAAAATGGTATGTCATGTTATATTAGAATATTAAATTTATTTTAGTTGGCAGGCACTTTAAAAATTAGCCCAAAATTGCTCCTTTGGCTAGTTAAAGCAGACACACCGCTCGCTCGGTCAATATTTTTTTTTTAATGCTTGGAGATTCGAAAACAACTGCGTTATTGGATTGTGAGTTACCTAAATATGTCATTATTTGATACTGTGGAGTTTTGGGGATGTGCGCATGGTAGCCCTGTGGCCCAGTTGTTATTAGTACAAAGTGCACGATATAAATGCAGTACCTAAGTACTATGAATTTATGCAGTGTTGTTGGTCGCGGTCGTAAACTCCTGTCAGCTTGATTTAAATTGAAACTGTCCGCCATCCGTAAATTAGAGAATTAATACTGCTGATATATTTTACAATAGCTGGTGCCCGCGACGTCGTCTGCGCAGGATAAGTACTTCGGGTAACTTATCTTTAATTATCTTCTCCAAAGCCTTAAAATATTTATATGATTATATGAGTAAATTTAAGTATTTAATAAATCAATCAGTAAACACTAATAATAAAATACAGTACATATGTACATGTAGTAAACAAATATAAAATTATTTACCATGAAAGAAACTGTCATTACATTTGACCTTTGACGGTATTTGTGTTACATTTCATCACCCTTGTCGGTCTATATGCACGTGTATCGAACTCTCAAAATATTAACAGTAGAACATGCATACACCCAGTTTTGTCAAGATTGTTTGAAAAATGCGACGTGTACAGGAAGATATCCAACCTAACAAACATGCGGAGTTGAAAGTCAATTGCTCCAAAATAAGTATGTCTGGTTGGTTGGTATGGATGGATGTTTTTACTCTTTCACGCAAAACCTACTGAACCAACGTAGCTTCAATGTGTAAAACAGGTAGACAATGACCTGGAATGACACATATATAAATAAATAATAAATAAATAAATATTCCACAACTATCACACAACGCCATCTAGTCCCAAGCTAAGCAGAGCTTGTGTTATGGGTTACTTATTATTATGACAGGTTACTTTTTATTCCGACCCAAAGAGTACTTGCCGAAGCAACCCCTTGGGAACTGCTTATTCCACGTGGACGAAAGCGCGAGTAGTAGCTAGTATACTTAACAAAAAAACAATATTGCAGACAGAAACTATCTTCGTCGTGGCATTGGATAGTTGAAATATATCAGGCAGAAAATCTCATTTAACCCGTCACGTGTCACGCGTACACCATGTGTACGTTTATAAAAGTGCTAAGCCATGTCGCGCATACACAAATTGTATTCCTACACATTTTTAGACCTCGAGTTTGTAACTAATGTTGTCAGATCCAATACACTCCACCGGTATAAACTTGCTCAACCGAAAAACACTAGACACGGGACGGGTTAAATCAATGTTTGCCTGACAAAATAACGCTACACCCTATAACACTGTGGGCCTAGCACGAATAATTGCGTAAGTGTAACGTAATCGAATCGTATCGAAAGTTTTAACATATCACGCTTCGGCGTACACACCATGAGTTATCCGTGTCCTAGATAAATGACAGTTTGTACTGTTTCACGTGAACGCGTTACGTAACGTTATACTTACGCAGTTATTCGTGCGAGGCCCACTGCAGTGCGATTCTCTAATAAATAAATAAATAAATATTCCACAACTATCACACAACGCCATCTAGTCCCAAGCTAAGCAGAACTTGTGTTATAGGTACTAGACAACTGATAAACATACTTATATATTTCTAAATACATAAATATTATAGATAAATTACACCCAGACACAGAACAAATGATCGTGCTCATTACACAAACATTTGTCCTGGGTGGTAATGATTCGTCGATGCGCTCGTCGACGAGCTCACGGATGTCAAATACATTATGAGATATCGCCTTTGTACACAAGGTTGTTTTTCCAACGTTTCTTGTCATCTCATTTGTTTCACGGATGTTATAAAAAATGCAACGATGTTTGCTCTTAGAGAATCGCACGGCAGGTTTGATCTCTTTGACTTTTACAGTAAAAAAATATGACAGACGAAGAAATCTATTGACTATTGTTTTGTTTATTTGACTATTTCAAGAAGTACCCAAGTTATTAAGTAAGTAAGTATCTAAGGTCGTTAAGTAAAAGCTCCGTATTATCACAAACATGCATATTCAAATAGAAATTGTACAATAAACATGTACATTTCCAGTACTGAAGATATAATTTAATGTTTCTTGGCATTCAGTTTCCAGAGTATTGAGTTATAATGGGTACGATTTTCGCCGAAACATCCCAGTCGGTAGTTCAAGTAATAAAAGTAAGTGGATATAGCGTTTATGGTTCAGTTTTATGTGAATTCGTATTACTTGCGCCATCTAGAGCTTCCATGATTAAACTATGCATTACGGACACGTTAAGACCCTGGAGATTTACGCGCGGTCTTCAATCCCTCACGCTTGGAATGCGCGGTCGATGACGGCATGATGTAATATTGAAAGACTCGGGAGATTTACGCACGGTCTTCAATCCCGCACGCTTGGAATGCGCGGCCGATGACGGCATGACGTAATATTGAAAGACTCGGGAGATTTACGCACGGTCTTCAATCCCTCACGCTTGGAATGCGCGGCCGATGACGGCATGATGTAATATTGAAAGACTCTGGAGATTTACGCGCGGTCTTCAATCCCGCACGCTTGGGATGCGCGGCCGATGACGGCATGACGTAATATTGAAAGACTCGGGAGATTTGCGCACGGTCTTCAATCCCTCACGCTTGGAATGCGCGGCCGATGACGGCATGACGTAATAATGAAAGATTCTGGAGATTTACGCGCGGTCTTCAATCCCTCACGCTTGGAATGCGCGGCCGATGATGGCATGACGTAATATTGAAAGACTCTGGAGATTTACCCGCGGCCTTCAATCCCGCACGCTTGGGATGCGCGGCCGATGACAGCATGACGTAATATTGAAAGACTCTGGAGATTTACGCGCGGTCTTCAATCCCGCACGCTTGCGATGCGCGGCCGATGACGGCATGACGTAATATTGAAAGACTCTAGAGATTTACGCGCGGTCTTCAATCCCGCACGCTTGGGATGCGCGGCCGATGACGGATGACGTAATATTGAAAGTCTGAAGATTTACGCGCGGTCCTCAATCCCGCACGCTTGGGTTGCGCGGCTGATGACGGATGACGTAATATTGAAAGACTGGAGATTTACGCGCGGTTTTCAATCCCGCACGCTTGGAATGCAATTTGTTCAATCAACTCGAACAAGTACTGTTTAAGGACTTTTACGCATTCAATCAATTGCGTAGGTCGTCAGCCGCAACCACGTATGTTATCTAGGTTCAGAGTATTCTTAATTAGTAGTAGTATTGTTTCACTTGACCTACGTCAACAATTTGATCATGAGAAGTATGATAAACACAGCTTGGTTAATATTAGAAAAGTCGGGAATATATAAAAACATTTTATAGAATCTGAGTTGGACAATTATCGCGAGTTCTGTCCATAATTATTACGAGTATATACTAGCGACTGCCCGTGACTTTGTTCGCGTAGTAGGTGAAAAAGAAGTAAGACACAAAGAAACCAAAGAGACAAAGGAGGATTACAACTTGCATCGTTGTATTCTTAAAAAGACAACGATGCAAGTGCAAATCCTTGTAAATTGAATAAAAAACTATTTGAAAACAATGTTTCCACTGAAATTTCTTTCAAGTTATTTTTGGTATATTGGTTCTAATTTTTGTGTGGGTCATTTATAGTAAATATATTAATATAATTATTTACGTTAATAAGTGCGTCTTTGTTGCTTAATTTGAGATATATGGTTCTATTTATTTTTACTGTCTGTAAACTTTGTTAACAACCTATATACTTACCAATCGCACCGCGCTCATTGCCAAAGCGTCTCATCCGCGAAAAATCGTCGTCATATTGAAATTGATCACGATATACCTACTGGATTATTTTAACCCGTATTTCGCCGGCTTCAAAAAGGAGGAGGTTCTGTGTTCAACTGTTTGTTTTTTATGGAATGTTCACCGATTCCTCAATTGCGGTCCGATTCTCAAAATTGTTCATTCATTTAATAAAGTGTACTTCCGAGGAAAATTTAAATTTCATCAAACTCGGTCTTGCTGTTTTTGAGTTACGCTCCAATAACTGAAAAGTGTTTCGCCTATAAGTAACAAGCTGAAAATATAAAGGGTGAAAAAATTATGGAACTGACTTCAACACTACAAAAATTGTGAAGTAACTTGTCAAAGTCGGTACCATGCGCACAATATTGTGATAATAGGTACGTTTGAACTATCATGGTACCGACTTCAACAAGTTATTTCATACTTTTTTTAGTGTTCAAGTCGGTTCCACATTTTTATGGTAAATAAACTTTACATTTAAGTTGAAGAGTGTTTGAAAAGTTGCAAAATCATGATGACTAAAGATTTCACAGGAATCCAAAGACGCTCCCTAAGCCAAGTCGTTATTCAGGTCCGTTCTACATTAATTTAAAGTGGTTTATTCCGTTTTTACGATCTTGGGCGCTGTGATTGGCAGTTTATTTCGCTCTGTTTGGTTAATGATCCTTAAATTCTGCAGAAGTATAAAATATGGATTATGTTCCAAAAGATGATTGGATTCGATGAGCCAATAACTTAAGTTTTGTATGTTAGAAATACTATTGAGTTATTAAGCTTCTCCACACAGGCGCAGTTAATATCGGATCAGGCTGGGGAATTCTCAAAGCTTTACTACAACCTCATAATGCGTGTTCATGAATGATGGGCATCGTTGTAGGTACAGTGTTGCATTCAAGTACAATTAATTAATACCGGCTGACTATGGGCGTGATACTAATTGAATAGTCATAATAATTTCTCAGGCTTTGACAACTTTGAACGAATTAAATCGCGTTATTTTATATGATTTTCTACCGACTTCCAAAAAGGAGGAGGTACTCAATTCGACGGTTTTTTTAATGTTTGTTACCTCATAACTTTCCTTAGAGTGAACCGATTCTCAAAATTATTTTTTTGTTTGTGCTTCCTGTGTGGTCCCATTTTGCAATGCATTTTGCAATTTCATCAAATTCGGTCCAGTAGTTTTTGAGTTACACTCCAATAGAATAGAATGGAAGTCGGTATTAATTTTCTCAAATTGTACTTGTTATCCCTACGTTTCGAAAACGTTTTAGTAAACATCGTACTTTTGAAATTGTATGAACTACAACCTGTTGTCCTCATTAACTCGTCCGCATCAGGACAAAAAATAACAATAGATTTATGAATGAAACTTGCCTGGAATGAGAGTTGCTGATTCGGACGGGTTAAGAAGTTAAAAGTCACTCAACGAGCAATGGAGAGGGCTATGCTTGGGGTTTCCCTGCGTAACAAGATTCGAAATGAGGAGATCCGTTGGAGAACTAAGGTCACCGACATAGCTCTCAAAATTAGCAAGTTGAAGTGGCAATGGGCAGGCCACATCACTCGCAGAACTGATAACCGATGAGGTAGAAGGTTCTCGAGTGGCGAACTCCCTTATAAGAGCTATATTTCTGTTCAAAAATATTCATTTAGCCATCTTAGTATCTTAATAATACGTTTGAACCGCAACTAAATACATATAAAATGGTATGTGATCGCAGACACAGTCGTAAAAACGTCTTCAATATTATAATTTTAGCCATTTTGACTCGTAAACTTTATGTCCTGTAATGACATTTACTTCGTCTGAGAGTTTCGGTTCTGAGAATTGGAAAATGTCTATATGACCAGTAATGCATGTTTATACAGCAACCTATTCCATCAGGAAATTAATAACCCTTACGTAGTATACAATAAAATCGATATTCGGCTTTGTCTTTATCCGTTAACTCATCCTAAACTATACGCAGCGAATTTATTTTGATGTCGTTTTCGCCATTATTTACAATTTTTTTAACAGAAGGTTTATATAATTTAAGTTTTTATATTAAGTGTACATGTTAATTGTAAACGCTGTTGAATTACCGAAATAAATAAATAAATAAATAATAAAACCTAATTAAATTTTTATGTAAGTAAAAAAACTCGTAAAGTTATGATCACTAATAATACAATACTCTTATTGATAGTTTAATAAAGGTCTATCCATATGGAATATAGTAGGTTTCTACGTCATATATTTTAAAGATGTCTACCATCAAGTCACTTTTTTTTCTAATTTCCATCCACAATTTACTAAAATACGTGGTAAAATATATACTTATTTGATTTAATTATTTTAAATTTCTATTTAAGCTGTAAAGGATTAAGACGGAGATACAGATGCACAGAACGGTTTAAAGAGTTCCTTCTAAGATCGTTCCGTCTAAATAACCGTAAAATATGAATGAATTTAACTGCTAATTGAGTTACTGACTTCGTATCTATATTGCAGCACTTTGATGTGTGATTTCGGCTTCCGCTCAAAAGACGACCTTGCCTTTAATTAGATTTTTTAATGACTTTTTAATCAGTTTTCGATGTTTTGGTCGTAAGGTGGCAATACTTTAGATTTTGGGCCACCTATATTAGGACGGTTTTAGAAATGTTTAAAACAAAACTGGTAAGGTAAAGTTATATTATACTGATTAAAATTTTTATGCGATTTTAACAGCTCATCTTTATATTTTATTTCGGTTTTGAGCATAGTTTATTTGGAAATTGTTTTCTTATTGTTCCAAAGTTCACAATCCTTATTAGTTTACTAGAGGCTGCCGACGACTTCGTCCGAGTGTGATAAGGTTATCGTAATAAAATAAGATATATACATAAAAAGGGTTAAAATGTTGTCTATATGTTACTTCTGATGGTTAATAATAATATAAAATAAATGAAAAGGTTTAAAATGCAGTCCATCTTACTGCTGGGTATAGAGCTACTTATATTTCAAATTTCATCTAAATGGTTGGACATGTGGAGAGAATGAATGAAATGAGAATGACTAAACAGGTATACATGGGACAAGTAAACGGAAGTGTTGGAAGGGGAAGACCTAGGCGAACGTTCCGAAATCAGATTGAAGATGTTCTGAAAAAAGGCCAGGTCAAAAGTACCCTAAACCGACGCTTATGTATGAAAGGATTGATGAGTATAGATGAAGCGAAAGAGATATGTCAGGATCGTAGTAAGTGGAAATCCGTGGTCTCTGCCTACCCCTACGGGAAAGAGGCGTGATTTTATGTATGTATGTATGTTCATCTAAATCCGATAAGCCGTTTAAAGATAAGAAGTATGATAAAATGCACACTCACTCACTCTCTTACAAATATTAGTGTGATTGTAAAATATAATCTACTTTATGAGTTGAAAACTCCGAACTGCTTTAACCGATTTATTGCGTATATTTTAATCCCGACGTTTTTAACATTTTTCACGTTGGATACGTATTTTAATACATTTCACATTTTTCTATATACGTATGTTGTTTTATCAACCGACTTCCAAAAGGTTCTCAAGTCGTAATGTATATTTTTTATGTATGACTACGCATAAATTTTTACAGAGTAGGTACTTACAGAGTAGCCCAATTTTTTTTTGTTGTGTGTAGTATACAGTAAACGCTCCTTATTCCCGGGGTATATGTTCCATAAATATGCTGCGAATACAGAAACCGTGAATACGGAATGGTAATTTATATGGGATTATAGGGGATACGTTCCCAGGTGACAAAATAAAAAAAAACAAATATATAAAAAAAAAATTAAAGTTTTTGAACATTTTGATTGATTATCGTAAGACTTAGGCAATGGTTTGTAGAATGTTGTAATTTTCTCTTGCTTTCCGACTGATACGCAGCAGTCGCACTAGCAATTTGCCTTTTAAAAATAAGAGGCAATTTAGGTAGAGACGTGTTACACGATCACAATTTTTGAGTTTTTTCAACGAATGTGAAAGACGAAACAATAAAACACGCAAAGCGGCTTTTACCATAGAACGGAACATTTAAAATAAGATTTGATAATAAGGAATAATAAGGTTGCTTTCATTCTGTTTGTTTACATTCTCAAAAATACCGATCGCAGCGAAGGCGGCTAATGCCAAATCCCTCGGCGATATCATTTAACAACATACTTTAGGCGAAGACGATATATACTTACTAACTACATAATTATAACAAATATTTGTCTATATGTGCTCGTACTCGAATTAACAGTGGGCCCCAAACTAGGCTGAGCCTGTCTTCTTGATCTTGATGGCCCAATAAGATCTATTTTACTCTTTTTATTAATCCATTTGACGGCATTTACAAAGGATATTGGCTTGGATACCTATTCGAAACCTTTTATTATTATGTATGTACTTATTAGATCCGCGAATAAAGAAATTTTTAGCCGCGAATATAGGAATTGGGTCTCATTTTTTTAATCCGCGAATAGTGAAAATGCGAATGAAGGAAGCGCGAATAAGGAGATTTTACTGTACTTCCTTGTTTGGGTGTAGTATGTGCTATGAGACAAGCCGAATGCCGCAATTCTTGGAGAAAAATAGTCCAGAAGGCCATTCATGGTGGTCACGACCCTCAGTTGTTAGGAATCGATTAAGAAGAAGCATACTTCCGAGGAATGGGACCACCCATTTAAATTTCATCAAATTCGGTCGAGCAGTTTTTGAGTTACACTCCTATAACTGTGTTCCATTTTCAGGTAAAAAAAAATGTACTAAACCAAAAGATAGATGGTGATGATGCTTTTTTTTATAAATATATCAGTGAAGAAAACAAAAATAAAAAATATTCAATTTTAGTCAAACAGTTTTTTAATTGTTTACTATGTAAAAGAAAAATAATAGGGAGCAATATGCTTTTAATAAACAAAAGAAATAAATGTCGTTCAGTATTAACAAATTGTCACAATACAATATCGTCATTATTCTGACTAACATGATCGAACACTCATTGTTTAACAAAGTCCGATTCAACGATATAATATAATTTAGTTACCATGACTGTTTCCATATCCCGGCAAATATTAGACGTTGTTTCAAATAACTCGAGTGTTAATGTTTAATAATATTAGATATCTCGATTTACATTACCGTGTTAATGTTTGAACGCTACTGTAAACATGGCCGAGAATATTACGGTGTGTTTATGATTGTCGCCGATGGAAACTATGCAAAATGACACGTTTTCATGAGAATAATGTGTGCTGGGGACAATTCTGTTGTATGGGTTGGTTGGTCGTAGAATTGTAATAGTGTCGTGATAGCTGCAACTTGCCATTGTACCAGGCTACTTGCCTGACTGAGCCGAAGAACCTGAGAGCCCGTCTTGGTTCATACTAGCGCAATGCCAAGTATTCTGTCGCGAAGAACAACTTTACTGTGTAAGGGCGCTGTAACGGGTGAAAATACTAGGAGAAGGAGAGTTTAAAGCTAATGTCTTATTGCAATTGCAATGAAATGCGACACAAAGCTGGAGTTTTAAGCTGTCATGAGCAAGCATGGCACTCACCATCAGATGCCGAAGCACAAACAATCAGCGAAAAAGTATTTCTATCGAAATCGCCAACGCGTCACACTTCGGACTACACACTATGAGTTATCTGTGTCACTGTTGCCTTAGTAAATGACAGTTTGTACTGTACTGGTTCACGTGCCACACTTTACGTTACACTTACGCATTTATTCGTGCTAGGTCCACAGGTGCACAAGCACTTCTTGACCATGTCATCGTGTTTTTGCAATGCATGGATTTACGCTTTTAAAATGATATTACAATTACAGGCCAAACCTACTTAGAGTGCGTACTAGACTTCGATACTAGAACTCGGTTATTCAGTTTGTTGAAGAAGAGTGAAGGGTCTATCGCAGTAGAGTTCCGATGGCGTATATTTTATATAAAGTCGATTTAAGTAGAGTTTCATTGATAATTTAATTGGCAGTGAGCAATAAATATAACAAGCCAATTAATAATAATATCGTTCATAAAGTTTAAATCCCTATGGGCAAGTATGGGCACACACATTCAATGTACAAGAAACATCCAGAGAGCTAACGGATCTCATATTCTTATCACACAATACATCTTTAAGATCTGACCTATATCTTATCACCTTTAAAAATTACGACTTAGGACAACCCAAGAATAACGTCCCAAGACGTAATTCTTGAGTAGTGGTGGTGGCAATGAAATGTAACATATTATGTCTATTGACAGAATTGAGGCCTGATCAGAGACATGGGAAATGTAATAACTTTAATAACATGATTGATTCCAGAGTTTTATTTATGATTTCCTCTAGCCATATGTCGAGACTAGTAGATAATTGATGTAATGGAGTAATTGTTTAACATCAAGGTTTGCATAATATAATTGAAACAAAGCTACGATCTGCTACGAGTTCAGGGGACATATTCCAGAATCCAGAAGTAGGCTGAGTGTGGATATTTATATAGGCTTAAGTACTGCAGGGCTATCTCAGTTGCTAACAAAAGTTGAATGAAATCTTGAAAAATGGCGGCTTTATAAATAATACATAAACAACATAACAAAATAACAAACAAACACATTCGCTCACACTGTCATTATTATGCGATTAGTTGTTTTAAGTGTGAAAAACTGACTCAAATATTTTTAATATTTGTAGAAAAGTATGACTTAGATCCACTAATGTCAACACTCTATGTGTTTTTGAACGAAATGGCAAAGAGCTGCGACACCTCATCCATCTCTGATCTTGGCCAGTCAAGTTATTTATGACTCTTGTCAAACTAGAATTGAGATCCTTAGCACAATACAAACAGTATGGGCACCAACCTAAGTATGGACATTTGCGTCGAATTCAATGGAGAAGGACTATAGTAACTAAATAATAGTATTTGAGAGGATATCAATATAACTAGTTAAATATTCGTAAAGTAATCACATTTTTTTGTCAATTTCTGTGTAAATTTTTCAAATTTACGTTTCGTAATAGAGCTAAGTCATCACTGACCATCAAGGCATATAAAAAACTATCAATATTAAAAAGCCAAATTAAAAGTTATGTGTCTATAATGTAAATTATGTACTTACAAAAGTATCATTAGGTATATACTTACCTACAAATTTTTGTATAAATTTTTTTTATGTAATATATTTTATGTAGGTAAGTATGATAAGTTGATAACAGGGCGTCATCCCTCAATAAATTTTAAATCATAGTAGGACATCGTATCAGCACAATCTCAAGTATAGAATTATATTATTGTACTAATAGTTCTGCACACAGTACAGTAGATCTCGCAAGCACAGTCTTATCAGCGGCAATCTTGACCAATTTTGCTAAAATTATATATGTCGTTGGTACCCAATTTATTAACGATTGTTTTCAAAATTGTCCAGTTTTTAAACTTTACAATATATCATCTTGGCAACCACTAGACTAAATATGCTCATGTTCGAAATTCCTCTTTCAAGTCAGGTACCTAATGTGTGTGCAAAATTTTATCAAAATTGGTCGGTAAATAGCGCTGCCGCAAATTCCCCACCTTTTTAGAAAAATTAACTCGCACCACTTTAAAAACGCCGAAGACAATAAAATTATATTGAATAGTAGAACATGCATACCAAGTTTCGTCAAGATTAGTTTAAAAATGCGACCTATACAGGAAGACCAACATAATAACGTAATATATCCGTATGATTGTTGTCAGATGAAAATCAATTTGGCAAGTTAAAGCCGAGACGCTTCGCTCGCTCGAAAAGTTACAATGTCTAAAGTGTCGATTCAGTGTGCTTGTTAGATTTTGAGACTGCCGTGGCTCTTCGTATTATGTATAGATATTTAAGGCTGGTTCATATTACGCTGAACACTATACGTAACAGACATTGTGAACAACATATACAAACGACTACCTAGATGAAGTAAACTGTCCATACTGTATGTATTGAAAAGTTGAAAAGTTCTACACTTCCGAAGAAAAGTAATTCCAAACTGCTAGAATATCACGTTTTAATGTTTCTCATTGAATAACCAATAATTCGTTCGGCGTACGCTCGTAAATGGCGATGGTAAAAACTTAAGCCCAGTCACACTGGCGCTACTACGGCGCTTAGTAACCTAACCTTTAAGTTGGAGCAGCTAGTAACAGTCACGTTAGCTCAGTTACTATTTTTTATGTAGCTCTGATATCACGTTTACTAAACTCATTTACTAATTTTGATTTTGTAGCTAAAATATGAAATGAGTGCAGGAAGGTTATTTTGATTCTAAAGCAGCCTGTAACGTCTATCGAATCTAAGATATAAGAACTCGTAGCATCTCCTTGCAACTTTGAAAGTCGACGATGACGATTTAACAATTAGGGTATTTCTACGTTAATATTAAAGGCAAGTTGCGTATGTATCACAGATATATATGTATCATAGATAAATGTCTTCCCGTGTCCGAACTCTGAACCCAGACCAAGCGTCAAGGTTGGCCACCGCTGCTTACAGTCCGCGCGTTGCCGCCGGATAACCGCTAAAAGTAAATTAATTAACTGAATTAATTAACTGCAATAACCTGAAAAATTCAAGTTCCGAGCAAGGACATAATTTCCTATCACATGTTAGTTATTTTAAAATTATATTATGCGTAAAATCACGGAATTCAAATTGATTAAAAGGTAGACACGCTTGGTTTCAATACAAATCGTAATACTTGCGTTACCTCCTCCTTGCGTCGTATTCCTCAGTGATGAGGGTCGTGACCTCCCTTCGGAATCACCTTCTGTCTTATGATTGTTCTCCATCTGTTTCTGTTTCTGGCGGCGTGGAGGGCGTTGTGAAACGTAGAGTCGAGCGCGGTGCGGATCTGGTCGGACCAACGTATTGGGCTGCGACCACGAGGCCTTTTCCCGTCTACTTTTCCGGTTCCGGTTTTCCGGTTTTTGCGTTACCTATGGTACATATATTATACATGTCTGGTATGTAGCTACTGCAACCGTGTTTGTGTTACACTTCTGTGACATATTGATCTTTTTATGGTTTTACTATGAATCGCTTAAGTCGTTGTCAAAATAGGTAGCAGGATTTATTTTTATATTTTATAATATCTAATAAAATTAAAATAAAATTGTGTAAATGGCGACTCTTTGCCAGCATCATACCGTAGTCGCGGCTGTACGGTTGAGTCTTAAAAAGTTTAGCACTCAATGTCAGGAGTAGGGAGGTGTACTCGTAAATAAAGTCTAACGTGCCAGTTTTATTACTTTTTCGCATTGGCTAGTGCTTAGTTGGTTTTTTGAATTGGCTTCTTGTGAACCTGTAATAAAATTTATGACTTTACTATATAATTACACTCTTAACTTTGTTAGGAAAAAATATATATTTTTGTACGTGTAGGTAATAATTATTGTTTACGTAGAATATATTGCATATAATATTTTGGTATGAAAAACGAGATTCGCGGATAGTTCCATTCCATCTATATACACAGTAGGGGCAAAAGTCTCGACATGTCGCCACAGTGTAGGATTTATCGGTAACGCGGCCTGTTACGAGAATATCCGCAGCTAAGGTATATTTGCAATCTTTGGTAATCTTATAACTGACGTTACGATAGCTATCTCGGTGCTAACATATCGAGACTTTCAAGAATTGAACATGCTCGCGGCTCTCTAAGCTTTACATTTTCACAAGCCCTTACTGTTACTATATACCGAGTCGTATCAGTATTGTAAACTGGTTTATAAGCGTAGGTTTAGGGATCAGCACAATAGCTCATAATTCGTGAAATCTAACGGAATATCTGCACGTTTATCGTTTAATTACGATGTCTATTATAATCTTGGCGTCAATAGAAATCACATTAATATCTTGTCTTGCTCTATATCTCTTTCTGCAACACTATTGTAGTGTAGGTTTGAAGTGGAAATGTTTTTGTTAGTATAATTATATTTAACTGTTAATCCATGCCTCGTTTATTCAGTGGCCCGCAAACGTATGTATTCAAGGAACTGCGAGCCAAAGGATTTATAAGTAAAATTTCTGAGAAAATGCTATTTCTGCGGTTAGTACTGAAAACCACGACTGGGATGATTTGAGCTATAGACATAATTATACTATTTATAATATATTTTGAGGAGTTGTTGAACTTAGAATGAATTTTTCCGAATTTTTACATAAACTTAGTTCAAATATTGTCATTTTAGAGAGAAAAATTCACATCCTCGGACGAGATTCGATCCCGCGTCTTCAGAGTATCCGTGTCAGATCTGACCCCATACGACGGTTAAAATCAAATAGAGAGTTAAAATTTGATGCTTGGACCTCGTGCCTCGGTGATCTAGTGGTAATGGCGTCTGACACGGATTGTCGAAAGACGCGGATTTGAATCCCGCCCGAGAGTGTGAATTTATCTCTCTAATATTTCAATATTTGGTATCGCTACGCAGACGTTAGTGCTTTAAAATCATTTTATAATATTAGTTCAAATATGTTTTCCTTTATTATGTGGAATCGTACTTTTGTACATTTACCATTCCTGAAGTAAAATTATTATTGGTTATGAGTAAATGTTGGATCAAGTGATATTTATATATATTCCAGTAGTCAAGTCACAGTCACATAAATAAGTCATTAAGTCACTGGCCTGTCTAAGTTACGTCTATCAAAGTAGACGCGTTACTAAAACTTCATAAGGCGATTGGTGAGGGAAACACAAAAACTATATTTCATTATTTTGTACACTTTGCTTACACTCATGACCATTACAAACACATAACGCTTGATAATCCCCAAAAATTATACGTCAAAACTCAAAGAAAAGTCAAAGTCAAAGTCAAAATCATTTATTCAATTTAGGCATCAAAGACGCACTTATGAACGTCAACTTTTCATTATAATGTACTTTAAAGACTCTACCGCCGCGTTCCAAAATATATAGAGCCCACCGAGAAGAAGCGGAAAGAAACTCGGGGCCATTCTTTTTATATGGATGTTTACAATGTGTCTACTTAGGTAATCTAGTAAAATAACAAAATTAACTATAGTCTTTGTTAGGTGGTTTCCCGCTATCCAGTTCAAATATATTAACAATTTTATTTTTTCAATATATCCATTGATTTTAATAAATATGCGTGTGACATTGAAAACCTACAATATGCCAGTGTTTCCGTGGGAAAACCGCATTTGCCCACAATACAAAGGTGCATGTTTTTGACGCAAACAATTTGTGACTGCCAGCCCTAATTGATTGTTCCTTTCTAACAGCAAAAGCACATTTAAATGAAGTGGGTTAGACGTTCGAACTATATACAGAAAGGTATACAGCGTGTAACAAGGTGGAGTAATAGTGAAAAGTGTGCATATATACCAGCCAGTACTGACATAGTAAAGTATCAAAATTTAAATCACATATTATTTTTTTAATCTAAAGATTTAAAAGTTTGATCTGATTTTTTTGGACAACCCTTTTAGACATGCCTAATCTTGCAGTTCGTTGGGGTCAATGCTCTCTGCAATCCTCACGCCACCTTTTCATTCACCCGCGCCGCATCCCAGCCCAGGCCCCGATCAGGCCCCTTGTTTACCCAGTCTACGTTCTGGAGGTCATTGCCGTATTGCGCCTATTTTTTCAGGGATGAGTACTTATTAGAAAAACTTTGGTTAC
This sequence comes from Selenia dentaria, assembly GCA_917880725.1. Classification (NCBI taxonomy): domain Eukaryota; kingdom Metazoa; phylum Arthropoda; class Insecta; order Lepidoptera; family Geometridae; genus Selenia; species Selenia dentaria. The sequence goes on along the minus strand of OU862895.1, from coordinate 9,598,074 downwards.
TCATAACTGGAAATTTTTACTGCCTGGGACGCAATAGTTAGGTCCCAATTGTATGCAAGCTTCTGCGTGTGTGGTTTTAGTATTACTACACCTTTATGTAACGCGCTGTATATATCATAGTTTATAAATAAAATAGACGTTTTTAATTCAACTAATGTATGCAGGAGGTTTCGGGGCGATAAATCGATCTAGCTTGGTTTAATTTTTAGTTAACTTCGTTTGATCCGTGTTTTCAGGCAATGTAAAACTGTTTTACCGACACAGCAACACTAAAGCTACTTGACAATAGATGGTGTTGTTAAGCAACACTAAGCCAATAAGTGTTTGGTTTGAGGTTAGACCTATGAAGAAATAATATCAGGAAGAGTAACTGCCTTAAAACAATAAACCAATAAAAGCCGTGCTAAATCAATAACATCGTTCACGCCGCTATGACTCAGCTGTCATAGTAGACGTTGCAGCACGCGCGTGGACCAATCCCTGCTTTCCTTCTGAAATTTGAACCAATCACCGAACATGTCTATTTGTAACCTCGGAATTAATTCGTATTTGGAATCATACGTCGTTTTGGTTTGAAGGACCACTTTTTGTGTGGAATTTGTTCTGAGTTATGCTTCCTGACATTATTTCTTCGTAGGGTTAGACCAAGAAAATCAATTGTTTAAGCTCGGTCATCCAGTTACTATAAGATAACGTCCCAATTACTAAAGCTGGTTTTCCAGAAAGACGTTTATTTATGAATCTCGACTAGAGTCGATTGACACTAAATCCAATACAAAATTTACTTGATCTGTACTCAAGCTTAAATTCATTACTGAGCTTACTTCTGCAATACGGCCCTGTGAAACAGAAGTGAATGCTTATCGAGACAACACATTAATCATTAATATTCGCAATATAAAAGCCCAGACATGGTAAGATATTTGAGCTTGGAATAAGAATCATTGAAATCCATGTATGGTACTACAGAAATTTGAGGTCCAATTATAAAACATGAAACGACCTAGGATAAATGAAGTATGTACTCGTAGTTATAGTTATTGTTATATTTTGATTATTGTTTATATATCCACAGACTTTATACTCTTTTAGGGTTCCATATGAAACTTTGGAATCCTCTTCAAAGCTTTACTTGCCGTCCGTTTGTCGTTATTTGTCGTAGCGATTTAAAGTTATCACAGAATATGTGTTACCTATCACGGCAAAAAAATTTTGCAATAAAAAAACGAACACCCGTGGGGCATACGGGAATAATCCAATAATATTATGTTCACATACAATACAATGACGTGTTCTTTTTTATTGTTTTGCTCTTATAAATTATTAATTATTATGCAAAGTAAAATTAAAAATGTAACAAAAGTGGCCAAGAGCGGGTCGGGCTTGATCTAAGGACTAATACATGAAACAATTATATAGTATACAGCAGCGGTGCCCATACTTTTTCTTAAGGAGATCGACCTAGCAAAAATGTATGACTAAGAGATCGACATTTTAACCGTATACCCTACCAAATATTTACCAAGAAAAGAATTTTGCATTAGTAAAACTAGGTACTTCGGGTTCGAGTGCAAAGTGTCAAATCTGTATGAAATTTTTAATCTTCCAATATTCAAAAAAGAAATTTAAATATTAGCGATACAATATTAAAAATAAAATATTATCATGATGCTGATGTGGAAGCGTGACATTGGTGGCTTTCCGCATAATATCCTGCATTCATTTTAGGTACTTCAATCATTTTTTCAATCATTAATTCATATTTCATTATTATATTCACTTCATGTGTTCATGTCACAGACATTGTTTTTTTTTTCATTAGCAAAAAGCTTCAGTTTAAAGATCGATCACTGATAATTTTACCTATCCTCGGTGATCGACCGTAAAACCTCTCGCGATCGACCGGCACCTCTGGTATACAGGTATTACGGAACCCTACGTGTAAGAGACCGGCACTTGGCTAGTTTCTTTTTAATTAGTAGTTTTTTATAATTTATTATTCCGATGCCGCCAGCATTTTGAGAATGCCATAACGCCATAAAATACTGCCCAGTATGCTGCATTGAGTTTATATGATAGTACATTTATTAACTGACTGCGACGTAGTCCAAAAGAAGGGTTATCTTGTCGTTTTTTGGGGTTCCATAGCCAATGGGTAAAACGGGACCCTATTACTAAGACTTCGCTATCCGTCCGTCTAAGAATAAATAAAATTAATATCTAAGCGGGTTTCCATACAACAAACATGATCTTTTGCTCGTTTTTATAGATAACGGTACGGAACCCTTCGTGCGCGAGTCCGACTTGCACTTGCCGGTTTTTTTTAATGTCCGTTCCTGTCTCCGCTCGTAACTACTCAACGGCTGAACCGATTTTGATAAATGATACGTCATTAGATTCATCGCGTTGGCGTTTGGCGTGGCATTAATGGCGTGCGTGTCACTGGGACAAAATTACCCAACTGCGGCGAATCCCAAAAGGAGGGTGGATTTTATGTAATTTAATGTGCGGTTATATATTGATGTAATTAAACTTTTACCTTGTTTCCTTGTTTTACTTGCTTTTTTTATTAGGTATAAGTAGCTATATTTGATTTATCACGGGGTTTGTCTGGTTGACAATTCCATATTGTAACAAAGCCACTATTATGGTTATGTGCGCGTAAAACATAAACTTTTTTAAATTCCATATATGCGCAGTATTTTTTGCTCATAGTACTGTAACTGGCTAGTTAAGGCGCCATAGTATTAATAAAAATATATCCTCATAATATTATTATCTTGGTAAAGTTGTAGTTTATCACGAAATTAATTAATAATTAGAATCCTATTATTAACTTTGTGTCATTAAAATACCTATATTTTGACAGGCTCTTATTTGACCTACGTGTATATCTGCTTTCCCGGTGATGTGTGTTGAGGTAGGAAGTGATTGAATATCAAACATACAAACTTTTACACTCATAATATTAGTTTGTATACAAAAATAATAAAATTTTCCATGTTACAAACTAATATTATAAGTGTAAAAGTTTGTATGTTTGATATTCAATCACTCAAAAACGGCTGAACGGATTTTGATGAATTTTGCAATGGAGATGATTTGTACCTGTGACTAACACTTGGATTACTTTATTAATAAATAAAAAAATATATTACTGTTCCTATGGCATCATACGTCCGGTCTGTTTCGAAATTACAGTTTTATTTATAAGTATTGTATATATGCATACATATAGAAATACATGCATATAGAAAAACTGTTATTTTGACATAACAGACAGACATTTCAAATTTATTTATTTGCATACATTCTATATTTTGTACCGACGCGCGCAGACATATTTAGCAGGTCTAAGGCACAAAATAAATAGGTACCTGTAATGTTTTGAATATTATGTAGGTAGTTTTTACAAACTTACTGCCAACCTCATTTGTCAATACTTTCGTTCCACACTGCTGTTATAATAAACGCCATTCAGCGATAGTCTGCCTTTCATTGTATACATTTCATTTGGCGCAGCCGGTAGGATACAGCAGGAACAACTAGATACGAGTGCCACTGCCACGACAGTTCGTATAAACCAGAGTTGATAACAATGATAACCCTAGCGCGACGTCCGAGTTTAGGTGTGAAAAGTGAGGACATACATGAGCTTCACTTCTGTACTTGTTTATTTTGTGACTGTACTTATTATTCTGTGCTAAGGCTCTTAAATTAAAGAGACCTGAACTAGTTTTCATAAAAATACTTAAGTAAGTGCTTGTTTCTGAGTACCCAAATGAAATAGTAGGGATATAATTTATGTAATTAAATAATGGCTGACGTGCATTTTTGCAAAGTGTAATTGTCTGTGCGTTTATTATTAGAGCGCGGGCTAAACCATCCCATAATTGACATTATGTTTCATAAATAAAATAAACTGAACAGGTTAATCCTAGTTTTCACAGTGAAACGGGACAGGGCCGGATTGGAATATTATATTTAATTTTTGAACTAGTAATGATGGTATGGGTAATTTGCTAAATAATTAACCATAACTATACATCATAAGTTAAATTATATATTCATCACCATAAACATAAAAATACATATATTTATGCAAATCATATAGAAACATATGTATATCATCTGATAGAGGTTAGCAATATACACAGTTAAAATTAGTTATGTCTTACTATAAAGCAAAGGCTTCACAGACGCCGAGGCCTGGTTAAAATCAATACGGGCCTTAAACCGTGGCGAGATAGTAAATGCTAGCGCGATCCCATCTCGCCCCACCTTGGCGGAGGGGATTATATACTTGTATAGTGTGCTTGAGTCACATACACATAATGCCATCATCGTGGTAGGAATGTGCACAGCATTTTCCTAAAAAAACGGTAATGTATAACCCAAAACCTTCTTTTACGAACTTCAATAATTCTTCAAAATAGGACCTTAGAAGGTATTGCGCGCTGAAATCTTAAAAGAATCACACTACATATTTTAGACGTTTCTATGTGTCTAAACGTCTTCGGTGATCAGACAACACTTAAAAACAGGTTTACAAGTGTCCTATTAAGTAGTTTGTGAACATTTTATTACAAATTATCCCTTTGAAAACTATATTTGTATAAACCGCATTTAACACCACGCACACCATTACAGCTTACTTTTTAATTGCGCGCAAAGTTTGAAACACAACGAATTGTAGTTATTATATGCAGTAGGTATTATTTCCCAGTTTTCGTCGCTGTATTGGCAAAATTACAAACGTCTTGTACAGTTGCACTAAAATAGCAGCAACATGTGTTACAATATACAGAACGTTTCAAATTTTCAATTCGCTCGGATATCAGTCCCCCTGTTACACCATTAAAACAAAAGTTGATATTTGATGCGACGTTGTTTTACAGTAGGTGATTTGTTGTCGACTTACTTTCTACATCTTATTCTACACCTTCTTTTCTATGTTGTATTACTAATTAAGTAGAATTTATGTGTAAAAATAAGCAGGGTAAATTAGATTTTTATTAATATTTTTTAATTGATTTTTGTTTTGGCTCTACTACGTCCGGCCATTTTATACACATTAGCTTAGACGCTGTAAAATCTGAACTACAGGAAGGGGAGAAGAAAGGTTGTTAAATATATCTCCCAGACCGTTTAAATAGTTATGGGCTTTTGGCGTGAAAAAGGTAAAAAAACAAAGCGATTCAGTAGCTGTGGCGAAAAAAATTAAAAAAAAACATTAATCTGTCCAAAATGCTTTCAGTCAAAAAAATATATGCCTACACTTGATCAATGCTTGCTAAGTACATTATCATACATTTGTAGCTTTACTAACATTGGTACTCGTGTTAACTGTCTATTTACGCTTCCCTAGAAGAAGCACTTTGTAAATCGTTATAAGATTATGTCATATCACGTTAAGCGTTTGTTAACGTTTAGTATAACGGCGAACAAGGATTTGGCAAATACACCCGGAAGAGTACGTTGCAGTTCGGTGTTAGGGGCGGCCTGACTTGTTGAGTGTTTTGTTATATTTGCTTTAATGCGGGTTGATATACGCTACAAGATTTTCTGAAATGTTTCGAATATAGCAATATGACGAAAGCCAGGACAGTGTTTTGATAATATGTGTTTTGAAACATTTCTATGTGTTTTCTGCGTTTTATAATAACATTTTTTTTAAAATGTTTTATAATAATTTTCTAACCAACTTTCAATTACCTTATTTCGGGTCTCGACGCTTAATGTGCGTCGACAATTTATATTAGAATTATTGCATAAAATGCTATTTAATTTGATGGCTAATTTTATGAATTTATACACATAATTCATAGCGAGTTAAGATTATAAGTAACGATTAAACACTCTTCTTTTAAAAAATGTAGCCGTTCAGTTTATACAATTTATATAGTACCGAAAATATAATAACTTATATATAATATATATTTAATTATTTATAATGCTAACAACGTTGTTGAATATGAAACACATTTGATCTTGGAATCTATTTCGACAAGAAATAAAAAAAACATGTATTTCAGTAATGACCTTTTTCTTTAATGCCTCCGATCTAGAATAGTTAGTTGTAAATTACTTTTCAATTGTTGTTATTATCACCATTTTTTACTGATACTACATAGATAATATCTATAGTATCTGTAACTTAAATTGTTATTATTAATGCGTTATACTTTAATAATAACACTATTAATAATGACAAAACAACACTTATAGATTAGCTAAAAAGGGTTAGACAATTAAAAATATAAATTACCCACCACATACATTTTGTCGCATAGCGACGTGCAAACATTACAATTTAGCATATTTAGTTAGGTGGTGTCAAAAGGAAAATTACCACTAATGTCAAAATTGTAATTTAAAAATACATAATATTATTATAATTCTTATATTACAAAATTTAAATTAAAATAATCTTTATTACTAGCAATTTTTGAGATCCAGCAACGAAAGATATGACTTTTCTATGAGCCAAAGTTTAAGTTTCCTACAGAATCTGTTGGATGGCAGTTCTTTGATCTCTTATACATTAACATTTTTATTGGTTGAATCTACATAAAATTGGTACTTTACTGAACAGGCTCATCAATTTAAATTTAATATTCATACCTATGATCATTGAAATTTTAACCAAAATAGTAATTTCGATGTAATTATATGGTACTGAGTGTTTTAACAATTATAACTCAGAATTTATGGTGACAATATTCAATTAAGGTAACACGTTTCATATTGAAGTAGCTTGATAAGTGGTAAATTGATAATTAACCCTTCGAGGGTTTGGAGGTGACAAGAAATGATTTATGAATGAGTGAATGATAATGAGACCTAGGTTTAGTCCTCGAGGTTTAAATGATTTGCCCCCTACAATACCATATTATAATATCAAAATATTTCTTACCGTAATAATTCTAATTGAATGATTAAATGTAACTTGTATGGGCCTATGTTTTACTATCGAAATTTTTTATATTGATCAGTACAAATATCGAAGGAAGGAATTCAATAAGTTATAATTACATATATTGTAAATAATAGCCACTTGATTTCCTCCTTGGGTGGTTTGGGTTTGATAGTAATCACTCAAAACCGAGCCATGTATATGATTGGGATGAAAAGGTGGTTACGGTAAAGATATTTCTTCAATCAAAAATTTCTGCTTAACCCTTTGCCCTTTGCTAAGAGAAGTAAATTTACGTGCGCTTCATTCATAAATCTTCTGTTTTAATTATCACGGTATACAAAGAGTTAATCGGTCCTGAAAGCCAATAAATGACAAACTGAGGTAAAGATTAAGAGGGCCGCATAGCTCGTACTTGTCCATACTAAAAGAAATAACTCTTTTCTACTTCTTAATATTTTCCGTCCTGCTGAGACCTGCGGCCTTATTGTCTATCTCTACGGAGAATGAGAATGGGCTTAATTTTGACTTTTGAATCCCATCCTGGGCTAAATCCTGCAAACCGGTTGGCTGAAACCATCAATGAGAATGAGAATGAAGAGACATTTCATTCTCATTCTAGCTGGCTGGTCCTTGCGACTTCTATATCGCCGCAAAATTGACGCCTTAGAGATGTGGTGCTGGAGGCGCCTCCTAAAGATTCCATGGACCGCATTCCGCACCAATGTATCTATGCTGAAGGAACTCAAAATTAAGCATAGATTTTCGTCGACTGTACAACTACGAATAGTAAAGTTTTTCGGGCACATCTCCAGGAACGAAGACTCAATAGAAAGACTAGTAGTCCAAGGTCAGATAGCAGGAAAAAGACGTAGAGGCAGGTCCCCTACACGCTGGACGGATCTTATCAAGACTGCAACTAAGGCTTCCATGACTAGAGTGTTCTCGAAATGTGACAAATCGAGTAAAATGGAAAGAAATCCAAAATCTGTAATCACCACCGCCGACTGACGACGTTGAAGACCTACTATGTGCAAGATGGTGGCACCAACCACGACCACTCTGCCAAGAGTGCCCGACTAAGAAGAAGAATATTTTTCGATTTCAGTATGTTTTTTCATGTAATCAACACATTGTTCACTAGGCGTCTTGATTTTTTCAATGTTTTATAGTCTAAAAAGTTAACTTTATAGTACTGATCTATTAATATACTCCCTGATCTATCATGATGAAGTGAGGAATTATATTTGATATATCAGATTTATAGCTATTAATATGTTTGCCTGAGTCCGACCCTGTCGGAAAACCGGTTTGCAACATTGTAGCGCTTGCGAACATAATTTGTTTTATTCATTTTTTATACCGCCAACTGTCCGGTCCGGTCTCGTGTAGTGCAGCCGAAGATATTGGCCTATTGACCGATATAAAATAAAAGACGTCGAAATGTTTGCGTATTCATGTACAATTTTAGTGTTGTGTGTTATTACAGAAAATTTGCAAGTTCTTAATGTATTTTATATTCTTTGTTTATTTTGGTCATAAGAACAATTAAACCATTTATTATGCGGCTTTTTATCTATATGCATGTTGGTCGGTTGAAATCGAAGTCTTAAGGCGAATGATTTCTCCAACCTTCAGGCTTTCATTATTGTTTTTACAGTAAAATGTAATGTATATCGAGAAATATGGCTACGTATAATGTACGATTCCATCCATGTAATGACCGTTGCTTTGCTTTTGTTAGGTTACGTGTTAAATTACATCAACACACTCTATAAAAATCAATATTTCATGCAATAGATTTATGGTGTTAATATTTTTCGTAAATACATGCAAATTTATTTTAAATATATACAGGTTTTTATCTTTTTTTAAAGCGTCTGCCCCCGACTTCGTTCACGTAGTAGGCTCGGCCTTCGGCTTTGCCCTAACCTCCCATCTGTTCTTGGTTTTTCTTTCATAAGAACCTTCTGCTGACAATAATTACCACAACAAAAATATAATAAGCGAGATTGTTCCATCCGTTCTCAAGTTATAGCGTGACCAGAAGAAGTAGTGGTTCATTTTTATATATATACATTTACACTAACATTACACGTGCGGTAGTATGTATGTTTGTAGGTATGGATGGTTACCTTTTACTAATTCAAGACATAACTATATACCTAATTGATTTAGCAGGAGTTTTCATCAATGCTCAAACCTGGAATTAATTATTTATTAACTATAATAAATTAATTGTTAATTAATTATTTTTAAGTTTTTTCCGTACATTTACTTTTTAATAAATCGAATCGAGGATCAGATGTTTAAATAGGTGACAAATAAGTTCGTTTAATAAGTTTGGTAAGTTAAATAGTGCTGCATTTATTTGCTACGATCTCGTTTTTTATTCAAATCTGTCGATAAATGGTTTATAGGTTTTTTTGTTATTATATTTATTTATTGGTAATTGTTGACGCACTAGCATTTTCTGTTACCAACATATTATTAAACTTACACACAACAAAAATAATTAAGTCATTGTTATGTTTCTCACAGTGTGTTTAGAATTCTCAACTCCTACTGTCATATGTGCTTATGCACTATCAAGCCTTACCTACTTTTTTTGTTAATCAGTATCACACATTCATACCCCCGAACTAGGATTTCTGAGATTAAATTATAAATTTCCTTATCGCGGGAAGCATGGAAACACATCATAAAAATTCAAAACCCGATATAGGTACATTTGCTTAGACCAGATCGAACCGCCCTTCTAAAACAATATCACAATCAACTAGACTAGTAGTCGTCTTAAACTTTAAAATTTAAACCAAGAGACCAATTCTCAACAAACTAAGTACATAATTAGTGTGCAATGAAGAAAACAAAGCGTGCATGTGTGCGTCAAGACCGGCCACTTACGCAGTAACTATGTGATTATACTGTGTTGCTACCGGGTACCGGTAACTAGTCGGATGGTCTAACATAAGTACCTACTGGTGACCTACATGACCTGGATGATTTATTGCTTGTAAGGCTAGCGGAACAGGGAACTGGAAACTTGACCTTGTTAGTTGCGGTCACCATTTTGCCCACGGAGTTTATAATTAAAATAGTTTAATATATATATTATATATATAGATATTAAAATTGTTTTAGCAAGCACGACTTTTATATAGAAAAAATCTTGTAAAGCCCAACAATGAGTATCGTATATTTTGTTTAACTTTAGTTGATTTGCGTTTCTTCGGGTTCTTATCTTACGTGTAATAGTGGTGGATTGTTGAACCGCTTGACAGAATTAAACTAGTTTTTATCTATTAGATATCTATTACATGGATATCTAGCCAAGAATATTATATTACGGACTGTCTTTTATCGATAATTACCGTCAAATTTTATCCTATGGATAAAAGTGTAAATAGTGCTGATACGATAAAAGTATCTTCATAAATGGCCAATTTCCTAAAGTACGAATACAAAATGCCAAAAGTTTTCGATTTTAATAAGATCTTTGATAAAATTGTTTTTTTAATTCAAATGTCTTTGTTCAAAATTATTTCAAAATATTGTTTTTTTAAGTTCGGCTTCACGAAGACGGTGCAATCCAAGGTCAGCTCAGGGTCACAAGCTTTTAGGCGTGTAAACTTGATGTATTTTTAAAATTAGTATATCTCCGTTAATATTCATAATAACTAAAAAACATACATACTCAGATGTTAAAATTATTCTATCTCCTTTTTAATTTTATACTATATATCACACTAACATTATAAAATCGAAAGTTCGTGTTTGCATGATCCTCCTTAGGTCACTTCAAACCACTGGACCAATAAAATTATGAATAAATTTGGTTTGGAGGTAGACGAGGCGCTGGATTAACATAAATAATACTTTTCATCATCATCATCATCCATCATCGCGCGGTTGTAGCCGCCGGACGCAGCTAGTAATATAAAGTGGTAACATTTATCAGCTTGTGAGTTTGTTTGTAGGAAGCAATCTCTTGAACTACTGAACTGGTTTTGATGACATTTTGACAGACATATACATATCCCAAGGAAGAAAATAGGATACTTTTCATCGCCATTATCCATCACTACTTGAGTGAAACCGTGAGGCGCAGCAAGTATACGCACAAAAATGAAGCGTGCTTCGTTTTGCGCTTCAGCACGTAGTACTGTTTATTCTGTGTATTTCACTAATGAGTTTCCAATTAGTACATATATCTCAGGCACGTTTTTTGCGCCTACGTTATTATGGCGTATCCGTATTTTTGCGAATTTCAAAGCTAATAGGTTTTATGATAGAGAATTAAAAATTGTTGATTTGTGAGTAGTTTTTCTAATTTAGCTATAGTGTATTCATTTCCAGGGCATTGATTCAAGGTTTCCCGTGGTGTTGGTCTCATTAACAAGCACAAAGTCGCTCAACAAGCAAGGAGAGGACTGTGCTTGGGGTTTCCCTGCGTGATAAGATCCGAAATGACGAGATCCGTGGGAGATCCGTAGGAGGTTCTCGAGTGGCGACCACGCACCGGAAGGCGTAGTGTAGGCCGGCCCCCCGCTAGGTGGACCGACGACCTCATAAAAACCGCGGGGAATCGCTGGATGCAGGAAGCGAGTAGCCGGTCCAAGTGGCGTTCTATGGGGGAGGCCTATGTTCAGCAGTGGACGTCTTCCGGCTGATGATGATGATGTAGGAGAACTAAAGGTCACCGACATAGCTCTCAAAATTAGCAAGTTGAAGTGGCAATGGGCAGGCCACATCGATCGCAGAACTGATAACCGATGGGGAAGAAAGGTTCTCGAGTGGCGACCACGCACCGGAAGACGTAGTGTAGGCCGGCCCCCCGCTAGGCGGACCGACGACCTCGTCAAAACCGCGGGGAATCGCTGGATGCAGGAAGCGAGTAGCCGGTCCAAGTAGCGTTCTATGGGGGAGGCATATGTGCAGCAGTTGACGTCTTCCGGATGATAATTATGATTAAAGAAGTCCCTTTTTAAGCAGCTTTATAATATATGTAGAAAAAAAAACAATTCAATGATAAATCACACCTCAAAAAATCTCTAATATTATACTCGTACATGTGTGGGCGCCACAGAGAATACATAGATATCATAGATAACACTTTATTTGGACATCACATTCATGACTAATTACTTACTAGAAAGAGCAATACTAAAAGCTAAAAAAAATAAAAGGGCGGTATTATCGCTCAGACCGATGTCTTCCAGACAACATAATGTATTTAGTATTGGTCGAGCCGTTTTACCATGAAGACCCAACATTCAAACCACACTAACAAGCTTTCGCCTGTATATATAGTGTGACACAATATATTACATCTTGCCCTGATTAAAACTTAAAATTTTGGCAGTTTATGCCTCCGGTTATAGTACGTACTGTTACAACCCTAATATCTGCCGATCTTGCAATCGACCACACACGCATTCTAGCGATTGACGTCAATGCATTTCAACAAGTCAGCAATATTGTTTTGTATATATACCCATAATTTTTGGATATTATTGTCATTCATTGTTATTCAATTTTACAAGGTTACTCTGCTTCTCATCAGTAATAGTAGTGCGCGATTATTTAAAACCCGAGTGATCCAACAAGGAGTAAATAAGTGAAAAGTGTAAATAATTGTAATAAAAGTGTTAATAAATCTCTGTTTCCATAAATCTTGTTTTTTTTTAAAACAAGTCGGGAACCTAGTCTAACAGTACGCATCCACGCCGCTGAGGAAGGATTTACGAAAAAATTCACCCCTAAAGGGGCGAAACTATCTAGGCCGCTCGCAGGTCAGCTACATTTTAATAAATAATACAAACTGACTGTCATAAGAAATTTTATAAAAATAGCGGTTGACTATAAACACCAATGCAAAGTCTCACCGCGGCGCCGCCGAAACCGCACCATCAACATTTCACATGTCACGATGATCACCCAAAATGGCAGATAAAAATAAAAAAGTAATGAAGCAGTTTATCATCAGACACGACACGACCAGGGGTTCGATTCCACGAACTAAATTTTGCGTCAACTGGGATCGAATCGATGGTTTTTATACGTTGTCTTCGCGAAGCGAGCGATCGATTTAAAATCTATATTCTGCTAATTTGATAGATCATTAACGTGATGCTAACTCCTATCCGTATATCATCATCATCATCTCAGCCGTAGGACGTCTACTGCTGAACATAGGCGTCCACCATGATTTTCCAAAAGGACCGGTAGGAAGCGGCCTGCATCCAACTTCGTCCTGCGACCTTCACCAGGTCGTCTGTCCACCGTGTCGGTGGACGACCTACGCTGCGCTTGCCGGTGCCTGGTCTCCACTCCAGAACCTTTCGGCCCCATCGGCCATCTGTTCTGCGTGCTATGTGCCCTGCCCACTGCCACTTCAACTGGTTAATCTACTGGGCTATGTCGGTGACTTTCGTTCTTCTACGGATCTCCTCATTTCTGATTCGATCACGTAGAGAAACCCCGAGCATATAGCCCTCTCCATAGCTCGTTGTGCGACTTTGAGTATTCCGTATATAGTAGCGTTTAATGTATACTAGCGATTTCCCGCGACTTCGTTCGCGTAGTTGGCTCGGTATGAAATGAAATCGGTAAAGCCGTCCTCAAGTTATAGCGTGACCAGGAAAAATAGGGCTTCATTTTTATATATAAGATAGATATTATGTATTTAAAGTATAGCGTTAAATATTACGTTCCAATTTGTCTACAGAAATAGTAGAATGGCTTATTGGGTAATGATTGAACGACAAGCGGAGTCGAACTGCAGTTGCAGCGAGATAGATTGTTGAACGTTGTGAAATGTAGAATTGGACCTCCCAAGCATTAACCATGACATATTATAGTAACGATTGATTGACCACAATTTAACATTAAAACCAGTTTCTGAACGCAACTTCAGTTTTACGCCAAATCCCCAGTCCTCATACTGTGTTTAAAGATAATTGATAAAATTATTTTTAAGCGCTTGTATTACTAAAAAATACTACATGCAATACAACAGACAACAAAAAATTATATAAATATACGGACTTTTCAATTTAGGTGAGAAAAATTACTCGTCTTCGGACGGGATTCGAACCCGCGTCTTCCGACTATACTACCTGTCCAACGCTATGACGTCAGTAATATGGGTATACTAGTATTTCTGCGAACAGTAGCCCTTGCGCGAGCGCAGTCTTATTAGCGGCAATTTTTCGCAGTATGAGCTATTTGTAGGTCATCGAAATGCAGAAAAATTACAATAAATTGAAACAGAAATTCGACAAACATTTATTTCGACAAGACTTTGACCAATTTTGTTGTTGGAATTTAACCTATTATCTCGGTAACCATTTAATATAATAACTCGAATTTCCTCTTTAAAGTCAAGTACCTTATCTGTGGCAATCTTCCCCCTTTTTAGAAAAAGTAGGTACTAACCACTCTAAAATCGCCGACGACATAAAATGTATTGAATAGTAGAACATGCATACCAAGTTTCGTCAAGTCAAATGCGACCTGTACAATAGGACCAATATACAACCCAACAAACATACGGACAGACGGAAGTTAATTTGGCCAGTTAAAACAGAGACGCTTTGCTCGCTCGGTCAATTATATATATATTTATATTTATCGTTAATATATGTAGGCGATTTCTGTGATAAATACGAGTAAGTATTATGTTGATTTTGCGGGGAATCGTGGATAGTTTTAAGCTTATTTTGTAAGAAAATATTAACTAACGTTTTTTTCTAAGTATAAATGTTCTTTCATAGCTGTGGAACCTGGCCTGGAAGTAACTTAATCGGGTTCCTAATTTGTTAGCAAAAAGTCGAGCGATTCGGCGTTCATTCGACTTAAAACGTTTGTGGCCGCACACAAACTCTAAATTACTATTATTAGCCGATTTAGTGGATAGGATAACAACTTTTTTGTTGCGATTCATATACCTACCCTCATTCCATCGAATGAAGCCCGGATTTCACTGATATTGTGTTGAAGCGACTTACAGAGGCTATGCAAAAAGTGCCGTGGCATTACGGTGAACTAACTTCAGTTGAATTTCGACTCGATAAAACTAAAACAGTAAAATTGCAGTAATTGTTGCTGACAATTCCTAGGATGATTCTCTTTTTGTACAAATTCTAGTTAACTAAGGGTCGGCCTTTGTTCACGCAATCGTCATATCATACTAATCGTTCATTATCAGCCCATTATTTCCCACTGCTGGAACTCGAGCCTTCGTCTCAGAGAGAGTATTTGGGTCATACAGAACATTAATAAACCACGCGGACCCCGTGCGGCTTGGTGGATAGGCTAGTGGCCAACCTATGTCCAAAGTTTTCAGGCCGCCCGAAGGCCTTCGGCATAGCCTTACGACTGTTGTTCTAAGACAAACAACAGGGACCGACGGATTAACGTACCCTCCGAACACAGACCAAATAACCACTTGACGGCTCATACGGCTTCCCCTCAGCTGCCAATACTATGACGTATCGAACCAACACGTCAGTACCAGTTTGACTGAGCGTGGAGAACAAGCGGATGAAAAAAATTAAAAAACAAATGAAATTATGCCTTATTGTTCAGTAAAGTGGTACGGAAAAAACAGGCAGACATCCAGGTATGCAAAGGATGGAATTACATTTCACAGATAATTTTAGTTTATTAATTATTGGAAGAAAACAAAATACACAAATGAAGTAATTAAACAGTGACTCAAAAATAAAAAAAATATGGGAACGCGTTGATGTCTTTTGCCATCCCTTACTGTTCTTTGCAGTTGTAGATAACGCCGTCTCTTTTATTCACTGGCACGTGTAAATTAGTGCAGTACTCCAATATTAACTGGCAATTTATCGATTGTATATATCGACTGTGAGGAAAATAATTCTTCTATACAATATAGATATTCATTATATTAAGAGTGCATAAAAATACAAATAAATATTCGGTATTTTATTTATATTTATTTATACCTTCACGTTATCATCAATTATGTAGTAACATTTATATATCTTTATAGTATTAATTTTATAAGCCTGCTTTAGCGATCTCAAACATTGAAATTTTAACAACAACAATTACAAGGGCTGCGATGTCAATACGAAAGTTTAAGTATTTCTAAATAATGCTTCTTTCGGTTGGATGGTACTGTTAAACTGTCCAATGGATGTCGCTCCGTCCCCGCAAGACGGTTAGTCAAATAGAGAGTTAAAATTCTATGCTCGGACCAGAACCTCGGTGGCCTAGTTGGCCAATGGCGTCTGAGACGGAGAGTCAGAAGACGCGGGTTCGAATCCCGTCCGAGGATTGAATTTTTCTCTTTATAAATTTCAATATTTATATATCGTATCTAATAATAATGTAAATAAACTCGCGAAAAAAAACCCGAGTGTAATATGAAACATGATAATAATGGTCTTAAAATGAAGTACTATGGACATATACTAAATATATTTTTAAATAAAATCACTATACCTAGCACCTACTCTGTTTGTGCCTCTTTAAGTGACTATTTAGTTTGACTAATTGGATAATTCTACTACTTCTTCTCTGCCCAGCTGGCATCTTTTTATATCATTTAGATATACACATATAGTTATTTTTAACAATAACATGGAACCGGCTTCTAAAAGTAAAAAGTGCGAGTCGGTCAAGAATATATATAATTTGTAGGTCTCGTCCTTACATTGACAAATTTTACGGTAGTACAAATCCAGTATTGTGTAGAATGAGGTGTTGTATCCTTGGTTGTATCCTAATGACTGTATAATATACAGTGCCAAAAAAGTATATAAATATAATATAATTGTTTGTTTAAAATCATTACTTAATCACATTTTTTGTAAAGGTTTGGGTACTTTGTACAATTAAAACTATTTTAAAATTATAACGATGTTGTTTTACTGTGGTAAAAAATATATAATTATTTGATGGTGGTATTAAGTAAGTACTTACATACTGAATAATCAGTAAGAATACGATAAACAGACAGTGATAACTATTTTTAAAACGCAAAATATACATACTCAGATCATTGTGTTCTGTTTCACCGTGAAACATCGAATGAATTATTAAGATAATTTCATTAATAGAAGTTTTTTTATATAACCTTATTTGCTTAATACTTACATACATATTTCAGATCTTTGTACAGTTAAGGTAAACGATAATTTGTAGTGAACTTTATCGACAACTAAGGTGATTACATAATGCTGTACCACAACTCTATTTAGGTACTATGAGTAGAGCTACATTTTGAGCCGGTCAATCAAAATCCTTTTTTGTACGTAGCCCCCCGACCCGCAGTGGTGACTTGTGTTCTGAAGAAATTGAACTACACGCAGTCAAGTGGTTATATGGTCTGTGCCTCCGAAGCACGCTCAGTTGATAAATGCCACTAGCGGTCACCCATCCAACCCCTGGTCGCAGCAAGCGTTGTCTAACTTGTTGATCGGTAAATATCGCTAAGTCGAGCTCTACAGCGAGCACTTCCTCGTTTGAAGAAGAACTGAATAAGAATTGATAGAAATTCACTGTTTTTACGTTTAATAGGTCACACAAAGTTGCTTTAGCTCGCCTGCTTTATGTGACGGATATGCAGGTTACTTTGATGGATATCAAAAGTCAAAAAACACGTCATGGTAAGCTTACAGAAGATCAATTGCAGGCCGCCCTTTGCTGGCCGGCTAGGTCACGTGGGCAATAGTTGGCTGGCCTGCTCACAGCTCAATAAAACGCTTAAATGTCCTGCTATAAGGGGCTTATGGTAGGCCTACTCAATCCCGAAAATTTCAACGTCTAACTATCACGGTTCATGAGATACAGTCGTGACAGACGGACAGACAAACGAACGGAAAGCAGATTCTTAGTAATAGGGTCCCATTTACCCTTTGGGTACGGAACCGTAAAAAAACCTCCTTGAGTGATAGACTACCAACTTTTCAAATCTTATTCTCATATCTAAAATTTATTTGAGGTTTATTAATATATTTAATCTGGGTGCCTCTGGTTAACACAAATAGACCTAAGTAGGTATTTTATGCCTTCAAAGAGTGTACGCCATCGAACTGTCATCATCTTTGTGTATACTTTTTACTACGTCTGATCAACCAATTCTAATCCAATATTTCTCTCCATTTCAGTCGGCGCTGGAACCCACCGAGTCCCCGTCTACGTCGACAGCGGGGCGAAGCGCCGCCACCGGAGCGACCGGCCGGATGGCTCTCACCCAGTGCGAACAGGACTCCACTTAAGTAGTGTCATGTACTAGATCCGTAAAGTGTAAGGACGTTTACTTCGCAATATCAACTTTATGCTGTAAGAAATTATTGTGATCTGTCAAATGATCTGACAGCTGCATCTGACAGTTCGATTTCAGTCGATATTATGCCTTCTACAGTACATCATGCTAGACACGATAGAAACTTCATTGTATAAACTAACCCTGCAGTCACTATTTCCTGGGCCCATAACCTAGAGGTTCTCACGAGTCAGTCAATAGTAAACCGTAAGTACCTGGCATAAAGATCAATATGTTATACATGTAACAATTATCTGAAGAACAATGTTTGTTGCCTTGTCTTTGCACAAGTCTGCTATTGTATATTATGTATTTTAATTTACCTAGTAGTGTAGTCCAGACTAGACTAACAACTGCTAGTAGGATTTGGTGGTTTTAGGTAATTTAAAGTCTTATCCTGTGTAAAGATATTGTGAAAGAGCTTGTTACTCCATATTGCTGTATTTACTATCAAATTGTAAGATGTGACAGTTCGTAGAATGTCATTGTGACAGTCATAAATAATTTCTCACAGAATAGGGTCGCTACACACAGTCAGGCGCGTTGACACGATGCACAATTTTTGAACTATTTTCAATGTTATGTTTGTAGAAATAAATGTTTGTATGTAGTGCTGATACATTTAGCATAAGTTATGTGTTCGTCGTGTTTTAACAGTTTTGTTGCGGCTTCTGAACCAAATCCAAATGACCCGTTCTGTTTCTATTGTCTTTGGAAATGCATTAGAATATAATGCTGCAAGTGATGACTTTACTCATTACGTAATTACTGCTATAACATCGCAGCTACTTTCGTTTATGGAGGATCCCAATAATTTATCTATCCACGGTTTTCCTTACTACCGATAGAAAATTGACATAACTTCCATACAAATAGTGTCAAATATCTAACTCTAGTAAGGTAAACCGGCGATAGATAGATTATTACGTTACAACCCATTCGAAATAATTCGAATTAATCTGAAATGTAGATCACCCAAAGGTTGTAGCGCAAAGATTGTGTCTTGTTTTTCAACTCTAGAGAATTTTAATTAAAACTACGACTATATCTTTTCTATTTTACAAAAGATCATAAAATAACATTTTGTGAATAACCTTTGTACCAACCAGATAGACATATTATTAACTTTTAAAGTTGTTCTTGTAAATCGTAAGATATCCCATCCAACGAAATCCATCCTCACGGTCCGAAATAAAAGATGATGGATTAGAATTGACTTCATATTCGATGACGTACATATTTTAAAAAGGGCAGTTTTTATTGGCTTGTCTTCGATATACACCCCTATACTATAACGTTATGTAAAGGGTGGGTAGATCGGGCGGGGCGCAATACGGGCCGCCTCCTGGCAAACCCCCAGTTAAATTAATTCTCAATCGTTCCATAATATTATGTAATTTATGGCTGAGTTAGCCTCCGTGGTTAAATGACGATAATTTATTTTTATTGATGCGCGATATTGGCCTAACAGCTAAGCCAAAGAATAAACTGTTAATAAGATAAAATAATGTTTGATAGTATGCACAAAGGTAAAATTTAGACAAACAGAAAGCGACCATCGTCGATTATTACGCAATCAAGTCGTAAAGCCGAGGGAGTCAGATCATAGAAATGCGTTAGGTAATATTATATTAGAATGGATATATCAAATTGTCAGAAGAGACTTCTCCTCATTTTGCACCCTTATGTTCATGTTCTATGAGCTTCCATATTAGCCTCTGGTCTGGTGGAAATAAACAAAAAAACTTTAGTGTTAAAGTTTTTATATATTAGTATTTCTGGAAACCTGCAGGGCTATTATGTATCTCAGTTGCTAACAAATGTTGATTGAAATCTTGAAAAATGGCGGCCCTATGTCAGTTTTGGCAATTCCAGTAAGCAAAAATGTTAGTAATTTGATCACTGAAGCTGACAAAAGTGACATAGAGCGGCCATTTTTTCAGATTTCAATCCACACTTGTTAGCAACTGAGATACATAATAGCCCAGCTGGGCCCCGTTTCATAAAGCTACAAGTAACAATTATTGTTAAATAAAATAGCAAAATTGGCCTAAAGTGGCAACAAATACAATATTATATTGTAGAAAATCTCCTACGTGAAACACTTGCTCTGAATAATGTTGCCACTTTAGGTCAATTCTGCTATTTTATTTAACAATAATTGTTACTTGTAACTTTATGATACAGAGCCCTGTGGTCGCTTTTGAAAAGCCATATTTTAAGACGATCACAAATAATAATACCTAACATTTCTGCAACAAAATATAGTTTACGGCAGTATTATTACTATTGCAATTAAAACTATTACTATTATTATTACATTACGCCTAAATTGAGCCATGCCTGCAAAATACGTTTGTTGGTCCCTTTCTATTACCGCCGCCTGTTTGTCTAAAATTGGAAAGTTGCAATTAGATATCTTAGCAGATACTACCAGAGTCATAGCCCCGTCTACATATACCTTGATCTGTAATTGGTGATTGATTAAACATTTTCATATTTGAGAATATCGGAAAGGAACATAACTTTAATAGAATACAAGTACTATTTGAAAAATTGAATACCGACTATTCAGTTATTGGAGTGTATCTCAAAAAGTACCGGACCGATTTTGATGAAAATTAAATAGGACCACACGGCAAAAACCAGCTTCAAATAAAAAAGAATTTTGAGAATAGGTTCACCCAGTCGAAAGTTATGAGGTAACAAACATAAAAGCAACATACAGTCGAATTGAGTACCTCCTCCTATTTTTGGAAGTCGGTAGAAAAATAAATTATATATACATTTAAAAAATCCAATTAAATTACTATTAAAAATAATTACCTAAGACATCAAATTATACATATAGATAAAATAAAAACAGGACATAAATGACTGTCTGCGGATAGAGTGCCCAAAAAGCGGACAATGTTATCAAGTTGAATAGCCAGGCTGATACTTTGGCCGAGTGAACGCTTCTTTTGTACTGCAGTTTCTTTAAGGCGTCTGGAATCGAAAGTACTCGTATCAATTGTGTATGTATTTTGGTGAGTTCTGTTTGTGGTGGTTTTAAGTACTAACTTAAATTACTAAACTTGATCACCAATAACTTGTGAAGTCTACTATAACGGCGCATTTACATTAGATTGGTTGGCGTAGTACTTGTTTCGTCCTGTATATACTGTATTGTCTTTTGTGTTACAGAACTGAGATGCAAAATTGATGGTCCCAATTCCCTACCGACCATATCACCGATCGATTTCCATCCTTTGTTTCCTTCTTTATCCACGCGAAATCAACCTCGAACAAGCCATTTAATTGAAAGTTGATAACCGATATTATTAAACCGAATTCTTAATCCGAATATGCTCGTTTACATCAAAACGGTGGACGAATGCGTTTCGCCACGAAACACCAGTTGCTATATATCGGGTGTTCTGAAACTCAACAATAACCTTGTGGGTACCAGAGGCCAAGGTATACCAGTTATGAAAAATAATGACATATTTTGAAACAAATTAAAATATTTACAGTGTTTTTTTTTATATTATCTCAATCAACAGTGCTAATAATCGCAACCATAACTCAAAGTAATTGTTAACAAACATTTTTAACTAAGTAAAATAAATTAAGTTATGGCGAGTAATTGCTTACAAAATTATTGTCAGTTAACTTTGACACTCCATGTTGGAAAATAATATAATTTTTCTTATTTTTTCGTAACTGCCATAGCTTGGCCTCTCGCCCGGTACCAGGTTATCGTTGAGTTTCAGGACGCCTGTATAACTACTAGTCGGTGACCGAAAAGATGTGACCGAATACGGCCAACCGAACAAGAATAGTTGGTGACCGTATATGTTAAACCGACTGATGTAAATGCGCCATTACAAGTCATTACCAGGCGATCTCATTAAATGAATCTGAAATAATTAAACTCGCTACTTATGTTCATACCGCCCTAGCTAGATTTTCATTGGCGAGTTGTGTAAAAATCATTCCATCCGCGTTCCATCTAAAGTATAAATTAGGTATAGTGTCTAAATTGTGTGATTATGATATGGACTGAGTTTCATTTGAATTGGTTTGATCTCAAATTGATATTTTTTTTTATTAATTGGCTAATCTAAAAAAATTAAGCGACTGTGGAACGTAGGTAATAAAATTATAGGTTAGATTGGAATTGTGAAATTTATCTAAATTTTGACACGTGCATTAAGAGTATTACAATAAAATGTATAACACTTAAAACCAAGTGTTATACATTAGTTTTAGAGTGTTTGACATTTGCTATGACAATAGATTCCTGTAAATGAAAAGGTGTAAGTCTACCCGAAAAACCCATGAAAATCAGGAATCACTTCTACTTATTAAAATAATGTGATTTCATTATAATTGTCAATCTTCTTTTATAAGAGGGACAGGTTCTACTTACTTATAACAGCTTTATAAATTACCAATATCCAATTATAATGATAACTTTGTAAGTGTTCTTCGTCCATTGAGTGTGACAGTTTTATATTGGCGATATTTAGAGAAAATTCCTAATGTATAAAAGTTACGAAAATTTTACAACATGTAACACCTTAACGAGCATTGCCATATATAAATTGACACACTATAAAAATACCTGTCCATTCGATATTTCGTCCGTAAACAGAAGGCCGTCTGGAAATTTATTTTATACTTGCATAAAATTGTACGTGTAAAAATCTTCGATCATAATGACCGATATCTTAAATGTATAGTTCCGGTTTTGAAGTCCCCATTAAAATGCGAGTTACCATGGACTTATGAATTCATCAAATAAAATAATGCATCGATAGATCAATGAAATATGGTATTAACAATAAAATACAAGACTGCTAGCGCCATCTGTGTTTTAACTCAGAAAATACCGAGAGATGCAATAGCTTCGGTTTGAAATGTCCGATGTGCAGACCGAAAATGGGACAAAATATGTCATCTTATAATTACGTAATACGAGTACTTACCTAATTACACAAATAATGATGGTAGTAATCTGAACTACTTTCTGTCAAATATGGGCCGAGCAGAGTTGTAGGAAGCATTTGAAGTTCAAATGATTATTTGACAGAACTTGATGGCACTGGCATAGTAACGTCTTTCGACGTTATAAGCCAAACTGAGTGGCATTTAGCGCCATCTAGTTTATAACGTTACCATGGTAACTCGCACTTTTAACAAATATTATGTTTTATAATAATATGATATGTAAATATTTTGTACATAGTTTAGAGCTCTGGATGATCAAGATCATTATAATTATTATAGTCAATATTACAATATTAGGTAGGTACGGATAACTTCAATATGGAGTAGTTACCTAGAAACGTTACAAATCCCAGTTTTGTTTTTATTTTACATTTTTATTAAAATTTCTAGAAAATTTTGATGAAAATGTCAAATGTTGTTATTAGCTTAAGAACTGAAGTTAATTTTGTACTATTTTCTATTTATAGTTGTAAATTGTGAATCCTAATAATTCATAAGATCTTGTAACTTATTATTAAGTTAGAATAAGATCCATTGTCATTTTATCTATTTATGATTATTATTGTAATCTAACATTATTGTATAAGTAATGTACAGGCGTTAAAGTAATTAATTTCATTCTACTTCATTACTACCTTCGACTACCACCTAGAAAACTAATTTTTGATTTAAGTGTTAGTCGAATATTATATGTGGATAATGAACTGAGGTAAGTAATATAAAAGCGAATATCATTAGTGGAATTACTATAAAATACAAGTTATTTTCATTATGATACCGTATAAAATGGTTATACCGCTCTGCGTATCGAGGCATCACAATTTTTTTTTGTGATAATTAATAACTAAATAATAAATGTAATATAAATTAAAATCTTTCTGTCCATTGTAAGTCCATAACTGAATTTAAGGGTAGATTAATAAAAAACCGCATTCATGTAAAAAGCCAAAGTTTTTAATGTCTAGCTTTCATTTAAAATAAGTACCATATTTCCTATAAGTCGTCCCTAGGTTTTTGGTCACAAGTTTCGTAATATAAGAAATACGATTTTTCTCTATCGTATGTGTTAGAAGTCATTAACAGCACATTGTAAATTAAGCGACAGTCCATTACACTAGATCTATATTAATATTAATTAACATTAAATAAATATTATCTTTTAATGGAATAAATAAGTGAAAACTTCAATGGTCGGTGTAGGATAGTAGCGCCATCTATTTGTCGTGTACCTAAAACTCAAAGTTCCATTCCAGAAGAATACTCTGTTGCGAATCTCGACATGAAGTAAATATTTGATTTCTATTTTATAGATTTTTATTATATCATCAGATGTAGTTACAAAATTACAAAATGGCCGATAGGCTTCGATTTCTGATATTCCTTCTTTTGTATTGTCACTGCTGACAAAAATGCTTATTCATATAATGGAGCTTTGCATAAAAGCACTGCATAAATTTAGTAACGTCATTTAGTACGGCGCAGAAAAGTTTGTATTGCGCAGTACTAAATGACGATATTTAAATTTAAGCTACAAATTATAAGTTAAGCCAATGATTTCCAATTATACGAATGGCTTCTCCCACTCGAATAGAAATCACGCAGTGACTCTTCCAACACGAATATTTCTCACATTGCACTATGAATGAGTGTACTTAATTACAATTTTAAACTATTCTTAATGAATAATAAATCTATCCAAGGTATATTATGTATGTTTTTGTTGTTTTATAACTTATTTATTGACTGTAATGACTGATGATATGATTATGACTTTGAAATTTTTATAAGCGCCATCTAGTAAATGCGGGTTACTACCCGCATTTACTACTTTACACTGTGTGGTTTGACGCCATCTGATAGATTTCAAAATGTCATTCAATAAAATTTAAATATTAGAATTTTAATTTCCATCTCACCGATAATCATTGATATATAGCTGCGGTGCTATCAATATGGTCATTGATGGAGTTTAAAAAATCGGCCCAATCGAGATTTGCTATTGAGCGTCCTTCTGTAATACGGGCTTAAAGAGAATGAAAAAATAAGCAATTACAAACAAAATTTCCTAATATTGCACCACAATTTTTTTTTCATTCATAATACCCATGCTATTGTCGTGGCCTTAGGTTACGTAATGTTCCAGTCAATATAATTAATTTATTGTTCAATTACAAGAACATTGAAATCAATTATTATAACATTTTATTAAAATACCGCCCAGCATAGCAATATTATCTGCCGTCCTCAATCAATTTTATTTTTTTAAATTAACTGGTTTTCAATTAAATAACCATATTGAAAACCTATCAATTTTATTTTAGTAGGTCTACCATGAGTTTACAACATTGAAACCAATCGATGCTCGATATCGACTGCCGCGAAAAAATGTATGAAAAAAAGAATAGTGCCACTTCGCGGTCAGTTGTAGAACTAAAACTGACAGCGAGTGCGCCAACCACAAGCGTAGATAAGCGAGATTGAGTATCGACTATGATGAGATGACATTTATGTTGCCAACTCATGATAGAGGTACAGAGCATTTATTGATTATGCAGCGTTCTCCCTCGCACCTTTCATTATTATCTATAAAAATGTATTAGGTTAAGCGATAAAATATGGTCTACCACGTACCAACTACTTAACTGCTTCTGATAATTTAAAGATGTTCTAGATTAACATCTTTAAATTGCGATATTTCCAATCAAGGTCGGAGTAAACATCATTTATTTAAATGTATGTTTGGGGTAAACACCTATTAAAAGTTAAAATTACTTGAAATCATCTAATCATAGGTTTAGTAGATTATTTTACGTAACTACATTTTTTATATAAAATGAAATATCGGTAAGTGTGTGAGAAAGCTGCATAAGGAATAAAGCGAGCCTAAAACGTGTACATGCTTATTTTTTATGATATACAAAGTTAAAAGTGAAATGAAATTGAAAACTTCAAATGAATGCGAGATTCAGTTTTGTCCATGTTGTGAATATCAACTTTTAGGACAAACTCCAGGTACCTATTTATTATATTTTCATCAGTTAAGATTGCAAAGTGTAAAGACCGTTTATTATTTACGTATGCATATAATGGGTTTATTAAATTAGCCCAGACATTTGTATAACGTTTTTATTTTTGCACAGTTTTCAGTTTTAAAATGCTTTTAACATAGTTTATTTGCTGCTCAAAACAGAATTATCGTATCGGTCATAGATCATCGATAATATTGTAATGGATAAATATCTTCTCAATAATAATAGCTACATGATGACGTGTAATATTTTATAGGTTATGTACGCATTGATTATAGAATAGAATTAATTTTGAATTTATTGTAAGATGTTTGATGGTTTCATTCAAATGTAAAAGTGATATTTAAACTATTTCTTGTCAAATAAACGATTTCGTTTATCGTTTGTTGTGTTATTATTTTTACCAATTTAACCTTTAGGGTATCAAGAACAGTCGCATAAGGTTTTAATCCATGAGGACCGAGAGGAGAAAACGATCTATTTCTGCTCGAGAGTATGTGCCCGACGCGCAGCGGAAGGCTTAAAGGAAACTCGAGAACAGAAATAGAACTTTCTCTCGAGTGATACATAGTGCTTTATACTGCACTAATGAGGGAAATAAAACAGTTACCTTCATTAGTAAATACCTAATAAAATTGTTGTTTGGAGCATTTCGCAAGAATTCAAAGACAACTTTTTTCTAGTGTCTAGTGTAGTCAAAAACATCATTATAAAATCACCACTTTCACTATCACATGCTATTTAAAAAAAAGTATTTAGAATAATTAAAAGCAATAATGATAAATTAACAACGTAATGAAATCAATATCATAAAAAACAAAATTGAACAATACATTAACAAATGGCTGCCATAGTTATGCTTTTTATTGCAGAAAAAGATTGCTAGCTTCCTTTCATTGAGAATCGAGTACAAGAAAATAATTCTCACCTCTTTTTTCTTATAACCTTAAATAATATGTATACTTAAAACCTTTTTCAGATTTGACGTTAGAAGTGTTCTTTTTATGTTCGCTGTTAAAGAACAAAAGAACGCTAGCAGGGCAGAAATGGATTTTCTTAAATTTCTGCCCTGCTACGGAGGGCAGAAATGAAATTCCATATAACTATTCCCGCTGCACATATATAAGGGAGAAATAACGAACTTTGTAACCCGCTTCAGAACGAGTAATGAGACACTTTCTGAGTGGGTGTGGTATAAAGAACATTCCTGTAAAGATGTGAATCGAAAGAGGCGAGAAAACTATACTTAATTACTAGGTGGTCGTCCTCTGTTGCAAGCCGTCTTGGTGGGTACAAACACAATGATTCTCCAGTCAAGTGTTACTGGCACGCATTGCTGTCTTAGTGAAGGGCACCGTAGTAAGTCAAATTACTGGGCATAAGGGATTCAAA
Source organism: Selenia dentaria (assembly GCA_917880725.1). Classification (NCBI taxonomy): domain Eukaryota; kingdom Metazoa; phylum Arthropoda; class Insecta; order Lepidoptera; family Geometridae; genus Selenia; species Selenia dentaria. Next base: position 9,570,434 of record OU862895.1, on the reverse strand, counting down.
ACCAGTATCTGAGGGTGTTGAGCCCAGTGCAGGTGTCACGCAAAACTATAGTTCTATAAGCTCTAGGTGTTACTGTAAATGTCAAGCAAGCGTAATGATTGCCGTCGGGCGAACGGCTTGTATATACCTATAGGCCAAGTGCGAGTCGGACTTGCGCACGAAGAGTCCCGTACCATTATCTATAAATCTCCCATACAACCGACGTGACTTTTTTCCGTTTTTACGAAAACCTTCGTCGCACGAAGTACTTGGCCGGTTTTTAGTATTTGTTGTTATAGTGGCAACAAAAATACATCTGTGAAAATTTCAACCGTTTAACTAGCACGGTTCATGAGATACAGCCTGGTGACTGCCCCGTTTTTACCCTTGGGTACGGATCCCTAAAAATTGACAGTCACATGTAAGATTACTTAAAATAAAAATTCAAAAAGTTAGTACACAACGCCTGACACTGCTTTGGTACTAGTATTTATATAGTACAGTTTTGGCAGTCGTTTGTTTTTGGGACAGCTAGAATGACCCTGGCTTGCTCAGGCATTAACAAAAATCTATTCTTTTGGAGTTCTGTATCAGATTTTACTATCAAGTTCACGCTATTCGTCTGTTGGGGGCTGTTATGTTTCCAATCGTAAAAGATGGGCTACAACTAATACTGCTGGGGTTCATTCACACCGAAGAAAAACGTACATAAGGACGGGCAGACTCAGTGCTGCCATCGGGGCAGACAATCACCGATCTCGCCAGTCCGCTAAGGCCCTCTTGCGCCAACTAATTAATCCGAGTGTTAATGCCTAATCCTCGATTAGATCTTAAAATTGTCTTGCACCAATACAAATCCGTGATTAAACTAGAGTTATCTTCTGTCAAATTTAATCCAATGGCGAATTAAAGTCTCTAATCAAAGATCAATGCAGTGCTGCCATATACCTACCTAGGTATTTATGTTATTGAAATTTATAGAGAGAAAAATTCCATCCTCGGACGGGATTCGAACCCGCGTCTTCTGACTCTCCGTGTCAGACGCCATTGACCAACTAGGCCACCGAGAATCTGGTCCGAGCATCGAATTATAACTCTCTATTTGACTAACCGTCTTGCGGGGACGGAGCGACATCTATTGGACAGTTTTAACAGTACCATCCAACCGAAAGAAGCATTATTTCGAAATACTTAAAACTTTCGCATTGACATCGCAGCCCTTGTAATTTTTATAGTATTACTGTTTAAAGCACTAACGCCTGCTTAAGCGATCTCAAACATTGAAATTTATAGAGAGAAAAATTCCATCCTCGGACGGGATTCGAACCCGCGTCTTCTGACTCTCCGTGTCAGACGCCATTGACCAACTAGGCCACCGAGAATCTGGTCCGAGCATCGAATTATAACTCTCTATTTGACTAACCGTCTTGCGGGGACGGAGCGACATCTATTGGACAGTTTTAACAGTACCATCCAACCGAAAGAAGCATTATTTCGAAATACTTAAAACTTTCGCATTGACATCGCAGCCCTTGTAATTTTTATAGTATTACTGTTTAAAGCACTAACGCCTGCTTAAGCGATCTCAAACATTGAAATTTATAGAGAGAAAAATTCCATCCTCGGACGGGATTCGAACCCGCGTCTTCTGACTCTCCGTGTCAGACGCCATTGACCAACTAGGCCACCGAGAATCTGGTCCGAGCATCGAATTATAACTCTCTATTTGACTAACCGTCTTGCGGGGACGGAGCGACATCTATTGGACAGTTTTAACAGTACCATCCAACCGAAAGAAGCATTATTTCGAAATACTTAAAACTTTCGCATTGACATCGCAGCCCTTGTAATTTTTATAGTATTACTGTTTAAAGCACTAACGCCTGCTTAAGCGATCTCAAACATTGAAATTTATAGAGAGAAAAATTCCATCCTCGGACGGGATTCGAACCCGCGTCTTCTGACTCTCCGTGTCAGACGCCATTGACCAACTAGGCCACCGAGAATTTTTCTCTCTATAAATTTCAATGTTTGAGATCGCTTAAGCAGGCGTTAGTGCTTTAAACAGTAATACTATAAAAATTACAAGGGCTGCGATGTCAATGCGAAAGTTTTAAGTATTTCGAAATAATGCTTCTTTCGGTTGGATGGTACTGTTAAAACTGTCCAATAGATGTCGCTCCGTCCCCGCAAGACGGTTAGTCAAATAGAGAGTTATAATTCGATGCTCGGACCAGATTCTCGGTGGCCTAGTTGGTCAATGGCATCTGACACGGAGAGTCAGAAGACGCGGGTTCGAATCCCGTCCGAGGATGGAATTTTTCTCTCTATAAATTTCAATGTTTGAGATCGCTTAAGCAGGCGTTAGTGCTTTAAACAGTAATACTATAAAAATTTATGTTATTTCTAGCTGTAAACAAAAGATGTCATGTCATGGAGAATCTGGGTTCTGGCTCTATGGGCTGTGGGAAAAAGGCGCCGGTTTGTTCAAACTTTCAAAGAGTATTCAGATTGTTGTTGAAACTAAACTCTTGGTTTTCTTTGATAATGACTGATTCAACTGACGTATCATTTAGCGACGGCGATGAAGAAATATTAAGTTTTCTATTAGTTTAATAGAACTGTATTAGAGAGAACTGATAATTACACAACAATGCGGGAGCATGCTTTTCATCGAAGGTTTCGCCTAAATAAAACCAGCGCCGACTTTTTGTTGCAGAGGATTCAGGATGAACGGACGTACAATTCTAATAGGTAGGTAGATAGGTAATAAAGTAACTACATTTGTACATATCTATTAACTTGTTTGAAAACTATGACTGAAATCTTTGTCTGGTATAAATTGTATGTTTAGGCTTAGGCACGGAGCATCCAGTAGGTATTGGCACGGGGTCTAAAGTGTCTATGCTGATGTGAGTGACAACATACTATGCTTCATGTCTACATTACATCTACTCACAGTTGTTCCATTACTATGATCTCACATCTGTCTATCACATAAGTTAATCTTCGACCAATATATTGTCTCTTTTATTAATGACTAGCTGACCTGCCAGCGGCTTTGCTCTCTTGGTATCTGTGTAGTGGTGCTCGACTTCGTTTTGGTTGTTTATTTTCCCTGTTTAATTCCGTAGTATTTTGAATTTTATATATATTTTATATTAAATTTAATTGATATTAAATTTTATATAATTTTGTTTACATATAATTGTTTGGCCGACACCATGAAAATTGTAATCAATTAATCAACGTCGCAATAAAAGATTAGAATGCCAATAGATTCGATGTACCTATGTTTACGTATTACTTTACTTTCAGAATAGTGGATACAGACAGATAAACATTCTTGTCGTCAATCGCCATGACGAAAAGTCAAGCCCTACAAAATGAAAAATACCAATTGTATGCCTAAAAGAGATAGAAACACAGTGATAAATCACTTCAGAATTTGGCCGCTTTACTATTGAACCCTTATCGGTCATTCATCATTCATTCAATTAATTTTGCAATGGTGGTATTTATCAGGATTAGTTAATTCTAATTTCTTTCACGTTGCAGCAATACCAAATTCAACAATCCGTAATCCGAATTTTCGTTACACGTGGATTAGCATAGTTAATTCGTAATTTGGTGCAAGAGGCCCTAAGAGGAATCCGCGTCCTTTGACCCTGGGTGCTGCTTACCGCCAAATGCACGAGACACAGTTCAACCGGAAGAAGGATTGGTGGTATACTATGAAATTCTAGCCCTGGCAGCCGACCTACTTACTTATAAACGCTGCTTAACTTTAAATGACGTTATTTAGTAGTGCACACCACAAAATTGTTCTGCGCCGTACTAAATGACGTTATATAATATTATTTAAGCAGCGTTTAGTATACTATATACTATAGCGATACTTTAATTAACGCTCGCTCAGCGTAGCCAACCTAAGATAATTTATAGAGAAAAAATCTTACTTAGGTACTTGGAGCGCGCGGCCTTGATTCACACATTGGTTAAACTATAGTCGCCCGGTACCCGCGGGGAGGGGGGACGGGGGGCGGAGGGGGGGGGAGGGGGAGGGGGTGAAGCCCCCCCTGCATCCCCCCCCCCCGCCGGAGGCCTTTAGTTTTTGAGTAATAATTTTTTTAGTACTTAACCTCACTTTCGGCTATATCAGTATTTTTTACCTATTTTTTGTTTCACACCTAATCTATTAAGGCGGTTCGCTTCTGGCACTTCGCCGGCCGCTGCCGCGGCACGCTCGCTCGGCTCGTGCGTTGTTTGTCATGTTCTAACCTAACCTAACCTATTTTTTGTTTCACACCTAACTTATTAAGGCGGTTCGCTTCTAGCACTTCGCCGGCCGCTGCCGCGGCACGCTCGCTCGGCTCGTGCGTTGTTTGTCATGTTCTAACCTAACCTAACCTATTTTTTGTTTCACACCTAACTTATTAAGGCGGTTCGCTTCTGGCACTTCGCCGGCCGCTGCCGCGGCACGCTCGCTTCGCTCGCTCGGCTCGTGCGTTGTTTGTCATGTTCTAACCTAACCTAACCTATTTTTTGTTTCACACCTAATCTATCAAGGCGGTTCACTTAACATTGTATTATATAACAACAATAACATATCCAGTCCGTCTCAGAGTTATGTTGACAGATGAGAAAAACTTAATGTTAAAGGGCTAGGAGAGACACAATTAAACAAACATTTTAATACATTACTTGTTTATTTCATAAACATGTTTAATTGCTTTCATTAAATGTACAAAAGAGTCTCTTTTATATTTATACACGTCTCTTCGCCACAAATATTCAACAATTATATCACTAAAGTTTTCTGGGTTGTTATAATTTTGTTTTTTGAAAAACCTCTTCACTGCTCGCCACTGGGATTCTATTCTTTGGGTGTGGATTCCATCTTTACCCACAAATGGGTTCTCTGGGTCTGAATGATTCACTTTTTTGTGTATGTATCCATATTCAGACAGACAATCGTATGCCCGCCAACAATCGGTGTGGATTGTTGTTCCAGGTAAAACATGCTTTTGAATTAAAGGTATGAGAGTATCAGCATCTCTTTTATTGTCCGGGCATACTTCCAATCTTAAGTCTTCAGACCCATCTTCTATTAATCCCAGCACCCAGTGGCCTTCAATGTGACGTCCTTTGTTATATTTCCTTTTTCCAAATTTACTTTCGTCTATTTGCACTATTTTCCCACAGCCTCCAATTTTACCGCTGTAAAGATTTTGTTTTTCCAAATAAAATATCACAACTACTTCTCTGCAGTAATTAAACCAATCGGCTATAGTATTTGGGCTTAAACATTGCTTCCTTTCTTTTTTATAAGGGTCTTCGTGAATTGTTTGGTCGTAGGTCCATCCTTGTGAGTATGCATATATAAGATAGTAAACATGCATTATGTCGATAGCAATATTTTCGAAAAATGTGCCAATTCTGCGAGAGATCTTGGCACCGCTGCCCGATTTAGATTTGCATGATCTTTTTGAGCACACAAATGTACCAAAACTTGTGCATCCGCATGAGTATGACACTTTCATGGATGTCCTGTGGGTTCGACACCGTTTCTCAGTTGGTATGAGACCTTGGTCTTCACTATATTTGATGCATTGGTCTTTAGTGCCCAATTTTCGCACAACGTCAGTTAAATTCCAATGATCAATCACTTCAGTGACGCAAAGTTTTCGTTTGGTTATAAGCTCGTTGTCGTCGTCGTCATTACTCGAAGAAGGTCCGGCGACAGGTTCAACGGGCAGATCAGGAGCCGAAGAAGGTCCGGCTACAGGCGCGACGGGCAGATCAGGAGCCGAAGAAGGTCCGGCAACAGGTTCGACGGGCAGATCAGGAGCCGAAACCGCGTCCGCTTCGGGTATTGTACTGTAATACTCCATTACAGCCAAGTGCAGTCCAGTTTTCAAGCCAAGTTCAAGTCGTAGAGCAATCCAAACAAATCCGGTAAGCAAGCCAAGTTTCAAGTCGTCGCGCAATCGAAGGAAGTCCAGGGAAAAAGCCAAAGTCGTAATAAAAATCGAAAAACAAGAGAGCACACATTCACGAAACTACGAGAGAAACGGAATGAATGGATGACAGTCCATCTGTCAGTAAGACAAAATGGCGCCTTTTTTTTTTCTTACGTTTAACGATAACGATACGTTTCGTTTAACTCAGTTTGACAACTTAATTTGACAACTTAATATTGTACCATTTTCTCAACATTGCGTTCCATTTCACTTTTTTTTATCAAATTTTAATTTAATCATAATTAATTCAAACTACGTTTCCGGCAAAAAAAAATTGCTGGAAGGGCTTCAGGTGGACCCCAATGATACCCCTAAACTCGCACCTTCATCAAAATCAGGTACCGGACGGCTATAGCCAACCCCACACATTTGCCGACAGTTAGAAAAGAGTAAGAGAGCCACCACACGTACCAGTTCCACCAATCAAAATACCCGAGAATTGATGATTGTATAGACTATGAACTTTTTCAGCAGACCTAGTACAAAAAACCCTCACAAGCTTTCTCTGCCATAGATAGAATAGCTGCTATTCTATTACAGAAATGTAGTGCAGTTATGAGCAAGCAATAAGCTTTTTTGACGTGATAACGTCTTATAAATCGATGAATGCCGGCTGCACGCATTAAAAAGTATGACTCATTATTAATTAAAAATACGGGATTACTCACGTAATATTTATCGGATAGGTCCGCCTATAGTTTCGACCACATTCGGTGGCCTTTTTCAAGAAGTGTTCGGGACGCCCGCGTCGATGACGTCTCGCTTAACACTGACTCATTATCACGTTCCGCCTGAGCCGAGCGTGCAAGCGAGAGCGCGGAACAAGCGATAGAGAAGCACGATCGGACTTAAAGTGTCTACATACGATGCAAACCCGAACGCAACATGCTGTAGCAATCTGCTGTAGTCGCGGTTGTACGTACTCTACACACGTTGCAGCGGCGATTACAATTTCATTCAGCGTCGGATCGCCACAGCGTGCACACTTGAATGAAAATGGCTCAAATGCTGTCCAAATATTAAAAAACGATTCTTGCAATTGCCTTCGCTGAGTTCGCTGAACTATATACCTACTGAGACTGAGAGACAATAAACATCAATTTTTACTTTGAACATTAATAGATGCACAGCAATACTACAATATATAAGGCGGCGGCACGATCGCGACTGAGCACAGATTGCATACAACCGCACTACTCAAGTTACAACGCGGCTTACAATTTGCTGTAACAATCTGGATGCTAGGATGGACGATACGACGTCCAACATGGAATGGAGTCACAACACGCCTACATACGATACAATTTGCTGGATCACAGCAGATTGCTACGACATGTTGCATTCGAAATTGCATAGTGTGTAGAGAGATTTAGCGTCAGGATTGTCTTATGAAGTTATCATTGCACGTAAAAAAATATCATATAAATCAATGTATCTCTTGTCTAAACTCCCGTAACTCCCGCCCCATAAACCATGCAAAGCAATGGAAATATATTGCCGACAAATTAAGATCGCTCTTGTCCAACCAAGGAAAGAGTACCTAATAATTTATGAACAAATAGGCTTCAATTCAGGGCGATCATAAGAGGCCAATTTACCCTTTTGTGATATGTGGACAAAAATTGGGACAAACGATGTTATCTACCTAGATTATGAAAAAGCTTTTGGTTGATTTTTGAATCCGTGGCAAACTCCTAAAAATATATATAAAAATGCTTTACGGATATTCCATTGCCAAATTATGAGGTTTATTATACATAGCCAAAGCTTAACTAATATAGATAGGTACTTAATTGTTGCGACGCGTAACCTACTCATATTAATTTATGGCACAGATTATATTATCCGTCATCAATATACCTACCTACCGCGATTTTAATGATGTCGTATGCTAATTCCGGACCCCGTAAACCCCTCCCTTATATATGCCCATTGGCTAGTAGGTACTATTATTTACTTATTCTGTGACACACTTCAGGTTAATTGGTGTATGTATTATTATTGTAAATGCTGCCCCGACCCTAATTATCTTTATTATAATTTGACAACTTTATTATTTGTATGCCAAAATGGCTGATCACGGCTGGTATGATTTTATTGCCTGAATCTTAACCTGTGTATCACTAATAAAATATTTTGAATTTGAAATTGATTTTGATGTTTAGAAGATTATCCTAAACTCCGGGCCTACCGTGGAATAGTTAGTAGCGTCGTGATTGACACGGATAGTCACAAGACGCGTTGTTCATATGGAAAACCGTCAAGTCTACTAAAACATACCTAATGAAACAAAAAAAAGGGGTTAATTTAATCCATTAATAAATTAGAATTGCTAAAGCTTGAAGATTTATTCCACTACTTATCTTAGAGGTGTAAGTAAATAATAAGGCTTTAATTGGATAATTTCTTTCGTTTTATTATTTTGTAAATAGCGACATCTACGGGTAATTTCAGATACTAACCCGTCTACTTCTTGACGAAATAGGTTCTGCATGTTTTGGAAGAAGCGTTTATTGTAATTTAGTGTGCATCTATTTGTACAGATGGCAGTGTGAAAAGCTTGATGTAAAAAATCTCTAATTGTTCGCCCGCATGGATTATGATTTTATCAAAGAGTAGGGTAATATATAGGATTTTATGTTAGAATAGATAGATAGGAGATACGGTGCCACAGAACTACTAAATCTTTAGGTTTACAAGGGTAGTAAAAAGGTAAATGGTTTGCTATTTGGTACTGAAAATAAAAAATAGACGTGTGGCACTCGGAGACTGCCGCGGTAAAGCTATTGCATAGCTGTTTTTATCAACTTATGCAATTATAATTATTTAACCAATGTCATCTAGAGGCGAGTTGCTGAACTAAAGAGACAAGCGTGATATTTCAAAAAGTCATTAAAAGTTCTGCTATTCATCGATAGATGGAGTCGGAGTGGGGGGTGTTAGGTTATTTTCGTTACGTGGGATTTCGTGGGATCCATCGAGAACACAGCTTTCTCACACCCAAATGTTTGTGTAGGATTGACTGTATTTGACTCATGCCTATGTCCAAAGATGTCCGGATCTCACGGTAGGTCACATGCCTGTCTGTTTCATTCATACGGCGTACAGCATCGATGTTCTTGTTATTCACAGCAGTGTACGGGCGACCTTCACGAATTTCATCATGGAGATTAACACGACCGCGTTTGAATTTTGCAAACCAGCTATAAATGGTCGTCTTGCATAGTGCTTCTTCGCCTAAAGCACATTGAAGCCGAACAACGTTCTGCTGAGCTGTGAAATTACACTTAAAATCGTTAAAATTCATGCAACGAAAATTTTCCCGAGTTAAATGCATTTTATTGTAATCACGCAATTTTCAAAATGACGCAACAATGTAAAAACAATTGACAATCAGATGAAACAAATTTTATTCCACGGCGTTTCAAATAGTTGTAATTTCAAATAGGTAGGTAGGTACTATTGCATAAACATACCATAGCGATGTACCTAGGTATTATGAGTAATTTTAAATACTTTTTTCATAGAGTTGTCAACCAGTAAACACTATAATATACATTGTATATACAAATATAAAATTAATTACTACGGAAAAACAACTGTCATTAGATTTCATCACCCCTGGATTTGTGCTTTTTCACTTTCGTAAAAAAACCCGAAATCCATTCATCCATCCACGAAACTTCTTAGTTCTATTTTTGGGTGCATACAGTAGGTTCAGTATTACTTGACTGTCGGTGGTATCGAAATCGCTCGACTACAATCGGCTGAACAACAAAGATGGATGACATGCCGACTCTATCGCCGAGAGTTTCTAGTATAGGCCATGGGATACTATGTATTCTAGTGTGTCAATCTGTCAAAATCGTAGCGTTATATTTTTTTCTATGAAGATTCCCTAGCGTGTTTAATTTCCTTCCTGTATAATCTGTGCCCTGTTTAATCTCTGTGTAGATTATGAAAAAAGTAGTCTGATTAATCTATGATGAAAAATACGAAAAACGAAAATGTAAACATCAATGCACATCAATTTGTTTGGTTATATTTTATGAGTTTGTACTTTGTTTACTTTGTTTTACTCAAGCCAAGTCAAGTCGCTGCGCAGAGGTCATACACAAGCATGAGTTTGGTTTCATAAGTTATCTTTGGTTTGTTTTGATTCAGATAATACTCAGAATGACGAGCATCAACATCGAAAAAACTATACTTAAATACGAAAACTTTGTCAATAACGTACTAAAAGAAGACCTAAGGATATTAGAACAGCGGTTATTGAAAGTCAATAGTGAAATAACAGACTTAATTCAACAAAAGCAGACACTAAAAGTGGTCACAGATGTGTCAATGCACCCTGATGGATTTAAGACTCAAGTGAACATTGGTAGTAACTTCTTCATGGAAGCTGCTGTACGTGATACGTCTAAATTGCTGTATAACATAGGTTTGAATCATTATGTGGAATTTACAGTAGCTGAAGCCAATAAATACTTGGATGCATTGATAAAAGCATATGAAACGCAAGCGAAGGAAATACTTTCAAAGTCTCTGGAGACGAAAGCGCATATTAAGATGGTGTTGATGGGAATACATGATCTAACTAATGACAATAATAATGACATAAATAAAAATAGATAGATTCTGTTGATTAAAAATTTTACCCAGATTTAACAAGTTATAAAATGAGTGTTCTGAAGTAAGTACATACTATATTAACTTGTGTCTATATACAAGTTACATTACATCTAAAATTAGCTATTATGAAACAAACATATTTAATTTCTATTTACAAAAAGTAATTAGAAAATTACAAGTAAGTAAGTAAATACATCACAAAGTCCAGAAAACTCAGTTCAAGACCAAGGATGATTAGTGTAGTCATACTTGACTAAGACTAAGAAAAAAACAATCAAATTCTATACATAATTATTAACACATTATATAAAATACTAAATAGGTAAATGATTAAGTATACCACAAGTATGCATAATACACCCCAAGCGGGAAGTCAGTGCAGGACTTATTGCCCCCATTTTGAATAAGAATAAGTATACCATATTTCTTCACTTGACACTTCCTTCTCACACAAGATGATTGGCTGTGGTGGTGCTTCAGACATCATTTGTCTGAGTTGTTTGTCTTAGTTGTAAGGTGATATTGGGTCAATAGGCTATCGACCAAGCTGCACTGGGCCCATGTATATAAAGGAGGAGGCCTAAAAGGAGGGCCCGAGTCTGCAATGTCTGCACTTGTTCCTTGTATATTTTTATATTTTTTCTACCTGAGTGTGTGTACTCTGTATGTCATGTTACAATAACTATCTTGGTTTCAGATGTTCTTGCTACTGTTTCTGTTTGGATAACTAAGTTACAATTCAGATCTCTTCTCACTGAACAAACCTCCTTTGTTTGGTGGTCAGTCATACTATGGGACATTGGCGAAATCATGAGAGCACCTTCACAAAAGCCATGAGGGAAGACATGAATTTGAAAATAGGCAGAATATCCTTGCGATGCTTTAGTTATATCTATGATAATTAGCGTTTCTACAAGTAACTTGAGTGAAAACTGATTTCAACCAAACAGAAAACTTGTATATTAAATTTTAAGCTAATTGTTATCTATACTATTGTAAAGCCTAAATTTACTTAGTCATAATGATGTTTAAGCGGAATCAGGCATAAAGTAAGTTTTGTAAAGGAATACTTCGACAAGTTGCATACTTTCAAGAAACATAGTTGGACAAGTCATTGCTTTAACAGGACATATATTCGATAAGAATTTTATTCCAAAAGTGCTTCTGTTAACTTGATGAACGCAAGACTACCTTATATATTTTGTAAATATTAGCTTTTAATGTTTATTTAATATGTAGTAGTGTTGAAGATGACGTTACATTCTACGTTGCCTCTAGAAATAGTTGGATGGCTTTTTGGGTAATTATCGAACAGCAACAGGAGTTGAATGAGTATCAAAGTACCTGAGGTTTAGATTACCCTAGCTCTGGCGCCTCGCCGGCCTCTCATTGTTTGGTCACTTCGCTCTGACTAGATACTCCACTACATTCTGTGGGAGTACTTCTTGTCAAATATTTGTTCTGTCGAACTGTGTTTTATTGAAGTAAGTGACTATCAAAGTATTGAATTTGTCGAAATTCAGAGGTACACCATAGACTATACACAATGTTATGCCTTATGACTTTATGCAAATCAAAATTAGGGCAAAACCATTACATATGCCATTAGCCTTAACTATATTTATGCTTACTGAAATTGTATGTCAAAATACAATTACATATGCCAAAATATTATTATGCTAAAAAAATGTGATTAGATTCTTTGTGTATGACCCCTGCGACTTGTTTGAGTGTCGCAACTTTGCCAGGTAACTCATAATGCGAAATTAAATTAGGGCAAAATAAAATTAGTCGAAAAAAAGGGAGCCCCACTATAATCAATGATTTTATTGCCAATATCCAAATATTCATCCAATATCAATAACCAAAAACTTTGTGAATAACTGAACTATGTTTTCCCATGTATATGAACAATTTTTTTTATTTGTATATAACTAGGTAGGTTTTAGCATTTAGTGAAGAATTAAAAGAACTTGTTGTATAGTATTGTAAGTAAAACCTTCCACATATTAAATCGAATTTAATAAAAAATACCTATGATATAAACTTTTCGTTGCGTTTTTGTCTTGATTGACTCCTGTGGCACAGAAAAAGTAATAGTGGACAGAAGCATCACTCTCAAAAAAAGTAGTTTAGGCAACGTACTTAGACCGTAGAGTAAGTAGAACATCATCGCGATAAATATAAATAGGCGATAAAAGTGGGAAGAGGTGGTGGGTAGGGGCGGAGCATGCTTGCCGGCAATTATTACGTTAGTACCGGCGGCCACCGGTCTCTATTATATTCTCTTTGGCCACCGGCGCCAGAGCGGTCGGGGTTGGCAGTTTAAATGTCAGTTTTTAAAGTAAAGTGTTGCGTCGGTATGCCACCTACAAAAAGTAGATGCGATGTGTACCTACTTGTTTTGTGACGATGATGTTGACATCCCTACACGCGTCTCGCGCCAAACGCTACTAGGGGCTACGAAGAAATAATGTCAGGAAGAATAACTCAGAACAAATTCCACACAAAAAGTGGTCCTTCAAACCTCAGAAAAAAATAGACTTTTTTATTTTGTCTGAGCTTCAAACCAAAACGACCTATGATTCCAAATACGAATTACTTCAGAGGTTACAAATAGACATGTTCGGTGATTGGTTTAAATTTCAGAAGGAAAGCAGGGATTCGTCCACGCACATGCTGCAACGTCTACTATGACAGCTGAGTCATAGCGGCGTGAACGATGTTCTTGATTTGGCACGACTTTTATTGGGTCATTTTTATGGCAGTTACTCTTCCTGATATTATTTCTTCGTAGACGAGGGTATATAGATAAATATTTACTTACTTTGGTTTAGGCTCAGATTAGGAAACAAAAGGCAGATGGAGCGCGCCGAACTCGCGAGTGTCTCCACCTCTATAGTTATGTGTGCGTGACAACGAAACACTGCACTGTACGTACACGTGCATCTGTGTGGGTGTAGAGTTACCAGATATTGAAAAACTAACTCCCTCATTTTTGTAATAAATTGTTATAATATTGGAAAGTTAAACGTTCTTTTGTAACATTCAGTACTAAAGTAATATATTACTTCATCAGTCGAACGACCCAGACACAATAAAAATTTCATTGTTATATTGACAATCGACTGGTGAGGGGTTATGGATAAAATAATGGTTATTAATAACTAAATAAATTACAATAAATAAAGAAGGTTCGGTAAATATATCACAATTCATTGTTTATTTGTTTTTGTTTAATATTTTAATAGTTCCTACTTTTCTAATTATTACACATATATCCGACAGTTTGTGAGAGTGGAAGTACGTATGTATGGATGTTTATTTCTCTTTCACGCAAAAACGACTATACTGATTTGAATAAAATTTGGCACACAGGTAGTTTTTAATCTAGATTAACATACAGAACATTCCATCGGACTCGCCCATCTCGGGTTCCGTACAAATTTGTAGGTAACAAATTATTTCAGATTTTTCTCTTCACAGACTTTGGAGATTAGAGGCCCATATTATTTTTTTCCTTAATTTGTTCTATAAGACCTAGCTTTTTGCCAAATTTAGTGATTCTAGGTCAACGGAAACTACCATATTATGGGTTTTCGACCCAAAACCTATAGGATACTTCCGGTTGACCTAGACTTATACCGAAAAATAAAAAAAGTTTAAAATTAAGGTAAAGTTTGGTACTTACACTATTTCGGACCTTGATTTTTATACACCTAATAGGGACTATAAACTTCAATATCTGGTATAAATTTCAACTTGCTAGGTCCACCCGTTTATGAGAAAATCGGTGGTGACACACGGACAGACAGACTGACAAGAGAGTGATCTTATAAAGGTTCCCTTTTTACCTTTTGATGTGCTGAACCCTAAAAATGGTGCGAACGAGACATTTTTAACTTTAATAAAAACCTGACATAAAAAGTAATTTCTAAGAAGTCTTGAGTTTTTTTTTGGAATAAAAACCGTGCGAGCGAGACTTATAAAAAAATATCCGCATTTGCGATATTAAAAACAAACTTTCGTTACATCACTAACCCCTAGACCTTCTAAATGTAGTTTTACCAATAAAACGGCTAACTAATTTAAATAAATACTGGCAGCACAAGCGAATGACTGTCGAAGTTTTGTGTTCCGAGTCACATGTAAAGTTATTATGTTGATTAAAAATTATATAAGTCAAATAATTAATAGTTATCTGTGAAAGGATATTCCATCTTCTTTTTTTTCTTTTTGGGAACAACTTTTACAGAGTTTAATAACACAAGACGGTATTTTTTACATTAAAATTACGAACCATTCGTTACGTGTTGCTTCGGACAAGTCGCGTATAGCACTAGCGCGGGTTTGTATTTGCTTTTGAATTTGTATTTGCTTTGGTGGCGACGCTCGCCTGTTCGGTACGCTCCATCTGCCTTTTGTTTCCTAATCTGAGGGTTTAGGTATAAAAATCTGTCTACTCTTACGACCGTTCTTGCTTGCACACTGTCTTTCAATAAGTTTGTTACTTCTTCACACTGAAATGACTCAATGGATTTGCTTGAAATTTGAAATTGAGATAGCTTTTGGCTACCAATTAGTTACTAGATTAACATGTAGGTACAGGGCCGGATTAACCCTATTGCCCCTAGGCAATGCAATTCTCGGGGCCCCTTTTCTATAACCTTATGCTGACTTTTTAAAATATATGTTTCGGACTTGACTTAGGACCAACTGCCTGATAATGACGGATGATGGACAACAATATTTGACCACTTTTGCCCGAACTAGGCAACTTATTAGATAAAAAATATTACTTGAGGACTGGCTATATGCACAAACCGTGCGAAGCCATAATGGAACAAAAAAAATCTCGTTGTTATTATTTTCCCGATCCATCAACAGCTATTGTTACTTCTACTATGTATAAAGTATTTCATCAATTGATAGGATGTAAAGTTTGAGGAAGTGTAAAACTTCTGTAAAAAAATGTTAGATCAAATGTTTTTTCTTGGTGTGTGACCCGCATTGGCTAGGGACCCACAGAGCCTCTTGGACCCCTAGGCAGTTGCCTAATGATCCGGCCCTGTAGTTAGTTCCTGAAGGATTCTGCTAACCTTAAGAAGGGTCGCCCGCAGAAGTTATAAATATCAATTGTATGTTCGTATGTTTGATTGACGATAACTTCAACATTTCATCAGAACTTTATGAGATTTTGGAATTCAATTTGGTCAAGTAAGGTAACAAATAAAATTTCTTTGGTAATAGTGACTTTTTAAAAATGTTTTTAAGGTTTTTTTTTCCTACGTATACCAAATAAAAAAAAACTTATCACATTTCAAATCTGAGTTTATTTTATTTGAACATTATTAATTTGTTTGTGCTGTATTTATTTACAATTTGTATTATATATTCAGACCTGGGCGTTATTCTCTACCGCGCGCGTTAGCGATATCCGCTACCGCCGGGTGACGCGGTAGCAGGTAGCAGCGACATGCTTCCTGCCCTCGCCCCGCTAACCGTTGCCAACGGATATCTCTACCGCGCACGGTAGCGAATAACGCCCAGATCTGAATAGGCCTTTACTCATCGAGTTCCGCGTGGTATTTTTCGCTGCCCACAGCGGTAGCGAATAACGCTCAGGTTTGAATATAGGTCTTTATATTATCTGGGTCAACATACCTAAGGTTCCTAGGATTTATTATTATATACTTACCTGTAATGTAAAATTTAAAAAAAGTAATACTCGTACCTAGGTATGCCTATTGCATTGTGTGCATAATCGCGTGGTCTGTCGCACTGTGTGTTTTTTAGAACCATAAATAATAATAATAATAATAAATCTTTATTCATGGAACTTAAACAATGGCATAAATTGTTAAGAAAAACGATGATACCCGCGAGAGTTGTGGAGAAAAGCTGTGTTGCGGATACCAACGCCCTCCTCCTTAATTTCTATAGTACAGTTAGTTCCTAAAATTCATGCAACATATTTTTAAATAAAAAAATTACAAACAATTGTTTTTTACAAGATAATAGCGAATGAGTCTGAGTCTAACTAAAATAGTTCTATTATATTTTATTCTGTGCATACATGATATTCTATAGGACCTACTGCGTCTAATCAATATTTATTTTTTGTTCATACACCTTATTAAAAACCCTTAGCAAAGCTAATTCATTCAATATAAAATTCATCAAACAAGTATCTTATAGAGTCAAATTTACATTTGTAACAACCTAATATAAAATCAAGTGTCAATCGCAAGTTCAATTACCCAGAACCCTAGGTCTTCAAGACCCGTAATCAGCTAGAATCCCGCTGCCCTAAGGGTGTATTAGGGTTAATTTGAATATTTGAGACCCTCAAGATGCAGGGGTAGTTAATTACTCATTTGGTTGGAAGGAACTTGAATAAAATTAACATCTTGATCACTAAAGGGGTACAATATATGTGATGCCTATTATATTTAATTTTAGATAATTAAATAAATGATGTAGGTACCTATCTTATAGGGTAATAAGTATATATTAGACTTATTTTAAACTAGCTGACCCGCCAGCGGCGTCGCTCGCGTGGCCTCGCGGGATACGGTACCTAATTACAGATTTCAATGGGTCAGATTTCAATTAGGGGTCGAATTTCACAAAATCCCCGTATTAGTGAGTACATAGCTACATAGGTCCAAAAAAGAACCCCCATGCAAAATTTTTAACTTTTAGAACTCGCAGTAACGAAGTTTCATACAAACTATCAACCCCAAAAAAAACCCTTAGGGGTTGAATTTCATAAAATCCCGTCTTAGTGAGCACCTACGTCCTAAAAAGAACCCGCATGCAACATTTGAAACTCCTAGCACTTGTAGTTTCTGAGATTTCGTGATGAGTGAGTGAACTTTCGCTTTTATATTATATAGATAAGAAGACAGAATTAATTGTTACGTACCTATCTGAGGTATTTAAATATTATGTGGTATTATTACAAAGGATTGTACTATCATCCTTGGTATTACATAATAAATATTATAAATATATAATTAATATATTATAGTATACCTACTGAAGGTAGGTTGGTACTGCTCCTAGCTACTAATTGGACTCTGACATTGAATGTGCTATTTTTAAATTTTTTCTATTAATTTCTTATGTTTTGCTAATTTGCTGGTATTGATGTAGGAGTTTTAACAGATGATGTAATAAGAGGACATACATTATGAAAGTTCGCAAGGTATTCCAGAAATGGTGACAATTCTTATCTTTCCTTAAAAGCGCCATCTAGTCGTTATAAAGAGAACTAGCACTGCACTCTTGTGGTTGACAGGACCAGCTTGTAGCCTCTTGCATGTTATAGTGCTACTGAAATCTGCTAGATGGCGCTTTATCCAAAAATGGATTATCTAAAATAATTAAGGGATTTTGATGCAAAATAGGAATTGAAGTAGAAGACCCTAACTGATCACGTTTTTTTATCTCTACTTTGTAATTAGTTGAGATATTCTAAAATTTGACATTATTATCCATACCTACAACTTTTATTGGTACCTATTTTAGATATACTTACCTAAGTAATAGGTATTACCTATAGGTATTAGTCCCCGAACCCCAATGTATTATCCTTGATTTATCATTTATTGGAGGTATTGTTAGAACAAAACAACAAGTAAATTAGTAATTTGTTTTGTGCTCTCAAAGTAAAAAAAATCGAAAATACTTACAAGACGGAACCGAAACTTAGGATCGCTTAAAAAAAACCTAAAAGTAATCGCAATGATCAAATGCTTTAAAAACTATATATAGGTAGGCAGTACAAGTAGTTCTGCGAACAGTAGAGCAAGCACATAGTCTTATCAGCGGCATTTTTGAAATTCCTTTTATTAAAATCAGTCTCGTACCAAATTTTATCAAAATCGGTAAATAGCGCCGCAACAAACTTCCACCCTTTTTAGGTGGACCCTACCTTCCACTCAAAATCGCCAACGACAAAAAAAAATAGAACATGCTGTACTTATGGAGTGTAACACCCATAGAGATCTATCTGTGAGCTGTGGTAACACGGTTCTTACCTAGTACATACAATTGTCCAATGTGCCAACATTGCATTGATTGAAATAAAAAAGGAACTTGAGAAATACTTAAATATAGGAACCTATACTTAAAAACAAAAATACATGACCTGGCGAATTCACACTTCACTGTAAGTCCTGGGCCTATACCTACTTGGTACTTGGTACTTGGTGGGCTGGCTCTTTTCCGCAACCAGGCCGCTGTGGCGCGGCCCATTTTGCGTGATAGCCGGGTGACGCTGATCAGTCCAGCCACCCGGTGTCGCCCAGGAAAGCCAGTAGCTCCTTCGGCTTGGCGCAGGCTTGCCACACTGTCCTCGGCGAGCCGAGGTTAGCTGCCCTTTGTGCCGCCACGCTCCTGCATTCGATGAGCAGATGCGCAGCTGTTTCTTCCGCCTCCATGCAGCCTCTGCATAGGGGGCTGTCTGTAACACCTAGATTAAACAGGTGTTTGTTTAAGGAGCAATGACCGGTCATAATTCCGACGGTATCTCGTACATTATTTCTTTTAAGATTGAGGAGTTTTCTGGAGAATTTCAGGGGTTGGCTTTAGAATCGTGACCCCTGAATTTGGTGAAACAAACAGCGGCCGGCGAGCGCTTCATCAAACTACTTTTGTTCCAAATTTGTGCACAATAGTATATCAGTAGCTATCTAATGAATTGGCAAAGTCACTTGTCTGTGACATACCTATAGGTTAGTTATAGTTAGTTAGAATAGGTCGAAGTCAGTGACAGAACCGACTCATAGCACCCCGATTTCAAGCAGTCTTGTCGGATTGCAGAGCCGACGCGGGGGTGGTAGTAGATCGAAATGCAGTACTTAACCTCAAAATACTTAAACAAACATAACTCGAAAACTAATGGTCTCCGGCGGGTGGGGTTTGCGGGGGGGCACTACCCGAATCAGAGGTTCAGTGCCTTTAGCCTGTACGCAGCCGCCGCGGCCTCTTGTTGTATGTATAGGTGTAGCGGGGTCAGGCCTATCAGGGCCTCAATCGCGGCGGTTGGTGCAGTGCGCATGCAGCCTGTTGTGGCTACACAGGCAAGTCTCTGAAAGGTTTGTAGCTTGGTTTTGGTGGTGCTCAGGGTGGTTCTGGGCCACCACACAATTGCACCATATGTTAGTGAAGGTCTGATTACCGTTTTATATAGCCACAGGGTGATCTTAGGGCTTAGCCCCCATGTTTTACCTATAATCCTTCTGCATTGCCAGAACGAAATACTGGCCTTGATTAACTTATTCTCTAAGTGCTTGGCCCAATTCAACTTGCTGTCTAGTGTGACTCCCAGATATTTCACTTCTTCTGACAGTTTCAGTTGCTTGTTAAATAGGCTAGGTAGTGTAAACCTGCCTAGGGTTTGTTTGTTAGTGAACATCACCAGTTCGGTTTTAGCTGGGTTTACGGAGAGTTCGTATTCTATGCACCATTTTTCGACAACCTTTAACGCATTTCTCATCAGGTCACATGCCACACTAGCAAAATGGCCTGATATTAGTATTGCGAGGTCGTCTGCATACCCTACCGTGAAGAAGAGACTTGTATTAAGCCTGGTGATTAGATCATTGACTACTAGATTCCATAGGAGCGGGGACAGGACACCTCCTTGGGGGCACCCCTTGGCCACCACTCCCCTGGTCGTGCCGTTTAAATCAATTCGTATCGCCCTTAATTCTAGCATGTTAATGATCCAATCGATCAGGGTCAGGTCTACTTTATGTTTAAGCAATGCTGCTCTGATGCTGCTAAAGTTAGTTTTGTCAAAGGCTCCTTCTATATCAATGAAAGCTCCTAGACATAGATTTTTACTTTTAATATCTCGCTCTACTTTGTGTATAACACTGTGTAGGGCGGATTCGGTAGATTTACCTGCGCTGTAAGCGTGCTGTTCTGGGTGAAGTGGCGCGGTAATGAGAACTCAAATTTTCAAATTTTTCAAATTTTATTATTGAAGGTTTCATTACTATGAAAGTATTTTATGGTGAAAATAAGTTTAGTATAAGTAGTATTTATAATAATAATAATAATTTTATTGGCATATTGTACATAATGACATAAAGAATACAAATTTTAATTTTACATTACTGGATACTGGCATTCTAATAATATAAGATAGGCGTCAGAACTCTATACTAGGCTAGAAGCCTGTGTTATAGGGATCTGCGCTCCCCACATTACTGAACTTGATAAAGTTGGTAACATATATAATATGACACATTTTCAATAATCATGACCATATCATAATAATTCATCAACATTAAAACATCTTAAATATAATTATAGTACTTATTAGTTAAATTTAATGAACCTATACAACAGTTTAATCAAATTTCAATTTATAATATTATATTATTATAAGGTAACATATAAAATAGTTTTTATTATTAATATTCCAACTAGTTGATTTGGGTCTCTCTCTCTCTCTCTCTCTCTCTCTCTCTCTCTCTCTCTCTCTCTCTCTCTCTCTCTCTCTCTCTCTCTCTCTCTCTCTCTCTCTCTCTCTGTGTGTGTGTGTGTGTGTGTGTGTGTGTGTGCAAGGGTGTGTGTAGATGTGTAAGGGTGTACGTGTGTGTTTTATTTCCGGTTTTCACGAGAATGCAGAAATATACTTTATTACCTTGTAACCGATAATAAGTTCTCTACTTGGTAGTAAGAGTAGGAATTTAATAGTTTTGTTACCGTTTTGTTAAGTTTAAAGTTGTTTAAATGTTTAATTGTAGTAATTTTTGATATTTTATTATAAATATGTCCACCCAAAAAACACGGGAATTTTTGGGCAAAACGGGTTCTGAATCTAGGGATAGAAAAAACTCTGTCTATGCGTCTCTTTATGTCCTTGCCCCCTGTAAATTTACCTAGGAGACCTAATTTGTGATGTTGCAATACAACTCTCAGTATAAATAGCTGTCTGACCGAGAGTACGTAAGTTTCTTTGTAAAGAGCAGAAGTATCGTACCTATAGGGCAGGAAGTTGCTAACTTTTAATATAGCTCTTTGAGCTCTTTCCAGAGGCAACAAGCGTGTTTTGACAGCACCACCCCATGTATCAATACAATACGCAAGCAACGATTGGCACAGTGCGAAATAAACGGTTCTTAAGGTGTTTTTAGTAGCAACGTGTCGTATGTTTTTGAAAACTGCGATGAGTTTACGAATCCTACCAGTAAGTGTTTTAATGTGCCTATCAAAATTCAGTTGGTTATCCAGAATAACTCCCAAGTAACGCAACGACTCAACCCTTTCCAAAACTGTGTCTCTGATGTACCTATCACAGAGCCTCTCCAAGGTTTTCAGGAGAAAAGACGTAAGACTTATCGGTCTATAAGCCTTTGCTTCTGTGTAGTCACTCTTACCCGGCTTTGGTATAAACAAGACAATAACCTCTCTCCACCCTTTGGGCATGTATCTGTGCGCCAGACATGCCTTGAAGATAGCACTCAATGTCTCGTTTATATGATATTCACTCCATTGTAGGAGTCCTGGGAATATCCCGTCCAAACCTGGCGTTTTGTACGGTGTGAATGTGTTGATTGCCCAGTTTAGTCTCTCTCCTGTAACAACAGTCTGTGCAACAGCCCAGTCTGTCGCTGTAGGTGGTGCCATGAGGTGTTCTGTCCAAACATTCGAGTTTTTAGGCACCCAGGAAAGTGTGTTTCCAGAAGTATTGTATAGGTTTCTGTTATAGTTTTTGTAAACGTATTGTCGCTTTTCTTTATGGAGCCGATGTCGCGGTTCGGGTTACTAGCGAGTATTTTCCTAAGGGGGCGTCCATAAATTACGTGAGGTGTTTTTTTTAATTCTCTGTCCCTCCCTCCCCCCCTGGTAAGATGTCGTGAGATTTTATTCAACCCCCTCCCCCATCCCCCAATCTCACGTGAGATTTTTCAAAATGTGGGTTTCTTACGTAAACGCGTTGGATTGTTATTGAAAAAGAAAAAAAAATTGCTTCGTGCTTTTATTTACGACTAGTTAAGACTAGTAATCAATATTGCTGAGAGTTTCATTATAATTGTAATAAAAATTTAACAATAGAATACTTAAATCGTAACTACTGTGATTAAACAAAGAATATCTACTCAAATTCAGTCCATGGGAATCATGCGCGGTCTCAAGAGAGACTATTGGAACCAACATGTCCATATGATTTTCAGTAAAATCGTCTGCTCCTTCCACTTCGTTCTGATCTAGCCACTCTAAGCCGTTGGCGCTTGCGCACAGTAACTCATTAGCTCATCTTGGTGCAAAAATTATATCTTAAGCATGTACAATCTGTATTAAATGGACCAAAATAGTATAATTTTTTTGTTTCGATCAGAAAAAAAATTGCGTGATATTTGCAGAGGCCCCCCCTCTCTCCAACGTAAGATTAGATGAGATTTGACTCGACCCCCTCCCCCCCTTAAACATCTCACGTATTTTATGAACGCCCCCTAACCCTATTCGCTTGTCCATTCGACTTGATGCTGGTGTTGTAGTTTTTCCATGACCTGCGTGACCTGGACCGTATATTTTTCTTATATTTAGCCTTGGCTATTCTATAGTTGTCCCAGTCCTCGTCCATGCATGTATTCATGGCTCTATTGAACAGCTTGCGTACCTTCCGCCTCTGTCGTTCCAGCGCTTTGGTCCACCCCTGATTGCCTCCCCCAGCGTTTGGCAAAGAGAGGGGGGATGCGCTTTCAAAACTCATAGTGAGACTATACGTGAGTTGTTCAACAGTTTGCTCTATTTCTTCTATGTTTACCAGTTGCGTGTTCGCACTTACTTTGTTCATGTTTTGTTCAAGGGACCTTGTAAAGATCGTCTTGTCAGTCCTGCGGGGGTTGCGGATTGGTGTTAGTATCTGTTTGCTTATTTTTAGTTCATACCTGATCCACCTGTGGTCGGAGCCGGAGTATTCGCCTGATACTTCCCAGTTCTCTATGAGGTTTGTATTACCTGAGACCAAGGTGAGGTCGATGATAGTACGGCTGCGTTGTCTAACAAAAGTTGGTTCCGCGCCTGTATTTGCTATATGGAGATTTGTAGTAAATAAAAAGTTTACCAGGTCCTCCCCTCTGCTGTTTGACGTGGGCATACCCCATATAGGGTGATGGGCGTTTGTGTCTGCTGATATTACTAGTTTGAAGTCATTGAGCTCGCAGTATCTTACCAGATCCGCAACGTCTTTCGATGGGATCTCCTCGTCGCCGGGCATGTAGGCTGACGCGACGATCACGTCCCCAGCTTCCTCCCCGAGAACACCCCGGAGCCTGGCAGTAGCCAAGTCTCTGGAACAGAACTCGGTTAGAGGCAATGATGCAATGTTGCTTGGTACATATATACATGATCGAATGTTGTTTTTGGAGGTGTTGTCATATATTAACTTACCCCTTAGATTATTGAGACCACACACACGCCCCGCCCCGATCCACAGCTCCTGGATCAAGGCCATGGTCTCCTCGCTGTCATCCCCCAGCACTCTGCGCAGGTTAGCCGTTGCAGTGAGGCTGTGCTGGAAATTTGTCTGAATGACCTTACACGTCATGGAGGATTGGGTCGCCATCATCCAAGCTTCCCTCCTCCTCTGACTCTGCCGTGTTGGCCCCGTTTGGATCCCTCCACTCTCCTCTAGTAGAGGGGTCAGGATCCACACTCATATCCTCCGTCACCTTTGAGGACGATGGTTTGGGCGATGAGTGTGACAGCTCGTCCGGAGTTTCCCCCGTCTTGCCGTCTGGAGCCCGCATGGTATCCAGCTTGTCTGCCGGTGTGGGCTTGCTTGCTGGTGCAGGTGGTTCGTCCTGAAGAGACCCGTTCGCTAGAATCGAACGTAGACATTCCCCAGGTTGAAGGCTAGCCTCCGTCCTTTCTCTACGAGTGTAGGTAGGGAATCCCCAACGTGAAGAACATCGTGTCGTCTCCTTGCATGCTATGCGCGAACAGTCTCCAAGTGTTCACCTGGGTCCACTTGTTCTGATCCGCCAGAATCAAGCTCGTGTCTTCGACAGAGCTATCACACCACACCACAGCTTCAGGGCTCTATCTGCAATGATGGGCTTCCCTCTGAAGCAGGGGGAGAATGTGATGTTAGGATCTTTAACACCAGCTAGAATCCTGTTGACCAGGTACTTCTTCACTTTGGTGGCTTGCTCTTCTTTCAGCTCTTGGCTTTCCCCCGTCACCGCTACGCATAGCTCATTCTGAGCAATGTCTGTGTAGCTGGTCAGGGTGCGCCGTGAGCTGTCCAGTTTGGGTCTTTTGTGTTCACCTCTAGGTGACACCGTATCATCCAACCGGGTACGCTTGCCGGGCTCAGTGCGGGGAGGGGCCTGTGCAAATTTCGAAATGGCCACTGCCCCACGCCTCTGGCGATTGTACCGGTTGCTGTGTTTAGGGTGCGACCACTTGCTCTGGACCCCTGAAGGTCCTGGTTCTGCCGTTAGTGGTGCTCCAGTCTTCAGTGGTTTGGCAGGTGGTGCGGTGCTGTGTCCTGCTTTTTTAAAGAAGTAGCTCGGGCCAGGTGCGCCGTTACTGGCATCTCCAGTCGTCTGTTTCTTACCTTCCGGATGGTCTCCTGCCTTGGGGACTCCTGCCTGAGGCTTAAGTCCCGTTAGGCTAGATCCCGTACCGGTGTTTTCAGCTTCTGACCTTTGACTAGCCAGTCGCGCTTCGGCCTTTTGCTGCTTCTTTAGCTTCTGCCTCAGTCGGTTTCTTTGACTTTTGCTTAGAGTCTCTGGGACTTGCGCCCCCTCGAGTCTCTTTTCACTGGGGAATCCAGCCTCTGGCTTAAGTCCCTTAGCGTTAGCGTGGGGGAATCCAGCTTCTGGCTTAAGTCCCTTAGCGTTAGCATGGGGAAATCCAGCCTTCGGCTTAAGTCCCTTAGTGTCAGCATGGGGGAATCCAGCCTTCGGCTTAAGTCCCTGTTGCTTGTCTCTTGCTTTTTTGCCCTTCGGTCCAACAACCGTCCAGGCAGAGGTGCAGGGCTCCGGGGCCGACATGGCCGCCACGAGCTCCTTCACCGCTTCACCTAAACCCGTGGGGGTTTGCTCACCTCTCTCTTCTTCCACATCGTGCAATACTTTGCCCCCCCCAGAATACGTGGGGCAGCCCGAGCTATGCTCAGGGAGGGATTCTCCGGGTAAACCGGTACCCTCCTGGGGTAGTTCCTTGTTTAAGTTTGCAGCCATAGTGTGGTCGGATTTTTATACAGGGGTTTCCTTCCCCCGGCCAGATTATCGGTTTTGTGTATGTTCCCTCCCCCATTCCGCCCATGATCCGGGTCTAGCTATGAAAGTAGCCCGTCCCATTTCACAGGCTGCGCAGGAGCTGGATATATCACTTGGGCGCCGATGATTCGCCTTCGCGCTGCATACTTGGCTATTATGGTCACGAGGTAGATGTTATAGGCGGGCTCGTTGGGGACCATAATATTGCCCGGGGAGGACGACCCACAAAGATTTTTTAACCCACAAAGTTAGTATGTGGGCCCAGCCCTAGACCGCGGCGGCAGTCTAAAGATGGCGTGGACGTGTATGAAGCACTTGTTGGTGCGCGCCTGTAGTCTAGATCCGCACTTTTAGACGTACGCAGCTGGCATTACTTAGCATTTTATAGAGGCATGTTCTTTGGCCTTGAACATACCCCACTAAGACCAAAACCAACCCATTCCCCCCCGGGCCTATACCTATAAGTAGATAGGTATACCTACTACGAAAAATGAACTATGAAGTTTCGGTTGACGGATTTCACAATTTCTATTGTGAAAGTAAAACAGCACAACTACATACAGAAATGGAATGACAGATTTTTTCATAATGACTAATTATATTTGTGTGTTTTATTAAAGGCAGTTGCTGACCGACTTCTTGCTTTACTATAAACAAAGTATTCACTCGTATTACTGTGTAGCAATTGTTCTAATTCTAGCATGCAAATATCCACTTGATAAATGTTGTATTTATGTTCTATAAAGTAGTATGTTTTGACATGAGTACCACAAAATTTTTAAAAATGAATATTAAAGACGGTTTACACACTTACACAGAGTTAAACTTCAACAAATTACACATTATGATGTTTAGATTTCATAGGTATGTCATCATCACTTTAATATGAAACACTAATCCTTAACTTCATCTCCCTTGACTGAATTTTTGCTTGCTTCACAATAGAAATCGTGAAATCCGTCAAATGAAACTTTGTAGTTCGTTTTGGCAATAGGCATCCTAAAAGGTCAGTTCGTTCAGCAGGTTACACACGTAGAGATTCCAGTCAGCTTCTGGCTTTGAAGGAGGCTTCAACAAGACTTCAATGTCTTGTTGAAGCCTCGATGATCTTGCCATACGATCTTTGATTGCGTCGTTAGGGTGAGAGTACTCTACAAACCGATACCCTCGGTTGCTAGCAATTTACAACTTCATAACATCATATCATGGTTCATGACTTCAAGAATGTAATTGACGATTACTTTGCTGGCGACTAGTTGGGCCCAAATTCATTGTTCTAACCTTTCTCGTCAGTATCTTTTAGGTTTAATCAATTGATGTTTTGACTCATATGGTAACAAGGAGTTGTGTAGCCTACCGCCGACACGTAAATAGTTTGAGTCTACAAACGGGTTAAGCCGTTTCAATTGATTTGAAGGTTGTTTGCCTTGTGCATCGTAAAATACCTGATATTGTACCTACCAAGTAGATTAATCGATCAAGACTCGATTTATACTCGTGGACTGTAATGTACTTTGGATACAACCTCATCTCTTTGTTAACCCGCGGTTTAAGCAAATAGTAAAAATGAAATATGTACGATATGACTCGTACTAGATTACTTATGGTTGAAAACCTGTTTATAATGTCGATCTCATCTGGCAGCGCCGCTGGTGCCGAGGCGAGAGGTAAGTTACGCTTCTCTTCATCTGTGAAGAGAACAGGCACATTTACAGGCCACGTCGTGGGATCCTGGCCTAGCCACTGTGGCCCCTGGAACCACATCTCGTTTTTCAAAAATGTAGACGGTAACATGCCCCTAGAGGGGAGCATCTGACGGGTTAGTAGTTTGTGAACTAACTTTTCGCCAACGACAACTCAGCACTCATGTAAGTATCTCACTCGTGCGGTATAATGTTTATAGGTACTTTCTCGCTACGAACGCGATCACTATATGTCTGTAACACCTTTTCGAGTAACTTAGACAGCATCACGGCTGCCATAAGCTCCAGTCACGGTATGGACAAACATGGTGATATAGGAGCGACGCGTGTTTTCGCTATTATTAGAAATGTTTTGATTTCTTTGGCGCAATCTACGCACGCAAGGAGCCATGGCTTAATTTTCATCACTTGCATCGACACCATCACAGTCTTGTAGGAATATAAAAATACTGTGGCACCATCCTTTTTCACTACACACCCAAATAGGAATCAAAGATATATATACACACTTTGTTTTAATAGGTTCCGCTAGATCTGAAATCGGAATCTTTTCTTATTTTCAAATTTAACATATCCGCTGA
Source organism: Selenia dentaria (assembly GCA_917880725.1). Taxonomy (NCBI): domain Eukaryota; kingdom Metazoa; phylum Arthropoda; class Insecta; order Lepidoptera; family Geometridae; genus Selenia; species Selenia dentaria. The sequence continues at coordinate 9,542,262 of OU862895.1, read as the reverse complement.
CGAATCAAAATGAGTCCGAAAATACAGAAATGTATAAAAAAAGTTTTAATGCAAATCAAAATGTGTGATATGGATATATATCAATGCATCCGATCAAGTTACCAACCTATCAAGTTTCGTTGAAAAGTGCAACCTCTACAGGAAGATGTACCTACAATATACAACCTAACAAACATACCGACAGATGAAAGTCAATTTGGCCTGTTAAAGCAGAGACGCTTCACTCGCTCGGCCTATAAGCGTAGTACAAATACTTAATTAATTAATTAATTAATTTTATTTTATTTTCATAGGAAAACTTACAGCCTATATACATTATAGGTAAAACAACGTTCTCGTGAACGAACTGGACCAATTACAACTTTTCTCATTTAGATATAAATTAGTAATATAACTGCAGTGTTATACTAAAAGGTAAAACTTTGAGTACAGAAAACAAGAACTAATGTCGTTAATGTCAAGTCCACTCTGATCTAAAGCCATTGAGAACCATAGCTTTGAGTCTTAACGAATGCTTTGCTATAATCTGTAAAAACGGCATCAGCCTGATCACCCAGGCTCATGTGGCTCACCACAAATTCATTAGTCAGGATCAAGTGACATCCTTGTCATGGACATCTGTAATGACCTGAACCAGCGTGACTACATCGAGAGTGTAATCAAGTTAACTACATTATAAGAAAGGATTTAGATCCTTTCTTATAAATCGGTGAGACAAATGCAGACTTCCAAATGAGAGGAACGACACTGTTGAACTGATCTGGTAAAAATTAAGCCTACTACGAGGAAGTGTTAAACTTCGAGCACATTTGACAATGAAAATGAGCGGAATGTCATCCACTCCGGCAGATTTTGTTGATATATAATGATTTGAGCATTTTTTCCGAAACATCTAAGGAATTTTCAATTGAGCTAATATACAGGATTAATTTGTTGTTCTTGTTGACTAAAAGATAATGTCTCACTATCTGACGAGTGGAGAAAAGTGGACTGAAGGAATTTTAAAAATAGATTGCAATATTGTCAAGAGTGTTATCTTTCGCTTCCGTATGTCAGAGTAGATGAAAATGATGAGCTTTTCCTTTTAATTTTCATGTAAGACCAGAAAGCTTTAGGCGAGGAAGCAATCAAATTTTCAACTGTACTAATATAGAATTCAATCTCGTACTCTTTCGCTTCACTCTCGTACGCGATCACGCATACTAACGGCCGTTTTCAATAACCTATCTATCGTCGGTTTTCCTTACTACAGATAGAAATTTGACATAACGTCCATAGAAATAGTGTCAAATAAGGTAAGTAGTACTAACTCTAGTAAGGTAAACCGGCGATAGATAGGTTATTCAAAACGGCCGTTAAACAAACGACTTATAGTCCGATCTGTTACCATAGCGTCTGTATTTGCGTATCTATATATTTGTATTTCTCCACTAACACCTTTTTCAGACGAGAGTTAAACGAAGGTGGACTTTTATTGTTGATATAATTTTGTGATATTTCATAAAATTAGATTTCGGTCTCGCAATTCATATAATATTTTATAAAAGAAATCAAGGTCTTCATCAATTGAATTATTACAAAGAATCTGCGACCAATTTATCGCATCCAGTTCATTGCATATATTGGTATAGTCACCAGTTTCATAAATATATTGAAATCTAAGTTTGATAGGACAACTATAGACTGCCTTGTTAAGTCTATTTCAGCAAGTACAGGTGGGGATGCATGTCTTCCGTCACTAAAGGATCCGCGTCCGAGGTAAGTTAGAGAAAGTTAGGTCAAGCGTACGATTATTAGAATTCCTAAAAAAGTTATGTTGTGATAGATTACATATAGCTAGAGTATTACAATTTTTTGTAAAAGTCCCATTAGTAACACATGACGGTGAAAGGAGTGAAAATATAAAAGTAGGAAGATAAAATGTTATTTTTAAGTCTCATAATAAAAATAAAAAAGCTATAAATATTTAAATATATACATATATGACTGGACTCCCACTTAGTCTATATTAAGTCTCGTTAGATACTTGGGGTTCAGATTAGTAAAAAATAAAAAGATTAATATTGTAAGGGTACGGACCTAGTGTCTGTAGTGTATAGGAAAGAGGGAGGAGGTTACAAAAAAGAGAAAAAACACAAAAAGAATGAGAAAAGTACAAAAGTAAACATTTATATTTTTTTTTATTTTGTTTAACCTGTCCCTATTTCTAATTCACACAATCAATCTAATCATCATTCTACATTTAATATCCGCTGTAGTATTTGGTAGTATAGAGCGTCATCTCGTCTTTCATCTTTCATTATTTTAAATGTTTGTCCTTTTGTTTGTATTTGTTCTTCCTTAATCAGCTCTTTAGCACGTCCCCATAAATGCTATAGTCTAGAGGAGTCCCTGGCTCATGACCTGCTTTATATGAGGCTCGTAAACTGCACGGCCCCAGACCTGACTCACGAGATAGGGATAAGTCGGGAAATCCCCTAGGTTGGGGAATTCGATGTCTAGGAACTCTCTCACAGTGGGACGATAGTGTGCCGGACACCCATCATTAACCGACTTCAAAATGGAGGAGGTTATATTTTCGATTGTATGTATTTGATTGTATTTTGTAAGTACCTACTGTCTAAGAAATAAGTCGAATAAAAAAATATTATTATTATTATTACATATTTTATTTTTTGCGTATGTTCACCGATTTCTCCCCCATTTGTGGACCGATCCTCAAAATTATTTTTTATTTGTATACTTTAGTATTTTTTTTGTCGAGGTGGTCCTATTTAAATTTCATCAAATGCGGCCTAGCTGGTTTTGACTTACACTCCAATAACTAAAAAGTGCCTAAAGAACGCCTATCTTGATGATATCGTCATTGACGGTGTCAATGACAATCGATCCCGTAAGGAGCAAGGGTCAGTAAAAATTGCAATTGCAATTTTAGAGAGAAAAAAATCCTCGGTTGGGATTCGAACACGCGTCTTCCCACAATCCGTGTCAGACGCCATGAATAAGCAAGCGTTAGTGCTGTAAAACTCATATTATAAAAATTAAAAAGGGTTGCGACATAAGTCAAGTATTTAAAATAATCTGCTTCCGGTTTGATAATTCTGTCAAGCTGTTCAATAGATGGCGCTCCGTCCCCCAATAGGACGGTCAAAATCGAATAAAGAGTTAAAATTGATGCTCGGACGTCGTGCCTCGGTGGCCTTTATAGTGGTAACGCGATAATGGTACGGAATTCTTCGTGCGTTAGTCCGACTCTCACTTGGCCGGTTTGTATTTGTGTTGTTATAGCGGCAACAGAAATACATCATCTGTGAAAGTTTCAACTGTCTATCACGTTACATGAGATGCATGACCTGGTGACAGACAGACAGACAGACGGATGGACAGGAAAGTCTTAGTAATAGGGTCCCGGTTTACCCTTTGGGCACGCAACCCAAAAAATATTTTTTAAAACAAAAATAAGCATGTTTATTTTCACTCCAATTTCCCCTTCAGTCTTATTTTGACAAGGTAATAGACCTTGTAAGTACCTACTACATATTGCAGTAGATACACCGTAGTAAACACAAAAAGCGATGACTAAATAAGTTAAAAGCATTTGAACTCCTTAATCGCAGTTAGTTTTTTATTCGATCAAAAATTGACGTTATTGACTTGTATTTTTCATTTTCAAATTCTAGAATTCACAAAATATATTTATTTGTTATTTTGCTCTAACAATGCTTGCAATATAATAATTATTAAATTACAAAACCAGCGGCTAAACAAATTGTGAACGGTTAGGATCTTCTACTTCAATTTTTATTTTGCAAATAGCAAATTGCAATACCTACACGCCCGCCGGGTTTGATAACTCTCCACCAAACACCAGTTAAAATTATAATTTAATAAAAAAATTACATATGACATTGCTGTTACTGAAATCTGCAAGATGTTGCAAAAAAAAGAAGATCTATATGATGAATTTTCTTACCTATCATAAAGTCAAAGTCAAAATCATTTATTCAATTTAGGCATATAAGACGCACTTATGAACGTCAACTTTTCATTATAATGTACTTTAAAGACTCTACCGCCGCGTTCCAAAATATATAGAACCCACCGAGAAGAAGCGGCAAGAAACTCGGGGCCATTCTTTTTATATGGATGTTTACAATGTTTCTACTTAGGTACTACAAATATTACATTTTACGGGTGGCAGAGAGACAGCTTGCCAGAAGTGGAGTATTCTAATCATCTTTATCTTCTATATAATGTCGAACTTTATAGTAAGTTTTTTTTTATTAAAACGTTTTTTACAGTCAACTTGAATTTGCCCTCTGTGAGCTCAGTTATGTGCTTTGGGATTTTATTGTAAAAACGCACACAATTTCCTAGGAATGACTTATTAGTCTTCGCAAGTCTAAAACTAGGTACAGCTATCCTATTTGTATTTCTGGTATTAAAAGTGTGGTGATCACTATTTAACTTATATTTATGTAAATTTTTACGAACATACATTATATTTTTAAATATATATAAGGAATGCAACGTTTATATATTGATTTCTTTAAATAAATCTCTCAAAGATTCACGGGGACCCATTTCGTATATAGCTCTAATAGCACGTTTCTAAAGGATAAATATGGTCTCTATATCAGCCGCTAAACCCCATAGCAATATCCCATATGGCATTACGCTGTGGAAATATGCACATACACTAACCGCGCCGTAGAAGCATCTGTTAGCACTCTTATTTTACGTACTGCATATGCAGCAGAACTGAGTCTCCCAGACAGGGCATTTATATGAGGACCCCATTGTAATTTTGCGTCAATTTTAATGCCTAGGAAGACTGTTTCCTTGTCCATTACGAGTTTAATTCCATCAAGCGTAACGTTGGACTCCAAATATGGAACAGTAGGCAAAGGAAACTTCAAACATTTTGTCTTTTTTTAATTCAGAAGTAAATTATTAGTTGAGAACCATTTAGAGATACTAGATAGAGCGTTGTTTACTTGAATTAGTGTGATATCTTTCCTATCTACTTTAAAAATCAGAGATGTGTCATCCGCAAATAAAACAATATCACAAAGATCCTTGGCCATAAGTGGCAAGTCGTTAATGTAAACTAAGAACAAAAAAGGCCCTAAAATGGACCCTTGTGGAACACCCATTTTAATTATAGATCCTGAAGATGTTACACCATTTATGCCAACCTTTTGCATCCTGTCAGATAAATATGACTCGATGACATCAAGCGCAGCTCCACGAATACCATAATGGAAAAGCTTTCGAATCAGTATACGGCGTTCCACCCAATCAAATGCTTTAGAGAGATCACAAAAAACACCAATAGCATCATGTGAGCTCTCCCAAGCTTTTAAGACATACGTCATTAACTTCACACCGGCATCCGTAGTTGATCTTGTTTTCGTGAAGCCGAACTGATTTTCGTGCAGTATTGAATGCATAGGTACATTAAGACGCGCTCGTATCCTGATAATAGTAAAAAGCATAATCTTTAAACATCTAGTGTAACGAAACAGATCGATAATATTGTATGAAAAAAAACATTTAGGTTAGAAAAGGAACAGGCAAAGAGTAATAACCGAACAGAATCCCTTAATATTACTCGCTCTCTGCAGAAAAAAGTCCTGAACAAGTCCATAAAAATAAACTTTCACAACCAAACTCTCAGAATTTTCAGCGATAACACTATATTTTGTTTTATGTAATACATAGCCAATACATAGTTCTAAAGTAGTAACCAGCAGTTATTTCAATTGTGTTAGTATATATCGAAATATATTAAGAAAACGTACAAAATTAATGCATTTTCGCATGACATCGTCTAATATAACAAGCGATGTTCAACCTTACGTAAAGCATCGTAAATTATTTTAAATTTGGGGTTAGACCGCGCCTTAAGCTGGTAATTATTAAGGTAGGGTGGCCAGATCAATGGTGCTGAAATAGTAGTATTATAGTTAAGGTCGTTTTTCTATGTTGGAAATGAGGTGGGTATGTCAAAGGAAATAACAAAATAAAAGACGAAATTCAAATAAAAGCTTAGCTTTATTACTCGTTATATTCACGAAGAAACATCCCTTACCGGAACCGGTTACCAACAAGTCCATGCTGACATTGCTAGTAGAGATACAATTTCATTCACCGTACTTCGGATAATTTTGAATAATTTCGATCAACAAATTTTAGAACCGCCAATTTTATTAAAACGAATTTGTAACAATCTCTCGGCCACTCATCCAGCCGTTGGACTTAAATTTAGATACAATTTTTATCATTTTCCACAACTTCACTTTATGTCTAAATACACCGAACAGTGGTTTATCTCCTAAACATTCACGGACAAAGACACACGCTCGTAAACAATAAGCTTTATGACAATGTGATATTATATTAATGTATAAGTATTGTAGAACCGTAGTAATTAATGCGTAGTTAGGTAAGGTTAGTGTGTGGTAGGTAAGTTTGTCTGAGGCCCACAGATTACAATAGTGGCCGTGTGCGACAAATACCGAGCGATACAATTTTACGTCACAGTTTTTCATTCTTTTTTTAAATTTATTCATTATATCCAGAACCATATAAACATCTTTCACGAGTTATTTATAATATTTTTACCTATATAAAAGGGGGGCCACACCGCTGCCCCGAACCGCTCTCTTTCTTTATTTACAAACGGTAATGCTCTCCTTCGTCTAATACCCGACGCTATTCTTAAAATTAAATACAAAAAACGTATGACATTCTAAAATTACCTAATGTCCCATTTTTGTCATCGCTATAATTTATGAAATTTTGACCATTACACCAACTTTAGAAATATTCGATACAAAAATACTTTTTTTTTTAATAAAATTTTATACACGACTCATTTATATAGTCGTCGCGGAACGGGGCGGGGGTGCGGCCGCCACAAAAGAAAAGCTTTGAGCCTCGTAACCTTAACATCATGAAATTTGTACTAAATATATCAACGCAAGCTGACGCGGTGCCATATCACTTAGCCGAAATGCGAGGATACCGAAAGGATGCCTAAACACTAGTCAAATTGTGCGACGCGCGAGTTTCCCTCCGACGACGAGTCGGCCGAGCCGCCCGCACACTGCACAGTGGTCGCGAGCACGCGCCTCGCCGGACCAAAACTCCACGTCATCTTACTAAAATAATTTCGATTTTTAAATTTTGTTTCTAATTTTATCACCGGCATCCGCGTCCGCTCGCTGTAGTTTACAAATATATCATACCAAAACGATGCCACAATTATGGACTGCGGCTCACTAAAACACAAATTAAACTTAATTCAACATTATTTCGACGAACACACAATAATATGAAATGAACGTGTATCGCTGTTACGAATGAAGACCACAAGGATATTGAAAATAGTTTTGAATACCTACATGTTAGGTACTTTCGAATACAAAATTATGAACTTTTTTTCCCGACGATTTAGGATATCGATATTGTATGATCTATCATTACATACAGGGGCGTTCGAGCTTATCTTACTTAATTTATTAAGCATCGGCAGTATTTTGTTTCAAGACATCCTAATAGTATATCCGTGCTCAATTTTGTCGATTTTTTTATCAGATATATATTATATTATGTATAAGAACGATACTTATCTCATAACTACCTAAATTTTCAGCAATTTCCTTATTGAATTTTCACATATAGAAAAGTTGATACATCTATTTGGTACATCTAAATGTTTCTAATCTCAAAAATGAAATGCTACATACAATAGAGTCTATTACAATTTCGAAATTTAGGAACCATAATACCCAAACGTGGAACCAAATACTTTCTAGATATATATATTGTTTTTTTTTATAATTTTGAAAAATAATTACATAAAATCTTTTATTTTAGATGTTCAGCCAAACATTTTGTAGACGGAATCGAAAAATACTAAAAAAGAAAAGCAATCTTATATACGAACATTATATACTTTTTATATGAAACGGAAATAAACTATCACATAATAATATTCAAAACATTGAAGAAAGGTACGCCGAAAAAGAGCAATTCTAATAAATCTACATATATATTAGGTACTAGTTATAGATATAAACGTGAGCTTCAATCAACACCGAATTTTGTACTTTCTCTGTGGGATAGCCCCATGATCACTCTGGACTAATTATTTCGATGTTTCCAACTTGAGTCTTTATATTAATTTAGAAAAATTGTCAACCGATAACTTATAAAATCCAAACATCAATAATCGGCTCGTTCGCATTTATATCCTTTGTGGTCTCGTAGCTTCTACACAGTGAGTACTCAAGTATAAAATCCGGACATAAATAAAATGTAAAAATACATATAATTATCATTAACTTGCCAGAAAATACGCCTACTTATTCTAAAAACATTGAACGGCTCCAAGTATCTGCAAATTACGGCATGTCGGTTAAATATTGTCGATGGGAAATCAATACAGTTCTATTGTAATATGTGTTAGGATAGCCTGCATTAATTATTAGAATGAAGAAATCTATGGAGATAGGATTAACGAATTACTTACTAATATAAGAAAACACACGACGGTGATTGTCAGTTTAGAGCTAAAAAGTCGGCTAAATATGGAGTGTACTGATGAACTTTAACTATAGAGGTTATTGTGACTAATTTATTAAAACTACGTGGTGTGCCTCTAGCGCCATCTATGGGCAGAAATAGGGAATCAATTCCAGCGGTCAATTCATATGATTTTGGCTGTTTAGAGGCACGGTTATTACTTATGTACAGATTAATCTTCTCAGCTCTAAATTGCCACTGCGTACGGGCATGGAAGAAACAAACAACGTTTAACAGAATAAGAGTAACGTAACATGGAACGATGCTCGATCTCGAATAAGCCCTGCGGCGACTGCGTACATGTTTGCAAACCGACGCGAATACAAGAAACTGAATCCAGGCTATTGCTGTGAAGGGTTGGCTGTACAGGGAATGGGGTGTCATCAAAGCAATCGAATTTAAATTCCAAATCAAGATTTCTGTGAGATTTGAAATTTATATTAGAATATTGAAGACTACCAGGATAATTTCGAAATAAAAACCGGTTACCGAAACCAGGGGAGGCTGCGTGTATGTTCTATGTGTCGATGTCTTATAAACTTCCGTATCTCTCTAACTCTCACCTTAGCTGCTACTCTGAGCACACCAGTCGACGCCTGGTCCATCCTAAACTGAGATACCCCTTAATTATAGTAGATAATAGTTCAAACGGTTACAAATTAAACGATAACAATCGTGTAATACAAATGAAAAATGCTTACACTTGCTTAGCTAGGTCCGGCCGTCTGCCCTGCGCGGTGACTGAATCAAAACTTAAGATGGTATAATTTTCTTAACAATTCCGCAAATCAATTCGCAATATTCCCGTTTTACTATTGTTTCTGTCTTACTTAAATATAGTTAGCGCTAAGATAGTTATTCGTAACGTCTTTCTCTGTATTAAAACTAGGTATTGTATTATGTACATGTGACTATACATCTCTGTACAAACTATCTATCTTATCGTTTAGTATCTATTTAAAAAGCTGCAAAATTATTTTATGTGTATATTCTGTGAAAACGAGGATGGAAACTGAAAGTGTTACCGCGTAGGTGGGACGACGACGGCCGGCATCTACATGTTTAACGAATACATCGAGATATGCGCAGGACCAAAGCTAACTTCTCGATGATATTCCTCAGTTTCTCAACGAAACATTACAGGCCAATCTTTAGCTAATGTTTGACAAACACTTTCGTCGTATTTATTACCTTTAACCACGTCTTCATTCGAAGAGCAAGCTTTGGCCCTGTCGCACTACGTACAACTACGAATGAAACTAATTATTCTTCTAAGTATAATAGTAGTGTTGTGTATGTATAAGTACTGGTTGTTCGCATTGCGAACTGTATGCGTGTGCGCAGGCGGGGCGCGGGCGCTGCGCGGTGACTGCGGTTTGGAGACAAATTCTATTGAGGGCCCTTTTTGTGTTAATTTCTTATTTATTTTCATGTAAAAAAATCAACATTTTTGAAGGCACTTCTGATCGGACGTGGTGGCCCAGTGCGTTTGTGTACATTGAACAGATGCTAAAAAGTGGAACAGTGATTTTGAAATAGAGTGTAATTTTGAGGAGAACTTTTGGTCTATTGATGTGTATGCTGCCTTCAATGCTATTGAGAACTGTTTGGATGTGGGTCAAAATGTCTATGTGTTTGAAAATCGCCGCCCAGCGCCCGCGTGCGGAGCGCGCGCGTTACCAATATGGGACTAATCTAAACATGTGGCCAGAGTTTAATATAAATTAAAAACTGCTTCGGAAACGAAATAAAATAACTGTAATTGGTCTACTGACTGTTTTTATCTATTGTTCATTAAATTGTGTTTAATGTCAAAACCAAATTTTAATTACCGATTCTATGGTGTGACGCTCCGCACTCGTGCGTTGTTTATCTTTTCATTAATAGGCCCACGCAAAATTTATGAAAGTAGTATTTCATCTAACAAATGTAAACTTAATTCTAATCCGATTCCTAATCCGGACTAACCAAAAACCGTGATCCGAACACTGCCGAAACATTTGTAAATACAACAAAAGATGTTTACCTTAATTATCACTAAGGATGTATAACATTTTCGAATTTTGAAACATTTATCTTATTCTATTGAAAAACCTCCTGCACGAACATAAAACCGGTTGTCTGTATAAAAATAATCTATTAATTAGTATTTGTCTGTGGATCGAAAAATAACCCTGCTCTATTGTACTAATGACTATGGTTAACTTTAATTATCCCTAAAATAAGTAATGACGAGGTAAAGGTTGACAATTTTCGGCTGCACAAGGCGAACCTATAAACATATTCACTACAGGAAATAACTAGCGGAAACATGCGCAAATGGATAAAGGAACAAAGGATAAAACAAAAAAGAAACAACAAAAAGTTTAAAACTTAAGCAGTTAATATATTAATCGTTTTTCTTAAAAAATAAATCCATAAATGATTCTAAGATATACACAACTATAAAAACCATTTAAAGATAATACTTAATAATAATATAATAATAATTATATATATATATATATATATATATATATATAGCGAAATATATTATGTGCAGAAATAAAATTCTAGGTGACTTAAAATTTCTCTTACTCGTATAACCTAATGAATTTCCTAGTAGAGCGCAACTCGTGACGCAGCTAGGTGTTGCGCCACTCGACGTCCGACGTACGAATTTCAATTTCTTTAATAATTTAATTTAATTTTTTATCAATAATTTTGAATCTGAAGGCCTAAATGCGAGTGTCGTAAAATTTTGGTGTGCGATACAATCGTCCAATGATTTCTTTTTAATTAATTTAGTTTTGCCGAAACATTGTGTGCGTTGCGTCGACGTGGCGCTTACTCCAATTGTTCGAGGAAGTTCGGCGACTTGAAGTATTCGGGCACGGGGTCATCGAGCCGCGAGATCACCTTGTAGATGGACTTCTTCCAGCTTTGCTCTGCATCCTTGCCGCCCTGGATGGCGCGGAAGAACTCCCGCAGAGTTTGCTCCACCACATATCTGAAGTTCGGTGGAACCTGGAATAGAAAAAACATTTCCTTTAGTCAGACTCTACTTCTTGATTCCTCTGCGTTTTTTATGTTAGATAGACTAGCATTTTAACCACCATTGCTCTTGATGGTCGATCTGGCCTAGGCTGCGTTCCAGCATGTCACAGGACAAGCCAAAATTTTTACAAAACAGCCGGTTCCTGTCGCTTCTAGGCTAAAATTTGCACGGATCAAGATTTGATCACATCATCATTTCACGACATCCTGTCAGAACAGATTTTACTGGCTAAAATCATCAACCTTTTGAGAAAGCCATATCTTGGACGACTGTCAAACGTGACGGACTTGGCAGTGACAGTGTTTTGTTGCATTTTCACGATAATAAATGAATAGGTTTATTTATTTGTACTAAACTCGGAGTAACAAAGGTCATTTCCTTGATTACTTTAAAACCCTGATATTAGTTTGAAACCACCATTAAAAATAAATGTACAGTCGAAACAAAATAAAAGCAAAGCTAAGACCTAAGTAATAGCATGAAGTCAAACTCTTTTATGACGGATAAAGCTAAAGGGACGTTCCAGAAACGCTTGATCAAATCTTGGCCGTACATTATTTGGTTGTTGTATGTTTGGATTGTTGGTCTCAAGAGACCTAGTATGGCGAGTAGGTTTCAAAGACAGCGGCAAACTTTCAATCTTCAGGGTTTTAGGAAATCAGACAGGCACCAAAGTGTTCAGAAAAATTAAAAGGTAAGTCAGCTTCTAGTCTGTATATAAGAAAAGAAACTGGACATTCTGATTTTAGATTATTAACATCTAAGGTTTTTCATAAAATATTAAAGTTGTATTAAGGCTCACCTCAATGTGATTATTTCTGTTGTAGTGAAGATTGAGCACCCTATATAATTCTGAATCTCCAGCTACATGAATGTCTTCCGCCGCTTTCAAGCCTTCACTGATTGCCTGCCGTGCGTATTTCTCCATCTGAATGTAGTAGAACTCCCTGTAAAGAACAAATAAGATTATATTATTAACAATTCATTATATCATTTGTACGATCAGGATATAAAGTTCCTTTTCCTACAATAGTGTAACAAGTGCCTCTTCCTTTTTGAGTTTTCTTTAGAAATATTTTACTTCGAACGCGTATCTTGTTGTACATTACACACCTATGTACTGTTATCCCGTTAGGAACAGCCTATCTATGTACACACAGCTATGTAATGGCCTATCTGCCTATCCACCTACAGTGTGACACTTCACGGCACAATGAAAATAAAAAAGCCACTTCAATACCGTCGAGAGCGGGAAAGGATTTGATTAGCCATTTTCGCTCCCGGTCGCGTCGCGTCGCATCGCTATCTTCGCTTCGCTTCGCTTACGAGAGTGAGCGAGCGATTCGAGAGTCTCGCGAGGCTAATTACTTACGAGTTCGCATTCAGACGAGCTAATTCGGTTTTTCACGTTCCTGCAAGTGATGGTACATTCGGTTGTATTGCAGTTTGCGAGGGCCTCTTAATAAAAAAATGGCTAATTGCGATTGTTCGTCTGTTTTACATTAATTGGAAGCTGTATTGAGACTTTATACATGAATTTCCTTTAAAACAAGATATAAATCTTTTCATTTTTGGATAGAGTTTGTCTAAGTCGTACAAACAGTCATTGGACATGGATCGTAACTAAGCCACTCATTAGAAGCACTTGCATCACTCGCTCGCACTCTGGGGTATTCTATTATTTTTTAATTGGCACTCGTCGCAAGGTTGCAGCCTTGATAATTGAATAACTAAATGAAGTGTCTAAATAATTAGATGTCTTTTTGAGTCGCGCGAGGGGTGGCGCAAACCACTGTGCAACAGTGTGAGGTATACTTTTGTAACTTTTGTTTATGGAATTGGCATGTTCATGAATATTCGGTAATTTATGAATTTAACTTTTTATGGTAGGTACGTAACAATTTGTAAGTCTTTAAAACAGGCATAGGTTATTCAGCGACATTTACCTACTTAATACCTCAAACATAACACATTGCACTTTGCTAAAGTTTCACCTTACTCGGCTTAGGTGTTGTCTATAAAGGTGGTGAATACTGGCGTTAGAGATATTATTATTTAGTTTCTCAGTGTACAGTATTTTTTTGTTTGTTTTCATATTATCCTCCGACATGAAGATCGGAGATCTTATTGCAAGATCTATTATGATGCAACCTTCGACCGCAACATCCCTGCTCATCAATTGAGACAGTAGTGAAAGACTAGCACATAATAAATTATCGTACTACGTAACATTAGTCTATCAAATAATAAAAAAGAAAGAAAATCCAGTATAATTTGAAAAAATTAATGAGTCGTCGGCATTAATTTTTTCAATTCCATCGATTCTATTCAGTTATTGGAATGTAACTCAAAAACTGCTAGACCGAATTTTATGAAATTTAAAATAGACTACACGGGAAGTATCAGCTATCAAACAAAAATATATGTTTTGAGAATCGGTTCACCCAGTCGAAAGTTATGAGATAACAAACATAAAAATAAAATTATACAGTCGATTGAGTACCTCCTCCTTGTTGGAAATAGTAGATAAGTATTTAAAGAGTATGTAACGTTTCGTTCTGTATATCTGTTTAGAACTGCCGTGCGATTCTGTAAGAGCAAACATCGTTGCATCTTTGACAACATCCGTGAAACAAATGACGGGATGGCAAGAAACGTTGGAAAGCAACCTTTTGTACAAAGGCGATATCTCATAAAGTATTTGACATCGGTGAGCTCGTCGACGAGCTCGTCATTATAATTAGAGAATCGCACGGCTGTTCGAAATACAAACTACGCCCATAACACTGAGATGTTCAGTTGTTTTAAGTCTCATGTGCCTGTAATTTTTAATATACCTTCTACTATCTAAAACTTTTCTAATGGGTAATATTTCTTGGTATGATAGTAATTTTAACATGTGGTGCGCGTCGATTCGGTCATATACAAGTGGTTTGTCTTCTCTTCAAGTGGTCAACATAACCAAAGTGTCATTAAGTGTCTTTGAAGATCATCAATTAAATTAGAATATCTTTATGATCAACGTATGTCAGTGTACTTTGGGTATCTACCTATTAAGTTGGAGTATTGAACGTTGAGGGAAGCGTTTGAAGAATTAGAAATGTTATACCTATCTGCTTTTTAATTAGGTATTAGGAATAAAATTTGTATGTCGATTCAGATTTTAAAATTAATTAAATACAATTTTGTATAGGTTTTTAGTATCCTATAATGAAACTAGATGGCGTTGGCTAGCCTTAAAACTACTAAACAGACTTGCAGACCAAACACGTCGAGATTGTTTTAGGGATTTTTTGGAGGTGCGCGGTGAATATTTCTTAAGTTTCAAGTGCAAAGACATACTCGCAAGGTCTACAGCTCACAGAGCCACTATAGTTATGTGATGAGTCAACTGAAAGGCAAAACTAATATTAGGCATCAGCCGTGCGATTCTCTAAGAGCAAACGTCGTTGCATCTTTGACAACATCCGTGAAACAAATGACGAGATGACAAGAAACGTTGGAAACACAACCTTATGTACAAAGGCGATATCTCATAAAGTTTTTGACATCGGTGAGCGCATCGACGAGCGCATCGACGAATCATTAGAGAATCGCACGGCAGTACGCATTTGACGCATTTTTTCTTGTTTATTTATCTTAAACTTGTTTTATAGTTATGTATATAAATAAGTGATGTTATTTTGTTTTGTCGACTTATTCTTTTCCAGATTACATCCATAAAAGTAAATTTAATTTAACAATATTTATGTACCATAATACTGTTTGTGAGTGAGTTGGTACCTGGTTAGGATTCAAAACCTTCTTTTTAGGTTAGAAATGGGATATGTTAATTACTAATTAGAAATTGTTAGTTTTCGAATATGCAGAGTAAATTGTAACTAAGTACTCAAAAGTGAACACACAAACATACAAGTGAATGCAACATGATTCCCAAAGTATCCATGTCCATCCATTTATAAATAATTACAATAATGAACGGTAGAGAATTAGGTAGTTGAAGCCATTATGCAAATTTATATGCGGGCATAGTGAAATAAATCAAGGTGTATTTAATATAATTATGTATTTTGTTATGTAATTCCCAAAAGAAAATACTTTATTGATTCTATTCTGATTTGTGGTACAAGTATCGTATTTATTAATTGGATGCAATCATTTCTAATCAAACAGTATCAGATTAAAGTAGTTATTTAAATAGTAATGAGTACAATACAAATCTATGAATGTAAAAAATAACCGTATTCCAGCTTGAACCCTGGGGGCCGATTACATTTAAAAAATTGCAATCGAACAGTACTTAGCTGAACGGTGACTTTTATACATTTTCTTATTCTGTTCATGAAAAACAGTCCAGTGGGCCTAGCACGTATAACGTGTCGTTTACGAGAAACAGTACAAACTGTCATTTATCTAGGACAACCGTGGCACAGACAACTCATAGTTTGTTAGCTGAAGCTTGACACGCCGACGTTTACCATACGAATATTTTTCGCAAATTGTTTGTGCTACGGTCTCAGTTGCAGTTACGTTTATATTGACGCCCATAATTTGAACATTAACATAGTATTTAATATCTAGAAAACCTTTGCTAATGTTACTGAATGCTTCTGCCAGCGCTTCTGTTCAATGTTAGCCATAATAAGTATATTTCGAGTTATACAACCGTTACTATGAGAATCAGCTGTTCCTTTTACAATACCATTGTTAACACCCTAAACGTATTTTGGCAACATTACTTAGCCAACGAACTTAGACTCTACATTTTCAATTTTAAGATATAAAGTTGAAAGTTCTACCATGGTGTTAACAATGGTAGAATACGCAAAAGAGTATTTTCTACTACGTAAACTTTATTCTGAAGTAATATGGTTTATATTTGAATGTTGATGTGTTTCATGAGGCTGGTATTTTTTGTTGATTTCTTAAGATTTCGCATCTTGCGTCTACCTGGCATGACAACGTCTTGGAACTTCATTGTTTGGGGACAGTTGTGTAGTTTTTGCGAGATTTTTTTAAAAAGCTGTAAACTAGGGTACTGAAAAAGTGGCCTATGTCTGTTTTGAAGGATTAACACAATTATTGCATACCTATCTACCTACTACTATATTAACATATTGATTGCAAATGTCCTAGACATATACATGCGTGATAAGTACCTACTTCTTTGTTCTACGTCTATATTTATATTTATTACTATACATTATATGTCTGTGTACTATAGTAGATATGTATGTGTAGTAGAAGTCAAATGCCAGTAGGAATTTCGTCTTTAGCACTGTGGTGGTATACACCAAGACGGATTTTCGCTAAAATAGTGGTCAACTCTCTATACCTGCCCGTTAGTGACTATAGATTCCATTTGCCGCCTTTATTAAACGAACTGATAATTGGCACTTTGCAAATTAACAAACCCTAATTAAACATAAAACAACATCTTAAACCCCTTCTTACATCTTAAACGTTCGTAAATGAGGGTTGAAAGAAATCTCCGAGGATCTTACTGCGGTTTGTTCCCCCTCAAGAAAACGATTTGGTTCCCGTGTGAACCGAGCTTGAGCGTCGATATAGACACACGAAATGTAGAAAAGACAAGTTTAATTTTATTGTCACACTATCACATATCACATGCAATAGGTTGTGAGTGAGTTTGTTTGTTTGTTTGTTTGTTTGTTTGTTTACTCCTTTAACTTAAACGGATCAATGAATTTGAGCCATGTTTGGAACGGAGATCTTTTACGCAGGGTTAACTCAATAAAACCAAAGCAAATTTACTTGTTAGAACTTTGGATAAGTAGTATATTTTTGTTAAGATGTGATAGTACATAGGTGTGATAGTGCATACATCAAAATGCCAATTAGCGACTTTACTGCCTAACCTTATTGAATCTTATTTAGTATTTATTTGGTATTATTTAAACCTAATCTAATCAGCGTTTGTAAGTAAGGCCATAGGCGTACTAATTATTGTGATATATGTAATTAAAATCGTAAGTAAAATGAAAGTTGTATTTGTATCTGAGTACCTACATACCTACACTTTTACAATAATAAGTATTCAAAAGTAGATGTTGAAAGAAAGCGGAAACGTAAAATTTAATATTATAATTATTAAATATAAGAATTAAGACTTTTCTCATTTAATCTGTCCGAATCAGCAAGACTCATTCGAGTTAAGTTTCATTCATAAATCTATTGTTATTTTTTGCGCTGATGCGGACGGGTTAAGTAGTAGATATTTTACACACCATGCTTTTATGTAACGAATGTAAACGAGAAAATGTAATGTGATGTACTTATGCCCGAGTGAAGCAAATGAAACCATGACATATCTATCATTAGGTTATAATACATATACATATAGCTTGTAACATTTATATTTTTGTATGTTTGTGAAGAGCTACTGGGCAGATTTCAAAAACTCTTTCATTATTAGAATGCCACATTATCTTCACTGAGTAACATAGCCTATATATTTTGTTAGATCATCATTCATCACCACGCGGGTGAAACCACGGAGCGCAGCTACTAAGATATAAGCTGTTTTTATGACGGAAGATACTTAAATGTGAGATGGTGATGAAAGATGAAGAGAAGAATTATTGTTGTCGGACACCAATAATGAAGATTACAAAAGTTAGTAGGTATAGCATTCTCGTCTAGAATAAACTACGTCGTTGGCTTTCATAATTAAAACTGGACTTGACAAGAAAAATAAACTGTTTGTTTTTGCTGCACTGCATATTAAAATAATTGAACTTTACCAATTTAGGTATGATACGGAAAAAATAAATTGGCTAGAGGTAAGCTAATTAATTAAAAGTATTTTTGTCATTATCACATTATTCATACCCTGCTCTATACATTTGTTTTTTCAATAATTACAATTAATAGATGTAAGCATTAGTGTTAGTTGGTAAATTTACTAAAATATCCCATTGTCGACTTTATGAGAATTCAGATGATTTTGTAATTGTGGAAGGTCTATAAATTTAAGTTCTATGGCAGACTTGGTGCTAAGACGTTGCTACTACGAGGGGCCCTTCTTATTGTCCTTTTTTCACTTTCTTTCGACCCTTGTTCCTTTGACTATGTATTTGTTGCTTTGCTCCGTGCAAATGTTAAAGCATAATGTGTGTGATAACTGGATTTCAAATATGTTTAGCTACTTTATTTTCTTTATAAACATATTTTTCATAAAACATTTCATAAAAAAACTGGGACCAACAGCTTAAAGTGCCTCCGAAAGCACGAAGTAGCTCAGAATACAGATTTTTTTTCTATATTCTGAGCGAAGTAGCTAGCTTAGTGACAATTCCAGTAGCGGTCACACACCCAAGCAGTTTCCGAAACAAGCTTACTTAAGCAATTTGCAATGTACCTACAGTAATCATGAAAACCTCAGGAAATATTTCAGTTAATCCTGTCAAACTTTACAGTTACGCACGATTTAGCAAACAGTATTGCGATATTCACTCCTAATCTCAGTTCTTTGTGTATTCTAAGCTCCTAATTTAGCATAATAGGTATAACTTATATCTTACTAATAAATAATATATTCCGTTTAACTACACACGTTGTATTTCCTGGAAAATTAGGTTGATTTCTGCGTAATCTACGAGTAATAGATTATTGGCCAAACAATTATGGCGAATCGCAAGTCAACGAGTTAAAAATCATAACCTGTGTAAATCGGTTCACAATCGCCGAAATTAAGCAAGAAAACGTATAATGATTGTTTTTAAAAAGTGCTAAATCAATATCGATAAAACTAATATAGGATCACCTCTGATGTACGACCTATCAAAAAATGTATGATCAAAATCAGTTCATAATTGGCACAGTAAACGCGAAACGAACATACTCGTACAAATAAACATGCAGTCGAATTGAGACACATCTTTTTTTAATTCAGTTAAAAAGTTGTGCGAAAAGAGGTAAGTATGCGAATCTTATCAGCTCAAGTGACAGTTGATTTCTCCATGCAAAACAAAGTATTGGGGGCACGGTGTCGCGATCAGCGATCTTCATTACCATAGCTTACGGTCTCATGCGGGCGCATACCGCTACTCGATAACAGGAGGGTAAGAACCTCAGCCACAGATTCTATTACAGTATCTACAACCCAAGTAGGTATTGACAATCTGGCTTTAGGAAACTATGGAAGAAGCCAGATAGCAAGAAACATCCCTAAAACAGACCCTGAACTCCCAGAACTGATTCTGGTACAGTTTTCTTTATCTTTGTGTACTGCCGTGCGATTCTCTAAGAGCAAACATCGTTGCATCTTTGACAACATCCGTGAAACAAATGAGTAAAAAAAACGTTCTAAAAACAACCTTATTTACAAGGGCGATATCTCATAAAGTATTTGACATCTGTGAGCTCGTCGACGAGTTCGACGAACCATTACAGAATCGCACAGCAGTCTGTGAGTTCGTCCGGGTGGGAGAAGATTGTTGGGTTGCTTGTTGAATCAGGATAAAAAGATTATGGGTACATGGGTACGAGTATAAGCTTTTAAAACTTCGACTGTGTCTTTTTTATGTTTATTACCTCATAATTTTCGACTGGGTGAACCGATTAAAAAAATCTTTTTTGTTTGAAAGCTGGTTTTTCCCGTGTGGTCCCATTTAAATTTCATCAAATTCGGCCCAGTAGTTTTTGAGATACACTCCAATAACTGAATAGAATGGAAGTCGGTATTAAATTTTTCAAATTGTACTTGTGTGTCTAACGTGTAGCAAATGAGTTTAATCCGTTGACTCGCGATTCGCCATATTTGGCCAATAATACAATAGGTTTCGCAGAAATCAACCTACTTTTCTGGGAACTGCAACGTGTGTGGTTAATAAAGGTCGATAATGTTTAGATATTATATAAATATGTGCATTTTAAATTAGTATTAATATTACTTTATAGTGAATACCTATAACAAACTACATACCTAATGATTGTTTTCTTAGACCCATATCGACTCATTAAGAGGTATTGTCCGATAAAATAAATACTTACTGCATTTATGTTAATTACGTATTTATCCTTAAAGTTCTGCGCAGTAAGAAATATTACCTACTAATTAGGAATGAACGTGGATATCGTCTATGGTTCGATTGGAAAATACTCAATTGTCATTACTAATAAATATCATGGTATTCAAAGCTTATCAAAATGTGTAGAAAAACTAGTAGAAATTCCTGAATGTATTTAACCCTTTATATACCGGGATAATTATAACAAAAGATTTATGAACGCACGTACATTTACGTCAATGGTTTACTCAAAGGATTAATATGTAATAGTTATACCTACTTGTTTTTTACGTAAAAGCAATTGCATACGGAGCTGGCAAATGAGAAGTTTATCGTAGTTTAATACTCTGAAAATAGCCTCAAAAAAAATAAACTTCCCGGCCTCAGCCTTGCACAAAAAGGCGAAAAATAAATAGTTTCCAGACATTTTTTCCCACTTTACCAAACACTCATTTCGATCGTTGCCAAATACAATGGTTATTAAAAACGTGATGCCTGCCCCGTAAATGATACGGCATGATATGATACGTATAGGCATAATATTGTAGACTACATGGGTCGTATGCGAAAGGCGTAAGGTTTAAAATTAAAAAGGTAAGGCGTTTTTGCGGATGGTACTTTGTGTTTACGTGTGTGTGAGAGTGGACGGCGTCCAGCTTTCGAGAAGTACGGGAGAATGAGTCCGTAGACTGCATTTATATAGAGCTACTTGATTTGTAGACCCGGCCTGGTGGTGCAGACAGATTATAGGTATGCATTTTTATTAAATAAGATATCAACTACTTAAAGGCAAGTTAATTACGTAATACAATGAATATCTTTACGTGTGTACATTTGCCATCCCTTAAGTTAAATAGTTAATTCATTGCATCAAGTGCTATTTTGATTCAAGTAGTAAGAGCAAGTCACAATCACATAAAGAGGTCTGTCGCTAAGTCACTGTCCTGTCTAAGTAATGCGGTGGATGCGTAACTTAAACTTTCTATGGTGATTGAGGAGGAAAACACAAAACATGGTTCATGATTCTATTCACTTTGCCTACACTTGTGCACCACTATTACACGTCAAAACTAGAAGGAACACACATCTGGGAAAAGTAAACAAAATCCACGATAGCCATTATTGGCCTTAGTTCTAGTTTGATAATTAAGAATAGTAATAGTACTTTCGTAAAAAATAAAACGTACACATAATTAATTTTTGTACCAGTAGTATCTACAAAACATTGATTAAAATTTATAACTGTTTCTGACTTTTTATTTAGGATTCTGCCGTGCGATTCTCTAAGAGCAAACATCGTTGCATCTTTGACAACATCCGTCAGACAAATGACGAGATGACAAGAAACGTTGGAAAAATAAACTTATGTACAAGGACGATATCTCAAAGTATTTGACATCGGTGAGCTCGTCGACGAGCTCGTCAATCATTAGAGAATCGCACAGCTGTATCATATTTTTACTGAAACTGTCAAATAGGAAAGAAAAAACGGTATGCTATTAACGTCAAATGTAACTAAAAGTGCCCTCTGTGTATGTTGCTTTGTCTATGTAAAAAGTTGCACGGCGGACCGCACACACACATACATAGTACGAGCGAGCACACACACAGGCGCGGGTAAAAGCGGGTAAACTAATACCAGGCTGGATTAATGCTTCAGTTAGTGAAAAAACTTTTTTTCAGACTGCGCCGTCCGAGCCAGGGGCGGACTAGGCAATTTAAATTAGCTAATTTGACATGGCGTGTCATTTTTGACACTTCGAAAGGTTAATTCTTTGACGATGTCACACATACGAGAATCTATATATGGTGCAATATCATGAGCATGCATAAAACTGTTTAATTAAACTTCCTTGCTAAAATATTACATAAATTATAAATCGTTTATAATTCACTAATGACTAGTAGACATACCTATTAATTAGCCCAGACTTCGGAAGTGGTAATTACGCGTTGAAATTACATATATAGGCGTATTTTGAGATAATAATAAATATGCTTCAAATATTCATAAAATATTCATTACAAGGTAAAAAATATCAATGTATTGTAGGTAATAATTATTTTCCACCACAATGGTGCTTGAAACTGCCACATTTATCAATTGTGAATAATGCATGTACTTACGTAAATCGTTAATACCATATAATATAGTTAACTTACGTAATACACAGGCAGCTTTTTAGGTAATTATTAGTAATGAAGGATTTGACAACACTTTCAGTTGCGGTGAAGTGAGTAAAGGGTTTTCTTTTCACGGTCATGAAACGTGACTGAAGTCACCTGCACTAAGTCATGATAATCCATTTGACAAACAACTTACGTATGCTTACGCAGACGAAGAGAGTGGGGATTCCTGCTCTCTCTTTATGGAATTTTAATCATACGGAAAATTTCTGCAGGATAATGGCAGGACAAAACCAGTAGGAAGGGTATTGTTGGAGGTCGAATTACTCACATTCCTAATATGGTACCTTATATATTTTTTTTTACGAAAGAGAAATTTTATCCGATAACCGGACACTACATGGGGAGCATGCGGGTGGCCTTCCTCGTTGTCTTACAGATGACCCCAGGATCTTCTGAGGAACACACTCGGCTCGTCTCTGAGAGCATTTTACATCCACTTCTTCTAAAGCTATGAAGATGGCTCGACGTCAATTGCCACATCATGACGCCGTCTTCGTCGAGCTCGTTGATGAGATACTTAGGGCCCCGTCCCTGACTAAACCCGAGCTCTTAGAGTCCCCTTTTAGTCGGCTATTACGACAGGCAAGGGTTACTGTAGCCCTATTTAAAAAAATCCCGGGCTTACAGGTCGCACTTAAAATGGTACCTAGCGTACAGTGAATCCCTTACATTACTTACTTAAATCGCTCCCGGGTGGTACCAACCAGGTGACGTACCAAGTATAGACTTATCAGATGTGTCGGTCTTCATCTGATGAGTCCACTCGGTATGGCGATTACGAAGAGGACGGAAGAGAGGTAAGAGAGGGAAGAGGCGATGGTAATGTAAGTAAGGTAAGTATATGGTAATGGTAAGGTAATGGTTATCTATAGTAGTTCTACTATTCTTCCTTGAAACTGTTGTGTAAAAGCATTGATTTGTTACAAACTGGGAAGAAAGTCAATGCAGCTATGAAATTATTGGATGAACTGGCTTGAATGGAAGCGCTCGCAGCGGAGTTTGATTTAGCGATCCACACTGTTAAGCTACGCTTGTTGTGGTCAGGAGTTGGATGCGTGTTTGCTAGTGTACAACTGAGCGCTTCCGTGCTTTGGAGGACACGTTAAGCCGTCGGCCGCGGTTGTTTGTCTTAGGACAACTGTCGTTAGGCTATGTCGAAGGACTTCAGGCGGCCCGAAGACTTCGACATGGGTTGACCACTAGCCTATTCACTAAATCGCACTGGGTCTGCTTGGTGAATTATGACTCAACTACTCTCTCTGAGAGGAAGGCTCGGGTCCCAGCAGTGGGAATATAATGGGCTGATTATGTACCTAGGTCTAAAAAACTATGTTTCAGGGTGACAAGCGCAGTACAGTATGGATCAAAAATTTCTAGGTCACTGCAACTGTCATAGACGGCCGTGATACTTAATGTGACTTGTGCTAATCTCGTTCCTAATATATAACAAAATGGCGCACTATCATAAGTTTCGTGTACTAATATGGAAACCTTGCAAAATTTAACGCACTGACAAAGACACATTGGTTGAATATCAATGGATCTCCCTTTCAACAAAGTCACAAATTAAATTGAGTAAAAATAAATACCTAGGTACTTGAAATAGATAAAGCTTGTATGATGCGGGCTCGAGACGATTATCTGTGCCTCCATGACGAGCATTTGCAACTTTCTCGCTCGTGTTATCTTGCAAATACTTGCAAAATTTACGCGCGTAACTCTTTGTATTTCGAACTACGCGTAGACTATTTTGACGTGATACTTTTTTCCTTATAGTAGACTCGTGCGTTTAAACATTTACTATACCTCAAATTAAATATGTTTGTTGGTTTTTTATAGTTGCCTATACGTCTGTTATTTTGATTAAGGCACTGTCCTGCCTAAATCATGCTATATAGTAAAGCGGTGGATGTATTGCCAAAACTTTGTAAGGAAAATTAGCTATTGTTTATTTTTGACGAAAGGTGAGAAATGATTTTAGGTATAATATTATTACTCAAAACGTTTAAATCTCTAAATGGAAATTATAAATATTAATTAAGAGCCTCATCGTATATTTGCCACTCACGAAGTTTTAAAACCAAATTAATAGAATATGTAACAATTTATGTACAAATGGTATGAAATTGCAATGGTCAATTCAAGAAAACGTTTACGTGATTGAATTGGATATAGAACTACGAACTTTTTTTTATTGTGCGAATAAATGTACAGATGTAATGTAATTTTCATTCGCTCATAGTTTACGGTGACAATTTTCATCCATATCCATAACAAATATCAAGAAAAGACAAAATAATACTGTTAGCGCGATGTTAAACATATTAAATACAGGGATTACATACTTTCGTCCACTGATTTGAACACAATTTTGAAAAAGTAGTGTTTGATGCCATCGCAGTGCATTATTTTGACCTAGTATACCTATCGATGTCAAAGATCGATAATTTCACCTAAATCCATCTCTGTATAATGACTCCCTCCGCACTGACCCGCCTGTCTTGTACCCCAGGCTTCAAAAGTTCAGCTCATTTGAGTGCTCGCCGAGATTTCATTACCCCAACTACTCACTACGGTATTAATTTTTTTTCAGAAAAGGGTTAAACGCACGCGTACCCGTTAAAGGGCATCCGTTGACCGTTCACGGTTACTTGATCTCAGAATTAGTCCGTTAATTACTCTTTGGGAGACAGTTTTTAGCTCTTTTCAAGTGTTCTTCTTTATTCGTTGCATTCGGAACATGACAGTTTGATAAAAAAAAAACTTAACCGAATGCAGTTCAAAGGATTATGATTTGCCTCAAGCATTATACATACTTTAGGAATCCAATCTTTTTAATTTGTTCAATCAGTGACTTCAAACGTCAACAGTCAAAGAGAAAGAAGAAGCAGAAGAAGAAGTGTAACGTAATCCTATCGTTAACATAAACAATTGACATTAATACTTACAAACTATTACTTGTCCATTACAACTATGCCACAGATAACTCACAGCTTTAATAAAATAAACATCTATTAATTTATGACTTAATAGAAGATAAATAAATAGAGATAGAAGTTTAATTTTATAATTAGGATATTGTTTTGGTTTGTATGTATTAGAAAAATATGTCAATGTGAATTTTGTAAAGTATTAATTTAGCAAAGATAATATCTCTAATTTGTTTCCGTTTACGAACAAAGTTTACGTTTACATTTGCACATATCATTCATGCTACGCACCTACCTCATATTATAAAAAAAGAAGTGTCTGTGAATATTAACTATTTATATGACGAGTTCATACGTCTAATGATAATTACTTTAATGCTAGATATAATTATATGGAGTACTTGCAAACGACGTATTGCGGATTTACTTGACTTTATTTCCCGAGAGAGTGCATTGGAATTTATAAGATTTATATAAACCGAATTTAATTAAAGTAAATCGCACCGAAACCTGGTCGTAGATAGCAGAACTTGGAGATATAATAAATATGTTTTATGGTTTAGAATGATGGCCGTGTTTTTGAACGAAATTGGCGAGGCAAGCCCGGCGATTTATTATCAAGCATCAGGCCCTCACAGTTAAACTGTATATAGTTTAGAAACAATACCTACATTTAAAATATTATGTAGTTTTTGCTTAATTAATCAAATAATTACGTTGATAGAGTCCAAAAAACAAAGGAGGACACGTAAGGCGGGTTACACATTAATTAAGTATTTTAGGTAAGTACGTCTTAGGAGGGGCCTTGACGACTTGTATTTGTCGCACTTACGTAATTTCCCATGTGTATACAGCCTATGCCGCGCCTTTTCACCTTCGCATTTCGTGTATACATTACTCTTTATACTAATGATTTCGACTTGCGTCGAGTGTAGAGGTACTTTTTTATTATTTTATATGTATACGTATTTTATACGTGTTCCCATGTCTTATCAGTAAGGCCATTAACTTATAAACATAGTTAACTGTGACAAACAACCTTTAATAGCATTTAATTAAAATAATCAATTTCAACAAGTAATACAAAGTATACGATCTTTTGAGTACAAGGAAGACCAGTTAAGCAAGACCCAAACAAAACAAACGATAATACCAAGAACGTGTAACGGTTAGAGATCTTCAAGACCTGGCCGGTAGCGGCTTCAGCTCCAGCGCGATAAGGCTCTGGACGCTGGACTTCCGTTACCACTGATAGTGGTTAGTAGAAATAACAGGCCATATAATTTTAACTGATGTTTATTTTAAAACTACAAGATCCTTTGGTAAACTGACATATGTCAATGACAAGGAGGAATTGTTTTAAAATCTGAGGCCGGAAAAGTCTGGGTAGACAATTAATGATAAAGCTATATATAATAGCTGTCTCATCTAATATTTGCAGACTATCTGATAATAACCTCTAAAACATCAAAACTTTAGACAATGCGTTTACTTGGACAAGAAATTTGGAAGACCGGGCTGGTTATGAACACCCAAAAAACAACGATTCTGATGAGTATAATATATTATTATATATTATAACCAAGCAGAATAATAATAAAATCAATCATCAACAGTAATAACAGAATTTTGTGACTGAGTATGTCTACCTTCGACAAATAAATCGATAATTTATATATAGTTAATGGTGGAACTTCAGAGAGGAAATTTAAAGAGGTGGAAAATGTGACTGACTCACCCGTGATTCTTCGATAGCCTTTAGGTATGGCGCTGGTCCGAGTGATTCGGTCTTCCTTCGCCTGAGGGTCCACTATTCCTAGATGAGTTTCCGTTGAATGGGCACTGATATGCCGCTGAACGCGGTCGCGATCTCGAGCCCGTATCATGCAGCTGCACTGATGGCGAGTTAGGCGGCGACGCGCGTTTTACTTCCTTGTTAGACAAAATGTTGATGCGAGCAAAGTTCGCGGCGATACAATGGCACGACCGATAGATTGGCGCGGCTATGTAGATCGGCTAACTTTGGCTGCTGCTGTGCAAAATGGCGGATAATGCACACGGAACAAATATGACTTGTATCGTTGAAGTCTCGAAAGGTTCTCGTCAGTCACTTGACGTTTGGAAAGGTAGGGAGGTGTTTAGGAGTTACCAAAGTACCCACATTTTATGATTTTTGGCGTTATGGGTGCGTTCAATATTAACCATACCGCCTCCCAAAGAGCTTCTCGGCTCTTTCAAGTATGAGATAAAGTTTTAGCTGAATCTAAGTGCTATGGTAATTAATTCGAATTGGAAATAAAGTTAAAAATTAAGATAAGTTAAGTGACAAAATTAAAGAAAAAAATAGGTTAAATTATGATAATCATTAAGTTGAGGTTATTGTTCGGCACATGGCAGCAGAGGACACAGCTTCACCGCTGGTCTAAGCAAAGTGCCAGATGATGTCTTAAGTTCGACGACCCTCACCGTACCATCTGTGCCTGGGCAGATTCGAGCGACGCGACCCTTTCGCCATTGGAGTGGTGGCAAGTTTGGTTCCTTGATGAGAACTAGATCACCTAGCTGCAAATTTTGAGATTTGAGGAACCACTTCGGGCGCTGCTGAAGGGTGTGCAGATACTCAGTCTGCCAACGCTTCCAGAAATGTTGAGTGATTTGGCGAAGTAGTTGCCATCGCTTCAATGGGCTTATGACTTCGTCACACGAGTCCAGCTCAGGGAGAGCTAGGAGAGGTTGTCCTATGAGGAAGTGGCCGGGCGTTAAGCTCTCGAGCTCGTTGGGATCATTGCTAATGGGACACAACGGCCGAGAGTTCAACGCGGCTTCAACCTTCGAAAATATGGTTGCGAGTTCTTCGAAGACAAAAGAACGGTCGCCGATTAAACGGGATAAGATGAGTTTCGCTGACCTGACCGCCGTCTCCCACAAGCCGCCCATGTGTGGGCTTGCTGGTGCCTGTAGGTGCCATATAACTTGATGACTAGTTAAAGACTTCTGAATGTCTGACTGAGAGTCCCTAAGAAAATTGGTGATTTCCTTCAAATAGTTACGTGCGCCTACGAAATTTGTGCCGCAATCACTGTAGACATCGCTAGGGAGTCCTCTTCGTGATACAAAGCGGTCAAAGCATGCTAGAAAAGCGTCAGTAGATAATTCAGACACTATCTCTAAATGACAACACTTCGTGGAGAAACACACAAAAATGCACAAATAGGCCTTGACGATTTTGGCGTTGCGCACACGAGAAGTCTTCAACATGAAAGGCCCAGCGAAGTCAGTACCAACCCTTTGAAATGGTCGACAACGCGTCACACGGTTGGCCGGTAGATCAGCCATGAAAGGTTCAATAGATTTTGGTCGTAGACGGTAACATCTATGGCATTGAAAAATACGATTGCGTATGACTCTACGCGCAGACAGGATCCAAAACTTGCGTTGAAGTAAACTTAAAAGTGTACTCATACCAGGATGCAAGAACATCCGGTGGTAGTGATCGACTAAAAGATTAGTGACATGATGAGATTTAGGTAGCAAGAGCGGGTGTTTACTGTCGTAAGCTAGGCTAGATTTGAAAAGCCTACCGCCGACTCTCACTAGACCTTCAGAATCGAGAAAGAGATTCAAGCGCATCAGACTGCCCTTGGGAGCCTTGCTGTTTTGCAATGACTTCAAGGCTTCGGAAAAGCACGTACACTGGACTAATTTAACAATGGTGCAAACACTATCATTGAGTTCAATAAGTGATAGAGGTCCAGTACGCCTTTTGTTTGGATGGCGTGCATTGTGAATAAACCGTTTGCACCAAGCTACGGTAGACCGTAACTTGGGAAACGAACTGAATTTGGTCAGGAGATTTTCTGAAGATCTAGTACTCTCAGGATTTTTTCCTTCCGCAACTGGGAACGTTTCCGCCAGTTGGACGGTGTGAGAGCAAAAGCTGGAAGTCGCAGGTTTGAGTCCCGGTAAATCTGCATCGTCGATAATGTTAAAATCACCAGGCCATGACGAAGGATTGTCTTCGAGCCATGCTGGTGACCACCACAAGGAGTGGTTGACCAATTCTGATGGTGTTAAGCCACGACTGGCAGGGTCGCATGGGTTTAATGATGAAGGAACGTGCCGCCAAGTAGCATTTGGAACCAGTGATTGTACTTGAGACACCCGATTTCCCTCGTAAGTTTGTAATTTATGAGGTGAAGTTTTCAGCCATGACAGCACGATTGTGGAATCAGACCACGCAATCGTACTGTCCAACGAAAGTTTTCCGTTGAGCAGATTAGTGACGTGTTCCAACAAGCGAGCTAACAGTAAAGCTCCGTTTAACTCGAGCTTGGGAATAGTCAATTTTTGCTTGAGCGGCGCAACGCGTGATTTAGCCAGCAACAGCTGAACTAAAACGCGACCGCAAGCGCTTTGAACGCGCAGGTAGATGCATGCTGCAAACCCGCGCTCAGAAGCGTCACTGAAACCGAGCAAAATAATGGACACCGGTTGATCAGTGATCACATATCGTGGTATTGAAATTTTGTTCAAATTGTGAAAGTCTGACATAAAGTCAATCCACATTTTATGTATGTCCGAAGGGAGAGGATCATCCCATCCTGAATCGATAGACCAGAGTCGTTGCATAAAAAGTTTGGCAAAAAAAGTGACCGGAGATAAAAATCCGCAGGGATCATAAAGCCTTGCAATGTTGGACAAAACACCGCGCTTTGTAAGAACGTTGCTCATTTCGGAGACGTGATAGACGAAGTAGTCATTATCAGCATTCCACTCGATGCCCAGGATTTTAAAAATATTTTCGCCACGCTCTTCTATAAACCGGTAAGGAGATTCACGATGATCGACAGGGAAACCCTCTAAAAATTCTTGGGAATTGCTGGACCATTTGCGCAAATGAAAACCTCCTTGAGCGAGAATATCAGCTGTAGTCTGAGCCAGTTTCTGGGCAGAGTCGATGTCGCGAGCCCCGCTTACAACGTCATCAACGAACGTGTCCTCTAATAAAGTTTTAGAAGCGGCGGGATGCTTGTCCACATTGAGGTAAGCTAGCTCGTGCAGAACACGAATAGCCTGGAACGCCGAACTTGAAACACTATAGGTAACTGTGGTTAATTCCAAATGCTTCAGCGGAGCGTCAGGAGATTCGCGCCACAATATGGTTTGATATTTGCAGTCCTCATCACGCATACGCACCTGCCTATACATCTGCTTAATGTCGCAGGTGAAAACTATACCATGCAATCTGAAACGCAAAATTATGTCCTCAATATTTTGTTGAAGTTTTGGACCCGACATGAGTACTTGGTTCAGTGATACACCAGATGTGCTAGATGTCGAGGCATCGAAAACGACGCGAAGCTTGGTGCTGGTACTGTGTTCTTTCAGTACCCAATGATGGGGTATATAATAGCGTTCACTCGAAATCGGACATGGCACTTCACGCATGTGACCGGCTTCAATGTAGTCCCTCATGAAGGCTACATAAAGTTCACGCAGTTGAGGCTCCTTGAGAAGCTTGCGTTCCAAATTATGAAAGCGCTTTAAAGCAACAAGATGAGTATCACCTAAGGGCTTATGATTGACCTTGAAAGGTAATGAAACTGCAAAGCGACCACCACTGTCACGGGTATAAGTTTCTGAGAAATGTTTTTCAGCTTGAATATCTTCTGGATCTTGAATGGGTAATTTAGGGGGTTCTTCAACCTCCCAAAACCTGGAGAGAGTACGATCGAGATCCATAGTGCAGGCCATTGATGCAGCAGGGTGTGCATACACAGATGCTGCGGGTGCTCTACCCATAATGATCCATCCAAATATGGATGAGTAGGCAGTGGGCATGTTGTCACCTAAACTGAACTTCCTCCCATCAAAAATCTGATCGTAAAATTCAATACCTAAAAGCAGGTCAATTGGTCCAGGAATGGTGAAGTTATTATCAGCTAAAATTAAATTACTGCAAAGAGCTAAGACACTAGGATCAGCAGGAACGGAGGGCATATGACCCGTTATTCGCTTCAAAATAATAAAATCAGTTGATAAAATGTATGAATCATCCCGTACTGGCTTGACACTGCAATGAACCATGCCTCGAGTTTCTCGAACAGACACGGCACCTAGTCCACACAAACCACCTGACCTAGTGCGAGGTAGCTTTAAACGTTGAGCCATGTTCTCACTCAAAATGCATACTTGAGATCCAGAGTCAATTAAGGCACGAGCGGAATGAAACTGACCATCAACATCCTGCACGTGAACATACGCAGTGCCTAAAATCATGGTGGACGATGTATCAACACCATGTAATGTTTGAGGCTGGACTGTGGAGCTATGAGTCGACACAGCAGGCTCAAAAGACTTTGGTGCAGATGTTGAGTGTGATTGTTGATTTTCAACTAGTTGATTACCCATTGAATGTTTATTTTCCATTGCATTGTTTGAAATGTGAAGTTTAGTATGGTGCCGTCCACGACATACCTGACATACACTGGATGATGTACATTTTGAAACATGATGGTTGCGCAGGCAATTAAAACATAATTTATGTTGAACCACAAATCCTTTCCTTTGAGAAGGAATCATGTTGAGAAATTTAGAACAGCGATATATGGCATGATTCTCCTTGCAGCATGGACATGTGGCAACTAAACTTGATTTTTGATACGATTTGTCACTATCTAATATACTCAAAGTATTGCCTGCATTGGTCCTAGAAGTAGAACCAGAAACATTATCCAATATCCTGAGTTGCTTTTCTAAAAAGTTTATCAATTGCTTAAAAGATGGAATCATCATAGTATCAATTGATGACTCAAATTTGGTGCGTAACTCACCTGGCAATTTTTTTAGAATAATATGGAGTAGTAGAAAACTCCATGAATCAACATCAAATTTTAAGGCTTTTAGAGCGTTAGTATTTTCCTTCAATGTATTTAGAAACTTTGTCAAGCTTTTGGAATTTAGCTGCTGTAAGTTGGCCAATGATAGTATGTCACTGACATGACGATCTGCTATAATTCGCTTATTTTCATAGCGTTCAGTCAGTAACCTGTAAGCTACGTCATAGTTTTCACTAGATATGGGCAAATGTTTGACTAAAGATAGAGGTTCTTTGTCTAGAACGCTTAGAAGAAAATGAAATTTTTGCACTGAGTCAAGACTGTCCCTCTCATGTATCAAACTATTGAAGATATTGATGAAGTTTGGCCATTCAACATGGACTCCAGTGAATCGTGCTAGTGAAATTTTCGGAAGGTGAAAGTCTAAACTTGGTTTAGATATCTGCTTTTGATTCACATCTAAGACATGCCCATGCAAAGATTTCAAGGAATATACCATATCTGAATATTGTGTAAACTTGCCTTCTATGTCTTTCCGTTGAACATCGTCATCCAAATTGGCCATAATAACAGTGAATGCTGTCTCTAACTTCTGCCAATGCCTATCCAAGTCACGAAACCTTGCGATAAATGTCGCTTTTTCTGAATGACTGATAACTTTAGGCTGAGATGCAAGACGTGTTGATAACGCGTATAACTCTTGTATAAAACGACCACAAAAGTCAAACTCTACACTGGATAATTTCGCGGCAGTCATTTTGAAACGTAATTTACTCAATTTTACTTGTAAGCACTCGATAACCGTAATAACATTGAAATTAACCTTGAAATGCAAAAGTAAACAAACTTGATTGCACAGATTAGAAAGTATCCTTGCTTGATTGACGTTTGATAAAATTGGCCGGTGTTGCTATAGAATAAAAATAAAATAAGGTTCGCTACACACTCTGAAAAGTATACCGATTCGAATAAATCACCATAGACAACATGAATTAAGTAATCTTTGTATGCAGAGGTATGATCTTATTTGCTAATTTGAATCTTAGCGCCAAATGAATTTGCTTGTATTGGAAATGAAATGACAAATAATTGCACAATATAATTAAGTATGGCGGAGATATGAAAATACAAAATATGAATTGTTGGATTGAAACTTAGCTTGAACGAAAAATTATATACGGATGAGAATTATACATATCCGCGAATGCTTCGGTAGGTACTTATTTGGGTAGAAGGACCAAGGAAATGGTGGAACTTCAGAGAGGAAATTTAAAGAGGTGGAAAATGTGACTGACTCACCCGTGATTCTTCGATAGCCTTTAGGTATGGCGCTGGTCCGAGTGATTCGGTCTTCCTTCGCCTGAGGGTCCACTATTCCTAGATGAGTTTCCGTTGAATGGGCACTGATATGCCGCTGAACGCGGTCGCGATCTCGAGCCCGTATCATGCAGCTGCACTGATGGCGAGTTAGGCGGCGACGCGCGTTTTACTTCCTTGTTAGACAAAATGTTGATGCGAGCAAAGTTCGCGGCGATACAATGGCACGACCGATAGATTGGCGCGGCTATGTAGATCGGCTAACTTTGGCTGCTGCTGTGCAAAATGGCGGATAATGCACACGGAACAAATATGACTTGTATCGTTGAAGTCTCGAAAGGTTCTCGTCAGTCACTTGACGTTTGGAAAGGTAGGGAGGTGTTTAGGAGTTACCAAAGTACCCACATTTTATGATTTTTGGCGTTATGGGTGCGTTCAATATTAACCAGTTAATATAATATTTTATACTACATTGACGTATGTTATAAAACATTTTGTATGTATTATTATCTGCTTAAAATGTTTTTAGTAAGCTGGTAAACATTCTTAGTGGCAATATTTATTTAAAATGTATGTAGGTTTAAAAAAAACGATGCAAATCACATAACATTTAATTTTATATTACCATTATAATTACCATCATATAGTTTTACATTAATAATTGCGTGACTTTCCCGCCCAAACGCATGTGTCATTAGAACTGTCAAAAGGTATTTTTAAGGTGGAGACTACACTAATGAAAGAACGCCTCACCCGCTCCTTGGAGACCAGTCGAGGCAAGAACGACCTCGCATGTCTGACACGACAATATTGTATGTAGGCGTTGACTACACATACTATATACCTAAATAGGTGATTATCAAAACTACTGAAATTTATATTTATTAGTCGCTTCTTACTTGCATATTATATACATTCTAATAACCTATTACAGAATTTGAATCCTGTGAACATTTTTCTGATAGGTTTAACGATATGTCTTTACTTTTAGATTTTTACATTTCTAAAAGTTACCCCGAGCATTCATAATACTTAGTAGGTAGATCTTAAATTGGACTATTAGTATCTTTTTATGGTTCTTTAAAGACTAAATGGTTACACCCATTTTCACTAGTCTAAAAAATTAGGAAATGAAATCAGCAAAAAAATCAAGTCACCAACAAGGTAATGTCAAACGAACCAAGACTTTCTATAGTTACGTATGATTCGATTCGGTGATTCGAAATGCTATACTCAAAATCATAGTGAACTAAAACACTTTATACTAAAGGAGCTCGTTCATGCAAATGTACATCTCAAGTAATCTCAACCAACGAAATGATAGTATGTAGTAGAATAGACAGCAAAAGCATGACGTCACAAAATGGCGGTATTTTTCATTTGGGTGAAAAAAAATCTTCGGTGACAAGGAATATGTATCGTTTTTTGGATCCAGTACGTTTCTAAAATGTCTTCGATTGTTAACTTAAGCACAATTGTAGAGCAATTTAAAGAGACATTTCTGTGTTTAAGAAAGATGAAAAAAAGAACGAAGAAGAGAAACCTGTGATTGTATTCCAACTCTCTGTGCGTTTAACTTCTTCTTTCGCCTTTTTTCAGACATTTGTCGTTTGACATTTTCTTGAGACATGGTTGCATCCGGGGGCAAGACAATACGGCATTTATTTTTGACAACAAATAAGCGCGTAATAATTTAAAATGCTAAAAGCACATACGTTTTCGTCTTTTTATTAACCCAAACCTCCATTTTGTGACGCGCGGCTTCTACAGTCTTGATGGTTGACAAAACTATTTTAAAATCACCTTACTTAATTACACATAACCATATTCGTGGATAGTCATAACGGTTGGTATTAAATGAAAAAAGTACACTTTCATTTTCTACGTGCCAGTAAAATGATTAAAGCCGGGACTAGGGCGGAGTAATTAAAAAACTGAATGCCCCATCGAAGACAAGATAACGTCGGTAGTAGGAAGACACTACCACTTTTCTAATTACAACCTTCATTAGCTGATGAAACACACACGAGCTGCAGTACGCACAGTCGAGTTATTGTCGGTACGATTTTATTATCGGTTTATATTAACGTAGTATTTTGATATGGATTGGTTTTCAAAAACAACTTTTATCGTTCTACAATTTTAGAAAAATCGTATTATCAGAGATTTGACTTAGCGTTTTTATTATCATATTTCCTTTGGATTTTAAAGATTTAGTTCAATCAGACGTCAGTGCTTAGAAATCAGATACTCGTACCTATAGTCAGAATTATGAATAGTTGCAACACTACGAAAGTAATTTATTTATATAACAAAATCCAGAGCTCTTTAACATAACATGTAAAGCTTATGTCCAATCTTACGGCCAATATTGGATTTACATTTTATAATTTTACAATTTCTTTTATGTAGACGAGTATGTATTGGTATTGTCGACTAGTCATGGCATAGGTTAGTCTCAAGACACGGGTTTATATCCCTCCCGAAGATGTAATCTTTCTCTCTCAAATTTCATAATTTGGTTTGTCAGTGCTATAATCATGTAACATATCGTTAATAGACACTTTTCGAACAAGTGTTTGTACCGTCATTCTTATATAAAGATATATATATATATATATATATATATATATATATATACGTCTTAATATACTTATAAATGTAGATAACGTAATAATAATTAAATAGGAAAAATATAAGACCTAGCTATTTATTTATAACATGTTTCTGCTGTCCACCATCCAGAGAAGACAATTGATGGATTTTCCTTTATTGATATCACAATTGCTTGAGTACTGCTGGTATTACCCGTTTCCACCGTTACTTATTTATAAATCTACCGCAAGTAACTAATACAATATATATGGCAATAATTACTCAATTTTAAATTTCCCCAAAATGAAAAAGCGTTTGACAAAGTATGTAGATAAAGGAGGTCACACACTGTTTATACGCAAGCATGAAACGAGGCATAATACTTCTTGATCGTTGCGATAAGTACAACCGCGCCTTGCGTGTTTTAATTATATTATTAACGACGTTGGCCGGCGAAAGGCTAATATTTTATATTGGCCAACGTATCGCAATGATATGTAAATATTCGGCCACGCCCGCGCCTATTACGTACATCGTCGCGTGCGTGTGAACTCTAATTCGGAAGTAAAGACACGTTACGTGAAATTTAGTACTGAGGTGCGACGTTCTTTTTGGTGCTTACAGCTTATGAGGCGGATTCTTATGGTAAATAAACAGGCGTGCTAATGGGATTGGAGTCGAGTGGCCGCTCCTAGCGACGTAGGAAAACTTCTGTGACGTGTAATTAGCAGGTTTTGAAGGAAAACTACTCATAAGCTTCCTCGAGAGGGCCGTATTAATTACTGGAGGTGCTCGTGTGAGCGTTGCGCGGTTTAAATGGCCGGCCACTTGACGCCCTAGCCTCGCCCAGCCTTATTAAAAATGTTAACACGTAAATTAGACTGCACGGTGCAGTGTATTAGCCAACCAATTAAATTTTACAGTCTCCACGTACAATGCGCAGCGAGATGACGTCACAAGTCGAGGGATGAATGTGACACTAACTCCGGCTAGAGTGTAGACTCACTCTTAGTTTTAGAAATGGCGGTAAATTAATGTCTAGCCGTTTCTTTCCCTTCGCGCTTTGATGACGTGAAAGTACGGATCTGTGGAATATAAATGCGAATAGATTTTTTAATTGCGTAAATTTATTGGACTTAATATGTGCCCAGGCAGTTAATACGGTAAGTTAAAAGGGCATGTGGCAATTGCGAGTTAAGGCTGGCAACATTTTCGTTGCCGACTGTAAGAGTCCTTATAATACGAGAGATTTCAATCTCCGCTAGAAAAGTGGTGCGCTGATTTTTTTTCGATGCCATGAAACAGTTTTGCGAATTCTTTAGTGCATGCCAAAGCTAATATGCCTGAACCCACGTACGTTTATACGTGAAGACTCATGAAATTTTTAGGCATGAAATTTTCAGCTTACAGCAAAAATGAAATAAAGATTTTTTTTGTATTATTCAATTATGGGTGATAGTATTGCACAACTAAAATTAATCTTCTGCAACCAAATGTTATCCATTAACTATACTTTCGTAAAGAACATAGGCTGTAAGATATAATAAATTTTCTGAAAAAAAAAACATCACTAAGAAATTTGAGTTGCCGCGGCGCGACATTAAAAACTGTCAACTACGCAACCTGTTCGTGTGTAAACGCTTAAAAGGTTTTTACCTCTGGTCTAAGTGCACCCCCTCGTGCCTAGTGTGTAAAAAGATTAATTGGAGTGTTGCCCGTGTTTCTAACAATTTACCACAGAATTTACGGCGCCTTCTCTGACGGGCCGGCCGCAGACCACTTCTGCGCAACTTAATTAAGCGAAATAACTTAAACGAGTCACCAACGTTGCTAAGTTACTAATTAGTCCTATCGTAGCCCAAGCTAATTCAGCGAGTGACTCTTTGTTTGCGGCCCGCGCGTTTCTTTGAGTTCGCGCGCCAAAAGAATTTGTCTTTGAGAGTTTGCATCGACTTTCACTAAGGATGTTTGTTTTGCATCGGCCAAGTTTCAGGGAAGATTTTTGTTGTGAGCTTACTGGTCTATTTTATACTGAAACAAAAATAATTCATTATCCTAATCAACAGGCGTAGAGTAAATCTGGTGACATGGTATTAAATATTTTTAAGATTAAAAGACTGTGGGAGCCAATGTTAAGCTGCAATGCTAAGCCTATACGAAGACCTCTGTTTATGCGTGTTTCTTGCTATCTGTATACCTTTAAAGGGTTGTATGTATTTTTTAAGCGTAATCTGTAGCAGATTGAAATTGTCTTCGTATTATATGATTATAACAAATAACGATACATCGATTTTATGTCAATTCTTTCGATCTTTTAATAAAAATACAGGCGGGTTTTTTCCAAATTTTAGTTGGTTCGGTTCCCAGACGAAGCAAGTAGTTTATAGAAAATCTTTGAATGCAGTATTACTAACTTTTAAAAACAAAATAAAGTCTCCTTTCAGCTAAATATCCTATCTACAACATTTAAGGTAGGTAGTTTCCCTCCATGTCGCATAGACTTTGGACGCCCTGTATGTATAGAGGCGCTATTACAAATAACGTGGTGTTACGGATGCCGGATTTTTGTTACTTAAAACTAATTGAGAAACTGTAACGATTTCTTCATAACTATACTCAAATATATCAAATTAAATATACCTACAACATCACAGAAAACTAAACTTGCAAGCGTACCTCACCTATTAAACAAAAAAAAACATGAAAATCGATTCGAAAAAGGCAGCAAATAGAGTACCTTCTCCTTTTTCGGAGTCGGTTGAAAGGTGTGATGACGAGCCGTCGAAGCGAAAAGACAGAAGAAGAGCTCTCTGCTTTGTTAGTGCCCTCGAGGTCTCCTACACGACACATACGTCAACAAGTGGTTCGTGTGTTGAGAGCTTTACATCTTCACGAGTAAATCGAAGCGTTTGATATTAGAAAAGTTAATTTGTATTTTAACCCACTTTCTAAAAGTGAGAGAATCTGCATTCAATTGTATTTTCTACCGACTTCCAAACCAAGGAGGAGGTACTCAATTAGACTTTTTTTTGTGTTACCATTGTCATAACTTTCGACTGGGTAAACCTATTCTCAAAATTCTTCTGGTGCTTCCCGTGTGGTTCCATTTAAATTTCATTTATCACTGACGCACATTACAACAAGATAAATACAGTACTTAATATCACAAGGTACTTTTTGTAATTTGACAAAAAGAAAATTCAATTTCTATGTTTGCGGTATGTAAAGAGAATTCTTTATCGATTTTCATTAATCTATAATTCTCTTTTATGTGATCATTAAAACATTAATAAGCATGGTTATCGTTTGTAGTTATCGATCATGGAAAGGCTATCGTTTGCCGTATTAAGCGAACTGATTAGTGAGTGTTTCGTTGTGTTTTGCTTATTGTTTTAATTAGCATAACGAGCTAATGACGCTCACACGAAATTTTAACTACAATCAATAAGGAAAAAGGATTTATTGTGTTCGATAAAAATCTGAATCAACAGCGGTCAAATATGTACTTGTATTACTTTCTATACTGTCTTCTAAAACATAAAAGTCGGTCCCATATTGAAAAATGGTAATCGATGATTTTGTTTCATTAGAATTGTGTTTCTTCTAGTTTTGATGTGTATGTAGTTTAGTGTTTGTAACTGTGAGCGAGTATAAGCAAAATGTACAAAACAATGAAACGTTGTTTGTGCTGTTTTCCCGTCATCCCCCTAGAAAGCTGTAGGTACTAGAACTCAACTGACAGGACAATTACGTAATGACTGACTAAATGAGACTGTGACTTCACTTTGACATCTAGAATAAAATATCACTCGATGCAACTATGAGTATTTACCTCAATAATTTGAGGAATGGCAAATGTGCAAACGCACGAGTCTACTAATAAACAATTATAAAATAAAAACAGATTTGACAGATACGTAGTTATAATTACCTATTTCAAACTAGCTGCGCCCTATGTGGTGTGGATGTTGATGGTGAATTGTATTACTAAACTAGCCCTGTAATGAAACAAAAAAAACTATCCAGATCGGCAAAGCCGTTTTTGAGTTTTATCGAGACTAACGACTAGCAACTGATTTTTCAAATAAAAAGAAGAAGAGTAATGAATTATAAAATTAGGTATTCTGTGCAACGGGAAAGTTACTGAGAACAGTCTTAAATGAGTCATGACTCAAACTGCATGAGTACCTACGTAATAAAGTCGCGTGGTCACTAATCATCTGTTTCCTTAAAATTTAAAATGCCATTTATTATTGAAGTCCGCGGCGGCGCGCGGCGGACACCTTTCTTCAAACTACCCTCTAATTGCGTTTCATGCGATTGTAACCCCCTCACCCTTTCAGTGGCCTTTCAGAGATGTTTATCGCGAGGAAATGGCCGTTTTCCGTTGTCCACAACGGCCATTAGCCGACAATAGTAATGGACTGAGCTGTGTTCGTCGCTGAAGAATGTTTTGATTTGTTAAGTTGGTAGAAGACGCTTTGTTGTTTGTATTTATGGATTAAGATATTTATTTCTTCAAAGAGTATTAATTCACTTGACAGAAAAACAAGCATCCTTAAATATAGGTAGGTTAGGTATACATTAAAATTACGGGTCGGGTCTTGAATCGAGTCGCCTGAATTTGAGGATTCTGCTACTGTGGAATGGTCAAGGGGCTTTGTCTTGACCCTCCCAATTCGATTTTGGCTGCCGGAGTTACGCGAAAGTATTTTAAATTAATATTTAAATTTTCTGTAATTTCACAAGAAAAACATGCGGATGCGTGAAACGGAACGCAATATCAGGAAATATTGCATAAATTTGAACGTCTGCTATGTTTATGTTCGTGAAACGAAACGTTTTGATCGCTATTTTTGAGGTTTGTGGTGTTTGACGTATGTGACGTTGAGTGAAAAGGTTTTTTAAAAAAGACAATTATAATAATCCGTGTGATTTTAGTGATGCTATAGTTGAATATTTGTGGAGGCGAGATCTATTCAAGCAGAAAAAAGATCCCTTTGTCGAGTTAATCAATGTAATTAACTATGTTTACAAAATAAAATAAATACTCCTACATAGTTTTGTGAAAATTATTTTCCTCCCTTACCCACCCAGAGACCAACTCAGACCGGTTAGGTTGAAAGTAGTCAGAAAACCGACACAGAGCACCCCGACTCCACCTATTCTTGTGGCTACTACCCCTAGAGTGTTTATAAATAATGCGGGAGCCAGAAGCTCAAGGGAGGTCCTGAACGTTGCTTCCGTTGAGCCGGCGACCTCCGTAGTGAAAGGAAGGCTGAGTGTGGCGAAGCAACGTTCAGGGGCGACCGCTAGAGCTTCTGGCGGGAGCCCACCCGGAGTCCAAGTCAGACCGGTTAGTCGAAATTAGTGACAAATCCAACTCTGACCCCCCCTCTCTCCCCCCACCCCAAAATTTAGGTGTAAAAGTGTTAGTAGAGTAGACAAAATTATCTTTGATATTAAATTTAAAAAAAAACTACGCGGTTCCGGCAGGGGGAAATGGTAGGGGGGGGTTCCCTGCCCCCAACCCCCCCTCCTACCCACTCCCCCTCCCCCAAAGTTAAGTGTAAAAGTGTTTAAATAGAGTAGAAAAATTGATCTTTGATATTAAATTTAAAAAAAACTACGCAATTCCGGCAGGGAAAAATGGTGGGGGGGGGTTCCCATCCCCCCCCCCTCCCCCACTCCCCCCCTAAATTCAGGCGACTCGATTCAAGACCTTACCCAAATTACAAACATAGGATAGAAACGAACTAAATGATGAGGATTATTATTAGAAGTTATTTGTACGTAAGTACCTATATAAACAAAGTAGTATTTTAGATATAGTCTGATTAATCTATGTATTGAGGTATAAACGCGATTGTGATTTTTAGATAGGTAAGGACAGAGATTTAAGTAAA
This sequence comes from Selenia dentaria, assembly GCA_917880725.1. Lineage (NCBI taxonomy): Eukaryota > Metazoa > Arthropoda > Insecta > Lepidoptera > Geometridae > Selenia > Selenia dentaria. The sequence goes on along the minus strand of OU862895.1, from coordinate 9,499,824 downwards.
AAGGGTGAATTCTGTTGGTATAGATGTCTATACCAACAGAATTTTTTTTTCATGGAATCATGGGATTGTTTACTATGCCCGTACGTTTTGATTTTTTTTCAGTATTTCAAAGTATTATAAATTTCCCTTTTTTAAACTTAAAAAAACTGAAAAAATCAAAACGTACGAGCATAGTAAACAATGTCATGATTCCATGAAAAAAAAATCACTGAAATCGGACAATGTTAAGAGGTAGAAAAGAGTTTTCTCTTTTAGTATGGAAAGTATGCAATCCTCTTAAGGCTCTTATTAATGGCATCGGGTATACTTTGAACTCTGGAGGTTTAAGATTCTATATGGCACTGAACTTAATGGACAAGCGTGACGCTTATCAGGCGAACTACTTGCATGTCTCGTCACCGAATAAAAGAAAAACTAACATAAAAAGTGTAAAAGTTTTTTATGTTTATTACTCAGTGAGGATGTAAAGAATTTTTCGACAGCAATTGGATTGCGAATAGTAAAAAGAAAACTCTCATATACAAAAGACCGTCTTGTTAGGTACCACGGTAGTTTCAGATAACCTGCCGCGAATAAAGAGTGCGCAAGCATTATTATGTTAAGGTGAAAAGCGCGCGGAGGAATCTTTAGAGAATCGCACGGCTGTTCTTGAGGTGTCACTGTGAAGGACTGTGGACACTGTGGTGCTTCCCTTTAGACTCACGACTTGCCCATCTGATAGTATAAAAAAGGTTTGTGTAGAACCAACTGCTTCCTAATTTCACATAATTTTATACCTCAAATGCTAGTCTGTTATCTGTATAGGTAGGTATATACGATACGCCAAAGTGTTTTTATCAAAGCTTTTACTCCGTCCCCTTTATCTAAGTCTGATAAGAACTTAGATAATGATAATACGAGCTTGAGATATCAACAGAAAGCTTTAATATGAAAGTCGATATATCAGGAACGTTTTCAAGTGTTTGCATACGTTGCCACGTGCCAGCCTTATTCTGAAACCGTGAGTGTTTAGCGATCGATATCGGTTCGTCCTCGATTTCGTTTCGTAGTGACTTCGTTTCGTTAGAATTGTTATGCTTAAGGAAAAAAAGTATTATTGTTGCAATATCACATTAGTAATGCTCTTAAACATGCCAAGTAGGTACAAACTTCGGTATTTACTTTTTTGTAGGAACGTAAAACTAGCAAAGTTTCATCGTAATCTTACTTAGAGCAACGCGTTGATTTTAATATGTACCTATACGAAAGTGGTTAGAAACCCATAGGAGCCGAAGGAAGCTTTATCTTTATATATGTAAAAATACTTAATAAAATAATTAAAATTTCATCATAATGATTTGTATAACTATTTAATTATGTGTTATTTAATGTACACTGTTTTTCTTTTATGACAGTAGTAGAATGTTTGGATAATGGACTAGATTTTTTTAAAACAAAGTATTTTATGAATTTAATACATATTAATGGCCCCCTATATGCCCTATGGCCATGCCCATCATTAATTAAACAAAGTTAAAATATGAGAAGTTTGGGTCATTCAGAATCGTGCCTGATTGAGAAAAAGTAGGGCCCATCAAGCCAGTATTTTCAGAGGGCGGGCTACCTTCTATAAGGAATAAATAGGTAATCAAAATGCACAGGAATATGCCAGTGGTCAATATCTACGATATACAAAAAAAAAGAGTTTATTTACTCAGTTTATCTAAATAAAAAAATTTTTTGAAAAATCTAGGGAGGAAATCGGAGCATGCGTTTGTGTGGGTAAACCGGCATATAGTACTAGTATACTAATCTGTGGTCATAGTATCCCTGATACCGCTACAGAATTGCACATATTTCAGAATAGCTTCCTACTAGAAAGAAGGGGGAAGGCATTTATCGCAGAAACACTACGCTTATAGCAGGTGCCCCTTATCATTGGAGTTTAGATAACGCAAAATTAGTCGAGCAGTAGAAATCAATACTTAGCGGGATTTTTCCGCTTAACAATATAATACGAGTATTACCTGCATTTGTAAATATGTACTATCAATTGAATGAGTTCATTTTCTCCATATGAACAAACAATGGAATTGCATTAAAATCATTATGGAAGAAAATATTCCTGACGTGAACATAGGTACTTCTAAATGATGTCATTATGACATTCTTTCATTTTAAATCAGAATAACCATACTGCACAACATAAAATAAACGAATTAAGTTATTATATAATGAGCTCATTATGTTCCCACTGCTGGGACTCGAGCCTTCCTCTCATAGAGAGGATTTGGGCCATGATCCACCAAGCGGACCCAGTGCGGCTTGGTGAATAGGTTAGTGGCCAACGCATGTCGAAGTTTTTAGACCGCCCGAAGGCATTTGACATAGCCTGACGACTTTTGTCCTAAGAAAAACAACCGGGACCGACGGCTTAACATGACATCCAAAGCACGGAAACGTTCATTTGAATAATGCCATTAGCGGTCACCCATCCAACTTCTGTTTTGGTCGCAAGCGTTGCTGAACTTGTTCATCGGTTAGGTCGCCAAGTCAAGCTCCGCTGCGAGCGCTTTAGTGAGGTTTATAAATTTTGATGCTATTGAATGAATATAGCGAGTTGCCTTCAGAACTTAAAAAGATCGGGAATAAGCGTCCAATGTACCCCTCGCAACGGCATATTTCTGATTACAAAGGAAGGTTGGCATAACAATGTTTGTCTATGATTTTATAATGGGCTAGTTTTCCGCAAACTAGTATTTTCTATAGAAATAATGTCTTCAAAGGAAATTATAGAACCCTTACAATATCTCTACGATTTGATTCATACCGACATGTTTAAATAGGCAATACTTTCATGAATTATCGAATCAATCACAATGAATAATCATTAGTGTCTAATACATAAATTAAGTATTAGACATTATGTTTGTTTATGATTTATGAAAAAACTATTGAACTGATTTGTTTGAAATTTTGAACATAGATAGACGAATAAATGGAATAACACATAGTTATAATTTTAATCTAAAATGTTTCTGTGGGATGGAGTGAGAGAACGCGCGTGAAGCTGCAGGGTGGAGCTAGTGTATATTCGAGTACAACTATATAAAGGCGAGGAAACCCGAATAACGAGATGGTAGGCCTCTTGTCTAAAATACCGTCTTGGTTGATACCACCGCAATGCTTAAAAAATACTGTGTTGGTTTGTGAAGGGCTTGTAATTGTTTTATTTTAAGTCGAATATATTACAAAGCTTTTCAAAGTGTTCGATAAGGTTTTATATTATTTATTACCAACGTCACTATATATATATATATATATATATATATATATATCATATAAACACTGCTAAGCTTTATATGACGTTATTGTACACAGCAAAATATATGTTGCACACAGAAAAATTACTGGGCGCAGTGATAAATGTCATCCTTTAAATTTAAGTATACCGTTTCTTAGTAAGGCTGTATATCTAGCTATTAAATGCTGATCTATGACGTATGTTGTAATAAAATTATTTAATATATATAAAAAGTAACCCCTAATTCTCCTGGTCACGCTATAACTTTAGAACGGCTTTACCTTTTATTTAATTCTACTTTGTTTTAAATATTTTCTAATATTTCGTAGAAAGTTGTTATATACATAAAAAATAAAAGATGGGAAGTTATTCCGACGCCGCAGGCCGAGCCTACTACGCGAACGAAGCGGGCACTCGATAGTGTTAAATAAAAATAATTTCCTATTCTTATCATTTTCCATTTGATTAGTCACACCCGTTCAGATTTGATTATTATAGTTAGGGGAGACACCCCACCGCGTGTTTCGTAATTAGGAAATAGTGAATTAAAACCCTTTAACGTCGGGAAGATGGTGAAATTGCTATTAATCGGTTTACCCTTACACCGTTACCAATGTTTTTTATATTTATTTATATTCATGCGATCAATATCAACCTAGGACTATATTGTACCCTAAAGAGGAAACATATACGTATGTAGGTACGTGTATATTACATGATTTTATAAAGCACTAACTAACGTCTGCTTAGCGATAGTATTGCAATTTTAAAGAGAAATATTACAGACAAGATTAGAATCCCCGTCTGTCGACAATCCGAAACATCAAAAGTCCAAAATAAATAGAACACCTACATGGTTAATCCCGTTTATGTTCATGCTACAATTAGTTCCAAATTACGTATACACTTTTAATAAATATAAAAATATTAATAACTTTTGTATTAACTTATTGTTTACTGTTACTGTGACTATGTAAAGTATATTTTTAACTTAAATGAATGTCCTGCCGTTGTGGATAATAACTATAAAAAACTATATGAACTATATGACTATGACAAGACATACTATTCCATTGACGAGTTTTTAAATGATGAATTACTGATGAATAATATTAATGTATAATTATAAGTAAAATCAAAATAAACTAAATGCAAAGGCAAGTTTTGGCGTTAGCACATGAAAGTTTAAGTTCCACCTATATACCTACCTAAGACTTATGAATTGATAAAAATAAATAAATATAATTGGCAATACATTTTGTCAATATAATATATTGACAAATATATTATATTGTATAAATGTGTTATATTGTAACCCGATATTATCAAAAAAGAACCATTTACGATGTGTAAAATGTGTGTCATTGTCGCGATTTATGTATATTTTATTTAAGTTCTCGAGTAATTCTCGTATTTAGTAAATATCACAGGAAATTTGTTAACCGACATTTTTGGAATTATTCAATTGATTAATAACTTCTATCATTGTGAGTAATACACGTAAAAAGTACTTGTCAATGTATGTAAGTACATGAAATGGAGAACCGCAAAATTGATTCGTGCTTTATTAAATTACGTAAAAGTTAACGGAAATACTTGAATATATGCGCTTTTCAGGATTCAGCTAAAGACAGTTTGGTTGCCATAGAAATTACAGGCACATGAGACTTAACAACTTAATGCCTCAGATACGGGCGCAGTGCAGTCCGTCACTTGTGATGAAATGCATTATGTTCTATGTAGAGGTTACCACTATTATGTGGTGGTACTTAACATTATTATGTGGTGCGAGATAATACAAAAAAAATTAAAGCTCTGTTATTTTTCCATACATTTAGCACACCGATGATTGAAAATACAAGGTAAAGGGAAATGTGCTGTTTCATAAGTTTTTTACAGAATGTAAATATTTATGATACGGGTAAAAAGGAAAAATTACTATTATTCTGTGATTATAGTGTTATTAAACAAAGTCTTAAATAAAAAAAAGTTAGATTTAAATATAGGAAAAAGCACTTACCGAAAGTTTGAGAACCATTTGACTAGCTGTGCTGTGTTGTTCTTGTTGAATTTGATGTCTGGGAAGTACATTTTGAGTACCGCTGAACTTGGATACCGCACCCAGAAAAACATCAGCTTGGCCTTCCGAAGGTGCATCGGCGTCAATGTTGAGGAGTGCAGTGGAATTAAGGATTATAATTGACTGCTTAAATTTGACACAAAAATTGTACATACGATATTTATGCGCGGACATTTTAAAATGGTTCAAGACCTAATTAAAAATACCTAATTATTTGAAAGCGTCGAAGTCTGTTGGGCTACCTTATAAAACACGTAGTTATGGTAGTTATGGTTTTCCTTAATGAGATAAAGCTGTACAAGTAGTTATAGATCAATTACCCAAATTGGTAAGAAGTGAAGTATTTAATTAGTCACGGAAATACCCAGAGAGAATCGATAGCAAATTCTAAATATTATACGTAGATAAAATATTTGGCCGCCAAAATGTGTTTTATTTTACTTTTACTTCGCTTATCGGATTTGGTATCGTTTTGTTTCGTTATTCCTGTAAGTATTTCTAGGCATGTAAAGATTTCTTTTAAATCTGATTACGTAGTACGTCGCGACGTAGGCTCATTGAAGCACCACAAATACTTAATCCGTTTGCATTTTCTAATCTTATAACGTGCCTTAGCCGATATCTGCAGCCACCAGTTGTTGTGGTATTGACTTTGTGTGGATGACGCAGAGGCTATGATATTTTGATTAGAATAGCTAACTACACTGAAATGTTGACTTTAGTGAAACTAAACTGAACCTATAGTTAGTGTTTCTCCGTGTCAAGTTGTAAGTTCAAGCGATATAGGCACATGGAAAGCGCAGAAACCACAGCATTTGCGAGGCTTCTACAGTCGTAATACTTACCTAACTGTAAGTAGGAAGTAGGCGGCGGCAGTCGTAAGGTTAAACGGAATAAGATATCTGGGGGCTGTTTGCGGTGATTTAAGTCGCGGCCCAGCTCGGGTTACCCCAGTGGGATTATGCTGCTATTCAGCACCTCATGGAAAGGCTATCTACAGTAAGTTAATAGTATCGAGCGTTTGAGATATGGTAATTAGGGTTGTGTGTAGTTCGTAACCCAGAAACATATTAGACATACTAAATCCTAGACGGGTTGCAACATGTTTTGTGTAAATATTATCTATTTAAAAAGGATATGGTAGGCTGTACTCCGTCGTAGGGCAGGTCTGTGGAGTTGCAGTCGGAGTGCGGGTCTTGCGCGTCCATGAGCTGCGCGTGCGGGTGCGGGTGATGCGGGTGCGCGGTGTGGTGGGGCGCATGCGCGTGGTGGTGCCGCCAGCTGTCAGGCGAGGCGTGGTGCGCCGCTGCCAGCAGCGCGGGATGCAGCAGGGCCGGTGGCTGTGGCAGCGGGGGCGACTCACGCTCAGGAGCGACAGGTGGAGACCGCGCCAGCCCGCCGCCGCCAAAAAAAGGAGAGTAGGGTGAAAACACCTGACTCTCGTGCAGCGATGGGTTCGGAATTGCCACTGATGTCGGCAATCCCAAACCGCCCGGATATGTTGGTCGTGGTGACGGTGATTCCGGAAACTTTCTCTCCGGTGAGTGACCTACGCCTTCGCCCAGTATGCGAGAGACGGTGCGCGGCGTGATACGAGTATCCGTCACCTTGTGCCGCTTTTTCTTGGGTGTCACCACCAGGCTGAGTGCTTCATTCTGCTCCGGGTTGGGCTCCCGCTCGAAGTGACCGTTCATGTGTGGGTAGAGCTGCGCCAGCGGCTTCGGCGGCGTCTGGAACATGCCTGTCGGAGGCCGCACGTGAGTGCCGTGCCCAGGCCCCGCCTCGCCGTGCAGCGGAAACGCCGCGCCGGCTGGCCGAGGGCCGTTCATCTGACTTATTAGCATCGGATTATGCGTCATAAACGCAGGAACGCCGTTTGGCGGATGATGAATGGGAAGATTACCTGACATCTGCGCCGAGGTTCTCTCTTGCTTCAGCGGTGATTTCCTTTCGTCGAGCATCCGCTTCGCACGCATCAGGTCTTTGTTGAGCTGCTCAGCGGCTGCGGCCGCTGCTTCTGACTGCTTTCCCAATATTCGTCGTTGGTGAACGAAGCGGGTCACTATCGAGTCTATGAGGCTCGCAAGTGATGACGTGATTTCGCTCTTCAGCACTTCTGCGAGTCCTTCAAGGTCTGCACCTGTTACTGGCCCCACTGAGCCCGCACTGCTACGGATGGCGTCAAGCCGTTCCGCCAGCTCGGACGACAGGGGTTGGTTCTGAGGTTGCCTGCCATGTCTCTGTTGTGGCGAATGTTGGTTGGATTGCGGCCTTTGTTGTTGACTATTCTGTTGTTGTTGTTGCTGCTGCTGATGTTGTTGGTGCTGTTGTTGCTGATGCTGCTGCTGTTGCTGCTGTTGCTGCTGCTGTTGTTGGTGATGGTGATGCTGCTGCTCTCGCTCAGCAGCTTCTTTCATTCGAGCTTCTTGCTCTAGGAACAGTTTTTGACTAACATTCAGGTACAAAGCGGCAGCGTTGTTGAGGTGGTGATGTGGATGTGGTGGTTGCATGTGATCAGCTGACGGTAGGTGCGGCAACATTGGCAGTCCTCCGTTGAACCCTGCTGGCAAATGTGGATGCACATGCATCTTTGCGTTCATCATTTTAGGCATCAATTGCGTAAGCGGATTCATCAGCTGAGGTGGCATCTCCTTTGCTGGAGACGCTGGTTCCGATTTAGGTACCGATTCCTCGGTTTGCTCGACATCGCTTGAGGCACCGTCGTTGTCTATCGTCTCTGACTCCTGTCCCATTCGATTGCGTAGTTGGTTATATTGATCAGTCATCTCTGCGAGCCGCTCCTGCATCTGTCTCAGCTGTGATTTTAGGGCGTTCTTTTTCTCTAATTTTTGTTGTATGGGAGGTCGCTCACCATCGTCCTCATCGGAGTCCTCAGAGATAGTCTGCGCGCTGCTGCCGTGGCTGGTGCCGTAGCGTTCTGCGGAGCCGTCGTGCTGCTGCGGGTGGTACAGTTTACGTTTCTTACAACCATTCACTTGTGGCACTTGTGGGACCGGACTGGATCGCATCGTAGACACTATATTTTCAACACGAGCACGTTTCACATCTAGAGTCGGTCGCGGAGAGGAACGTTGAGCGTCACTGTCGCGGTCGCGGTCGTCAGGTTCGGATTTAGGCGCGAGCAAGGGCTCGGCCGGTAATGTCGCGGGCGGTGGCGAAGTGTGTGAGTCAGCTCCGTCCAACGCCAGCAAAGCCTCGTCCAGGTCAGGGCGCGATTCACGGGAGGCAGGCCGCGAAGGCGACAGCTTCTCTTTTGGTTCGTCGTTGTTATTGTTTTGTAGTACGTTGTTGTTATCTGGGGACATGCGCAACAGCTTGTTCTTGCGACTCTCGAGAATATCGCGAAGAACGCGGTGCGCATAATCACCTCCGTTGCTTTCGTCCCCAGCTTCCTCCTGCTTAGGCGTCCGCCCAAATAACTCGTTCAACATATCCGCGGGTGCGTACCCAGAAGCGAAGAGACCGTAGTGTTGGCGACCCTCGAAGATGGCGCCGTAGAGTCCGCTACTCATGTGTGCGGTGCGCGCGGGCGCTGGTCCGTTCGTCGCGAGAGTCGAGTAAGAATTGCGCGGCTCACCGGCGTCCACGCGCTGTCTGGCGCGTTTCTGTTTCTTTAGGAGTCTATCCAAGTAGGGCGCGTGTGAGTCGGCCTCCTCCTCCGATGACATCATACGCTAGACGGGCCGGGATTGGCCGGGCGGGCGGCGGGCAGGGCCCCGCGCTACTCGCGCTCCATCGCCCGCTCTGAAACAGGCAGGGGGGAGCGATCAGCACACCTGCCCGTGCGCGCACGGCGGCTGACGTGCCTCGCACGTTGCATTATGAGCCGCACGCGCGCGAGCATATTAGAATGATTATGTTAAAATATATTTTATAAATAATACAATAGCAACTTTCCAAATTAAAAAAAAAATCCTTATATTTTTTACATCAAAAGCGAGCTAGTACCTATTAATAAATTAAATATTATTTATATTCTTATCAATTAAGCAAGTAGCATTACAAGTTTCAACTAAGCTACTTAGACGTAATTATTCAGATTATTTTGTATCGTATTAATTCTTATCGTAAAACGATCAGGTATATGGCAGTCCATCTAAAATCGATGGGTATTAGAATAATTTCACATGATGACTGAAAAACAATGAGTGAATGTCACGACATTGGCTTTAAGGAAAGTGCGATCGAAGCTAAAGATAGCGTAATTTACCTCGTTAAAATCTACCAATCAATAAGTCTCTGTCCTTGTGTGCGTCATACATTAAGTTAAGCTCCAATAAGATTAGTATCTAGAATGAGATTGTCCATAAATGATGAAGGTAGAGACAGGTAAGTACCTACGCGAGCTACGCGTGTAACGATGGTGCGGTTACAAAAGGAGTACATACTATGTGCTATGTACCGGCGCATTAATTCGTTTTGGAGCGTGACATTGTATTCAAAGAGGACAATGTAGCTAAAAATGACAGAAATAATTCTGTGAGACACGCGGATTGATGCAAATCCATTGTCGCTAACAATACGATAAACAAAAGATACCTACATTAACAGAAAAATATACGTTTATATTAAACAATGACTATACTAATGTTGTCTACAGCGAACAACAAGGCGATAGATAGATAATAGATCTATATCGAAATCGGATCACCTTAAGTAATAAGATAGATTCAATTTATCAATGAAACCCCGAAAGAATCGCATCAAAATGAGAAAATATCTATATGATATCTATAATAAAATTTTATTAATTATTATATATCCTACCTACCTACCCATATATTTGAAACGTGTGGGTGGGTTTATAAGAAGGAAGATTGTGCTTCAGTTTAAGCGCTTTTGTTCGCCACACTTTAAAATTACGGTCTTTGAGTACACGAGAACTTCTCATAGATCCTATCGTGATGGCTAAAAAGAGTTTTCTTATTAGAATATTCATCTCATAATAAATCACTAAACTTTTGTAATCTGCGAGTATATCTTTGTATATTATTATAAAATCAATGACTTTTTTGCTTTTGACTTTAGTTTAAGTTGACATATTATTGTTGTTATTATTTTATGACATCGCTTCAAATTTGTTGTTTAATTATACACTAACATAATAGATATTCAAATTATTATTATTATACTGACACATTGTATTAAGTTTATATTTAATTTGATTATAAATATAATGTTCCTTTTATTCATGCCATCGCTCGATTAAGTTGCACGCCTGTGGGCAGAATACGATGTAAGTTCTATCTATATTATATTCACCTGATCTACAACCTGTACATATTATTGTGTTGTATGTAGACTCGTATTTTGAGCAAATAAATTATTCTTATTCTTATTCTTATCTATATATGTAAAACAAAGTCGTGTTAGTAACACCATTTATAATTCAAGAACGGCGGGACCAATTTTTATGATTTTTGTGTTGTTTGATTTGTAATATCTCGGGGAAGGACAAGATACTTTCATCAACATCATTCAACACTACAAGGGTGAAATTGCGGAGCTAGTTTTATGTAAAATGGACATAATTAGATATAAACTAAAATATCAAATGATAACTTTATTTTGAAAATTGCAAGTTTCTTAAAACGATTGTACAAACTAATGTATGATCATGATTATAATCCTAGATATTTTTAAGGATTTTTTCTACATTTTCACATAATTTCTTATTAGATCTGAATTACAATACACATCCCAAATATTAAATGTTCTTAAAGTTTTTAAGTTAACTTTTTTATATTTTCAGTCGATTAATACCTTTTAGAATCCCTTTATTTTACCAACGACTGTTTACGTCGAATTCCGTTTACAGTAAGTAGCGGAACATCAACTCGCTACGTCAGGATACAGGAATTAACATCAATGAAAATAGTTAAAATATTTTTATTGCTTTTTATTTGATATTGTTTTATTTGAATTCGGTATGTGACGTCATAAACTCAAAACGGAAAATACAATTGCTATTCTTTTTTAATATGATAGTGTATTATTGCGAGATTTTTTACACTTAATATTGGATTTAAATTGGTTAAGCTGTCTCCGAGAGCTTCGTTTTCATGCATATTTTTGAAAGGATCTTAGGTAGTTACCGCTATTATTAGAAATTTTGAATTTGTGCACAAATCTAAAGTTGCTCCCTCACTTCAAGCAGTCGCCTGTAATGTTACGTTACAGAGAGATAGAGAGAGAGAGAGAGAGTGAGGGAGGAGAACCGAGCATTACAACCGAATGCTCGTTAAGTCTGAGAGGCAGTATTGTAATGCAATGCTCAAAATAGAATTTGAAATGTTACATTACAAGTAAACGCTCCAGGTGAGGGATCACCTTTATAACTCTGAAGGTTAAATAATAATCAGGAATAGGTGCGTGGATTTTAGTCATTACAGGATAAAAGTTTGTCCTTGACGCTTCGTTTCCTGATGCAGCTCTCAAACTGTTGGCTGTTCTGAAAGCTAGTGTTTTCAAGGTTTTCCACTGGGTATTGGAAACGCGCAGATCTCGAGCTGAACATCCGGTTGCTGTCCACACAATGAGATGGTATCAATGGCGATTACTTCCGATGGCGGTCTGCGTGACCACTTGCGACAACCGTCACGGCCTGTGACTTGTGTGGCAGTCAAACACATGACAAGGTGTTTTGGATGTTGACCAGATTGTGCGCAACTACTAGACTACCTTAAATCAGCTAGTCAAATTATAACTAGTAGTTCTGCGAAAAGTAGACCTCGCGAGCACATAGTCTTATCTTCGGCAATTTCAAGCAGTTCCTTCACAACAATCTCAGAAACCACTTGATCAATATTATGCTCATATTCAAGCTCAACTCAAAATCGCTGACGACAAAAAAATATTGAATAGAAGAATTTGCATGCAAAACATCAAAACTGATTATAAAATGCGACCTTGTACAGGAAGACCAACACTAACCTAACAAACATTCCGACAGATGAAAGTCAATTTGGCCACCTAAAGCAGAGATACTTCGCCCGCTTGGTCAATAACTCTAATTCCAGAACCTATAGATTCTATAAAGGGTTAAACGACGTGAGTTATCTATGTCGGAGTATATTTTTGCTCTATGTCAAGTACAATTGCGGCAATAATTATTGAGCTAATGCACAATGTAAGCGCACCTTTAGAAACTACTGACAAGGTTTATAGTAGGTACTGGGATGACGACTTGACTCTGACACGTTATTGTGAGAACAACTAACGCCACGAATGTCAAAAGAAAAAGAAGAGATATAAAATACCAGTGACGGTAGTACATAGGTAAGCAAAGTTTTATTTGGTGTAACGTATTCTTTAAGAATACGCAAAAAAGGGTAAAAGCATATGATAATATTTAAGCAGTCTTCGAACATTTGTTTTTTTTTTAAATATATTATTATTTACAATTTTTATTAATTATTGATACTAAAAATAAAATTATTAATAATCAAAGGTATTTTGCTAAAAATAGGACATAGCTGTAGACATAAGATAATCCAAATAAATATGAAATTATGATGATTAAAACCAACTAAATTCAGTAAATCACCGTTATGTCTAATTACTAGTATACCTGTAACATAAATGATTCGATTCATCTCAGCAATACACACTGGCGTATTTTTTTACCTGTATGTATATGTATGTATGTGTGTGTATGTCATCTCTTTCTCATTGGTCATTGTGTTTGCTATGATTACCTAAACATTATCTAATTGGGATCAAAGTGAAGCTAATATATTTTATAAAACTTCATAATTTGAGGATTTTTAATGTAATGCCTAAGTAGTATTTGCGTAGTAGCTTTATATCTGTTTTTTTAATACTAATAAACAACAGTAAAGGTAAGCTCTTTGCTTTGTAAGTATCATATTTGGCCCTGACTGTTGTAGTAAGAAATAGAGCTTAGAACTGAAGTTTTGCAACTTCTGCGTGGTTTCACACTGCGCTCGTCTTCCCGTGGTTTTGTATTAGTTTAGATTCTGTAATTATGCGCTAAAAATAAAAATCTCTTAACTATGGCAGCTCTTAGTCTATTTAGATTAAACTTCAAAGTAGTTTAACACTTCCGAATGACAGTGGTAAATATAGACATTTCTCTACAATTGTATGTTTATTTTAGACATATAAGTCGTCACGTAACTTGGTGCTCGCTGAACTAACGTAATACCTAAAATTTAATAGAATAATCCTGTTTTTAGAAATGTGATTCTAAGTGTTACCTACATGAATTTGAATTTTAGTGGTAACAGAATAAAGACTACCATACATAAATTTTAGTTCGCTAGTTTAGTTTAATTTTTTGAATAAATGAATCGCTACCATTGTTATCTGAATCTCACTTGCTTCAGTGCCCTTCGGGAGATAGTCTCTTGCACAACTCACCTACCGCCTAGTAAGTTTCAGATAGTGATCCAAGCTAGGTGCTAGACCATGTTTTGTTCTCATTCGTTTAATTTTAATGATGCAAATTTAAAAAAACGCTGTAGTTTCCATCACAGCAATTCGAACACACCTTTTATGAGTACTCATAAACAAATGTATGTAGATACACTGATACAATCTATGAATAATGACATCGCGAGATGTAGAAAATTCTGTCGGGTTACTTAATTGTTAGTGTTATGTATTAGGGTTAAGGTTCAAAATGTTTTCTAATTTTTATGTGAGTTTCCCGGTACACTTTTTCAGCACTGTACAAAATGTGATTCGCTGGACCGTCTCAAAATTGCTCCGGTACTTCCGCTTCTTTATTGTCGGTCAATTATGTTTTTCTAAACGTGATTTTTTATGCGGGTACCATTCTAAAAGCGTTTGTGTGATATTTCAGATTTCAAACAAGGTAAAACTATTTTCTATTTGTATTTAATTTATTACTAGTAGTAGCAAATGATAAATGGAATAGGTAATTGTTGAAAAAAGAAACTTATGTAAAAACGGGGCATACCTATAGTATACCAGGTATTTTTGAAATACGGGGGAAAAATACATCGAAAAAGGATAAACGCGAAAAAATTTAGTACTGATATTTATTCAAATATTTATAATATAAAATATAATATTTATACACATCTCTTAGTACGAGTATCGTACGGTTAAATCAATTTGTTGTAAGTGTTTTTCATAGTCGACAGGCCTGTTGGTCTAGTGGTTAGTGACCGTGACTGCTATGCCGGAGGTCGTGGGTTCGATTCCCACCCAGGACAAATGTTTGTGTAATGAGCACGATCATTTGTTCTGTGTCTGGGTGTAATTTATCTATAATATTTATGTATTTAGAAATAAATAAGTATGTTTATCAGTTGTCTAGTACCCATAACACAAGCTCTGCTTAGCTTGGGACTAGATGGCGTTGTGTGATAGTTGTGGAATATTTATTTATTTATTATATTTATTATAGTTTCCTTTCTCAATAATAATTTTATTATATTTGGACCCAAATACCAATGGATTTATGAATATTTACGTTTTCTTTAATATTTCATAATTGTACAGTCTTAGAACAGATTCCAATAAATACATGTCAGTAGCCTTATCGCGCTTTTCCTTTCCCTTTGATAATCACACTATAAGTCTCTAAAAAAGTATGTCCGTTAGGATGGATATTTATAACATTTTGCGCAACTAACTGCAGGACTTACTTTACTCCATTTTCAATACATATACCCTGTAATAACTTTCTAATAAAGTTACTAGTTGTCCTAGATATCCCAGAACAAAAATATACTATGATGTAGTCAGTTTCTGAGCAGACGGAGCTACGAGGTTCAGCTGGTAAAACAAAAGACGTCAATAACTTGATAGTTAACACAACTGGCCAGATATAATAAAAAATGCAAAATGTACTATGATGTAGTCAGTTTCTGAGCAGACGGAGCTACGAGGTTCAGCTGGTAAAACAAAAGACGTCAATAACTTGATAGTTAACACAACTGGCCAGATATAATAAAAAATGCAAAATGTACTATGATGTAGTCAGTTTCTGAGCAGACGGAGCTACGAGGTTCAGCTGGTAAAACAAAAGACGTCAATAACTTGATAGTTAACACAAATGGCCAGATATAATAAAAAATGCAAAAAAGTTAACCTGAAAACAAAGTTGCCAGTATGTGAAGTAATTTTACCCCAACCGCAGCATGCATAACTAAACAAAGTAGTGCATTCTAATTTGAAATACACGAATTCCGGTCATTATTGTTCTATGCATAATCAATGCGATGTCAAATTGTGACTGTCATGTCCAACTTATATTGCACGATACTAAGGCAATCTTGAAGTTAAGATTAAGCTTTTGTAAAAGCAATAAAAAAATTGCGGTGCGTTTCATCCGCGTGCATTATCCGTGCGAACCATAGAAACATTTTCCGAGACAAACAACTATTTTTAAAATATGTCAGCTCATATCTACTCAACGGTTCAACCGATTTTAATAAATAATACGCCATTGAATTCGTCTTGACATTGCAAGTGATACTGTGTACTTTAAAAAAATTAAAATGGCGGCTTTATTCGCTTGTTATGAATTGGCTTGGCTAATGTGCGGGCTAATCATTTCTGTGATCGGGTTATTACATATCATATTTTATATTATTTATATATATTAACTTTTAATTTGTTTTCTTATACACTAGTTAGCTATGAGACGGGTCAAATCGTTTGCTTAATAGTAAGAGTTATGTCTGCCTATAACTTATGCTGTAATGCCCATTCAGCGGGTAATTTTACTTGCTACGATATGAATCCGTACAGATATCGTAAGGTATAAAAGCACTTACGGTGGAGGAATGTTAGTCACGACCTGTTGATTTGAGCCCATAACGCACATGGGGTGTGTTACTCCCTATATAGTAAGGGAATAATTCTTAGGAAGAAGTACTATATATAATCGTAAAAGTCGTATAATAAGATAATAGAAAATAATAGAAGTAAGAAGTACAATACATATTTTGTTTATATAAAAAAAAACTTGAAAATGAAAGAATATGTAATATTTAATATTTTTCTATGCATAAAAGAACATGTATAAAAGTCCTGAATCTTTAACATGAAATTCGTAAAGATTTCTTTTCTTTATTTGTTGTTATAAAGTATACACGTACTAACAATCAATTAGGGGAAATTAAAACTCTAAAAAGCTGAATAAAAGGTAAACATATTTTGTTTTTGTAATAAATAAAGCGACTCGTGTAATAAAATAATATAATATTACACATTTTCAAATCATAGCGTTTAAGGGTAGAATAGTTTTCAAAGATAGTTTAGGAAAGTCTATTTATTAGGACATTCAGAACTTTGTGTGCTATTTAAGCAACCAGAAACGAAATTTATGTAAAAGTCATAGAATTTTAATGAAAAAGAGCACTGTATGTTCCGGCAAAATTAGCTGACCGTAACTGAACTAAAAGCGATAAGTATATTCATAATAATAAGACTGCTGTACTGTCAATTACCCTCGGAGCCATATGGCACTGGACGGTACCGCATCGAGAATTTCTTGGACTTTTTGGAGTTCCATACAGGATAGATAGGAAACGTTTACAAAAGACGCAGTGGATCGAATGTAATCAGCAGGCCTAGACAAAAGATGTTTCTGTTAACGTTAACGGCAAACGACAACTCCAAAATGTATGGCGTTGACATTACCTGTGGAAAAGTCACGTGACGTCACGCTAAGTTCGTAGACGGGACCCGGGAACGTTCTGCTGTAGCGTGTGCGGAAAAACGCCTGCTTGAATTTTGTCTAGGCCTGCAGAGACCGTAGCACAAACAATTTGCGAAAAAGTGTTCGAATGGTAAACGTCAACGTGTGAAGCTTCGCCGTACAAACTATAAGCTATCTGTATCACAGTTGCCCTAGTTGAATGACAGCCTTTACTGTTTTACGTAAACGACACGTAACGTTGCACTTACGCAGTTATTCGTGTTAGACACACTGTGATGAATTTGAAGACGATTTGCCCCTGGAAGTGGTGCACTTTGCACTTCCGGGATCGAATGCACAAAAACTGCATGTTTGTTCTGTGGTGACTTCCACACTAATTTATTGTATGCTCCGATGAAGATAGATCCAATCAAATATATATATACATTTTTTGCCTGTTGGTCTAGTGGTTAGTGACCCTGACTGCTATGCCAGAGGTCGTGGGTTCGATTCCCACCCAGGATAAATGTTTGTGTAATGAGCACGATCATTTGTTCTGTGTCTGGGTGTAATTTATCTATAATATGTATGTATTTAGAAATATATAAGTATGTTTATCAGTTGTCTAGTACCCATAACACAAGCTCTGCTTAGCTTGGGACTAGATGGCGTTGTGTGATAGTTGTGGAATATATATTTATTTATTTTATTTATTTTTATTTATTTAATAAACGTTTAATAGGTATGATTACCAAACTTTTAGAGTATTAATCGTTTATGTATAGGCACATTATTTTAATAGATTTTAAATGTCTTACGAAAACTCGTCGTTTCTTAAGAAAATTCCATCTAATCTTGCTTCACAATCTATACCAATAGAGTAATACATTGTAAATCCACACGAACACGAGAATACAAAATAGAAAATCTATTTTATTCAGCTTAAAAAATAGCAAAAAAAAAATGAAGAAATAAATAACTTATTTATTTAGATATTAGATATTAAATAATGATTAATTGACTACGGAACCCACACACACAAGTAGGTGCTTCACACATGACCACAAGTACACCCCCATAAGGGAAATGCTGCTCACGGTGTACAGCTATGCGTGGGAACTGTAGTGCACCCTACCACCCCATAATTGTTGCATTTTGTTTATCTCTATTGTTCTACTTATTATAGTGAAATGGTGACTTAATATTTGACGTTATTTATATCTTTAGTTTTTAGTAACTGTTAGACAGTTTATTTATTATGTATACGCATCAAGCTTTGCTATGAAATACTGAGCTGATATGCTATGCTGCCGTGCGATTCTCTAATGATTCGTCGATGCGCTCGTTAACGAGCTCACCGATGTCAAATACTTGGCCCTTGACATAAGGTTGCTTTTCCAACGTTTCTTCTCATCTCTTCATTTGTTTCACGGATGTTGTCAAAGATGCAACGATGTGTGCACTTAGAGAATCGCACGGCTGTACATTTCGTCATGACGTTATCTACACTTAAAGCGAATGCCGTAGGTAAGATTCAAACCGGTAGCTACTTAATCGGAAAACGACCTTTACCACCCCTGAGTTATAAAGGTAAAGTTAAAAAAGTAAAAGTTCAAAGCCTAAAACTTTGGGTGACACTGTAACCGTTATTGGCTGACCAAACACTTCATGCCAGATGCATTGCCCTTATTTTCTCATAAAATCTTAAAAACGCATTGGATGCATCCTCAGAGTAATACATATAGCTTGCTTATATCTAAGGATGCATCTAATAAGACGTACTACGAAAGTGCTACGAAGTTCTACGATATGAAAAGTCTTAGTTAACTACAAATAAAACTAAGTTTTATCCTCTGGGCTATGTCGGTGACTTCGTAAGTCTACGGATATCCTTATTTCTAATTCGATAGCATGGCCCTCTCCGCAGCTCGTTGTGCGACTATGAGCTTACTTATAAGGCCTATATTAGAGACCACATATCAGGCTCATGGCCTGCCCTTATGATGGAGTTTTCATACCATCCGAAAGCCATCGATGCTTGTTGATTTCCTTTAAAGTTTCTATAGTAATCAGTTAAAAAAACCCCATGTATCTACGTTATATCAAGGCGTATATAAAGCATTCTCTTGTAGTCGTCTATTAAGTAATTTATCGCATGGAAACTAGTAATTTGAACTTAGATACAGACCAGACATGTAATGGCATGACTACATGTTATTACGTTTTTTTTGCCTTTGTGTGATTTCTGGCATACTCATAGGTTCAGTAAGGTTACTTGTTGTGTTTTCAAAGTGGTTAAGTATCGTTTACATTTTACATATAATTGTTCTGCGCTCAGAAAATCAGCTTAATATTTTAAATTATTTATTTAGAGTATGTAGACAAACATTATATTGATAGTAATAGATTTTAATATTATGTTTATTACTATACTTTTTAGATTTTATGAAAGTCTAATGACTAAAACAAATGACAGTATGCTACGGGTTATTAGAAAATTTACTTGTCTATCACGTTATTAACTTTCATCAGGGACCCAAGTCAATAGCTGCTGAGCAATCGCCACGCTTCTGCGATGTTTCTGCGATTGAACTGGTTTTAATGTCAAATTCAGTAGTCTGTTAGATATAGCTCTCAATCGCAGTTGTACAGCAATCGCATCGCTGTCTACTGTGCTACGGCTTGCGAATGTTTCCACTGTAGCATTGCAATCGCAACTCAATAGCTTACAGCATACCAATTATGTCAAAAACTATTAATAGCAAGCCGCTGACCCGTGATCGAACCTAAATAGCCAGCAGAGCCAGCCAAAAGCCGCAAAAATATCAACTTACATTCAATTGAGTTGCAATTACGTAGTTCTATAGCTAAGAAACGTAAGAGCCTTCTCTACACGAGTAAAAAAGTTCCTAAACACACATACTATTTTAATAAGCATCATCATAATCTACATATTACAAGTTATGACATCGATATTCCAAACATCATTAAGCTAGGCGTACATTACAGACATGAGGTATTAAAGGGTGAAGTCGGACAATCAGCATGCATAAGTTATGAAGTCCGTAGCGTGCCTCCAGAACCATTACTGGACTTCTATGAAAAAGGACATTTCAGCCTTATCGGCGGATATCACGAGAATAAAAACTAGCGATAAGATCGCGAGGGTAGGGAGGTAAGGTGTGAGAAATAATGACTTATCGATGTCGATAAAACTTTGCATTAATACTTCGAGATGTAGGTGCCGCTAATTAAAGTAGTTACTTGCCTTAGCAAAGCTTTACGTGATGAATTATGCAATTGTGTCGTAGAAAGTACTATGTATTATACTATGCAATTTGTCTGATACTTGTCTTCTGCAATCTCTTCCGCACCGAGATCTCTCTCTCTATATATATTATTACATATAAAATATTAATCATCAGAGTGAGTTTTATGACACTATACATATGTGTTTATTTCTAAACTTTAGTCTAGTCCACGTATTAATACTTAGCCCGTAGACTCGCTAGTCGCCATATTTGGCCAACACTACAATAGTTTTCTTAGAAATCATACTCCCATTCCAAGAATTGCGATGTGTGTGGCTATAGGCAACAAGCTTATCAACGAATACTCAAAGTGTTACTTGAAACTTTATCTCCAGAGCAGCTATGGTAGATAAGCAGCTATATAGATTTAATAATTTAGACGAGGTTAGTATTTACTATATACTATGTTCGAATAATAACCACTACCGAGAAGGTGCGGCAACAAGTTTGAAGGATATTTCGTACATGTGAATTTAAAATGATACTTTGTTAATAAATTGGCTTTAAGTCACAAAGGCTTTTTACAATATAATTTAAGGATATTATTACTACATATGCAATATACAAAATATTTCGATAAGTATTTTTTTTGACCTCTTGTATTTTTAATCGACAACTCAATTCATAGACTCAACCCCAGCCCTACCACGGCGTGTTGGAAGACAGGCACTTATTAGCCGTCATTATCTATGGCAGTATCGGAGTGACATATGGCCAATATTGTCATATCTGCATGGACATGCAAGACAGCCACGCCATGCCTTCGTGTCCACACTTTAATTACTCTGTGCTTTCAAAATATCCGCATGGAAATTAAAAAAAAACCCTAATTATTAATAGAAAAGTTACTATGTTTACTGACCAGCAAGTCGTACAGGTTGAAGATTTTAATTATATTATGAAAATCTAATTAATGTCTTTTCTCATGACCTGGATAGAAGAATAGATAAAATACACATTGTTCAACAAACAGAAACCCTAGAGGCAGCACGTGACGTTATGGGAAATAAAAAAACGTACGTAAGAGATGCTCAATTACTGGTAAAAGAGTGAAAGGGGCAACGCAAGACATTTTCTGTTGTCTTCAACTTTTGCTTTGCTTTGAAAACATTCACATGAGTTGTGCTATTTTGCCGGCTTAACAGTCTTTTGGGAAGCTTTAGGTGAGGGTATTTTGCTGTGACTATTGTGTTTGATTGAATAAGCAAATACAGGCAGAGGAGGGTTGGGTAAACATGTTCTTATATTGGGTTCCAATTCCAACCGAGGATGTAATTTTTGTCTCATAAATTTTACATATTTTAATACTATTTTGATAAAACGCGTATGTAGATTAATATGTCAAAGAAGGAACGGATAATTCGGTTGTCAGGCAGGTAAGGAGTTTTATAAATTTTTTTTAATTTTTTTCTGTATGCATGATGTAAATATTCTAAACGTATTTCAAACTTCTACTGAACTACGAGCTGATAGTTACTGATTTATTTAATAAATAGCGTCCATAAACCACTTAGGCATTCCATTTCATCAAAGGACACGTGTTTCGAATAAACATCGAGAAGTCATTCAAATCACCAAATGAGTCAAAGGCGCAAGTGTCATATTCTGAAATCATCACTTGACACTTCAGTTCACTATCTGCCCTGATAACGGCTACGCCCAACATAATTATAAATTATTTATTCGTTCAAATGAACGTTACAAAATACTCGTATATTGCGAAACGTCATTTTACGCCTCACAAACACACTCGGTCTTATCGGTTTGTCCGTCTGTCCTGCACAGAAAAATGATAAAACATATCTGGTTACAATTTTATGAAATGTGTCCAAGTTACAGGAGAGTGAGGGCGACGTCGCACGTAGAAACTTGCTGGTTACATTTAAATAGCGCGATGTACTTACTTCTGCAGCATTAACTTTAGAACGGGATATTTAACATGTATCATCATCATCATCATCTCAGCCGTAGGATGTCCACTGCTGAACATAGGCCTCCCCCATGATTTTTTAACATGTATAATTAATATTAATTAGGTATCTCGATATTTCGGATATTTCATGCGCCATGCTCACGAGTAAACTAACACAGAAATAACACCGCTTAGTTGTGAACATGGCGCATGCAACTGTGCCGAAACATCAAGAGATCAGATTAAATACAATACATGGTAAATATCCAGTTTCTAAAGTGAATTCTTGCATTAGTGACCATGCCAGTGTTTAAAACTTATAGTTATTTCTGTTTTGATTTAAAGCATAATGCTTCTTAGTCATAGAAAAAGCTTAAGCAACCTGATTTTTTTTCCTCACAATAACCGGTCTATTCCCACGTCACTACCGGTGAGATGCTGATGTCAGAACCGCTCAGATATCCACCTATAGAAAGCAGCATTCCCGTCTAATGTGGCAATGCAACTGTTATTTTTGAACCATTAACTATTCGCAGATAACGTCGATTTTAAGACAAGAATATTTTTAAAGTGAAAATTTCTTTAGCCGCTCTGAGTGTTTTTTAGTAGCGGTAAAACTTGTGAGTTCGTGTCACCGACATGATAGTGACGTTTCTAACCCACTGTTCAAAAAGATTGCTTGGTTAGCAGTAGGATATAGTTTGACGTATTGCGTCACTGACAAGCTGCTGTAACAGTAGTGAAGTTTTACTCCTGTCGGCAGTTTTCATGACTGCCTATTTTTCATCAAACAACTAGCTCTTGCATAAGTTTCATTCTCATCTCAAAGATGGCTTGGCCAATAACGAACCACAAACTCTAGAAACAAAACTAGTTGAAGCTAGTTTTTAGAACTGTGAATAATTTCCAACCTTTTGAATAAATAAAGGTTGATCCGTTGTCACAAATAAAAACAAATGGCAACTTGACCTTGGAACGCACTGTATTACGAATCAGAAAGATAATCTAAAGCACTAAGGTGCGTTCCATTACAGACAGAAAAGTTAAAATAATCATACGCTCTATGCTTGTGCCTCATCCATTACCAACTCGACCACATCTGGTAGGATTCTTATCAACCAGAACCAGGGTTATTATATTGTAAAGGAAAACACTGGAACTTATCGCGTGCCATATTTGTCACACATCCGTTCTTAAGTTTTTATGGTCATTAGGGAATTAAAATCATAAATTTATCTCAATACTCGTTCGACTTTGTATGCTTCAAAAAAAATCTTCAAAAATATATATACATGAAATCGTAAGTAACAATAGGTACTAGCTTAAGTTCTAAAAGCTGTATCAAATTACATGCTGTATTAACTTGTAGGATTTCTTAAAACAAGTATATACTTATGATAATGCAACAGTATTGACCCATACAACATATTGATGCATAAGTACATATTGATGACCTCTATCGGTTGAGGATGGCGGGAAAAAACTAAACAATGGTGTCATTGATTTGGTTGGCGTAGTTGGAGGCAGCTTTGTGTTCTGACCCGCTGGTCCCGAGTTCGAGCCCCGGAAAGGTGAAACATTTGCGCGCACAAACAGACATCTGTTTGACCAGTGTCTGGCTGTTGCATTTAAGCATGTATATTAGTCATCAGGTTACCATAGAACAGGCTATACCTAATTTGGGACCTGAAGACCTCGTGTGGATGTTGTCCCTTTTCTAAATTTGTCAAAATGTTACATAGTGTGTGGACGTGTAATAGTGGTGGATAATTAACTGTTCGTAACGACGCACGAGTGTAGGCAAAGTGTACATAATCCTATAACATTGTTGTACGAAGTAAGTACATGTATTGTGAGATTGTGCTGACGCCCGCGATTCCACGTGCGACAGCTTTTATACATACATATTTATATTATAAAATAAATTAGTTTGCATTTGACCATGAACACGGGTGGTTTTATTTATGCAGCTCGACATCATATCATTACTTTCCCCGGTATATCAACTCCAGTGTAGGGACTTACACCCCGTACATTGTTTTGGTCCTTCGAGCCGGATATTTCGTTTTCGTCATCAATCACTTTTGAAAGTTTAAGTAATAATCGATCAATTTACTAAAACGTGACTTGGATAGGACAGTGGCTTAAAGACAGACTTATGACTTGACTGTAATTTAATAAAATCCTTCTTATTGCAGCTACAACATTTTTTGTTATTCTATATTCTTGTCGTGACTAACTGATGAATCAACGCAGAGCTAAACTGCCATAGCTACAAATTTAAGATATTGGCAGTCGATGTCTTTTATGTTGTTAACACCAGCTAAAAAGGATTACTGGAAGTTTCACCCCTATAGAGCGAGCGAAGCTGCTGGCGGGTCAGTGACTCATAACAGTTTAATAACTTCATTAAATATAGAATTCAATACAATCAATCCCAATACAAACAATCCCAATTCGTTTCCAGTGGGCCGTTTCCAGTTCGTATCACGAATAACTACGTAAGTGTACCGTAACGTGTCGTTCACGTGAAACAGT
The DNA here is from genome assembly GCA_917880725.1 of Selenia dentaria. Taxonomy (NCBI): domain Eukaryota; kingdom Metazoa; phylum Arthropoda; class Insecta; order Lepidoptera; family Geometridae; genus Selenia; species Selenia dentaria. Next base: position 9,475,041 of record OU862895.1, on the reverse strand, counting down.
ACACACTGTCATTTATCTAGGGCAACTGTGACACAGATAACTCATAGTTTGTACGCAGAAACGTGACGCGTTGACGCTTTCGATACGAATACTTTTTCGCAAATTATTTGTGCTACGGCCTCTGTTGATAAGACACCACAAATGATTTAAGCCCAAGGGAGATGAACACGGGTGGGTTAGTCGTTAAGCATGTTGTCAAACATGTGTCTTATTATCAAAGGTCTCGTTTTTTCCTATAATAAATCAGCAGAGGTTCTTCTTGGAAATCTAATGATGTTTAGTCAGTGATTTCAGACCTCCAAAGTATTATTTTCTTTACACAATCAGAGAAAAGAACAAATCAGCATCTTTTATTTTATAATCTGTTATGTTGAAACAAAAACACCAGTAAAGGGGTATTTTTCTCGGTGGTTATGATGTGTATTTAAAGTCTGCTGTGATTAGTTAGATAATGGAAAGATATTGCAGTAATGATAGCCGGGGTAGTAAGAGTCGATTGCTGATCTAGTAGTTGCTAGTTATCGGTGAAGGTTATTGTGAGAAAATTGACAGCTTGGTTGTATTGTAAGCTACTTTTTTATACCCATTCAATGATAGTCAGCTGCTCATCTGGTAATGATGGTAATATTATATATTTGTGTTATGTTGCCTACTCTTAGTGGTTCTATTACTGTTCCTGGGCCACATTAGTGAAACGCAAGCTGATATAAGTAAAGACTTGTTTTCTACAACGCAATGCACGGAAAGCCAGCAGTACGACAAAAAGTGCACTCAATTGCTATACCATTGATGGAAAATTTGTTTGTGGGCACTCACAAAACTTCCAGACATTACGTCTTAGAATCTTTAGTAGAAAAGGCCTAAAAATATTGTAAGAAAACATTTTTAGAATTATCTCTTTATGTGCAAAGTTTCTATTGAGGTGATCTTTAATTTCTACAATTTATAATAATGTATATTATGAACGACTTAAGTTTTTATAATTTTGTAAATTTAGTGCAGAAAAAGGCATTTTTAGGAGGTCACTTTGAATTTGGCCTCAAAATTTTCTGCTATTGAAATCTAGACGTAGTTTACAAGGTATAAATGTGTTCAAAATATTATAATAAAAAGACTATTTAATTTTATAAACAATATGATACTATTTCATTGTCACGTAAGAGCGGTTGTATGGAAAGCATACAGTGCAAAATAATTAAAAGTATGACGGTGATGTCTTTTTTGATATTGAAAACCATCACAATCATATGTGTCGGGTTACATACAAATTCGAACAGGTTACGCATAAAAAATACCTTCCTGGATCACGACCGCTTTCCCGCGCCTCCCGCCTCTGTTGTTGTTGAGCTTTAGCGACATTTGTAATTAGCGTTTATATTTTTGACAGACTTCCAAAAAAGGGAGAAGTTCCCAAGCAAAGCGTTTATCCATCACCACGGTTAGATTTTTAGTGATTCATATGATTATTGATGCATAAGTGTAGAGTTGAAACCACCAACCGAGCAACTTATATATTCTTCAAAGTGAAAGATTAAGTCAAACACTCTACAAAGTCTAGCTCTACTATTAATCTTTAGTCTATTTTTACTACCGAAAAAAGAACGTATCCTTTTTTAAAGAGTGCTTAAATGTCTGGTATATTATTAATAATGTAAATCATATTTACGGGTTAATATTTGTTTATTTATTTATTTATTTAACAAGATACATTTTTACACTTATTATTTTTACAATGTTTATGATAAGTAACATATTTCTACAGGTATATTATTATATCCAGAGATTTCTGTAGCTATATGTAAGAAACACAAAGAATGAAAAAATATCATTTCAGCAGCGTACTAGGTTTACCCTGTGTTACGCTACCGAACGACTTCCTAAAATATGTAGCAAATAGAACAACATTGATAAATAGTAAATACAATTTTCCTACGCACTACATAAGATATAATATATGCAAGAAGTAACACATAATAAAACATAGGCATGGCACAAAGAATAGCACGCCTGAACACATAGTAATATAGGTGCATACTTAATCATACTTGATTAGGCAAATAATTAACTCAAGTAACATGAAGCAATACAATACGCAACAAATAACATCGAGAACGCTTATCTAGATTTTGTTGTCATACAATCTGGATATAAATATAGAGTCAAAACTTTTATGAAAGAGTTACACAAGCGCTCTACCAAGTCTGGCTCTACAATTGGTTTAATAGAGACATCCTAGCGCGGACGGGCCGTCACAACACCCATTACCTTGTAACCACTTGTACTTACTCTACTTCCACTTCGTTCAAATTGTCTCTTCCTCTTAGAACGTGACTTTAGGGTAGATGTACACTTTGACACATTTAAACTTTCACAAAGTTATTTAACATTAGCTGGTGCCCGCGACTACGTCTGCGCAGGATTAGTATTTCGAGTAGCTTATTATCTTCTCCAATGCCATCTACCTTAATACTAAAATGTCATAAAATATGTTAAGGTCAAACGCAATTGCTATAATGAGAGTAAGTTGTGCGCTGTGGGCCGAGCACGAACATCTGTTAAAGTGTTCCGTTTACATATTCAGTACAAACCATGAGTTATCTGTTCCAATATCGTACTAGATAAATGACAGTTTGTACTAAATACGTTAACGATACGATTACGTTACACTTAAACAGACTTTCCTGCTCGGCCCACTGTACTAAGCTTGTTACATCGAAATGTAGCTATTAGCTCTTTACGTAGTAATTTCAGTTCCTAAAGCGTCCTTCAACCCTAAAACAGTAGTGCTTCCTAAGACTATTTAATTTATTATATTGTAACGTAGAAGAACGGCTATCGTTAATATTTCAATTTCTTAGATGTTTATTACTTCGAGTCTTAACGTGTAACAGAGGTGGCTTATTATGAAAAGTTATTTTCGCGTTTTCCTCTTCAATCGCTTTAGAAAGTAACACATCCACTGTTTTACTAGAACGTGACTTAGACAAGACAGTGACTTAATGACAGAATTTTATTATTTGACTTCATAAATAAAACCTTACTCGAAGCAACTTTAACTTGTATTACCATAGCTTGAGTAATGGCAAATGTACAAACGTTCGAGTCCACTTATAAACAAAAAAAAGACAAGCTACCTACGGTGTGTCCTACTCCTATAGTCACAGCATAACTAGCAGTTATGCTACCGGTACTGAGATTGACTAGGGTTCCGTCCCAAGCGGTACGCGTACAAGATTGTTTCCTCTTTAGTGAGACCAATTTAATGTTCCGTTCTTTGCGCGGAACCCTATACAGGATGGATTGCTCAAGTGGTGTATACAGATTGAGACTCTGTTATTAGAGATGATTTGTTTAAAGTAATCTGTTTATTTACGGAACAAATATTAGTAAAGCTATTAATAAAAAACAATAAATTACACGCATTATGTGTAAAGGAAAAGTGAACGAAAGTGTCTCAATTTCAGTAATGCTACTTTTGCGAAGGCAAACTATCTTTAAGTTTTACAATTTTTCATTTCAATGATTTACATCGTTTTATTCGAATAAGTATCTCTAATTCAGAGATGGCGGGACGTCCTGAGGCGAATAACATCTACCCACAATACCCCTACTACCTACACGACGGCCACGACTGCTTTGCCAAGAGCGAATCAGCTGAGAAGAAGATTCGAATATCGGTTGTTTTAGTGCAAAAATTGCGTGCCATTTAACAAATACTTACGGTCTTACTTATAAACGCTGCTTAATTTTAAATAACGTCACTTAGTACGGCGAAGAACAGTTTTGATGTGGGCACTACCTACTAAATAACGTCATTTATAGTTAAGCAGCGTTTATAAAAGCCCTTGTTTGTTTCGGTCAAGCTAAAATTTGGAATACCTAAGTCACTTCGATGACAATACCATATTACGGTATCATAGAGCTGGACTGATGACGAGGCTACCAGGACTCATTTTTGGACTCATGGACAATTAATTATTTTATAAAGTTTGTATAGAAATATTTGTATTTGCTTATTTGTGATTTGAGGTTATAATATTTTTCTAGTGCATACGAGACTACCACAATCCTAATATGTTGGTGGACTTAAATATTATTAGTTTATACCCTATTTATTAATTGTTTTTGTATTACTCGTGCTATACTTATCAAACGTGGTGTATAGTAAAAGTTGGTAGGTGCATACAATTCCAGCTATTTGCAAACTTTCAAGTTTCAGCATCTAAATATAATTCCAAACCCTAAAAGTCTAGTACATTTATACAACTCCAAAACTCACATACGAACACACAGCCAAAGCGATTATCCAACAATTCCAAATAGAAATACTCGGTAATGTCGAAATGTCGCAGAAGTTGGTGCAAACGACATCTTGAAGCCAAAAAGACTGCTGGCCGCCATCCAAAGTATACTGAAGTCTCAATGTGATCACAGTTACCTATACGACACATGGACGGAAAGAATGCACAGCGAGCTTGTTTGATTGTAAAGTAGATGTTTGTTAAAAATATGGTACATTTGTACCACTTTTATTGGATAAGAAACACCTTATCGAATAATAATGAGAATTATTATTAAATAATTAATATTTTAAGTCGTAATTATAACTGTAATAATACTTAAACAAAAATGATATATAAATGGTCCAAATAATGATAGATAAGTCGCAATAAAAGGTTTTTTTTAAAGTGTGAGATGTTATGTTATGTGTATTGATATTAAATTTAATTATTCATGGGTATGTAATTGCTTAAAAGTGTGGCTTAAAATGAGCGAGCCCAGTAAATAACCTAATATTATCTTGCACCCCATGGACACACTGTGAAAAACATGTACTGTTTATTATTGTGTACTTTCTTTAATTTAAACAACTCTTATTTAGAATGTTTGTCGTGTTTTATCGTTATTCAAATTTCGTGCAAGTATTGTAACTGTCTTCCAGATTTCAGTATCTAATCCATTCCTGTACAACGTATTGCTTTCACGTAAACTTACTAGTTTAAGCTAGCTTGTCTGTTAACTGCCACATCTGTCCGTGTGTTCGTACTGTGGTTACAATAGTAGGAATGACCGTGTTACTGTAATACAAACAGTATCAAAACTAGACCTATTTAAGGAAACCTTAAATTACAATTGACTTTTGTTAATATTACTTCACATCTTTTATGTTAATTAATTGGCGTGTCCTATTTGTATTCCATAATAATAATTCTATAAAAAGACTAATAATATAGATACGATTATTGCGTTTTATAATAATATTTTATAAGTTATTAATAAAAAAGGTAGTTATAATAATAATAATAATAAATATTCCACAACTATCACACAACGCCATCTAGTCCCAAGCTAAGCAGAGCTTGTGTTATGGGTACTAGACAACTGATAAACATACTTATATATTTCTAAATACATAAATATTATAGATAAATTACACCCAGACACAGAACAAATGATCGTGCTCATTACACAAACATTTGTCCTGGATGGGAATCGAACCCACGACCTCCGGCATAGCAGTCAGGGTCACTAACCACTAGACCAACAGGCCTGTCAAGCTGTTATAGCTGAGGTGAGTGCAGATTTAACTCAGCCTAATATACTAGCGTTGAAATAAATTAAATAGAGCGAGTTATTTATATACTGTTTCTATTTATACAGTACCACGAACTAGAAACTGCATGCATATGTAACGGGCTAAGTTTTCCTTGCATAGCGATTGTTCCTAAGTGTAATATCGGGTAATAACTGGAGCTCAAATGCTCGGGGTAGCGGGGGAAAGTTCGCTAAAATTATTGGCGGTGTTTAGACGGCTTTTAAAGTTATGCGGGTGAGAAAGACATTAATTTTGTGCAGTTTTGTTGTGAACCCGTTTGTAACTAAGTCAACGCAAGCTTTAAGGATGTATTTTGATTTTTTTTATTCGGATCTTATATGGACTTTGTGGTAGTTTTCAATTCTTTTTAATTTGAAATACTTTTTATTGGGATTTTATCTGAACTTTGTGTTAATCTTCAAAATGATTCTTATGATCATTTTCTACTTTATTTATATTAAATTTAGGTTTAAATAGGCATAAGGTGTTTGAATACCTATTTAAAAAAAACAATGTCGTGTTAGTTACACCATTTATAACTCAAGAACGGCTGGGCCATTTTTTATGATATTTGTGTTTTATGATTTGTCATATATCAGGGAAGACCATAGAATAATTTATAATTTATTGAATGACTATTTAATAATGAAATATATTTTCAAATCCGTCCGGTAGTATGGAGACTATTCAATTCAAAGAAACAAACAAAACATCTTTCCTATTTATAATATCGTATTATATTCTATACTAGCCACTGCCCGTGACTTCGTTCGTGTAGTAGGCTTGACCTAGTTCCTTCGCCTCGCCATAACCTCCCATCTTTTCTTGGTTTTACTTTCATAAGAAACTTCTCCTGATAATAATTAACAAAAAAAGAATCAGCGAGATTATTCCATCGTTCTCAAGTTATAGCATGACCAGGAGAAATTGGGGTTAATTTTTTTATATATAAACTAATTAATAGTATAGTATAATATAGTATAGATATAGATATCTGTGTTCTCAAATTTTTCTGTTTTAGTTTTTAGTATGTAGTTCTAACGAATAATTAAGGTCACTAGATCAACTAATTGGTACAAAGTCAACTTCCGTTGATAGGTGAGCTCGCGGTACAGTAGTTATCATGTTTTTCAGTTTCATGAAAGAAGAGCTAAATTCGTGCTAATGTGCACAATTGGAACCGTTTAACTGGGATGAAGTCAAATTAGCTTCCTTTGAAGTATTTTTATCCGTGAGGGGAATCAAAGAATATTCTGTCGTTGGGATGAGAATCGCAAGGAAAGGGAATCCGACTTACGGCCGTTTTCAATATTCTATCTATCCATAGTGTTCTTTACTACGGATAGAAATTTGACATAACATCCATACAAATAGTGTCAAATATCTAGTAAGGTAAACCGACGATAGATAGGTTATTGAAAACGGCCGTTAGACCTCTTGTATCTGACGGTAGGGATGAAAAATCAAAAGTTCTGCAGTGCGATTCTCTAAGAGCAAACATCGTTGCATCTTTGACAACATCAGTGAAACAAATGATGATGATGATCAAACAAAGATGTGACAAGAAACGTTGGAAAAGCAACCTTATGTACAAGTGCGATATCTTATAAAGTATTTGACATCGGTGAGCTGAACTGTCTTCACTTTCATACAACAAAAACAACAGTTTGACGCCTAGCCAGTTGTACCACAAAGACAATTAGACTGTGTATCTCGCAAATTAAACACATCCAACACGGTTAATTAGTGTGACTTTAAGCAGGAAACGCGCGAGGATGTGACGATATGGATTTAACCTTTGCCACATCCTATGTCTTAGTTTTGACGCAATACCATAATTGGCGCAAGGATTAAACGGTTGACTCATGGTGATCTTAATTACTTGTTATGCCACGGCGTGGCGCGGCGCTAGTGGTCTTTTGCAATTTTGACAGTGAGTCACTCGAATCTTCAAATCTAGACGGGACAAATAAAATAATTTGGGATGAGTAATGTTTTAATATTTTTAATGATATGTCTAGTCGAACATATGTGGACATTTATTGTATAATTAAACAGGCCACGTGCGAATCCGACTCATCGTGTTTATGTATCTACTAGCTGCGTTCTTGGGTTAAAACTGCGTGGTGATGGATGATGATGATGATGAAAACGTATCACATAGGTTATTATGTTATTCCAGCGCCTCGTATATCTACATAAAATTTTTTATAATTTTAATCATTGAAATTCAATGAATTTGTCAATATTTACGTACCTATATATTAACCTACATATATACTTTATTGTACTTAAAGCTTTACACTATAGAGGTATTGTGTAAAACTTATAGTATTGTGCAATAAACTAGCCAATGTTGTGTTATTGTAATAAGAATAGAATTTTTGATATTTACTCGTAACATTTAACATCAGGTGAAGTATTAGTTACTTTTCTTATCGTAAATGACATAATAAAGTGGGTCACTGTGGGATGACTGACACACAAAAATTACGAATATATAGGTACGTAAATATTGACAAATTCATTGAATTTCAATGATTTAATATTATATTACAAATACTGAATAGTACCTAAGTAGTTAAGTATCTTTGCGGTAAAATATTCCATAAAATGTTGCTATTTATTATAGGTTACTGTTATTTGTTAAATTTCACATTTAATTATTACCATGTGCGCTTATCTAGTGCATATAAGGGCATTGGTGGTCTGGATAAATAAGACTTGACTCAATTTGGCAACAAGGATACTTCCCTAATGGCTCTTAGTCAGTTATAAATGAAATGCTTATATTCTACGAATTACCTGGAAAGCCCGTTGTATAATCCATTATTATATACTAGCTCATGCGCGTGACTTTGTCCTCGCATATAAAGTTATGGCTATCCCCCGTGGTGTACCTGTGACCTGTACCCTATTGAATCAAGTTAAAAATAGGCCTCTTAGATAATCTAGGGTACAACCCATCTCCACTCGAAGTTTCATATAGAGATGATATAGAGCTGGAACAGATGGGCTGATATAGAGACCATCTTTATCCTACAAAAAACGAGCTATTCAAACTACATATGAAATGGGTCCCCGTGAATCTTTGAGAGATTTATGTAAAGAAATCAATATATTAACTTTGCCTTCCTTATATGTGTTTGAAAATATAATGTATGTTCGTAAAAATTTACATAAATATAAGTTAAATAGTGATCACCACCATTTTAATGCTAGAAATACAAATAGGATAGCTGTACCTAGTTTTAGACTTGCGAAGACTAAGTCGACTGAGAAATTGTGTGCGTTTTACAATAAAATCCCAAAACACATAACTGAGCTCACAGAGGGCAAATTCAAGTTGACTGTAAAAAACGTATTTAATAAAAAAACCTTATTATAAAGTCCGACATTATATAGAAGACAAAGATGCTTCGAATACTCCACCTCTGGCAAGCTGTCATTCTGCCATGCATATTAATGTAAGTAGAAACATTGTAAACATCTTGCGAAAAGAATGGCCCCGAGTTTCTTGCCGCTTCTTCTTGGTAAGCTCTATATATTTTGCAACGCGTCTGTAGTGTCTTTAAAGTACATTATAATGAAAAATTTACATTCATAAGCGCGTCTTTGATGCCTAAATTGAATAAATTATTTTAACTTTGGCTTTGACTTTGACATACAAATCCGTTCAGCAGTTATTGAGTGATTGAGTAACAAAGATGCATACATCCTAACATTCACATATACGAGTACAATACTGCGCACCGTGGTTTCACGCGTGGAGATAGATGATGATGAAAAGTATACTATGTCCTTCCCCAAGATATGGTATATCTCCTTGCCAAATTTCATCGAGATCCAATCAGCTGTTTAGGCGTGAAAGTGTAACAAGCAAACTCTTTTCGCATTTCGCAGTGTAACTTTTTTCCGACGCAGCCAGGTTTCTATATCGATCCGTATCTGATCAATAAAGAAGAATAAAGTTGCTAAGTGTAGTTTTAAGAGTAGAACATATGGGACTGACATAGTCGTTGGACGACTAAAAGTCCCTAAATTAAAAAAGTGCAACTTTATAAATACACTAGCGTCTACGTTCGCGTAGTAGGCTCGGCCGTCGGCTCGCCATAACCTCCTATATTTTCTTGTTTTATTTTCATAAGAACCTTCTCTTTACAATAATTAACACAACAAAAAAAGAATAAGTGATATGGTTCCATTCGTTCTTCGTGACCAGGAAAAATAAGGGTTAATTTTTATATATATAGATATTTGTCTGTAACGAAAGTGACTAAAGTAACGACTTATCCAAGTTCGTAGCGTGTTTCGCTGAACGATACCTATTATATATTATTATTCTATATATATTATTATCCTTAGACATAATCCCTAGGTAATGCCAATCAATGACATTCTACGAAGTAGCTAGCTCTACAAGAGTCGCACTCAGTAGGTATACACACAATGACTTCTTCCTTGACATGCGCCAATTCTAATGTATATAAATTTCTATCCATCCCAAGGTTGCCTGTAAGAAATTGCTTATAGCTATAAGGCCGCCCATTGTACAACCTGTTTTGCAAATTACTCTTATTTTTTTTTTTTATAAGCTTGGTGTTCAATAAAGTAGGTATTATTGTATTGTATTGTATTGTACAGCTGCCTGGCCGGCAGTTGGTATCAACCCTGGTCTGAACCGCTGGCCCTGGGTTCAATCCCCGGACAGGTCAAACATTTATGTGCATGAACTGTTTGACATGTGTTTGGGTGTGTATACCTATTACCTATGTATATAAGTCATCAGGTGACCATTGCAGATGCTCTGTCTAGTTTGGAGCCTGAAGACCATTTGTGTAAATGTTTAAAAATTACAAATAAATAATTGTAACAAAGTGAAATTACTCGGCGAATGAGACTTAACACATATAGGGAGACGATCGTAGTGCAGTATTAGCTAAAAGCTCAAAGTGGTATTCGTAACTGATATCAGACTGTGTGACGCTTTCGCAGAATATGAACAACCGAACCATCATTTTACTTATAACATAATAATAATAATAATATTTATTTCACCAAAAACAGGTACAGAATATAAGCCTTCTAATTATACATACAGCAATAAAATAATTAAGTATCTTATGTTTATTTCAATGGCTTGTAAATTTTTGTATTGACGTGCAGAACCTACACTAAGAAATATTCTTGTGTCGTAGACTCAGCATACCCTTCAAATGTACAATATAATTGAGCCAGTTCTAGGTACAATGTAGATTGAATTACAGTTCAAAAGTAGTATGTATTGTATATACATCAGTGAGCAACTGTATCTATACTGATACAGATGGACAGAAACATGAATCAAAATATTATTGGTAGAATTACATATGAATAGATATTAGAATATTATTATAATACGTATAATACGTATAATACATATTAAACTCAAACTCAAACTCAATTATATATTGCAATCATATGTACATTGTATTTTAGATGTTACAGTTATGGTAGGAAACATATGACCCTATTTGGGTGTAGCAATATGATTCATTCAAGTTAGTCAAAATAATTATTAACAAAAACATTAGATGCATGAATCATTCATGAATTCTTTCAAGTCATAGTAACATTTTGTTAGTAGTAGTTCTTTTAAACGCTTTGTAAAAATATTATCCCTTTCTTCAGCCTTTAAGTCGTTTGGTATTTTATTGAATATTTTTATTGACATAACATTTGGGCCAGAACTGTGCATTTTTAATTTAGACACAGGTAGTACTAACTTATATTCAGATCTTGTTGGATACCGCCGAGGTAGGTCTGTTTGTTTAATAAAGAATTGTGGGTATTTTCTAACAAAGGTGGCTACTTCTAATATATATATAGATGTCATGGTCAAAATTTTGTACTTAATAAAATATGGTTTGCAGCTTTCCGGCTCTTTTATATTAGCGAGAACACGGATTAACTTTTTTTGGGAAAGTAATACCTCTTCCGCATCTACACTGTTTCCCCATAACAGTATTCCGTACCGTAGCCATGCAAAAGCATAAGCATAATAACATGACAAAGCTGTTTTGAGGTCTTAACTTAAAATATAACTATTAGATGTATAGTTATATAATATGATAGCAGTATTGTAGAGTAGTCATATAAGTTCGCCGCGTCAGAACTTCCAAAATAACTTTTCCTATAAAGGGTACCTTTGTACTGTTTAAATTATTTTCGCGTGTTTTAAGGATAGTTATCTTCGATCGTAGTGCTTTGAAGTGTAAGTGAGTGTTGATCACTGATACTGATAATGTTTATGGCCTCAACTTGCTTCACTCGCGCCTGCATACTGCGTCTAGACTTGGATGTATATGTTCCTAACTAATTTGTTTTACACTTGATAGTCAGATATTTGAACACCTTACCGGGTTCCAATTTATTTAATTGAATGATTTATTTATTTAATACTCATACAATTTTTAAATAGGTAAAAATATCTCTAAGGCATATCCTCACTGACCATTCACAATTATACGTCATATATTCTTATTATAATTTGACGTCGATAAATAATTAATGGTCGTCGGACGTTTCCCTATTCCTTCAGTACTTTTAATTTAATTATTTCTTCTGATCCTGTTTTATAATACAAACAAGTGCGCGAAGAAGCATAACTTCTAACTACATATTCAAGATTAAGGCAATGAAAAATCTCTTTCTAAATTAGGCATTTGTCATATAAGTTTCAGCGACTATGTTCGCCTTTTTTAATTAACTGTTATAAATTGTGTCAATCAGTTACTATTAAATATGTGTAATACATAATATATGTGCCACGGCAAACACAACTATGGAATACAGTTCGTCGCTCTCGCATGTAGGTACAGAAATAGTATGCTTCGTAAAGCCGAAAACTTTTCTTTATTCACAATTTGACACAATCGCCATCTATCGACCAATTCCCGATTGATTTGTAACATTTTGATACATAGATACAGTGAAATGTATGGTCAGTGAAATAAATGCTAATATACCAATGTTGTTTATACGAGTACTAATCGATCCTATTTTCTATAGGGATCACAAACTCTGTGGGGCCAACTGAGGTTTGAGTGATAGAAATGTCATCTCATCTCTCTATATATGTATATTGTATTGAAAAACGATTAATCGAGTCGAAATATTTTCTACCGTTATCCGGGTCTGCAGTCAGGATCACCCAGCATACGAGTGCCTATATATATATAGGTACAGTATCACAAATAGACACAAAACACAATTGTTAATATTAATTTGCTTACTGTTCTTCCAACGGTGACCATTGACGTCCATTTGTCTATCTCCATTACAACTTAAGTTCAAACCAAGCAACGGCTTATCTAAACAGGAGTTGTCCAGTCAAGTTAGGACACTTAACTGCCCGAGGAAGTCAGGTTAAGTTATAGTTAAGTTGCCGTCGAGATTAAGACGGGGAGATCTTTGTCGAGATGTCGGGAACTAAGTTTAAGTTCTATTGCTTAATGTCAGTTTTATTGGTGTTTAGGGTTAAGTTTTGGAATGATGCGATGTTGTAAGATTATTGTTACAATGCCCTTTAGGCCTGTGTCTGTTTTAAATGTTATGACATTGTATCCGATACTGAAGGAAAACTAGTCGAAATAACGGTAAGCTTTTTCCTTTGTGTTCAATTTAGGCTTATCCTGTAATATATCCAGTGTGCAGTAAAGATCGTAAGAAGCGAGATGACTCTTCTTAGGCGGTAGCGGTCATTAACGTATAGTACCAATTACGTCAATGTTCCTCCTCCTTTTTGGAAGTCGGTAGAAAACGTACTTACTAGTAGTATACAAAATTCACTCATTAAACGTAACAAATAGTACACGTACTAAGTTCTGAGGAACTCGTATTTAAAATTCAAATACCGAAGAATCACATCTTGGCACCTCACGAGAAGACGAGAGAACCTCAAGAATTCTCAAGAGTGCAGCGACTCAAAGAGGAATGCACTTCATTACCGTCTTGCGAGCTCCTCAGTCGCTAGTGATGTGGTAATAGTAGTATATGAAATGTCGATAAAATAGTCATAGTCATAGTCGTAGTACTTTATTGATAATAATGTTGTTACTGGTCACCAAGAAAATACGAGTAAAAATAAACATTCAATTTAGAATTAAGTTTAGATCTGAAAAATCAACAAAATTTATATTTAGTCTTAAACTATAATTTTTTTAGACAAATGAAATTACATACAAAGATAAAGGAATGTCAATATACATTCCAATATAACATCAATATATTTCACTACCGTGATCGTAGAATCACCTTGACAGTTTTGACAGAGTATGCTTTGGTCACTTGTATTTTTTATCAAAGAAATACATTACTTTTACTGGCATCTGTAAACCTTGTCTTGGGTTTCCGCATAGCTATGATCTTGAAACAACTAATTAATATAAGATAATTTTGACATGGTAACGGTACCCAGGGCATAATCAACTTATTAAACAAGAACAATTTGAAAAATTTAATAGACTTCCATTCTATTCAGTTATTGGAGTTTAAAAACTACTAGACCGAATTTCATGATATTAAATGGAACCACACGGAAAGCACCAGCTTTCAAACAAAAACATAATTTTGGGCATCGACTCACCCAGCCGAAAGTTATGAGGTAAAATACAGTCGAATTGAGTACCTCCTCCTTTTTTTGGAAGTCGGTAGAAAAAAGGAACGTTGAAGAAAGACATTGTAATATCTCATGACATTTAGAACATACAAGTTCATGGTAACTCAGCTAATAAAATAAAATATTATATTATTAAACTCGTAAATAAATAAATTTTCTTTCCTCCTTAATTAAAAAGATGAGATAGAAATAGAGTCAACATTTGATAAGATTATTTTCGTTTCAACTGTTACGAAGCAAATCGTACGGGGCAAGGAAATCTTACTTATTAGGCGGAAAGTCAATTCTGCAAGAAGCCATCTTGGTATCACCGGAGTGACTGATAGGTACGCTACCTGTAATACCCAACCGTAAATGCCCAACCGCTATTGTATTAATATTCGAAGGACGCTGTGGCAAAACTACGTCTTAAGATGACAAGCTCGGTACAGTGCCAGACAAATTTCAGCCTTAGACTCTACAACTGTCATGGTAATCAAGCATAATGGATACCACCAGGCGCAGGTTATAATATCTCTTCACTAAATTAAATAGTGTAATAAAAAAGAGATGTGTCTTCTAGTTTATCGACAATTTTGACTCACTATTTTTATGTTTAAGTTTATACGTTGTAAGTATACGCTCATAACCCTTTAGATTCGATCCTTTAACATCAAAATAATCACCATCATAATTAAAAATCAGCCAAGTCTCGACATCGAGCGCGAACTCACTCAAACTATCATCGTGGAACGAGCGGAACAAACTACAGCAAGTGTGTCGATTTCACCGTCCTCGAGAGTCTAGAAAAAATAATCTCGAGGTGGGGGGTAAGGTGGGCCCTCCCGCTGCGGAGTACTGAGTGCGGACCTCCTTAACTGCTGGGAGCGGACAAAAAGAATGAATAGATCCGCCCCTTAACGAATACACCGACCGGCATAATTCATACTTAGGAAACTGCAAGGAGTTGACATGATTTTTTTTAAATTATGATAAGGTCGCCATTGAGGTTAGCTGTTGTCGAATATTTTTCTTTCTTCTTTTATTTGTGTGTGTAAATCGTGTTCTCTTTTTTTGTATTAGTCTTTGCAATCTTCTATATAGATAGATAGATAGATAGATAATACTTTATTGTTCACAAAAACATAACAATATGAGAACTTAAATATAATAATTACAAAAATTGTGTCATCATGGGTGGACTTATTGCTAAAAGCTATCTCTTCCAGGCAATCGTATATAAAAATTAATCCCTATTTCTCCAGGTCACGCTATAACTTGAGAACGGATGCAACAATCTTGCTAATTCTTTTTTGTTGTGTTAATTATTGTCAGGAGGAGGTTTTTACGAGAGAAAAACCAAGAAAAGATGGGATGTTATGGTAAGCTGAAGGCCGAGCCTACTACGTTAACGAAGTTGCGGGCAGTCGCAACTTCGCAAGTTAATCATATTTTGTCCTAATATTTTAACTTGCGACAGAGATACTACCTGCTATATCAGTCCTGAAGTTGTAGCGTGAAGTACTACTTAGTGAAGGTTGAAGGGCGTGGTAGAAAGGGAAATTACGGGACAAATGAACATGTCTAAACAGCTTTGTTTGGCTGTGAGCGCAGAGGATGGCCGCATCGAACGTAGCTTAAAAATCTCGGTTGCTCGGTCTCGGTTAGTTGTGAGCTGCGACGGAGGCAATCGGGTGGACAGGAATTATGATAATAGGGCTAGCAACTGGCCTATCCACGAAACCTTACTAGGAACGCGTGATGGATTACAGATAGATGACGTATACCACTCTCTGAAAGAAAAGCCCGAGTGTAAACGTTATGCGATCATCATGGACATCTCCGTTAGCTCAGTTGCTAGAGACCCTGCTTTCGAAACGTGGTTAGGTTTTAAAACATAAATAAGAGCAATAATTTACTTTGCCGGACGACGTGGGCATATTCCATTCACTTCTTATTATCTCGCAATACACTTTATATATAAAAAAAATATAAACCTATTATTATTTTGCCTACTCTATTCTTTCGCAGGATTTTATAAAATGATTCCTTTCAGTAGAACTGACTCTACCAGACAACAATTAATTACACTAGGTTCCTGAAACTAGCTGAAAAGCCTCGTTTGCACTGGGTCGTTTACTTTCCATTTTATTGGAACGTTAAGAATGTTTATTCGTAACGATAGAAAAAAACATGTGCGCATTTGAAGTTATGGCCAGTGTTTGTAGAAACTTACTTCACAAAATTAAATGCTATGTAAGTGAAGCTAAAATGTACATTTTCATCGTACAGATTATTCTTGCCTAGTTTATTGTTTATTTATAAAAAATATATAATAAATCTATTAATATATTTTATTACTAAATATATTAGTTAATATTTTTTTATTTTCTAATTCCAGAACTAAGAAATAAGAAAAGCTACATTGTTCAGAAATATATAACCTGACAAGGATTCTGAAAGTACTTATTTTAGAAGCTTTTTAAAACTATACCTTTCCTGATTTTCTTTCATTCACTTCGCTCTAAAGATAGTTTCCAAAGTCCATTCTCCACTCCTCGACCGCCCCGTAACAAAAGAAATCTTTCAAGAAAGTCAACCCTCCAGTGCTCTCTCCCGTGCTAACGCAGCTCCGAAGGCCTCGGAAGTTAAGATGCGTCAGTTGCTACGTATAATTTTTTCCACTCTCTTTCAATTCACCCCCTAAAGCTTTCCCCCCACACCTCAACCCTTCCGTCTGTCAATCTTAGGGAAGGCCTGCGGATTTTTTTATTTTCCATCGTCAGTTTTTAATAGGACTCACGATATTTCTGAGAATCGATGGTTCGAGAGGAAGCTGGATAGTTTTAAAGAGTACGGGGCGGTTCGAAATTATAATACCTTTCATGGAGTTGTTTTAATTGCAGCTTTTTTATCTGTTATGATGTTGGTCAATTAGTAACAGATCGGGAATTCTTAAGAGAATTCCCAATTTGTTTGTGCTCATTAAAGTGGACGTCACATAAAGTATGTATTATGTAAGTTACATAATAAGAATCTTTTGCAAAAACTTTTTACGGTTAAATCAAGTATACCCTAAAAATTCGGCGGCGAGCTTTAGTGGCCTAGGGGTCATGACGTCTGACACAGGTTGTTGAAGACGCGGGTTCGTATCACGTCAAAAGGCGTGTAGTTTTCTCTCCAAAAAAAAATCCAAAGTTTGGTCTCGCTAAGCTGCTTTAAAAAAATCATGTAACAAAAATGAAGCATATTTATTTAAGACAAAATACATTTTAATTTGTCTCATATTTTCAGTCAATGTTTCCATATTCTAAAGAGGCAGTATTTCCCCGGTAATGTGAATATAGTTATGTATAAATCAAAGCATTGTACACGTTTCAAGTTTCAGTTTAAATAGAAGACCAGACGTCCAAGGGGGAGAAGAAAATAAAAAAATACAACTACCCTCAACTTGCGTACATGTACATAAGTAGTCATGAATGTTGCAGGCAGTGTGGGAAAAGTAGAAAATACCCTTGAATATAGATTTTCAATATCTATGCATAATTTCGGAATTGTGTTTTTGATGTTTGTCTGTTTGTTTTTGGTCTAATAACACCAGTTATACTACACCTCATATATTATATTATATTATATTACATTACACCTATTATGTTGTAATGTAATATACCTATATTATAATACACCTATTATGTATCATGCTTTACCCCTTGACATTGCTTCGTTGAGAAAATGTCAATGTGCTTTACCAATAAAAACCCTATTTTTATGCTCAAGTGTAAAAAGTAAGATAAAATAAATATCTGATTTTATTAAGATGTAAAATTTTCATGGTATACAGAGTGGAAAATAGTTGAAACATGTCAAATCTACTCTTAATTTTATTAATCAATATGATATACCAGATCATATAACATGAAACAAGCTGAAAGATATTTATTTATAATAATTGAGGAATAATAAGAACAATGAACTAAAACTGTTCTGGATGTATGGACTGTGGATGTACATCCACATAGATTTTTTATTAGTTTCTGAAATCATACCATTCCGAAACATTTATCAATATTAAATCGTATAAAATTACGCGTTAAATACATTCTAAAATTAAGCTATCTACAGGTTCTGGTTTGAGAGTTGGATATTTCTTTATCTTCCCATATGGTGTCGTAGCCGAAAATGGAGTGTGATGGCAATAGGCTTGTCCCATATCTCTTATGGTAGTTCTACTTATGATAAGATCAAGAATATAACAGGCGCAATGCTAGTGTTTGATTTAATAATAATAATAACATCTACACATTCATACACCACACTTGGATTATCTGTGCCGCGGAAGGCATGGTTACACACAATAAAACATCACAGCATCCCAGACACCCGAGAACAAACATATCTGCTCATCCCACATATATTTACCAGGGTCCGAACCTAGCACTATGCGCTTCGAAGGAAGAACCTCTATATGGAAATTATAGTTTGTGATGGTATTTCGCATCAACAGATTTCGCGAACCAAACCATCTTTTCCACATTCACTGTGGCATACAACTCAAGAATAACTAAAGGGGTGCCCCTACGATTCACTACACTGTACAAACTTACAGATAAGGGGCCTCAAGTACCCCCCAAAAGGGGTAAGACGGGACCCTAAGTCTAGACCTAGTAGAAGAAAAAATAATGCATGAAAGGGAGAGATGATTTCCATTTCGCACGTTGTAGGTAGATTATGTTTCTAGCCTGAGGGGATACACCACTTGGGAGTTATTTAACGAAACTATTTACGTATAGCTCTTGAAATGTCTTCTTGATTTAAATTATGCTGCCTTTCAGCACTTGAGTATAGGATAAACTATTAAAAAAGTTAATTTAAATAGTTTCATTTATAAGGTCGGTTTTCCAGAAAGAATAAATTGAAAGTTTGTGAATCTCAACTTTGAGTGGAGATTTGTCAGTAAATGCCATACAAAATTTACTCCAGCCTAGATGCTTTGTTTATTTTTAGTATACTTGTGTATTCGCGGTGGATTATTAACCTTTAAGTGTTGCATGAACGTAGGCAAAACGAACAAAATCTTGACACTTTGTTTTGTGTTTTCCTCGTCAATCAACTGTGAAAGTTTAAGTAATGCATCCACCGGGCTAGAACTGACTTAGACAGGACAGTGACTTAATGAACTACTTTTTTGTATGACTGCGTACTTAGTTGGAGTACTTAACTCCAACTACTCGAATAAAAATGTAACTCGATGCAACTATGAAAAACCTAAATATCTTGAAGAAGGCAAATGTATGTTCAAGAAGAGACCAAATTTATAGGCAAAAAAAAATAAGATAAAATTCTCATCACAATAGGCATAATTAGAACCATTGTACTAAACCACAACGCAAAAAAATACAAAAATAAAAAAGAGAACAAAGAGGTGGTGGTCATTGTCTTTGACCGCTTGGACTCACGGCTCAAATTGTTTTGAGGTACGCTGTCCTGAGAAACTGCGATGCTCTAGTTGTCTCCCACAGTTCTGCTAATATAGAGTTACAAGTATATTGTCCGTCTGTCATTGTAGCGTTTCTGAATCTTAGCCGAGATGGAGTCACTTTCATGTACAGTCCGTGAAAGAATTTTTATACAGAGTCAAGCCTATGACATATACCAACTTAATCTGAGAGGTTTTTAATATTATATTGTTTTATTAAATAATATTATTTATTATTTATAATGTACTATTAAGTTTAAGTTTAATAAGTCTGACTATTGATTATTTCTAAGGATTTTGTTTGTTACTATTGCTTAAGATTTACTCTTGATTTATTTATATACCCAATTAAATTAGAAAGATCAAGTCGAGAATAGTCTAAAATAAATGTAATACTCTCACTAATATTATAAAAGGGAAAGTTTACGAGTGAGTGTGTTTGCATATAAAGACTGGGCTAAATTTGATGAAGTTTGGTATGGAGGTTGATGGA
Organism: Selenia dentaria; assembly: GCA_917880725.1. Classification (NCBI taxonomy): domain Eukaryota; kingdom Metazoa; phylum Arthropoda; class Insecta; order Lepidoptera; family Geometridae; genus Selenia; species Selenia dentaria. The sequence continues at coordinate 9,454,838 of OU862895.1, read as the reverse complement.
GCGCTGGATTAACACATATGATACTTTTTATCATCATTATCATCACCTATCACCACAGGGTGTAACGTGGGGCAAAAGAAACAGTCCCTATACATAAAGTACAGAAACATGATAGGTTCTTATTATTACATTATTAATAAAGTTTCATTGTCAATTTAAGTTTAATCGATCCACATAAAAGCGGGCCGTGAGTAAATTCAAGCTTTTTACATGTGAAAATGGTAAAGAAAACCAATTACTAAAATCTAAAGAAAATATTTGGGAGTGCATGAATGGAAAATGTGCATCAAACATTCCATATACAATATTGACTAACAGGGAAAAACTATTACAGATCGCGCGGCGAGAGTTTGGCTTTGACCGTTATTGCGCAGAAGTCAAAAATTGGGTATCACAGGGTGGCTAGAGGGACGAAGGACTCTTGTCTCTCTCTGTCACATCGAAGACGAGGGACTCTTGTCTCTCTCTGTCACATGGCGCGACAGTACCCATGCGCAGTAATCCCCTCCACCCGAAGGTCAAAGCCAAACTCTCGCCGCGCGATCTGTACTAAGGGAAAAATAATAACAACAACGATACAATGACTTTGTTTGTCTATGAAAACTAATACTTTATTCGCCGTATTAACCAACGTGGTTTAAAGATAAGTCTCGAATTTAATCCATGGTTTATGCGTTTTTCTATTAATGATATTCCTTTAAACTGTAGTTTAAACAGCATTGCCTTTATTCCATGTTTTATAATAAGGCGGATAATGTTTTACCCTCGTGTGGTACCTACAGGCGACATCACAAAAATATCACATTAAAGTTGTCTCGCTGATGTAAATCATCATTTTTCTAACACCTTAATAGCTAGATGTTACCGTAGCCGAGTGTACCTCGTCGCTTGGTTAACCCCTGCCACTGTGAACTTGATACATGACATTGTCTGCACTTTACGCACCTTGCTGGGACTCCTTTTGTCTAGAGAGCTTTCTTGGCTCCCTTTTTGTGCTGTTTTGTAGACGTTCCGCGCGCGTAAACGTAGGCTTTTAAAGGTTGACGAGTTACTAGCGGTTTTTTCCTTGTTACGCGGTTTATTTCTGATTAATCTTGTAGATGTAGAGAAGGGAATTTATGTGGATGTGGTAGAATAGCTCGGATGTATTCACAAGACAGCTTGTAGACGATTATGCACGATATCGGTGGGAAAGGGATGGCACTGGAGGCCAATTCTATTTCACGACGCATAACATATTTTTTATTGTTCTATATTGATTGGGGTCCATTTTACCCATAATGGTATGTCAGCCCCATCGTACCCTAACCTTACTACTTGTACTACATTAACTTATAATGGCCTCTAAAAACTAGCTACTATTAAACGAATAAAAATCTATCCCGCTGCAACTGCAGTTCGACTCCGATTGTCGTTTGATAATTACCCAAAAACCATTCTACTATTTCTATATATAAGTTGGAAAGTAACGTCATCTTAAAGACATATAGAGCCAAACGTATTACTCGACGGAAATAAATTGAAAATTGACAAGGCAATAGTCTTTCTAGGTATTAGCATAGACTCTAAATTACAATGGGGTCCTCATATTGATGCACTATCTGGAAGACTGAGCTCAGCTGCATATGCGGTTCATAAAATTAGGCAATTGACAGATATAGCTACTGCTCGACTGGTCTACTTTGCTTACTTCCACAGCATAATGTCATATGGTATCCTGCTGTCAGGGTCCAGGGTCAGCGGCGGACATAGAGACAGTTTTTATATTGCAAAAGCGGGCAGTTCGAGCCATCTACGAAATGGGTCCCCGCGAATCCTTAAGACAAATGTTCAACGAAATTAATATATTAACTCTTCCATCTTTGTATATCCTAGAAAATATAATGTACGTTCGTAAAAATATAAAGAAGTTTAGAATAAATAGTGATATGCATAATATTAATACTAGAAATAAGGATAGGATAGCTGTATCTAAATTTAGACTCACGAAAACTAAAAATAAGTCCTTCTTAGGCAATTGTGTACGTTTCTATAATAAAATCCCGAAAGACATTACTGAGCTCACTGAAGGGAAATTCAAGTTACGTGTCAAAAATATACTAATGAAAAAAGCCTATTATAAATTGAGTCACTACTTAGAAGACAAAGATGCCTGGAAGCTTTCCACTTCTGCCTAATAGCCAACTATTGAATAAATTTGTTATTTTAATACTACTCATATGTAACCTCAATGTACAAAGACTTGAAAAAATAATGGCCCACGAGTTTCTTGCTGCTTCTTCTCGGCGGTGGTTCTTTTCCGAAGACAGCGGTAGAATCATTTAAAAATTTTTGACGTTCATAAGAGTGTCTATGATGCCTAAACTGAATAAATAATTTTTGAATTTTGAATTTTGAATTTTTGAATTTTTTAAACAGTACTGTATTATTAAAGGTACTTACATTAACCGCCGCGCTATCCATCCGAACTAGGTGAAGATACGAATATCAGCGTTTAGGATCTATCGAGTTAGCAGAATATAAAGTTTTGATTGATCGCTTTACGGTAGGAATGGGGATGGGATAGAAGGCTTCAACAGAAACGTACCTAACTGCAGTTCAACTGCAATACGTATAAGATTAAAAATAACAAACATTTAATTTTTTTGCTCAAAGCTCAACTTTTGCTTTAAGGGAAAAGAGAGTTTGATTGAATTATTATTAATAATTATTAGGCATTTACAGTTGTATATTGTTTGAATACGAGTTGTGTCCAATCGACCTAATAAGATAAAATAATTCCTAGAATCAGAGGCTGAAAAATTAACTGCCTAACGAGCCTAATTGCCCGTATGTCACGGCCAATTAGGCTTTGGATCACAGATTTCTTACTAAAGCCTTTTTTATTTATTTCAAATCGCTTAGGGCTGTGTCTTAAAAAATACAATTAACTAAGTTCGAAAAGGCAAATTTTCGCATGAACAATATTAAAATGAAATCCCACAAACTTTTATCAAAGTTCACCAGAGCTCCTTTCAAACGAGTCTTAGCAGCTTTTTAAGCCTCTCAAATACTTTTTAAGTATCACGTAAACTTTCAACGGATCCATTCTTTCAACCACATCATTAGACTATCAGTCGTTTTTCATCTATGGCGGATTCAACTTTCTGTGTCCAAAATATCTTTGACGAAGTTTCTCTGTGTACAGACTCGGAGCGCTCTTAAAGTTGGGTTTGTCTTCTTTTATTTTCCCCGTAATTTAACATTTTCTGAGCTACGCAATGGGATGGGGTGAGGCAGTGATGGGGTGGTACTTGACCACCCCAAGCAACCCTTCATCGCCTCAAGAACAACATCGGTATTATAAATACCGTCTCGCGAACAGTAGGAAAGTTGGTGAGAGAATTTTAAAATGCAAATGAGATGGTGGGTTTTGGCTGGGAATAATATTATGGTCTAGGTTGATATGGATAATTTTTGATTTCTGTTGAAATTGATCATATCTTAGTTAATTGAATAACTTAGGATGTATATTATTTTTCATACCACCTGCTCGAAAATGTCCAATTACATATCACGCAATCTCGACGTAAAGCAATGCATTACATCCCCGGGGCTGTAAAGTTGTACGAAACTCCTATGGGCGTTAAGTAATTTGGATTTGGAACGTTAGTTTTAGGAAAACTCTTACCAACAAGTATTATAATAGTCTGTGACTGTTACTCCGGAGTAGATACGGGCATTGTGAAGATAGTTTATTCGATAGATATTTATTATTAACTAAATCGTGGTCTACATCCCGTCCCGTGAGTACCTACTAATTATAAGTTAGTTAACAACTGCGAAAGTCTAAAAAACAGTGTTTTCCATAAAATTTTAATTCCAAAAATATTACTCTGTCCCTCCATAACCGAACAAATGTGTCCACTTTATTTTACTTTAACCAAAATATCTGTTTTTTATATAACTCTGACTTTTCATTGTCTCGCAGTAGTAGCGAAGATAAAGCCTGTCTTCGACTCTATATAACTCCCTCGCTTCGCTCGGGAATTAACCCAATAGTCCCTGTTACACTGACGGTTCAATATACCGCCCGTGAGGTAATACACTGCTTTACTCCCTCGGTGCATAATCTACTATTATTATAGTCGAGCGTATTATTACTATTGCTTTATTTTATGTTATATACTGAATGATATTAAAGTAACTATTTTAATTTATCAAGTTGCTATATTATAGGTATTGCGCAAAATACCTAATTAAAGGGACCCAGTCAGGATATGTATTACGTTTTAAAATGAAACATATGTAACTCACAGTTCATGGATTTATTACCATTTCAAATAACACTTAGCATAGTGATCCACTTGACTAGAACTTTGGAGCCCTACTTACACTATATTTACCATAGGAATTTGTCGTCGAATATCTACTTACTACTAATAGTAGATTAGTAGCCAAGGACTGTAAGGCATTTATTGCAGCCCGAGAATAGTTCGAGGGTGCAATTGATGCTTACACCCGAGCTAACTACTCTGCTTTACATCTCGATTGTGAGGTAAGTAGAAAAAAACCAGCATTACAAAAATAAAATTGATGACTATTATACTCATACGAAGACAAGGCTGAATAGCGAAGCGACCTCTTTTGTCATTGGGCTGAATGCATGATGGCTATTGCCAGTATGATGGTTAGATGTACGCGAACTTATTAAAAAGAGTGAAGTGTTTTTTTGAATTACTTACCGCCCTAGGACTTTTCTAGCTACATTATTACCCTAGAGCGCTAATTGGTCACCTACAAGCCACAATTGTGTTTTTTAATTACTTACCGCCCTAGGGCTTTTCTAGCTACATTATTACCCTAAAACGCTAATTGGTCACCTACAAGCACCATTTGGGGGTAATAAGAACCTACTTACCGAATATGAGAGATGTAAAAATCTTTAATAGATCATTTTATCATTTATGCGCGAAACATTTCTTGAGAGAACTCCGCTTTATAATTGGTCTGTTGCACAGATTAGGAAGTTTATGTATAGTCTGTTGCACAATCTATATGGATGAATATAAATATAGATTTCTTATATGACATGAACGTTTAAGGATTGTAATGACATGACGTAGTTCTTTTATTTCGTTTAAGACCAAACATTTGTCTAGTTATAATCGTGTCGGCTGGCCAGATAAGTAATTAAGTACACTACCATAGCACAAATAATTCACACTCTTTCCTAGACACACATGAAATGAACATATCTAAAAGAAATATTCTAATTTTTGTCATAATCTATATCGGCGATGAATAAAAAAACATGTGATTAAAAAACAAGGCATTAGAAAAACAGTGGGGCTCTCGTCTGGTTAACTAGCGTTTCTCAAGTCGATGCGACAAAACGAGGGGTGTGGCGTGAGCCTACTGAATAATTAATGCCCACTGTACCCGCCAATTATAATGACATAAGAAGCAATTAGCGCTGATAGGTGTCGCCGGAGTAGTTTCTAAAGGGTTTGATAAGTTCTGCAATAAGGAACTAGCACGGACCCTGGCACAGGATGCCAGAGCGTTGTTCGATGTGTAACATACAGCTCTAAAAGAAATAATGTCACAAGTAAGATCTATGTACCTACTTGCTTAGTTATAAGGGTGACATTTGAATAAAACCCTACATAAACAAAAAGATAAAAAACTAGCACAGATGTTAAAATTAAAAGTCCTATGACTTGATTTAAACTTAAGAAGATACTAATTGCTACTAATATACTAGCTAGACCATACACTACCACCAAGATTTGCTCATCTGTCGATTCTATAATTCCTGCATGGATTGTCGTTGTCGATAGGTTAAGATTAAGATATCATATGACAGTAATTATCGATAAAAACAGACGGCGATATAGCAATCATGAAATCCAGGGGGGCTCTAGGGACCAGGTACGAAAGATATAATAACTTTATAGACGTGACAAGTTTATCGTGGATAGATACATGCTCCACTGCAGTTTGCATACTCAGGAGAACGAGAATAGTAAAGCGAGATTCTGCTTTCACTAGGGTTCGGGTCGTCTGTATATCAGTCGGTCGCGTCCGTTAGCAATAAGCATTATAGCGTTTAAACGGTGCATGGGAAATAATTTTCAAACGCCAGCGGTGAAGCTCAACCGTGCGATTCTCTAAGAGCAAACATCGTTGCATCTTTGACAACATTCGTGAAACAAACGACGAGATGATAAGAAACGTTGGAAAAACAACCTTGTGTACAAGGGCGATATCTCATAAAGTATTTGACATCGGTGAGAATTATTAGAGAATCGCACGAACGGGTTATGTGTTTGACCTGTATGTATGTATGTAGGTATATCGGTCCGCTCGTAACTAGTCAATGGCTTAACCGATTTTAATAAAAGATAGGTACGTCATTAGATTTGTCTTTATGGCGCGAGTGTCACTGGATATATAATTAACAGATTGCGACAAAGCCTAAAATGAGGATGGATTTTTTGCGCTTTAACGGATGGGCTAATTATTTACTTAGTTAGGTTATTAAACTTTAATTTATTTTCTTGTTCGTGATATTACTATAGTACTTTAAGTTTTTACAATCTCAATGCAAGTCAAGATTAGATTACTGAGCGTCCTTTTGGAAAATCATCATCATGTAGGTCTAACCGGGCGACACCGGATTATTCCTCAAATAGGGGCGCTGACGCACCACACCTCATGTATTCACAATTGCATATTCCTCAATAGTTCATTGCTTCAATATTAGGGTTAAAAATTAGTATGGTTGGTTTAGACACGTTGGTTCTGAGGCGGAAGCTATTGATTGTGGTGCATTATTGTTCAGTTCTGCACAATACGGTGGATAATCAGGCTGCTCTATATCGGATTGCACTGTGGGTTCCGAGAGAAGTCGCGCCGAGAAGGATGCCGCGACTTTTGACGAGACCTTCCGCGCGTACCTGTCACGCCCGTAATGCTCCAACTGTACGTGCTCGCATTTTGCTCGGTGACTTGCTCGTTCAGTGTAATGATGTTGACATATTTACTAACATGTTTATTAAAATTATAAATAATGCATGTGCATATTTAAATCTAGTTTACTAGAATTATTTTGTGACATTTTATATTTTATATCTATGTGTTTTTATTTTTTCTGTGTGTAACTATATTTATATCTGTGTGTGACCGTATGACATTGTGGTGTCTTGGCATTAGCTGTAAGCCATTCTGTATTGAATTACATAAATAAATAAATAAATAAATGGCTCTTAGAACCCAGCCTCACCATTTTCATCAGCTGGAAGACGTTCACTAGTGAACCTAGACCGTCCCTTTTGAATTTCACAATGACAGGTTATTCGCCAATTGCATCCATCGGCTCCCCGCGACTTTTACATGTAGGCCCCTTACCTACGGTACATATATCTACGGCTTGTGGTTGCCAGGATCTCCATGACGTAGTTATCAGTTCATCGAGCGATGTGGGTTACTCATCGCCACTTAAACTCCCAAATTCTGATAGCTATGTCTGTGACTTTTGTTCTTTATTTCCTCAGTTTACTGTTAAATCATCTGACATTACAATGATTTTATTCTATTATACGAGTACTTGCTATAAACGTTTAACATTACAATGTATATTGGAACAACTTGGAAACACAACGCAACGCACAACGAAAATAAAAAAGTCATGGGTCATCATCATCAACATCATCATCATCTCAGTAGTAAAACGTCCACTGCTGAACATAGGCCTTCCCCACAAATTTTTAAAAGGACCGGTTGGAAGCGGCCTGCATCCAACGTTGTCCTGCTACCTTTATTAGGTCGTCGACCTTGTCGGTGGACGACCTACGCTGCGCTTGCCGGTCCGTGGTCTCCACTCTAGAACCTTTCGGCCCAATCGGCCATCTGTTCTGCGTGCTTCTTTGTGGTCTGCCCACTGCCACTTCAACTGGCTTATCTTCTGGGCTATGTCGGTGACTTTAGTTCGTCTATGGATTTCCTAATTTGTGATTCGATCACGTAGAGAAACCCCGAGCATAGCCTTCTCCATGGCTCGTTGTGCGACTATGAGCTTACTTATGAGGCCCACGTTTCAGTGCCATACGTCATCACTGGTAGTCAAACATTAAAAACACGTCGACTTTTAAGAACAGTTTCCCCTTTTTTGGAAGTTGCTTAAAAAAGGAATCTCACATCTCATAATCTACGCATTAGATCACGACATCATATTTCTGGGACATTTTGAGACATTTCTAGTTTAACCCCATCGCCATACCTTTTAACATTAACATTTAGAGAGTTATTTAGCTGAGCAGTGGTACTCGTGGATACATTCTCATTTTAGTTGAAGTCAAGAAATAGCTACCAACTTTCACTAACTTTAGGTTTACTTAACTCCCATAACAATTCCAAATATCATTTCAAAATTATGAAGAAGTGTTCCAGGAGGTTGCGAAACCGGTAAAATACTGTACCTACTTACTTACTGCGTATGTTAAACCTTCAAAATAATATAAAAAATTATTAAATTAAATTGAAGTCAGTTCTAGTTTTTGTAAAAAAAAATTCGCCATTTTTGGTAACCCTTGCTACTTCCGGATCAAGATAGGCGTAACACTTTTCAGTTTTTGGAGTGTAACTCAAAAACTGCATAACCGAATTTGATGAAATTTAAATGGGACCACCTCGGAAGTACATTGTTCCAAACAAAAAAAAGTTGAGAATCGCAAATGGGGGAGAAATCGGCTAACATACACATAAAAAAATACATACAAACGAATAATAACCTCCTCCTTTTTTGAAGTCGGTTTAAGATTCAAAACAACATAAAACTTTCGACTTATTTATAAACCACAATGAACTTGATGGTTTCTTTGTTCGTATTCTATTTCCAACTAGTTAACTCCCGCGGTCAGGTATATTTGTGCCCTGCGGGGGTAGGGCATAAATAAAAATTGCCATTTTTAACAGACTTTATAAAGGGCCACGGTTGTTTTTCAGCTTCATTTCTACTTCAGTTTTCAATAACGTTGTGTTGCTAATAGTGAATTAGTAATAGTGAGGGTAGTATAGGGAAACATTATTGTAAGAAAAGAAATTACTACTTTGGAAGAAAATGGAAAAATTACTTGATGCGTTGCTGGGTAAGTAATATTTGATTGAAATTCATTAACTTAATTTCAAATGCGTTTTACCTAAAAGAGCATTACTGGTTAAATTATTTTCCTATCCTTTTTCTAAATTACTTTCTTTTAGTGTTTACTTATATTGTTTTTGTATTGATATTAATTTGGTTTCTGTTGTTTTTCCCGTTTTATATTTTCCTTTTAGATTATTAAGTATAGAACGAAGTGTATATATTTAATTAGGTATCCGAAGTAACATATTGGCACTTGCCTTAAATTGAGAAAAAACAAACATGGTGATTACGTTACTGTTCTGTATTCTGTATGTTCTGTTTTCTGTTCTGTATTCCCTCATTCTATTACGTTTGTATTGCCATCTTTTTTAATGCTTTCAAGTGATGAGACTGTCAATTTTTGTTTTTGTCAGTTGACTGTCAGTAATTCTTTTATTCCTTATGTTAGGCGCCATGACTGCTTATAGCAGTTGCAGTATCAGTCAACTTTACGCTTCGAAATTCTTCAAAGCACTGATCTACCCTCGTTATTCCCAGCAAGACGTTGTGATAAGTGATTTCTCAAGCGCTTAAAGCGGAACTCGCATAGTCATTCGTATGTGCTCGAAAGTCAAGCCAACGTGCTGCGGGTGACCGCTATATTTTTCACTAAAAAATCGGTTGGTTTCTCAAAGTTTCTAAGTAGATAGATGAATAATTGCAAGGTGTATTGCACCAGTAGGTAATAAAGGCTATTTACTTACATATTACTCGTATATTTTATTTTATTTTAATTGTAGTAGAAGTAATACGTATAGCAATAATTATAAATCGTAATGATGATTGTGAGCCAATGGGGTTGACTTAATAGAATCTAAACAAAACGCTTAAGAAAAGAAATCAGTTGGTCACTCTGCTTTCAACACGCGAGTCCATTCCTCGAGCAAAGTCAATTTGCGCTTTGCTTTATTCGCTCACTCAGTGACTAAAGGTAAGATATAATAGTCCGTATCCCTTGCTCCCGAAAGTCCCGAACCATATCGCACCTCACTTCCACCGGAAAAAGCGGAAGACACAGAACGCCTCTCAATTATAAGAATAAAAAAATCACTGGTACCTAATTAGAGCTATTAAGTACAATGGAGGCGCGTGCGCAGGTCACGGTGCGTCGTCACGAAACGGGCGGAGCGGAAGCGGACGAGGAGATTGTGGGCCCCCGCCCTGATTCCTTCCGGTGGACCCACGGGCGCAAGGTGTGAGGTCATGGCGATTGTATGGTAATGTATAATAAAGATAAAAGGTAATATAGGAAAAGTTATCGTTGTCATGATAACACCGTGGTAAGTGTCTTGGAATGAGCGTTCTGAAGATTTTATTATAACTTTTTTTTTTACAAATAATATGCTATTTGTTTCGTATGTTTATGTTTATAAGTTGATAAGTGCTTTATTTAACTTTTTACTTTGTGCATGCCTTGAGTATAAGCGGGCCTAAAATATTTTCTTCTTAAATATTTTGTTATCAAAAACACGTCTTCTAAGATTAAGAAATGTCGTTAGGTAAAAATGAGAATGAATTGGGATATTACGTTTGAAATAATATCATGTAATTTATTATACTAAAAGTAGCACACAAACTTTTCACTCGATTTTAGATAATTTTTTTTTCTTAACTAAAATAATAATTAATTGTTTGCCATCCAGGGTGGAAATCTTTCCACTTTTCAAGCCATTTTTTTCTTCTCCATAGGGATTAGATTACTGTTTTAGTATTATTTTTATTGCTTGTCAAGTTTTTTTACAAAAATATTCGTATCCAATATGTATCCTGCTTCAATGCTTTTAATACTATTGTAATATCGCTCTTTTTTATGACTTGGGCCACACGCTAAGGTCGTCGCTCCCAGATCTTTAGCACGGAACGATTGGCATTCATCTTTTTTTATTGGGCTCATATCAGTACAGACCACACATACTTGTCACCCTTGCAACACACCTTATTCTAATGTGGTAAAGGTTATTTTTGCGTGAATATTATGAGTCATCGCTTGGATGATTGAGCGCTGTGAACGAGATGATCTCTTTGGGAAAAGGCTGATTAAGACGACCTTATTGTTTTTATTTGCACTGACTGATATATGTACTAAGTGGATCTCATTCTAGAAATAAACACTCAATTGAGTGTGTTTTGTCCAAAGTTCTTTATTTGACTCCTTCCTAACGAGTCATTGGTTGACAATATCTTAAGATTGATACAGCAGTGATGATAGTTTTTAAAATAAAAACAATATGCAATGAATCTAGCCTATCTCGCCACTACTATCGTACAAAAGGAATTTAATTATTATCAAAGAAATTTTCTCATTCCATAAGTTTAATTTAATTACACTTATTGAGTTTCTCATCATTGACCTCTCTTTTTGCATAAAACATTATTGAATAATCAACGATCTATTTTATATCTATCTTGAAACATAACTTGCTCAAGCATCAACAAAGTGCTCACTTCAAAAGACCTAAGTTTATCTTTTATTTAAGAATTTTGTTCTTATATAGAAAACAGTATATATTAGTTTCAATTTAATAATGAAGAATCGTGGCTGCCCCTTGAACTAAATGAATAAAATAAGACCGAACGACGCTACAATGTAGCCACTTCGACCAATATAAAGCTTATGTTGGTCGAAGAGTAGCCACCGTATGACCACCTGTTAATATTAAGGAGAGTTCTCACGGAGCGGGCCCGCTTCTCACGCGGTCGCCTTACGCTTCCTTCCTGTTTGGACGGTGGGCGGGAGACGGCGCGGTGCGTCTGCGCTGGTGCTTATGTCATCGGATACGTTGGGGTGAAGGTTGTTATTTTATTCCGAATACAGTCACAGAATAAAATGATATATTATATCCAATTTATATATACTAACTGAAATCCGTGGTTTTACCCACGTGGTGATGGATGATGATGATGATAAACAATCAAAATACGAGTATATTACCTGTGTTCTTCAGGGATAATGTAGGATTCCAAATGTGAAACTTTTTTCAATTTGGTCCAGTATTTTCGGAGGCTATTCAATTGAAACAAACAAAGAAATCTTTTTTAGTTATAATATAAGTTAAGTATAGATTTTCTCTTCATATTTAATGAATTTGTATATGAATATGTATTTGTTCTATGTTAATTAAGGGATTTGTTTGTTTTAATCGGAAATTTCTGTGAGTTTATTCGAACACTCGTTCACAAATTAATTCGTTATGTACATATAAGATAGTTCTTAAATTTTTAATTATACTTATACTTTATGTTTATGTTATCCTATTTATACATACAAAATTTAGCAGCATGTAAGTAATTACTCATATTACTTACAAATAGGAGTAATACAAAAATAAATCAAGAGCAGTAAGAGAATTTCATAAACTTAATGTTTTCTGTAAAAGCTATATTTTAAACTATTCGTTCTATTGATAAGATACTGTTCAAAAAAGAATACCACAGGGTCACCACTTGACCGCAGCTTGTAAGTGATACGGCGCGACGATAATCGTTTGCCGGCCGATCGCCTGGGAACCCCATCTTCCGGTCAACCCTGCCGGGTGACAAATCTTTTTTTGATTGTGAGAACGCGCCTTTAGGAAGTCTATCCGGCTCTTAAGTAAGGAAGGATAAATGTTGATAGTATGATAGGTATTACGATGATTTTTTAAAGTAACTGTTATATTAGTAATTTTTAAACTTTCGCGATTTGAACACATATTTATATTATATTAACGGGGCTTAATCGCGTTAGTAATAGTATTTATTTACCTCGACGTTTTGATCAAGTTGCATTGATCGTGGTCACGAGTGGACTGAAGAGGCGGGTGTGACTGTCTTGAAGTATGGAGATACTTTTTAATATACCCCCAACAGTTGTTATAAAAACGTCGAAGTAAACAAATACTATTACTAACGTTAAGCCCCGTTAATATAATATAGCTAACTTTTGTATTGTTATGATTATTTTAATATGTATATTTTAGTTTCATATGTGTTATGTGATATATATTAAACAACTACCTGCGCTCCACGTTTTCATCCGAGTGGTGATGAATAATGATGATGAATGAAAATATATCGCTTATGTTCATCATGGATAATGTAGTATTCTAATGGTGGAAGCATTTTTAAGTTCGGTCCAGTACTTTCGGAACCTTTCAATTCAAATAAACAAACAAATCTTTATTCGCTGTAATATTAGTATATATTATATAATATTTATTTATAGAACAAGTAGATCTCCTCATAAAGCTATATAAAATTTCAAGGGGACTTTTGCTTAACTCAAAGTGTATCACAGTGCCCTGAATTTCAGATTTTTTACGGTAACGCTATTATTCACAAACTAATTTTGGGAAAATGAATGGAATTAGTTGATGTAGGCACATACTATGTCCTTTCCTTCAAAGCCTACCTAGGCTCCATCTGTCTTGGGCTGCATATTAAAATTGAGATCTGCATATCTCACTTGCAATCAAATGTTGATTAAAATCTTAAAAAGCAACGGCTTTATGTTAGTTGTGACAACTCCAGTAAGCTGAAATGTTACTTAAGTTGATGACTGGACCTGACAAAAGTTGCATAAGTCAAGTTGTCGGTCTAGCGCTTGACGAGTCAACATCTCCCGAGGATGCCTCGTTTTTGGTTGATTGGGTTGTTTTGTGTGTTATTTATTCTGTATAGGTACTTCCTATTTGCATTGTATGCAGGAGGAAGTATGGTACACACTGTAACATAAGCATTTTTTCCAGCGGAAGAGCCGCTAAATACGAGTATTTCTTTTAATGTCGTTTCTTTGTGTAAGTCCGCAATTTATTAAATTTCAATCAACGTTTGATTGCAACTGAAATACATTATTCCCCTGCTGGCCGATGTCCGTGATAGCCCGTACCGTACCGTAATAGTCGTTAAATTTGTCGAGTCGCTAAAATCGATTAAAAATCGTATCGCCCCTATCAAGTATGGAAGTTATATCGACGACTTATACGATCATCAAATTGTCGACAGTATATCGATTATTACGAATTGTTTGCATTCTACAATGCGTCCTTCTATCATTTGAAGATTTCAAGAAACCCGAAGTCCTTATTTATTGAATACTAGTGGCGCCCCGCGGTTACGACCGCATGGTGATGGATGGTGACGATGTTGATGAAACTTACTCAATGTGTTATTTCAGCGCCCCATCTACCTCCATGCCAAATATCATCAAAATTGGGCCAGCCGTTTGAGCGTAAGAGAATAACAGACATACATTTATCCATAAATACAAACTTTCGCGTTTATAATATTAGTAAATTCAAACGCAACTAAACAATATCCCCTTTCCCTTCGCCTGTCGATAAACTATGTCGAGGTCATTTTCAAAGCTGACAAAACAATCGTTAAAATCGATTAAATAGACGATCTCCATCGTAATTTAACAGTTCAATGCTAGGGTTATCGTTATAATCGTAAAATCTTATCGAATTTGTTTACCGATCGCTTAATTTTATTACTTACTTGCAATGATCGACAAAAGATCGAGAAAGCCAGTTTTTTCGAAGTATGACGAATTCAAGACTCAAATTTATCGATCGGTAAGTTTGGTACTTGCACTGCTGCTTCGGCTGGTCACTTATTCCACGCTCTCTTACTCTGGAGGTTTTGTCCTTTGAGCTAGGTCACACAGACCCAGTCGTAGTTCCACATTTTAGAGATTACCTCGGACCTTTTTCCTGAGCGAGCCCTCTTTACTGTGAGAACTATGCCACAGATTATATCATAGTTACACCATAGTATGCTCAGTAACTCCTTCCGGCTTCAATGTAAGGGATATAAAGGAAGTGTTTCCATTGTTTGACAATTAGGTGCTTTCCGGAAGCTTTTGTGGACGAGGCTTAAGTTGCTGCTTATGGGTCCGTAAGTTCAAGTAGGCAATGTACGTCACATATTTGTCTAATAGTTTGTTCTATTGTTCTACACTTTTGACCATATTGTTGATTCCCATTGGATGTTTTGTGGACGAGGCTTAAGTTGCTGCTTATGGGTCCGTAAGTTCAAGTAGGCAATGTACGTCACATATTTGTCTAATAATGTGTTCTATTGTTCTATACTTTTGACCACATTGTTGATTTCCATTGGATGTTTTGTAGACGAGGCTTAAGATGCTGCTTATGGGTCCGTAAGTTCAAGTAGGCAATGTACAGTAGTACCTACTTACGTAATATATTTGTCTAATAGTGTGTTCTATATTTTTGACCACGTTGTTAATTCCCATAGGATGCGGTTGTGGTTATATTTCGCCCGAGTTTAGTGCTTCAGATGTGATAACTATTTTTTTACTGTGAAAAACATTATTATGAGTCCATTTATTTTGCTTATTACATACATGCTCGACAAATAAAGAAATAAAATTGTAATGAAAGAACAAAAAATACAAAAACAAAGTTAAGGAACAAATATGGAACTATTTGTAACAACATGAAAAAAAGAAAATTATACACTGTTGAAACAGTTCAAATGATTAATTAAAATAATATGCAGTACCAATTAATTGTACAACCTGTTTGAGCGCCCCCTCTCACTCTCTTTAAATGACGTCACATTCACAGTAATTGACTATATTATGTATAGATAGTTAGAAGTTTAGGATTTTCAGTTTTTTTATTGCAATTTCGATAATGGAACACACCAAAGAAGGTTTTTTTCAAACACGACTAGCGCAGTATGTATATTGACGTCGGTAAATCTTTTATAATGTGATAATGGCGTCATGTTTTGATACGACTAATGATGAGGCGTTTCTCAAATTTCAACATCGCGCTTTATGTTAATTAAAAAAACAATTGTGGAATTATATACAAACCAAATGAGAAAATAAAGTTTTAGGTGCATTGTCAAGACCAAAAGTATCCGGGTAACAAATCTAGTAAATTGAAATCACTTGCATATATCCTATTGTCAACCTTAAAAATAGTGATTTCCTGGATAAAAAAGTGCCTAAAATTGAATCCAGAGCAAAGTTGTAGAATATATAAAAAAGTAATACGAACAGAGGTTAATGAAAAAAGTGTATTATTTATGTCATGACCTTTGTTTAATTATTTGTTTTGTATGTTATCAAAACGCGTAAGTACATACATAATTATTAATTAAAAATACGGGATTACTCACGTAATATTTATCGGATAGGTCCGACTATATACATACATGTCTAGGTCGAATTAATGTATAGGTATGTTTTATATATGACTTTATTTAAGTCATATATAAAACGTATCTATATATCAAACCAGATTTTTCCATGTAATCAAAAATTGTGTTTATACTACGAACTCGACATTGTTTTTAAATTCCGGTTCACAATGAATACTATTTCTTTTGCAACAGTTTAACCACCCTAGACATTTAACCACTGAAGGAGGTCATAAGGAGGCCATTGTCTCACGAGGTCTCACGGCCTTCAGCAAACGGCAAACAGACGAACACCTTTTGTCTCATCGTTTGTTTGAACATCTCGTTCCCATGGTAGAAACAGGGTTAAGGTCTTGGTAACTTTGATGACCAGGACTCGTCATTTGTATCCTGTGTTTAAACTTGAAAAGAGATGTTATCTGATCTATAATATTTTGAATCAAAAATTGTCTTGCAGAAAAACGATTAAGTTGTTATTGATTTTATATTTATAGTCTGAACACAGAATTAATTAATTGTTTAATATTATAAGTCTATGACAGTATCTTATATTTATTGGAAGAAGACTAGCGACCCCCCGCGACTTCGTCGTGTAGTAGACTCGGCCTTCAGCCTCGCCAGAACCTCCCGTATTTTCTTGGTTTTTCTTTCATTACCCGTATTTCTCCTGGTCACGCATTTGTATAGGTACTTGAGAACGTATAGAACAATCTCGCTTATTCTTTATTTGTTGTGTTAATTGTTGTGTTATTGTCAGGAGAAGGTTCTTATGAAAGAACAATAAAGAAAAGACGGGAGTTAATGGTGACACCGAAAGCCAAACCTACACTAAGTTGGGGGCAGTGGCTATATAGTTTGGTTATACATAGACCTTTATAAATAGGTATAGGAAAGATCAAGACAAGAGTCTTCGACCAATGTGTGTTACCAGTGATGACTTATGGCACTGAAACGTGGTCTCTTACTATGGGCCTCATAGATAAGCTCAAAGTCGCACAACGAACTATGGAGAGGGCTATGCTCGGGGTTTCTCTACGTGATCGAATCAGAAATGAGGAGATCCGTAGAAGAACGAAAGTCACCGACATAGCTCAGAAGATTAGCCAGTTGAAGTGGCAGTGGGCAGGGCACATAGCACGCAGAACAGATGGCCGATGGGGCCGAAAAGTTCTGGAGTGGAGACCACGGACCGGCAAGCGCAGCGTAGGTCGTCCACCGACACGGTGGACAGACGACCTGATGAAGGTCGCAGGACGACGTTGGATGCAGGCCGCTTCCAACCGGTCCTTTTGGAAAATCATGGGGGAGGCCTATGTTCAGCAGTGGACGTCCTACGGCTGAGATGAGATGATGAGATGAGATAGGAAAGATCATATAATACCTATTATACCTATATATGTAAGTATAGTAAATCTGAACTTACAGCCGCAAACAATTTTAAATCAACTGTTAAATTCTCATATTAAATATAAATATTAGTATACATTCATGGCGACTAGAAGTTCAAACGTAAACTTTGTGTCGTTTTTGCTCCAATTTTTTTCTTAACATTATAAAACCATAATTTCGAAAAGTTATTATAAAGAGGCTAGCAGATTGTCTCTAAGATAACGATGATCGCGTGCTAGAGTGTCATTAGGGCGCGTCCACACTGGACATATTGCACGGAACCGTTCTGTGTTGGTAATACTTGGGGTAGCGTTATGAATTTTATAGATATGTCCGTCTTTTGTGAGAATTAGTTTAGGCTTATGGAATTGAATTCAATTAAATTAAAAATATATTTATTTAATGTATCTATATTTATAAATATACATTATATATTTATACAAAATATGCATTTATTAATTTATACTTATAAATTATATATATAAATATAGCGTATATTGTTACATTTACGTCGGTTTACTGAGATACTTTTGACTCTAGGTAATCTATTTTATAAAGTATATTTTTTATTTATACGGCAAATGACGGATTTACTACAGATGTAATTCTCAGAATCCCAGCATCAGTCAGTTATGTTAGAATCAAACATTATTACTTATTATTATTTATATTTATTACGTATTAACCTATTTATATTTATATAAAACAGAAAATGCTCTATAACTTCGAGCTTTTATTAAAAAAGACAAAGAAAAGTTCTAAAGTCATTTCTACGACTTCACCTTCCTACCCTTGCATTCTAACCTTAGTTTTAGCAGTAATGACGTAAACTTAACGGTTTGTCGGTCTGTCGTACCGTACCGGCCGTAGCGCATCTGTCGTATACACTCGCCCTTAGGAGACATTGTTTTTATTTTTAATTGTGTTTTACATTTGGCCAGTACGTTATGGTTTTTATGTTTTTATACTACCCATGATGAGACGGGTTTACTTGATGGTAAACGGAATGATTGGTATTTGGAAGCTATTTATAGTATCTACCACATAATGAGATATAGTAAGAAAAAATAAGAGTGTTCTAAGCATAGATAGACAATTAATTCGGAAGTGGATTAGATAATAAATACCACAGGTATTAGACTAGATCTAAAATTTATAAAGACAACTTTGTTGCATTTTTTTTATTAGACCATATATCTCATAAGACTTTTCGTAGTTTTCGTTAATGTAAAGCAGTTTTACATGAAATATATAGTAGTTATTTTGTTTTTCACATTTTTGACTAAGTTTAATAAGAACATTGAAACGAAAGACGAAACTGAATTGTTTATTCTTCTATCTGACGGATTCTAATGGTTAGATCACTTTGAGATTGGATTGCTTTTTTTAGAACAACATACTACGAATGCCACATGGCACGCACTTCTTGTGGTGACTTTGCTATTTTCTTAGTTTCTCTTTGTTACCTCCTTAGTCCTTACACCTATTGTGATAAAGTATAGATTTGTTTGTTTTCTCAACATATTGCAATTACAATACATTTTATATCACCCCTTCTAATTAAACAATACAGTCTTAAAGGAAACCACGGATAGTTTTAAGGGGCACCCTAGAAACGTCGATGAAGTGTGAATCCACCTCCAAATTTCAATTTGTAAACGTCATGCTGGCCGAAAAGGAACCATGAGTGAATGATTAAAGAAAAAAATTAGTCGTACTTCGAATTCGGAAGTCTTAAGTTGATTGGTTGATTAGAAAAAGTAGCGAACTTCCGGCTTGTCACGTTCTTTCTTCAAATGATGCGCTCGAACGGACAATCGAAATTGATATTTGGAATCTTAGACGGTTATTAGACCGCCTGTCTTCCGGTTGTCTATGACAAGAACGGGGCGCGTGCCCTTAATTGCTTCATTTGGAGCGATAATGCGTCATCAATTTCATTTTTTGTCGAGTTCTGCTCCAATGGCGGAACTAAAAACTACTAAAATTCATTATTTGCTAGTAAATTACACAAAGGCTAATAAACAACACGGAAAACAAACAATACTCAAATGGCCGGAATTTCGGAACCAATACATCACAATCACGCATGGTTCCGTAAACAAAATTGCATAAAATTTATCATTTTATAAACGAATTATCTACTAGGTGAAATTTAAGCTCGATGTGTGTCCGCTTATACAAACAAAATACCGACCAATCACGATTTTGTGAATTTGAAATTTGTTAAAGCCCAACCGGGTTCATAAAACCAATACTATATGCACATATAGGTACATATAGATTTGTACACGGTTAAAACTACGCATCGGCTAAGCAAACCGGCAATGGTGTGCGGTCACACACACACTCATATGTACCTACTACTCGTGTACATTCACACACACAATGCGATATTGCAAATGGGCTAGTCGAATGTATTCGTTCGCCCGCCGGCCTTTAGGGATGGGGCGGCAGTTCTGGGGGGGTAAAAGATGCGTTTTTGTGCAGGCTTTAGCTATGTTTACGAGTAGATATAAGTGCGTAACCGATAAAGTCCTTAATACGGCGTCAGGGGGCGTCCACCCCCCTTAGCCCCGGTTTTGGACTCAATTATTATTGTCTGTGCTGGCGACATCCAGATTTTCTTCACAATAGGGCTGTCACTAAAACAGGTATTACGGTACCCCTCTGCTAAATAAGTTTCGGATAGATTACGTAGTTCTGAGCTGAATGAAACTCGCGAACATTGGGGTTGACTAAAACTGTTCCCGACAATTTTGCTGCGTTTTTAGGGTAGAGTTCCTGATTGTAGTATGAATTTGTAAGCTGAATAAGATATTCCTACAATATAATTCTTTATCATAAATAATTGAATATAAATTACCGAATAAAATCAGAAAGTTAGTATGCAACAAATTATATATATAACACTCGCCGCGCTCCGCGGTTTCCCTTGCGTGGTGATGGACGATGATGATGATGAATCAAAATATATATGCGTATGTTACTCAATGGTAATGTAGGATTCTAATGGTGAAAGAGTTTTTCAAAACGGTCTGGTAGTTTTTGAGTTCATTCTTTACAAACATACAAAAATAAAAATATTTCCCCTTTATCAGCCCATCATGTAACCACTGCTATGACTTAAACTTTTTTATCAAGATGTATCATCTATAATTCATAACACCAGCCCGTTGTGGGTGGCGGATAAGCCAACTTTGGCTTCAGAGTTTCAAGATTGCTTTACATAGCCTAACGACTGTTTTTCTGAGACAACTTTTAGGAGTAATTGATTGTATTATAGAATTACGCCCAGTACGGAATCTAGGCTTGTAGAGATTTTAGAAATATTTTGTATGACACTTCCTGTCAAATCTCAACTCAAGCTCTAAGCGTCTTTCTGGAACACCGTAGTAAGAAAGCTTTGTTATAAGAATTTAATGAGCGTTGATTAAAATTACCTAACAACAGAAATATGAATTGTAAAACCAATATCCTAACTTGCGATCCAATGTTTACAGCTTAGTGCTGATTAACAAAGAGCAAACATGACAAATGCCATAAGCCTAATAGCCACACGTTGGTTCATATTTTATTCAGCGAACCGCAAACGTTTTGCTTCCGACTGTACGGGCGGTCAATTCGACTGGCGTGTAGTCTTTAATATAAATTCAAATAGCAGCATAGAATGAGACAGCCTTATTTCACATTTTCATTATTAACTTTTTTATACTAGTAACGAGATGGACCAGTCATTTGCCCGAAGGTTAGCGCTACGTTTGCCCATTTGCAGTGTGATCCAGATATTTAGCCAGAACAGTTTTGCACCGCACTGCACTACAATCATCACCCCAAGATATAGCTGCTTAGCGGCATTCATTCAGTATTTCACTTCGTACAGAGTCCTTTAAACCTAACACAGTAGTAAGTTCACACTATACCTTCAAGAGAAAGTATGTAACGGATACTTCTAAAATTGCCGATTACTTAAAAAGTGTACACAATTTGTTCTTATGTCTCATCAATCAACCTAGAAAGGTTTAGTAATGCATCCGCTGCTTTACTATAACATGACTAACCCCGGGTTTCCATATCCAAAAACGGATAGTTTTTTTTTTTCTTTTACGAATGGCCATGACGCGGCTTGCGTATTGTGACAATTTCAGTGTAATCGGATAGTTTTGCTCACGACTCGTACTTTTTGACAGTTGTGACATACAAAAAGTGTCAATAAGCTACGAGCCGTAAGCAAAGTGATCCGTTTCTGGATATAGGAACCCAGCATTAGACAGGATAGTGACAATAGACATTTTTATGTGACTGTGACATGACTACATAAACTAAATTCTCACTTGAAGGAGCTATCGATATTTATACAGGGTTACAGGTTAAGTCGAGTCGAGGGTTACAGGTTTTCATCGTTCCCGACAGATTTCACTATAAAATACCGTACCCCAGGCTTAACCGTTTTCAAGATATTGGTATTGATTATTGCCGATTTTTTGTCTTTGTTTTGCGCCAATTTATTTGTGTTTACGGTTTTTGTGTAGTAGATAAGTTGTTTTATTATGTTCAACTCTAAGATTGCAGTTAACTGAATCAACTGAGTAGCAATAGACGACTGATAGTTATAAAATGAAATGAATTCGTATAAAATATTTATTCTTTCATAAATATTTAAAAAAAATCTATGACAGTTATGCAGCAGATGTACTTAAACATATCTACGTTTAATTAGCTATCCAACGACGTATAACAAGCTAGGGTATTATCAGAATAATTAGAAAAAACTTTGATGAAAGACTCCTGGGATGAATTCACTAAAAAGAACAATATGTGTAATAATTAGAGTATGTCTCACGCAAGATGAGCAACGGATTTTAGTGGAACTAACTAAGCCAAATACAAAAAGTTCACTTTCTAGCTTTTTTGCATAGACACTAGCGCCACTCAGGACGTTTTTTTTATTAAACAGAGTCTACCAAAATTATATATTCTTAACTGTCAAATTGAAATGATGAACTATGAAGATTACAAAAGCTTCTTGTCTAAACAGTTGCAGATAGACACACAGACACTATTTGACTATGATGTACATTATCAAAGACTATTTTTAGTGACTGCAGCAGACTTAGTGGCTAGGGAAGTAAGAGCACGTCCAAGTCCCCACAGATTAGCCACACCTGACTGACGATGCTCTCGGGCTGATTCACACTTCTTTCAACCGGTCCGAGCCGGCCGGTCGGAAAGGACATGAAAGGCCGGTTACTTTGTTGCGAAGGAAAAAAAAGTAACAAAACGCGCGCGAAAACGTTCGGCGGCAATTCGGGAAGGTACTTACAGTACTGGCTTTACTATGAAAAATATGTGAAACGGTATCCGTTATCGGCTTTTGTTCGCGAGTATTATATTTATATTTTAGGTGTTCATTATGAAGATGTTCAAATTACTCAATTGATTTTGCTTCTATCAGCAACAGTGTAAACGCCACTTTAGTTGTGTAGCGATGATTTTTAGACGCTTATCTAGGTACATTTAATTTTAATCTTCTGTCATACTGGCACAGCATAAAGATAAGACTGTGATACTGGTGTTTCGTTGTGTGTGAGTGTGTGAGTGAGTTAACTTTGTCTATAACTTTTAATGTAGAAGTGGTTCAATGAATTTGATTATTACGAGTAGAATTGAAGATACCATGTACACTAGAGTAAAAAAAAAATTCATCCCGATATGTTATTCTATGTGATTGGCATTGTCCGCGCAGGTGGATCGGGCTAAACTACTCGTAGTACTACCAAAATATATTACACCACAAAGTTAAGAAATTAGGCTGTTGCTGCTGGGGAAACAGCAATATAAAGAAGAGAACAAAGTTACTTAGTTAGTTAGTATGCATAGTTGGAACACTCGTCTTATCACTCTTCCTTTATGGCTCGGAAGCTTGGACTCTTAAAGCCACTGACAAGCAGAAAATAGACGCTTTTAAGATGTGGTGTTCGCGCCGAATGTTAAGAATCCCCTGGACAGCGTTTCGAACCAACGAATCGATCCTAAAAGAGCTTAAGATCGAAAACAACAGAAGGCTATCTACTAATTGTCTTCAAAGGGTCCTGCAGTATTTCGGTCATGTAGCACGCAGAAACCCTGACAACCTGGAAAGATTAATGGCCAAGAGGATGAAGCCCAAAACGGTGGTCTGACCAGGTTTTGCAGCAGCTTGATATGACGGTGAAGGCAGCTCTGCATGAACCCACAGACTGGAAAAGGTGGAGAGAAGCAGTTAGGAGACTTAAGAAGAGGCATACCTCAACACTGAGGGAACGACTGAGGAGGAGGACTGCTGAGTAGTGCTTTTTTTTTTCAGGAAAACAATCCTGTGGGATAGTTAAAAAGGAAGAAACTATGAGATTCAGTTAGTATTCAATGCTTCCTCTAAAGTTCCTCTAAACACTACTTATCATAAATGAATACGTATTGTGGTTCTACGGTAATCCGTTCAATTAAATATCTCTTGCTGAACTAACCTCAGTACAACTAACCATATTGAAACCACTACAAAATTTATTTTGATTAATCCAGTAGATACAACTTGCATACGAAACTACTGTTGGTAGGCTCGTTTCGTGCACGACATAGAATACAAAGCAATACCGAACTATGTCCTCATGAAACACGAATTTTCGCACACACACACAACCCTAGCTCAGTTTTACCGCACACTCATGCTTCTATAAAATTTATGGTGCACACTTTTGCACAGACTATAGCAACATAGATCTGTGAGGGGGACACCGGGCCCGGCACTGGTCAGCCATTTCGTGTCGACGAGATTTATAACCTCTCTGTGCGTCCGCGCGCTTCAGTAAGATAGGCACGTTTGTTTCTGACGGTTGGTAGCATATCGGTTGTATGTGGTGATGCTTGAGGCTTTATTAATTTTCTTGCCAGTAGATATATTTAAAAAAGTTATATTCATGCCTTTCGAGGGTCTAACGCGAATACCATTTTAAATGCTTTGTAGTTATTTAAGCTTAACTATTAGAATTTTATTGAAATATTTTTTGGAAATAAAAAAGTAGTGCCAAATTGAAATGTCCATAGGTAGGGTGGGGTATTATTTCAAAATGCACGGGGAGGTGGGGGAGATGGGGGCAGGCGCGGGTCAGCCTTGTTTGTCTATCGCCGCGCTTTCCCATTCACCGGGTGAATTTTCCGAAGCCCATTGCGCTTCCGTCCGACCACTGCCCCCTCCCTTATGCCCCCTTGCCCCCTTTACAGCCTACTTCGCTGTATTTTTATTAACGGAATTATGGCGCCTGAATGAGTAGTGCCTGCTTACCTTGATTAGGTACCGCGTTAAAAGCACGTATATTGATTTGTAAAGTTTTAACGAGTTTATATATCTACGTTTGTTCTTTCACAGTTTATTAATGTAATGAAATGTTTAATGAAATTACTTTTAAATTTTAATAAATAGGTTCTAATTTAGACATATATTTAAAGTGTCCCGCTAACCTTTAACAGTTCAGTACCATTAAGAATTTAGAACTAATACAGTTAGAAACCCTGTATGGCAATTGCACTGCGCTCGTCGCCCTGATTCATTATGGTTTTGAGTCTTAAACCCTAAGAGCCTACTACGCGAACGAACTCTCGGGCAGTCGCTAGTCTAAATTAAAAATTAACCGGTATTTCTCCTGGTCATGCTTTAACTTGAGAACGGCTGGAACACACTCGCTAATTATTTTTATGTTGTGTTAATTATTGTCAGGAGAAGGTTCTTATGAAAGAAAAACCAAGAAAAGACGGGAGGTTAAAGCGAGGCCGAAGTCCGAGCCTACGCGAAAGAAGTCGCAGGCAGTCGCTAGTTATTAATAAAACTAATATTTATTATTAGTATAAACGCATCCTATCAGCTCATTATATAGTTACATTATTAAATGTTTTAAACGAAAAACTCATCCTCAAATATAAAGCCTTGTCTACACTTACTTCTTCAACTTGCGCAGTCATTCCGTTCGGCTCAGTCAAGCGATAAGTATCGAAATTCAAACACGTTCGAATTTGGAACATTGATGTATGGATTCACAACGTTGTCTGTAGGCGTTACCGGCAGAAGGCTGTGATCAGAAACTCATAACGAACACGTCATGTCTTATCGTAGGCGAAACAAAGGGCTACAAAATTTGGATTAGTCATAAAGTTTTCTTTGTTTTTTAGATTTTAAATTATATAACGTACATATTTATTCATACATAGGTAATGTACGTCCTTCTTATTATTATAAATATTATACTCGTAGTAAATAGGCTACCTATAATGATCATTATTCGAAGTAAACAAATTAAATACTTAATTAAGAATAGAATACGACCTATGTACTTAAACCATAATCACTAGCCAGATTACGCTTCTTCCGTTCAGGGCTAGCCCTTAATTATTTTTGTATGTCTTGTACTTTAAGCAATTTATGCAACGTTCCTTTTTTAAGCACCGTTGTATTAGCCAATGATATAAAGTAGTTAATTCAAAATAGAATTCAGGCCTACACACTTAAATCCCAACAGGAAACCAATTATCATCTATTCTATCCCTACGCGCCCAATACAACGAAACCAAAACTATAAAGAGCATGTTATCTCGAAACTAATGGCCCCACGTTGCACCTCTAATTTGCGTCGATGGCGAGCATCGATTTCGGAGTTCGGTATTCAAAACTGCATTCTTGATTAATGCCGCTTATCGGATTGTTGCACGAATGTTTGCTTGTGTGTCTTACCCTATTTTTTATTGTTCCTCCATGCCTTTAAAGGTGTATATGAATATAATTGTGTTTGTTTCGGTCTCATTATTATTTCCAAATTTGCGAACCATTAAACAGCTCGCAGTGAATAATAATTATTGGTTTCGTATATTCGTTATCTGACGCAATTGAGGAAATAGGGCATATAAATTTGTTTTCTTTCAATAAAAGAGTATTCTTATTGACAACGCTAAACGTTTCGGCTTTAATAGTAATTACGTCACTCTAGATAGTTTTAGTAATTATATTATTTAAACTCTATAAATAATAATATAAATAAATAATAAATAACTTTATTTACATAATCAAGCCTTACAACTAAGTGCCATATAAAAAACCTATTTTTAAACAATACGGCAGCAGCTGGATACAGTTAAGTGTTGGAATTGTTGTTCCCGAAACTAAACATAATATTTATTACTTTCGAGAACAACATGATTACTCCATGCATTGAAACATAAACATTGTACGGGTTATTTAAGTAGATAATTAAAAATTCTTTATATATTTCATAGTATTTGAATAATAAATATCGTGAATATAAAGTGATGCAATAATATTAATAAAATATATAAATATAGGTATTACCCATTCGTATACTGTTTGAGTTTAACATTAACCAGCGATTGTCCGGGTAGGACAGTTAGTAACATTAATATCAGGTTTTAATAATCATGCAGATGGTGTGTATCAAGCGATAAAACATGGTCGTGTATAGAATGGAAAGTATGTGAAAATATGAAGTAAGTACGTAACGTCATATTTTAAAATGTATTTTTATTTAACAAATTTTCTGTTTCATCGTTAGTCAATTGGAGAAGTCAATTGCGCATTGCTCTGTTTTTGCATTTATATTTCGAAAGTGCGTATATGTCAATGTTTAAATTGGCAATATTATAAAGACGGGAGCTAAGCTATAGTTCCATAGTTCTTGATTGAATTCTCCTCATAAATATATTATATTTACGTATATTATATATGTTTAATATAATTACCAATTATTGCATACATAGATCAAGACAGAAACATATTCATAAGCAAGCGCCGAAAGTTGAAAGAATTCACAAAATATCGATATCGCGAGAACAACTCTATCAATTGGCTGCGAATCAGTCATTGTTTGAACTGTGAAACCGAAATCATTTAAAAATGCACCAATTTCAACCACCTCCCATCACATAGGGCTACACATACGCTGCACATAAGTCGGCAGGCTGTCTGTCGCACCGGAAAATTTCCCCTATTGAAATATTCAAAACTTTTACAAACTGAGGGTAGTCACGAGACTGACCGACGAAATTCGGTTTCACAGCGACCCGTGCAATAATGCACTAGGTAACACAATTAGTGTGCACGAGCCTTTATTATGCTTTTAATGTAATGACTTGTTTTGCAGGGATATACCCACATTTGTTATAGTTTGAGATTATCTTTGATGAACAATTTAAAAAATTGATGAAAGAGCATTCAGACTTGAATCGTAACAAATAGTCTGCAAACATTTCGTACTCATCAATGGTGAAAGTTTTTTTTTGCGTAGAATTACTAATTAACTATTTATAATCGCTGAAATTTACAGAGTGGGAAATGAAAAGAATATGGGTTGCTTATAAAATGTATTTTCTTTTCTAATATCGTATCCTCATGTTATATCCTACCTCGAACAGCCTTACGTCACAGGACTCTAGAGGTATATACACATATGACATAAGGGCCGACGCACACGTTCGCCTGATTATTCGAAAAGTCATGTCCATCCTGCCAGTCTATTCGGCGGACAAAATACGGAATGCGCGAATTCAACCGGTTTTATCCGGTGTTCAGTTGCCAGTGTATCCTTTGCTTTACATTGAGAATGCAGCTGAGATTGAATTGCGTTGTTTTTGTAAGGAATTCGTATTTATCATAATATATTGCATTTTATTGACAGAATTCAAGTAAAATGTATTCACTTATTAATATTTTTTTATACTAGGTTCTTACATTTATTGTTTGGTTTCATTGGAGAGCATTGGAAAGTTGCTATTTTTAAACAAAAACTTACAATGTGTTTTTTTTATATTTACCATTAATGTTGATTTTAGCTCTTATCCCGTGCGAAAATGCCCGTGGCTTCCGATGGATCTGCAAAAGAAGAATAAATAATTTTACATAAGTTGTAGAGCATTTTCTAAATCAAACTTTTACCCCACTACTCAGATGGAGGATTATAATAATACAGGTTCACACACTGATACCCCCCCACTAAGGTTACTTGTATCACGAGACATGGACACCCACACAATATAACATTACAACATCCAAGACCAGAGTACAAAGTTGCAACCTTGCAGCGTAGAACTTGTATTCAGCAGGGCTATTATGTATCTCAGTTGCTAACAAATGTTGATAGATATCTTGAAAAATGGCGGTTCTTCGTCAGTCATCAACTTCCTAACATTTTTGCTTACTGGAGTTGTCAAAACTGACATAGAACCGCCATTTTTCTAGATTTCAATCAACATTTAGGTAACTGATCTGTAACTGTCTTGGGCAGGCTTGACCTCGTAAGGAAAACGTACTGCTTGTCTTGCCACTTGTAGTATTCATCCTTGATACCATAAGTTATTACCATAACAATTTTGTTATGGTAATTTGTTTTACGCAAACGGCAACTAACAAAAAAACATGTTGTATAATGATAACACGTTTCTATAAACAAGCCGATAACGTTTTCTATCCTTTTAATTCTAACCCTTTATTTACGGTCGAAGGTAAAGTGGCTAGAATCGATATGTGTAATCGAAGGCACAATCGACAACTCGATGGTTTATCAATATCGATCAATACGGGTTGGCACGTGCTCGGGCTTCCACCCGGCACCGTCTATACACGACACTTTTTTTATTACTGTTTTCCTTAATTGATGACCTTTGATAACCATCAAATGTGATTCAGTTGGAGTAAGTATTACATTAGACCTGGACGACCTGGTCTGAAGGACAGCTGCCGGAACACACATTTAGGGTTTTCTTGACAGCTTTTTAATTGAGAGAGCTAGTCGGTGGGTTCCAGAATGTTTCCTACCACCACGACGTGGTATTTATCGCAATGTAAGCTTCAGCGAAAGCTCAAGCCCGAGTTAGGCAGACCCAGTGACTGTCCTATGGACGGCCAATCCGCAAAACCCTTAGCTGTCATATAGATGATAGCATAAGCTATCATGCGATCAATAGATTTTGATGCTAGCGTACTAGACTTCGAACGGCAATGGGCTCTTTGAAACAGCTGCTGGTAACAGATTTTCAATACATTGTCAGGAGCCTGGTGACAGATTTTCAATCTTTGGGTGCAAGTGTCCCCTGGTGTGTACCTGGAAAGTGTTCTTTAACTTTAGGAAGGTTTTCCACGATATGTTGTATACCACGAGGGTCTTCATTAAGAATCAGTATTGATATCAGAACAATGCAATATTGATTAGGTTGGTAGACTATTTAGCAAATA
This sequence comes from Selenia dentaria, assembly GCA_917880725.1. NCBI lineage: Eukaryota > Metazoa > Arthropoda > Insecta > Lepidoptera > Geometridae > Selenia > Selenia dentaria. The sequence goes on along the minus strand of OU862895.1, from coordinate 9,424,863 downwards.
AAAATACTACTGGACGAATAAGAGTAAAATCCAATCTAATCACTAACCTAAATAGTTAGTTGATAATAAAAAATAAAATATTTCTTGTGTAACATTTGATTCAATCATCATCATCATTAATTTCATCGTCCCCATTTCACTAACGGAAAACCAGATAGATGATCGCTAATACGATAATGTACGAAGAACGATTCTAAAGGCCATATTCCAGAAGTACGCTCAGTAGTGAATCTCAACTTGAGTACTGACGTGCGATTCTCTAAGAGCAAACATCGTGGCATCGCTGACAACATCCGTGAAACAAATGAAGAGTTGTCAAGAAACTTTGGAAAAACAACCTTATGTACAAGACCGATATCTCATATAGTATTTGACATCGATAAATTATTACAGAATCACACGACAGATCTGAGAAAATTTTGTTTGGTATTATCTGTCAAATACACGGATCTAGGAAGGAAGCTCCCTTCTTAGATCCGCGGTCAAATCTCAACTGTGTCTTTCTGGAATATCGGCCTAACAAAGTGATCAAGTGTACCATTATGGTCGGAATTGTAGGTATACATAGAATAAGGAAAAATCACGTTTTAAATCTGAAGTCTCTTTGATTTAAGATACATCGTTTATGATTCGATTAGCGTCAAAAAGGGGAAGCTCAACAAATTGTTACAACTTCACCATAAAAGATTGCCAGGTGCGACGTAGGCGTGCGTTCTACATTGATTTTTTCATGGTGTTTATGGTTACTACACTTCAAGGGCCTAATTGTCAGGTAAAGTACAAAGGAAGCCCTCGATACAGGAAGTAATTTGTAAGCATGTAGGGTATTGAATTTGATTTATGTTTAGTAGTTAGTTAAATAGTTACATGTTGCGTACTATTATGAGACTGGCAATACCTGCCATAAATTAGGCGGGCTGTAAGCGCAGATTATTATTGTTTTCCATACGTTGCTGACGACTCGCCTCCTTATTGCTATCCTATAACCACCTTCTTGCGAAGCGATGGTAAAAGGTGAGGCTATTTTCTTCGGCTCCCGATTTATATGTAGTATCAGCTACCGTATTTGAAATGTTTAACAATCTACAACAGATGTTTTCTTATTCTCATCTAATTGAATGAACAAATTTTGACCGATTTATTGGCACTTAAACATCACAAAAGCTTACGTGCCCACATAAGCCTCATTGCGGATCATTTTGCCAAACTCGACAAAAAATGAAGAACGTTTTTGTTACAGATGTTTCATTTCGCTTTCTTTATCTGACTCCTGAGTTCTGATAAACTTTTGAGTTGATCTTTTGATCCGATCGATTTTAATGTCGATTTATGTAATGCCGGGGAAAGGTGTGATTCTGAATGATAGTATTTACCTGATAATATGTTGCGTTGGAAAATTAACGTCATTTTTGGATACTTACAAGTATGTGTTGTTTGGTGTCTTAGGATATTTGTGTTCAGTATATACATAAGCCTTTTTAAAACTTGATAAGCTTATTCATGAGCTAGTAAGAGATGCTTTACATAAACATACCTGTTCACTCTAAATACTGTATCAAGGAGAACTGTACGATTCATGGTTGTAAACACCTAGGCCGGGAACAAATACCTAATATAATTTGATATTATTAAGTTTGTCAAAGCACTAACACTTGCACGGCGCTGGAAGCCTACTACCAAAAACGAACCACGAAGTTTCGGTTGACGGATATCACGATTCATCATCATCACTATAACATAAAACACTAATCACTTTAGGTATCTGTCATTACATTTCATCACCCTTGACTGTAGTTGTGCTTGTTCATTTTACAGTAGGAATTGTGAAATCCGTCAACGGAATCTTCGTAGTTCGTTTTGGTAGTATAGGCCCTGACTCGTGGTCACAAAAGATTTAGCGAGGGGTTAAGTATAAGTTAGTTAAGCGGGTTCAAGTACCATCCGGATATATATGTATTCTCTCGATATTATTATAAAAGTCTTATTACACGGAAGAGTTTCATTGAAGCGTGAAAACTGGAATATGTAACATATAAATAATGTAGATTTATTATTGTTTTTTGATACATCATAACAAGGACTTATTTACGCTTTTGTGTTACACACTCACAAGGAAGTCCTCAAACGACATTAATATATTCACATTTCGCACACATGCGGGCGATACCGATGACAGCACCGTTGTGGAGAGTTACACATCTAACGCACGAACCAGTGCATTACAAATCCAGTCTCATAGGGAAGCGATGGTTCAGCGCTTGAACTTTTCTTTGCAGGCAGTCTCCGATTGGGGCGATGCCAATCTAGTTAAGTTCAATGCTGCTAAAACCCAGGCGTGTCTTTTCTCCGCCAAACGGAGCCCTTTCCAGCTGGCTCCTACTTTCAGGGATGTGTCCGTGCCGATAAGTAACCATTTCGAGCTTCTTGGCATCTCATTAACACCAACTCTCAATTTCGGCTCCTATATCGAGTCCAAAGCCCAGCTTGCCTCAAAAAAGCTTAGTGTTTTGGCTAAGGTGAGACAATACTTCACACCGGGACAGTTGCTTAATCTTTATCAAGCCCAAGTCCGGTCGTGTATGGAGTACTGTTCTCACCTTTGGGATGGTTCTGCCAAATACCAGCTGGAGACACTGGAAGCTATTGACAGGAGAGCCAAGAGACTCATTAACGACGACTACCTAGTACGCAAGAGACTCCAGAGTCTCGAGCATCGCCGCAAAGTCGCTTGTTTATCGGTTTTTTATCGGATACATTTCGGTGAGTGTGCAATGGAACTTCACAATTTGATTCCGCCATCCCCATTCTATAATCGGACATCCAGAGATACTCAGAAGCGCCACCGCTTTATGGTGGATATTCCATTTACCCGGACGAAGCGATTTACTTCTTCGTTTATCATACGAACCGCTAGGGAATGGAACACCCTCCCTGAGTCGGTGTTTCCGGTTAAGTACGATATGGGGGTCTTCAAAACACGAGTGCATAGGTATCTTCTGGGTAAGCGCGCTCCATCATCGATCGCATCATCACTTAGCATCAGGTGAGATAGTGGTCAAGTGCTACCCAGTTCGGTATAAAAAAAAAAAAAAAAAAAAAAAAAAAAAACACCAAATTGAAGGAACTATTCTTGAGCCCCTTGAGCTCACAATAGACCACCAAAATTGGTCTACTCGCCCAAATTACCAGTATTTCTCGTCCCGCATCCTCTGACCCCTGCGGTTCACTCACAAATTAACTGTATTTTTTTGCGAAGTCTCACCGGATATCTTTAACCATTGAACAATTTGTACGACACTCCCATGAATACAAAATAATAAATAATGTAATCGAATTCACCCTTTACTTATCATCGTCGGTGCATCAAAACACGAGACGGATCATGTCATTAAGGCGCGTTCACACGCCCACTTGCAAGACAGTTACGCGAGGAAGTGACGTAAGGATCCCGTCTTGAATGAAACGCACACATCTGAAACGTCTTGCGTGTGTTCGTGTGTGAATGAACGTACCGTACGCGTGTTTACGTTGAGATTGTACCCGGCTATTGAGATTGACGGTCCAGCCGACTGCCGCACAAACATAGCTTGATACACGACACTAGCTTAATTGAAAGACGTCCGTTATAGTTCCGGTGAATTAACAGTTGTTGACGTTGCTATTCCGTTGTCTAATGAGTGAATATGCCATGAAGTTGCACTCCACCGCGCTTAGAACAATTGGACTCGAAAAACTGTTAGTCATTTCCGAAACTGTAAGCAAATATGTAACGATGAGTGACGCTGACGAGGGCATTGGACCTTGTGCCAAAATTTAGTAGATCTATAATAGATCATATCACGTTGTGTTACGGTTGTTTTTTTTATCGTGCACGGTAATGTGAGGGAATGCTCGCGGGGTGCGCGGGCAGGTGTGATGCCGGCGTGCCCGTGCCAGATGTCTTGAACAAATTGCCGTGCCATACGGTACGTGTGGACACACCCTAGGCCACGGCGTGTGCCAAGTTTTAATTTTATGCTTGATTACGGTCGATGCCGAGCTCTAATTAATGGTTAGGAGATGAAGCTTGATTGGCGTCGCATTCGATAGGAGCATTGCGACTTCGTTCTTTATAGCTATTGTGTGCTCTGCTGGGGCAGTCTCGAAATAACCGATAACTACGGACATATTGGTCGTTATAGAATTGAATTTACTGTTGATTACTAGATCCACTTTGCTATGACTAGTTGCTCTGACCACAATCATACATGAACAGTTACTCGTACATGGGGAAATAGAAAACCGGAAATGGCGATGACCTCTCGTGTATTGTAGTTTTTTATGGAAACGATAGTCAGGTAAGCATTATATAAAAAATTAGATCTTTTTGCTAAAATCTCAAAAGAATTTATCAATTGATAATCACAATTTCATACAATGAATACCATTGAATAACTAGTATAGAATATCAATTTATCGTACCATGAGCTCTGACAGAAAAACAAAGTAAGCCATCTAAAGCTCCATTTGGAGAATTTAATAAGAGTAGTAGTTATGTAAACACTAGGCTGTAACATTCTTGCAATGCTCAAAATAACAGGTTCCAGACCGTAGTACTTAAATATAATACATACATATAATTCATTCAAATATAAATATATAGCCTATTATGTAACTTTTTTTACCTTTATGTCGTAGACGGTCGTGCGGCAAACTACGATGCTAGAGTAAAATAAGTTAGTACCAATCCGTCAAGCCGTACTGGGCGCAAGTTGTTATTGTGGTCTATACTCTTCTCTCTGTGGTCTCTATAAAACCTACAGCCAAGTAATGGCTAAGTTATGGGCTGATTTGCTACGTATTTCTTCTATATATATTCGTATAATTCTAATACTATATAAATACTAATACTATATAAACTATCGCTGCTGGTACTATAGCTATTTATATATTACTACTATATTACTGTTTTAAAGCCTTATTGCAGCTTGTGCTGGTTATAACTTGATTTTATTAGTGTACCCATTTAAACCACTTTTTTCTGATTCTGCATCTTAAACGAGTTACTATATATTACACTAGCTGCTCTCCGCGGTTTCACCCGTGCGATGATGGATGATGATGATGATGAATTTCATATAGCTTATGTTACTATGGGTGAATGTACTCGTAGCTATCCAATGGTGAAAGAATTTTTGAAATCGGTCCAGTACTTTTTGAGCTATTTTGTTACAAACATACAAATCTTTCCTCTTTATAATATTATATATACTAGATATATAGTATAGGTACATCAAGTACACACTCATTCAAAATATGTCGACTTTTCTATAAAAACATAACCCAGTATCTACAAACTTCCAATACACCAAAATTATAGAATTAGATCGGCAATTGTTCGATTGTTAAGACCCCAGCGCACTCTCCTAGCTATGCCACTGCGATAATAATAGCGCGGAGAAAGGGGTCGGGTGCACCTTTAGCTACGGGATGAAATGTCGCGTGCCCGGTGGTAATATGCATCTTACACCCTGTTGAAACAGCGGGTTGTAATAACTCCATACAATTATGGGTTCACTCTTTAGAAATCACGCTTAACTGTGCTTATAAAATGGGTGTAGCTTCTATACATGTAAGTGGAGGTGACATTTTATTATCGATTGAATCCTAAATGCTTTATGACTAGATAATGACTTGATATGAGTATATATAATAATGAGTAACACAAGTGCAATTTGAAAAATTTACTACTGACTTTTATTCTATTACTTTGGTAAAAATCAGTTATTGAAGTGTAACTCAAAAACTATCGGACCGAATTTGATAAAAATTAAATGGAACCACACGGAAAGTACCAGCTTTACAAAAAAAATATTTTTTAGAATTGGTTCACCCTATCGTGAGTTATGAGGTAAATATAAAAAAAATACAGTCGAATTGAGTACCTCCTCCTTTTTTTTGGAAGTCGGTAGAAAATAATGAATAGTATTTACTACCTCCGCGTTTCGCTTTAAAATATATTTTTCCCGGTCTATCCCGTTAAGAAAAATCCGGGATAAAATTTTCAATAATAATTAAATATAACTCATGTTACTCCGATGTATTAGTATATAATATAATGTAGCTTTCCTTAGGAGAAAGATTTTTTTAAATCAGTTTCAGTCAGAAGTTTTGGAGTTTATCCATTACCAACAGCGCTCAGCGGTTTTACCCGCGTGGTGATGGGTGAAAGTAATGGTGAGTTAAAATATATATAGCATGTGTTCATCAGGGATAATGTAGGATTCTAATGGTGAAATATATTTTCGAATTGGTCCAGTAGTTTTGGAGTCTATTCAATTCTTCTCAAAATCAAACAAATCTTCCCTCCTTTTATAATAGTATAGATAATGATATAATAAAAGTAATATAAAATGCTAATTGCACTTTCCTAAAAAGGAGGCAAGTTTGATATGGCGCTATTTACCGACGTACTTTATAAAATTTGCTACACATTTTAGGTACTTACCTAATTTTAAAGATCGAGTGTAATTGGTCAAGTAGTTTCCTAGATAGTAGCACCAGTAGTAGAAGTACTGCAAAAAAATTGTCGCTGATAAGACTATGCGCCCGCGAGGTCTACAGTTCGCAGAACTACTAGTTCATAAGTAATTATTATATTTATATCTATTATTAGTATATTTCAATATATATATTTTGTATGTACTGTATTTCAGTATATTATATACTAAAAGTAGATATATACCTAATATTTTTTCTGCTTCAAATACTTAGTTACATGTTGGTACCTAGTCACATTTTTAAACTTACACTGATACTATTCACCACTGTTTATGAAAATAAAATGCTTTCTAACCAAAGGTTGTCTAGAAGAAATCGCTTTAATCTGTCCGAATCAGCAAGCCTCATTAGAGGCAAGGTTCATTCATAAACCTATTGTTATTTTTTGTCCTGATGCGGACAGAAGCGATGATTTCCGTCAATGTACAAATAAAGAGTTTTCTATCTATCTAATCTATCTATCTAAAAATCTATTATAAAGGACTGACTCTAAACCGGCTTCCTTAGTGAATGCTTACAAAACAAAAAGCATTATCTGACAACATTTGAAATGTGTAGTCCCAGCTTCCGTTGATTAATTAGTCAGTCAAAACAAGATTCTATACTCGTATATATTATAGATGACATTCCAAAATGTTAATGTAAAAATGTAAAAGCTAAACAGATGCGTAATCGATATCCGCATGGATTTGCGTAGAACCTCAGACCATAACAATACACAATTTACGTATAAAAATAAGGGTGGAAACATAATCCAGTGAAGATGCTCATAACTTTAGTTTCGCCACTGGTGATGGTAAGCTGCGTACCACATCTGCGGCGCGTGCGATTGCCAAAAGATGCGAATGATGATCGTACGGATGATGGATGGGTGTCTTTATTTTGAATATTTATTGGGTTTCATATCTATTAAATAATTAATTAATCTTTTATACTCTTAGTTTATTGTTAACAAATGAATCTAATATTTTGACTTAAGTTAATTAATTTGTTAGTAACATTTAAAACTTAATCTTAATTTGTACAGCACAATAAAACCTCGCTCAAATATGATTATTTCATTATTTAAATTTATTGTACTCGTATCTCATCATATACAATGGTAATGATTAAATATATTTGAACATTTATCGAATAGATATCACTACATATAATAAAACTGTAAAGGTCGAATTTCAGTACAAGGAAAAAATGCTAAAAATCGATCAGGGAGATGTAAGGAGTGAAATCGAACTAATATAGATTTTTAAATATATTTTTTTGTTTCTGTGTGTAGGTTTGTCTGTCTGTTTGTACGGGCTAATCTTCTAAACGACTGGACCGATTTGAATGAAACTTTGTATGGTGGTAGCTTATGTCCCCGGTCAACATATAGGATACTTTTGATCTCGGTAAATTAAGGAGCTCCCGTGGAATAGTTAAAAACTATAATTAAGCGTATCCCGCGAGGCCACGCGAGCGAAGTCGCTGGCTAGTAATTTTGCTCTCAGTTAAATGTTTACAAATGAATCTAATATTTTGAATTAAGTTAATTAATTAGTTTTTTTTTATATTATTATTTGTTGTAATACTAACGATTACAGCTAAAAAATTATCTTGATTGCTGTAGAGTTTCTGTATAGCACATTAAAGCCTTGTTTAAATGTGATTATTTTATTATTTAAATTTATTGTATACTAGCTGCGCTCCGCGGTTTCACCCGGGTGTTGATGGATGATGATGATGATGAATCAAAATATATAGCATATAAAGCATTTTTCAAATCAGTCCAGTGATTTCGGAGCCTATTCCATTCAAACAAACAAGCAAACAAATCTTTCCAATAAATAAATATTTTTAGTATAGAAGATACAATAAATAATAAAATAAGTTTTTTTTTGAATGAGATAGGTTGGCAAACGAGCAGGCAGCTCACCTGATAGTAATTGATCACCGTTGCCCACAGACATTAGCAATACCAAAGGTCTTGAGGATACGTTGCCTGCCTATGAGGAAGGAATAAGCTCTCTTCTTGAATTTATTTACCTAAAGTGTGTCTATTTGAGCTAATTATACGTTGTATTTAAGCAAATTATACGTTGGACATAAGCAAAGAAATATTTTACAATAACAATACTTTTATAACAATTCTTTATTTATATATATTATACATTACAATATTTCTATATCGTAATGTTCACGAATATAATAAATATTATAATAAATATTATTCCAACTAAACCAATCTTAATAAGTGTAACCTACATATAGTATTTAGTAGGTACTACCGCAGAATAAGTACTACAATAAAATCGGGGTCTCAAAGGAAAAGATGATCGGAAACCCATTCCAATTTGGAACTACGACTGGTATCGGTATCGATCGCGATGCACCCCAATCTTCACGCAGCTGCTCACGCGCAGGGTCAAAGGTGCCGTGGGGTAAGTGCGCAAGTATTGTACTGTACTTGGAGTGCGCGGGATTACGGCAGCGGCCATATTGGATCGATATGGACGAATAAAGTTCAGAAGACGAATGAGGCTAGAATTTTGGCGAATTTGTCGTTTGTATGCGAATGTACATGTTTCCTCGTTGTAAAATTTAACTAAAAGTTGTAAATTAAATATGTTTTAGATACAATAGTTATTTAAAGCAACCTATATATCTAATTTATACATGATAATGACTTAATAATGGTAACAATGAGGGTAGTTTTAGAGTAGTGTAGGCGAATAACTTCTAAATAATGAGTGCTTTTTTTACGATAATATCTTATTAGGCATAACTGCACTTTCGTAACAAAATACTAGTTTAAGTATTATTTATAAAAAAAATATTAGTATGTATTAGAAATTATTAGAAATTAATTTGTACTCTAGTGTACGACGAAGCAGGCATACCATAATGAGTAAACACCCCAAATAAAAGAGAATCAAAAATATTAAATTTAATATGGAAGTAAAGAAAATGTAGCTAAATAAATAATTAACATATCAGCAGTATGAGAAATTGCAAGTCCTATATTACAGAAGAACGTACCTGAACCTAAAAATGATAAGGAAAACTTTATTACAATTATATTTATGAACCAAGAAGTAATTTTCCTTTAAAACAATAGAAAAAGTATACCATCTGCATTCCTCGCCAACATAAGACCACCTGGCAACACTGATACCTATGATTGTCTTAGGCGCCACATCGCCAAACATAAAGACATTTGATACGCCCACAAAACACCATTACAAACCATATCAAAGCATGCGCACCGATTTTATCTTTACAAACACGTGCCTTTCTTCATAGCACCTTGAAAACTACGTTAAAGTATGAAAATAAGTCTCAAAATAGCTTGTGTCCTTCCCACTCATGAATATTCTTGGAAGGCATGAATGTCTTGAAGGTGTGTTAAGGTTATTTAAGTTTTAGTTCTCAAAGAATAAGATATACAATCGATTGAGTTTCAATTTACTACGAGTTGTAGTAAAGGTAAGGTGCCGGACGTAAGATCAGCTGTTCCAGTCATGGTTTACACACAGTAAAATAAGATTGTTTAACGAAAATCAACTTTAAACCAGCATTTCTTAAGACGCTTTCGAACAGAAATACATCAAGTTGTCGAAAACGATGTCGACAACGATGTGTTTGCGGTTCAGAAACCAGTATTGGTATACGATTTGTTCGTGCAAACATTTTTGACAGACACAATAATGGCCTTGCGAGGAGGAAAGGTCGTCTACTTGACAGTTTGAATAGCATTTAGAGGGCATATCCTTATTTTTTGCGTACAGTGTGTATTGAACTGATGTCTGAGAAGATAACGCACCTTGCCATATAATATAATATTTTCCGGGCGATTTTACAATGATTTAATACCGAAATATGTAATAAAATAATACCAAAAACGACCACCAATGTAACCTCTCATAATCCTCTAACAATACCGAAAAAAATACAAAACAAGTAAGAGCATTACATTCCTCTTATGATGGGGTGGCCCTTATAGACATGTGCGCACGCGCCGCTCGCAATCATAGTAATAATAACGTAAAAAATAATAATAAATCGGGCGAAGAATAAAGAAATCTCCCCCTGGCCTTTATCTTGCAAACAGACTTTGAAATGTTAAAGATAATAGGGGTCCACCACCCCAATGCGCGCGCGCACCTTTAGCGGGGGTTGCGAAGGGCGATATGACGCTGCGACACGCGTATAGTTTGGCGGTTTAGTTTGAATTTGGAATGGCGTCTTTGGATTTCAAATTGAATTGGGAAGAATATTTAAAGTGGAAATAAGCAGGTAGGTACATATGAATCCTATAACTTGCCAACATTGACCATACGTTTATTTTCACTCTATTCTAAGTGAAATCATAAAGTAAAGTTTTATCATAAAAAAAAAATCTTTTATCTAGAAATACATCAAGTGGCAGGGCCACTGCACAAATTTCAAGAACCATTCCTAGGTTTTTTCGTACATAAAGTCAATTTGCCCTTAATCACTTTAAAAATAATATACGTGCGTTTTTGTTATCTTCCCTTTCAAAAAACAATCAGAGTAACCTGTAAAAAGCCGTCTTGAAATTGAAACCACTATATGCATATTATTGCATATAATAGTGGTTTTGATTTCAAGATATTTAATTTAACACATGTTGTTTTTCTGTATTTTCCTTCGAAACGATGAAGAAATCCACCGTCCACGTTAACCAGTGAAAAGCAACTAGCAGAGGTTACAAGCATTTTAATCAGTCGTCCAGTGAAGGCCCGTTTCCATACATTGTCTTCGTCTGCTGTCTGCATGTAATCAAAGGACTGACTACAAAGCCTATCTCGTTTGGATAACGTTTGTTTTGTTCATGCCTCAGTAATTGGCTTTCGATTTATATCGGAGTTTGTAGCAGCTTTCTTTTTCGGGGAAATGTTATTTGTATGCCTTGAGCGTTTTGGGAACTGACACAAAATCTAATAGCTACGAAACGCAAACGTTAGGCCTTCGCAGTATGGAATCTGAGGTAGGCATATCCAGTAATATGCCAGATATTTTTTTGAAAATTGAGATATAGAAAAAGTAATCCAAGCATACTGAAAAATGTAGCATTTTGGAATTGCGGTTCAAAGTGCTATCGTAGTTATGATCGGTTAGATAACACAGTAATTAAAAAAAACAATCAGGCTTACTAATTGGTAATTGGTAAATTTGCTATTCAGCAAGCGATCTTCTTAGTAGACAATTTTCTAGTGGCAGCCCCTGCTCTAGGTAACAGAAAGACACAAACGTAACATCTCTTCGAATATGATACATTCGGGTAACAATTTAGAATATTTGCTCTTTAAAACTTATGCTTCAAATATTTCATTCAAACATCTCAAAATGATCCATTTGAAAGTTCAATCATTGGCAATAAAAAAAAACTCATTTGAACTGAGGACATGCGGGTCCAACATATGTTGGCAAGGTGCGGGTTTACAATAGAACTCTTCCACCGAAAGGTGCAAATTTGGAGTAGGTCATCTTTATTTTTTGCAGCTTTCTTTCTGCTATCTTACCTGCGTGAACACGTGTTATGTAGAGATCGCACTTAAAAGGTACGCTTGGGTAGATAAGGGTTAAATCTTTATACGAACATCTTGATACATAATTTACATACATATCATCATGTATTTACGTTATCAAAAGACTCGCCATATGTGTCCAAATCCTAAACATTCAGTCTTTACCAGTTATGTTTTTGATCGTACGGTGGCTACCGTATTGTCAGATCATTAAATAGTCGGCTTTTACTACAACTATACGTGATAGTAGGAAGAACTCTTAGTAATTGAACTAATTACTAAGAGTTAAATTAAATATATTCGTTTATAAATAATGTGCTGTTTTGAGGCCCAGTTATTAGTTATGTTAAGTAGGTATATTTTAACTTAAAAGGAAAGATTTTGAAATGCAAGAACGAAAGGAATTGCGTAGTAATAGGGACATAGGTATATTACCTACTATGCAATGCCTTAAATGCGTACGGGTAAAGCGTACAGGATACTCAATGCTTTTAAATAACATGGAAGAGAAGATACTTTTATAAGGACAAATAAAATAGAAGAAGAGAAAAAATTTAACAAGAATGTATCTTGCTACCTATTTCTTTTTCCCTAACTTTTAATTTAAAATCTTTTATTTTTTCCCATGACGGCACAGGCTACGCCCTACACCCATCTTTTAATTTAAATTGGAAATGTTGGTCAAAAATAGGGGTGTCTAAATCGTTTCGCGTGACACCAAATAGCTATCGATTATAGAATGCAGATTGAGGCACACTGACACTCATTATTACTGCCAACCTTGAATAGAGGCCATAAATCAATTCCATAGTGCTCCCAGTTTATGAATAAGTAATTGGTTAAATTTCCTATTTACATTTCTCTTCTAACTTCTATGCTGTTCCTGATCCAGGGTAGATTAAAAAAAATATCTTGAAAGATACCTATGGATGAATGAGTTGAGTTTAGCAGTGAGCAAAAATCTAACCCAAAACCGATCGCCGTCCATGGTACATCTTTGGAAACCATTTAAAAGTAAATTTATTTTTGAGAAACGTTGCAATTGTAACTAGAAGCATTTGTGGGGGGAAGGCTAGTGGGCTAAGCAATATTTGACAAATATTGCTCATTCTTCACATCAACCCTTATCAGCCTGTTTGTAGAGGAAAGTCTTTAAACAGTGCGTCCTTTCCTTCACGACCTTAAGCAGAAAATAAGTCTAATAGCGGGACTAGTCCAAAAATTTGAGGTCACTTAGTGAGCTATGGCGTTAGCTATAGTTATGAGTCTCTAAACGACACAATTTTTGAAGTAACAGACAGAGAACCAAAATAGTCTACATGCGACTAGCTTAAAGAATAAGCGTAGGGTTAGTGAAAAGTAGTTAGAGAAGAAAGTAGTTTTAGAACAACGTGATGCTTAAACTCAGGCAACCAACTCACATGTAGTAATTTGGTGGCGTAAAAATGTTTCCAATAAAAAAGCTTATACGATAACGTGGTTACTTTGTTCGAGGGTAGTTCAGAAGAGCGTGACATTTGGTGCCAACCCTTAAAGAGTTTTAATATGCAGTGTTATTAGTATAATGGTTTTTGATGCAATGCTTAATTTGAATTTTGGAGAATAAGTAGAGAATAAGGTTTAGTTTGGTGCTGTAAATATTTAACCCACGGAACAGAGAGGTGTTACAATTTTGACGTCTGTGACTGTGTATGTCCGCGTCATCGAAATTTTGAAATAAGGATTAATTTTGATGCGATTTTCTTTATTTATATATGCTAAGTTGTAACCTAAGTTAAAGTCATACACACAATTTAGCCAAAATCCGTACAGTGTTTTCGGCGCTTAGTGGCCGGTACAATATTATACAAACACATATCGGTATACAAACAAACACACACATACAGCCAAGCTATTCCTTACGTATAACCAAACACACATCATCATCATCATCTCAGCAGTTTGAAGTCCAATGCTGAACACAAGTCTCCTCCCTACATTTACAGATTGACTGGCTGCATCTAACATCGTCTTGCGACCCACACATAATAACAGACGACGAACGACGCAAGAAACACACAAACAATCGCATTAATAATACGGGTTATGGTAATCAAATAAATTAATGTAGTATACCAAATTGTCTTCAAAATTCAAAAATTCAAAATTCAAAAATTATTTATTCAGTTTAGGCATCATAGACATTCTTATGAACGTCAAAAATTTTTAAATGATTCTACCGCTGTCTTCGGAAAAGAACCACCGCCGAGAAGAAGCAGCAAGAAACTCGTGGGCCATTATTTTTTCAAGTCTTGTTTCGCAAATAAATGTTTAACACGTCGATAGGCCGGTTTTATCGGCATATTAACACGTGTACAAGATCGCGATAGTTGACGTGACGGAAGCGCATAAAGCACGGGCAGCTTCCGGCCGGAGTCACGCATTGAGGAGCTACATGTACTGACCGCACAATAATTACATTATAAAAATATATATCATAACTAGCAACCCACTCCAGTTTTGCTAGGAAATTAAGAAAACTAGAAAGCTAAAAGTATAACTCGGAGAAAAATAATTAACCCGTGCATAATATGTTACCTCCTTTTATGCTTCACTGCAGTCGGGTAATTATGTATCCAGTGACACTCACGCCATCAAGACAAACGTAATGACCTATGAATTATCATTCTCGGTGCAGCCGTTAAGTACTCGTAGTAACGAGTGGACATCGGAACGGACATTCATACAGGTGCCCTACTCCCACCTCTTAAAGTAACCATGTTTCAACCTTACTATTAAGTTTGGTACAACCACGTCATATAGTAAGCTTAAAATAAATAATGGATTACGATAGACAATTTGATGACGTAGTATCAGATAATTCACTCCATTCGCGTACTTTGACTTGACTTTGACATTAAGTTTCATTGTTCTAATGTCAAAGTTTTCATGAGACTTTCATCTCTTAAAGTAGTCATATTGCATACCACTTATATTGCTTACCGTTAAATTTTGTTCACCGTTTTGTGTCGGTGGGAGTACGATAGAAAGTATTATTATTCTAAGCTGATTACAAAACGCTCCTGATATATGATAGTTTCGTAAAAGGTGGGATTAGGCCCCAGGTCAAAGACATAACCCTCCTTTTGGGCTTCGCTGCAGTCGGGTATAAAGAGGTGAAAAATGTGAAGTTTGTTTTTTCTACTTACGTAATAACTTTATTAGGTTTCATTATTGTCACCATCATGATGGTGAAAACCGCATTTTAAAATCCATTGCGTGGAGTTAACGAATATGTAGGTGAATATACAGACAGACGACTATATATCGATAAGGATATTTATTGTATTCATCTAGAAATTTTTGCTATATCTATACTAATACTAGCAAACCCTGCGAACTCCGTTTCGCCACCAGATGGCTTCGTTTTATGTAACATTTTGTTTGGCGCCATCTACTTAAAATATTGGTTTGTAGTACATGCTATGTATCAGAGATGGCGCTGTATGTAAAAAAAGATTTTCCCTCTTTTCTTTTTAAATTTTTCCTAAATTTTCGTTACCATAAACCTCACGGAGCCCGAGACCTTTCCAACGAATGCAAAACCGTGGAAATCGGTTCGTGCGTTCTGGAGTTATAGCGTCAGTAAGGAAAACCCGACTTATTTTTATATAGTAGATTATAAGGAGAAAAGATTTATATGTTTCTAACGAATAAACTCAAAAACTACAGGACCGATTTTATAAATTGGTTCAATATTAGAATGCTACATCAATCTGTGAGTAATATATACCTACAATAGGATTCATAATCATCATCCATCACTACGCGGGTGAAACTGCGGATCTATGCTACTCACTAATAAATGCGACAGTATGGCAGTGTGAGTCTGTTGGATTGGTAGTTTTATGGCTGTCTTAATTTTACGGAAAGTTTACGTAAGTTATACTAATAAGGCTGTAAAGTTATAAGTGCTCGTAGTGGAGCTTGACTTGGCGATCTTAACCGATCAACAAGTTAAGCAACACTTGCTGCGGTCAGGACTTAGATGGGTGATCGTTAGTGGCATTATTCAACTGAGCGATTTCGTGCTTCGGAGGGCACATTATGAAGTCAGTTCCGGTTGTTAGGTCGAGAGCCTTCGGGCAGCCTGAAAACTTCGACATGGGTTGGCCACTAACCTATCCACCAAGCCCCACTGGGCCCGCGTGGTGGATTATGGCCCAACTCTTCTCTCTGAGAGGTAGGCTTGAGTCCCAGCAGTGGGAACAAAATGGGCTGATTATGATTATAAAATTAATATATTTATTTTATAGGTTATAAAATACCTTTTTCTGATCAAAACATGTTCCTGATGGGTAGTCGTTTTCTGCACGTAGAAAGCCATGGGTTAGGTTTGTAAAATAACAAATAATTACATATCATAACAAGAGCTTTATTAGTGACTATACTTTTCCATCTTAATGAGGGCATGCATTTTATAGTGTAGACTAGTCATAGGCATTTTTAAAATCATATTTTAAAATTGTAATGCTTTATATCGATATACACATCGAGCACAAATAATATCGATACATAAAGGCAACACACCTATATCGCTTACATAAAAACAAAACAAAACGGAAGTCGTTGTTATTTTCCTGTCTGTACTTCAACAGGTGTAATGAAATTATTGTAAAGGGGAAATGTGGGAAATCATTGTTAAGGGGAACGCCGGAAACAGATCCGTCAACAATAATGTCCACGCCCTATACTTTCCACACATACCTTAACACAATATCTGAGACTGGACTATATGACACGTATAGAGGCATACGAAAACATTTTAGGTACCGTATTAGGTTCTATTATAGAAATTTCAGTATTACATAATGGACCGAGCGAAGCGTCTCTGCTTTAACTGACCAAATTGACTTTCATCTGTCCGTATGTTTATTTGCGGCGCTATTTACTGCCGATTTTGATTTACTTTAGTACACACATTAAGTAGCTGACTTTAAAAAGGAATTTTGAATATGAGGATAATTGGTCAAGTGGTTGCCAAGATAATAGGTTGTGAGGTTTCCCTTAGACAGAAGTTTAAAGACATAAACATTCTAACTGTTGTCTCTCAGTTTATCTATGAAAATCTAATGTATGTAAAGAAAAACATTAGCAGTTTTGATAAAAGGAGTGATGCTCATTCCATCAACACGCGAAATAAGCACAAGCTATCCGTACATGTAACGCGTCTCCACAGAATAAGTCATTCTTTTATGGGACAATGTATACGATTCTATAATAAAGTTCCCAATGTTATCCGAGCTTTGCCTATTAATAAGTTTAAAATTACTATTAAAACTAAACTCTGTCAAAAAGGTTATTACAAAATTTCGGATTACTTGGAGGATAAAACAGCTTGGGACTGATCACTCCAGGATCTATCTACTCGTGTACTAAGATGTCAAAGTGTAGCGTGTCTTGCCCTACTGATACCATTATTATGTTCTCTTTTGTAAGGCAACACACTGGAGCTAATATCTGTAGTACCTAAGTAAAAATATTGTAAAAACATCTATGTAAAAAGAATGGCCCCGAGTTTCTTGCCGCTTCTTCTCGGTAGGCTCTATATATTTTGGAACGCGGCGGTAGTCTTTAAAGTACATTATAATGAAAAATTGACGTTCATAAGTGCGTCTTATATGCCTAAATTGAATAAATGATTTTGACTTTGACTTTGACTTTGAGGTTTAAAAACTGGACGGTTTGGGTTATATTCGGCAAGAACATTTGGTACCGTCTCTGATGGCTTAGACTGCTAAAAATTGCCGCTCATAAGACTGTGTTTGCGAGGTCTACTGTTCGCAGAACTACTAGTAATGTGATGTGTAATATGGGACAACATCTACACAAGGTCTTCAAGTCCAAACTAGGCAAAGCCTGCACCTATTATACTATGGTAACCTGATGGTTGATATATTTATATGAATGAAATAAGAAATATTTTATTGACCTTATAACAGTGTTCAACTAGGCACGTCATATATATGTACTCTTTATTGAACACCTTAGAA
Organism: Selenia dentaria; assembly: GCA_917880725.1. Taxonomy (NCBI): domain Eukaryota; kingdom Metazoa; phylum Arthropoda; class Insecta; order Lepidoptera; family Geometridae; genus Selenia; species Selenia dentaria. Next base: position 9,406,760 of record OU862895.1, on the reverse strand, counting down.
TTAAACGATCATACAGTTATACAGCTTAGAAAAGTGTAATAGTAGGCGGTCTTATCGCTAAAAAGCGATCTCTTCCAGACAAACTTTGAATGGAGAGGAATATAACAGCGTAACAAAGGATGGTGGTGTACACATAGTATAACATTAAGTAGGAAAAAATGTTTAAAAGATGTATCGACCTACTAATTATTCATACTGAGATACATACTGATGAAAAATAATATATAACAATATATATATATATATATATATATACTTGTAAAATATACCTACATATACACATACATTAAACATTTTACAATATATACCTATATAATTGCACGATGTTTATGTGAAAGGAGTTATAAATATGTAACAATAAAAAAATTGAAAAGTTCTAGCGAGAGAGAGATAAGCTTTAACATAGTTACATTTCTGATATTTATCTTAAATCTGTATGTATGTGCACAAAATTGTGGATCTTGCTCATGACATTTATACAATCCATCCTCAAATTAAGATGAGATTCTCAAATTGATTTCTTCTCAATCAATTCTCAATTTTTCCAATGTTCATGATAAGCTCATTTTGTTCCTACTGCTTGGATTCGAGCCTTCCACGATGTCGATAAAAAAGAGGGGGTTTGAAGCAGTTTATCTCATAAGCAGCGATTAATTTAAAAATAACAAAAAATAATGTGACATTATAAGACTTCTAAGTACACATTGACGGAATTAAAAACATATTTTAACATACTAGAGTGCATTAAAAAAAATCAGACACACCACTTCATTCCACCTTTAAGACAGTTTTTCTCTTTATTCACTATTATATTTGTTATGAAACACATTTATCATAAAATAGCAATTTTTAATACACATACATTGACAGATTATTTTTTTATTTAAGATAGCACATAATTTTTTTATGGATTTTTAACGGTTTTCAAGATGCGCTTGCTTGATTTCAACTAATTTCAAGTAAAGGAAAATAAGAAAGTGTAAGTGTAGTACTGACCAAATCTGAAGTACCCTCTTTCAGAATAAAATCGTTTCTGTACTGATACAAGTAAGGATGTTCCCATCATCTCTTTTTATCAACATTACACTCGTAGTCTATTTAGGCTGTTTAAAACGTGAAAAATTTCACAAAGGAAAATGCTAATTTAATTAGTTAATCTTTAAGTCACCTTTTTAGTTCTATAAAAGAGTATAAACATGATAAAAAAGATTGAGCGGATATAGCAGGTACAGAACACGATATGTAAGTAGTATTCACAAATACCTGTTGTCTATTCATTGCGCGAGGAAACAGCAAGTGCCTCAATTGTGTTTCTTTCGTTATACGATATCATAATTATATGTTTCCGCGCGTCTCGTTTGTGGCCGGCGCGCGAGTGGCATCCTGTCTTTAGCGCGTTGTTTGTGGAGCAAGTCACAAGTGCGAGCTATCACAGAACAGGTTGGCGGGTAAAACTCAATAATGGCTATCGTTGATTTGTTTAAATTTCCTTAATTTGTATTTTTTCGAGGTGGATTGTTAGCTGTTGAGTGTTCGTGATAGTGCACAAGTGCAGGCAAAGTGTACCAAATCCTGAAACAGTAACAACTGTTTTTTTCCTCACTAGCCGCTGACAAAGTTGATGCGCTGAACTACGTGGCTTAGACAGGAAAGTGACTTAATGGCAGACTTATTTATACGACTGTGACATGACTCTGATTACTTGAACAAAAATTACTTGATACTAATATTTGTATTAACATAATTAACTTGGGAAATAGTACAAAACTACGAGTAAAGGGGAAAAAACTACAGAATAAAAAATATAGCTTCGATGATATGTGTTGGTGTGGATAAGTTTTTTTTTAAACCATCGATTAAGAAATGTGTACGACCATATCAATCAAGAGTGCGTTAATATCATCTATAGGTACATATCTATCAACTTCGCTTGCTTGGAATGAAGCAAATGGTTGTTAAAAAAAACTATGATTAATAATAATATCAATTTCATTCCTAATTCTACTATTATGGAACGGAAAGGAAGCACAATTCAAGAGGATGTAAAACAGGTTCTGGAACAAGAAAGATCCTTGTACCCAGATACCTGTTGCCTATTCATTCTGTGAGGAAACAGCAAGTGCCTCACTGTGTTTCTTTGTATCTAAGCTACGCGATATCATAATTATATGTTCCGTAAATCTCTTTTATGGTAGGCATGAGAGTCGCTTCCGTTTTCTGCGGGTAGAAGGTGGAATAAGTCTTAAGTGCAAGCAACCAGAGACAAACCTTGAAAAATTTGCCAGTCATTGAAGATAGATACGATGTTATACTGCTAAAACACTGGCTAAAGTTAATTTAAAAAAAAAAGTGAACTGCTCTATACAAAAAAACTCAAGTACCTATAAAAATATATTACTACAATGTAAAGAAGCTTTTTCATCATCATCATAATCAGCCCATTTTGTTCCCAATGTTGGGACTCGAGCCTTCTTCTTAGAGAGAGGAGTTGGGCCTTAATCCACCACGCGGGTCCAGTGCGGCTTGGTGGATACGTTAGTGGCCAACCCATGTCGAAATTTTCAGGCTGCCCGAAGGCCTTCGACATAGCCTAACGACTATTGTCCTAAGATAAACATCCGGGACCGACGGCTTAACGTGCTCTCCAAAGCACGGAAGCGTTCAGTTGAATAATGCCACTATCGGTTACCCATCCAAGTCCTGACCACAGCAAGCGTTGCTTAACTCGTTGATCGGTTAAGATCGCCAAGTCAAGCTACTGGAAGCAGTAGCTTTCTACTTCCGCGATTTTCTAAAACTTTTGATATAAAAGTATTTAAAAATAAGATAATGCCTGTATACCCTTGAAATAGTATGCAGTTCAAACACTATAACGAAATGGTATTCAAATCTAATATAAAAATGTGCATCATGTTTATTTTTGTTTGTTTTTAAAGTTTTTGGTATCTCAGTATTTCAAAATAAAAATAACATCATGAATGTATATCCTCGAAATAGTATGCAGACCTGATCAAACTGACTCACAAGAAATACTCATAGTACTCAAACGTAATATAATGATATGCAGCAAGTTTTATATTTCTTTTGTTTATTTGTCTAACGTGCGCATGCTTCCTGCTTATTACTTGTACCACAGCAAATAGAATGTATGCTCTTCAACTGAAATGGGTGACGCAATTTACATTGTTTTATTGCCGTGAAACTTTTTACTGTATTTTAAAAGAAGCTTTCAATTTGATTATAAATTTCTACCTAATGCTAGATTTTGGATGTGTGGCCGTCTTAACTCAGGCTTGAGCATTCTGTGAAAAGAACATCGTCAGGAAACTCAGAGCATAATGAAAGTCCATTCAAAGCAAAAAATCATTAACCATCATATCGGACGCAAATCTACTCATTGTATAAAAAGAAATACTCGAGACTCAGCAAAACCGAGCTGTAACTACATAATATGTCATAGTACGGAAACAAGGAAAACAGCTAAAACAATAGATGCGAATCGAAAAGGTAGATTTCCATTGATTATAACCGATTTTTTTAAATTGGTAAATGACGAGATACATAAAGTCATTAGTGAACACTTAAGGGGCCACCTACTCGTAGTTTTTACGATCATTTACAATAGTGGTTTTAAGTTTTATTTAAAGTTTCTATATACACTACAATATAGTAAATATCCCGTTAAAGTTAACTCTTGCAGTCTGATCAGTTTGATTGAAAACATGTCCTTAGATTCTGCACCACAGCAATCGTTAAATGCTAAACATAACTTATGGATCTGGGAATTACGATCATAAACAGTTTTGCGATATTGAGGGTTAAGTAATGAAATGGGATAACATGGAACTCTAAGGACCACTCTAAAACTGTAACTATTCAGTAGCCTAGGGCAATGAATACAGTGAGTAATATACAAAAATGTAAGATCTAGTCTCATGTCTGTGGTTTTTCTAGGGAAGAAATCTTGAACCAATCTAGCTTTTTAACGTATGATAGTTTTTTCTTAAAAATGTATGGCGGCATATGACAAAATGCTACAGGAATCGTTTTCTATACGTCCTATTCTGAGAATGTGGGTTGCATAATGTGATGTCAATACTAACGGGCAATATTCTAGTATATACTTCGTAACAAACTGTTGTACAAAAGGATTTTAGCATGATAGATTTTAAAAATTTGACTATTCTTAGTTATAAAGCCTAATTTTAGACACTCGCTTTATAGTGTGCTCTATGTGAGGTATACATATTTTTTTTAATCAAAGATCCCGAGGTCAATTAATTGGTTAACCACGCGTAATGAGTTAGCACCTCCAATATGATTTATCTTTAAGTTGAATTTAGGGAAAGCTTATAGAAAAGCAAAACTTTACGTATAAATTACGTATTTAAATATTATGGTAGATACCTCTCAAATATCAACAATATGTCAAAACATAAAACGAAGCGAACGACATAAATTAACAAAAAATACTGTGCATAGGAAGGATCCTTCAAGCGACAGAATTTTGCACGGATTTTTTAGTGTCCTTGAAATGAAATCACTAATAGGTGAGAATACTTAGAATAATCGCATTTTTCAATATTTTCAGCAACAATTGGGTTTTGGGAATTAAATGGTAAAACTCCATCAAATATTATATATTTTATTCACCGTTTTTGGGTATTTGGGAATTTTGCTTATCTCTTTCAAACCTTAATTCCTAGAGATAGGAACAAAACCAAAAGTGTTTAAACCTTTACCTATACCGTGATAATCAAAACAAAAGATTTATGAATGAAACGCACGTAAATTTATGTCTCTGGGACGCAAAGGGTTAAATCGAAAACATACGCAACTAAATTGTTAATTCAAAATAGACAACTTTGATTCACAGAAAATGTTTAAAGTCTAAAAAGTGGAATAGAAATAAAATAGAAATCCTAGCAATATTTCTGAATCTACCCAAAAGTGTCGGATACGTATCAACTCGAACTCCCGATATCCAAGATAAAAAATGCCATGTGAAATCGAATCATATGACGTCTTCTTATTTTTATTCGTTGCCGTTACAACGTCAGGGTTAACGCAGGCAAAATTGGAAAATCTTTTCAAGAGCACAACTCGTTACAGGCAGCGTGATAGGTTTGAATTTAACAAGCTATCTGTGGAAACTAATCTGATTTATCAAAGTAAAAAAAAATATTTTGGTTTTAACCTATGCGCTCTGTAGTTTAAGTATTTTTTACAGTATCAGTGGTTGAGCAGAAACGTCTAAATTGGCAAAGTATGATAAAATTTAGGAAAATTGAGCACTGTCTAACAAACACGGTTTTATTTCTCTTTTATTTAAAGAAATAAATAAAAATTAGACTTGCTTTGTGCATTTTGAGGATGAACCCCCACAATTTCGCCAGTGTCATGTAAAACCATAAACTATCAGAATAAAATGTATACAATTATTAACAAACACATCCAATTAATTAAGCTCTCATCACGGTAAAAGCGTAATCTAAACCGAAATAGGTTAAACAAAGGCTGCTCTGTCTGTTTTAAAGTCGACTTGGCTCAGCCGAGCTCGGCTCAGCCAGGCATGGCTCAAGCGAGTCGGCTCAAGCGGCTCCGCGGCTCAAACGAACCATCCGGCTAATACTCCCGCATCTACGGTATAATGAGCCTCTCAAGTGCGCTGTAACTTGTTTACATTGTAACTTTATTGTGTTTTTTGCTCGGCTCTTTCTTTCCTATGTGACGTAATGATTTTTTTTCACCGCTCGTACTCTGCCGCAATAAGACCAAATCTGACGGTTGTCCTTTGTCTTTTAAAAGACTTGCTTTTTATTCAGATGTTTGTGAGGAGAGTTAATTAGATTATAGGATTGTGCGATGCATCGGATGCGCTGTGTGGTTTTTTGACATAATAATAATTCTTTCACACAACAAATACTTTTTCTTTTACAGCTCTTTTCTTTTCCAACTTTTACTATATTTACATAAGCATAGGGACCAGCATAGATATACTTCTTAATCGACATTGTATAGGTTTTTTGATAGCGACCCTCCGATAACTAAAAATCTCAGTATCTACTCCTTGCTGAGCTAAGTATTTGTGACGATTTGATGAGCAATCAGCATTTTTATCTTCTTCAGGTCCTGTGGCATATTAAAGTGTGTGTTGGTCAGTTTGTTCCGAGATCTCAAAACCCTGGGTCAGTGTTTTATAAATATCTAATTTGTTTTATGCACGTTTTTCTAACTTTTCTGATGAGAAATACTATTTTAAGACTACATAGTTCTGCTTCTGTTGTTTTCGATTGGTGGAGACAGCATCTACATGTTAAGCTCACGGCAATATGACTCACTGCATATGGCTAACTTAGCTAACATTTACCTACTTGAATGATTTTATTTGAAGTTCTGGTTCGGTTCTGGATGTTAGTTGTATGTGTGTGTCTTTGTATGTGTTCCATGTTAACCCTGAGAAATCCTAGTAGGGAGATTAGTGTGAAAGTGTTATTATTTACTCAACATTGTACACTATCAATCTAAGCTATAATGCTAATCTAACATTTTGGCATTTGATCAAATTAAAAAACTGTTTCGCTGCCACTTAAATACACGCAACACTAAAATTTTAGATCCGAAATCCAACACAGCGCAAAAAAGCAGCAAAATTGCTCATAACAGAACAATCGTCGAAAGTTGGTGCGCTGAACAAAAGTGCGGTGGTCGTGCCAACACAAAGAGACTAATCATTCTGTATGTGCGTACGTGGCCTCGTTTTGAACAATGTCTGCTCGCTGATTAAGAGGATTGTCTCCGTCGTCGTGCCTACGATATTAAAAGCGTGTCTTTACACTCTATCTAGGCTATTTACGTTGGTGACGCTGTTTCTCTGCCCTATGCTTGGATGTGTTCACGAAGGCAATAGCTTCATAAAGCCTTTATCTATCTGCACTTGTTTTATATTAACTTTTCTGTTTATCTTCTGTCTTTGCATATTTAGCGTACCTATTTTGTGTAGTGTGCCAGTATGAATTTGGATACTGATCGTTTCATGTTATTTGAACTTTCCTGGTGCTAAATCCAGAATGGTCCAAGCAAATTGAAATTATGATCATATGAATGCTTTTCCCCTATAACGAGCCTGCTGTGTATTTTTCTGTCAACGCTTATAGGTATACTGCCTTTCTCAAAAAATCGTGCAATTAATACAAATGATTAACGAATCGCTTAACCTTTCTTATGTTTACATTTATAATTGAAATGCGAGCAACGATAAACACTGTTCTTGCTAAATTAAGGCGATATGTAAACTTATTGCTGAATGATGTCTGTTTCTTTTATGATTAAATATGACGCCGCGGACAATAACGGATTTTCAGACTTAAATTTTCAATCTATTTCTGAGAAGATATGTTATTTTAATACAATTTTGAATAATTTACTACTTGTCTTCAAAAGTTAAGTACAATAATTCGGAGACTTTTCGATTAAAAGAACATAGGTACACGGACTGTCTTTACCAAATTAAAAAAAATTTCTTACTCTTCCTGTACCTTTACTACACCAAACATGTTTTGAAAAACAATGACAAATGTCTTGTAGCAATTAATTTTCTCGCACACCACCTGTAGTAGATTATTGATAAGTTTATACCGTACAGGGAAAAGTTTTTTTATTCCCTCCCTCAGAGGGCTGGAGTGAATTAGAAAGTTGGGAGGAAATAATTTGATGTTACAAATAGATTTTGTATTGCTTTCACCGGAAGAGATTCAAGATTCCAATCAAATAATAGAACACCACTCATATTGATCCTCTCAATTATTATCAATTTTGAAGCACCTCCTTGTATTGAAATGTTCTAGTGTATGTAGGGATTATTAGATCCTTCAGTTCCACTACCAATGATAACCACAACAAATCTATGACAAGATACTGAAAGGCTAATTCTTGTGTAAACTGTTTATTAGGTGGTAGGCCTGTTAGGCAAGAGGCTGTCTTGGTTAGTAACACCACACTATCATGTATTCTGCCACGAAGCAATAGCGCAATTGAAATTACTTGGCGAAAGAGACTTAAATACCAATATCTAGGGATGGGAGTGCAGTGCAGTGCAACGATTGATTACAGTTCTAGGTAGCACTGCAACAGGCATGAGCAAACGTCGTATCAGATGCAGGAAACATACATTTTTTTATTAATTTAGGAGACGGGCAAGTCATTGGCGTGGATATCGTTACGTCTGCTTATGGCCGAGGATGAGCTCTATAGTTGGCTTTTTAGGAGTTCTGGACTACAAGGTTATTGGTTAATATGACTATTAACTACGTCTTTCAGTTTTACATTTGTTTAGTAGGTAATATTCCTAAAGTCCTTACTCTTGTCCTTTTCCCTCTCTTTAAAAAGTGCCGCCTGAACTGCATAGTGATAAAAAAACAAAGTTCATCGTCCTTTGAAGTGCCTTCTGTTGAACGCAATGTGTTCCTGTTTGATTTGTCAACAAGTATTACTTTCCAACGGGTAGGATTCAATTTCTTTTTAGTTAGTTTTTGTATTGATAGAGTGTTAGGCTATGGTATTGATGGCTTCAAAGTTGTTGCTTGATATGGGAAGTGACTATTAATGAATTTTAAAAATTAACCGATAGGTTCAATTAGGCACTATAACGCACCATAAGTAAAAAAATCAAAAGTCTCTTATAAAAATATTGCAATGAAAAACTAGGAAACGCTAACTTGCTACATCTATGCCTGAAACTATAATACCGTTTAACCGAAAACCTTGTTTCTATTATTTATATTCTATTATTGATATATATATATATATATATATATATATATATATATATATATATATATATACCTAACTCAAATATTATGGAACAATAGTGATGAGATTTAAATGGGACTCACGTGGAAACATGACTAATCCTAAAACAATAAAATCAAACAAATCGGCTAATCCCGTAAAAGTTTTATACGTAAAATATTCGCATTATAAAAATGTTCGCATCGTCTGGAGAATCACTTTTTTCATTTAAAGTCGGCTAAAAGTGCCAAACATAACTCTGAATTTCACATTTAAATTCCATCACCAGTGGTTGACAATCTTGTGAGTTATGCTCAATGATAGAAACAGGGTTTTAGGCGTTACATCTACGCCACGTCAATATTGTACAAAAGTTTCATATTTTTTAAATAATTACTTACTTTTTTATCATCGAGCTTAACAATTGTTTACATTTTGGGTACTATTTTTTGTCTCGTATATAATATGTAATTTCATATCAGTAATGATGTATACGTAGAGTATCGAGCTTGGTCACGAGTGGATCCGTAACATCCACTAGTGAGAATTCAGGTTCAGGGCCGGCATGATACAGTTTCAACCAGGTCAAATTTCCCTCCATACATTTTCCACACGGTATGGGGCAGCAGGCATAAAAACAATAAAATACAAAAAGTTTGCATGTCTAATACACAACTAATCGAGTTTCATTCATTCGCCTACTCATTCATCTCCGCAAAATGTCGGCAAAGGTGTTTGATTCCTAGGCGCACGCGCATCGCCATATGTTTATTTTTTTCTATTTCTACCATAAGTTGCCAGTTTACAAACATTTGCAAAAAAATGATGCAGCTCACATTTTTTGCATTTTACAAGGTGTTTTATCTGTTTTTGGTTAAGTTTTTGCGTATTACGCGTTTAATGGCTATTGTGGATTTTTGTGGTTGATTTGTTGGTTTTTATGAATTTCGATTAGTTACATTTTTTAAATAACATATTTATCCCTTCCACATATGCTTATATTGATTTGCTTTATATCCTTATCCGCGGTTAACGGTCTTTGTTTTTATAAGTAAAAAAAATGCATGTACAGATCGCGCGGCGAGAGTTTGGCTTTGACCTTCGGGTGGAGGGGATAGCTGCGCATGGGTACGTCTTCGATGTGACAGAGAGAGACAAGAGTCCTTCGTCCCTCTAGCCCCCCTGTGATACCCGATTTCTGATTTCTGCGCAATAACGGTCAGAGCCAAACTCTCGCCGCGCGATCTGTACCATATTTATAAATCCTATTCTATTCGCTGGAACTAAACATATAAAAAGGAGCTAATGGTTATGATGAAGCTTGACCTCAGCAATAAACAGAAGATCAAGTCGTGGTTACTCAATACTTAGATATATTTAGAGTTTAAAGGTAGACAAACGCGTATAAAGCTGGTTCAGAATCATATTGTTGTACTCTACTTCGAAAAAAGTACAAAAGAAATATTACGTCAAGTCTCTACAATAAGTTAAATAAAGGGTTAACCTAAAACAAATCAAACCGTGAAGAGGACACCCCCCACTGTGTCTTAAGATGCACATGTCGCGCTCTGCGGAGCGGAAAACACCCACTTAAGTAATGAGGTTGGGTGCGAGTGACAGAGGGCGATAATATGAGATATTCAAAAAAAATTTGAATATGACATTATTCTATGGAAGCAAAGTTAAGCAAACTAGCCGAGCCGTAGATACGCCAAACAATTTAAGTAACTTAGTTAGGATCCCTATTTTTTATTGTTGTATAATATTTCAGTAACTTACGCCTTACTTTAACCACTTACGGCTGATTGTTTAAAACAATCAGCCGTAAGTGGAGTAGTCATTTAAACATTTCTAATAATAAAAAAAAACAAAAAGGTTAAATTACTTATGCAGATATCGGTGTAAATTCGGGCGCCTATAGTGAAAGTAAAAATTTTTAATTTTACAATCCACATATACACCACATAATCAATAGTAAGACATCTATATACATATAATAAAGCAGATAATTTTTTTGTTGGTTCGCTTAAAACGTGCTAATCTCTGAAACTATCAGCCATGGGGATAGTATACATTATTTGGGCTATTTTATAAAGTTTAAGTATTAATAGGATATTTACAATCACGGAAAACATAGGTGATCCCGCAGCGTGCAGCTAGTGTTGAACATGGGTAGCTGTTTTCCAAAACGTTGTAACTTCATGGTAAAAAAACAATGAAGGATTGTTGGTCGATTGTATATTTATAAATAACTGTTTTAAACATAATCAACACTTTTATTGTTATGAAAGCTTTTAAAAAGTTCTTTAGGTATTTTATCTAATACCTCTAAAAGAATTTTTTTTGTATTTACGTATAATTATAACCTGAGTCTCGGAAACGACTCCAAAGATTTCATGAAATGTAGTATGCAGAGGATTTATGGGGTGATAAATCGATCTACAAGCTCGTAGCTAGCTTTAAATTTTAGAAAAATTCGCTTTATCCGTGTTTTCAGGTAATGCAATAAAAAAACTGTTACAATATCTTTAAGGCAACTTGACCTATCAGCTTAAACAACAACTAAACTGTTTTACCGACATAGTAACACTAAAGCTACTTGACAATAGATGGCGTTGTTAAGCAACACAAGCCAATGAGTGTTTGGTTTGAAGTTTGATCAAGAAAATCAATTGTTTACTTATGAACAAATCTCGGTCACCCAGATACTTTGAAACTTAAATTTAACCGCTGTAACTCTCACCGCGACTCATTGTATAAGCACCGTGTTTACACCGTCTTGCAAGGAGCAAGGGCTAAGGTAGAGGGGCGGTAGGGCTGTCACGCAATTGCTGTTAATTTGTTTTGATAACACGTTTACTTACCTTTGAATTGGTAATTTTGTTTGCATGTTTGCTCGGTTACATTTCCGGTGTACGTTACACGCATGCTACTAAACCAGTTGATTTCATAATCAGTTGAGGTCAGATTCTTGACAGTTATATGAAACTGACAGTTTTCTTAAAGTGAAATATATATTGTATATTTATGTACCCTATTTATAACTATCGTTTAATATGCATTGGTATATTACAATTTATATTTTAGTAGGTAATTTGTATGACCTACTTAGTACTAAAATGAATGCTTTATCTCGAAGGTATTTTTATCTTATTTTTTTTCTATTAATTATATTCTTTCTATACTCAAGGTAAAAATTATATATTGACAAAATGAATCTGTAAACTGTGGTCATACTTATTTACAATATACACTGTAATTGAAGTTGGTGTATTAGTAATTAATAATTTTATCTAGTATGTTTAAAGCGTTTTTTTAATGTGTTGTAGCTTTTGATCTGATTTAAAATGTATAAATATTCGTTTAGCAGAAATAACCGTTTCTGACAACCCTACCTTTGAGTTTTGAGGACGTTTATCTTAACATCCCTTTAAACAATTTGTATCAAACGATTCCGACATCTTTTAAACAGTCTAGTAAGATTTATACCGTATTAATAGGTAATTATTTCATTAGTATTTTTTGTCGGTTGCAGATGTACTCGTATATCGACAAAAATAATAATAAGAGACGAATGCTAGTTTATCACGTGGTAATACAATACTTTTGTATAAGAAACAAACTAACTTATTACAAAGATCCCGTGCGTTTTTAGCCATAAAAAAGAAAAAAAATCCTGTCCTACAAAGTATGATTGGATGTTATATCACATAAAAATCTTAAGTTTTTTCCAGGGCTATTTTAGGTTAAGTCTTATGAAAGATCGCTTTAATATTTTGGTCGTAAAAATAAATAAGAAATAAATAAATAAGTAAATAAGCAGACTTACAAATATACATACTTTCATAATAATGAATTTATTTATATGTAATTGTAATAGTGTTTGGATAGACGCATTGAGTGAATAACACACTGGTAGGGCTCTACATTTTTGTCTTTCTCTTTAATGTGACTCACTAAACAACAGAGTAGGGTAATCTGAGATATCAAATGGACTCTACGTTGAGGTAACCCCACACCACGCCATCTGGCGGCTGGGACTGAGACAATCAGATTGTAAAAAACAATTAAAATAGAGATAACTCAACATTTAAACTACATTTACTTTTTACTTTTAATTTAACATTTACTTCAATTCGGATGAATTATTTTTTTCTGTTATTGATTAAAAATCTGCTCTTGATATTATATAATTATGTACCTAAAAAGAGTTGTAAGTGTATTTTTTATTTTATCTTTTACATTTATTTATTTGATCTTTACAGAAAGATAAAGAGAAAAGCACCCAAACATTATTATATCAAGTTTCATAAAAATGAAATAAAAGTTTGTACAAAGAACGGCAACCAAAGGTTTTCGTATTGTAATTTTTTGTAGGTTGGCCAAATTGGCCTAAATTGTTATTATTCATATTTATTTAAGTATTTTTTCATCAACATGAAACAATGGGTGGTCTAATTGTGGACAGTAATCTCTACTTTACATTCAGTTGGAGAGTAAAAGTACACTGATACACATCGAAGAATTATAAATATTTTGCCTTTAAACCACATACTAAATGAAGTCAATAACCCAAAAGAACAAGCAAGTTAGGGTGACTTACTTGACCAGGTGCAAGGTACAGACAGATGGTGGTGCCTTGCGCGTATAGCAACTCTATTGTATTGTAGAGGGGTGGAATGCAAGAATTGTATGCTCTTCGCTTAATTTTGCTTGCAGTTCTTGTATGTAAATTATTTTGTTACTAAGCAAAATTTGCAAATTCTACTATTATTGTAAAAGTGATATAGCAATAAGATTTGTAATGCATTGCTTCAATTTGCGTTTAATGATAGGAATCGTCCAACCTAATGCAAATCCTAAGACTAAAGTCTTTAACCGGCATGTATTGCCAGTAATGAAATTTATAGAACGGAGTAGTGGTGTTTATTTGTGGTTTTATTAAGTAAGCTTACACTGACTGAATGGGCAATGGAAACGGCTATACTTGGAGCATCTACTTGCGATTAAATCTGAAACGAGGATACGCCGAAGAACCCAAGTCACTAATATAGCTTTCTGAATTTGTTGAAGTGGAAATATGCAGGCCATATCGCCAGAAGAACCAATAACCGATGAGGAAGTAAGTTTACTCGAGTTGCGACCATAAAACTAAAGAGGTGTTTTAGGTAGGCCTTCCAAAATGTACACGGACGACATCGGTGAGATTCGCGTGGAGCCGTGTGATGCAAGTGGCAATTAACCGTTCCTTGTAGTGTTCAAAGAGGAAGTAATATACTCAACTTTCCGCCGATGATGATGATGTGTCTGTCTTAAAGTCGAAACTCCTTATATACGAAATGGGCATAGCTGATAGTCCAGGGTAGATACTCCCACCTCTTATAGTAGATATAGTCATATTTGAACCTTACCAATAAATTTAGTACCACCACGTCAATATAACAAGCTTGAAAAAATAATGGATTACGATAGACGTTTTGTTGACGTATTATTATCAAATAGCGCACTCAATTCGCGTACTTTGCTCTATTCGGGTTGGGCATTATATCTATTGATCCTGGAACACGCCATTAGGATTGATTTCGTCTAAAAATGGAACACGCCGTAAATAGTATTGCTATTGAAGTAATATGTTCTACCGTTTTGTGTCGGTGGGAGTACGATAGTAAGTATGATTATTCTAAGCTTAATACAAAACGCTGCTGATTTATGATAGTTTCGTAGAAGGTGGGAGTCCCCCAGGACTGACGTTTCAGCTTAGGCTACTTATCTACACCATAAAAAGTTTGCTCTCAGGTTATTAATTTATTATTTTCCATGGAACCGCGATCACAGCACATCGGTCTTTCTAATGGTATATAATTTTATGCATAACGAAATTTCATGTATTTGGGTTATAAGGGCGTTAATATGGCAGAAACCCAACGTAGAGGAATATGGAACAGTTCTCCATAGTCTTCCTGTACAGGAAGGATAAGGAGCAGTCCTAGATCCTGATGCCGCCCAATTCTTGTACCATATGAATTTCACGTCTTATACATTAAAAATTATTCGATTGAAGCAAAAAGGGCGCGTGCTTTCAATTCCTACGCCAGGTGTGAGACTAACTGGAGAGGTCCCCCTCTGTCATCCCACATAATAATACTTATTATTACAACTCTTTATTATTTCTTGTTTTAATTGTGCCCCTTACTTGCCTTTTACTCCTTTTGTTCGCGTTTAATGGCTTTTATTGTTTTGAATACTATTTAATGCGAGACGCGTGCCGGCTGCGTCTGTAAGACTCTTTTTTGTCTTTAATTGTTAATTCTTTTTGCGCTAGTTTTGTTTTTATTTCAGGTTCAGAATTGTAGTTATATTAGTATTTAGTAAGTACCCAATAATAATAAGTATTTTTACTTTGTACTAAATAGAATCAGACAATTGTAATGAACGTGCAAAAACGCTTTTTTAAAGACTAATAATTTCCTAGTGGTGGCTTCAGGAACTATTAAATGATAAAATAATATTCAATAAATAATTTAATAACATGTACAATTTGAAAAATTTAATACCGACTTCCATTCTGTTCAGTTATTGGAGTGTAACTCGAAAACTACTTGACCGAATTTGATGTCTTTTTGATGACTTGAAATAGTCTTTCTAGGTATTAGCATAGACTCTAAATTACAATGGGGTCCTCATATTGATGCACTATCTGGAAGACTGAGCTCAGCTGCATATGCGGTTCATAAAATTAGGCAATTGACAGATATAGCTACTGCTCGACTGGTCTACTTTGCTTACTTCCACAGCATAATGTCACATGGTATCCTGCTGTGGGGGTCAGCGGCGGACATAGAGACAGTTTTTATATTGCAAAAGCGGGCAGTTCGAACCATCTACGAAATGGGTCCCCGCGAATCCTTAAGACAAATGTTCAAAGAAATTAATATATTAACTCTTCCATCTTTGTATATCCTAGAAAATATAATGTACGTTCGTAAAAATATAAAGAAGCCTAGAATAAATAGTGATATGCATAATATTAATACTAGAAATAAGAATAGGATAGCTGTATCTAAATTTAGACTCACGAAAACTAAAAATAAGTCCTTCTTAGGCAATTGTGTACGTTTCTATAATAAAATCCCGAAAGACATTACTGAGCTCACTGAAGGGAAATTCAAATTACGTGTCAAAAATATACTAATGAAAAAAGCCTATTATAAATTGAGTCACTACTTAGAAGACAAAGATGCCTGGAAGCTTTCCACTTCTGCCTAATAGCCAACTATTGAATAAATTTGTTATTTTAATACTACTCATATGTAACCTCAATGTACAAAGACTTAAAAAAAATGGCCCACGAGTTTCTTGCTGCTTCTTCTCGGCGGTGGTTCTTTTCCGAAGACAGCGGTAGAATCATTTAAAAATTTTGACGTTCATAAGAGTGTCTATGATGCCTAAACTGATAAATAATTTTTGTATTTTTGAATTTTGAATTTTGAATTTTGATGAAATTTAAATGGCACCACACACGGAAAGCACCAGTTTTCATACAAAAAAATGAATTTTGAGAATCTGTTCACCATATCGAAAGTTATGAGGTAGGTAACAAACATTTAAAAAAACAGTCAAATTGAGTACCTTCTCCTTTTTGGAAGTCGGTTAATAATGATTATATATTATTCATGCAGTAGAGTAGTAAGAAAAGTATAGGTAAGTAACTACAATTCAACGTTTGCATCGTTATGACTTATTTGTCTAGATTATGAGTACTTTAAATAAGCAATTAAATTTAAATGAGTATTCATTTAAAATAAATTGCGAGAAACAGATAACAAGAAAAGTTAAGGTCTTGAAAGACAATAAAACTTTAAAATAAACTATCAGTATCGAATGTGAACCCCAAGATCTCGAGATGGAAGTTAAATTGGGAAATTCCTCCACGACCGCGTGTGTGATTGCCTATCGAAGCTCTTGGAATGTCTTGTGATCAGGACGAGGTTGGACGCAAATTATGTGGTATTTTCTTAATTGATTTTGTGTGAGACGTTACCAAAATGATGTAGGTCTTTTTCTACCGACTTCCCAAAAAAGGAGGAGGTACTCAATTGGGACTTTTTTTTATGTTTGTTACCTCATAACTTTCGACTGGGTGAACCGATTCTTAAAATTCTTTGTTTGAAAGCTGGTGCTTCCCGTGCGATATCATTTAAATTTCATCAAATTCGGTTCAGTAGTTTTTGAGTTAAACTCCAATAACTAAATAGAATGGAAGTCGTTATTAAAATTTTCAAATTGTACCTGTTATATAATCAAGCGACGACGACCTGTGATGGTGTTGGTAAACTCAAACTGAAATCATTTATTGCTTATGTATCAGTTCATATACAATACAGGACTTGTTGCCTATGGTTCACAATAAGTACATGTCACGTATTACCCCCTGGGGGTGTTGCAATTGTGCAGTGAGGACCAGTCCAGACCAGTATTTTAAAGTATTATCATTAAAAAATTCGTCAATATTATAATAACAATCAATCAATCAATATACTTGGCGATCTCAACCGATCAACAAGTTAAGCAACACTTGCTGCGGTTAGGACTTGGATGGGTGGCCGCTAGTGGCGTTCTTCAACTGAGCGCTTCCGTGCTTCGGATGGCACGTTAAGCCGTCGGTCGCGGTTGTTTGTCTTAGGACAACAGTCATTAGGCTTTCGAAAGCCTTCGGGCGGCTTGAAAACTTCGACATGGGTTGGCTACTAACCTATCTACCAAGCCGCACTGGGCCCGCGTGGTGGATTATGGCCCAACTCCTCTCTCTGAGAGGAAGGCTCGAGTCCCAACAGTGGGAACAATTGGGCTAATTATGTTATGTTATGTTATGCATTATAAATTTAAACTGCCATTGCTTTGGTACCGGAACTGGTAAGCACTATGTATGCCCATGACCCATGACAAGTGCAGTACCACCCAGAACTGCTATTTATCCAGAAATAATTATATTTACGATGTTTATAACGTACCGTTCGAAGCACGTCAAAGTCCTTACTGATTAATCTATCAACATAACTGATCAAAAGATATGCTAATATTGATGTTAGCGAAAAACTCATCGTATGACATTAATTACATTGTATTGTTCAAATTTAGTTATTGTAAAACAGACTCCATTAATTCCCACAAGCATTACAATTAACTTTTCAAATTCCATTCAGCCTTATGTACAGGTGTACCAACCTTAACGATGTAATTGCCGTGACTTCAGGAAACGGAAGTGGCTCTGGCCAATGGCCGATTGTTATGGAGCGCGATTACACACATACAATGTTTGTGTGTATGTGCAAGATGAGATTCCGGTGTGGACACAGGATGTTGGACTAAGAGGGGAATTAGATAATGGTATGATCAGTTCATTTTAACTCATGACTTTTAGCTTTATAACAATGGATTGGTTTTAGAAAACAGATTGATGAATTGATAGATCAGGGTAGAAGTATTATTTCTGGGCTTTTACATAAGATCGTTTATTGTATTCTTTCAATGTATACTCAAGACAAACTGACCTTTTTATAGGATTATATAGTTAGAATATCGTTTAAAATGATATAAAACCCGTACCTACATAGGCATTTTAGTCTCTTTCTCGATTGTTCACGTTTCCAAACATTTAATTTTTAAACTAGTTGTCTTGTTTCGTTATACATCACTTTCATTGTTCTTTTGTTAATGTGCTTAATATGTTTTGCGTGGACTTTATATCGACCGCATAAGTACTACAGCATAATTAAGTACCTAGATCAACATAATGGAGACAAAAGTACATAAAATGTACATCGAAACATTATAACTCGTATCTTAGTACTTTATAAGATCGAAACCACGTTGCTGTAGTAGGACAGAATCGTACACATAGATAGATAGATAAACTCTTTATTGCAACACCACATTATAAATTACAATTAAGTTTCACAATGAGCGGACCTATCGCTCAGAGCGATCTCTTCCAGACAACCATGCACGGAAAGAAATATGTGTGCAAGTAACGGTGGTGCATAAAACAAGTTCAATATAGAAGACTTATAAAATTAAGTTACAACATACATTATATATATTAAACATATATAAATATATATATATACAACAAGAACAGTACAGCCCCCGGCCACACCCGCGTGTCAATTGACTATCAGACAGGACCATTTTTATTTGAAATTTATTATTTAAGGTCATCATCCTACTACGTTATAAATTTCAGCTAAATCGGTTTAGTAGTTCTAACTTGACAAACTGTCAAACATCCCTTTATCTATACGAACAGACATAGACATATAGACATAAATAGATTCTTATTTATTATACTAGCAGTTCAGCGAACAGTATATAAATGGCATCGCGAGCACAGTCTTATAAATGGCAATTTTTCGCAGTCTGAGGTCATCGAAAATCAGAAATAAAACAATACAAATGTTAATTTCGACAAGCCTTTGGTCAAATTTGTTGGCACGAAATGTTCTTCACAAATATTAACAAAATCATTCAATTTTAAACTTGACAACCTATTATTCTGGAAACCGCTTGACCAATTATGCTTATATTCCAAATTCCTCTTTATAGTGAGGTACCTAATGTGTGTAGCAAATTTTATCGAAATCGAGGTCGGTAATTAGCGCCGCAGCAAACTTCCCTCTTTATAGGAAAAGCACCCCCCTACTGAAAAGTCACCTAAGGCAAAAAAAATCGTAATAGTAGAAACATGCATACCAAGTTTTGTCAAGATTGGTTGAAAATTGCGACCTGTACCGGAGGACCAACACACAACCTAACAAACATACGGACAGAAAGTCAATTTGGCACGAAAGTTAAAGCACGCACACAGAGACGCTTCGCTCGATCGGTCTAATACACTGCCAAGGAGCAAAAGGCCTTTTTTTAAATTATTATTCACTATAAAGTTTTCTGCCTTGCGATTCTCTAATGATTCGTCGATAGATATAGATATCGCCCTTGTACATAAATTTGCTTTTCCAACGTTCATGTCATCTTGTCATTTGTTTCACGGATGTCGTCAAAGATGCAAATATGTTTGCTCTTACGGCCGTTTTCAATAACCTATCTGTTGTCGGTTTCCCCTACTAGAGATAGATATTTGACACTATTTGTATGGACGTTATGTCAAATTTCTATCGGTAGTAAGGAAAACTGTGGATAGATAGAATATAGAAAACGGGCGTTAGAGAATCGCATGGCTGTTTACGTTTGACTATACATCTTACCCGAGTAGCAGTAAAGGTGGATATGATGATATACGCACTTAGCCACTTACTCAAAAGTACCACAATTAGGTACGTTTATTGTAATTTCCGCCTACAATATGCAAAACAACTTTTCATCGTATAAGTTTCCCCAAGCCTTTCACATAATGACATGCAAGACTTTAACATACTCAGCGCGAGTGTTACCAAAGACGGCGTAATCACTTTACGTAGTGTTAATGCGAAAACTTTAAAATTCTTCGCGTTTCAGATTTGCGGGTGGCGACGCGTGCGGTGCTAGTGCTTAATTTGACGTGTAATATATGTAGACATACGGATTAGTTTTGTGTGTGTACCTGCTATGCGTATAGTATTGTTTTAAGTATAGATGTATTAGTTTAAGAATGTTTATAGCACTGTTTTCCGGATCAAAGCACCCATTTGTTAAGCTATGTTTAAGTATTATAAAATGCATTAAACCCCGTTGAAGCGTTGCGTGTGAGAGTATAAATATAACAGTGTTCGCATTTATTATATCAGTTTCATTGTTCGTGAACCAAAATATAAATAACGTAATAAATAATATAATATAATAATATAATAATAATAATAATACGTAATAATAATATAATAAATATAATAATTATAATGCCTTAACGTATTAATTAATAATAAAAATTTAGTGTTTTAAGTTTATATGTACTAGTTTAGGAATGCATATAGCACTGTTTGTACCCATTCGTTAATTTAAACTATGCTTAGTAGAAAATTCATTCAAATCTGTTGAGGCGTTGCGTGTGCGAACAAATATCAGTGTTCTTATTTTTATTATATCAGTTTGATTGTTCTTGAACCAACATATAGATGAAACAGGCTTAACACTGTTATTTATATTTATGATGAAGACAACTTAATTCAATATCATTTATTTTTATGAGATAAGAAAGAGAGTTTGAAAAAATTAGTAATAATGACATGTTTTTTCAAAACATACCATTAAAATGTAAGTTTTTACCCCCTTGCATTGTAATAACGCTCTATACATAATTACAGTATAATTTCCCGTATGTTTCCACTATCACACCTCGGGCATTCAATTTGCGAAGCGTCTCGCGAGCAATTTACGCCTTGCGCGAACTTAGCTCATTGTGTGAGGCGACGAAGGCTTTTCTTTTGTGGGAAATCGCAAGTCAGCGTGTTTTGTCCCATAGTGTGAAAGGTTATACGTGGTTTTTTAATTGATCTGTAATATTTATTTAAAACTCATTGAATCTAAGTCAGTTCAGCGTTTCTTAATCTGTTTATCATTTGTTCTACACAACCAAACCATCTCAACGTATAGTTCTCAATTTTATCACATTAATTGATTAAATCTATCCTGTTTTCTTTCTGTTCTCACCTTTTCTCTAAAACTTATATAACACTTCTAAACGCTGTTACTATACTGAACATGTGAGTGATGTTTCTTCTTCCAAACTCTATTTCAAACCATTGTCACTCACCACGGCAATTATCTAGATTATTCGTGTTGTCTTAGACAATCACCACGTCAATAACCACCCACCTATAAATGGTTTTTCGTGTCCTCTAGACAATTACAGACTTGTAGTTACATCTGTGTAAGAAAAAAATCCTAAAAAGTTTAATTCACAAGTCTACGTTCTGAGCCTTGAGAACGGTGTTACGTCCAGACTTTCTACGTTTGTAGAGTGTGATGTGTTTCACTTAATTTCCACCAATCGTTCTCCTTGTAATTTCTTATTCGCGTCTCCTTCGATTTTATTTCCTTGATTTTTTTTCTTTGTTTATATTTTCTGTTCATATATCTTATACAACTTCAGTAAAGTAAAGTGATATTAGATATTTAATGAGACCCAAAATTAATACATGTTCTCTTTTTATAACCTATATATTGGCTGCGCCTTGCGTCTTTTCCAGCGACGAAAATAACCTATACTTTGTACTGTAAAAAATACCGACATAAAAGTAATCCTATGTATAGTAATCTTCCAGGACCTAATTCATCAAATTCTAGTCATTTCAGAACCGAGTCACAGAATCAATACCTACAGATTGAGGAATAATAAATAGAGATCAATTAAATACATATATCTACGCATAGGTGGTACACTCCTTGGCCCGTGAATTCACGTCCCCGCACTCCACTCTATAACTTAAGATTCAATGTGCGAGTTCACTAGTCGATCGAGAACACAGATATATATGTACAATAGATAACGCAAATGCGTGTACTTCCCGTGTCGTAACCCCGACCAAGCGTCAAGGTTGGTCGCCGCTACATACAGTCCGCACGCGTCTGTTGGAGGATCCGGACGGCCGCGAAAACGAAATTGCGTGATAATTAACAGCAATAGCCCAAAAATTTCGAGACCCCAAAGGCAAGGATATCTTTCCTATCACAGTTGAGTTGTTTTAAAATTATATTATGCAAAACTTAATTCACACGCTTAGTTTCAATACAAATCGTAATACTTGCATTATCTATTGTTATATCTGTGATCGCGTCGGTACAAGATAACGTTGTGCCAGTGACATAGTTGGTGAATTACGATTATGGTTATCCACGATTTAAAATTAATTTACTTGTATGGACTGCCCGGTAAATTAATCTTGTAAATACATATAATAAAATATTATAAAATAAGTTAAGAATAATATAAACATAACATAAAAATTCATTTATTGACATAAAAGAGTGTAAAATTTAAATTTGAAGCCTCTGGTCCTCAATGTAGCGTTACACTGTGATTCGAAGACCAGCGCCTGCTCCCATTTTTTTAAACCACTTAACTAAAGTTATGTCAAAACAGAAATATAAATGAGAAAGAGAAATGAAACTATCAAAGTTTGAGCTTGCCAATGCATACTAAGTAGGTACATATAATTGTATGCTTTACACATGTGTGTGTGTGTATGAGTAATAAAGAGGTAGAGTCACCAAACATTTATTAACTAACAATATTTGTATTAAATGTTTCGCAAACAAATATTTTCTGAAGTCATCATGAATGAAGTTAAAGCTTTCAGCTCTCTCAAAGACAGTCTCGGGGCTCTCCATTAGCGGGCGAGCTCGAGAGAGATGCGCCGATTAAGGACTTCACGGTAAGGTAGAGTCACTAGAAAACTTTAAACAGAAACTGAGATGGAAGAATGTACCTATTTTTTAATAGTAAAGGAAAGTGTGCTGGCCTTTATGTGGGCTGATTCATATAAAGAAGAAGGTTTTATTGAAATAACCCACATTTTATTACTTGGTGTCTGTTATGTTGTCATCTATTAAGGAATTATTTTTTTAAATTTCATCCCTAAGAAGGTGAATTGAGCGAAGCCGCTGGCGGTCAGCTAATCGAATTATAATTTCATTCTTATTGTATTTATTTAAAATGATATCTGTTTGGAAACATATTATTTTGTATTTAGCTACCTAATAGTTTTATTTGTTACTTTACAAACACTATGTTTTTACCAGTTTTCTTGATCCATTCTGATATTTATCATAATTTTAATCACGCAGATAAGTACATCTTCGGCAGGCTGTACTAACGTATGAACAGGCATACGCATGTCTTAAAGCTCGTCATCAAACTCCATCTTCGTCAGTTCTAAAGTACATATGCTACGGAACACTCACATACGAATATACTAACAAAATTAAAACCGAGCCAGCGTGCATGTATCATTACTTAAGCTGCATCTTTTTAAACGTTACCAGTAAGGCTGAATAGGCGCGACTCTTGAAACGGTTTAGAAAAAAAAATGCGAAAAAAGGAAACTTACGCATAGCGTTCTATTGTACGCAGACACGCTGAAGGTGGATCTCATTAAGAGAACGTTCGAATTAAGAACGGAGCTCGATGGAGCGGCAGTCTTAGCGATCATTACGTGCAATGAAACGTAGGTGTCCCGGTTTTTCATGTTTTTCAGTTGCGGGTAGGTTTTAGAATAGGTATTTTTTTTGAACGGGTTTCTATGTATGTAAAGAAGTGAGGAGTTCGTATGTTTCGATGAACTTCGGTAAAATATTTCGGTATATAAATGATGATAGAGTATTTGAATAGAGTTCTCTATGAAAGTTGCTACCACTCTAAACTACGAGTATGTAGGTAATCTTGAAGAAATAAAGTAAGTAATGTTTAAACAGATCATTATAATAGACTAGGTAGTGTTTGATTTTTTTTAATCGTGCTCGTTCGGACGGTTTTCCTCGTCCTGAAGTTTCTGGATGAACAGTGAAACACCTAAGTCACCAGTAGGATATTTGAACTTTTCTATTATGATCTAACTAGGTTTACTTCTAAGCCACCAGGTTTCGTAGAGTTCGTTTAACTCACATTCCCAATCCTAGCTATCCCTCAGCCTTCGACTCCAAAATGTTTATGTGTCGTGAGACGGATCGGGGGAACGCAAGAAGAGTTGAATTGTTTTTAAAGCTTGATCATTACATGCTTGTTTATATGTTTTATATAAATCAAACTTTTGATATCAATTTGTACAAAAATCAGGCGCGTAGGTGGTAGCCTGTGGTAGCGTATAATACCTAATACATTGTCTCCCAAGAGCTAGAGGTCGCCACTATCGGCGGAAGTCGGTATCAGACGGAAGTCGGTCCAGACGATATGCACATGTCGCGTCTATTTTATCTGTTTTGGACTTCAAGTCGACTTAAATAGGTATTTAACTGTTTCACTTTGTCGTTTATTTATATATACTAAACTTTATATAATATAATATACTATATATAATAATATTATATAAAACATTTTTGCAACAACGACTCTCTGTTAAATACTTTCGGAAAATAATGTCTATCGATCTCATAAATATTTATGAAACTGGTATAAAATGTATACAAACAATAAAATATTATAAATACAAAACGGTTTGTGAATTCTATAAATATCTTGGTTATTGTTTTGATGAATATTGATAGATTAAAATCATCAACAGGAAAATTAAGGATGGAATCTGAAACGGTTTCAGAAGTTTCCTTTATCATTTTTCAGTCATCATCATCATCATCATCATCATCATCTCAGCCGTAGGACGTCCACTGCTGAACATAGGCCTCCCCCATGATTTTCCAAAAGGAACGGTTGGAAGCGGCCTGCATCCAACGTCGTCATGCGACCTTCATCAGGTCGTCTGTCCACTGTGTCGGTGGACGATCTACGCTGCGCTTGCCGGTCCGTGGTCTCCACTCCAGAACCTTTCGGCCCCATCGGCCATCTGTTCTACGTGCTATGTGCCCTGCCCACTGCCACTTCAACTGGCTAATCTTGTGAACTATGTCAATGACTTTCGTTCTTCTACGGATCTCCTCATTTCTGATTCGATCACGTAGAGAAACCCCGAGCATAGCCCTCTCCATAGCTCGTTGTGCGACTTTGAGCTTATCAATGAGGCCCATAGTAAGAGACCACGTTTCAGTGCCATAAATCATCACTGGTAACACACATTGGTCGAAGACTCTTGTCTTGAGATTTTTCAGTATCACAATGAATTCATAAAAATCATGTTAGTTATATATTCAAAGTAATATAGGCTACTCTATGCTATAGGTTCCCTGAGTAACATGTGACATGTTTTTTCTAAGGCTATAAATTATTCATCATCATCATCATCCATCATCCTTTGATCCATCACCACGCGGGTGAAACCACGGAGCGCAGCTAGTATTATATAAGCGAGGAAATGGCTAGTAGACGAAGGGTCATTTGTTCCATTTACTTACGTTGCTAGTAGATTATTTAACTAATTTGACAGGCCTGTTGGTCTAGTCGTGGGTTCGATTCCTACCCAGGACAAATGTTTGTGTAATGAGCACGATCATTTGTTCTGTGTCTGGGTGTAATTTATCTATAATATTTATGTATTTAGAAATATATAAGTATGTTTATCAGTTGTCTAGTACCCATAACACAAGCTCTGCTTAGCTTGGGACTAGATGGCGTTGTGATAGTTGTGGAATATTTATTTATTTATTTATAATTTGTCATTAGTCAGGACGTAAATATATGACAATTATTTGTATGTGATTGAATACAGTACTTTAAGTATCACGATTGTAAATTATTGGAATAAAAATATTACCTTAAAATAACAGACACGCGAAGTAAGTTCACCAATCACTTGGTTGTTTACTGCGTCCGCATCGGAAGGAGGTTGTCTGAAACACAAAGGAAATTATTTTGTTAGGTATAGTACCTAATAAATAAAAATTCCTGCATCATTGGCATGAGTTTAACACTAACTCTTCTGCATTTCATGTTCGGTTCGTCACAGAGCTCTGTGCGTAGGAAGGTAAATGCATCTTTAGTGAAGCGAAACATCTTCTTAAATTCTGCGTCAGAGACATTCTATTCATGATCCTCTGACTTTCTCTGCAGAGCGATGTGCCTAATTTCTCTAAAAATATTTGTCATTTTACTCTACAACTTTAGGCCCGTTTCTATTTGTGACCTTTTAGGGTTTTTTACTATTGTATTTAACATGCTGTCGGTATTTCCTATATTATTATAGTAAACAAACAGTACATCTAAATATGTAGTAAAATTACCAATTTTCTAGCTACAAACTATTTTACCATCACTTTTTAGTTAGTACCACTTCTTTGGTAACACGTATTTTGTAATACGAGTTCAGCTGGAATTTTTTTTATGGCTGGGTTGCAGTATGCTCCTCCATCCCTCTCTCCGGCATAAAGTTTATGCAGGAAGTATATAGAATAAGTACACACATGCAAATCTTTCAACCAGAAACTCTTCGACGCGTGTTTCGCCTTTACCTACACGAGGTATCCTCAGGAGATGTTGAATCGTCGCTCGTCGGGAGGGAGGGCGGTGCTTATACTGAATCCTAGCCATACGCAATTCCATCCAGCGGAAGTGTTGCCTAAACTTTTCTAATTAATATTATTTTAATATAATAACTGATAAAATTATAATACACTCGAGAGCAATGAATCCGGGTCACTTAAAAAATGTTAAAAATCTCGGAAACTAAAAATGATAGGTTAATGCAATAAATTGTATTTAATAGACAATGTAATACTCCTTAAATGAAAGTAAAAAAAATATGAGTCACCATACATTTTATTAACACAAAATTACATAAAGAAAAAAACTGCTGATCTCTCCTTAAAACAAAAATAGGAAACATGAAATTTTTGAACTTTTTTTTACGATTTTCTTGAATTTTAATACTTTGTATTGCCTCCTCGTGCTTCCATTACTGCGTTTACGCGGTTTGGCATGCTGTACACCAAGTTCCTTATACGATTTTGGGGAATACTCTCCCATTCCTCTGTGAGAGCAATTTTGAGCTCACGAAGCGTGATTGGGGGAGGGTTTCGTTGTTTTACGCATCTGCCTAGCTCGTCCCAAGCATGCTCGATCGGGTTGATATCCGGGCTGCGCGCTGGCCACTCCATACGAGTAATGTTCATCTCTTGAAGGTAGTCATTCACAATCCTACCTGTATGAGGTCGGGCATTGTCATGCATAAATATAGCATCCTCACCTAAATTGACCATAAATGGACCAACGTGATCATTGACGATTTCTTCCACATATCTTTCGCTAGTTAAAGAGCCGTTTTCTATGATCACCAGCTCTGTGCGACTTTCAGAAGAAATTCCGGCCCACACAAGTAAAGACCCACCACCGTAGGCTACTTTTTCTTCGATGCATGCTTGCTTGAATCTTTCCCCTGGTCTTCGATACACTCTGTGTCTTCCATCGTGCTTGTAGAGCATAAATTTTGATTCGTCGGAGACCATAACTTTTGACCAATCTTCAATACTCCAATTTACGTGGCTCTGGGCATATCTTAGTCTTGAAATACGATGCCCACGCTCTAGTTTAGGGCCGTTTGCAGGTCTAAGGGGTTTTAAGTTAGATTCAGCAAGCCGACGTCTTACTGTCCATGCACTTGGGTTACTTCCTCCGAGGCGTCGAAACTGATTTGTGAGTTCAGTTCCTGTGAGAAAGCGATTTCGAAGCATGGTGTTCACCAAGTATCGGTCTTCTCGTGCTGTGGTACACCTGGTTCTGCCCGTTCCTGGTCTGCGTAGGTTAGAACCAGTTTCTTCGTAACGTCGGAGAACTCTTTGTACTGTTGACAGCGACACACCGACAGTCCTGGCTGTATCGCGCTGACTCCGGCCGGTTTCCAGCATTGTAAGTATTCTGGTGCATTCTTCAGGCGTAAGCGACATAATTTCAGCTTGAATAATGAATATAGAGCACTATCAACATGGTTTATGTACCCACATAAATGACAGATTACAAACAAAAGCAAAACCAAATACTGTAATTTCGTAGTTCCATCTTCGAAAGTGGCCCTTTTTCAAATTTGTTTTTTTTATGATATAACTTTACAATAACTAAGAAGTTTTAATACCTTCATTTAAGGAGTATTACATTGTCTATTAAATACAATTTATTGCATTAACCTATCATTTTTAGTTTCCGAGATTTTTAGGATTCTTTAAGTGACCCGGATTCATTGCTCTCGAGTGTATTTGATACGATCTATAGATACCCGCGGCCAAGCTCAAGACTGTTTCATTATTTAGTTAAACCACTGATTTTGAATATGAATTTTATTGTATACCTACGCACGTAATAATAGTTTATAACTTTGAAGACCTCACGTGACGTGTTACGAACTTGTCCCAAACTTAGACCCCGCCCATCTCCTTGCGCATACAAAAGCCTCCGCCCACCGTCTTGTGCGCATCGTCGCCGCCCGCCCAACGTCTTGCTGCCACAGATGTCTTGAACACGCCTACTTTCTTGCTACTTCTTGTCACGTAGGCGTCTTAATATGGATTACTAGCTGCGTCTCGCGGTTACACCCGCGAGGTAATAGGACGATGATGATGATGAAAAAGTGTCCTATAGGTATGTTATCAGCGCCTCATTTATCTACATATACCTAATTTCACTATAATCCTTTCGGTAGCTTTTGCGTGAAAGAGTAACAAACATCCATACGTACAAACTTTCGCGTTTATAACATTATTAGGATGATTCCTGACGACTTGTTGACCTTTGTCTACCTAGACTTCAGAATTGTATTGTTCTGAAAGTAGCACGGCCTACGAATCAAAATAATACCAAGCGCAAGTGTACTACTTGGTTAATGGGTGGTTTAATTCCGGTATGGCTATCAGTAAAGTTTATCTATTTATTTTTAAAATATGATGTTATTTTTTTCAATACTAACGCTTACCGATACTGATTTATCTATTTAAATATATATTTTGCCACACTACTTATACCTTACGTAGGTAATACTAGCTTTTGATAGCTTAGGTAAGTAGATAACTGAATTAAAAGCACAATCCGGCCAAATGCGAGTCGTGGCGTTTTTATTAATATAAAACGCGCGTTTTTATGCACAATTTTTTTATTTATTACTTTTTTAGTATATTTTATTTTTATGCTGTCTGCAATATTGTATAAGCAGTTGCAAACACACTCTATGGCGCTGGAGCTAATGACAGTTACAGAAGAACCGACAAGATGCCAAGATTTTATTTAAATAGGCAATTACAACGTAATCCAAGTCAGTTTTATACTGATACACCGCCATCCTTAAAAGTACCTATTTAACAATCTGTATCAGTAAAACGGTTGCCTGATAAATATTGTACCTACAGCTTACCTAATACCTATCTTATGAAGTCGCCAATATTAGGTATACAAAGTATATTGTTTGATTTCATTAAAAAGTTCTTATGGTGTAATAGAATATAATCAGCGTTTTATATTCCCTTTGCTGGTACTCGGGCCTTCCTCTCAGAAAGAGGAGTGTGGGTTATAATCTAACACGCGAGCCTAGTGCAGTTTGGAGGATGAGATAGCGATAAGTCTTGAGTCCAATTTTAAGGGAGCATGAAGTTCTCCGTCATAGCCTTACAACTGTTATTTCTTCAACCGATGACGGCTTAATGTGCACTTCAGAACTCTTTATTGAAAATGCCGCTAGCCGTCACCCGTCACCCATCAAAGCCGTTACCGCGCTAAGGATTCTTTAACCTTGTTTAATCAGTTGGGAACGATAAGAGAAGTTCAACTACAAGTGATTCTCGAGCTGTATATCCATCATCCTTTATATCACGCCACAAGATATTTATTCTTAAAGCAATACGAACAACGCGAACTTAATTCACAAATCACAACAAAAAATAACAAGCCTACATACATACATTTAATGTCTCCAGTAACAAAGAAACCAATAAAACCTACCAATACTCGACGCTTACTTGATAATAACTTATGTCATGCTAAGTTACCTCAGCCAATCATAGGAAGACACCGCCTACTTCTTACCACTCCCACTTTCTTAGGAGTTTCTAAGTTATTACCAAGTTCCACCCACGTAAACGCCTGGTGAGTTAAGTAACATTATTCTTACTACTCGCGTATGTGGTACGACACAAAGTTCATTTTGAACTGTTGAAATAGCAGAACGTAAATTAATTTCAGACAGATTACTGACGGATATTGGAGAAATTATCAGGTGCAGGTAAATAAAACAATCTGCGATTTAGTTACACTTCGGTTGATAATGCCATCTGTTTTTTCAGCTGTGAACCCAAGTTAGTGACTTGTTCGATATCTTTACTAGATGGCGCTTTTGAAAGTTTATTTTTCGCTCTAATGCAACGCCGTTCACATTTTCATCAAATATATAAAAATATAGGTCTCATGGAAATATAATTACTTGTACAAACAACAAGTCAGTATTAGATGCCATCTATTCATAGAACAATGTACTGCATCCACTTAAAATTTTTGCAATGCTGAGAAGCGCCATCTGTAGACTACCTACAGGTATATTTGTGCTTTTAGTATGCGCGTGCGACGCTGCCGGCCAGCGCCATCTAGTCAATAGTAGTAGAACTACTTTGAGAAGTGGAGTCGTGTTATGCCCGTATAGGGGTCGTGTTATGCCCGAGAACATAGACGTTAAATAAGCTTCACTGCGGTGTTATAAGATGGCGCTAATTAGGACAAAAGTAGTGTAAATACGGGAATAATATTATTCATGAAAATTTTATAGAAATAATATTATAACAATATATAAAAAAAGAAATAAGAATGAGACAACATGAAAACCAAATTCTGAGTCTTAATGAGTCAGTTTTAGTTTTTTTTATCTTATTGATTATTTTCCATTAATGGTTATAAACCATGTTGTTTGCTAAACTAATACTCTTTTGGTTCTGTTCTATACTATTATTATTTAATTTACTATGAGCTAACACTATTTTATTCTATTGCTATGCTATCATTGCAATTTCTGAGATTCCTGATATAAATAGTATCTTAGAGACTGCCGTATACTATTTGCATACATTGTTTATTATTATTTAGTTAGGTATATCTATTTTGGCGAAAACCTGCTTACCTATAGTAGTAAAATAAATAAACTAGAAATGTTTAATGAATTAATTGATTTATTATTCTACCACTTTTTAGTAAAGTTCATGAGTACGGTAATATACCCAAAAAACAAACGAAGATCTTGAAAGAAGAAAGTTCATTTGCAAAAATCCATTTTTTTACTGTAACAAGGTGTTCTAAAGGGCCAAGCTTAGAACAACAGGCCCAAGAAACAAAAGCATAATGAATACAGTATTATCTAGACACACCAGATGGCGCTTATAATAATTTTGAAGTGCTATTACTTGCAATTGGGTTTAAAGCGTTAAAACAGTATTAATGGCCCGTAATGCTCAAAAAGATTACAACTTTCAAAAATTAAATGAAGTTATGAATTTAGTTACACGTAATACGATATATTAGTGTGGAAATAGTAAGCGTGGGCTTCGATACGAGTAGAAAAGCCACTAGAATTTGAAATCGTAGGTGTTTTGTGAGTATTTTTATTATCAGTCATTTTCAATAATGTGGACCATCTTGAAGATATTTAGTCACAAATTAACATACAAAAACTACTAATAGGTACAATTTAACTGCATAATAAGTACGATGTATACCTAATTTCTAGAATTAGAATACATTAGCTTCTTTAACAGGCATCGGACGTTATTCCAAATAAGTATTAGGTAATTATAGTGGTGTCTGAAAATTATGGAATTATTATATAATATTTACCTACTATTGAATACTGTAAACATAATGTTTGTATGTTTTCATAAATTAACTTATTTATTTCACATTTAATAATCGATTTGATAAAGAGTTATCTTGAATCGGGTAAGCTTTATAATTTGGGGTGCGACAGTAAGGTCCATATGAAGCGACGGGTTTGCATTGTGATCAAACTGGTTTCTTACACAAATTGCACACCTGCTTGTATTATCAGATTCTCGATGCCATGGGTATGCTTTCTTGTATAATAACAAGTACCTACAATTTGAAAAATTTAATACCGACTTCCATTCTATTCAGTTATTGGAGTGTATCTCAAAAACTACTGAACCGAATTTGATGAAATTTAAATGGGACCACACGGGAAGCACCAGCTTTCAAACAAAAAAGAGAAAGAATTTTGAGAATCGATTCACTCTATCGAAAGATATGTGGTAACAAACATAAAAAAAAAATTTAGCCGAATTTAGCACCTCCTCCTTTTTTTGGAAGTCGGTAGATAATAGCCCTGGCTTGGAACCGAACGACCCGAAGCTAATATGTAGCAAGTTTAAGAATGTGTGCGTCTTTTTTTTCAATTGACTCGACGGATGTACCCTGATGCTATCCGCAAAAACGATATTAGAAGAAATATTTAGTGACGCTTCCGCCGAAAAACAAACTGGAAATAGGAAGTATACAGAATAAACTACACACAAAACAACCCCATCAACCAAAAACGATTCGACACGTGTTTCGCCTCTACACGAGGCATCCTCAGGAGATGTTGACTCGTCAAGCGCTAGACCGGCAGTATTAGCTATCCGCAAACCAAATGTCATCCAAAGCTCTAATCATTAAAAAGCTCTACGGAGCTCGAGGCCGTCTTATTCACCTCGAGATATGATTCTTGAACTTCGTTTTTCTAGTAATTTAATTTGTTACAGTGTCCTTAGTATCACAGTATGTTGGACTTGGGCTCTATCGCTTGGAAGCAGAATATATATTGTCAGTGACGATGCGGTTGAAGTCAGCTCAGCTACTAGACTACAACTAACCCTAGTAGCATTGTCCTTTGGGGTGTGGTCGCCAACAGTTGCCAACGGTTGGCATGGGAGTAGTGGGCATTTTTTTTTTTTTTTTTTTTTTTTTTTTTTTAGTTTATTTGGTTCACAATTTGGAATATACACATATCTTATACTAAAATCTTACACAATAAAAATTCACGGTGTAATTCCTAATACTAGTGAACACAGCATGCAGTTTACGGACAATGTTAAATAATTAGATTAATCATGATACAAATTCTATTACGTGTATAATATATATATATATATATATATATTATATAAACAAAATATTAAGAGGAACATTATTAAAAATCACCCAAAACACCAAAAACTCTACTTCTTGCTGAGGCCAAAGAACCATAAAATATGTCATATTTAGACCTGATTCCATTATAATATGAAAACATTCTGTACAATGGGGAATGTTGACCAACATTGGTTCTGCAGTGTGGTAATTTGAAACATTTCCTATTTATCAACCGCTTTCCTGATCGGGGAACATCTAATTTAACATACATTAGGATCTCTGGACAATCGATGAAGCCATGTAATATTTTATATAGGAATATAATATCTGACGCTTTACGCCGTACAGATAGGGATTTCATTTTATAAAATGTTAATCGCTGCTCGTAGGAGGGTAATCTTTTGCAGTTGTTATTTACAAAGGATAGTTGATATAAAAACCTTTTTTGAATTCTTTCTAACCTGCCAGAGTGGAAAGCGTAACCAGGTGACCATATACATTCTAACAAAGTCCCAACATTGGACCAACCTTCGAAGATTGTGTTCTTTTGTCCACTTTATATTAACGTTGGGCCTACAATTGACCAACTGTTTTTAGGGGTGACAAACCTCACCGTTGGCCGACTAAAAGTGGACGGAGGCTCTACAAACAGCCAACAAAAAATGCTTACTAGGGAATTGAGTTTGACAATGGTTTTCAATCTTTATAGTGACCTGGTGAGAATTAGAAAGTCCCAGGTGATGCAGTGGATTTCTTCTTTAAAACTGTTTGAACTGAGACCTCCAGATTAGTATCCTCAATCTGAGATATCATCATTTCAAAGATTAAATGATTGCTCTGGCTAGGATGCGAACCCGGTACTTCGAACTTCGCAGGCAGGATTCCTACCAATCTAGCCTCAGTGTCGTCTTATGAAGAGGTATTTCCACCAGATATTCTTCTAAAGATGTTTAATGGTGTTAAAACTGTATACTAATATAAGCATCGATAATAATTAACAACAAGTAAAAAAAGTCAAACTCTATGTTACATTTGTTCTCTAACTTATTTTATTTATAACATTGTGTTACGGATGAAGCACGAGGCCCACCTGATGTTAAACGGTAACATTCCATCAACAAGTGCCGAACTGCACTGCGCCCATCACCCTGAGATATTATGTTGTTAAATCTCATGTTACTTTATATTCACCGACAACCATACCCATCAAACCGGAACACAGTAATGCGAACATTACTGCTTCATGCTCTCTTAATCTTAGGTAATATTTCCTAGTCTCTGCAATACTATTTTAATAAAAATATTTTTTGTCTGTTCAAAAAATTACTATCACAAAATTGATTCACTTTTCAAACTAGTAAATTGTATCTTTAACTATTGTTTCCAAAATAGGTTTCTCCATTTTGTATTGTCGTCGCTGGTAATAAAGTAATGTTGATATTATGTATGGTTTGGGTGAGAATGCGTGTATGGTTGTTTTATCTAACAATCTATTGCTATGAACCAATAGTTAAAAATAAATTATAGGTAGGTATGTATAGTTGAAAACTAATCTTCATAACCAGCTACAAAAACGGAAAATATGATGTAGGCTAACTATATAATGGAAATACCTATGCTAAATATTGTACTTTTATTTTCAATGTGGTAACATTTGGTCGATACACTAGAACCTAGTTACACTGAATATTTTTTAAACAAGTCATTTAACTTATAGTCCACTATAAATTTAAAAAAAAAATGGATTGTACTGAGTGATGACAAAGTACTTGGGCCGCACAGCCTCACTTACTTTGGTGATGGTATTAGGTGGTAATTGGTAATAGATGGCATTTCGTATTAGAAGATTTCCACTCATGTAATCTAAATTATTGCTATAGTCACCGCGTTACCAACTGAGTCGTAGGCCATCAACGTCAATAGGGATAGCAATGTGCAACGCGTCCTAACATGTTATCGATAATCCGCTACATGCATTCTACCCTCATTAGCGTTCGCTTATCGCTAGCTTCTGATTGGTCGTAACATCATGCCGCCGCGCTGCCGTCTTCGCAAAGTTGTTGTTTTGCTATAAGTATTTGTGACTTGTGATTACATTTATGTGACAACTCTCAACTCTCGGCAAGTCTCGTCGCTCACAATGAATAATTTATTATCTAACGTAGACCTATTATACTCGTATTATTATATAATAAGTCTACTCTTATTATATTATATTACTTATTATAGCTAGGGTGGTCAGGCCGCTTGTCTGCATATCGCTGGTTCGAATTCTGTCTTGGGGTTGTAGGTAATTATGAGTATGAAAAGAAATTAATTAGAAGATAGTAATTGGTAATCGAAGAGATTTTTTTCTGTGGTGAGACTCTAAGGATATAACTCAGAACTGGTAAAATATAGGTGATAAATATATCTGGCGACCCCTTTCGTGTATGTATGAAGTATTGGCCCAATAATACATAATGTTAAAATAGTAGTGTTCCAGGGAGTGTATATAAATTACG
This sequence comes from Selenia dentaria, assembly GCA_917880725.1. Lineage (NCBI taxonomy): Eukaryota > Metazoa > Arthropoda > Insecta > Lepidoptera > Geometridae > Selenia > Selenia dentaria. Next base: position 9,370,784 of record OU862895.1, on the reverse strand, counting down.
AGTTATGAGGTTGTACTTTTGTACATAAAAGTGAACTTAAATTAATTCAATTGGTATTTTTTATATGTGGTAGATAATTAGATTAAATCTAGTAATCAGTACAAATACTAAACAAACCTGTATAATCTGAGAGTCAGTGTATCAACTTGGCTATAATAATATAATCAGCTTGGACAAATATTTGACCTTACGACTTCAGAATTTCGTTCTTATCATTTCGCCCACAATTAGCGGTAATATTTCCCTTAGTAGGGCTCTTAAAGCTTTATCAGTCAAGGGACAGGACGATATCATGGGGTCGGGGGTTCAAATCTCGTCCAAATTTACCTGTACAAATATTTAGTCGGAATTTATAACTTAGCATGCGGGAAACTAAAGTTAAATATCCTAGAACTAAACCAATAATTTAACAACTAAAACATAACACATTTTGTACCTATTTGGGCTACCTTTGGACTCTATTCGTAAACAGTTATGTAGCATACCATAAATGCGAATGTGTTTGAAATTTCTTATGATTCGTCCTTCTTTCGCGCATAAAGTACTGATTCGATTTTGGTGAGACTTGATACAGAAATAGCTTTAAGCTTGGAAAAGATATAGTATATATTCTATATGGGAAATGTGTATTTGTCTTGTTATATGTATTTGAAAATATAATGTGTGTTCGTAAAAATTTACATAAATATAAGTTAAATAGTGATCACCACACTTTTAATACCAGAAATACAAATAGGATAGCTGTACCTAGTTTTAGACTTGCGAAGACTAATAAGTCATTCCTAGGAAATTGTGTGCGTTTTTACAATAAAATCCCAAAGCACATAACTGAGCTCACAGAGGGCAAATTCAAGTTGACTGTAAAAAACGTTTTAATAAAAAAAACTTACTATAAAGTTCGACATTGTATAGAAGATAAAGATGCTTGGAATACTCCACTTCTGGCAAGCTGTCTCTCTGCCACCCATAAAATGTAATATTTGTAGTACCTAAGTAGAAACATTGTAAACATCCATATAAAAAGAATGGCCCCGAGTTTCTTGCCGCTTCTTCTCGGTGGGTTCTATATATTTTGGAACGCGGCGGTAGAGTCTGTAAAGTACATTATAATGAAAAGTTGACGTTCATAAGTGCGTCTTTGATGCCTAAATTGAATAAATGATTTTTACTTTGACTTGACTTTGACTTTGTGAATGCCAAACTACGCGGGTGAAAGTCAAATATTATATTATGGGACAACATCCACACAAAGTCTTCAGGTCCCAAATTAGGCAGAGCCTGTACTATGATAACCTGATGACTGATAGACATACTTAAATACATATACACACCCAGACACAGATCAAACAGACATGTTCATGCACACAAATGTTTGACCTGTCCGGGGATCGAACCCGGGACCAGCGGCTCAGAAGGCAGGGGTGCTACCAACTGCGCCAACCGGCCTATCGAAATTCAAGTTCAAGCCGAAAAATGAGCCAAATTTTCACATTGCAGGGCACCGATTTAATCAAGCCGTGCCCCTATATTGAGGTAATATTAATAACTGGGATTGACTATTCTACTTAAGTGAAAAACAATTTTATTCTGGAAACTAACGTGGTTTATACACTGTTTTTATATGAAAAACGGCAATCATTCACGTAATAAGTCCAATCTTTCTAAATATAGTTTCATCCTTCATGATTAAAGTTAGCGAAAAGCTTTTAATTTTTTTAGGTGATGTAAACGGTACGCGTAGGTGGTCTTATCCCTTATGAGTCTTCATCCCCTTTGAAGTGAATTTGTTACAATACATATTAAGCTAACCGTATCCGTACATATTTTTATAAATATTTTTCTGCTGGGTTCTATTTTTTGCTGTTGCGTCAACTTTCCCATCGACGCTGTACCTCGTAACCAACGGGTCATGACAGCATTAAGTTGTGTGGCTAACGTGCAGAAATTCCTTTACTCATTGACGTGAGTAGTTGACACGTTGTTCATTCCGTGTATTTCGCCTTAGTTTTACGCTAATCTAATAAGAGAACATTAAAGTTATTTTAGACATTTAGTAGTTGTATTTACCTGTGTACCTAGTTTGGGGCCCACGAGTAAAGATAATTCTTTACAATGGCCTAGGAATATAAATATAAAACAATATTGTAGGTACCTATTAAAATAAACTCAATTGTATCCCTACCTACTTAGTAGTTAAGTTTGTATTTAAGAACAGTACTTGTTAAATCTGTGTGTCATAAATAAATTATTATTATTAGATATTAAGGACCTGGATTTTTAAGTCGGAAATTAACTTCTACAACTATTAAAACTATTTCAGTCTTTAGACTATTTCAGTCTCTAGACTATTCCAGTCTTTAGACTATTTCAGTCTCTAGACTATTCCAGTCTTAAGACTATTTCAGTCTAAAGACTTTATTTAGATTTTTACATTAATTGATATAAAAGCAAATATGTATTTATAGTTTTATTTGAGCGCACAATAATTCATTGAAGTTACAAAGTAATCTAATGAAAATTATAAGCATGCTCAGAAGGTGAACAAACAAACAAATATATTAATTTATAAATTAGTCTTTCAAAATGGATGATTATTCATTTACTGAGTTATCATTTTCAACTTTTTGGAATGGGAATATTGGTCGGTAGCTAATTTAAATAAATTCAATATCCTATAAATAAATACACTTAAATAATCTGATATTTGCAACGTAAGTGGAACAAGGACTTGATTTATATATCGCAGGGAACGATGCAGGCCGCTCCCAACCGGTCCTTTTGTAAATCTACGGTATCTTATATTTAGGGGAGACATATTATGTTATTCACGTGTTTGTTTGTTTGTGTGTGTGTGTGTGTGTGTGAGTGGCGGACGTGCTACGGCTGAGATGATTATTATGATGATAATGAAAGCATGGTTCTAAAACATCTCCATCTATTTTCTTACACTACACTACACTACACATACTGATACGCCGAAAACGGGACTTAACTATAACATATTATTACGGTACAAATTTATGAAAGCCTTAAATTTGTTATTTTCTATTGTATACAGTTATTTGAAATGTTCTTTTACTCATACCTCTATCTCTTCTAATTTTGATTTTAGCAGCTAACATACAACATATTATTAAATATTTATAAATTCATAAATAAATATTCAATAATATGGTTGTATGTTACCTGCTAAATTCTAAAAGCTTGCTAGTAAATACATAGGTACATAACGTCGTGAAGTCTTTTTTAATGATATAAAAATGTTAGTTCATTTTAGACTCGTAAAACCTACTCTGACGGACGGAACCAAAAGCACAAAGTGCAGATAAATCTTTTTAAAAATATTATAGCTAACTATTCTTACTGAATATTATTATTATTAGTTAATAGTAAGTTAGTTAGTGAATAGTTACACACAAACCTGATAATATAAATTATTAAAATAAATGTGAACCGGTTGTACACTTCCTCACATGAAATGACGTTGTTCCGGTTTCTTATAATTTTGACGAAACAAACGAACCCATGATATCTACGTAGAAGTATTGTCATTATAATAGCTTCATAACATAACACACAAAACAAAATTAAACACTGCAAAAGAAATAAAACAAAAACAAAAGAAAATATTTTATTAAAATAAAAATAACAAAAATAAACTTAGGATAAATAATATGAAATACTACAATTGGTAAGTAAAATATAAACGTTCAAACCAAAACAAAATCTAGTCGGTATCAAAATTTCTCATCATGAAAAAGCCGACGGAAAACAAAAGCGAATAAAATCTACAAAAATACATCGTAAATTCAGGCATTTATATATTCCAGTTTAACAATACTATAATTGAAACACTAAAATAAAGATTGTATAAAAGTATACAGGTAAAAACATAAAAATTAAAAAATAAGATTGCTAAATAATAACAAAAGGTAGCTCTACTTCGGCCTCTACAAAATATGATATGGAATTACAACCTTACTCCAGAATTGGGTTTTTGTGAACGTCGCACAAAAACTAGTTATGTCCGGTACAGTCACTATGTCCAGTCACTTAACTAACCTATTCTACTCGAGGCAATCAATGTCCATCAGTTTATATTTCCAATTATTAACATTAATTTAACGCTTAAGTTTTTTACATTAAAAGTCACACGCTCTAAAAAATCAAACAAAAATATTTTCAGTAACGGCCAAAACGTTAATCTCTTTACAAATGTAACCGACGTAAATATTAAAAATTTTGCAAAAACTTTTCTTCACTGCCAACAGTATAGATCGAAAAAGTGAGGGGGTTTTTATAGCCTAAAAATATTCTCGATTATACGCGGTTATTTTATTTTTATATTAAAATTTTGAATTATTTAAATTTATAATCACAAGAGCACGAGGAACGTGTATTAACGTCGCGCGGCCCGGCCGGCCGGCGCGACTCCAGACGGACTACTGAGACGTATCCACGGCTCGGCTCGGCCTCGGCACGCCGCCGCCACCCGCTTCATCCCCCCGCACCCGCACCCCCCACCTGGACCCACCCACCCCCAGCCCGACTTCGTTACGAGCCACTTGTAATCGCCGCGCGATTTTTCCGCCTAAGACAAATTAGGCGGCCCGCCCGCCCGCGCCAGTCTCGTCTTACGTTTGGGCGGCTTCTTTTCTTTCAATCTTGCACGCTTTGGGTATTTGATTTTTAACGAATCCACAAACAAAGATTCATCTCTTTCTTATTCTTTGTAGTATATGCCACTAGATGGCACGTACATCAATATTGATTGGGAAATAGAACGAGTTCGAAAAAAGGAGACGCGAACAGTTTGTTCGGATTTTGGTACCGCGCTCGAATATAAATTATATCAGCGGTCCAGTGTTATGGCGGGGCGAGCTGTTTTATTTTTAAATGGCATTTAATCGTCACTCTCGCTTTCGTCGACGCCGAGCCGGGGTTAATTGTAAATAAAATTCAATCATTCGCAAAAAATCCCGGTAATCGGCCACTGGGCATCAATGAGAGATATGCGCGCCCATTGTACGTATTAATTCATTATTGGCAGGGGTGACGTCACTCACGCATTTTTTACTCGTCGATTTTAATCCTACTCTTCGTTGTAGGTAGTTACGACTTCCTGTACAAAGAAACTACTTTTTTGAGATCCATGTCGTCAATAACGAAGCATTAGTAATTTCACGTAGCATATAAATTTAAAATAAATATGCATTGCTTGCTTTTTATTTCAAAAAGAAGTAAACCCTTTACATACAAAGAGATGAGGAAGCAGAAAAGTTTTACAAAACGAGGGAATAAAAACATGTTTTCCTTGAAATGGTTCGTGTCGTGAGTTCTCAAAGGACGGTATAAAGAAAATTTAGCTCGACCAATTACAATTGCATCGATTTCAAATATTATTTTAGACGTTTTTATATTTTTATTGCCTTCAAAAAGGTCAATTCGACTCTATGTTTGTATGTGTTTGTTACGCATTTACTCCGACAATTATGAATTGGTTATGATTTATCAGGTCATACTTCAGAGGTGGTCTATTTAAATTATATCGCAATTGATAAAACGCTTTTTGAAATTTACATAGGTACTTGTTTTGTGTTTTAGTTTGTTCAAGTATAGTCTAAAAGTCGAATATGTTTACTCGTACATTTCTTCCAAAAAAATACTTTATTTTATATGCATAAATCTCTTACATATTGCATAGTACAAGGTCCTTAAATCGAAGTAGAAATAAATATCTTGTTATACATCAATACAGCCCCACTTCTATACAAAGGTACTGAGTTCATTATATTAGAAACTCATTAGATATAAACCTACAGACAATATAAAGACTCTGTGGTACACAAAAGTCTTTTTTACACAATTAATTATCGAAAATCTGGTTACCTTGTATTATAGCAATAAAATTAATTCTCGAAATGGTACGCAAACGGAATCGAATCAGAATGAACCATTATGAAATGAATATTTGTTTATATATAATTAATTATTTGAAAGTTTACATTTGAATTAACTTGAAGTTTTTATAAGACCTATATTTTTAACTTTGGCTTAAATTTTCAAACAGATTAAAAGCGTCGAATACACATTTCTCGCTCAACGTGTCAAAATACTCGAATAATGTTTTGAATAACCGCCAAAATACTATTTTACCCTTATATTTACCTATTCGTAAATATTGTTAAACCGGTATAATTTAATATGATTCTTTTATCAGAAGCTCGACTGGCGCCGAGGTCGATGAACCGGCATCGTTTTTCCGAACCCCAGATTTTTATTGACAATGAACTTTTGGGAACTGATTTTAATAATGTTGATACATATTTTTTATAAAAATGTGGAAAATGCAATCGAGAGTGTTTTCCGGTAACGACTTTTGTTAGTACAGCTTTACTGGAATTTGGGATTCGATTTCAAGAGGAATTAAGGAATATGTGTTTCATTCTTACATTGAAAGATATTACTAAAATTGTTCATTACACTTTATATAATTGTGAAAAAATCTTATTATCGTTTATTATATTTTTGTTATGGAAAAGAGTCATCTTAACATAAGAAGAAAATAAATGCCTAAAACTATTGTATAATTTTTATATAATTGAAGTTTTATGGTTTTATAATTGGTTTAAACTGATTAAGCTTTGTGATTTATTAAGTACTAGCGACTGCCCGCGACTTCGTGCGCGTAGTAGGCTCAGCCTTCGGCCTCACCATAAACCCCCTTTTTTATAAAATTTTCTTTCGTGAGAACCTCCTGACATTAATTAACACAACATAAAAGAATCAGGGAAATCGTTCCAGCCATTCACGCGTGATACGATGAGTACGAAGACCAAGGGAAAAAGAGATTCATTTTTATATATAAATTATATAATTTGTAGTCTTTTGGATCCACTTGTGGATTTTTTATACTTACAAACAATCTAATAATATTAATCTGTTAAAATTAAACGAAATTCTATTTTTAGTCGTGCTTTTTCATTACTAAGCTTTAAAAAATATTATAACTGAAATTTCTATTTTTATTCATTTGTATTTCTTTTTTTCTCTTTTGATAATAAAATCGTTTTCATTGATATGTACACGTACCAAACAGAATGCTTTGGCATCGCTACATTACGGCCTTATTAGTGTTCTGAATGTGTAACATTACAAAATGTTGTGTTTACGTTACGTTACGAAAAGGCTGTATGAGAAATATTACATGTATTTATCATTTTTGGCACTGAAAATATTTTTTCCGTGTAAATAAAGTATTTCACCAAGCAAAAACTAAAATACAACAACTACAAAATAAAAGAAAAAGCTTTACAATCCAAAAACACTAAGTTACTAAGTTGTCACATTAAAATTTACCTTGGTTACGTTTCGTAGAGAACTCACAGACTTAATTAAGACACAGTTTAAGTGTTTAATAATCCCGCACCATAATAAACAATAACAGTTTAAAAGTATATACAAAATAAATGTATTTACACAACGCTTATAGTACTATAATTATTTAAAATCTATCCCGATGTTTCACTTAACTTTGAACACTAAAAGTACAGTTCACATTAAAGTCTATCGTAACGTCCACTAATTAACCAGTAAAATAGAAAGAAAAAATATAAAACGCGAGAGGAACTTAATACCACTTAAAGACTATGCGGCAAGGCAGTCGAATATTTACATTGGACAAAAAAAAATGAGGTCATTCGGAGGTTACGGGCAATGCAGCCGGACGGCGCGGGCCGCGACGGGATGTGGCGCGCCTCCCGCCATCCACTACCGAAAACCACGTGCGCGGACTCCAGAAAGAGACATACGCACAACGACCCCACATGCTGGAAAGGGATGCAATTATTCTTTTTTCAATTTACTATATTTCCTGATTTTTATTATTTTTTCTCATTTCGATATTTTATTTTTTAGTTGATGCGCTCCGCAATTCACCTGTTGTGCTTGACCCGGTTCGATCTACCGATCATGTGATCGACAGTTTTCTGATTTTTAGCCAGTGTGATATTTTTCATGTATACGTAGTAACAATATTTTAAGATGATCTTATAAAATTAAATACTTATCTCAAAACCTGCATAAAAAACTGAAACTGAAACCAAACCTGCAAACTTTTTAACGGCATATACCTACTCGTATATGCTAACATAATGCAAAGAAGTTGAAAAAGAAGGCAATGAATAATTTGTTTACTTTATTTCTATCACAAGTCAATAGCAAAAAATATTATTAGAAATTCTAATTATTAGATAATAAAACCCTTAACCCTAAATTGTGTGATTCTAATAAGATTTGGTGCTGCCATTAGATTACGGCGTCGGGTAGCAGAACTAATATCTACAATGCAAGATGGCTCCACGCTAGCGCCGCTACACCTCTGGCGGAGTTAATGAGAACTATTCAATGGTTCATTTCTGAATGCGAAGTTTATTTTGTCATTTTTTATGTTTTTTCGTGAAAGTGCAACGTTCACTTCGCCGGGCATTCAACGGCCATTTTCGTTTGCAGTATCTTTTTAGTTTTCGATTGGTTTTGTATGCAGACGTTTTGACGTCGTCGTATTGCCACAATGCGCTTACATTTATACGAAATGTATAAGCCATAACATCAGCAAACTTAATGCAACTTTAATTTAGTTATGTAGTTTTGTTTTGCTCTTTAAATTATGCGTGGAAAAAGCAGATTGGTAGATACGGTAGTGGTAGTTATATTCGCTACTAATATTATTACTGAAAATTTGATAATTATAAGTTGTTTACCTGATTACAATAGATGGCGTTACTAGTGTCAAATATGATATTTTTATGTATTTAGGAAGCCTTTCTTATTTTTCAGAATTGGCTCACCTTAAATTGTATTAGAAAGTATAATAAATTAATTAAAATCCTAGATTTTAAACGTTTTTAAATAGTTAGATTTGAATTTAACCGAAGATCACCTGATTAGCCAACTATTCATCCTTAGTAGATTGGTTAGTAGTTAGGTAGGTACCTATGCCTGCAGCCTTTTATTGCATCTATCTTTACCATTTGCCAATGAAAATGTGCCTCAGATACAATCCAATTGGGACGTCTACCAGAAAATTTGCTAGACCGTATGCCGTCTTGAGTAAAAGACCGTCTTTCTTGGTAACCCTGCAACTGGTTGTTGTTTGTTTTGTCTTTTTTTCGTCAGTAGTGCGAGAATGGGTTCACGATAAACTTGTCACGTCGATAAAGTAACTTTTATATATTTTATCGTAACTTGTCTCTAGCATGTATCTAGCCGCGTCTTTTATCGTAATCGTATAATTACTGTAAAATTGTATCCTATCGACAATTCGCACTCGCAGTGGAATGTTTGTATGTTTGTTTGATGATATTGAGAATTGTTATATTAAAATATGTTTTAAGTTTGCATAGGTGAGTCCTGATGGCAAAGGGCTTCCTTTACTTGTAATGTTTTCTACATTATATTAGGTATGTTAATGGTTTTATGTTTAAAAACCCGTTATTTTCTAAGTAATTATCATAATAATTGCTTAGACTTTCGCGATGATAAAAAATTAAACATAAACAATTTTATTATCAATCGCGTCGCAATCAGGATTTAATCGCGTTTCATCGATAATTTTCATCAACAACGTCACTTTTTGATTTTAACCGTCGTATGGGGACGGAGAGACATCTATTGAACTGCTTTGACAAGCACTCTCCAACCGAAAGAACCGTTTTTGCAAACACTTAACTTTCGTATAGATTTCGCAACCCTTCATGACTTTTATTATATGACTAAAATTTATACAGAGAAAAATTCATTTCCTCGGACGGGATTCGAACCCGCGTCTTTCGACAATCCGTGTCAGACGCTATGACCACTAGGCCACCGGGGCATATCGTCATAGCCCACGAATTTTAACTGACTATTTGATTTTAACCGTCGTATGGGGACGGAAAGACATCTATTGAACTGCTTTGACAAGCACTATCAAACCGAAAGGAGCGTTTTACAAACACTTAACTTTTGTATTGATGAAGCCTTCATATTTTTAATGTATGATTTTTAAAGTACTAACGCCTGCTTAGCGATACCAATCTTTACCGCACCTTCACCATACCTTCGTTCATTCTCGGGTAGTAAACTCCTCGCTTCACTCGGTCAAAAGAGCATTGTCATCAACACAAAATCAGCTCACCGTATAAAGACGATACAGGGTGATCGTAAACCGGCACCCTTGTAATGAACCGTTGAATAGCTAATAGTAAACCGCGAAGTGCCTCGTAAAACTGTTGTCAATTCCTTACTTAACTCGCTTGAGATTGACTTGACGAGGGGGATTGCAAATCAAGTGTTGTTTGGTTGTCTTTTATAGTTTTTTTTACATCAGCGGCTTGAGGTGCGATTACAACAGTGAATTTCAAACTTCGAAGTCAGTAAGTTCTAGAAGTACGCTCAGGCACGTAAAGTACAGTACAGTAAATGATAAATTATCTGTGCCACAGTATTACTATACAATTGATAGCTTACAATGAATACGTCGACGGTATGATTACAATACACTTTTTTATTTTATTAAGAGACGGTACAAGGTTTTTACTGATTACAAAAAATATAGTAGTTGTCGCTCAAAATACTGACGTATGCGACTGACGTATGACGTATGCGATACAAAAGATTTTTCTGCTGTTTAATTAGCGATTATTTTTCTTCAAGATGCCAGATAGATATGTGCAATATTATTATATATTTTTTACCTCTTATAACGCACTGAAAATGTTACCGTGGTATTTTTTTCAAGTTTCTATCAGGAACTATTACTAGTATGTCTAAGCTGTGCGACAGATATAGTAGATCTATGAGAGCACCTTTTCTCTCGCTTCACGTTACACATGCCACAAAGTATAGAATAAAATCCTTTTTCAATAGATCAGCAGCGAGCTAGAATAAACTGGTTGACTTTCCCGAGTTGGACTTATTCGACTTAAAACGTTCCGATTTAAGCGCGTCCTTTCTGACTCCTGGTTTGAATCGAGTTATAGACTGAAGTAATCGTTAAAAAGACTTACCTATATGATGTTTAGTGCCCTTCAGAATTATTTAGTTCGATAACTATTTATATAGTATATAATTCTTTTATAAGTTACTAGCACGGTTTCATCCGCGTGGTGATGGATGATGATGATGATGATGATTATGAATCTTATATAGCCTATTTTACTCAGGGTGCATTCTTGCTTTCCAATGATGAAAGAATTTTTAAAATCAGTCCAGTACTTTTTGAGCCAATTCGTTACAAACATACTTACATACAAATCTTTCCTCTTTATAATATTATATAAGTATAGATTTAGACAAACAAGTAGGTACTTATCTTATTCCTATATGCGAAAACATGTTAATGGTAATTTGTATTTTATATTGTTATTTGATAATTTTTGTACACTGTTTTGTTTCCAAATAAAATAAAAACATAGCGTTTAACTGATTTTGTCTTTGGGCTCTTCATTAACCTGCACGCCGAGGTGTGTGGAAGTTGTGACCATCGGCGGTCGTGTCAGAGCTTCCAATCCATGGATAGATCTATCCATTAAACAGTGAGTTTTTGTATTTCTATAGATAACCTCACCACAGAATACCAACACCTTACTTTCTTTATTAATCCTCACTCTAACCTTAAAATTGGTTAAGAATATGATTTGGTAACTTTTGCACTGCAATTTTTTAGCATGATCAAAGATATTGTCTAGTAGTTTAGATTTGATTGGTACCTAGATCGCAAATCAATCTTCAGTAAGAATTAACTGACTTACGTCTAAGTTATCTGCCAACCCTATCATTATATAAGTTTTTAAACTATCATGGTCACTAACATTAGAAGTAAATATCGGAAACTCACAGAAAATATACATGGTAATTATCCCGTTGATAATTTGAATACTTCTAACCCTATCATTGATAAACGGTATAACCAAATTGTCACAAGTACAATTTGAAAAATTTAATACCGGCTTCCATTCTATTCAGTTATTGGAGGGTTGCTCAAAAGTTACTGGACCTAATTTGATTTAATTTAAATGGGAATACACGGGAAGCACCAGCTTTCCAAACAAAATAAAAGTTTTGGGAATCTGGTCACCCTATCGAAAGGTATGAGGTAACAAACATAAAGAAAAAAACATACAGTCGAATTGAGTACCTCTTCCTTTTTGGAAGTCGGTAGATGAAGGAAAATATTATTAGTTTTATAATTATTTAGTACCTGAGTGATCAATTTGAATACGAATATAAAATAACAACACATGTTCCATGAGTGTCTTATCACCGCGAATTCAGGATATTGCAATGCGGCTGTTACGCCATCTAGTTTGAATTGAACGTAACGAACAAACTGTTGTTTTTCATTGCCTTAAAACACGAATAAAACGACGTTTTCTAAAAATGAATCCTAGCTAAATCGATTACGCCCCTGAAACCTCGTGCGTACTAAATTTCATGTAAAACGCTGGAGCCGTTTCCGAGATCCGGATATATGTACAAGAATCGCTTGTTTAAAGTATTAGATATACGTCTTACTTATAAACGCTGCTTCACTTGAAATGACGTTTTTTAGTACTGCGCAAAGGAAAAATGTTCTATGCCGTACTAAATGACGTAATTTAAATTTATGCAGCGTTTATAAGTAAAGCCGATGGTTTTTAAAGCACTAACGCCTGCTTAGCGAGACCAAACTTGGCAATTTTATTCGGGATTTATTATTATGTGGAAATCGAACCAGCATCTTTCAATAATACGTATCAGACGTCATGCCCGCTAAACCACTGAGGCGATGCGCCCGCACATTGAATTCAAATACTTTTGGTTTTAACCGGCGTATGGGGACATCTATTGAAAGGCTTGAGAAGCTTTACCCAATTGAAAAACAAGTTTTTCTAACACTTAAATTTCGTATTGATGTAGCTACCCTTTTTGTTCTTACAGATTCAGCGCGTCGGAAATGGAGAACGACATATAACAATTAGCCAATATTAATTAATTAACCTAATAATGGATCATAATCAACCAATTTCGTTCCAACTGCTGGGACTCAAGCCTTCATCTCAGAGAGAAGAGTTGGACCATAATCCACCACGCGTGCACAGTGCGGATTGATGGATAGGTTAGTGGCCAACCCATGTCGAAGTTTTCAGTCCGCCCGAAGGCCCTCGACATAGCCTAGCGACTGTTGTCCTAAGACAAACAACCGGAACCGACGGCTTAACGTGTCCTCAGAAGCACGGAAGCGCTCGGTTGAATAATGCCACTAGCACACACCCATTCAAGTCCTGACCGCAGCAAGTGTTGCTTAACTTGTTGATCGGTTAAGATCGCTAAGTCAAGCTCCGCTACGAGCGCTTCATAATATAATAATGGATATTATTCCAAGATATGTTCAGGTGTGGCTGCCGCACAGATGAGCTGATGTTGCAAAAGCGAGAACTTCGAAGTAACCTGAAGGAAGAGAGAAGATTCAAGACAAAGAAAGAGGTCCAAGTTCAATCCAAAATCTAAGTCAAAGACCAAGGTGAGATGAAATGGAGACGAAGTGATGATTGAATCACGAGCGTAGCGAGTTATTCAAGTGTTAGAATCCTGAGCGATACAAGTGATTCATGGCCCTCGATATAAATCCGTTTTATTCAAGAGTTTCATACTATACTTTATATCTAGACTACGAGGAAAAGGAAAAATTAAGGCGAAAATAGACATTTAATAAAGAAAAAAGGAAGCTTAAATTAATTAAAATGCACATTAAAATTAGAACAATTACTAAACATAAGAGTAATTTATTTATTAGATATTATTATATATTTTTTTCTATAATCGCAGCAAAGAACACAATACAGTTATAGTTTTTATTCTAATGCTAAACTCCTTGTCTCAAATATCGACCAATCAAATCTCGAGGAGTTACTTGCACAAAGAGTTTGTATGTCGACTATTATTTGCGTAAGGAAGATGTACGAGTATAAGCACTGAGATGGAGATCGGATATATAGGTGTTCGAAGTCCAAACACCAAAACAGTGATTAAAAGGCCTTTTTATTCACTGTTTTCAGTGAATAAAATAAGCTTTTTAGAGTATAGGAATGATATTAACATAATTTAGACTAGACTAGATTTAGAGTTTCTCGTTTATAATTGTAACTCTAGCCCTGTAGTTTTGCAGGAGATGTCTCTTCAAACCGAAACACAGTGATGTTTGCACACTACTGCTTCACGGTTGAATAACCGGCAAAGGTGTGATACTTATCCCCAGATGGACTCTGCAAAAGTAAAACTAAAAATGTATGGTAAATACAATTAATAATTTTCAACTTTTTATATTAAAACTGGTATTGTATTATTCGATAGTATTGTGTCGCTTTAAGACGGTCGACGTTTTATACGTTAATTTTCCAAAATCATTCAGGTCAGAATGCAATCTTGCGAGATTGGGGCTCAGGCGAGATCTCGCGAGTTTATTAATAACAATACCGCGAGATCTCGGCAATTTCGAGATCTCGCGAGATTGGGGCTCAGGCGAGATCTCGCGAGTTTATTAATAACAATACCGCGAGATCTCGGCAATTTCGATATCTTGCGAGATTGGCAGTGTTGTGTGTTTATTCTTGCAAATAATTACAATATATAAAGAACTTAGGAAACAAAATATAGGAATTATAATGATTAGCATAATAATTATAATTCCTATATTTTGTTTCTTATGTATAAACATTTATTTTTACGAATTGTTTTCAATAATCTTTTATGTGTTTAACATTGTTCGACGTTTAAATCTATATTTTTTTATAATAAACTTTTAACCCTTCCTATACCGTGATAATTAAAATAAAAAATGTAGGAACGAAACGCACGTACATTTACGTCAATGGTACTCAAAAAATTATATTAGAAAACTTTGACGTATTTAATCATACAAGAAATGAAATAAACAACCAGTATTCTATTCTAATATCAAATAAGTCTTTTAATAATAAAACAGATTTTTATAAAATTATTTTATAAAACAACACGAAGTAAACAAATGAAACTCATTAACTCAGTTGACTTGACTTTTAAACAGAGATATCATTATCAAATAAAGAAAACTACACCTACACAGAGATCTAATTAATTAACAAAATATACCAATCAAATGAAATGCTTGTTCAGTTCACATCACACGCCATTATTACGAATTATTTTGAAAGTAGAAGCACAAAATGTCCAAAGAATCGTCTGTTAAACGGCTTTTGTTTTGCTGGCCAGATAACCAGCCGCTGAGTACCTATTACCTTGAGTACCCTTTCGTATTCTACGCTAGTTGGAACCATAGAGTAAATTATATATATGGTTGGAACCACAGATCTCAGGCAGTCATCTGCCAACTGTAAACGTTCGACTTTTGAACCCCCGGACTCGTATAAGTTAATTTTTGTGTCAGCCGTGCAATTCTTTAATAATTCGTCGCTGCGCTCGTCGACGAGGTCACCGATGTCAAATACTTTGAGATATCGCCCTTGTACACAAGGTGGCTTTTCCAGCGTTTCTAGTCATCCCGTCATTTGTTTCACGGATATTGTAAAAGATGCACGATGTTTGCTCTTAGAGAATCGCACGGCAGTTCGTGCGCTGCTGTGCTTTGACTTTTATGCTCGAGTGCAATCTCGTGTAACTTGCGAGATCTCGCCCATTTTTCGGCCGAGATCTATCTCGCTGAAAAGGCCGAGGTCTCGTGAAAAACGAATCACGCGAGAACGAGATTGCATTCCCTATTCAGGTGTGATTGCCTCGTGCAGTCTATTGAGTCCAGACAGGCAGTCTATATATATCATAATACTCACAATGGTTTTATACCTTATTAAAATTAATATTAGCAATAAAATATAGTAACTCGCTTACATATATTTAAACAAAAATGAACCCCTATTCCTCCTGTACACGCTATAACTTGAGAACGGATGGAACAATCTCGCTGATTATTTTATTGTTGTGGTAACTTGTCAGGAGAAGTTTATTATGAAAGAAATACCAAGAAAGGGGTGTTATGGCGAGGCCGAAGGTCGAGCCTAATACGCGAACGTAATCGCGTGAAGTTGCTAGAATATGAACCGTGATAGATACAGATAGGTAAATAGTCAACCGTTAGCAGCAACCCTATTTCAAACGTCCAATTGTCGAATAAAGATAAAACTCGTCCTAAAAAAACCTCGCCGACCTCAGGCAGGACCCATCTACCTATTCTCACCTTATAATGGCACGTAAGAAGCTAACTTCTTTTTTATAGTCACACCTTTAACGTTTTCGCATTTCGAATAACTTTGAATTCCGAACGTTTTATTATTCCTACGCAAACGCAAATCTATAACGAATCATATCTCTTAAAACACAAGGTTCTATGTCCTTTGTCATGAGAATGATATCATGCGGCCAAGAGGAATAATAACTTTTTCAGATGTTTCCTGCATTCGGCTTAAAAGATCGCAAACCATTTTTACGAACTGACTCTATTCTCGTACACGTAAGAGCTAATTTTGATTGAAGGATATGCTCGTGTTATGGTTAAATTGTTCGAGCATAGATTTACAAGTCTCACATTTTGTTTCAGAATATTGTCATCCTTTTTGATGGTGACGAGTTGTGACATTGTGGACTTATAAAGCCGGGAGCATACATTTGGCCTATTTGGTTATGGATAAGATAGCAGTTACAACGGCCAGAAGTGTATCAGCTGTAGCAACTGTTACGTAAGCTGTGGACCAATACGCTTCGTGAGGACGTATTCTAACGTTCGGAGATAAACCTAAGTCCGTTTATGAGTTTCCTATGAGACCTCTGTTTACATTAAAACGAATCGAAGTTTTTATTTCCGAGCTTTATTTAAAATCCCACATAAAAAGGTTGAATAATAAGATTCTTGTGTCGTTAACAAGAAAGCGTGCCATCGTAACATTTTATGTTAACGAAACTTTAAAACGATGTAATGTTCTATGAAGGTAATGTACGAAAATATAAAGACATGCTCATAGTGTTGCCATCTTAGAAATTAAAGTTGATATATATATACTTATATACATTGTTAAAATTCTTAACGATTGCTTTTTTTTATTATTTATGATATATTATGATTAATCTATCCTTACCGTGATAATTAAAACTAAAAATTTAAATGAATGAAACCGACGTATATTTACGTCTCTGGGACGCAAAGAGTTCCTTAACCCTTGGCTTGCCTTGGACGTTTAATAATAATAACAAAAAGCTCCAAGGGTGGAAGTGTTAAAGGGCATAACGCCGGTAGTAGCGCTTTAGTGAAACCGCAGCACACCGACACCCTTTAGCCATCTACACCAACGTTGCCCCTTTTGTCACCATTGATGGTGGCCTTTATGGGGGTCCGTTTAGTGGGTGGCAAGTCACCACCTGCCTAATTTTCAAAATGAGACTGAAATTGGTAGGTGCCGTAGTCTCATCAATAGCCCACTATCTCCCTTGTCACTAATTAGTTCATATCAATAGCCTTGCCATTTTACCCTTTTTTGTAATAGATATACCATGTAACCCTCCATCTAAAATGTTTCTGTTTTTATACCACATTGTATTTTTATACCAAACAGGCCTCTAAGTGTTGGCACAGATTACTGAATAAGAACAGATACTTCACTCAGTAGAAAATTTCCAATACCTATTACGATAATAGCCTACTCCCTCGCGTCAACAACCACTGTATACTAAAATGCGCCTAAATACTCAAGCGTACAGCAGTGATTGCTTCGCACCGCGCGATTCCACAGTAATCGCAGGGCTGCCCTCTTCGATAAAATTAAATTAACATAACTTTTTATCTATGTTATTGAGAACTGTGAATATGTTCTGACTTTTATGTGGCAGTTAAAAATTTTATCATTTATAAAATATTTAACCAACTTAAAAAATAGAAGGTGATCAGACATACAGGCTAAACTGAGATGTTTGACTTGTATGGTTTGTAGGTATGTATGTTTGTGCGCGATAACCTCGCGTTTGGCTAAACCGATATTGATGCGGTTTTCAGAAAAGGATTTGTTACATTTAGGAGAACGTTTTAAAATAAGTATAATACTTCTTAGTTTGATGATGATCTTCGGAGATGTTCACTAGAAATGAAAAAAAAGCCTTAAAAAAAGAGAACCGACTTCAAATAAAGCACTAAGCCGTAAATTATTTTATTAACGAGTGTAACACTCTCACACAAAAATACATAAACACTGCAGTTTTCAAAAGTTTTCACGCGAAAAGTCGATGGCCTTCAAAATAAAAAAAATATTACTAGTTCCTAGTTGTACATATCTAGGTGTATTGTACTACTACCAATTATCACGAATCAAATTTATTAAGATTAATTAATTTGATTCGTTTTCTCGCAACAAGTCACCTTACAACAGACGCGGCTTGTTCAAAGGTTTTTATCGGGCGTGAGAAAAAGAACTCTCGCTACACAGACTTAAAGCGCATTTTGATTCGTTACGAGCGCGTCAAGGACTTGTAGGCACATTTTTTGAAGGTCACGTCCGTGCTTTGCAATGTTTTATGAACATTATTGCAGTTGTTAGTTTAGCAGTTTATATTCGAATGTTTTCTTTCGAAGAGTGCATCTTCTGTACCTTGTACTATTAATTATTCTGTGGTATAACGTTTCTATGCAACAAAATTATGTAAATCTGTGTCTGAAAGGCAAGCTAATGCTTAGTATATACCTATTAAACTGTCAAATTCTAAGTGGATACCGGTGTCCGCACACCTACTGTCTTTTAATTATGTCTCTAATGACGGCATGTGAATGGAAAAAAATTTAAACGACAAAAACTAGTAATAATTTATCACTTAGGTACCATTCTTCATTGACAGGTAAATGGAAAAATGTTAGGTGTTTATCCCTTCTTTTGCTTGATTTACACCCATCTACAGCACATAAGGCACCACACGGCATCGTAATACGCGTACGAACGAACAGCACTATTAAAATTGAACGGCGTGCGCGCGCTTCGCTTGCGAAAACCGCACTGAATTTGAACCGCCGGCGGGCCGAGACCGCTCGGCTGGGCGGTAGGCAGTTATAGCGCGCAAGTACATGGAGTGACGGAGGCCTGGTGTTGGCTACAGCCCCACTTATGCCTCTGTAAAGGGCCGGATTAAAACCGTGATTTTTTTAAATAAAAGGATTAATAATAGTAATCTTTATTGAAAAATAATGTTTGAAACTGCATAACTTGGTGTAGCCACTGTTTGGATGGGTGACCGTAGAAGACGTTTCAGCACTTCCAGCTGAGCACTGCCTCGCCAGTTATTCTATGCAGTAGGCAATTTTATACTAAACTTATTTTTTGTTCGAGAGTGTCGCTTCTGTGTATTAGGTATTCTATGAAGTAGGCAATTTTATACTAAACTTATTTTTTGTTCGAGAGTGTCGCTTCTGTGTATTAGGTATTCTATGAAGTAGGCAATTTTATACTAAACTTATTTTTTGTTCGAGAGTGTCCCTTCTGTGTATTAGGTTTTTTTATTTTTTTATTAGTAGCTGCTAGGTCCACAGACATAAGGTCCTTGGTAATACAAGATTATAATTTTTTTTTAAACTTAAATTTTAAACATTGTAAGTGTATTCAAAGTCCTAGACAAGATCAAGTGAAATAAAATATTTTCATATATGGACGGCTCCTTATTAACTTCTTATAAATACTTAATATCTAAACATATCTAATACTAAATCTTATAATTAACAGTAAAAGGTCTGTTTCTTTTTTTTCTCTTTTTTTGCTATTTTGGGTTTTCCCTTTTTAATTTTTTTCTTCTATTGCTCTTTTTTATGTTTTTTGTCCTTTACTCTTTATTTTTTTTCATGACCAAGCTTTGTTCAGTTTTGTAAGTAAATAATTGGTATTCTTGGTCTAACCTCAAACCAAATACTTAGTGTTGCTTAACAACGCCATCTAGTTGCTGTTTCGGTAAAAAAGACAGTTTTACACTGCCTAGAAACACGGATAAAACGAAGTTTTCTTAAAATTAAACCTAGCTATATCGTTTTATCGTCCCCGAGACCTACACCTTACAAAATTTCATGAAAAAAGTCGTTGGAACAGTTTCCAAGATTCAGATTTTATAGGTTTACAAGAACTGCTCGTCTAAATGTATACAATAGATTATAAAACTGTTAAAACATATTAACAATCTTTTATTATTGTCTGTTTAATTTGTTCTACCTCTAGCATCTACTAACTATAGGCAGAACAGCTTTATCAGCCGAGCATGTAGTTCTTTTAATTCACTTTGTAACGAAAACAACGTTGACCTTGATTTATTCTACAACAGCATACCTACGTTAAGAAAACAACTTGGTGAGAAATTCTTTAATGTGTATAGATGTAAGATGTAACAAATAAGGCTATAATATATAACGATAGTACCTAATTCACTGCAAGCGAGATCTATCTTCCAATGTTAAATTATTAATTTGCAATTGTATTAACCTTTAATTCTACAATATTGCTAACAGTGGAGACTTTTAAATGACTTTATGTTACCTACGAAAATGTACAAGTTATTTTTATATAGTCGATAGTCTTCCTAATAATAAATAAATTATAATCCGAAAATATACCTATTAAGTTTTCAGCTAACAAGATCCAACCCTAGATACAGACGTGTAAATCACTACGCAATTTACATTAGCAGTCATTGTAGGCAGTGACCGGTCGGATCTAGTTAATTTATAGTCAACTTTCAATTTGGCTAACAAGGCTCGGACCGTAAATCTCGGCGACATTTAAACTGCTTCTTGCGGCCCTGCGGTTGGTCACCCCTGGAAACTTGGATTGGTTAATTGTTCATATGAGTTTGCTATTTTCGAATAGAAGTCACTTCAAGGCGAATGGGTTCGTATGCCGGGAAGCTTTAAGAAGGCCGGTGCATACAAATATTAAAGGAAGTTTTGTTGAAATAGAGCTCATTTAAGCTGATAAAGCTCGCGCTCGCTACAAAGTTGCTAGACAAAGTTGTATCTCGCCACTTTTTTTCCTATAGAGTACCACTATAATCATACAAAGTTCTACAGGGTGTTTGGTAGAGGGACCGACAAACCAAATGAGCGTGTTCGGGGGCACACTTGGAGAATACAAGTATGCCAAAAAAAAAAATCCCCGATAACCCCAATTTTTTTTTTTTGTGAATTTTCTCGTTTTTTCCAATATTGTACCTATTTACCACCATAACATTTGTAAAGTATGTTTTAGACCGGATGTTTTTACAAATTTAACAAATGTTATGGTGGTAAATAGGTACAATTTCGGAGAAAAAGAGAAAAATCACAAAAAAAAGTTAAAAAAAATTGGGGTGTCGGGGATTTTGATTATTATTTTTTGGCCAACTTGTTTTCTCCAAGTGGGCCCCCGAACACGCTCATTTGGTTTGTCGGTCCCTCTACCAAACACCCTATATAATTGTAAGTAACACCATGTTTACGTTTAAGTGAAAACATAAAACATTGAAATTAAAAGAATATCGTTTGGGGGATCCTCCCATTTTTTTTCTTTTTGGCATTAATACAGTATTTTAACATAGATACAGATAGGCAGATGAGCAGACAGACAATGTAGACTTAGTCCTCTTAGTAAAGGGCCCCTTAATCCTACGAGAAACCATGTTATAACCCGCGGCACGTAACTCTAGCGCTGACCGTTATTGCGCAGAAGTCAAAAATTGGGTATCACAGGGGGGCTAGAGGGACGAAGGACTCTTGTCTCTCTCTGTCACATCGAAGACGAGGGACTCCTTTCTCTCTCTGTCACATGTGCGCGACTGTATCCATGCGCAGATATCCCCTCCACATTTCGCTCAGCGCTAGAGTTACGTGCCGCGGGTTATACCTACCTCTGATTATCTGATTAATTTATATGCATTATATATGATAATGATGATGATGATGATACACACACCAACAAAGTCTAGACATCAAAGTGCTATAATATAAAAATTCAATAAAATTACTGGCTAGTAATAAGTATGAATGCAGACAGATGACAGATGTCAAACTTAAAGCTGTCATAACTCTAAAACTATCGATCCTAGAATACTGTTTCCAATGATAGTCTTTGTCGAGATCTTAATTTCGTATGATAGATGTCAAACTTAAGACTAACATAACTCGGGCTCTTTTGATTGTAGAATACTTTTAAAGAAAAATAATAGATTTTTCGAGATTAATTTTGGATGACAGATGTCACACTTAAAACGGCCATAACACTGCTTTAGACAACTAAACTACACAAGTAGCGATAATTTTTAGACGCTTATCTAGGTACATTTAATTTTAATCTTCTGTCATACTGGCACAGCATAAAGATAAGACTGTGATACTGGTGTTTCGTTGTGTGTGAGTGTGTGAGTGAGTTAACTTTGTCTATAACTTTTAATGTAGAAGCGGCTCAATGAATTTGATTATTACGAGTAGAATTGAAGATACCATGTACCCTAGACTAACTATTCTATGTGATAGGCATTATCCGCGCAGGTGGATCGGGCTTAACAACTCGTAGTACTACCAAAAAAGCTATTGATCCTAGAATATCGATTCCTATAGAAAAATGATGTATCGCGTCAAGATCTTCATTTGAGATGATAGCTTTTATGTCAAACATGAAAACCAAAAAAAGGCCTTCTGATAACTTTTTAATTTACTTCATATTTTTTATTATTTAGGGCACAACACCAACATCCCTCACCACGCGGGTGTAAGCGCGAGCGCAGCTACTATATACAAGACAGGTCCAAGCATACCAATGTTTGACTTGCCCGGGGATCGAATCTGGGTCCAGCGGCTCAGAAGGCAGAGTTGCTACTAACTGCACCAACCAGCCAGACAAATTGATTGAGAGTTGGTGTTCATAAGTGCATATTTGATTCCCAAATTGAATTACAATATCACTTAACTCACACTAATTTATAAAGGCGAAAGTTTGTGAGAGTTTGTATGTTTGTTACTTCATCATCATCATGTTTAAAAGTCCATCATCATGTGTAAAAATAGATTAAAAAAAAAATCATCATCATCCATCACCACGCGGGTGTAATTACGGGACGCAGCTTTGAGAGTAAGTCGCTATAAATTAATGTTATTTTCGAGCCCGTCATCAACCGTCAAGTAAGTAGTCCAATGTAACCTTATCAATTATAAAAAAAAACTATATTTTCTTATATTATTTCCATATTACATACTTCACCTACTTCAATGAACGGCACATTCCGATAATGAATAAAAAAGTTCGATTCATAAAAATTAACACCAGTAATGTACAACCGATCGTCGCGCCCCGCACCCGTGTGACGTCATAATTGGGAGCGTCACCGAACTTTCGCCCGCGCGTAATTGGCTCGACGCAAAAAACACGTTATTTTTAAGCGTTTAAAACGAAATAAAAAAGTAATGAGTTATTGATTCGACGGGGTCAATGCACTGACCTTCCCGATAGCTGCGTGTCAAGGACATTGTTGTTTACGTGCCAGCTGGGGGTGCGATGCGGCAGCAAGCTTTTTGGAAAAACGTAGGTGCTGGTGGGCGTTGTGGTCAGTGGTACGTCCCGTACGTCACCTTAAAAAGTATGAGATTTAGATAGATAGATAGATTAACTCTTTATTGAAACACCACAATACAAATATATGTAACAAATAAAGAAATAATAATAAAATAAAAATACAATTAAAATATTTCACAATTAAATACTTAAAATTAAAAGTGTCACAATGGGCGGTCTTATCGCTCAGGGCGATCTCTTCCAGACAAGAATGCACGGAAAGAAATAGGCATAAACTTACAAAGGCGGTGGTGTATAAAACTAGTGTACTAAACACTACATATAGCAAAACTCAAGAATATAGCTAGAAAAAATTACTTATAATATATACAAACTATACTTATATAATTATACTATACATATATACTAAATTTTTTACTATACATATATACTAGATTATATAGATAAATATATATATAAGTACTATAAATTTACCGGTATGTATGCGAGATTCTGAACTGATCATTTTTAAAGTATCCAACCTAACATTTCATACTTGACGTACGCAGTGCGATTTTTTGTGAAGGAAGTGTTACCGATCAATATATGTTTGATGAAGACGAGCAACTCGTTTACCTTATAGTGGTATTGATTCCCTTGTGCGTACGAGTATGTACACTTAACTAAAATTCTTTAAACTATAGTAGTTCTTATTATGTTAGTACTAAAATCCACATTCGTGTAACACTGAATGATAATTTTAAACGTATGATTATTCTATTCAAATGTGGGTAGTTTTACATCATTTTAGACTAGTTTAGAGAGCACGAACTGACATGACTAAAAAGCCACAATAGAAACGGCAAATTTAAGAATTGTCACTTGCAAGCGTTATAGGAATTTGGACTTAAGCATGAACAGAATAAGAAGTACCTTAATTTATTAAAAATATATTTTGTTTCGCTAGTTTAGTTTGGTGTTCTGAACAAGCGACATACTACCACCATGTGACTAATATTCTATGATTGTGGCGATCCAGCAGTGAAAGTACGGTACTTTGTCGATCGGGAAATTCGATATAAAACATCGATAAGAGGATTTTTCTACCGACTTCCAAAAAAAAGGAGGAGGTACTCAATTCGACTGTATGTTTTTTTATGTTTGTTATACTCTTAACTTTCGACTGGGTGAACCGATTCTCTAAATTCTTTTTTTGTTTGTAAACTGGTGCTTCCCGTTTCCCATTTAAATTTTATCAAATTCGGTCCAGTAGTTTTCGAGATACACTCCAATAACTGAATAGACTGGAAGTCGGTATTAAATTTTTCAAATTGTACTTGTAATAATTAATATTGTCAAAAATGACATTTTCTAATTAATAAAACCTATTTTGTTGACGTCGAACTGTCGAATTTATTGATCGACATGTCAAATATGACATTTATAATTAATGAAATCTATTCTGTCGCTGCAGCTCTTTAAGATTTTGCGATCTGTGGGATATCGCACTGGGGCCTTATTCGCTATGACCACTCAGACATGTACTTGCTCGCAGAATGCCATTGGTGTCATTTCCTTACACTTATAATAGAGTTCTTGATCGCTGTGACATAACTCCTTGCTCACCAAGTGAAGCTAAGATAAAACTTCGCACTTGGCTACACTCACTCTCATATGAAGAGACTGAGAGTTTATTAACTCCACTATTATAACCTTACTTCTATTTGCATAACATACACACAACCACAACTCATATACACACTCACTCAATACTCACACACTTTCTCTAAAGTAAATAGATTATAATAATATACATATATATGTAAAGTAAAGCACTTATTCTGTTAAGTCCAATGATTTAGAATGAGAAATTATAATTTTAACCTAAAATTCCCGGGTATCCAAGATACAGGCCGCGCCTAGTTTGGAACCCATTGCTTAAACATGCAACTGTATTTAAGATACATTTTATATAATAATAAGTGGTTCTAGTATTTGTAAGCAATAAACAATCTCTTACGCAGGTTACTCCTAATTTATCAATCTGTAGGGATCACTTTTGCAGTAAATTCGTTGGAGCGCAAATTATTCTTCGTAATCAAAAGACAGAGCTCAATAAAAGATAATAATCCCCGTGACGGCAGCAGCTGCGAATAAAAGCACTCGCTTTTATGAGGACAATCGGGTTATGGTCTGCCAAGAGAATTCTTTCTATACATCCCAGGGAAAGCAACAGAAAACCCCTTTTTGTTTGGTCATAAATTTAGTTCGCTTATACACTATTGCTAGAAGGCAGAATACCAGCTACATTGGTACCCAACAAAGGCAGACTGTCGTACCTACAAGCAATCTAACCCCCAGTTTCAAAAACGTGTGTAAAAGCCTTCATTAGTTGACCAATTAAATACTAAACGCTCATTGGTCAATAGTATTATACGATGCGATATCTGACCAATCAGCGGTCAGTATTCAGTCTGTTCGCTGATCAAACTTTGACAATCCAGAAACTGGAGGTAAGTAAGTCAGGATTCCTTGAATCATGCGATGTTTTTTATGCCATTAAGTTACAAATCAAGCTCTACCTTTGCCCATAACAGTTGTAGTGCCACCCAGAGGTAAGAACTGTAGTTTTGCGAAGCACTGCACTGCGCTTCTCACCCAGGTGCATTAGTTTTTGAGTCTCTTTTGCCCAATAATTTCAACTGCTACATTGCCCACCACACCGTAACAGAATATGTTTGCATATGCTTAGCGATAGAATATCTAGCAATGTGGTGGTACCTACCAAGACGGCCTTTAGCACAAGAGGCCCACCAGCCTACAACCTAGTAAAGCTTCCTCGCCGCTTACGATTCGCATCTTGACGGCACCGCTGGAGGTAATATTCTTTGACTCCGTTCCCTCACGATAATGATATGATGTACATACCAACAATGAAGGCAAGAACAATCTACCTAGTGTCGCCTACGCCGTAGAGCCAATATTTATTTCCTACAGGCCTACGAACGAATTAAAATTTTTGTTGATTGTACAAAACCAAACAAAATGCATTTTTATTGGTTGCCGAAACTAAAAAAAAATTGCTGCAGTGCAGATTATAGTATATGGTGTACGTATAAGTGTAATTGTTATTGATAAGCCTTATTAAATAAATAAATTATATCGCTCTTTGAAGATGACGTGTCCTTTATACTGCAAATACCATGCTAATTTGCTAATATTAACGGAATCCTAAAAATTATAAAGTTTTACCCGCGTGGTGATGAACGACAATGATGATGATGATGATGATGATGATGAAAGTATCCTAAATCCTTCCAGGGGATGTAATCTATCTCCTCATTTCTCTCCTAATTACATTACGATCCGTTCAGCCACAATAAATAAATGTAGCAAACAAACAAACTCGCTCTTTCTTCGCATTATATTATTAGATGTGTAACCGCGCATACATAAACTTTACAATAACTGGATGTATAAATAACTAACAGCGCTCCGTGGTTTCACCCGCGCGGTGATGGATGGTGATGATGACGTATCAAAACATAATTGCCTATATCAGGGATTATGTAATATTCTAATGGTGACAGAATTTTTCAAATCAGTTCAGTAGTTTCGGGGCCTATTCAATTCAAACAAACAAAAAAATATTTCTTCTTCATAATTTTTCATTAGTAAAGAAAATAAAAAAAGAAAGAAAGAAAGAGAATGTTCAACCACAGCACAACAAACAATTTAAAATGATACATACAGCAGAAACAACTAAGTACAACACCAATAACAGCGAATTCCAGCACTTCGTGGCAGCAAAACGAAAACTACCGCGAAATGCAGTACCTACTGTGATGTCGAGTAGTAATTATCAAATAACATGCTCAAACTCATCTATGTGTCACAGTTAATTTGGCAAACTGGGAATTTGTCGAAGTAACTTGAAATAGTAGACTGAAACTTTTCATTTGTACACTATGGAAATACATGTAATATAAAAAATAACACATAACATAACAAAAATATAGTACCTAGTGCAAAAGGTAATAATAAACAATTCAATTCAAATACACCTTGAACTCCAATATAAGCATCACATACAAAAATGTGGTTTCGTTTCGTATGAATTTTATAATATAATTTGAGCCATATTACTATGGTTTAAAGTTAATTTTACTACAAGATGCTAATGGTTACCAAATCAGCTGACCATAATTTGGCTGGGACACTTTAGTTTAAAACATATAGGATTTGACAGGCACCAATAATGTGTCATAAAATCACTAAAATGTCCCTCTACATATGTTTCCATTGGGACATTTTTAAGTCTTTATTCACTCTCATACTTTAAAGTATTCTGGATAAAAAAAAATGTTGGTACATTTTTGATACGTGCATTTTTTTAAAGTTTTTTTGTAATAATTTCATTATAACATTAATTAAATATTTCAAAAGACTTAATATTACATAACATTTCAAATGACGTAGGTACTTACCATATTTAGCAAGAAGGGTCATATTAAAAGAAATCCTCTGCACATATAAAAAATACACTTAGATATAGCACCGTTTCAGACCTATTTATTTACTACAATAATTTGATTATCACCAGCATATCACCTTAATATTGCACAAACAACTAACACTTAAACAATACATAACAACTTTTTTCTAAAACACTGGCTGACAAAAATTAAAGAACTTATTGACACGTAAAAATAAAAGTAAATGTCAAGTTTGTATTTTGGCGGGAATGCCGGAGCTCGGCCCGCTCGTGCCACGGTCTACAAGGAACTCAAAGCGTCTTGGAAGGGCGAAAAGACGTTACGTCTTCAAACCCTTGGATCCCCTTCGTTTATTTTGCTCGATCGGTTTTCTGTTAATGGAGTCGTCATTCGAACATTAGATTTTGGGAACAGCTGTTCAGTGAATTTACCCGACTGCGACAAAACCCAAAAATAGGGTTATGTGTTTGACCTGTATCTATGTATGTTTATAGTATAAAAAATCCAGTTTCTATGTCCGCTCATCAGGGCTATTATGTATTTCAGTTGCTAACAAAATGTTGATTGAAATCGAAAAAATGGCTGCCCTATGTCACTTATGTCAGCTCCAGTCACCAACTACTAACATTTTTGCTTACTGGAGATATTAAAAAACTGACATAGAGTGGCCATTTTTTTCGATTTCAACCAACATTTGTTAGCAACAGCTGAGATACATAATAGCCCTGCATAACTACCCAACGGCTCAACCGATTTTGATTAGTGATACGTTAATAGATGGTCTTAATGGCGCGTGTGTCACTGGGTACAACAAATGCTTAAAATATTAAATTGGCAAATGTATGTATATATGTATGTATGTATATATGTCATAAGAGATAAGTAAGTATATTCGTCTTGATGGCAGGATGGATGCTTAAGAAATGAAATTGGCAGATTTTATGCGCTTTAGCGTGCGAGCTAGCTATTTCCTTGGTTGGGTTATAGAACTTTTAGTTTGTTTGTCTGTACATAACACCAATATTTGCCACGGTCAGTGTGCGAACCTAGAACCCCGCTTGTTGAAGACAAGGTCACTAACTCACTACCAACTGAGTAATCAATCTACCAAAATAAACCAACAAACCATATTTTAGACAAAACATAAAAATATTTTAAATGCTATTATTAATTATTAAAAATATTTGAAATTTTAATAAAAGTTGTATATTAATTTTATTGTTAAGTTTTAATTAAAGATACGGCTGAAACTTTTTAAAGTTAAGCGACATGTGAAAAAATTAATCATAAAACAGTCTAGTACCTTAAAAGTTAAAAAAAAATTATTATGGAACAAGGGAGTCTCCACAATTTTTAGTTTTAACACAATTAAGGTTTCAAGCAAACGTTCCATACTGTTAATGCAATTCGGGTTTTATTGTTAATACGGTAAGGATCATGTGTACATCCAGGTGAGTTGTAAAGGTATTTATTGAGGGGTGCTTTCTTGACGATTATTCCTCTTGTTTGTGTTAGCTTATAGGTAAAAACACCAGAGCAGGATTGAGTACACGTTTAATAAAACAACTCAGGATTTTTAACCTACTTCAAAAAGGAGAAGTTTTCTTACTTAATTCGACTGCATATTTCTTTTTATTTTAAAGATTACTCTTTTGTTCGGAATAATATACTTTCGAGGTGGTCTCATTTAAATTACATCCAATTCCAAAAAGGTTTTTAAGTACACTCCAATTACTAAAATTTGTTTTGCCTATTTTGATGATTTCGCCTATTTTGATTCCGTTTTTTAGTATATTTTTTAACAAAATTAATTGTGAGTTGATAGGTATTAATAGTAACATTTATAAGTTTAGTAGAAAGAAAAATGGTTGAGTATGTTTAGTTATGAATACATTATTTATTCAAAACAGTATCATTTAATATAGCGTAAATAAATATTAAATTTAATTCTCTTCTATATAATGATAGTCTGGCGTAAAGCTGTCATTTTTTTAAATGAAATGAAATCGTTTATTAACCAGATTTGCATCAAATTTAGGTACATAATAGATACAAAATATACAGATTATATAATATGAACGAAATAATAGAAAACAATATAATAATATGCTGAGTACACGTCAGGTGATGGGTGTGTGATATTGTGCCCACGTCTGATGTAGTGAGCTGTGTTCCCATTCCCTCACTGCTTCCACCAGAGTGTTGGTGGACCGGAAGATAGCAGTGCGCATGGCTGCCGAACGGCTTCTAAGTAGCGCTGTCCACCCGGGTACGCGGCCCTCGCAGAACATTTAATGAACTCATTCGCCTGAAGCGAGAAGACCTTGCAAGTTCATATACAAGTTCAAGAATATCGATGAGGGAAACCATACCCAACAATGGCTACACTTATCATTGATTAGTTTAGTTTTAGTAACATTTTTTAATTTTTGTAAATAAACGGTTACTTTTAACAGCATTATTTTTTATTTTTTATATAGTATTAATTTATTAAAGCACTAACGCCTGCTTAGAGATTTCAATCATTGAAATTTATAGAGAGAAAAAATCACATCGGACGGGATTCGAACCCGCGTCTTCTGACTATCCGTGTCAGACACCATGATCATCTAGGTCACCGAGGCTCGAGGTCCGAGCGAGGACAATTTTAACTCTCTATCAGAGAGATAGTGCTGTCAAAGCTGTTCAATAGATGTCGCTCCGCCCCGTAAGAAGGTTAAATCAGATAGATTGTTTTTTATGTTAATAAATGTTCATAAAATAATTAATTTGGATATGTTATCCGATATACATTTAATTAATTTGGTTTAATAGAAAAAAAAACCCATTATTTCCCAAAAAACACCCATGAGACGTTCCCGTCCTTGAAAATAATAGACTTACTTAGTTTTTAAGGAAGATATTTTTACTACAACACAAACGTGTGTAATCCCAATAAATCATTCAAATACTTAATGATCTATTTTTTAGTTATATGTTTTATATTGCAATAAAAATAATATAAATAAAAAATAGTTGTTTAAATAGTGGTTTAATAGAAAAAGTTCCATTCATTCCCAAAAAATACGCATGAGACGTTCCCGTCCATGAAAATAATCAACTCTACTTAGTTTTTAAGGAAGGTATTTTTACTACGACACAAACGTGTGTAATACCAATACATCTTTTAAATACTTTAGTGAACTATTTTTTATTTATATTATTTATATTGCAAGATTATTTTGAATGCGTAATTATTTGGAAGCGTAAGATTATTTATAAAAAAGACTAACGAATATATTTGAAAGCATGTAATCAGTGTATTTAATACAAAACAGTGCACCAGTGTACAATATTATGTAAAGTTGTTTTTGTCTTATGCTACTCAATTGCCTTAGAAAGGACAGTGACTTTCAAACATGTTTGTGTGAGGGTGGCTTAGTTCTGACTTTTTGAACAAAATTTTCACTAGATGCAACTGTAAATATATGCCTGTATAACTTGAGAAATGTATTTAAAAGTATGATTTATATAAAGAAAATACATTATGGAGAAAGAACATAGAGGAATAATGTACAAAAGAAATCAATTACACGACA
Organism: Selenia dentaria; assembly: GCA_917880725.1. Taxonomy (NCBI): domain Eukaryota; kingdom Metazoa; phylum Arthropoda; class Insecta; order Lepidoptera; family Geometridae; genus Selenia; species Selenia dentaria. The sequence continues at coordinate 9,339,164 of OU862895.1, read as the reverse complement.
CGGCAACGTTTCAAGAAGAAAAATAGCGATAAATTGGTTTATAGAGTTTTATTTCTCCTGAAGAACATGGTTCAATTAGAATGAGATCTAACGCTTAAGGTTGTAACTAAACATCGTTGTATTTTTTTCTTTCGTTTTATATTTGATAGAGATGAATTGAATAATGTAGTTCAGCCTAATGTCATGCAAGAAGAAAATAGTCCAAATAAAAATATATACCTAACAAAAATACATTTATATTTTACCACTTCTGTCTTTTCAAAGTCCGTCCCTGCCATAGGAAGTATTGCACGGTGGCTTATTTTTAACGGTCATATCGTCGCGAGCCCTTATTAAGGTACAACAAATTCAGGGCCGCTGCTATATTTATAAGTGTCTGGCGATTCGGTCCCAATACGCAAACGTTTGAGGATTTTTTGCCTATCGTACTGGAATCATTGATTTTACTTCTCATTTGCATAATAATATCACAACAAGTTACGTTAAGTTTATGTATACTTGTCCGTCAACTATAACACAGGTCAAATGCTAGTATTTTTAATTATAAAAAATACGGATCTCTGCCCGTGATTTTATCCGCGTTGAAGGTTTCGCGATCCTTCAGGGACTACCGGTTGAATCGGGATAAAAACCTGGGTATAAGTTATATCCATTTCAAATTCGTTTAGCAACTACAACGTGATGACATATCACCCATACACACTCTCACATTGTCTCACAAACTTTGCAAACAACATTTAAGTTACATAATAAAATTTAACTTACATATTAAGATTTAACTTACATATTAGACAATAGACAATATTTTATTTGTAGCAAACAACAAAACAATTTATATATAGATATAGATACAGACTTTAACAACAAATAAACAACAGAGCGGAATATCATTTTTTTTTTGCCAAAAACAGGTCCCAAGTCAATAATATAATACCAGCGCTGGTCTTCCGTTGGAATCGGCAGATGACATCACGTACGCGTGAAATACACAGTGCACGTACGAGATGAAGAACAAAAACAATAACAATAACTGAAAACATCAAACAAGTTATGCATCACTAACCAATATACCTAACCAATTATATTTAACCAAGTATAATTAAGATTTAAGTTACATTATAAGGATTTAATTTAACTACTAGGATTGCAAATATACAAATATTAATCTCATAACTGATAACATCAAGTAATGGATTACGAAAAAACTCAACTATGACTATCGTTAACAGTTTTGACGCGTAAAAGTGGTGGAATATTAACCGTGCTCTTCTTAACGGTGCACGAGCATAGACAAAGTATTAAAAATTGTAAAATGTGTTTCTTGTGTTTTCCTCGTCAGTCACCTTACAAAGTTTTAGTAATCTATCCTTCCTTTACTAGAACTTAACACGGGCGTGGCAGTGAATTAATGACAAACGTATGTGACTGAGGTTAGAGTCTGACTATATAAATAAAAATCTTTCTTAATGCAACTATAAATATGTACCTAGATAAGTTGAGGAATGGCAAATTTATAAACGTAAGAGTCCACTTATAAAGAAAAAAAACAGTAATATTTAGTAGACTACCTGAACTCTTGATCTAGAAGTCAAACACTTGCCTAAAATAAACAGTGCGTACGCATATGAGTGAGGGTTTATGTGTACAAGTGTTTTAGTTTCTACGTAACTGAAAGCATGAATAGAAAATTATCCGTTATAAAGACATTTACCGTGTTTACTGAAAGATCGATTACTATTGTCCTATTTTATTCATTACAAATCATATCTTCATATAATTTAGTGGAATCTTTTAAAACGTGAATTACGGTTTTTTGGCCAGGGTTTACAATATTCAAGGTATAATAAATAGTGCTGTCTTGAGCCATTTTTTTCTTCACGATGACTACAAACTTCTAAAAAAGATGGCTGGTGCATATACCTATAATAGATTATCATTCAATCAGTCTATCTTCGGCGGATAAGTGTAAATTATCATTGTACGTCAAAATTACTTATTCGTATTGGCTGACATTTTAACACATATGTATACAATTATGACTGGAAACAAGAGACGATCTAAATAAATAAAATTCCCAGAGGAAAAGCGGTTGGTAAATTAATTAGTTAAGTTTTAACTATTATTCTACTCTACTCTGTTGTTTTATGCCTTTAAATTTACCTTGCTGCGTGAAAATAATATTTTATGAAAAATGTGTTACAGATATACGTGTTTTCTTTCTTTCATTGCATTTTCTTTCACTAAACTAATTCTAAACTTTAACCTGATATGCAACTATGGATCTTCCGTGAATGTTTTCTGATCAAATTGGAGACGTTTTGCTGATAAGCTTAGCTATGATACGAGTAACCTAACGTGACGAGAATTTTAAACTTTCGAGTGCTGGTGACGGTATAAGTGGCCTGTCTATGATTACTTGAAGACCAAATATCTGACCAAAAAATACACTGTGGTAGTAACAACCAGACTCTTGTATGAGAGGATTTAGAATTCTGGACTTTTGTGATTCACAACTCGACTAAAGGGGAAATTCTATCGTTCTACGGAGATGAAACAAAGATGTATCGTAGTAAGTGGTAATCAGTGATCTCTACTAAGATATCCATACTCCAACCATGTTACGATTGAATTCAAGTGTATTATTTGAAATGATATTAAAATACAAAAAAAAATGTTTACACCATTGACTTCCAATTAAAATAATAATCTTATTGTGTTTTATTATTCATATAATTTTTAACATGTGTACGTATGTTTTGTATAATTAATAAAATACATTATGAACATTATGTATTTATTTAAGATGTCTTCAATATCATTTAATGATGTAGATGTTTGACTTTTTATAAAATTAAAATATTTATTTTGTATATTACGACATGTAATATTCTCTGTCATCAAGGCCAAAATATTGTTAATCTTTGTATAAACCACATGTTGGTACAACGCAAGTACTAATAACTGAATATATATAACTAAAGTTTTAGTTATTATATTGAATATGTAGTATCAAAGAAACAATATACTTCAGTGAACTATATAATAATTAATACAATTTATACCTATCGTTTACCAACATAAATAATTATGCTATACAAGGAAATTTAAAAGTACAGCTAGTAAATGAAGTCATAAGATCCTACTACATAGTCGAAAGTATTCATTAGTACATCAATGAATTTCAACTTGACTTCCCAAGAAGTAGGAGTAATTATTTGCCAAGTAGTGTATATAGTTCATTTCATTTAGTATGAACTAATACTATTCAATTTTCACTGCATCTATAACTAGTCAGTTACTAGTTTTTTTCTCAGCTAGATTATTTTAAATATTAATTATGAATTCACATTGAGTACTGAATATAATTAAACCTTATTTATATAATTTTAAAAATTCAAAGCGACCCTCGGTTGAAAATTCGTGACTTGTACGTTATGCGTCTTCGTAGTTTAAAATTGCGTAGTCGACTGAGACGATACCAACGTTTTTCTTGCCTGAATGTCCTGATGGACTTATGTAGATTATAATCTCACATTATTTACAAAAACATACGCTCCACTTTAATTATATCCGAGTTATTTTATACTTGGTAACTTTCATATGCTCATAAATCTTAAAAACCTTCTAGAAAGTGCTGAAATTATGTACGACTAACTGCGCACCATGTGTTGCGTGGTGACGGATGATGATGATGAAAGTGTCCTATGTGATCCAGTGCCTCAGCTGTCTATATCTACCTACCAAATTTGACCCAAATGCTTTTAGCCGTTTATATGTTCGATTCAATAAGAAACATCCATACATACAAATGCTCGCATTTACAATACTATTAGGAAGAATTAGGATCAGGATATTAGGTTTAATTTAGGATTTAGGATACAAAGTCACCACAATTGAAGGTGTCAAGAAAAAAATAAGTTTCTCATTAAAAATGAGATTTAGTGTGGATACAAGTACAATTTGAAAAAAATTATACCGACTTCCACTCTATTCAGTTATTGGAGTGTATCTCAAAAACTATTGGGACCGAATTTGATGAAATTTAAATGGGACCACAGGGGAAGCACCAGCTTTCAAACAAAAATTTGGCGAATGGTCCCACCAAGTCGAAAGTTATGAAGTAACAAACATAAAAAAATACAGTCAAATTGAGTACCTACCTTTTCCTTTTTTTGGAAGTCGTTAGAAAAGTACTCTATTGTTAAACAGTATGGATTAGTACGATTTATGTATTTTAGTATTCCGTCGATTAAAATTTATTTGGCGTAATATGAGCAGTGGCAACGTCAATGCTAATAAAGAGTAAAGACGTGTTTACGCCATAATACGTCATGCGGGCCAGCGAATATGCTATTTGGGGGCCAAAAAAAAATAGTAGTTTATTATTAGTAAGTCGTGTTTTACACGCCTCTACAATTCGCATCGGCGGACTGAATATTCTATAAATCAGTCTCTTCACGGACAAAAACATAATCACAAGAATGAAAAAAAAGAATATGTAGACAAGGAACAATAGGTCCTAGTTTATCAACGAAATAATCAGATCATCTATCACAAACTTTATTATCAAACGTAGCACTAAGTAATATTTATTCTGTGTCAAACGAACGTTACCAGCTACCATCTGGCGCGCACGCGTCTACATAATAACTATCGCTTAATCTGTGACCCAACTTCATATCGTCTTAAGAAAGGGCTGTCACCCTTGAGTTCCTGTGCATCCTGTTACTTTCTTGAATCAAATAGTGTGACGACACGTGCCTGTGAGTTTAAACGAAGAACAACAAAATACACTTTTAAACAGATTCGATAAGGTTCGTTTTACTGTGGCAAACTTTTTATTTTTAATAGGGTTGGCACGTTTATGGAAATTGGAGACATCCGTTCTTGTGCCGCGCATGCGTCATTTTTTATGTTGTGAGTGACCAGGTGGTTCGAGTCCAGTAAAGGATTTCAAACTTAAGTATGGTGGGTGGAATGCAAACTATAAAAAACGGTTAACCTTCACCAAGAAGCCCTTGCTGCTGTATCAGAGTCAGCTTCCAGGAGGAGTGTACAAGCATTGATAAAGATTATGATGATGATGATGATGATGATGATGATGATGGTTATGATGATAATGGTGATGATGATAATGTATTATAACTAAAAATAAGATTACCTACGTCATTCATAAAGAACTACCATCTGCTGAGCAAAATACAAACTGCACCCTCTTCTACATAATTATATGAAGATTAAAACATCGTAGAAACATTCGTTCGTTCAGATGGGTACCTCAGTGGACTAGTGGTACTATGTCTTAGCCACACATGGTGGTTTTAGTGCAAGAAGTAATTTTATATCAAGCATTGGACAATTTAGCTTTTAAACAAGTACAATTTGAAAAATTTAAGACCGACTTCCATTTTACTCAGGAATTGTAGTGTAACTCAAAAACTACTGAACCGAATTTGATGAAATTTAAATGGGACTACACGGGAAGCACAAACAAACATAATTTTGAGAATCGGTTTACCCAGTCGAAAGATATGAGGTATCAATCATAAAAAAACAGACGTATTGAGTATCTCCTCCTTTTTGGAAGTCGGTAGATAACCCGCGTTAATATGATTTTTATTAAAAAGCGTTGTTATTAGAATTTTTATAGTACCTACCTCAAAATTGTATTTTATTTTTTGTTTTTTTATTGATTATAATTGTGTTTTTTTTTTATTGATAACATGATTTTACTGTCTAAGTATATCTAAGGAGGAATCCACGATGTAAAAAAAAATAAAGGAAATAAATACCATGATTAATTATTGTTTTAATGACTGATTTTTTCCTGCCATTCCTTTGTGAGTGTTGCGACGACTGAATCTTTCCCCAGTCCACTATCTTTTTATGACATTCAATGACGAGACAAGCAAGTCGGTATGGTAAGCGTCACGCTTGTCCATTTCAGCCGTGCGATTCTCTAAGAAACATCCGTATTATGGTCGCCGAACTATCGAAGGTTCACATAGTCTCGAGTTTTCCCACAGATAAGATATTTTGTTCATTCATTTTCATTGCTATTCATTCAAAACGATCCTATTTACTCATCCATACTTTTTACATGTAAGTATTAGTTAAAAAATAAATAAAGAGAAAGTATGACACAATACATAATTCCTAAACGACAATCCGGATAAATAATCGTAAATAAATTATTAAAATATCAAGAAAATTTAAGTGATATAAACTAGTAGGTATCTACGAAGCTACGAAGTAAATGTAACGGAACGTATACATTTTCCTTACTAAAATTTGGGTTAAATTTTGTTTTTCTTTGAAATTATGTAATCAAATTTTTCTATCGGCATACAAATATCTCTTGGATTGGTGATTATTCAATTTCTGCAAAGAAATGTAAAAAGAAAGGTGCGAGAATTGAGGAGAGGAAGAAAAAGTGGGTCAATAAACACATCGTTTAACATTGACGAAAGTAAAATGTCTGCTGTAATCCACTCGATTCATATTTTACGTCAGGATCATATGCGACAACTTGTAATGCTAGCAGCGCAGTCTAATTCATATCATTGATTAGAGGACGAAGGACAGACCTATCTTTTTTGTTGAGAGTTGAGTTCTATTGAGAACAAGATGAAAGCTCAACTCGGGCAGAAATCAAAAAAACAGAACTAGTGAAATGAGATGGCAGACTTTCTCGTATAACTTGGAAAATAACAACGGGCATGAAGCGTTTTCGAAGTTGAAATCAAAGAGCATATAATACTAGTAGAAATAGTAAAAGATGAATATGTCATCATATTGGAATAATAAGTCAACAGGGCACAACCATGCATGGATGTTCCAGCTTCTCACTTACCTACAGTTGGTCGCTGCAGATCAAACCTGTGTATGTATATGGGTGTCTAAGATCCTTATCTCATTGAATGTGATTTCAGTGCTCCTACCTAATGCAGAACACTATAGTACAGGTACTATATAGTAAAGGTTGACCTCAATGAGGCCACCTAAAGTGTGATTGAAGCAGCCAAAGTACCTACTTTGACTCATGTAGAAGAAGAGTATCTGTTTATGAAGACATTGATACTAGAATTACAATATTTACTTTATTTGTGTACATATTTTTCACTTAAATATTTATTATGGTTATTAATTTTGAGACCTAAGTGTTTATAATAATAAACAATTATTATACTAAATTGTATTTTGTTTCTGTTATTTACCATATAATTTGTTTTGGCTACGCTCACAACTATAATTATATTATGTCTTGTATAATTGATGCTACATGTTTATTATTAAATATAAAGTTCTCAATAATTTCTTATGCTCTTCTATTATGATGCAAACATATTTATTACATGAGGGAGTTCAGATGCCCTTTCACTTGTCAAATGCTCAGATTTTATCAACGCTTATTAAGCTATTATAGGCACCTAGCTTGGGCATTTGAGGCCTAACTTACGGGTATCACTACAGTTCCCTGTTCATATTTCATATTCAAACTGGTTAAAACTTGTAATTAGGAGATGAAGCAAATAAAGAATCATTATGTGTAGACTTCAGTTGCTTCTCAAAAGATTTATAAGATCTTAAATGTTAAGTTAACTGTACTTATTAATATTATTAATTATTTATGAACTAATAAAGATGAGAAATGGGTTTTGTAACCTTCACAAATGAGTAAACACAAGAAAACAGTCATGTCTTTATTTCAAACTGAACCAAAATAACTTGAGTAAGTAATTAATTATTTCTCAACTTAGTCTACTTGTGCCTACAATAAACACATCTCCCAAGGTAACTGGAGAATTTAACACATTTACAGAATTGGAATTGGGCTCTCCTATAATCTGTCTCAATGATTATTGAGCCAGGTCCAATAAATATTAATACAGTGCAGCAGCAGTACATAACACATAAATTCATCCTGTATGACAGCAACAATTACTGTATGAATGTGTTCAATTGTTTTCTACCACTTTCTTCTTCACAAAATGGTATTTTTCTCCCAATTTTGATAGAATTTTGACATAACGTCTATTCAAATAGTGTCCAATATCTATCTCTAGTAAGGTAAACCGGCGATAGATAGATTATTGGCACCGGCCGTTAGACTGCCAGTGAGCACCTTAATAAATTCCGAAGGATAATTGCTACTTAAAAGTGTTTCCGAGTCAAATCCTCATTCGACTGACCTACTACTACGCAACTTTTCATCTATGCGCATATTTCTACGTATGCACCTATGTATATTCCCGCCTGTAATAAACCTTCTCAAACATTATCCTAGGGCTAAAAGAGTTCTCCAAGTGATTGTTTGAAGAGACCGACAAACATCGTAACATCGTTCTTCGACAATAAAAGCACAGATTCAATAATAGTCATAACATTCGTATTACATAATAAGGATGCGGCAATAGATATTTTATAAGTGGCAATAAGTTATGGCTCCAATGATTAACATTTGGACCAAAAATGCCTTGCAGTTGCAGAGCTATAATTTTTCTGATTCATCAATTGTTTATTGTTTTTATTGAATTTATTATAACTTACGTGAACTAACTAAAGGAGACTGGAATTACATCCCAACAGATTCAACTTCTTTATCTATCTATTATACTATCAGACCTATTTATAGAATACTAGCTGGTGCCCGCGACTTCGTCTGCCCAGGACTACTTCAAGTAGCTTATTATCTTCTCCAAGGCCTATTTTTATTCCATCGTCATAGAAGAAAAACATGTTGTGAGGGTTTTTGGCAAACAATCTCAGTATTAGTCTAGCCTGTGGAACTGTACCTGGTAAGTATCAATAGGCTCCCGTAACCAAGAATATGTTTGAGATAGAAACAAATTGTCAACAGCCCTATATACTAAAATCGGTAGTGACAGTGACACTGAAAGTGACATTGACGTAAGTGACAGTTCGGACGGAAAAAATCAGACAGACACAGCGCGACGGGCGTAGAGCCAGTTACGTGCTGTAGCCGCGCTCGCCGCTGTGCACAAAGTCACTCCCAGAAGAAGAACTTCAAATTAGTTCGAAACTGGTCGGATAATATTTCCGGTAAATATTACGCGAGTCCTAGCCGGTTTTAAAGCGTAATTAAGAATATGTTTGGTAGCAGTTGAGTGTTTATGTACGTCATACTCTTTCAGCAATGTACGGACGTGATGATATAGTGTGACATGTAACAACACAGTGAATACTAGAGAAAATAACTTGCAATGAATACAAATTCAATGTCAACAAATAGTAGAGAATTTCTTTTTAGGGAGTGTGTATATCTGCAAAAAGCAGAGTGTTGGATGATATAAAAGAGCAACAACAACTAAATTTTTTATTATTAATAATAATATAATAATATGGGACAACATCCACACAAAGGTCTTCAGGTGCCAAACTAGGCAGAGCCTGTATTATGGTAACCTGATGACTGATATACATACTTACATACATATACACACCCAGACACAGGCCAAACAGACATGTTCATGCACACAAATGTTTGACCTGTTCGGGGATCGAACCCGGGACCCGCGGCTCAGAAGGCAGTGGTGCTACCAACTGCGCCAACCAGCCTGTCGTTTAACGTTATTATAAAGGTACTTCTAATGTTATATTGTCTTTATGTTCTCAAAAGTCTATATATTGTGTATTTTGTGTCTAATGTCTACATGGTGTATATTGTTATACTTTTTAATGTGGTAACAAGTTCATTTAAATTCAGCGATCCCTCAAACAAAGATCAAAAATATTATACTAATTTTAAACGAGTATCATAGAATGACAAAGTAGAACTAGCCAGTGATACAGACTGCTACAGACATTTTACCTAATCCGATCATGGAAATATTTTGTGCCTTCTACTTATCACTACTTTAATAATATATCCGGTTTACACTTCTTTTATTATTATTTTATCTATCGACTTCCAAAAAGGAGGAGGTACTCAATTCGACTGATTTTTTTAAATGTTTGTTACGTCATAACATTTGATTGTGTGGGCCGATTCTCAAAATTCTTTTTTGTTTAAAAGCTGGTGCTTCCCGTATGGTCCCATTCAATTTTGGTCAAGTATTTTTTAAATTACACTCCAATAACTGAAAAGAATGGAAGTCCGTATTATTAAATTTTTCAAATTGTACTTGTTGTTATCAATATATATCTATGTCCCTGTCCATATTATAAGATATCATGGACAAAGGTAACTTCGTTAAACTGACCCTCTGTGGATCGTCTCTTTCGCTAAGTTTCATTAACCTGTCGAAGATTTATTACGTCCGTCGAGAACACAAAGCAATAGACGGGGAGTCTGCGCAAGGACTCACATATTATTAGTGAAATTGCTCCGTCGATGGAACGTACCCCTCACGTCCCGCGTTTGGTGTGATAATTGCCTTAGTTTAATTCGATTCTTAATCATACATACTTATAATAATAAAAATATGTTATTTCCAAACAGTATGTAAGTATAATATACTAGCTTGTGCCCGCGACTACGTCTGCGCAGGATTAGTACTTCGAGTAGCTTATTATTTATCCAAGGGCATATCTATCTTTTCAACACACTTGCTCATAAAGTAGCTCTATGGTCACCGCAATTAGGCACAGAATGACACCCATAATCAAACTGTAACTTTTTCATTGCTATAACTCACTAGTGATTGAGGAGGTGCTTTGTTCTAAAAAAGTTTTTATAAAAAAAAGAACGTGCTCATTAGAACAAATAAATTAATGTTCCCATTGCTTGCTCATTTCACGCAACTTCTTATTTAAATAGATAATTTTAACTCGTACGTGTTTACTAAATAAAACTTTTACTCAAATATAACTTTTGTTTTCTCTGTAATACAAGAAAACTTTAAATTCCCCATCTTGGAAGAATAGGCGCAAAACCCTATGCGCAAAAAAAACCTCATCCCTTTAGTCTGTGGCTTTAGTATGCGCGCGCATAGGAAAACTGATTATTTTTTCCCGCCATAGCGAAATATTTTTCACAACTCGTTCTCACTGTTGAAATTATAGTTATTTATTAATTAAAATGTCTACTAGTACTAGTTACGAAGAAAATGATTTATGTTGTACACCGCCCGATATAAGATGTGAAGCCCTTAACGTTATGGAAAGTTTACTACCTGAAAACTCCAAGGAAAAATATCTATTAGCGCACCAAAATTTCATAAAATGGCAAAACAGCGCAGTCTTTTTCAGAAATGTGTTCATGGCGTACTTTAAAGAAGTATCTTCTAAGTACAAACCTAGCTCTTTGTGGTGTTTATACTCAAGGTTAAAAAGTACAGTCCAAACAAAGAATGGAGTGGACTTAAAAACATACTCTAATTTGTCAGCTTATCTAAAGAGACTATCTGATGGATTTAGAAGCAAGAAATCAAAGTCAAATTCAAAGTCAAAATCATTTATTCAATTTAGGCATCAAAGACGCACTTATGAACGTCAACATTTCATTATAATTTACTTTTAAGACTCTACCGCCGCGTTCCAAAATATATAGAGCCCGCCGAGAAGAAGCGGCAAGAAACTCAGGGCCATTCTTTTTATATAGATGTTTACAATGTTTCTACTTAGGTACTACAAATATTACATTTTATGGGTGGCAGACAGACAGCTTGCCAGAAGTGGAGTATTCCAAGCAGCTTTATCTTCTATATAATGTCGAACTTTATAGTAAGCTTTTTTTTATTAAAACGTTTTTTACAGTCAACTTGAATTTGCCCTCTGTAAGCTCAGTTATGTGTTTTGGGATTTTATTGTAAAAAAAACGCACACAATTTCCTAGGAATGACTTATTAGTCTTCGCAAGTCTAAAACTAGGTACAGCTATCCTATTTGTATTTCTAGTATTAAAAGTGTGGTGATCACTATTTAACTAATATTTATGTAAATCTTTACGAACATACATTATATTTTCAAATACATATAAGGAAGGCAACGTTTCTTTAAATAAATCTCTCAAAGATTCACGGGGACCCATTTCGTATATAGCTCGAATAGCACGTTTCTGAAGGATAAAGATGGTCTCTATATCAGCCGCTGAACCCCATAGCAATATCCCATATGACATTACGCTGTGGAAATATGCAAAATACACTAACTGCACCGTAGATGCATCTATTAGCTCTCTTACTTTACGTACTGTATATGCAGCAGAACTGAGTCTCCCAGACAGGGCATTTATATGAGGACCCCATTGTAATTTTGCGTCAATTTTAATGCCTAGGAAGACTGTTGCCTTGTCCATTACGAGTTTAACTCCATCAAACGTAACGTTGGACTCCAAATATGGAACAGTAGACAAAGAAAACTTCAAACATTTTGTCTTTTTTTGAATTCAGAAGTAATTTATTAGTTGAGAACCATTTAGAGATACTAGATAGAGCGTTGTTTACTTGAATTAGTGTGCTATCTTTCCTATCTACTTTAAAAATCAGAGATGTGTCATCCGCAAATAAAACAATATCACAAAGATCCTTGGCCAAAGCTTGGATCAAAGGTTTTATCATCTGACGATATTGAAAAATTTATAAAAGATGCTCCAGATAGTTGAATGTTAGTTAAATTAATTTTAAATATATACGCGACTTCAGCCTGTGTTGTGTGTTGAACTTAATTATTGTTTCTTTTTTTTTCAGGTTGCTTTAATATTTGGTGTAACTGGTGCCTGTAGGATACAAGAATTAACAAATATAACCCTAAAAACATAGATAACCATGGCCTGATGCTTTTAGGGAATATACCTACCACGAAAAATAAAATACCGAGGTCATTCACCATACACGGTGCTAAGAGCTACACTGGACATAGTTTCAGAAGAACTTCAGCTACATTGCTGGCTAATTCAGGAGCTGATATAATGACTTTGAAGCGTCATGGTGGGTGGCGATCTAGCAATGTAGCAGAATCATACGTAGAAGATTCCATACAAAACAAGAAGGAAATTTGTGCATTAATCACAAAAATAATTAAACTTGTTCTGAGGCGCTTCCCACTGACGAAACATATTACATCCAATGATTTGATTTCACCTACCTACACGAATAATGAGCCATCTCAAATTACAATAGAACATGGAAGTATTTCAATAAATAATCTATCTGATGAGACCGCTAAGCCATCAAAAACAGTTAAATATAATTTTACTAACTTCACATTTACTTATTGTTTCTCTAAATAAACTTTTTATCTACTAAATAAAATGGGTTTTTATTGTTATTTTATTCACAAGTGTGTTGAAAAACGTCGTATGATACACGTGTGTATTGATGATTACCGTCCTCGGCTCTCTTAAGACTCAATGGCGCCTCGGCGGTAATCACCAATGTTACACACTAGTACCATAATGTACTATTATACCAAAATGTCAAAAAATATGTACATTGTCAAACGCAATTGCTATATAATAGTATTATTTGAGTACATTTGAATTATACCAATCAGTAAACAATAATAATAAAATAAAATTAATCACCATGAAAAAAAACTGTCATTACAATTCATCACCCTTGACGGTCGCCGAGCACGGCTAGTGTATCGAGCTGTCAAATTGACTTGGCTTTTGACTAAGCTATCAGAAACTGACACAAACTTTGACAGAACCCATCATTACGATCTTGACGTAGGCGGAGATCTTATTATTTTATCTATGCTGTGCCCACGCATATTACGCTTTTTCACCCGCTTGATGATGGATGATGATGATAATGAAAAGTATCCTATATGCTCATCTACCTCCATACCAAATTTCATCAAAATTGCCCCAGCCGTTTGTGCGTTAATAAGTAACAAAGATCCACACATCCACACATCCATACATCCATACTTACAACCCGGTCAGAATATCTGTGCACCTCGCTGGAATGCGGCGCCTCTCCCGCTTCCCCTGTCACTTCTCCGCGCACTCCCCGGTGCGACAGTACGGTTAGCATCTTCGTTGCCGATACACGTCCCGATAATTTTGATATTTTCGCTTTGTTGTTGTTTTGTTTATTGTTAAGTTTAGACTGTTTACTGTTAAGTTTGGACTGGTATGGTTGTTATTAAAATTGTTGTAGCTGTTAAACTGAAGTCATGGGAAAATCAATACACAGCGAATCAAGAAATTTAATCTTGAAAGTGCTCAAGTTTTTTGAATCGGAGAAAGCAAATAAACAGTACACCATACCTGTAGACCAAGTGGTAAAACAAACCTGTGCTGCAACACAACTTTTAATATCACTAGGGGAAGATAGTTCGGAGAGTTCAGAAAGTGAGAGTGAAGAAGAGACAATGTCAGGCATTGAGTCAATAATTTATAGTGACTGAGTTTAATAATAAATGTTTTTGTAATCACATTTATTGTTTTTTAATAACAAACCCTTCATCAATAACAAATTGATTTGAAAAGGTTAGTAATTTTTTTTACCTCCACATTTCTCGAAAAAACTTTTTTTCACACCGTACCCAGACCGCCGATATGACGTCACGAGGTCAGGTGCACAGATATTGTGACCAGGTTGTACATACTTTCTCGTTTATAATATTATTATTATTATATTATAGTAGGAAGTAGGAAGGATATTTGTTTAGTAATCAAGTCGCGAGAGCAGCAAGTTGTGCTCCTTCCGCGGTCTCCAGAACCTCGAAATAATGGAGTTTTTATTGTGTCTGGCATGATGTACTGCTGAAGGTAAGCACTAATTTGAGTACTATTATTTATTCTGTGTCACTACGCTTAGGTACCCATGACAGACACAGTACCACCCAGAATTTAAAACCGCAGTTTGGCATGGCACTGTACCTTCTGAGCTCGAGGCCTCCCTGAGAAATATGTTTTTGAGTCTTCTTCGCCTAGATTTGACTTGCTAGATTGCTTTTCACTCAATAATACAATGCTTGCGCAATGACTGGCACTAGCTAGGCATTGCCGTGGTTAAACCAAGATGGCCTCTTGCAGAAAAGACCTAGTAGTAAGTAAGAAATATAATAATAACCTACTGCGCATAGTGAGTGATAATGTACTGTACATTATCACTCACTATGCGCAGTAGGCTGGTCACATCAGTCGTAGAACCGATAACCGACGGAATAGACGGGTTCTCAAATGGAGACCACGTGTCGGCAAGCGTAGCGTGGGACGACCTTCAGCCAGATGGAGCGACGATCTCCGCAAGGTAGCTGGCAGTCACTGGATGAGCAGAGCCGAAGAGCGGCATTGACTCTGAAGTCGAGACACATAAATAAGTCAGTCATTAAGTTACTGTCCGTTCTAGTAATGCGGTGGATGCATTACTAGAACTTTCTAAGGCGAGTGAGGAGGAAAACACAAAACGCTTCGTGATTTTGATCATTTTGCCTAAACTGACTCATCTTATTTCAACTATCTTCTGAAGTAGAATGCAATCAATAACTACCTTATGACAGATGTAGAATCAGAATACAGCGGTAGAATCATTTAAAAATTTTGACGTTCATAAGAGAGCGTCTATGATGCCTAAACTGAATAAATAATTTTTGAATTTTGAATTTTGAATTTTGATGCGTGCCGTGCGATTATTTAAGAGCAAACATCGTTGCTTCTTTTACAACGTCAAAGTCAAAATCATTTATTCAATTTAGGCATCAAAGACGCACTCAATTTTTCATTATAATGTACTTTAAAGACTACCGCCGCGTTAGAAAATATATAGAGCCTACCGAGAAGAAGCGGCAAGAAACTCGGGGCCATTCTTTTTATATAGATGTTTTTACAATGTTTTTACTTAGATACTACAAATATTAGCTCCAGTGTGTTGCCTTACAAAAGAGAACATAATAATGGTATCAGTAGGGCAAGACACGCTACACTTTGACATCTTAGTACACGAGTAGATAGACCCTGGAGTGATCAGTCCCAAGCTGTTTTATCCTCCAAGTAATCCGAAATTTTGTAATAACCTATTTGACAGAGTTTAGTCTCAATAGTAATTTTAAACTTATTAATAGGCAAATCTCGGATAACATTGAGAAATCTATTATAGAATCGTATACATGTCCCATAAAAGAATGACTTATTCTGTGGAGACGCGTAACATGTACGGATTGACCTTGTGCTGATTGCGCGTGTTGATGTTTTTCTTTACATACATTAGATTTTCATAGATGAACTGAGAGACAACAGTTAGAATGTTTGTCTTTAAACTTCTGTCTAAGGGAAACTCTGAGAGCTAAACTGTAGATCGCTCGTATAGCCCTTTTTTGCAATATAAAAATAGAATTAATATCTGCAGAACATCCCCAGAGCAGTATGCCATAAGCACAGACCATATAACCACATGGTCTGTGGCCATAAGTCATAATGATATGGAAATAACTAAAATAAACTATTCTAGCTGTGTCTACATCAGTTAATAGTCTAATTTTTTTAACAGCATATGCCGCTGAACTGAGCCTACTAGAATTTTTTTTTAATGTGGGGACCCCATTGCAATTTAGCTTCTATAGTAATTCCTAAAAAGACCGTTGACTCCACAAGGTCCAACCCTGTTCCATTCAATTGTATATTGGATTCTTCTTGTCTCACGTTTGGTGTCGAGAACTTTATACAAATCGTTTTCTTCTCATTGAAGAGAATTAAAGATTATTTGTATTGAACCAATTCACAACTTTAGCTAATGCATTGTTAACATCGTCATAGTTTAATAACTGCCTTTTAATTTTAAATAACAGTGAAGTGTCATCTGCAAACAATACAATCTCGTGATTCTTCTCTACATAGAAGGGTATGTCATTAATATAGATTAAAAACAAGAACGGCCTTAGTATTGAACCTTGTGGAACGCCCATTGAGATTATAGAGCCGCATTTTTTTACCATTTATGTCAACCCTTTGAATTCTATCGTTTAAATATGAAGTCAAAAGGTTGAGAGCCATGTTATTAGTACCGTAGTATTGCAATTTCCTGACAAGTCAACAAGACAACATCCGTGAAATAAATGACGAGATGACAAGAAACATGGGAAAAACAACCTTGTGTACAAGGGCGATTTCTCATAAAGTATTTGACATCGGTGAGCTCAAGTGAGTGAGTGAACCATTACAGAATCAAGTGAGTGAGTGAATCATATTGACGTTCATAAGTGCGTCTTTGACGTTCATAAGTACGTCTTTGACGTTCATAAGTGCGTCTTTGATGCCTAAATTGAATAAATGATTTTGACTTTTGACTGACTTTGACATTACAGAATCGCACGGCTGTGCAACATGTACGATTCATATGTTGTTATTTTTATAAACCAGCTCGCTGGAGTACTTTGAGAACAGAATAAATTTTCATTGAGTAAAATTAAACTAAAAATGATTGTCTTTAAAGTTGGTTCAAGGACGATAATTGTACGTGATAATGTCATAATTGTCAAGTAAGTAAGTCATAAGCCAAACGCTTAGGTCGATCGTGCCTCTCTATCGCTTGTTCTGCGCTCTCACTTGCACGCTACGCTCAGGCGGAACGTGAAAAAGAGTCATACTTTTTGGTGCGTGCAGCCGGCGTTTATCGATTTATAAGACGTCAAAACATTTTGTATTTTAAGTATAGTATTTTTTTCATGGACTAGTTTGCAAAACAATTTTGGAGTACCAATTTGGGAATAAAGTATTACGAATACTTAACGGTTAATGACCAATATAATACGTCAATACTCTAAGAAACATAAATCTAGGAAAATTATACAAAATCAATGACATTTTCCGTCCTCAAAGAACTCTTTTTTAACTCGTTTTAACGAGTCGAAGTTCTCATTTGAAAGTTGCGTAACGGACATGTAATAGCAGGATTGGGCTGTTAAATAAAAAAATGAATGTTAGTTTACCGGAACGCCACGACGGTTTTGTTATTGGACAGACTTATAATGATTTAAAACAAACCATGTCTCAAGTCATATAAGAATGCTTTCATAGTTAGCTATACGATACACTTTGATTATTTACTTGTCTAGATAGAGCGTGGCGCTGCAACGGCAATAAAAATAGATGGCCAGGTCAGATACGCGTGTGAGAGTGTTGACGCACACAGATGAATTGTCTTAAACTATAATTACTAGCGCGCTGAGTCCCATGTTTGTGTGCGTAATGTTGCCAGCTTTTAAAGAATTTCCACAAAGTTGACAAAATATGCCGTGATGTGAAATAATTTGAATAACCGGCCAAGTACAAGATAGACCCGCGCATGAAGGGTTCCGTACCATCAAAGCGCTTTATCCGTGCTTTGATTGGTTATAAATAGATTTATACTGGTTATAGGGTATAATATAATGTTAAAAATAAGACATTTTGTTATTATTATATAATTTATTTATTTACATTTTTTACATAATATTTACATTTTTTTATATATTTACATTTTTTTTAATATTTTCATTTTCATTTTTTACTCACGGCTTGGCTTGACAGTGGCGTTACACTATACTATTTAGCTACTTCGATATTTGTATCCACGCAAAAGAGAAACTAACACTTGGCAAAGGTTATCAAAGTTAACTAAATTAATATTTGGTGATATTTAATGACCTTCTCTTTGTATTTGTTTTTTAAATAAGTTACGTTTCGATTTTACATCGTGGCTTATGTTGTTTATTTTAGTGTCATGGTAATAGCGCAAGTCCAAATATTTTTCAACAATCAATCTCATAAGATTTGTCTGGTGGAGAAAGCCACAAAAGTGATTTGTTTTTACTGGGAAATAATTTAGTCCTCCAACAAATTGTTTCATTGTACAAGAAACAATTTTCGAGTAGTTCGTTGGGGTCATTCGGAAATCTTGTCTTATAAATTTTCGATTGACGCTTTCAGTAGCTCTGCAAACAGAATATACATCCTGAGATGCATAGACAAGTCCGCCTTCGTCTCGCATCATAACAAGTTTTTGATATTTTGATTTTTCGGTTGTTGTTAAGCTGCCGAGACAATCGATACATTTAATTTTTTTACGCAAAGATCTAACTACAAAACCTGCAATGTAGCCAACAATTTGTTCGATGTATTCAGATGTTTGATTAAAATCTAATTGTCCGATTGTGATATCTTCATCTTCGTTACAGTTTTCCGTATCGTCGTCGCTTTCTTCATCGTCTTTTCTGAAGGAGGGAACGGTTTCATTGATGCATTTCAATGATGAAGAGCACGATAGAATACTGATATTTTCAAGAGGAACACAATTTCCTGCTGATGCTGATTTTAGCTCCAAGTGGCATAGCAATTTTTTATAAATGCCTTTAAACTAACGAGCATTGGGGTTATCATTATATCCCCCATGCATACGTACCGCACCAAAGAACAATTCTATGTGATCTTGACTGATGCGGTACGTGGTCAGATATTTTAATTTGCTTGAATCTATAAGATTTTCATACAAGTACTGGACGCTTTCTAGGCAGATAAGAACGCCGAGAAATCCAGTGAAAAATTGCGTTTTTAAAACTGGGACATAGCATTTTGTGACCAATTTTTTTGATTTTTCTTGATCTTGAAAAGTTCTTTTTCTCGAAACTTTTAAACTAAGGTTTAGCATCAAATCTTTTGCATCTTCCAATACAGTAAATATTTCTTCTTTATTTCCGGGAAACAAAGGATGTTTGCATCCGTGTGCTTTTAAATTTCTCGAATTAAATATGTCAAACATATTGTTCATGGTCATAATACATTTTTCTGTGGCTTCACTTCCCACGAATGCGGGTAGCTTTAGCTCTCCTCGACAAAATTTAATTGCCAAGGCCACACTTCAGCTAAGAAGCTGGGTCGCTAATTTGACATTCATTATTGAATTTCTGAATTCAATATGTCTTTTGGTAAGTCGGTTGGCCAGATGTAATCCGGTCTCATCTTGTAATTCGGCTAACTTTTTAACGAAATTCCACTTTATTTCATCCTCTTTGTATAAAAACACCTCTTTTGATTCGAAATGATTTCTTATTAATTTCAGCATATGGCAGAAGTCTAAAAATACTGCCACTTCATATTCAGCACATGGGTGCTTAAAGGTGGTTTTGAGTTCTTTCGGGTTTTTGTAATTGCAACCTAACACTTCCATGGCGGATAAATTGGAGCTATGGCCATCAAAAGTTAGCGATACGACATCCACGCCTACTTCATGGCATTTAAACAATATCGTTTTTATAATATTAGCTTTCTGTTCTCCTGTCATACCATGTATTAAAAAATAACCCACAGGCAACTTCCATGACTCATTGAGACTTACGAGTAAAAACAAATATGCCTCTGACGCTTTCACTGTTATATTTTCTGAGGGGCCATTACCAATATCAATAAGACCTTCGTCCTGCATAGTCTTGCGATTAAAACATTTTTGTTGTCTAATAGCCATTTCGTCCGCGATCAATCCGCATATCATATTATGATCAGATTCATTTCTTTTGGCTTGTAGAATTTTAAATGAACCTTCTGTCAGACCCGGTGAGCCATCGATGTTTGCATACCACTTGACAATGTTTTAGGATGCGGGAGACGAGTGTCAAATTTGCTTCTCACGTAACTGTAAGCCTTCGGTGATAGAAAATGCAATGTCAAGCAAAATTTTCTAAACTCGGGCTTATATTTTTCTCTTTTAACAGGTCTCTTTGAACCTGAACACTTCTTTTTCATGTTTGAATAAAGGTCTGCTGCAAATACATTACTATTCAAAATGTTATGCATATCATTATCGATGTATCTTTCGTTTTTTAAAGTTTGAATAATTTGTTTTAAAGAAGATACCCTTCTTTTTAATCGTAGATTTTGTCTCCTCAATGACTGGATTTTCAGCGTATGTTTCTTTTGAAGTATTATTTTTCTTCGCAATTCTGTTCGCAATTTTGATTTTCTCGGTGTGTCAAAAATGGACTCCAGATCAGAAAAAAAATCTATGGCATTGCTTGTATTATTGTCTGAAGTTGGTGTATTTGGCGAAGGGATGTTTGTGATACCAGATAATTCTACTTTGTTAGATCCAGATGGTCCCTAAAAGTAAAAACAATAAGTGTAAATTTATATACAGGATACGGAATAGCTGATTGAAGAAGTTATGAATAAATAAAAAAAGAATAGAAGAGAATATTTTACCATTTCATCTTGACAAGTTGTTTTGCGATCACTGTTTTTTCCTGCATTTTCGAGTGAATTAGCATCATTTTGTTCTTCGTTTGTTTCTACACCCGTTAAAAACAATGCCTAAAAATATAAACATGTGTTATTTGAAGTGTTTTTACTATAAACAAATACCGATCCCGGTAAATTACATAATTGGCAACAATATCTAAATGTTTTTAATAGAGTAAGTATACTTCTGAAAAATAAACTACAATAACAGAAACAACCGACTTCAAGCGCCAAGCGTAGCGTAGCGCCAATGTATATGAGAATATTAATTATGAGCTTATATTTAATCTAGGCAAAATTTAATCAGGTCAATAGGTAATCATACTCCTAGTCTGTTAGATACAAAATGGGAAACACTAGGAAGCACTTCAAAATGGTTGAGATATCAAGTTAAACACATAAAATCTATTTAACCTTACTAAAAAAAAACACGCACCTTGCATGGAATCGATCCTTTTTTTAATCTACGACAACCTTGGTTGTTCGCTAAATACAAATCCGTGGAACGAAAATGATCCGAACATATAACAGTAGATGCAACCGGTTGCCAGAGATCTTCTCCACGGCTTTTTCTTATTATATTTAGCCACTTACTCCTTAAAATTGGATCTGTGGGTACTCTGCAAACAAATTATAATAAAAAGTGAAAATTTGAAGCGTCTACCTGTTACCGTTTTCAATATTGAGCAAAAAAATACGAAAAAAACACGTTTATTGTATGGCCCTTAATATATTTTTTTTAATTTTTAGTATTTGTTGTTATAGCGGCAACGGAAATACATCATTTGTGAAAATTTCAGCTTTCTAGCTATCACGGTTTATGAAATACAGCCTGGAGACAGACAGACAGAGGGACACAATGGTCCAGAGCATACATACATAAACACATACAAATATACAACGATATGGATTTCTCACGGAACCCTAAAAATATATCGAAAAATACATCCATTTCACACCTCTAAATCTAAATCTTCTTAGAAAAAAAATGTACAAAAAGATGTCTACAAAGTTTGGGTAAACTTCAATTTGAAAGCTGGCAACTAATGACACAGATAACACAGTAGTATGTTTACCGATAGTTCTATCACTAATTCTCTCTAATTATACAAGATAATAGTTGTTTGAAATGTACTTACCGGTGATAAGAGATCGTTTCAGGAGTTTTCAAACGTCTCTTGTAGTTCCGGCACAGTTTGATAGCACAATACGCCATATTTTCGCCGCAAAACAGAGAATAATAATACGTGCTATCCGCGCGGCGTCTGTGGCGTCACTGAGTGCCGCGGACGAGGTTAGCGTGTAGCAGCTATAAGCCGCGCAGATAGAGAATAGATCTGAAAATGGCGGCGGGTACGCATGGTACGGTTGGCAAAACAAGTTCTCAAACATCGATTTTTATTGACTTTTTTTGTTATATATTAATCTTTTTTTAATATTATTAATTAATAATAGTAGAAATAATGACAAAAATATTAATTAAATAAATAAGGAGCAAGGGTACATTAATATCACTATTACACCTTATTATACCCTTAGGCCAGTAAAGTAAAGGCGGAACTATATTAGACCGACGCACACGTCTGAGACGTCGCCGACGTGTGTGATAGGTATGCACACTAGACCAACGCCGCCGACGCGTACGGATGTTTTGCGCGATCATTTCACGCTGGTTTTTGAACAAGACAGGCGGTACCTGCCTAGCTAAATGATTATTAGTTCTCTACAAGACACAAGAAAAGGATTTAGCTTAAAAATGTACGAATCAGACAGAGAATTTGAAGTAAATTTCATTTATTTTTATGGCTTTGAAACGACCAACAGGGGAGAAAAGGTTTTATAAACCGCTTGTTCCAGCAGTATCCTGGTCATCTGAACCCATAATTGGTTCAATTCCCTCCATCAATTCATTATAATCCTCCATGGACTGGCCACTTTCACAGTCCTGGTCTTCATGGTCGTCACTTTCATCTTCGCTGTCGCTGTTCATACCGACACTGATAATGAAGTCCTCTATTTCACTCTCCCTACCTACATCGCGATTCCAGCGATGATGGATGATGATGATGGTGGTGGGTGATGATGTCGATGATAATGTATGATGGATGATTATGGTGGTGGGTGATGCTGATGATTGTATGATGATGGCGATATTGGCGATGGATGATGATGATGATAATGGTGGGCGATGATTATGGTGTTTGATGATGATGAATGTTAATGGTGATGGATGATGACGATGGCTGATGGTCAGCAACACTGAACTTAGTCATACTCGCTGCCAAAAGGACATGTTTCCAGGCCAGAAACTATTTATACAAAAACCACACTCGTTTCCAGGCCAGAAAATCTATATAAAAAAATCATACTAGATCGAGGTAAGGCTAATCATCTTCAAATAAATTGATTTATCTATCTATCTTGGTCACGCCCATAAAGCAACCGCGTAAAATAATGTGTAGGTACCATGTAATTACCTTCTTTCTTTATTCTCGATATAGTAGCCATCGATAAATTAATCGCCATCGCTGCGCGTGCGGCGCTATACTTTAACGGATGATAACGCTCCAAGTTCTTCTCTTCGTCGAAGTATTTTTTTACGTTGTAAACAATCTCACGTGCATCACTGTGAAGAATCTTTCCACGTTTTCGTGAAGCCATTGTCAATCAATCACAAAATGTCAACGTTCGTAACAAAAACTTAACGAAAATAAATAACAATCAAACGTAACGCAAACAAATAACAATCAAACTCAACAAAAACAACAATGAATAACAACGAAAACAACAAAATAACGGAACGAATTTAACGATAACTCGGAGTGCGTCAAGTAGCGTGGAAAGCGAATCCTGACTATTTTTTTTTGTAGCGCGTACTTCACTGTGTGAGTATAGACAGCGATAGAGAGTGAGCGAGAGCGCATGCGAGCGAACGCCATTTTCAGATCTATTCTCTATCTGCGCGGCTTATACATGCTATTTATTTTGTCGCTTTTGGTGCGTTACTATATATCTAGACAAGTAAATAATCAAAGACGATACATATAGTAGCGAGCGATTCCGTAGATACCAAATGCTGCGTAGAGAAGTCATTGCGTTATTTGAAGCACTTAAAAAAAACAAAATATAGCATGATAATCTCCAATATTTTATCTACATATCATTTAATATTTTTTTTGCAATTTTAGAGAGAAAAATTCCGATCCGTCCGATCGTCGAATTCTCTATATGATTTTAACCGTCGTATGGAGACAGACACGGGTTCGAATCCCGTACGAGGATATGAATTTTGTTCTGTAAAATTGCAAGGTTTGGTTTCGCTAAGCAGGCGTTAGTGCTTTCAAATCATATTATAAAATAATATGAATTTATAAAAAGTGATATTTTTTTTTATATTTTTTAACCAATTAAAAATAACGATGACAAAAGGCCGAACGCAGAGATCACGTGTACATCGGCAGTCGACTCTCGCCCAGAACCAGATTCTGAAAGTCGTTCGTACAGGGTTGCGCTTTGAATTACGTACGTAATCTAAGTACTCAACTCTACAGATTTTTTTTATACTAATCTCTCAACAGATCTGATACTGTTAATATTTTGGTATTTTGAACTCTTTAGTAAAGAGAGAAATAAGAGAAATAAAATTATGTTTTATTGAACGGATTACTTGCTGTTTGCCTCTACCGGCATTTACAGCGTCACCGAACGGGTACAGCATTACCGGACAGGTACAGTACAGCATCACCAGACGGGATCTATTTTCGATAAGTTTCTCTATATATCTACTGGAAATACTGTCACAACTTTTTTTAGTGCCACAGACAATGTTTATTATTTGTTTATGGTTCGTAGCAAGCCCGCAAAAGAACTTTGGTTGGCATAAAAATTGCGAAGCCATAATACCCTCAGGGGACAAATAAAAAAATACTATTTTGGTTGGTACGTACCGTTTCTTATTTGTAGAGTCCGTGCCACGAAAAAAGTCCTATATACATTTATTATAAACTTTGTTAGTTCCCCTAATTATGCGCAGGACCTCTTTTGTAGCGCGGACTCTGGTGATCTCTTCGCAGAATGCATTAAAGTATAAACAGACATCGACTACCAAATAGAAGTATGCCAGAATATTCACAGATGGCGTTAATATCAATGACACGATGAATTATGAATATTTATAATATTTAACACATTTGCAATAAGTACCTACCGCAATCACAGACGGTATTAAAACTCATTATCGTCTATACCTACTACTTTTAACTCATTAAATTATATAAAATACTGGCTGCACTCCGTGATTTCACCCGCGCGGTGATGGATGATGATGATGTTGATGAATCTTATATATCCTATGTTACTCAGGGTGAAAGTAACTTTACAATGGTAAAAAAAAAATTGGAATCTGTGCAATACTTTTTGCGCCAATTCTTTACAAACATACATACAAATCTTTCCTCTTTATAATATTATTAGTAATTAGTATAGATGATAAGTGAACCACGTTCGTAGGCGTTTGGTGAAATTTTTTGGTGGTATTTGGTGATAATGCACACAAGAGGTGACGAAGTTACAATGCCGCGTATAACTTTACATAAAGCTCTGGGGGGCACTGCAATTGTAAATTGGGTACGTTACTTGATATAGTATAGTATAAAGAAAAATAATACAGTTGACGCTGCGGCCACTCTGACAGAATTCATAACTTTTGAAATTGAAAACAATACAAAAAAAAATTGTATGCCCTGCAGGGCAATTATTTATCTCAGTTGCTAACAAAATGTTGATTCAAATTCAGTTTTGCAAAAAAATTTAACGAATTTGATGACTGGCTGACAATGTTCAAGAATTTTCAAGATTTCAATCAACACTTGTTAGCAATTGAGATACATATTTAGCCCTGCTGGTCCGCGGGAACCTCAAAATTTATAATGGTTTGATTTTGTGTCTAGACTTGTTAATTATTTGAGGTAATTTTAACGCGTAATTTATATAATATTTTATATATGGTTTCATGAAATTGGTTCAATAACTTGAGAACACGCGTTTCATTACATTGACATAAAAACTAACTCTTAATAAATTAATCGGTTAGTGACCACAATTTATCTATTCATTAGACTTATTTCACATCGTAGAGTTTAGGAATATTATTATGTATAAAATATAAAATAATTCAAACTATTCTGGCCAGACGAATGTTAATTATAATTTACTTAAAGTCCATTTCACGAAAGAAGTCCCGCGGACAATTGTGGAACTAAATTTGACAGATGGGGAGTTCGGCCATGTTGTCGTTTGTCGATGTTATCAAGGTGCGTTTGTTGTGGTAGATATTTTGTGAGTGTATTATTGGATTAGTGCGTTATAAGGTTTATTTACTATGCCAAAAGTTGTAAAAAGTGCAGGTCGAGAAATGATATTAAAGGTGAAGGAGTTCTGTGAAGCGGAACACAAGAATCGCGGCGTTTTAATACCATTAGACAATGTTCGCAAAAGAGTCGCCGCCATGACAGGTAAATTTTGGGGCTGCCATATTATACATATTTTTTCCCGATTGATTTATAGATTGGAGTTAAGTTTTTTTTAATGCACGATTTTTATTAAGGAAAATTTGAAAAGGAATTAACACAACACAACAAAAATTTGTAAAGTTATATTCAACTATAATGTAATTAGATACGGAAATAGTCATGGTTAGATTTTTTTTAAATTGTTCATTTTATTGCAGGTGTGTCAGAGAAAACTGTAACGAGAGTTACAAAAGAAGGCGCAACAGCGGCGAGTACTTCTAAAGTTATCATCACCCCATGGAAGAGTCGCCCGCATCCCAAAAAGTTCGACTTGGATGGATTTGATTTGTGCGCTATACGGCAAAAAATTCATAGTTTTTATGTTGTTAAGAAGGAATTACCTACATTGGCTAAATTACGTGCAGCTTTGAGAGAAGACATAAATTATCAAGGAAGTATCACAACATTGCACCGTATATTGCATAGCATCGGTTTCAAGTATAAGCGATGCCAATCGAAACGTAAATTACTAATGGAACGTTATGATATTACTGCATGGCGTTCAAGATATTTGGAGAGAATCCGAAGAAATCGCAATGTGGAAAAAAAACCTGTAGTATATTTAGACGAGACCTATATACACAACACTTATCATGCCAAAAGTTGCTGGCAAAGTGAGGAGGAGCCTGGGGTGTTCGTGTCAGAGTCATCAGGGAGTCGTTGGATAATTGCTCATGCAGGAACTGAAAATGGTTTTGTTAATGGTGCATTGTTAATGTTCAAATCCCAATCCAAATCCTCAGATTACCACGATGACATGAACTCAACAAATTTTTTGAAATGGATGAGTGAGAAAGTCGTTCCTAACCTACCTGAAAGGTCACTTGTGGTAATGGACAACGCTCCGTATCATTGCACTCAAATAAATAAAGCACCTACAATGTCAAGTATTAAACGTGACATGCAGGAATGGCTGCGAGGAAAGGGAGTATATTTTGAAGATACTTGGACAAAAGCTGTATTATTTGGATTAATTAAGCAAAACAAAGGTCCACCTACATATGCCGTGGATGAATTATTAAAATCTCACAATCATGAATTGCTAAGATTGCCGCCTTACCACTGTGATCTCAATCCGATCGAAAAAATGTGGAGCCTTGTAAAGAGACGGGTAGCGGATAAAAACGTGGGCCAAGATCCAAAAGAAATTGTACGCCTAACAGAAGAGGCTTTCGAGTCTGTTACAGCGGAAGATTGGGCAGTTCAATGTAAACATGTACAGCATTTGGAGGAAGAATATTTAAAAAATGATGGTCTTATGGATGAAGAAATGGATCGATTTATTATATCTACGGCTAGTGATAGTGAAACAGAATCTGATTCTGTTTCTATTCACTCTTCTGACAGTGATCATAGTATGACCGATCATAATTATTCGATAAAACTTTTTAAATGTTATTTTATTTTTCTAATTTTGAAGTTGGTTGAACATCTATATTTCCATTTTATATTTTAGAAATTACAGGAAGATTAATTTTTCACTAATCTGACCTTAGCAGTATAAACATCAAATAGGTACCTATATAAAAAATATATTCTATTAAAAACATTTTTTTTCTTATCTAACTGTTCGAGTACGAAGTTAATAAAATGAAACTAATGAACTATAAATTATTTCCCCTGATTTCCCCATACCATATAAATTTAACCGTGGCAACATTATGTCGCGCGAATACAGCGCTGCGTCTGCGGGACTTCTTTCGTGAAATGGACTCTACGAGTATGTTATCCTAAAATTGTTTTCGTAAGCAAGACAAACAATGCATTTATTATGAGTTGCCTAGCAGCGGCATCTAGTAGCAGCTATTTGAACTACTTACGCAACAAAATTAACTAACGGACTTTGGAAGTATTTATAAACGAAGGGGAAGAACTATTTTTTTGTATTTGTTCTCGTACTGTCTGTACATTAGCCGTTCTTCAAGTTACATTAGTAAATATTTATATTTAGCAAGTTAGGTAGTATATTTGTAGTTTAGTCACAGGCACACAAATAAATCCGTCATCAAGTCACTGTCCTGTCTAAGTAACAATATTGTAGTAATTAGGTGGATACCGAGTGGATTGCGAGTGCTGATGAACTTTTTCGCCTCGCCAAGGACAAAGACCAGTACGGAAAGCTAATTGCCAAACTTCATTGATTGAAGAGGCACCGAGAAAAGAAGAAGAGGTGGATACAGTACTTAAACTTTCTAAAGGGATGACGTGAAGACACACATACATTCATGATTTCGTACACTTTACCTACACTCACTGTAACGAACACATCATCAGCATCATCTCAGCCGTAGGACGTCCACTGCTGAACATATGCCTCCGCCATAATTTTCCAAAAGAACCGGTTGGAAGCGGCCTGCATCCAACGTCGTCCTGCGACCTTTATCAAGTCGTCTGTCCACCGTGTCGGTGGACGACCTACGCTGCGCTTGCCGGTCCGTGGTCTCCATTCCAGAACCTTCCGGCCCCATCGACCATCTGTTCTGCGTGCTATGTGCCCTGCCCACTGTCACTTTAACTATCTAATCTCCTGGGCTATGTCGGTGACTTTCGTTCTTTCTACACACACGTACACCCTTACACATCTACACACACCTTTGCACACACACACACGCACACGCAGAGACCCAAATCAACTATGTATTTGGAATATTAAGAATAAAAACTATTTTATATGTTACCTTATAATAATACAATATTATAAATTAAAATTTGATTAGACTGTTGTATTGGTTCATTAAATTTAGCTAATAAGTACTATAATTATATTTAAGATGTTTTTTGACAATTATTATGATATGGTCATGATTATTGAAAATGTGTCATATTATATATGTTACCAACTTTATCAAGTTCAGTAATGTGGGGAGCGCAGATCCCTATAGCACAGGCTTCTAGCCTAGTATAGAGTTCTGGGGCCTATATTATATTATTTGAATGCCAGTATCCAGTAATGTAAATATGTAGTACAATATGCCAATAAAATTAAAAAATTAAAATAGTAAGAGACCACGTTTCAATGCCGTAAGTCATCACTGGTAATAGGTACACATTGGTCGAAGACTTGTCTTGAGGCACTGAGGTATTTTAGACGAGAAGACTTTGCGAAGTTTCCGGAACGCTGCCCAGCCGAGTTGGATTCGACGATTGACCTCTTTCTCGAAGTTGGATCTGCCTAGTTTGACTGTGTGTCCCTGGTAGATCTATAACGCTGCTAAGAACAACGGTTAAAACTTAGTCCACCACTATTACACGTCAAAACTAGAAGAAACACAAATCTAGTAAAACTAAACAAAATCAACCAACGGCTTTTTTCCCTCCTGAGATAACCTACAGTTATTTTTGATGAATCGATAGTTACATCGATAGATACTAAATATAGTTAGCAATTCAACATTTATTGAGCAGTTAGCTAAGAACCTCAGCAACCGTGCATCAACCATGCAATTAGTGAGATTTGATGAATATGCTGCACGTTATCTACATAGTTACATGTTTAACTTGTGTTACTTATGTATCATCATCAGCCCACATTCGTCCACTGCTGGACATATATCTCCTAAAGTACACCACCATCATCATCATCATCCATCAACACGCGGTTGAAAAAGCGTAATATTCCTGGGCACATCATAGACAAAATAACAAGATCTCCGCCTACAATTGATTGCAATGATGACAGTTCTGTCAAAGTTTGTGTCAGTTTCTGATAGTTTAGTCAAAAACACGCAATTATTTTGACAGCTCGATACACTAGCAGTGCGGTTCCAATCAAGCCATAATCGATATTAGCGCGATAACAGTCGGTCTCTTTCACCGTTAGTGTGATTACGATGGCCCACGCTATGTCATCGATGACGTCTTAACTGCCGCCATATTGACGATTACATGAACCATGCTCTACACCAAAATCGTCGTAAGCGTTCTGTCAAAAGTGACAGATGTTTGTTTATTTTACGAGGTCTTGACTGTGTTGTCCCTTGTTTTTAATGTAAAAGTTGTAAAAGTCGGTCCATCCATGATTCCTTTTTAATCCACACACACCACACAGTTAACGTTCACACTATTAACGTTATTTTTATGAATTTGTTTTTCGCGCGCAAATAGTTTGTTTTTGCTACAACTCTGGTCCGATTTATCAACACGCTTACAGTGCCACGAGCTGTCAAAATCGCGATATTTGTCTCGGACCAGCTTTGGTAGACGTTAGCACTGTGAGCAAAAATATCGCAAAATGGACCGCTGTGTAGACGTGCTCGATAACCGTCAAGGGTGATAAAATGTAATCACAGTTTTTCCATTGATTAATTTTATATTTGTATGTACGTTTACTGTTTACTGATTGATTTACTAAGTATTTAAATTTACTAATACTATATATAGCAATCGCGTTTGACCGTGTAAATATTTATGACATTTTGGTATAAAAACCGTGTAGTAAAGATGGCCTTGGAGAAGCTAATATGCTACACGAAGTACGAATC
This sequence comes from Selenia dentaria, assembly GCA_917880725.1. Classification (NCBI taxonomy): domain Eukaryota; kingdom Metazoa; phylum Arthropoda; class Insecta; order Lepidoptera; family Geometridae; genus Selenia; species Selenia dentaria. The sequence continues at coordinate 9,307,992 of OU862895.1, read as the reverse complement.
CTGCGCAGACGAAGTCGCGGGCACCAGTTAATGTTTTATCTGGGGGCACGGCAGTACCCCTACCAAGTCGAGCAAAAAAGTGGCACGGCCGTACCATACTTTTCTCGAAGCAGTTCAGGCCATTTTGGACCCCGTATAACTTCGTTGCGGATAAAACTAGAAGCCTGAATTTTCAGTAACCAGGCAGGCATTGTATAAACACGTAGTTTAAGAATTATATTTAGTCAAAGTTTCTTAATTTTGTCACTCACTTACTGACTGACCGATCATCAAAACTCTAAGGCACTTCTAGCAGACATAGAAACTTTGTTTTGTGTATAAATCAAGGAAAACTTAAAATATTTTGAAATTTCGGTCCAGTTTTCTAGATACATCAACTGCATAAATAACTTTGTAATCCATAATAAATATATGGGATTACAAAGATACATTTGCAGTGAATGATTCAGAGCAGGTACCTGTATATTATGTATAATATAATGGAATAATAGGTGGATGTAGCTTAGTACCTAGATTAAATTTGTTCAAAGGTAACTTGTAAAATGGTCAACGGAATGAAAAAGCAAGAATGAGAATGTCTTTTGTAGTTGTACCAAAATCCAGAAAAGTATTAAGTAGATAATTGCCACGAAAGAAAGAACACTAACAATCATAACCGCGGCCGGCGGGGGTGGCTTGCTGGCACCGCGGCTTCCATGCTTCCCGTCTTTCACAGAACGGCGGCCACATTCTTCCAGGCAACCTTTATGTCTTACTGCGATATCGCAGGTATACAGACAACACAAACCACGTTTTATTTATCTTACGTTAATTGTATTAATCAGTATGAGTATAAAAATTTATGTAATTTTTATATAAATCTAATACTTTAGAAAAATAATGGGTAAGGTAATTTATTCATTTAAAAAACTTAGTATGCAATGAGTGCCGTAAAAGAAAAAAATGAAGACTACCTACAGAAATAAAAAAAAATCATAAGACAGAGAGCGGGCTTTAAGATAATCCGTTGTTAGTATTCAAGAAGTAGAAGGTACCAGAAAGGAAAAAAATAATAGGACTATCTACAAAAAGAAAAAGATGGCATCAAAACAAAACTTATGAAATAAAGCAAGTCTCGCCCAGTAACTGATCTTCTACCGGAAAATGTTTTGAAATCCATGTAAAACTATGTCAGTTAATTTTTCAGTCCCTATTTAAGTGACCTTCTGTCTTAAGTTATTAACTAACCTATCAACACCGTTTAATAAGCGTATCAATGTTAAAAATCTTTTATATTTTAAATGAAATAAATTTACTAATTAAGATACTTGATCAGTTGACAGTTGTGCACGTTACCAATTTGGCAACGTCACAGCATAATGGAGGGGATTGAAGAATCGACAGCTGTTCTTACAGCATATGGATGAATTCCAGGCTCAGTTTCAGAAAAGCTTCATCCATGCTACCACTCCAAGCTATAATAATATGAGACAACTTCCACACAAGGTTCCACACAAGATATGCACACATATCTTTTACCTGTCCGGGATCGAATCGTCCAACAGAGACAACTGGCCAGTCAGCCTAAATGCGGGTGGCATTTAGGCAGGAGGTGGTGGTACCCTAGCTACAAAAGCTATTTCTATTCTTATTATACCACTGTCTATTACAGATTTTTTTAATAAATCTACTCTCCACAGACTCCAGGGACCGTGCCCTTTTTTATTTTTTTCAATTTATTACGATTACACTAAAACGTTCAACAAAATACACAGTACAGACAGAACCCGTTCACGAGTTGGCGCACGTGACAGCCATCGCCTTCCTCAACCATATTTGAGGGAAGATGGCGACCCGCCATACACGCCACCGCCTGCCAACACATTTTCGTGAGCATGAATGCCCAGACCACTTCTTTTTCACACAGAATTCGCCCCATTTAGAGACTTATAGCTATGCTTTGTCAATTAAACACTATGGAAGCACATTGTACAATTTTATACGCTATTTACAAACTAGACAGAACTTAATGCTATTATACCTTTCACAACCCAGATAAAAACCAAAATTACAAAAATATGAAACAATTAGAAACAACTTTTGAAAACAGAAATAAAACAAAATAACGAAAGACGGAAGGAAATTAAAACTAAACTAAGGAAGTCAAACCACTTTGCGCCGATGCAGGGCCTCCGTCACCACATCGTTACGATCCCTGATCGCCATCTTCAGGTTGTAACTATGAATGGTTTGTTCATTTGCAACCATCGCTTGCTTCACAAACCGTCCGACAGCATCATCCTCGTCGTCGGCGTAGTAGATGAAGGTCCTCGTGTGCCGGGAAACAGCAACGACTGCGTGCGGGACGCTCTCGTGCAGCTTCATCTTGCATTTTGTTTTTATTGCTATGACTTACTCGTAAGTCAGCCCCTGCGCCTTGTGAATGGTTAGGGTACGTGATCTCTTCTCCCTTTCGGAAGCTCTGGCTGGTCAGGGTCTCCTTTTCCTCTTGGGTGTGAACCACTCCATTGACCCACTGTGTTTTAGGTACCTCCCATTGTCTCCAAAATGTCTCGATCTCAGAGTCTCCTGAGTATATTATAGTTTAGGAACTTTTTAGAAAGACAACCTTATGGAACTGGAAACCTGGACGGAAATCTAAAGGTTGTCTGGAACATAGCATGTCATCATACCCTCGAGGTGCGTCGTGGTCCGAGCTACGCCGCAGCTTTGTCGCCGTGGTCGGGCCGGAACTCTCGCTTCCCAGCGTGGTCATCGCCATGCTGGAAAGCGAAGCGGCCTGGGCAGCGGTCGCCTTCTTTTGCGAAGACGTGATGTTCCAACAGGAGGCGTAAGGAGGTTAGTTTACTGGGTATACCGGTAGTATCGGGGAGTCCCACACAAAATGGGAGGGACGCGTAATGCATTTTTCCAAACGTAGTTTTTCCAGCGATAAGTTTGTGCTAGCCGTGAAGATAGCAGTGTGGGCAATACTTAGGTTTGGAGTTACGACACTTCTAACCTTCCAGCCTGTAGTATATATAATTCAATGGCCTGCCTAGATATCGTTCACCGTCAGGACTGAAATTGGGTCGTCAGCAAAATGACGATGAATTCCGGCTGTGTCCTTGAATGCTAAGTATCACTACGTCTAGGTTCGCTAATGCTCTGTTATAAAAAAGAGGAAAATATCCAACAATGCGATAGAGAGGCACGATCTGTCTAAGCGTACGGCTTGTCTTATGACGTTATCACGTAAAATTATCGTCCGTAAACCGATTTTACGGACAGCCGTTTTTTTAATGTGGATTATCTTTGAAATGAGCTAGTTCTTTCTGCACTGCTTCAAATAAATCATAGGAAAGGCCCATTTATAACGAATCTAATGGTAAAGTTATTTAATTATTAATTTGTATTTATGCTAAAAATCGATGTACACTTCATATGTACGTTACCTTTTCAGGAATGTTAACCCTTAGGAATCGAACTTATGAACGCAGAGTCGAGGGTGTTGGCCCTCAATAAGCGTCAGTTACAGTTAATGGCGTTTCAAAAGGTAACCGTGATTTTGTATAAGTAAATAAATTTAATTTAATAAATTTAATATTTGTATTGTTACATAACTGTAACTTATGACGTGTAAACTTATTTTTACTACTAACAAAGATATGTATCTGTAAATATAATAATTACAGTACTATTATCACAATATTGTACCGATGGTACCGACGACAACAAATATTTCACACTTGGTAATGTTGAATTCGGTTTGATTTTTTGGTAAAAACTATTTTTGCGCCATTTTAGAGACCGATTGTAATTCACCGTCAATGATAATATTTTTAAATTATGAAATTAGAGATATAATTTTCAGTTATTGGAGTGTAACTAAAAAACTGCTCCACCGAATTTGATGAAATTTACATGGTACATCCCCGGAAGTATACTTTACCACACAATAAATAATTATAAAAATGGGTTCATACAAAATGAAGTTATCCGAGAACACACAAAAAAAATATATACGGCCAAATTAAGAAACCTCCTCCTTTTTTTGAAGTCGGTTAAACATAAATATGAACATAAATTAAAGTATTAAGTAAAATTCCAAATTTCATCCAAATCTGTTGCTTGTTTATGAGCAGTAGAAGTCTTTGTGAATGAGTTCTTCCGGGGCAGTACTGCCAGGAAACCTTTTTCTACCGTGAAGCAGTAATGTTCACAATACTGTGTTTTGGTTTGAAGGTATGGTTGCTGGTGAAATCACAGGCAGATGAGATATAACACCTTAATATCTCAGGGTTACGGGCGCAGTAGAGTTCGTCACTTTTGAGGATAGGCGTCTGTTCTAGGCAGAGGTTACCACTTAATATCAGGTGCACCTCATGCTTGTACCGTATCCCAATTACATAAATACACCCTATCACTTACATCCTCATCATCATCATCATCTCAGCCGTAGGACGTCCACTGCTGAACATACGCCTCCCCCATGATTTTCCAAAAGGACCGGTTGGAAGCGGCCTGCATCCAACGTCGTCCTGCGACCTTCATCAGGTCGTCTGTCCACCGTGTCGGTGGACGACCTACGCTGCGCTTGCCGGTCCGTGGTCTCCACTCCAGAACCTTTCGGCCCCATCGGCCATCTGTTCTGCGTACTATGTGCCCTGCCCACTGCCACTTCAACTGGCTAATCTTACATCCTCACTCACTCACAAACTTTCAAATTTATATTATTGCTGCGCCCCGTGGTTTCCCCCGCATAGTGATAGATGGATGATGAATATATCCAGTAGAATACTATTAGTACTGTTAATGTGATATATTGTTTATAAGTACTAGTTCTTACGCTGATATTAGTTCAAAAATATACATGATCGGACCCATAGAGACATACACCTCGTGGAACTTACCAAAGCTTATCAGAGCTTTCGGTTGATGTGAAGCTTGACTTGCTGGACCATGAATAATTTAGTATAATGGATCAGTGGGTCTAGCACGAATAACTGCGTAAGTGTAACGTCACGTGTCGTTCACGTGAAACAGTACAAACTGTCATTTATCTAGCGCAAATGTGACACAGATAACTCGTACTTTGTACACCGAAGCGGAACGCGTTGATGCTTACGATACGAATACTTTTTTGCAAATTGCGTGCTACGGCCTCAGTATCCATCAAATGATTAGGGGAGAGTGAGGATATTGACTTAGAAAATTAACATTAACAAAACAACTTATATGTTTTTTTTATCATAAAACAACATCGGGTAATACGGACGGTGGGGTAATTGCAAACGAACTAGGGCAATGGATCCCGTAGAGCTATATTTAACGTTTCTAGCGTATACATACTGTGTTTTTTTATACACACGAGGCATCTGAAACAGACAAAAAACCATAAGTCGTCTGTTCGTATGCTCTCAAAACTATTGGGGTAAATACGGACGTTCGTTTTTACCCCCGGCCAACGGTTCGAAATTACCCAGTTTAGCATTATAGATTTTGCAGCAATACATTTTAAGATTAGGTAATAATACGTGTAGGTTATAATTCCACATCTGCATTAGTGATTTACAGTCTACCAAGTAACCAATTCAGTTTTTACTCATAGCAAATATCAACGCGTATACAAGCTTACTGCAAATGATGAAAATTTATAAGGAATCACCTAAACAATATCGATAAATCTCACCTTGATATGCGCGCGCGGTCGCGCTCGTTGACTGTTATCCGGGCACTAAAGACGGCGGGCTCCTCTCGGAGTAGCCGGACGCGGGGAGGGCTATAATAGCCAGTAAAGTACAGTGCCCAAATACCTACCCACTGTCCGTAATCACCCACCGTCCCCTACTTGCTTAACCATTCTCCGTCTACAGGCCAATGCCATTGCTGGGTATTCGCGGCCAACAGATAATGGGCTCTAATGGAATATTTGAACTGTGTGCCTTGGAACAACTATTATATAGCTCAACAGCTATAATGACTTATTCATTACTATCATATATATATTCATAACTATCTTTGATGGTGTTGCCACGCTGTACTGTAACCCCACAGCCGACCGGGGAATTACCACACTCCCACATAACACCGACCTGAAGTAACATGGCTTGTTATTGCGTTTCAGTCGGTTTGTGGGAGTTTCCGGAGGCCCGATTCCCCCTCTCTCTGTCCCCTATCTTCATTCCTGAAAGGTCAGCAACGCATCCTCGAGACCTCTGGTATTGCGAATATCCGTGGGCGATGGTATCACTTATCGTTAGGTGAACCGCTTGCTCGTTTGCCAACCTATCCTATTAAAAAATAAGCTGCAACATTTTATTCAGTTAGTAGGGCTTTCGCGAAAAAAACGCAAACCCATGACGACATTGTAACCATGTTTACTAGGTACCAGCATAAACAAATATTCGCTTTGACTCTACACAAATTGGTACATGATCAAATAAAGTCGTCATTAATATGCCTTTTGTTCTTTACGAACTAACGAACGCATTGTTATGAGTGATAACAATTTATTTCTTTCTATTGTAAATATTTGGACCGTTGCACAATACTATTAAATTACACATTTTACGTAAACTATCAGTTGATTTTTGAGTATAAATAGGCAAGAAAACTCTGTATCGATATCAGTCCGATCCAGCTCTCAAAATGAGAGTTACAGCGTTCGTGATCCTTTTCTGTGCTCTGCAGGTAAGTTATACTACAACAATAATCATCCTTTATAAAAATCACATCAAGTTTTTGTATAGTTTGACAATTTATTGAAGATAAATATAATATATAATATTCACCTATACGTGTGAAACGTGTAGATTTTTTTATTTAAAGGAAGATGTTTCTATAATAGTTATAAAGATTTTAGTACTTAAATATATATAGCCTTGCATATGATTTTAGCCTCTTTTTATTTTTATCTGAAGTATTCACAACTCGGCGTCTTTCTGGCCTAAGGTGGTGTTAAAGCAAACCAGTGTTGTAAATATCTTCGTATATTTGATGTTTATTGACATTAATTTAAAAACTGATTACGTTCTAGACGACTTACTACGACTTGTAATATTAGTTCGAAAAGCAACACAAATTTGTTTCTGCCCTTGTCTTAAATTTAAACGCAATTTTATTCTGAATCTTTATATTTTCACGACAACTAACAAAACCATGTATACGTCTATGTAAATAAAGCCTTATACACATTTTGCGAATGTAAATAACAAAAACCAATAAAAAAATTATAAAAGCATTAGTTTATCATTATTCTAGTCTTGTTCGCAGTTTCAACACGTTGTATTGGAATACAATTAACCCTAGATAAAAACCATGTATCCCAAATTTCCTTCAAATTTTAGCGGGACACTCGCCTACAAACTCGCATAAATAATATTAGTGTGTGTGGTGGGAAAAACACAAAATATTGAATAAAGCGTGTCGGTTATCAATATACGAGTACATGCTTTAAATTCATATATTGGTCAAAGCTTTAAAATTATATTTATTCTTTATACAACAAGGTACGATAAAGGGTACCGAAAGAAATGTTTCAAAGGTAGGTAAAGCAAATTTTAAATTACATCGAAAGTGCATTCAGTCAATTTTCCAGTCGCCATCACCCAGGAAGATACGAGTTATTCATAATTATTTATAATTTTATGAATAATTATGATAAAAAATAACTCTTACGTTCAGCAGGCTTACTGGCTATCAAAATGTCATTTCATCCCCATTATCATTCGGGATTTCACTCAATGGGTAAGGATTTTAAGACGCTCGATTAAATTGGGCTTCGAATTAATAAAAACATGTGAAGATGTACGTAATGTACGAGTACAAAGTTTCAATGAATACTTATACGCAGTAATATTAGAAGATGGATTCTTGATATCTTATCTACCTAATATTAGCATATCTAATAGGTGAGGTAATAGGTACCCTACCCTACCTATTACCTTATTTTTTATTTGGCTTCTGTTTTCGATTAGTGGCCTCACTCCAACCATTTTATAAGGTCCTCATTGGTAGTATGACAGCTACCATAATAATTATGATCCTATCATTTCATTTAGAGACAAATATAAAACTAAAGAATATTTATTGAGAGTTCGAACTAACAAAAAGTATGTTTTTTATTTCACAGTATGTTGCTGCAGATTTGTTAGAAGAAATACATAATTTAGATTCAGGAATCAATTTAAAATCACATAATGAATCAGATTTTATAATATTTGATAAGAGAGGCCGAGAATTTCATGAAAAAGTACAAACAAATGTATTTATAGGACACACAAAAGGAACAAAACCGCACCACGGTCATAAAAAACAGATAACAATCGAAATTGATGCAGATGGTAACGAAAAGATCACTGAAAAAGATATCAGTTTAGAAGAGGTAGGTGCGCCAGCCCGCTCTTCATCTAGTTCAGCATCCAGCTCATCATCCAGCTCAGCATCAAGCTCAGGGTTAGGTGGAGTTTTTACCGGGGGCCAACAATACGGAACTGGAGCGTCTTCCGCATCAGCTGCTGCGGCTGCTGCAGCCGCCCAAGGAGGTGCCTATAGGCAGGGTGCAGGATACGGTCAAGGAGGTTACGGAACTGGAACAAGTTCTGCATCTGCATCGTCAGCTGCGGGTAGCACTGCTGGACAAGGGGGTGCTTATGGTGCAGGATATGGAGTTGGCGGCGTAGATGGCTTCGGCAACCGTCTTGGAGGAGGATACGATACAGGAGCAGGTTCAAGTTCTTCATCAAGTAGTTCAACGACAACTTCGGCTAGAGACAATGGACCACAAATAATTGTTATTGGGGGAAACCAAGGAGGCAGCTCTACTTCAACAAGCTCTTCTAGTTCTTCATCAAGTACAGTTGGACCTGTTGGAAGTCTCGGACCTTACGGATCAAGCGGACTCGGATTTGACAGTACAGGCTTTGGTGCATACGGGAACGGTCTTGGAGGAGGTTACGGTACCGGAGCAAGTTCTGCATCTGCCGCGTCAGCAGCAGCTGGCAGTGCTGGACAATATGGTCTTTATGGTGCAGATTTCGGATTAGGTAGTGAAGATGCATATAGAAATAGACTCGGAGGAGCCGGAACAAGTTCTGCATCTGCTGCGTCAGCTGCAGCAGACAGTGCTGGACAAGATCGTCTTTATGGTGGACGATACGGAGTTGGAGGAGTAGATGCATATGGAAACAGACTCGGAGGAGCCGGAGCAAATTCTGCATCTGCCGCATCAGCTGCAGCAAGCAGTGCTGGACGAGATGGACTTTATGGTGGACGATACGGAGTTGGCGGGGTTGATGCATACGGAAACAGAATCGAAGGAGCCGGAGCAAGCGCTGCATCTGCCGCGTCAGCTGCAGCAGGCAGTGCTGGACAAGATGGTCTTTATGGTGGACGATACGGAGTTGGCGGAGTTGATGCATACGGTAACAGTCTTGGAGGAGGTTACGGTACTGGAGCAGGTTCAAGTTCGTCATCAACTAGTTCATCGTCTACTTCGGCTGGTGGCAATGGACCTGAAATAATTGTCATTGGAGGACAGGGTGGCAGTTCTGCTTCATCAAGCTCTTCCAGTTCTTCATCAAGTGCAGTTGGACCTGATGGAAGCCTTGGACCTTACGGATCAAGCGGACTCGGATTTGACAGTACAGGCTTTGGTGCATACGGCAACGGTCTTGGAGGAGGTTACGGTACCGGAGCAAGTTCTGCATCTGCCGCGTCAGCTGCAGCAGGCAGTGCTGGACAATATGGTCTTTATGGAGCAGATTTTGGATTAGGTGGTGTAGATGCATACGGAAACAGACTCGGAGGAGCCGGAGCAAGTTCTGCATCTGCCGCGGCGGCTGCAGCAGGCAGTACTGGACAATATGGCCTTTATGGAGTAGATTCTGGATTAGGTGGTGTAGATGCATACGGAAACAGAATCGGAGGAGCCGGAGCAAGCACTGCGTCTGCCGCGTCAGCTGCAGCAGGCAGTGCTGGACAAGATGGTCTTTATGGAGGACGATACGGAGTTGGCGGAGTTGATGCATACGGTAACAGTCTTGGAGTAGGTTACGGTACCGGAGCAGGTTCAAGTTCGTCATCTACTAGTTCATCGTCTACTTCGGCTGGAGGTAATGGACCAGAAATAATTGTCATTGGAGGACAGGGTGGCAGCTCTGCTTCATCAAGCTCTTCCAGTTCTTTATCAAGTGCAGTTGGACCTGATGGAAGCCTTGGACTTTACGGGTCAAGCGGACTCGGATTTGACAGTACAGGCTTTGGTGCATACGGCAACGGTCTTGGAGGAGGTTACGGTACCGGAGCAAGTTCTGCATCTGCCGCGTCGGCTGCAGCAAGCAGTGCTGGACAATATGGTCTTTATGGAGCAGATTCTGGATTAGATGGTGTAGATGCATACGGAAACAGACTTGGAGGAGCCGGAGCAAGTTCTGCATCTGCCGCGGCGGCTGCAGCAGGCAGTACTGGACAATATGGCCTTTATGGAGTAGATTCTGGATTAGGTGGTGTAGATACATACGGAAACAGACTCGGAGGAGCCGGAGCAAGCACTGCATCTGCCGCGTCAGCTGCAGCAGGCAGTGCTGGACAAGATGGTCTTTATGGTGGACGATACGGAATTGGCGGAGTTGATGCATACGGTAACAGTCTTGGAGGAGGTTACGGTACCGGAGCAGGTTCAAGTTCGTCATCAACTAGTTCATCGTCTTCTTCGGCTGGAGGCAATGGACCAGAAATAATTGTCATTGGAGGACAGGGTGGCAGTTCTGCTTCATCAAGCTCTTCCAGTACTTCATCAAGTGCAGTTGGACCTGATGGAAGCCTTGGACCTTACGCATCAAGCGGACTCGGATATGACAGTACAGGCTTTGGTGCATACGGCAACGGCCTTGGAGGAGGTTACGGTACCGGAGCAAGTTCTGCATCTGCCGCGTCGGCTGCAGCAAGCAGTGCTGGACAATATGGTCTTTATGGAGCAGATTCTGGATTAGATGGTGTAGATGCATACGGAAACAGACTTAAAGGAGCCGGAGCAAGTTCTGCATCTGCCGCGGCGGCTGCAGCAGGCAGTACTGGACAATATGGCCTTTATGGAGTAGATTCTGGATTAGGTGGTGTAGATACATACGGAAACAGACTCGGAGGAGCCGGAGCAAGCGCTGCATCTGCCGCGTCAGCTGCAGCAGGCAGTGCTGGACAAGATGGTCTTTATGGTGGACGATACGGAATTGGCGGAGTTGATGCATACGGTAACAGTCTTGGAGGAGGTTACGGTACCGGAGCAGGTTCAAGTTCGTCATCAACTAGTTCATCGTCTTCTTCGGCTGGAGGCAATGGACCAGAAATAATTGTCATTGGAGGACAGGGTGGCAGTTCTGCTTCATCAAGCTCTTCCAGTACTTCATCAAGTGCAGTTGGACCTGATGGAAGCCTTGGACCTTACGCATCAAGCGGACTCGGATATGACAGTACAGGCTTTGGTGCATACGGCAACGGCCTTGGAGGAGGTTACGGTACCGGAGCAAGTTCTGCATCTGCCGCGTCAGCTGCAGCAGGTAGTGCTGGACAAAATGGTCTTTATGGAGCAGATTCTGGATTAGGTGGTGTAGATGCATACGGAAACAGACTCGGAGGAGCCGGAGCAAGCGCTGCATCTGCCGCGTCAGCTGCAGCAGGCAGTCCTGGACAAGATGGTCTTTATGGTGGACGATACGGAGTTGGCGGAGTTGATGCATACGGTAACAGTCTTGGAGGAGGTTACGGTACTGGAGCAGGTTCAAGTTCGTCATCAACTAGTTCATCGTCTACTTCGGCTGGAGGCAATGGACCAGAAATAATTGTCATTGGAGGACAGGGTGGCAGTTCTGCTTCATCAAGCTCTTCCAGTTCTTCATCAAGTGCAGTTGGACCTGATGGAAGCCTTGGACCTTACGGATCAAGCGGACTCGGATTTGACAGTTCAGGCTTTGGTGCATACGGCAACGAACTTGGAGGAGGTTACGCTACCGGAGCAAGTTCTGCATCTGCCGCGTCAGCTGCAGCAGGCAGCAATGGACAATATGGTCTTTATGGAGCAGATTCTGGATTAGGTGGTGTAGATGCATACGGAAACAGACTTGGAGGAGCCGGAGCAAGTTCTGCATCTGCCGCGGCAGCGGCAGCAGGCAGCAATCGACAATATGGTCTTTATGGAGTAGATTCTGGATTAGGTGGTGTAGATACATACGGAAACAGAATCGGAGGAGCCGGAGCAAGCGCTGCATCTGCCGCGTCAGCTGCAGCAGGCAGTGCTGGACAAGATGGTCTTTATGGTGGACGATACGGAGTTGGCGGAGTTGATGCATACGGTAACAGTCTTGGAGGAGGTTACGGTACTGGAGCAGGTTCAAGTTCGTCATCAACTAGTTCATCGTCTACTTCGGCTGGTGGCAATGGACCTGAAATAATTGTCATTGGAGGACAGGGTGGCAGTTCTGCTTCATCAAGCTCTTCCAGTTCTTCATCAAGTGCAGTTGGACCTGATGGAAGCCTTGGACCTTACGGATTAAGCGGACTCGGATTTGACAGTACAGGCTTTGGTGCATACGGCAATGGTCTTGGAGGAGGTTACGGTACCGGAGCAAGTTCTGCATCTGCCGCGTCAGCTGCAGCAAGCAGTGCTGGACAATATGGTCTTTATGGAGCTGATTCTGGATTAGGTGGTGTAGATGCATACGGAAACAGACTTGGAGGAGCCGGAGCAAGTTCTGCATCTGCCGCGGCGGCTGCAGCAGGCATTAATGGACAATACGGCCTTTATGGAGTAGATTCTGGATTAGGTGGTGTAGATGCATACGGAAACAGACTCGGAGGAGCCGGAGCAAGTTCTGCATCTGCCGCGGCAGCGGCAGCAGGCAGCAATCGACAATATGGTCTTTATGGAGTAGATTCTGGATTAGGTGGTGTAGATGCATACGGAAACAGAATCGGAGGAGCTGGAGCAAGCGCTGCATCTGCCGCGTCAGCTGCAGCAGGCAGTGCTGGACAAGATGGTCTTTATGGTGGACGATACGGAGTTGGCGGAGTTGATGCATACGGTAACAGTCTTGGAGGAAGTTACGGTACTGGAGCAGGTTCAAGTTCGTCATCAACTAGTTCATCGTCTACTTCGGCTGGTGGCAATGGACCTGAAATAATTGTCATTGGAGGACAGGGTGGCAGTTCTGCTTCATCAAGCTCTTCCAGTTCTTCATCAAGTGCAGTTGGACCTGATGGAAGCCTTGGACCTTACGGATCAAGCGGAGTCGGATTTGACAGTACAGGCTTTGGTGCATACGGCAATGGTCTTGGAGGAGGTTACGGTACCGGAGCAAGTTCTGCATCTGCCGCGTCAGCTACAGCAAGCAGTGCTGGACAATATGGTCTTTATGGAGCTGATTCTGGATTAGGTGGTGTAGATGCATACGGAAACAGACTCGGAGGAGCCGGAGCAAGTTCTGCATCTGCCGCGGCAGCGGCAGCAGGCAGCAATCGACAATATGGTCTTTATGGAGTAGATTCTGGATTTGGTGGTGTAGATGCATACGGAAACAGAATCGGAGGAGCCGGAGCAAGCGCTGCATCTGCCGCGTCAGCTGCAGCAGGCAGTGCTGGACAAGATGGTCGTTATGGTGGACGATACGGAGTTGGCGGAGTTGATGCATACGGTAACAGTCTTGGAGGAGGTTACGGTACTGGAGCAGGTTCAAGTTCGTCATCAACTAGTTCATCGTCTACTTCGTCTGGAGGCAATGGACCAGAAATAATTGTCATTGGAGGACAGGGTGGCAGTTCTGCTTCATCAAGCTCTTCCAGTTCTTCATCAAGTGCAGTTGGACCTGATGGAAGCCTTGGACCTTACGGATCAAGCGGACTCGGATTTGACAGTACAAGCTTTGGTGCATACGGCAACGGCCTTGGAGGAGGTTACGGTACCGGAGCAAGTTCTGCATCTGCCGCGTCAGCTGCAGCAGGCAGCAATGGACAATATGGTCTTTATGGAGCAGATTCTGGATTAGGTGGTGTAGATGCATACGGAAACAGACTTGGAGGAGCCGGAGCAAGTTCTGCATCTGCCGCGGCGGCTGCAGCAGGCAGTAATGGACAATACGGCCTTTATGGAGTAGATTCTGGATTAGGTGGTGTAGATGCATACGGAAACAGACTCGGAGGAGCCGGAGCAAGCGCTGCATCTGCCGCGTCAGCTGCAGCAGGCAGTGCTGGACAAGATGGTCTTTATGGTGGACGATACGGAGTTGGCGGAGTTGATGCATACGGTAACAGTCTTGGAGGAGGTTACGGTACTGGAGCAGGTTCAAGTTCGTCATCAACTAGTTCATCGTCTACTTCGGCTGGTGGCAATGGACCTGAAATAATTGTCATTGGAGGACAGGGTGGCAGTTCTGCTTCATCAAGCTCTTCCAGTTCTTCATCAAGTGCAGTTGGACCTGATGGAAGCCTTGGACCTTACGGATTAAGCGGACTCGGATTTGACAGTACAGGCTTTGGTGCATACGGCAACGGTCTTGGAGGAGGTTACGGTACCGGAGCAAGTTCTGCATCTGCCGCGTCAGCTGCAGCAAGCAGTGCTGGACAATATGGTCTTTATGGAGCTGATTCTGGATTAGGTGGTGTAGATGCATACGGAAACAGACTTGGAGGAGCCGGAGCAAGTTCTGCATCTGCCGCGGCGGCTGCAGCAGGCAGTAATGGACAATACGGCCTTTATGGAGTAGATTCTGGATTAGGTGGTGTAGATGCATACGGAAACAGACTCGGAGGAGCCGGAGCAAGCGCTGCATCTGCCGCGTCAGCTGCAGCAGGCAGTGCTGGACAAGATGGTCTTTATGGTGGACGATACGGAATTGGCGGAGTTGATGCATACGGTAACAGTCTTGGAGGAGGTTACGGTACTGGAGCAGGTTCAAGTTCGTCATCAACTAGTTCATCGTCTACTTCGGCTGGAGGCAATGGACCAGAAATAATTGTCATTGGAGGACAGGGTGGCAGTTCTGCTTCATCAAGCTCTTCCAGTTCTTCATCAAGTGCAGTTGGACCTGATGGAAGCCTTGGACCTTACGGATCAAGCGGACTCGGATTTGACAGTACAGGCTTTGGTGCATACGGCAACGGCCTTGGAGGAGGTTACGGTACCGGAGCAAGTTCTGCATCTGCCGCGTCAGCTGCAGCAGGTAGTGCTGGACAATATGGTCTTTATGGAGCAGATTCTGGATTAGGTGGCGTAGATGCTTACGGAAACAGACTCGGAGGAGCCGGAGCAAGCTCTGCATCTGCCGCGTCAGCTGCAGCAGGCAGCAATCGACAATATGGTCTTTATGGAGTAGATTCTGGATTAGGTGGTGTAGATGCATACGGAAACAGAATCGGAGGAGCCGGAGCAAGCGCTGCATCTGCCGCGTCAGCTGCAGCAGGCAGTGCTGGACAAGATGGTCTTTATGGTGGACGATACGGAGTTGGCGGAGTTGATGCATACGGTAACAGTCTTGGAGGAGGTTACGGTACTGGAGCAGGTTCAAGTTCGTCATCAACTAGTTCATCGTCTACTTCGGCTGGTGGCAATGGACCTGAAATAATTGTCATTGGAGGACAGGGTGGCAGTTCTGCTTCATCAAGCTCTTCCAGTTCTTCATCAAGTGCAGATGGACCTGATGGAAGCCTTGGACCTTACGGATTAAGCGGACTCGGATTTGACAGTACAGGCTTTGGTGCATACGGCAATGGTCTTGGAGGAGGTTACGGTACCGGAGCAAGTTCTGCATCTGCCGCGTCAGCTACAGCAAGCAGTGCTGGACAATATGGTCTTTATGGAGCTGATTCTGGATTAGGTGGTGTAGATGCATACGGAAACAGACTTGGAGGAGCCGGAGCAAGTTCTGCATCTGCCGCGGCGGCTGCAGCAGGCAGTAATGGACAATATGGCCTTTATAGAGTAGATTCTGGATTAGGTGGTGTAGATGCATACGGAAACAGACTCGGAGGAGCCGGAGCAAGCGCTGCATCTGCCGCGTCAGCTGCAGCAGGCATTGCTGGACAAGATGGTCTTTATGGTGGACGATACGGAGTTGGCGGAGTTGATGCATACGGTAACAGTCTTGGAGGAGGTTACGGTACCGGAGCAGGTTCAAGTTCGTCATCAACTAGTTCATCGTCTACTTCGGCTGGAGGCAATGGACCTGAAATAATTGTCATTGGAGGACAGGGTGGCAGTTCTGCTTCATCAAGCTCTTCCGGTACTTCATCAAGTGCAGTTGGACCTGATGGAAGCTTTGGACCTTACGCATCAAGCGGACTCGGATATGACAGTACAGGCTTTGGTGCATACGGCAACGGCCTTGGAGGAGGTTACGGTACCGGAGCAAGTTCTGCATCTGCCGCGTCAGCTGCAGCAGGTAGTGCTGGACAATATGGTCTTTATGGAGCAGATTCTGGATTAGGTGGTGTAGATGCATACGGAAACAGACTCGGAGGAGCCGGAGCAAGCGCTGCATCTGCCGCGTCAGCTGCAGCAGGCAGTGCTGGACAAGATGGTCTTTATGGTGGACGATACGGAGTTGGCGGAGTTGATGCATACGGTAACAGTCTTGGAGGAGGTTACGGTACCGGAGCAGGTTCAAGTTCGTCATCAACTAGTTCATCGTCTTCTTCGGCTGGAGGCAATGGACCAGAAATAATTGTCATTGGAGGACAGGGTGGCAGTTCTGCTTCATCAAGCTCTTCCAGTTCTTCATCAAGTGCAGTTGGACCTGATGGAAGCCTTGGACCTTACGGATCAAGCGGACTCGGATTTGACAATACAGGCTTTGGTGCATACGGCAACGGCCTTGGAGGAGGTTACGGTACCGGAGCAAGTTCTGCATCTGCCGCGTCAGCTGCAGCAGGTAGTGCTGGACAATATGGTCTTTATGGAGCAGATTCTGGATTAGGTGGTGTAGATGCATACGGAAACAGACTCGGAGGAGCCGGAGCAAGCGCTGCATCTGCCGCGTCAGCTGCAGCAGGCAGTGCTGGACAAGATGGTCTTTATGGTGGACGATACGGAGTTGGCGGAGTTGATGCATACGGTAACAGTCTTGGAGGAGGTTACGGTACCGGAGCAGGTTCAAGTTCGTCATCAACTAGTTCATCGTCTTCTTCGGCTGGAGGCAATGGACCAGAAATAATTGTCATTGGAGGACAGGGTGGCAGTTCTGCTTCATCAAGCTCTTCCAGTTCTTCATCAAGTGCAGTTGGACCTGATGGAAGCCTTGGACCTTACGGATCAAGCGGACTCGGATTTGACAATACAGGCTTTGGTGCATACGGCAACGGCCTTGGAGGAGGTTACGGTACCGGAGCAAGTTCTGCATCTGCCGCGTCAGCTGCAGCAGGTAGTGCTGGACAATATGGTCTTTATGGAGCAGATTCTGGATTAGGTGGCGTAGATGCTTACGGAAACAGACTCGGAGGAGCCGGAGCAAGCTCTGCATCTGCCGCGTCAGCTGCAGCAGGCAGTGCTGGACAATATGGCCTTTATGGAGTAGATTCTGGATTAGGTGGTGTAGATGCATACGGAAACAGAATCGGAGGAGCCGGAGCAAGCGCTGCATCTGCCGCGTCAGCTGCAGCAGGCAGTGCTGGACAAGATGGTCTTTATGGTGGACGATACGGAGTTGATGCATATGGTAACAGTCTTGGAGGAGGTTACGGTACCGGAGCAGGTTCAAGTTCGTCATCAACTAGTTCATCGTCTACTTCGGCTGGAGGCAATGGACCAGAAATAATTGTCATTGGAGGACAGGGTGGCAGTTCTGCTTCATCAAGCTCTTCCAGTTCTTCATCAAGTGCAGTTGGACCTGATGGAAGCCTAGGACCTTACGGATCAAGCGGACTCGGATTTGACAATACAGGCTTTGGTGCATACGGCAACGGCCTTGGAGGAGGTTATGGTACCGGAGCAAGTTCTGCATCTGCCGCGTCAGCTGCAGCAGGTAGTGCTGGACAATATGGTCTTTATGGAGCAGATTCTGGATTAGGTGGCGTAGATGCTTACGGAAACAGACTCGGAGGAGCTGGAGCAAGCTCTGCATCTGCCGCGTCAGCTGCAGCAGGCAGTGCTGGACAATATGGCCTTTATGGAGTAGATTCTGGATTAGGTGGTGTAGATGCATACGGAAACAGACTCGGAGGAGCCGGAGCAAGCGCTGCATCTGCCGCGTCAGCTGCAGCAGGCAGTGCTGGACAAGATGGTCTTTATGGTGGACGATACGGAGTTGGCGGAGTTGATGCATACGGTAACAGTCTTGGAGGAGGTTACGGTACCGGAGCAGGTTCAAGTTCGTCATCAACTAGTTCATCGTCTACTTCGGCTGGAGGCAATGGACCAGAAATAATTGTCATTGGAGGACAGGGTGGCAGTTCTGCTTCATCAAGCTCTTCCAGTTCTTCATCAAGTGCAGTTGGACCTGATGGAAGCCTTGGACCTTACGGATCAAGCGGACTCGGATTTGACAGTACAGGCTTTGGTGCATACGGCAAAGGCCTTGGAGGAGGTTACGGTACCGGAGCAAGTTCTGCATCTGCCGCGTCAGCTGCAGCAGGTAGTGCTGGACAATATGGTCTTTATGGAGCAGATTCTGGATTAGGTGGTGTAGATGCATACGGAAACAGACTCGGAGGAGCCAGAGCAAGTTCTGCATCTGCCGCGGCAGCTGCAGCAGGCAGCAATGGACAATATGGTCTTTATGGAGTAGATTCTGGATTAGGTGGTGTAGATGCATACGGAAACAGAATCGGAGGAGCCGGAGCAAGCGCGGCATCTGCCGCGTCAGCTGCAGCAGGCAGTGCTGGACAAGATGGTCTTTATGGTGGACGATACGGAGTTGATGCATACGGTAACAGTCTTGGAGGAGGTTACGGTACCGGAGCAGGTTCAAGTTCGTCATCAACTAGTTCATCGTCTACTTCGGCTGGAGGCAATGGACCAGAAATAATTGTCATTGGAGGACAGGGTGGCAGTTCTGCTTCATCAAGCTCTTCCAGTTCTTCATCAAGTGCAGTTGGACCTGATGAAAGCCTTGGACCTTACGGATCAAGCGGACTCGGATTTGACAGTACAGGCTTTGGTGCATACGGCAACGGCCTTGGAGGAGGTTACGGTACCGGAGCAAGTTCTGCATCTGCCGCGTCAGCTGCAGCAGGCAGTGCTGGACAATATGGTCTTTATGGAGCAGATTCTGGATTAGGTGAAGTAGATGCATACGGAATCAGACTCGGAGGAGCCGGAGCAAGCGCTGCATCTGCCGCGTCAGCTGCAGCAGGCAGTGCTGGACAAGATGGTCTTTATGGAGCAGATTCTGGATTAGGTGGAGTAGATGTATACGGAAACAGATTTGGTGGAGCTGGAGCAAGTTCTGCATCTGCATCGTCAGCTGCTGGTGGCTTTGCTGGGCAAGATGGTCTATATGGCGGAGGATACGGAGTAGATGCGTATGGCAACAGTGTCGGAGGCACCGGAGCAAGCTCGGCATCTGCATCGGCAGCTGCAGGTAGCAGTTCTGGACAGTATGGTCCTTACGGTGCAGATTCCGGATTAAGTGGTGTAGATGCATACGGTTACAGTCTCGGAGGAGGTTTCGGTACTTTTGGTCCACTGGGAGCTCAAGGTGCTAGCAGTTCTTCAACGAGCTCGAGTGCATCATCGTCTAATGGAGGATCACCAACTTTAGTAATTATTGAAGGTGACGGCTTATCAGGTTCTAGTTCAAGTTCGTCATCTTCATCCTCGAGTTCCACAGGAAGTTCAGGATCTGCCCTAGGACGTGGCAGGCGCCCGAGGGTCTGCCCGCTTCGTGAAAACTTGGTTGTACGAATTAAAGATATCTGCGCTAGTTGCTAATCATTGTTAATTATCTTAATCTTAGTAATATTTTCCAATGGATACATCTTTTATTGTACTGAATAAATTCGATCTGGCATTCCATAATGTGTATTTATATTATGTTTATATAATACCTCTTCAGTAGTTGTGCTATTCATTACTTAGTATGAATTTTTAAGCTGCCATCTACACAACCTTTAGAATTAATCACATTGTGTCCAGGATAAAATCAGGTACTAATGGGAACTTAATTATATAATATAACTAGCTTTTGGGCGGTGCGCGGGCCACGAGTGGCCCGCGTTTGTCCTTGTGCATTAGTTTTTGTTGCTAAACTTTAACCATTTGAACAGAAAAGTCAAAATTTTTATACAAGTTCAATTGCAGAAATTTTGCCTTTAATTACAGTTTCAGTCGGGACATAGAGTCCTTGTGTATGTTTGTTAAGGGATCCAACCCCTTAGTGCAGTGGTTATCGTGAGCAGTAGTCTTGGAGACCAGCTTGAGAGTTTGTTACTATCGGTACTTAGCGCGCTGATAGTTGAAACTGGTTTCTTATCTCTACTGGTCTACTATCGGAGACGTGCACCAGTGAGTTATGTTTGCGACGGCATATTTTACATCCCTGTTTTTTACAATGGTTTGCGTAATGACCGTGATTTTTAAAGACGTAGACGACTCTTTAGTAAGTATATGTAAGTTCAATAATGCAGCGACGTGGTTCTGCGTTAAAAGCAGTTTTTTGTTATCATACCTATCACATAGTAGCTTCCAGGCAATGAGGTAGTTAGTAGAAGAGAATTCTATCGACTGTATAACAACCGCAGCAGAACCCTCCAGCGAGGATCGTAAATAATGAAATTTATTTATATCGACTATATCGTCATTTCGGTGAATCAGACTAGAGTATGTATCGTGAAACTCCAACCAATTATCGTAAGATCCACTAAATTTGGTAGTTGTATCGTAGGCAGTTTGACAAAATTGTGACTGCGAGAAGCGCGAGAACTTATGTCAGGCTCTGCCTGGTAGGGGCGCTAGGTCAAGTTACCTCCTCGTGTGCTCGAAGGTTGCTGTTCCCTGATGGATACGGTTTATCCAAGTGGAAGAGCAACATTTCGGGACGGTGCACCCTGGGCAACGGTCAACAACTTCCCTTTGTGGGATCTGGTTGGCCGTTGGCGAAAAACCTGGTGATTGGGCGTCCCTCCGCGTGTCTCTATGAAGTTAGCATAGAGCACAGTGGACGGGGCAAGATGACGTGGTTGGTGAGGAGCGCCATGGGCGGCCTTTGGGCGGTGTGACAACGGTGTGACAACGGTCGCTGCTGTGAATTCGTTCAAGACAATCAAAAGCAATGACTCTTATCGTTTTAGGGGTGGCGATTCATTATGGATCTGTTAAAGAAGGAGATTCGCAGCGGAAACCTATTCGGCAACTCCTTCTTGTGGAGGAGGGCCGGCGAGGTTATCTCTGCGAATAACATTTGTTTGTGTTTGTCTTGTATCGTCTTAACATGTTTAATGCGTCTCCAAATCCCGTTGTTAGGTGCTCGCAAGGGATGTATGGTCGGGGGGAGCCCGGCCGCGAGGGGACTTTACCCCTTAAAAAAAGGAAAACTACTACCATGGAATACATGGCGAATGATAATATTCACCAGGAGGGTCGCCTCGGTGAGGCTATACAGTTCCTCGGTGCTACGGCATCCAGCTCCGTCGTATCTGGAGGGGGGGGGCAATATCCGCCTCGGGAGCCCAGCTCCTGCAAAAAAAGAGAAATGTACGTTGAAGGGTAAAGTGTATGATAGGAAGAAAGGAATAGGAAAAAAGAAGGAGGAGAAGGAAAATGGAGAGAAGAAGAGAGATAGGGAAAGTGAACAGGAGATGGAGACCGAAAGCGCCGTATTCTCGCATGCCTCGGACTCAGACGAAAGCGTGAAAACGATAGCATCGGCACGGTCATCTGGCGCCGAAAACCGGCTTTGGTAAGAGTTGGGACCTAAAAGACGCCGTCGCAACGAGGTGGTACTTTCGGAGTCCAGTGACTGCGAAATTAGCGCGATTGATTTATTCAAGACGCCTTCTCCGGTGTTCAATCTTCCGAACAGCAAAAACAGAAGAAAGGAGTTCCTTGCCGAAAATCGCGAAAACGATCTGGAAGCGCAGGCCCGTCATGCTCGCGAAAACAGAGAAGCACTCGGTTTGGTGGCATTGGAACAGGCTGGCGACAGGACAGCAAAAGCCCTCAACAAGCAGTTGCTCGATGATGTTGCGATCATCTGCGACGTAGCAGCAAAGTCAGGAAATCTTAAGGGCACATTCCAGCGTGCCCTGAAGGAAGCGGCGGCCTCAATTAAGGTTGCTGTGGAAGTCCTGCATAAGCGGACATCATCGGAGGAGACAATAAAACAGCAAGCGGACAATGTTCGCTTGCACGCAGAGGTGGCAGACCTTCGCAACGAAATAGCGGAACTGAGAAATGAGTTTACGCGGACTCAGGAGGACTCTTCTTCCCAGCTCCCTAGGCGGTCATCACCCGTGGGCATAGAAGTTCAAAGACAGCCTCCAGCGCAAGGAACTAATATAGTTGACGAAATAACGCGCTCCATCATGCTGCAAGTAGGCAGCATGATGAGCGCGCGTTTTGAAGGGCTAGAGGAACGTCTCCTTCCAGAGAAACGTCTCCGCCCTCCACTTGCAGTGGACCGGAATAATGTGATGGTGACCTCTACGCCAACTCCAGCAACGCCATCTTCGACACCCAGGGTGGGATCGTCGATTTCTAAAACCACTGGCTTAAAGGCACAGAAAAATAAGAAGAAGAAGAAGAAGAAAGATAAGGGACGTACAAAAATGGACCCTGCTACTTCAGCTCCCCGCCCGCTGCCACCGCCACCAGAGTCCATGGATGAAGAATGGTCCACAGTAGTGAGACGGGGCATAAAACGAGTAGTCCCACAAGCTCAAGCTGTGGCTGTACCTGGGGTTGCAACGCATACGAGGCTAAGAAATGAGCCTGCTCAGGTGAAACTGCATGCTCCGCGTTCCACAGCGGTAGTGATAAAGCTACGACCTGAGGCCGCGGAGGGTGGGATCACCTATGCTAAATTACTAGCTAAAGCTAGGTCCAAAGTTGTCTTGGCTAGTTGCGGAATCGCTGGACTTCGCTTCCGGAAGGCGGCCACTAGTGCTTGCATTTTAGAGGTACCTGGTGCAACCAGCGGTGGGAAGGCTGATTCCTTAGCCGAAAAACTAAGGATCGCCTTGGATCCTGGGGTCGCAGAGGTGTCAAGACCAATGAAATGTGCAGAGGTGCGCATCTCGGGACTTGACGACTCTGTCACTCCAGCATATACGGAGCACTATAGCGGAAGCCATCGCGGCAAGAGGCGATTGCTCCGCAGAATCTGTTAAGGTTGGAGAGATAAAACGTGACTCCCGGGGTACCTGCTCGGTCTGGGTACGATGTCCGGTGGTTGCTGCCAAGAAACTTGGAGAAGGAGGTCGCCTTTTAGTAGGCTGGATAGCAGCCCAAGTGCGGTTGTTGAAGCCTAGGACATTGCGGTGCTTTAGGTGCCAATGGCTTCACTGGCCTCCGAAAGTACCACCTCGGCATCTTTTAGGTCCCAACTCTTGCCAAAGCGGGTTTTCGGCGCCAGATGACCGTGCCGATGCTATCGTTTTCACGCTTTCGTCTGAGTCCGAGGCATGCGAGAATACGGCGCTTTCGGTCTCCATCTCCTGTTCACTTTCCCTATCTCTCTTCTTCTCTCCAGTTTCCTTCTCCTCCTTCTTTTTTACTATTCTTTTCTTCCTAACATACACTTTACCCTTCAACGTACATTTTTCTTTTTTTGCAGGAGCTGGGCTCCCGAGGCGGATGTTGCCCCCATTGCTTTTGATTGTCTTGAACTAGAATCCACAGCAGCGACCGTTGTCACACCGTTTTCACACCGCCCAAAGGCCGCCCATGGCGCTCCTCACCAACCACGCCATCTTGCGCCGTCCACTGTGCTCTATGCTAACTTCATAGAGACACGCGGAGGGACGCCCAATCGCCAGGTTTTTCGCCAATGGCCAACCAGATCCCACAAAGGGAAGTTGTTGACCGTTGCCCAGGGTGCACCGTCCCAAAATGTTGCTCTTCCACCTGGATAAACCGTATCCACCAGGGAACAGCAACCTTCGAAAAAAAAAGTTTAAAAGTGTAGTGTGCTTTTTGAAGTTACTCAAATACTTAATTGCATATACGAGTATATATGAATCTTTCGTCAAAACTTTCGTTATGTGACTAATGGTGAAAACGTAAAAAATCCGCCTATTATATAACCGGGTTATGGCAATTCAATTGCAAGAATATTTTCGTTTTTGACACCTGCTTTAGTCTGTTTGCTATTTAGGCTCGATCGTGGGCCAACAAATTGCTCTTAAAAACAGTTGAATCGCAGAAACATCACAGTAGTGTGGCGATTGCTCAATAGTTAAGAGACTTGGAGCCCTGCTATACAAACAGAGGGGAAACCACGTACTACTACTTTCGAAAGGCCTTCGATACCATTGATAACGATGTCCTGTTATATAACCAAGCCTTGATGGGGTTCACGCCCCATCTTATGAAGTTCTTTACGAGTTATTTAAGTGAACGCCACCAGTACGTCGAGTACGCGGGATACGTATCCAGGCGTTTATTATACGTTTTCAAGCGTCAGTCAGGGTAGCAATTTCGGTCCAATGGAGTTCATCTTGGTGATAAACAACCTGCTAGCTGTCGTGCAGGAGGTGAAGTGTTTGCTATTTGCAGATGACCTCAAGCAGTTTATCTCAGTAGCAGACACTTCAGACTGAGAGCGGCTACAGCGTGACATTGATAAGATTATACAGTGGAAAAAAAAACCAGTTCTACTTTAACATATCAAAATATTCGGTGATGAGTTACAGCAGAGTAAGCGAGCCGCTGCTACAGCAGTAAAAGATGGACGGCGCCGTGATGTTGCGCGTGAATAACGTGAAAGATCGGGGCGTCGAGATGATGTCCGCGTTCTCTGTCCGTAAACATGCATTCAGAAATTTAGGGTTTATTTTCAGACAATGTAATGAGAGTAAACACATATAAACAATAAAAATACTTTACAATGCACTCGTCCGAAATTACCTTGAAACTAATACTATATGGAATCCGATTTACGCGAAATATCACTCTACTCGTTTCATTTCCCGATTGGTGTTATTTAGGTTTCCTAAAGATCCAGTTATAGATACACGTTGGTACATATCGCCATTTTTATTTTAACTTGTAAAATACTTTTGCTATGCTACGAGTATTTAGTTTAGAAAAAACTAGTTTCTTAAGAACAAGTTATAATGTAGATTGGTAACTCTTAGAGACAATTTATTGTACATTAATAATATCCTAAAATACCGTCTTCATTTTTAAATTTTGGCTTATCTATTATATGGTACGGCTAGTATTTTATTTTTACGTAGGCACAATAAACAGATATTTTTTCGGATAATTATCTCAAACGGCTAAGTTTTAATAAAATATAGTACTAGCAATATATTTCTACATGAATAATAAAATATATCAATTTCAGCACTATGATATTGTTTAGTCTGTTGTATATCATTATTCGATCTTATCTGATCGAATAGCCTTCAATCACTCAGCCGAGATAATATTTTTATTTTAAATGTATTACTCTAAATTAGATTTTATTAGACTTTTGTCCGGGTTAAGAGACGAAAACTGGGATATAACTGTTTGCAGATGATTTTAAAACCAACTTTTACCCTCTTAGTTTAACAATGAGCCAGTCAGGACTAAGATTGAATATATTTTTGGATTGTTATACTCCGCATGAAATTGGGAAAAGTGATATACCTACTACAGTTTTATCGAGGACATCAATATTTACAAAAAAGTCTCGAATACCTTTTATCTCACTATTACAGATATGTCACCATAACTACTTTATCATGTTAAAATATGCAATAGTAACGCCAAAAAATACTTAAGTACATCGCGTACGCTGCGGAAACTATCAACAATGATCAAAGTAATGTGGTACAGTTTTATAGAGGACATCAACATCTACAAAAAAATTGCAGTATCATATATCGTACAGTTATGTTATTAGCCTACATTATTCGTACCTTGGTATTACTTCTTTCTCTAATCTAATAATAAAGAGGCAAGATATGATTGTCTGTATTTGTATTGTCATCAATTCAAATTTAGTTACAAATAGATTGCAATATGACGGATGTGCTAGTATTCTAAAACGGAAAAGAAATGCAACAAATACTGGTGTGAAGTGTGTGGAATAGAGCGTCAGCTGGAGCTGATGAGAGCCATGGGGACATCTTTTAGGTAAGTCTGCTAATATTGTTTACTTTACAATGAATTAACAGATGGATGCTCTGCAATCGCTTTGGAGTTCGTAGAATTCCATCCCCATATGTTGTGATTATATGATAACGCAACAGTATTGGATAACCGCAAAAACTACTTGACCGATTCAAAAAAAATCATTCACCGGTAGAATGTTACAATACGCCTGAGTAGCGTACGCTATATTTGTTTCATCTTCAGTATCCATCACAACGCGGGTAAAACCGCAGAGCGCAGCTAATAATAATTCAAAGATACCGGCTGCACTCACTTACTTGAGTTACTGTCGGTTTAGGTCCGACGACGTTTAGACAAGGCAACAGCATTAACAACAACTAGGCATTTAAATTGACCTAAAATTGCAATGGGTTGCTCATTTAAATACTCTTTCTGGGAGACTTACTTCTGCTGCATACACCTACGTAAGATGAGAGAACTAACAGACGTTTCTACGTCGCGCTTTTTGCATATTTCCACAGTGTAATGTCATACGGGCTATTACTCAATACTCAATACTCAATTATTTATTGCAAACATTATGAGTTGTACATGCAGATCTTAGTGAACATATTTTTGGTAGGCATTACATAATGACCCTGAATGGGTATAGCAATACTGTGCGGAGCGGAACGATTTATTTTGTAAGTATTGTTTCATCCAGAAAGAATTCGTCCAGTGTATAATAACACTTTTGTATAAGTATGTCTTTAACAGCCTTAATAAATTTAAATTTTTTCTCTATGTCTTTTAATTGTATTGGTAGTTTGTTATATATTTTTGTAGCCATTGGGTTTGGGCCGGTACTGTGCATAACTAATTTTGATTGAGGTAGAAGTAATTTATGTTTATATTTAGATCTTAATTCATAGTCCCGTTTGTCAGTTAGTTTTGTAAAGTATTCAGGGTGATTTATGACAAGTTTACAGTTTTCTAATATGTATATAGATGTGATCGTTAATATTTTAAATTTAATAAAGTATGGTTTGTGGAAATGTAATATTTTAATGTCGGGAAGTTTAACATTGGCGAGAATACGGATACATTTTTTCTGTGCAATAAAAAGGTCTTTGGCATCTACGCTGTTTTCCCATAGTATGATGCCGTAGCTAAGCCATGAGAATGCGTACGCGTAATAAGCTATTAAAGCCGTTTCTAGGTCAGTAGCTCGTCGTAATTCACCAAGAGCGTATATGAAACTTGACAATTTACCCTTAATTTTTCTAATGTGGCTTTTCCAATTAACATGTGTATCGATGTCTATACCTAGTAAGGTAGCTACGTCAACACATTCTAATTTATTATTTTTATATGAGAAGTTAATATCTAGGGGGGCTCTTTGGTGCGGTCTAAATTGCATTAATGCTGTCTTTGATAGATTTAGGTCAAGGTTATGGTCGGTCATCCAATTGGTAATAAGATTTAAAATGTCAGTTAATTTATTGTTTAAATTTAGATTATTTTTGCAAGATGTCAAGATTGAAATATCATCTGCGAAAAGTACACAAGATTCGTCTATTATTTTGGGAAGGTCATTTATATAAATTAAAAAGAGGATGCATCCAAGGACTCTGCCTTGTGGGATTGAATGATTTATTTGTGTCGCGGTTGATCTTACTATATTTATCATACCAGAGTCAAGGTCAAAATTTTCAATTTCGACGTACTGTTCACGATTTTTTAAGTAGGAGCCTAGCCATTTGTGCTCTATTCCTCGTATACCTATTCCATATAGTTTATTTAATAGTATGTCATATTGCACGTTATCATATGCTTTCGACATATCTAGCAAGATACCAATCGCATATTTTTTATCGTTGATATATTTTAAAACTTCATGGATAAACTTATAAACAGCCAAAATCGTCGAACGGTTTTTTCTGAATCCATTTTGAGAGTCATCAAAAAGTTTGAACTTTTCGCAAAAGGAGTTCAAACGTGTTTGCATTACCTTTTCAAAAATTTTTGAGGAGGTAGGTAAGACTGATATAGGCCTGTAATTACTGGGTTCAAGTTTTGAAGATTTTTTATAAATAGGTTTAACTAGGGCTTTTTTCAACATATCTGGGAACGTACCTTCGGTGAACGATTGATTAATCAAAAGATAGTATGGTAAAGCTATTTCTTCAGCACAGTGTTTTATCAAAATAGGAGGTAGTTCATCGATTCCGTAGCTGTATTTGCTTTTTAAATGTTTTATTATTAAATAAACTTCGCGTGGTTCGGCCGGGCACAAGTACATCGAGTTATCAGTGCGCTCGAGTACCGGCCGGCCACGTGACGCCCCCACCGGCACTCCGCTCACACCCCTCCTGCCTACTGATGTGAAGTACGCGTTGAACGTATTTGCAACCTGTTCCGGATCGGATATTGTGTTATTGTTAATTTTTAATTTTATATTTACCTTTCGTTTTTTGACGTTTTTATTCGTACGTTCTTTTATTATTTTCCACATCGTCTTTGTTTTATTTTCGGAACTTTTCATTTCTCGTATATATTCGTTTTTTTTATTTAGTTACAGATTTTTTTAATAATTTGACATAGGATTTATAGTGGCTGGTTAGTATTGGATGTTTACAATACATCACGATGGGCTTTAGCAGTCTTTTATTTCTACAAGAAGTCTTTATTCCCGGCGTTAACCAATTATACTTTTTGTTTACATTAATTTTTATTATATTTTTAGGTATAAAACGGTCTAAAATGCTTAATAATGTATCGCTAAATATTTTATAATTATCATTTACTGTTTTTTTTGTGTTTATATTCAAAAGTTCAGTCCAATTTATGTTTTTTAATTCTTTTTTAAAGCTGTTTATGTTCTGTTTGCTAAAAATTCTTTTACTGGTTTTCCAAATTACCGACTTATTTTTTGTGTCTAACACGTTCTTTATTTTAATTTTTGTACCTAAGTGATCTGAAAACCCTAAGCCTTGTACAGATACGATTATTTTATTTTTATTACAGTTTGAAAATACCAGGTCTAAGCAAGTGGCAGTATTACTAGTAATACGGGTAGGCTGTTTTATAAATTGGTGAAAATTATATTCTCTCATTAGGTCAAGTAGTTTCGTTGATTCTGTACTTTCTTCCATTGTATCTGTATTAAAATCGCCTCCTATTATTATGTCAATTGAATTATATTTTTTTAATAACAATTTTAAAAGTTTTTTTAGTTGAATGTAAAATAAATCGCTCCGCTTGTCATTCCAATAGATAGTTATTAATAGAAAATTAATTTTACGGATTATTATGGCACTAATTTCTATACAATATTCAATGGACAGGTCTGCTATTTCCGGTATCTCTGTATACTCGAAGTCGTCACGTAATAAAATAATTGTTCCTCCTCCCTTGCGACGTTGCCTGCAGAACGCGGCGGCAGTAGTATATCCGGAGCAATTTATTTGTTGCAGGTTTGCTTTCGATAGCCACGTTTCAGTTGCGCATAACGCATGTAGTGTCGCGTAGTTTTCTTGCAAAAACACTTTTAATGTGTCACATTTTCCGTAGATACTTTGCATATTTTGGACTATGATGTTAAAATCTGTGTGTTGCTTTCTGGTTATGTTGGTTCGCGCGGTGTTTCCGCGTGCATCTCAACAATGTGGGGTGGAGTGACTCCTGCTTCATCTCACCGGGAGGGGGTCCTCGTGGGAGGGCCAACGCCGCCGAGGCCGCGAACGATCGCAGAGCGTTCTCGTTGCCCTGACATAAGGGCGTCCGGAGAAACACCGTGTGGTGGTTTAGTCGGTATGGTCTGCTTGCTGCTATGGGTGCAGTTGGCGCGTAAAGGACGAGTCCGACATACCCCGTCAAATCCCCCCGGGTTCGGCGGGGATGTGTAAATACATTCCCCACACGTTAACAAAAAAACAAAAAAGCCTCTGCCTGGTTCTCTTACAATTGTCAAGTAACTTCTTTACCTGCGAAAGTAGTTTATAATACATACTTTCGAAGTCGTTACGTTCAGACATCAACGCGCTCATATATTCCGAATTACACTCTAGTGATAACTGTACCTCGTCATGCTTATCATACATGGTCTCCATCCGACTGATGCGTAGTTGCAACTTAATTTACTCCGGAAGGGTCCAACGAGGAAACGTCGAGAGACTGAACATAGGTAGAAAAGGTAGTTAGCTGCCCTTTGTAACTTGCCCGTTTTCTAACAAGAGTTTTTAATTTCTCGTCAGGCATTTTAGAAGCTGTTGTAGTCAACCTGGAATGTATACAGTAACAAGTATCACTATTTATTATTGTGATAACTTAACTATCAAAGGTACGCCTACAAAGTTATAATGTGAATCTATATAACTGTAAGGAAAGTAATAATATTATTATTACTAGTAGGTACTTATTTAATAACAATGTTATGTTTTAACCAATTCAGTATAAGTAAGTACCTACTTACTTTTAACCAAACATTTTCTGAACTTTGAACCTATGAAATATTATGCCAAATCCTAATAATAATACACTTTAACTATTTATTGAGGCAACTGTAATAATAAAAGTATTTTTGTCAATAATTAACGCATTTTTGTATTGTTAATTTTAACAAGTATTAGCCGACCTAATGCAAAATTATGATCATGTCACCTTATCAGCGATATCTCTGTTACTACCGACATTAGTAGGGTAATAAAGGTGCAGTAATTGCAATAAATCTAAGAATTCTTATCCACCTTTATTGGTTTTATGAATGTGAATTAGACAATAACTCAGCTGATGTTTAGGTATACAATTAATTTCACATAATCTTATAAGTCTAAAACTAAAGTTAATAATGACAAGATAATATAGTGGTTACTAACCTCGTTCACAAATATTTATTAAATCCTAATTTATTCTTATTTCTAAAGTACCTGAATAGAGTGTTGGGTAGAAATCAATAGAAAGCACGTCCTATAATGATAGTCCTTTTGTATTGGGGCTTCAATATCCATAACGGGAATCTTCACCGTGCCACGATGTTTGACCTTCCACTGACCCAATCCAATCGACTCATCTAATTTCCACTTGTTAAACTCCAAATCCATATATTTCACTGGTCCAATTTAATAAATGTATACATCCGGCTCGAAGGACCAATGTCCAGGATAAAATCTGGTAGGTACTAATGGGAACTTAATTATATAAGATAAAATCAGAACAAAGGTTAGATGCTGACTCAATGACAATTTATTTCTCACTGCTTTTACACAGGTACTTATGTGAAAACTTAACTAGAGGCTTGCTATTATAATTTTCAAGGCGCTTAGTACTGAACACATTGTGACTTGCAACAGTGCCGAAATATCGGATATAGTAATAATATGTAAAAATACATTGTTACTTTCTCGTTAAGCATGTGATATTACTCAATATTACAACAAAAGGGCCAATTCCGGCTGCAAGTCACGCGATGCGATCTCCAAACGTGAACACTCCCTGAAGAAGAATGCCTTATACGTTCAAAAGCAAAAAAAAAGCAAAAATCATTTATTCAGTTTAAGCATCAAAGGCGCACTTATGAACGTCAATTATTCATTATATTATAATCTAAAGACTCTACCACCGCGTTCCAAAATATATATAGATCCTACCGAGAAGAAGCGGCAAGAACCTCGGGGCCATTCTTTTCATATAGATTCTTACAATGTTTCTACTTAAGTACTATTATTATTACATTTCGCGGGAGACCGATGACAACTTGCTAGAAGAGCTTTCCGTTCAGCTTAGACATCTTAGTCTTCTATAATAATGTCGAACTTTAATAATATGCTTTTTTTTATTAAAATGTTTTTGACAGTAACTTGAATTTTAGCTCAGTTATGTGTTTTGGGATTTTATTGTAAAACCCTACGAAGAAATAATGTCAGGAAGCATATAAAATATAAATATAAAAGCCTTTATTGTTGTTTCTTACATTCTAAAGTACATAGTAGTTGTTTTGCCTAGAAATGTGATATATATATATGACTCAGCTGTCATATATATCCCCCCCCTGAGAGTTCCCGCCTTGCCGTGGCGGGGGGGCTCAGTAGCCGTGGCTTGGGTCACCTCGGTGAAGCTAAGAGGAACCAATGGGCCTGCCAGTGATAGCCGATAGCTGGCGGGCCCGAGGTGGGACCGCTCCTATGGGCTTTGCCCTCCAAGTCCACACGGGAGCGGTCACTGTAGGTAGCGGTGGTGTATGGGCGCCACTGCAACTGAGGCGGGCTGCGGTGTCGTATGGGCGGCACCGCGGCTGAGAGTTAGAGGCCGCGGCGGGAGAGGAGTGCCGGTATTACGGTGAGCCGCTCTCCCTGCCTTCCGCGGCCTTGACGGGGCCGCCACCGTTAGATGGCGGACGCGGTGGGGGCGCAGGGGAAGAGGACTGTCGGTATTGAGAGGCGCCGCTGTCCCTATCCTCTGCGGCCGAAGTAGCAGGCGGTGGGGCTACTCACCTGACCCATCGTAGGGGGACTTAGGGCACCCAGACTCGGGGGAGTCTGGGGTCCATTTGCGGGCTTGGTCCCCCGTGGCGGTTGCGGCACGCCAAGTGTTCTGGCGTGCTGCAAGAGAGAAGGGTCCGGCAACGGACAGCCGCGGCGGGTTCGCGGTCGTGTGCGAAATCTGTCCCGCGTTCCCGCCAAAAGCGGCAGTGACGGAACACCGCAGAGGTTTGGTGGGTATGCTGCCCTTCTGGCAGAGACTCCCACATAACCACCGTGCTCTCCCCGGGGCCGGTCGTATCCATAAAGGATTACTCTGCGTCAAAAAAAAAAAAAAGCAGTCATATATATATATATATATATATATATTTTGTTGAATGTCGGCAAACGATTATTTCGGTACAACTTGTCTTCCGACAAAGGCCTCCTCTAAATATCTCCATTCCTTTCTGTTCCTAGCTGTACGGGTCATGTCATGTTGGACCCGCCGCTCTTCTAATGTCATCTTCCCATCTCTTGATTTGTCTACCTCTGCTTCTTTTACTGTCTAGTGGGCACCATTCCGTTAATATTCTTGTCCATTTTTCTCTCTTCTCTCTAATCATATGCCCCGTCCATCTCCACTTCAGTAATTTATAAGTTGTATATACATTTTTAAATTTTGTTTTACTTTTTATATGTATAAGTTTTTGTCGGTCTTTTCTTTTAACTCCTAGAGTACTTCTTTCGATTCCATTTTGACAAATCTGAATTTTGTTTGACAGTTCGTCGGTCAATGCCCAAGTTTGACACCCATATAGTAAACATGGTAGGATACACATGTTATAAACCTTCCTTTTATCTTTCATCGGAATTTCTATGTTCTTCATTATTTCGCTAAGTGACCAATATCGTTTCCACTTGTTGGTTATTCTCCTGTCTATTTCTTTTTTCATGCAGTCCTTAGTAGATATTAATTGGCCCAAATATATGTATTCTTGCACGTACTCTATTTGCTCATTATTAACCTTAATAATATATAATTGTGAAGAGTTTGACATAATTTTTGTTTTGGACAAATTCATGGATAACCAGGAAGCATAACTCAGAACAAATTCCAGACAAAAAGTGGTTATTCAAACCAAAACATAGTATGGTTCCAAATACGAATTACTTCCGAGGTTACAAGTAGACATGTTTGGTGATTGGTTTAAATTTCAGAAGGAAAGCAGAGATTGCTCCACGCGCATGCTGTAACGTCTACTATGACAGCTGAGTCATAGCGGCGTGAACGATGTTATTGATTTAGCACGACTTTTATTGGATCATTTTTTAAGGCAGTTACTCTATTGGGTCATTTTTTTGAGGCAGTTACTCTTCTTGATATTATTTCTTCGTAGGTAAAACCGCACTCAAATTCCTAGGAACGACTTATTAGTCTTCGCAAGTTTGAAACTTGGTACAGCTATCCTATTCTTACTCCTAATATTAAAAGGGTGAAGATCGCTATTTAACTTATATTTATGTACTTTTTTACGAACATGCATTATTTCCAAATACATTTATGGAAAGCAAAGGTAATTATATATTGATATATTTTTTTTAACAAATCTCTTTAAGATTCGCGGGGACCCATTTCGTATATAGCTCTAATAGCACGTTTTTGTACACTGACTCCCATAGTAATAGCCCGTATGACATTACACTGTGGAAATATAACGCGACGTAGAAACGTCTGTTAGTTCTCTCATCTTACGTAGGTACCGCATATGCAGCAGAAGTAAGTCTCCCAGAAAGAGTATTTAAATGAGCAACCCATTGCAATTTTGGGTCAATTTAAATTCCTAGTTGTTGTTAATGTTGTTGCCTTGTCTAAACGTCGTCGGACCTAAACCGACAGTAACTCAAGTAAGTGAGTGCAGCCGGTATCTTTGAATTATTATTAGCTGCGCTCTGCGGTTTTACCTGCGTTGTGATGGATACTGATAATGAAACAAATATAGCGTACGCTACTCAGGCGTATTGTAACATTCTACCGGTGAATGATTTTTTGTACAATACTGTTGCGTTATCATATTATCACAACATATGGGGATGGAATTCTACGAACTCCAAAGCGATTGCAGAGCATCCGTCTGTTAATTCATTGTAAAGTAAACAATATTAGCAGACTTACCTAAAAGACGTCCCCACGGCTCTCATCAGCTCCAGCTGACGCTCTATTCCACACACTTCACACCAGTATTTGTTGCATTTCTTTTCCGTTTTAGAATACTAGCACATCCGTCATATTGCAATCTATTTGTAACTAAATTTGAATTGATGACAATACAAATACAAACAATCAAATCTTGCCTCTTTATTATTAGATTAGAGAAAGAAGTAATACCAAGGTACGAATAATGTAGGCTAATAACATAACTGTACGATATATGATACTGCAATTTTTTTGTAGATGTTGATGTCCTCTATAAAACTGTAGCACATTTCTTTGATCATTGTTGATAGTTTCCGCAGTGTACGCGATGTACTTAAGTATTTTTTGTCGTTACTATTGCATGTTTTAACATGATAAAGTAGTTATGGTGACATATCTGTAATAGTGAGATAAAAGGTATTCGAGACTTTTTTGTAAATATTGATGTCCTCGATAAAACTGTAGTAGGTATATCACATTTCCCAATTTCATGCGGAGTATAACAATCCAAAAATATATTCAATCTTAGTCCTGCCTGGCTCATTGATAAACTAAGAGGGTAAAAGTTGGTTTTAAAATCATCTGCAAACAGTTATATCCCAGTTTTCGTCTCTTAACCCGGACAAAAGTCTAATAAAATCTAATTTAGAGTCATAAATTTAAAATAAAAATATTATCTCGGCTGAGTGATTGAAGGCTATTCGATCTTATCTGATCGATATACAACAGACTATACAATATCATAGTGCTGAAATTGATATACTTTATTATTCATGTAGAAATATATTGCTAGTACTATATTTTATTAAAACTTAGCCGTTTGAGATAATTATCCGAAAAAATATCTGTTTATTGTGCCTACGTAAAAATAAAATACTAGCCGTACCATATAATAGATAAGCCAGAATTTAAAAATGAAGACGGTATTTTAGGATATTATTAATGTACAATAAATTGTCTCTAAGAGTTACCAATCTACATTATAACTTGTTCTTAAGAAACTAGTTTTTTCTAAACTAAATACTCGTAGCATAGCAAAAGTATTTTACAAGTTAAAATAAAAATGGCGATATGTACCAACGTGTATCTATAACTGGATCTTTAGGAAACCTAAATAACACCAATCGGGAAATGAAACGAGTAGAGTGGTAAAACTAATTCAGCAAGATATTCCTTCGCTAAGCAAAGCGCTAGCATTACTTTTTTAGGGTGTGAATGACACTGTAGCTAGTGAAATGGCAGCACCTCCCGGAGGTGCTGCTGGCCTAGTAGTACCAACCATACGTACCTTACCAGCGCTACGTCTCTCCTCACCGACAATCGACTGTATCCGACCATGCCTATGATATGAAAAAGAAGCTCACTGATAGTATGGATAAACGACGCGCAGTAAACGCGTGAATTTATTTTGGATCTTTTCCACAATGAGGCTATATTTCGCGTAAATCGGATTCCATATAGTATTAGTTTCAAGGTAATTTCGGACGAGTGCATTGTAAAGTATTTTTATTGTTTATATGTGTTTACTCTCATTACATTGTCTGAAAATAAACCCTAAATTTCTGAATGCACGGACAGAGAACGCGGACATCATCTCGACGCCCCGATCTTTCACGTTATTCACGCGCAACATCACGGCGCCGTCCATCTCTTACTGCTGTAGCAGCGGCTCGCTTACTCTGCTGTAACTCATCACCGAATATTTTGATATGTTAAAGTAGAACTGGTTTTTTTTCCACTGTATAATCTTATCAATGTCACGCTGTAGCCGCTCACAGTCTGAAGTGTCTGCTACTGAGATAAACTGCTTGAGGTCATCTGCAAATAGCAAACACTTCACCTCCTGCACGACAGCTAGCGGGTTGTTTATCATCAAGATGAACTCCATTGGACCGAAATTGCTACCCTGACTGACGCTTGAAAACGTATAATAAACGCCTGGATACGTATCCCGCGTACTCGACGTACTGGTGGCGTTCACTTAAATAACTCGTAAAGCACTTCACAAGATGAACCCCATCAAGGCTAGGTTATATAACAGGACATCGTTATCAATGGTATCGAAGGCCTTTTGAAAGTAGAAGTACGTGGTTTCCCCTCTGTTTGTATAGCAGGGCTCCAAGTTCTTTCCTTCCTTCTGCGATTCAACTGATTTTAATAGCAAGCCGTTAGCAAATAGCAAACAGACTAAAGCAGGTGTCAAAAAAAGACAATTTTATTGCAATTGAATTGCCATAACCCGGTTATATAATAGGCGGATTTTTTACCATTAGTCACATAACGAAAGTTTTATATACTCGTATATGCAATTAAGTATTTGAGTAACTTCAAAAAGCACACTACACATTTTAAACTTTTTTTCTATATTACACCCGTGCGAGTCGGGGTGGGCTCCTAATCATAATCAGCCCATTTTGTTCCCACTGCTGAGACTCGAGCCTTCCTCTCAGAGAGAGGAGTTGGGCCATAATCCACCACGCGGGTCCAGTGAGGATTGGTGGATAGGTTAGTGGCTAACCCATGTCGCGAAGTTTTCAGGTCACCCGAAGACCTTCGACATAGCCTAACGACTGTTGTCCTAAGACAAACAACCGGGACCGAGGGCTTAACGTGGCCTCCGAAGCACGGAAGCGCTCAGTTGAAAAATACCAATGCGGGTGTGGGTTAGTAGGTACTAAATAAAATCGAATAATCCACACGTCTTTATACAGTCCCTCCATCTTAACTGTTCAGTTGATAGCGTCGCTAGTGCAGAATTTGAATGCATCTTAAGAAATTCACCAAGAAAAAAGAGAATTAAAACATAGGACTGTCTTTCAAGCCACTCTTAAATCTGCAAATTCTGCAATTATAATCCTATTTATATTATAAACTCAAAAGATAGTAGGTATGTATGAATCTATACTGTAGTTCCAATTTTGCCCACCGGAACAGATAAGTTGGCCACCAACTCTATGTCATGTATCGACTCTATTTATATTGTAACTGTCATAGGTGTACGACGTGTAGAGCAGTACGACATTTTTTTAACTAGGTTCGATAGTTGTTAGAATTAATTTAACAAACTACGTCTGCAGACGTACAGTACTTGCTTGCCCATAACAGCCGTACGATTCTGCCGTGTGATTCTCTACGAGCAAACGTCGATGCATTTTTGACAATATCCGTGAAACAAATGAAGAGACGACAAGAAACGTTGAAAATACAACCTTACGTACAAGGGCGATATCTCATAAAGTATTTGACATTGGTGAGGTCGTTGACGAATCATTAGAGTATCGAACGGCAGTGCAGCCGCGCGATTCTGTAAGAGCAAACATCGTTGCATCTGTGACAATTTCCGTGAAACAAATGAAGAGACGACAAGAAACGTTGAAAATACAACCTTATGTAACAAGGGCGATATCTCATAAAGTATTTGACATTGGTGAGGTCGTTGACGAATCATTAGAGAATCGAACGGCAGTGCAGCCGCGCGATTCTGTAAGAGCAAATATCGTTGCATCTGTGACAACATCCGTGAAACAAATGACGAGATGACAGGAAACGTTGGAATAACAACCTTACGTACAAGGGCGATATCTCATAAAGTATTTCACATTGGTGAGGTCGTTGACGAATCATTAGAGAATCGAACGGCAGTGCAGCCGCGCGATTCTGTAAGAGCAAACATCGTTGCATCTGTGACAATTTCCGTGAAACAAATGACGAGATGACAGGAAACGTTGGAATAACAACCTTATGTACAAGGGCGATATCTCATAAAGTATTTGACATTGGTGAGGTCGTTGACGAATCATTAGAGAATCGAACGGCAGTGCAGCCGCGCGATTCTGTAAGAGCAAACATCGTTGCATCTGTGACAATTTCCGTGAAACAAATGACGAGATGACAGGAAACGTTGGAATAACAACCTTATGTACAAGGGCGATATCTCATAAAGTATTTGACATTGGTGAGGTCGTTGACGAATCATTAGAGAATCGAACGGCAGTGCAGCCGCGCGATTCTGTAAGAGCAAACATCGTTGCATCTGTGACAACATCCGTGAAACAAATGACGAGATGACAGAAAACGTTGGAATAACCAACCTTATGTACAAGGTCGATATCTCATAAAGTATTTGACTTTGCTGTGAGCTCGTCGACGAATCATTAGAGAATCGCACGGCAGTGCCATTTTGAATTTGAAACTACAACAGTACAACAAAAACCTCTATAGTAATGTACAATACTCGTCACTATACTTTAAGATTAAATCGCATGTCCTGTAGCAGGAGAATATCAAATTTCAATTTCAAAGTTTCAATTTCAAAATCGCAATGTATCCAGTGAATGGAAACATTGCCTTTGAAACCGGAACAAAGTAATGTTTGCACACTACTGCTTCACGGTTGAATAACTGGCAAAAGTGTGGTAATTCCCCAGGCGGATCCTGCAAATGCAAAACAAAAAAGTTTATGTTACATTTATCTTATAGTTCAAACATTACATTTTTGTTTTTGATTATGTTAATTCATCACAACATGAAAAAGAATAGAAACCGGTACTGGTGATCCGGTGAGATAAATAAGCCCTCAACTGACCCTCATTTTCACCAACGATATAGATTGTAATGTGATTCAATCTTATTTTATACAAATTTATGTGAGAAACAGACTGACCGTTGCCCTCAAGCTTTCACATATCATATTTGACCGTTGACCTGAGAACACCTTTAAATAAGAAAATTTAAAGATGTCAAGTCATCCACAGTCATTTATTTGACTTTTACTTTTTACAATAAATTGTGAGGGTGGAAATATCTTAACCTGGTCTTAAGCTGAACATTGTGTGTGGTGCGCAGTTCTTTTAAGCTGTTTTATTAAACCAAAATGAATTCAAAAACAACCCGTGTGTTTTCGCGTGCCTGTGTGTGATGCAGTGTGTTATCCACTTTAGTGATTGGAAACGTCTTTGTTAAGACGTGTCATCTGTGATGCAGTAAGTGAGTCTCAGATTATTATGTTAGCATTAAGCAGTTTAGTATTAACCTTTTGCGTCCCAGAGACGTAAGTCTCATTCATAAATATTTTCTTTTATTTATCACGGTATAGATATGACAACAGATTAAGGCGCGGTCCAACCCCAATTTTAAAATAATTTACGATGCTTTACGTAAGGTTGAAAATCGCTTGTTAGATTGGACGATGTAATGCGAAAATGCGTTGATTTCGTACGTTTTCTTTATATTTTTCGATATATATTAACACAATTGAAAAAACTGCTGGTTACTTTAGTACTATACTTTAGGCTATGTATTACCTAAAAAAAATATAGTATTATCGCTGAAAATACTGTGAGTTTGGACGTGAAAGTTTATTTTTATGGACCTATTCAGGATTTTTTTCTGCTGAAAGGGAGTTATATTTATGAATTCTATTCGGTTATTACTCTTTTACTTTTCCTTTTCTAACCTTTGTATTTTTTTCATAACATCATATTTTTGATCTGTTTCGTTACACAAGGTGTTTAAATATTCTGCTTTTTACTATAATCAGGATACGACCGCGCCTTAAATAAGC
The DNA here is from genome assembly GCA_917880725.1 of Selenia dentaria. NCBI lineage: Eukaryota > Metazoa > Arthropoda > Insecta > Lepidoptera > Geometridae > Selenia > Selenia dentaria. The sequence continues at coordinate 9,267,571 of OU862895.1, read as the reverse complement.
CTACTGATGCGTGGGCGGGCGTACTGTGTTCTTCGTAAGGATATGGTCTAATTTAGTTTTTCTGTAGTTTTGGTATTGAATGAGTATATATACCATTTCGTGTCGCTACCTGAACAGGTAATTGTTGGACAACACAGCGTCAATAAGATATACTATAAATAGATAGAATAATAAATTTTAATGAGGCAGAATAAATATAAAGTCTCGTCATAATTTATCTTAACTTTGCGGTATAATAATAATATATAACTAGGTGCGTTCCGCGGTTTCATCCACGTGGGGATGGATGATGATGATGATGATGATGAATCAAAGTACACCTTGTATCCTTTGTTCTATGTATAAATGTGTATCAGGGATAATGAAGGATTCTAATAGTGAATGAATTTTCCAAATCGGTCCTGTAGCTCCGGAGCCTAATGAAATCAAACAAACCAGCTAACTATTTTTTCTCTTTATAATAGGTATTAAGTAAATATTATTATTTTTTTCAATATTTGAATTATTCTTAAACTGACTAACTGAAAAATTAACTATGAGTCTAAGCCGTTGCGGACCAAAAACTCGAAATTTTAACAGTTGATGCCTTTTACAAACATATTTTCTTTGCTTCTTATCTCATAGACCAAACGAACTAATCCGCTGACGGGTCAGTTAGTAAAGATTTGAAAATTATAAGAGGTATTCAAATAATCAACGGGATAATTACCATGTATATTTTCTGTGAGTTTCCGATATTATCCGATTCCGGATATCCGAAACTCACAGAAAATATACATGGTAATTATCCCGTTGATTATTTGAATACCTCTTATGTTTATGACAATTTGAAAATTGACATTAGTTGCAGATACAGGGTTAATATTGTACGTTTTATTACGTCTATGCGAAAAGGTCTAGTTTGTGCATCGTTAACAGGGACCAAAACAGGTTTTTAATACCAAGGGAGCAAAAGTGATTTGAATTTGAAATGTGGATATTGTAAGTAAACTTTCTAATTACCAAAGAAATCAATGACTAACATTTAATGATGGCATGTAGATAATAGACAGTAAAGGAACCGAGCGCAGAATAAAAAAATAGTGTGAAGAAGTAAAAATACGCGAGAACAACATTTCGTCTTCGTTCATGTAGTAATTGCTTATTTAAATTCGAATTTTAGTTATATTTAGTTTAATAAAAAAATGAGCGTGATCAAATAATGAGAATTAAATAAAATCGTTACGATGCATTTCCATAATTTTACAAATATGTATAAACATTGGTCTGTAATTATTTGTGTTTTATGTCACATTGTTCCTAATTGTCTGTAAAGAAATAAACGGCGCGCTCGTACCCTGATAATAGTAAAAAGCTGTATTTTAAACACATAGTGTAACGAAACAGACCGATAGTATAATATGAAAAAAATACAATGGTTAGAAAAGGAATAGGAAAAGAGTAATAACCGAATATAATTCATAAATATAACTCTCTTTCAGCAGAAAAATATCCTGAATAGGTCCACAAAAATAAACTTTCACGTTCAAACTCTCAGAATTTTCAGCGATAACACTATATTTTTTTAGGTAATACTTAGCCAACGTATAGTACTAAAGTAATAACCAGCAGGTTTTTCAATTGTGTTAGTATATATCGAAAAATATAAAGAAAACTTACAAAATTAACGCATTTTCGCATTACATCGTCCAATCTAACAAGCGATTTTCAACCTTACGTAAAGCACCGTCAGTTATTTTAAATTTGTGGTTGGACCGCGTCTTAATAAGTTGCGCTTACTTATTTTCCACCAGAGTTTCCACCTCGAGAGCGACACAATTTTAAGCTCGAGCGACGTACTCGGAATCCCACGCTCTAACTAAAAAAAACACTCTCGCCAAAAACAGTTCTTTTCACCCTTCGGCAAACAATCTACTCTTATTACATAATAAAAGTCCAAGGGTATGTAACGAGAAACACGGTTTAATAACTAAAATATACGAGTAAGTAATACCCAGTAGGGAGTGTGTAGTTCTGAATTCTGTTTTGTTGTTTTGTTTAAGAAAGTACAAGAACAAAATAGAACTCTAGTAATAAATAAATAAAAAAGAGAACCCTACCCTAACAGGCTGCTGCCAGTATCCGTTTGTTCAAAATGCTAACAGCATTGCGACATGAATGTCCATGCTTATTTATTGTCCAATCCCGATGACATATTAGATGAAAGTACATTTGAAACTACATTTTTAGTTTGTAATGTGGAAATAGTAGATTAAGCACCGAGATGGTAAAGCGGTGTCTTACTTTACGGGTGGCATATTAGACCCTGAGCGTAATGAGGGACTCTAGCCTCAATCCCCGAGTTTAGCTAGTTTCCTCGAGAGCTATGTGGAGTCTTGAAGGAACGAGGGGTACATGCCGCCCAAGACGACGACAGGCTTTATTTTCGAAGTGAATACTCTACTTTACATACCTACTGCGAGACAATGAAGACTCAGGGCTATATAGAAAAGCATTTACACGTGCATGTAAAGAGGGTTCATGCGAAAATGAAACTGTCTACCAAAGGCAGATCTCATAAAAAAGCTGCTAAGAGCTGCCCTACAAATTTTAACGATCCAAATACAAATCCCTTTAATCCCTTGAGAGTTTCATACATTACCTCCCTAGGGATGTAATGCTATACTTAACGTCGAGATTGTTGTATTTCGAGATTGTGATGTAATTGGGCATTGTCGAGCAGGTTGTAAGAAGCTAATAAAACTATTTTACAGGTTCGTTAATTTGGGGAGGACATATTATTTCTCTTTTGTTACTATTATTCGCGTGTTAATTAACATCAACAGTTTTTATAGGAGAGCGGCCCACAAAATAAAGTGTTAGTAGGCAAGGGTATAGTAAAATTAAGTTAGGTACGTTTTACGTTTACTACGTTTACACGTACTCGTCACCCCTGTACTAAAATACGCATAAGTTTTTGCACCGGCCCGGGATCGAACCTCGTCGAAGGGTCGCTACCAACTGAGCTAACTGAGCTGTCAAAATAATAACATATATTATTTGGCGGATATAATACAGCGAAGCGCTCGTAGCGGAGCTTAACTTGGCGACCTTACCCGATCAACAAGTTAAGCAATGCTTGCTGCGGTCACGAGTTGGATGGGTGTGTGCTAGTGGCATTATTCAACGCTTCCGTGTTTCGGAGGGCACGGTCCCGGTTGTTTGTATTAGGAGGACAACAGTAATTAGACTATGCTGAAGGCCTTCAGCGGCCTGAAAACTTCGCCATGGGGTGGCCCTAGCCTGTCCACCAACCCGCACTGGGCCTCAGTAAATTATTGCCCAACTCCTGTCTCTGAGAGGAGGGCTCAAGTCCCAGCAGTGGAAACATAATGAGTTTATTATGTGATATAATACATGACAGTGTGAAAAAAAGTTGGTGGGATATTCCATTAAAGTGTTTGATTCCTAAGTCAACAGTAGTTTGAAATAAAGTCAACGATTATAATGCGAGAAAAAGAGTTTAGGTAAGCATCAAATGTACCTATAAGTACTACGAGTATAATTTGCGACAAAAACGTTAAAAAAAAAGAAAATGGCCGCACAGTGATCGTCAAGGGGTGGGCATTTTAAATGTTCCTCTAACGCAGTCAGTGCGATGACGCCACGGGGGCGGGCCAACCCCTTCACTATCGCTCAACTACTACCCACACATGCACAATTACCAGGCTAATATAAGACACCTCCCTCTCCCCTCTGCATGCAACATATTGATGAAACTGAAGAGTAGTGAAGGGTATTGTGTCGCGTGGTGACGGGTCTTTTAAAGCTGGTCACAAACATGCCCGTAGCAAAAACTACACACCCACATGAACACAGTGGGCCGCGTAGGTACGTGGTAGGCATAAAATTGGAAAATATACGTACGTAGTCATTAGTTACTCTCCTCCACGCCGCAAATGAGATGGCACGTAGAGTGGAATGAATGCATGATTTCGCTTTATATAACTTTTTTTGGTATGTGGTATTTTGGATTTTACTCGTAGGCGCGAAAAATAGTGTTAATATACTAGGTATATGTCGCACGCAAATAGTTTAACTCCTCTGTTGACAAAGGGCCAGCGTATGTATAAAAAATGACGAAATGACTTAAAGTAAGTTATTAGAATTGTCTATGTTATGGTTATATTGTTTGACTTTAGTAATTATGGTAACATTACATCAGGGTACCCAATAGTTAACCTGCAATTTTGAAACATTGCAATTTGCGGCATTTTATAATATCCCGTCATTTGTAAACGGATGAGTTAAGCAATATGCCTGCAACATATACGTTTAATAAAGCTAAGTAATTTCAGTGATATTTTACTTAGCGTTCAAGCGTAAGAAAATTGAAATGATTCAGAAAACGAGAGAACGTTGGTCAAAGAACTAACAACATGCGTACGAATAGGTTTATATGAATACATATTATATACTATGTTATGGGTTTACTCAACACGTAACTAAGAAGCGTACTTAACATCATAAAAATAAACTTTATTGAATTTATTGACTTTAACACGCATTTAGGTAACGTATAAAATAGTATGGCATACGCTAAATGATGTTCTTTTCGAGTTAAGTTCTTATTGAAATTTATAGAGAGTAAAATTCACATCTCTAAGCTGTTCAATAGATGTCGCTCCGTCCCCGTAAGACGGTTAGTCAGATAGAGAGTTAAAATTCGATGCTCGGACCCGAACCTCGGTGGCCTAGTTGGTCAATGGCGTCTGACACGGAGAATCAGAAGATGCGGGTGTCCGAGGATGTGAATTTTTCTCTCTATAAATTTAAATTTTTGAGATCGCTACAGCAGTCGTTAGTGCTTTAAAAAGTTATCTATAAGTTCTTACTGTACTTATGGAGCGCAAACAAGAAAATGTATGTAGTTATACAAAAAAAGATCTTATTATTTTCCGAGTGAGTAAGAAATTAAACAACGACTTAAACTGTTATATGAATAATATGACTTGGCATACGCGATATATCTAATCAGCTCAGCTTGAAGTCATATACATGTGCGATGACGAGCGCAGCGATGAGGAGTGTTAGATTACTGACATAGTAGTTAAATACAACAACGCGCGAATCCAGCGAGCAAAGACAGCGTGCCGCGGAAGCAGTTACGAAACCACTGTAAATATATGTATCTACTTTTCACTATCCCAAACACTAGTTTATTTACTGCCCGATAATTAAATCATAACATTCTAGTTATTATATACACACTAGCTGGTGCCCGCGACTACGTCTGCGCAAGATTTAGTACTTCGAGTAGCTTATTATTTATCCAAGGGCATATATACCTTTATACCAATATGTCAAAAAATATGTACATGGTCGAACGCTATTGCTATAATAGTATTTATATGCTATAATAAAATAAAATTAATCGCCATGGAAAAAAAACTGTCATTACATTTCATCCTTGGCGGTATTTGTGTTAGATTTCATCATCTTTGACGGTCGCCGAACACGTCTACTGTATCGAGCTGTCAAATTGACTTGGCTTTTGACTAAGCTATCCACACATCCATACATTCATACTCACAAATTTTCTTGTTTATAATATTATATATATATATATATATATATATATATATATATATATATATATATATATATATTTAAAGTAGGATAGGAAATGAGTATTTCGAGTTTTAATGCAAGACCCAAATCTAATCTGTCATTAGCAAAAACTATTGCTCATGACATAAATTACAGACACAGTAAACACGATCTTATTATATCTTTTTAATGGGGTCGGTTGGCAAACGGGCAGGCGGCGCAACACCAGAGGTCTAGAGAATGCGTTGCCGGCCTTTGTGGACTGTTAGAATATGTAGAATGGCAAAGATATTGTGGATTTCGAAACCTAAAATTTCTATCAATAATTATATGGGACTTGTCCTTTTCATACCTCAGCAAGGGACTCTGCATAGTTAGGTAGGTATGTCATAATTACAAACTGTGAAGATGTACATTTTACGGTTCTTGGTCCTTCGATATGTCATGCGGTCATGCCTGCTGCAGTATCGCGGCGCGTACACACATGCACAAGAATCAACACGCACACAAGCACTGGGCGTCATCGTCAGCTTTATGGGGCCGGTGGGGGTAGCGTTAGACAAAAAAGGCAGCATATTTCTAAAGTGTTATAATATCATTATACAGTTTTTGTTGAATTTAATATTAAAACTGTTTTGCTAATGGAGATAACATCTTATTTTATACAAGGTTATCACCATGGCTCACGTATTATGTAGGCTTCAAAGAAAATAGGCTTTTGCCAAGCAACGAAAAAGGCGATGCATTATAACGTTATTATCTGATAATGATGGTGATTATTATATTTAATATATTACTATATCTATACTTATAAATATTATAAAGAGGAACGATATGTATTTTCGACCAACTTCCAAAAAGGAGGAGGTACTCAATTCGACTGTTTTTTTATGTTTGTTACCTCATAACTTTCGTTTGGATGGACCGATTCTCAATTTTATTTTGTTTGAAAGCTGGTGCTTCTCGTGTGATCCCATTGTGATTTCATCAAATTAGGTTCAGTAGTTTTTAAGTTACATTCAAATAATATGGAATAGAATGGAGGTCGGTATTAAATTTTTCAAATTGTACTTGTCGTAAAAACTACTGAACTGATTTAAAAAAAACTTAAAAGCCTGAATATTTTGATTCATCATCATTCGGTAACACGCGGGAGAAACCACAGAGCTCAGCGGTATTATGTTTGTAATAGTCGAACTCAAAAACTACTAAAGCCGATAATAAAATCCTTTATCTTTGGAATTAACATATTTTTTATAATCGCCGGTATTACTCTGCTATCTGTACCACCCAACGAGCATTTTCTCGGTGTGAGCGCAGCGCGTTATTAGTTCGGCGCGGCCGGGATAGGTTTTCACAATTTTGACTCTGGCTAGTCGCACAACGCGCCCCGTCATTTTATATGATTAATAGTGCCGGATACCCGCAGCCGTATAGCTCCCCGACTATTATATGTTTACTTGCACTGCTGTTATATTGAAATGTAAAAATGGTCACGATATCATACAGCATTAAAATACATACAATCTAACTTAAGGAGGTCTCCCGGCTAGGTGGAGCGACGACTTACGCAAAGTGGCTGGTAGCACCTGGATGGGAAAAGCCGAACATCGGGCTCAGTGGCGTGCATTAGGAGAGGCCTATGTCCAGCAGTGGACTGATACTGACTGATGATGATGATGAACTTAAGCCTAGAAGTCTTCAAGTACAGAGTGGATAGTATCTTTTAGACAATCGTGTTAAACCTTCGACCGCGTCGTCACTTTCCATCAGGTGTCATCATCAGGCGGTGAAATCCTTGCTAATTATATTTAAAAAATCTTAAAAAATATAAAGCTATGCCGGTAAAACGATACCGCGTCATAATAAAACAAAATGGAGGACCTTAACCAGTATTCTCATATAAAAAAAAATCGCGGGTCTTGGATTAATGCGAATTCTAGAAACGGTGACCAAAGTATTAAATATTAAATTGTTTGACCTGTCCGGGTATCGAACCTGGGACCAGTGGCTGAGAACTGTACCAACTGCGTCAACTGCTCAGTCGAACGAAGTCAGTCGAGTCGAAGAATTTAAACAGAATTCTTTATGTTTTTACGTCAAACAAATCAGGTGCCGAAAATTTTACCAAGCTGTACCAATACCATGAATAAAAGCGATAATTTTTGTTACTTATATAAAACTAGCTCCGCGGTTTCACCCGTGCGTTGATAGATGATGATGATGAATCTTATATAGCCTATGTTACCAAGGTGAATGTAGCTTTCCAATGGTGAACGAATTTTTGAAATCAGTCCAGTACCTTTTGAGCCAATTCGTTACAAACATACATACATACAAATCTTTCATCTTAATAATAATATAGTATATAGTATAATAATATAGATTTGCAACCAAATTCCGTTTTATCATACTCAAAATTTTAAGATACCCATTGTGCCCGATGTTGGTAGATTATTATTTAACCATTTTTTTGTTTGTATATCTGTTCACAACCGACAAAAACCTTAAATATTTTTTTCTTTGAATAAAGTTCACTCAGAGGTTTTTGAAAAAGGGACCACCTCCGAACATATGAATCAAAAAAATAATCATCATACTCAATTCATAAGTGTATAAAAATCTCCTCCTTTTTTGAAGCCGGATAAAATAAGTGAGAGTGCAGTTCCACGAAGCATACAACAATAGGTATGCTTCATCATAATCAGCCCATTTTGTTCCCACTGCTGGGCCTCGAGCCTTCCTCTCAGAGGGAAGAGTTAGGCCATAAGCCACCACGTGGGCCCAGTGCGGCTTGGTAAATAGACTAGTGGCCAACCCATGCCGAAGTTTTCAGGCCACCCGAAGGCCTTCGACATAGCCTAACGACTGTTGCCTTAAGACAAACAACCGGGACCGACGGCTTAACGTGCCCTCCGAAGCAAGGAAGCGCTCAGTTGAATAATGCCAGCAGCGGTCACCCATCCAACTCCTGACCGCAGCAACCGTTACTGAACCAGCCGTGCGATTCTCGAAGAGCAAACATCGTTGCATCTTTGACAACATCCGTGAAACAAATGACGAGGTAACAAGAAAAGTTGGAAAAACAACCTTATGTTCACGGTCGATATCTCAAAGTATATTTGACATCGGTGAGCTCGTCGACGAGCACGAAGTACGAAACGACGAGTACAAAACATTAGAGAATCGCACGGCTGTTGATCGGTTAAGATTGCCAAGTCAAGGTCCGCTGCGAGCGCTAGGTATGCTTAATTTAATTTAAATAAATAACACACTAAACTCATGATTACTGGGGTTTATGTGTCTCTATAATATTCGCTACATTACAAATTAATTAACAATCTATGCGTATATATCTATAAACACATACTGTCAATGTTTAACAAAACATCCATTAAAACTACCACAAAAGCTTATGTGAATACTAAAAAGCTTGGTTAGGCCTAAAAACGTGAATTTCAGTCACCATCCCATTTCACCCCTTTTTGCGGGGGTGGGGGTCGGGGTTCAACTATCCCCCGGCGGCTCTTGACGACCGCGACGATTTATTATTAATGTTCGCACTTTATTGAATATATTTGTCTAATCGATTTTCATGAAGGTTTTTGTAGACTGACTGTTAATTGGTCCTTTTGTAGCAAGGTAGACAAAAAATCCATAGAATGGGTTCGTATTCCATCCGAAGTAAACTCTACCTCAGTTTATTGAAGTTTTGGACATTTTGTTCAAAATTAGCTTGTCACTTAACACCGATATAGCTTTATACTGGTAGTAGACTAACTTATGGTAAACGTGTAAGTATTAAGATTGTTCAATGGTGTCTCTATTAGCGATAAACAGCAGTGCAAGTACCGTACTTACCGATCGATAAATTTTAATCTTGAATTCGTCATACCTCGAAAAAACTGGCTATATCGATCTTTTGTCGATCATTGCAAGTAAGTAACAAAATTAAGCGATCGGTAGACAATTTCGATACGCTTTACGATTATAACGATAACCATAGCATGGAACTGTTAAATTGCGTTTGAGATCGTGTATTCAATCGATTTTAACGATTGTTTTGTCAGCTTTGAAAATGACTTCGTTATATCTTATCGACAGGCGACGGGAACGGGGATATTGTTTAGTTGCTTTTGATTTTACTGATATTATAAACACGAAAGTTTGTATTTATGGATGAATGGATGTTTTTTATTCTCTTACGCTCAAACGGCTGGCCCAATTTTGATGAAATTTGGCATGAAGGTAGACGGGGCGCTTTATTAACACATAGGATTTTATAGAATTTTCATCAACATCGTTATCTCCCATCACCATGCGGGTGTACCTGCGGGGCGCAACTAGTATTCAATAAAAAAATAGACATCGGTCTTCTTTTGATCGTAGAAGAGCGAAATGCTCGTAGAAATCTTAAAATCATAGAAAGACGTATCGTGGAATGCAAACAATGCATAATAATCGATATACTGTCGACAATTTGACGATCTTATAAGTCGTCGATATGACTTCCATACTTGCTAAGGGCGATACGATTTTTATCGATCTTAGCGACTCGACAAATTTAACGACTACTACGGTACTTGCACTGCAGGTGTATTCATTTCTTTACGGGGCTGAGACATGTACTCTGAGAGCTGCAAATCGCAACCGCATCAACGCCTTCGAGATGTGGTGTTGATGAAAATGCTAAGAATACCTAGTACAGCACTTCGGTCCAACTTGTCTATCTGAAGCAACTTAACTTTACTGCAAGACTGTCTTCCATCTTCCGAAAGAGAATACTAGAAAATTTTGTTCATATCGCTGGGAAATAAAGAGATAAATTCGAAAAAATTGTGGTGACTTGGAAAAGTCGATTTCGAAAGATCTCGAGGTCGTAGTCCAATGCGTTGTTCCGATTTTTGATGCATCCGTCTACTATGCTCTACACATAGACGGTAGCACACTGGCGTAATACGAGTATCTTAAAAGAAAGGACAATGATGGGAAGCGGCCATGACCCTCTGACATGAGTATTAAGACTGGTGGGGTAGGTATGGTAGGATCTCCAGCGTGGATCCTCTACTCCATCCATAATTCTTATTTATGTACACATTTCGTATCCTGTGGGCTGGTTACAGAAAGACGAAATTCGTGTAAAATGTGTATGAAGCATTGTGATCATACCCATACTGGTCGATGTCCATGCCTCCCCAAAATCCTAGTGGGTGTGGCTGTGCGACTGTGTATTTATTTCTAACTTTAAGCATAACTCTAGTACGTGTATAACACTGCCATCACTTCCATTTTCTACCGACTTTCAAAAAAGGAGGAAGTACTAAATTCGACTGTATGTTTTTTAATTTTTTTTGTTACCTCATAACTTTTGATTGGTTGAACATATTCTCAAAATCCTAAAAATTTTTAGTTTGAAAGCGGGTGCTTCCCCTGTACTCCCATATAAATTTCATCAAATTCTATCAAGTAGTTTTTGAGATACACTCCAATAACTGAATAGAATGGAAGTCGGTATTAAATATTTCAAATTGTACTTAAGCATAAGAAAGACAATAACCCTTTCTTAAAGTTATGGTTCGAAGGACAATGCAGAAAGTTAAATTAGTGGAGGATTCTGATATATCGTGGCGTCGAGAGGAACACAGTTCCACAAAAGAACTAGACGTTGTTGCTATGTGTGGTGTAAATGTCGCTCACCGTCAGGCAAACGGCCGGCCGACTTGCCGACTTTTGACGCCGATTGGCCGTTTCCTAGTATGTATTTTAGTCTATGATTGACCGATTTTAAAACTTCACGTCATTTGGTCAAAGAACGTATATTATTGTAAAATACTGCAAATCCATTTTCTATCAAATTACACTAGAATTCCAAACAAACGCTATCTTAACAAATTGACACCCGGCATGAGCGAGATAGAAACGGATAACTCTAAATTTGAGCGAGACAAAAACTGGTAACTCTGAAAATAACAATTTTGCGCGCCAGTGTTTAGCGCTGTTTATGAGGAGGTGAGGGACTCGGACCACAAGGGGGAGGGGGCTTATAGTGCCGAAAAGGGGGAAAGGATAAGGAGAAACTGACCGAAAACCCCAACACTTAGATATATTTGTGCGACGGCCCCAGAAGATACGGATCGCTGCGTATGTGTGCGAAATGAAAGGCGAATTCTCTAGTGACGACGTTTAGAAAGCTTTGTAAAATAATAAGGGATGCTTAGTTCGGGTGTAGTTGGGGTGGCGAGGGTGAATTCTAATTGGGCAGCCAAATTAATGCATATATCTGCAGCTTAGAATGTTATCTAACGACTAAAAGGAAATTGGAGTTGAAATTTGAAGGCGATTTTGCTTTTAGCTTTAGTATGACATCCGTAGCGGCGTTTGAATAGTTGTTCTGACATGACATGACAGGGTTAAGATGAGTATATACGATGTATATCAAAAAACGATATAAAGAAATACGTGTACAATGGAATGATAGTTTAATACGATTAAATACATATTAGGCAGTATGTTCTAGAGGCCAAGAAAGTTACGCGAGGTTATTATATGTAATAAATTCCTTTATTAAAATAAATGGTATAAATAAAAATAAAAATAAATAAAATAATTAAATAGAGAATTGTAAAAGCATTCCCAAAGTTCCTGAAACCAGCACAATATTGCAAGTTTTCTGGACATCTTGAGCGACTACTGCATTCAGGGGTCGTTTTAAATAATATATGTTAGGCTTGACCTGGACGTCCCCTGATGGAAAACACCGGAATCAGATTGACTAAATGCTTATAAGTCGAATTTTATTTGGCGAATATTATAAATGAATATTATAATGGCGAAGTTTAATTATGGACGCACACACATTGCCCGGAGCTGACTGTCAATCTGACCATCAACTTCTCGTATGCAACCTCAAGCTTAAGTTACGTAACTGTATTCCTCGTAAAACCTACAAAAAGCTCGAAACGGCATTTGTGACAATAATAAACACAACAAAAAAGAATTAGGGAGATTGTTCCATCCGTTCTCAAGTTACAGCGTTACCAGGAGAAATTCATTTATATATAGTACATTATAAATAAATGAATAATGAATTATACATGTATCAACTCGTGAACCTTTTCTATTTACTGATTTCTTATGGCAGCCAATTGAAAATTAAAGTTGTATAACGGCCGTTTTCAATAACCTATCTATCGTCGGTTTACCTTACTAGAGATAGATATTTGACACTATTTATATGGACGTTACGTCAAAGTTCTATCGGTAGTAAGGACAACAGTGGATAGATAGAATATTGAAAACGGCCGTAAGTCTAGTGTATTCTAAGGTCTATTACTCCAAGCTACAATTCTTTGGCTATGTATATATGCGTTTTTCCATAAAACCGATGTTTAGTACGGTCTGGATGGTCGCCACTCGTCGGGGCGAACAATTTAATATTCTATTTTATTCCAGCGATAAGACTAAAGTATGTAATTTCTTCTGCCCCGAATACAGACGAGTTTTATGGCTTAGAAGCGATAGGGTTGCGACATAATAGATTTCACCGTATTTTATTTAAAAACGAATTGAAACGGCGGAATTTCACTGAAGTAAATACGTTTGCTATAAATTTTAATATATATGATTTGTATTTGTGTGGACGGTTCACCTCAGAGACCGAAGCAAAATCGATGCACTTGAAATGTGGTGCTGGCGGCGACTGCTGCGGATCCCATGGACAGCGTTTCGGACCAATATCTCGATCTTGGAGGAACTAAAAATCAAGGAAAGATTATCGTCGACTGTGCAAATACGAATCCTCAAATACTTCGGACACATTGTTCGAAATAAAAGCTCCATGGAACGACTCGTAGTCCGGGGTCAAGTAGAAGGCAAGCGGTCACGCGGTCGATCACCTACGCGTTGGACAGACCTCATAAAAATGCAACACAAACGTCCGTAGTCCAAAGTACCCGAAACGCAGAGACCGCAATGGATGGAGGCGCATCGCGAGGGCTGCATTACTTAAAGAAAGGGCATCGTCTTCAACCACGACCACTCTGTCAAGAGTGAACGACTAAGAAGAGATATGTGTGTTTTGTATTGAGTACAAGAAAGGCGTGACCTAACGCCAGCCACTGTAATACTTTTGCTTATTTGTTATTTCTTAAAAAGAAGGCTTGTTTGTTTCGTTTTCTATACTGTTTTTATATCTCTCTATCCGGAGATCACAATTTCTTACGATAATAAATTATTGCACAGATATTTATTTTAACATATATATTTTAGCATTGCGTTATCGCGTAAAATCAGTCTTCAAAATGGCAGCCCTGTCGTCAATTGCTGTAAGAAGCGCCCCCCCCCAACCACGCACCACCTCTAATAAAACCCTCCTTCATTTGCCCTCGAGGGTGTCCCCATCCCTCCTTCCCACCCACACTAAGATGACGTGAGAGTATATTGAACAAATTTTCGTGTGGAGAATATTCGTGACTGGTTTGCAAATTTTGCTATTAGTAGCTTTGGACGTAGTAACAAATAATATTTTTGCTTTGGACGTCCGTAGTCAAAATCAAGAGATCTATTATATTACGTTATTATTAATCGACCTTTTAACTCTTTTTCTTTTATCTTTTAACTACATTAAAAAGAGATTTCTAAAAATAAACTGATGATGTTGAAACTTAAGTAAGGTACGTGGAAGAACTAGCAGTATCCAGTAGAGCATATCTTTCTTCTTATTTTTTTTATACTTTGAAGGGACCAGGTAGTGCTTACTATCAGGCAAATTTTATGCCTGATAGTAAGCACTACGCCTCCTATAACAGTTGCATTGTCACCCAGAGCTTAATACTGAAGTTTTGCGTGCTACGCTCTTCACTCCTATTGGCTTATAAATCTTATTCGCCTAGTATTTTTACTTGCTACAATCCCCTTCACACCATAGCTTAATAATGCTTGCATCCTCTGCAGAATATCTGGTATTGTGGTAGTACCAACCAAGACGGTATTTTGCACAAGAGGCTTACCACCTAGTACGTCAGGTTTCTGCACCTTTGACGATTAGCGTCCTAACAATGGCAAAACGATTCGTACCTATACGAACCCAGAGCCCTATACTTTTTGTTGCCGTTGAAATAAGTGTCACAGGTAATATATATATTTTTGAGATTATTGACAATTAATTCATTCTATTAATCACAAGATAAACATGGTATTTGAATATTCAATACTTACGTATTAATAAATACATTTATTCAAACGTCTATTATTATCAATATCTGACCCTCTTCGTTCTCACGCACTCCTATTAGAATGACAACGAGATGTCCAACAGAATACAAAATAAATCGTGAGATGACGAATACATTTAAATCTAACTTGTTCTAAGTCCATGAAAAAGACCGAAGCATGAGAACAAATTTAAGTTGTGAGTGAACGAAACTGCCTACCAATTTACATTCACATAACTTGTCAATAATTCATGTTTACGGTAACAACCGCATAAATGTATCTATCTCTCGTAGAAGAGCAAAATTTAGAAAGTTCCCAAAGATTCTTTGCAATATGCTTACACTGAGAAATACAGTACTTCGGTCATATTGCGCGTAGAAGCTCTGACAACCTTGAGCGTCTAATAGTAACTGGCAAAAATGAGGGTATACTCGTAAAATACCAAGAGGACGAAGCCCTAAGCGATGGACGGATCAGGTACTTATAGGAACAGCTGGAGATACCTTTCAGCACAGCTCTACATCAGGCCAGCAACAGAACTCGAAACTTAAATTTTATATTAAAGTGTGTTTACTGCTTAACCTATAAACACGCGCCGGTACACCGGTGGCCAAATCTATAGATTGCACAATGCGGCGCTGGTACACCGGTGTACCGCAGTCAAAACCCATATCAGGACTGAACATAAACGTTAACTGTTCAAATATATAATACATTTCGGTTTATTAGATTTTTTTTTAATACTAATAAGCACCTAGAAATCATTTTTACATAGAAATATAAATTATTTTGCTTATCAGTAAGCTAGTAAAAAAAACAATGGGCGTCGACACCATATCTCTAAACTTTCGCAGCATTGCATGTGCTAGTGTATTGTTTTCGTGAATAAGTACCATTTCGAGGTAAAAACCTTAGAAAAAGCTTATAATCCTCTTGTATTATGGTTTTGTGAGTAATTCCCGTAATTTGATAAAGGCAGCCGCCATATTGTTTTGATAACGAGTGGGACTACGATTTTGAGATCTATTTGGTTAGCGTTAGAGTATATGTTTGTATGACAATTTGTGGATTTATTATGGATAATTTATAAAATAGGTAGTATAGGTTTTCAAAGTCTACTATACCGTTGTGATTGTATGTTTACTCCTTTTACACCTGCTTGAGAGATAAAATTGGTTTTTGTAGAATTTATTCTTTGTTATTTTTTTGTTGCGGTTTGTATTTTTTCGGTTTACTTTACCTCTATAATGTGACTAAAAAGAAACGGATAATATAATAATAGAATAAAGGAAGATGTACTGGGTAACCAGTGTAAATTTACGCCGTTTACAGAAATAAAATAGAACAAATAGCTGTTTTACTACGATTTTAGTCCTGCAAACTTTTGCGGCGCACGCGAATTTTTTAAATAGTGAATTTTCGCGCTCTTTTTCCATTCGATTTGGCGCCAAAATATTTTTATTTTTAAGCTACCTAAAGGGTTAATAATAAAAAAGTAATGAAACTGATGTTTTTTTTTAAGCAAATGTAAAATAGGTAGTACCATTTTGTGATGTCGCATTGCTGCTGGCTATAGTGACTGGCTGGCCACCTGGCGTTAAACAATAACCACTGCCTATCCAGATGCAATATGTAACATTTTAATCAAGCTCTATTCAATCACAAAATATAAATTTAAAAACTAGAACAAATACCGGCAAAAACAAATGCCGGTAGCTCTCTAACTACATCAAAGTAGTTCATTCTCATTAAATCAAGTACAACTCCTTCTCCGAAATGAATTCGATCCTCCTACATCCCTAAAAGGATCGAAAACGTGACGTGACAAAACTAACCCTTTACCTCCCACAGATAATCCCAGACCACCCTCGCGATTTTCTTTCATCCCTCCCTCGGATGGGTCAAGTCACCCTGCTTAAGATCGATGGTGGGGGTGCCAGATTAGACTTTGCGATAAGGGTAGAAGGGTGAAAACCCGAATTAGAGGGCCTTTGTGTTTCTCAGATGGCTCACCCGAACTTTGGGCGTTGTTTTGACGTGTTTTATAATTAATTTGCTAGTTTCGGACCGTAGTTAAACGAGGGTTGGTGAAATTAATTTTGGCAAAAGGTTCTGGTTTATGTAACCCTGGTAATGTTGGTGGTATATATAATAGAACTAATAGAAGGAGCTTGGAATGCATAGCTCTTATATACTTACTTATTATGGACTTATTACGTATTGTCTGCGTGTTCTATTGTAGGTACAGTGTAAAATTTATAAGTTACTAGATGCACTCCGTGGTTTCGCCCGGTGATGGATGAAGACGATGAAATGCAATAATATTAAAATAATATTTTTCTAAATCTTTACCAAATTTAATTACAATCCGTTCATTCTTTTAGTCGTAAAAAGGTAACTTACAATTAAACAGAGTTATTCATAATGTTATATAGGGTGTTTGGTAGAGGGACCGACAAACTAAATGAGCGTGTTCGGGGGACCACTTGGAGAATATAAGTTGGCCAAAAAAAATCCCCGATCCCCCAATATGTTAAACTTTTTTTTTGTGATTTTTCCCTTTTACTCCGAAATTGTACCTATTTACCACCATAACATTTGTAAAATCTATTTTAGACCGGATGTTTTTAGTTGAATTTGGTCTCTAATACATCTTCAGGCCACGCAAAGCAAAATTGGTACAATATTGGAGAAAACGAGAAAATTCACAAAAAAAAGTTAAACAAAATTAGGGTGTCGGGGATTTTTTTTGGCCTACTTGTATTCTCCAAGTGGGCCCCCGAACACGCTTATTTGGTTTTTCGGTCCCTCTACCAAACAACCTGTATATAATCTAAATAAAAACTTGTGTATTTCCTCCAGAAATCCTCCAAAATCCACATAAGATCACATACATGATATATGAATAGTATATAATTACTATCTCAATATAAAAGTGTTTAAGATACTTAAGAGGATTGCATAGCTAGTACTTTCCGAACTAAAAGAGAAAACTATTTTCTACCTCTTAACGATTTCAGTGATTTTTTTCATGGAATCATCACATTGTTTATGTTAAGAGGTAGAAAACAGTTTTCTCTTTTAGTATGGAAGGTACTAGCTATGCAATCCTCTTAAGCTTTCATGAACATTGTGAGTGATAGACTCGCTGTTTGCAATCCCTGACACAGAAACATGAAAGTTCAGTATTTCATCTTAAAGTTGCGCAAGTGCTCAAAATAATTGTCCAATAACTATACTTACAATATTTTATTGGTTGAAATTGTGCATGTAAAATAATCAGAAAATAACATGCAATTGGTTTATTAGACAGTATTAGAACCCAAAACAAGGAATTCGATATTTCTTATCGAATCTGTTTCTGTTCCTTTCTGGATGTTTGTTTGTTCTCGCATAAAAAAATAAGGGTTTGATATCGCACTGCAATACTCAATAAATTTTCTACCGACTTCCAAAAAGGAGATACTCAATTTGGCTGTTTTTTTATCTTCGTTACCTCATAACTTTCGACTGGGTAAACCGATTTCCAAAGCTCCAAAAAGCTGAGGATTACCTTGTATTCCCATGTAAATTTTATCAAATTCGGTTTAGTAGTTTTTGAGTTACACTCCAATAACTGATTTTTACCAAAGTAATAGTATTAAATTTTTCAAATTGCATCATTGCTTTCCGTGTGGTCCCGTTTAAATTTCATCCGATTCGGTCAAGCGGATTTAGAATGACAATACAATAACTGAACAGCCTATTCCTAATTCGCCTATCCTGATGATATCCTTACTCACGGTGAATGACAATCATTCCGTAGCAAGTTTCACTAAAAAGGGTGGCAAAACAATAATTACCAAAAAAAAAATTGAACCGACTTCAACACTAAAAAGTGTGAAATAACTTATCAAAGTCGGTACCATGCGCACATTATTGTGATAATAGGTACTTTTAACTATCATGGTACCGAATTCAACAAGTTATTACGGTAAAAAATTGCCTAGTTGAAGTATGATTTATTATTCAATTGTATGCTCAAGCAACAAGAGAAAATTTCCCAAATGTAACAGTTTACAGTAAACATGTTAAAATTAAAGCCACGGTTCGTGAATAATGTGCTAATAAGTTGTTTGCCTTGGCTTCTGTTTGTCCAGGAATAATTTTTTGTTCTACATTTCTAAATTGTAGTTTCACGGTTGACAAATTTCGACGTCAATAATTTATTAAGTTAATTTAACGAAGTATATACAAAGGTATCGTTAAATAAATATAGAGGTAGTATGCCTATAATATAATAAGAGTAATATGGGACAACATCCACATGATGGCTTCAGGTTCCAAACTAGACAGAGCCTATGGTAACCTGATGACTGATAACATGATCAAACCAATATGTTCATGCATGCAAATGCTTGATTTGTCAAATCAAATCAAATCAAATCAAATATAAATATAAATATATATATATATATATATATATATTTATTTGCAAGAACATAGGTAATACATTAGTACTCCATATTCTGCCTTTTAAGGCATGCAACAACAAAACTACATTACAACAATCCATTATTATGTTAATTAAATTAAATTTATAATTAAACACTGACTAATATACTCTAATTATAATATACCTACACTCTAATTTATCAATGACTGTCATAATTATAACACATTAGGGAATAGAAACATATTATACGATTAAAATTATGTCTGGAGTTCAAACCCGGAAGATAGGGAAGCTACCAACTAGGCCAAACAGCAAGTCTGGCACTGTGTTTACCTTACTTTTCTTACACTACAACTATTATATTCTTTTATAAAACGCTAGGTTACTAACTATGCAATCCCCTTAAGTATCTATAGTAATTATATACTATTATTTATAAAACGCTAGGTTACTAGCTAAGTCTGTTAATTTACCTATACATACCTAGTTATAGAAAGAGGCGACACTACAAAGACAGCATACGTATTTTAATTACTACTGCTATTCATTGCTCCTCCTTTGTCAGTTCAATGCAGCCATTGGAGCACTATTGTCTTAAGAGAACACCAGCATGTCGCAAACTTAAAGCGGCGCGAATGGTTACTGAAATAAAACAGACACAACAGACAGACAGAAGAAATAGACAATTTGTTAAAGAGCCACCGAATGAGCGAATTTAGCAAATGAACAATAGAACAGGTAATGTAATTAAAACATACATACCTGAATGTAAACAATAGTCAACAAGTGGTGACAGAATGTTAAAAGTTTCGCTCACTTTCATCAGAATTAAAGAAGTTTTTAAAAGTATTTGGACGACTTCTATCATTATGTCACATCTTGTTTACTATTGCTTACATCCAGGTATGTATGTTTGAATTACATTCTGTTCTATTGTTCATTTCAGAGAAAAGACACAAGTAATATAACTTAGTACTTAAGACATCGTTTATGTTTTTTGGTTGAATTCGGTAATTGAAAAAAAAAAGATTATTTTCATTTCTCAACATGTATGTATAAAATATATTTTTCGTTGATAAAAAAAACTAATAAATAAGCATTTGTCCTTTAGTAAATATATTTAAAATTAGTAGAATATTATACGTAAATAGTATTGTTAATACGCAAAAAAATTCATGGTCAAATTATTACATTGATTTTTTTTCTGCGATACGTAAAAATACTAAAGTGAAGATAATCATAACGTATCTAATAAATCACAAATAGCAAATTTAACAAAATAACTGTGCAGAAGCACATCCTTTTAAAAACTGTGTATAACGTTATAAAAACGGTACCTTAACCGGGCTTGTTAGAGACGTCGGTTTTGTAGATTAGGTTTATTTTCCAATAAGAGTGTCTCTGGGAATGTAATTACAATATAATTATTAACAGATAGGTGTCCATAAATAGGTATGTATGAGTCAAGGTAATTGAAATCAATTTTCGTATATTTTCTCTCTTTCTCACCGGTAAGCCCAAATTAGTGATACGAGTACCTCACAGAGGCACGGTCTTTGACCGAGTATAACCCAAAATCACATTGATTCATACTTTACATAACACTAATATTGAAATTTATAGAGAGAAAAATTCACATCCTCGGACGGGATTCGAACCCGTAAAAAAAGTAATACTATAATAACACTAATATTATTAAGGTGAAAGTTTGTGAGTATGTTTGTACGTTACTTCTTCACGTTCAAACGGCTGAACCAATTTTGATGCAATCTGATATAGAGGTACATGAGGCGCTGGATTAACACATACTTTTCATCATCATCATCAGTCATTACTACGCGGGTGTAACAACGGGGCCCAGCTAGTATTCCATAAATGTGAAAGTAGCTCTGCTTGTTTGTTACCTTTTCACGACCAAACAGCTGAAGAGATAGTAATGGAATTCGGCAAGAAGATACATATGATAGAAGGACATATAATACTTATCATCATCATCATCATCCATCACCACGTGGAGGAAACCATGGGGCGCATATGGTATACTAATGCAAATATAGTAGAGTGAGTGCTTGAGCTATATGTTTATTACTCATTTACGGTGAAATGTGTGCACGGTTTTTGTAATTCGGATATAGCTTAGACCAAGAATTAGTAATCGGTCATAGAATTCAGTTAGCTTTATTTTGATTTCAACTGGTACTTCTGAAAGAATCACGATATACTTTAAGGCACCAAGATAAGGATAAATTTAAACTTGTTAGCCATCGTTTGCGAAGCTAACCTATTTCTCGATAAATTTTTATTAATTACGCCGGTATTCCTCACGACATTTTTCGTA
The DNA here is from genome assembly GCA_917880725.1 of Selenia dentaria. Classification (NCBI taxonomy): domain Eukaryota; kingdom Metazoa; phylum Arthropoda; class Insecta; order Lepidoptera; family Geometridae; genus Selenia; species Selenia dentaria. The sequence continues at coordinate 9,245,996 of OU862895.1, read as the reverse complement.
AGTGTAACGTAATTGTATCGTTGATGTAAACGATGAGTTATATGTGCCACAATTGTACCGGGATATTTACCATGTATGGTATTTATTGTGAGCTCTCGCTTCAACTTTGCAAAAACCGAAGAAGTTCCGAAAAAAGCTCGCGAGCAGATACCGTGAGTTATGTGTGTCGAGACCCAGATCGAGTTCTAAGTGACTGTTGTGTCATTGGTAATCAAAGACCAAGGGTAGACCGTCTCGTCTGCTCATAACAATACCTACCCGCAGATACTTCAGTTTACTAATGAACACGGCGCATGCAACTGTGCCGATATATCGAGAGCTCACTATAAATACAATACATGGTAAATATCCCGTTTCTAACGTTAATTCTTGCATTAGTGATCATGTCAGTTTAAAAACTTATATAATGTGCTAACTTGTATTCGTGCTAGGCCCCATTTGTGACTATTGACTTGAGTGGAGATATGACAGTTAACACCTCAGATATACTCGAATACTCGAGTGTATATTCACCGCTGAGCGTACTTCCGGAATACGACCCTAAGTCTCTACTCATTTATGGATTCGTGGACAAATATGTTTAACGTGTATTTAGTTTTGGCGTTACGTATAAAAGTTTGTTAACATAAGTTCTAGATTTTTGAAATAGTTTTAGTCAATATATATGTAGTGGTGAAAAATCTAAACAAGAATAATTCTGGTTTATATCAAACTATTTTAACTGAACATTAGCTGTTCCTGGACCAGTGAATATTTTTTCTACAAATGGCGCTTTAAACTTGCTAGTTTTTCTGTTCTATAGGAAGACTGGCGCACAGAACGTAGGCTTAGTAATAGGTACTACATATAGGTACAGGAGCCCTAAGGTTTGTCGGTTTAGCCCATCCTGAGTTCCTTGCCCCTGCCTCTGTCTTCCCTCCTAACAGAACCGACTACCGGATGCTACGCGCATCAGGACTGATATGAGTACATTTTGTTTATCTTATTAGTTAAGTTAACCGATTTGCAGGGCTACTTGTAAAGATTTGGATTTGCATCTTGTAATCTCCTTGTATCGAGGACAATTCGGTGAGTACTTCTTGAAAGCACCCGCTTCGCAGACAAACACACAAATCGCTTCCACACTCTACTCCGGTCTGCGGAGCCCTAGTTGAAGTGCGTTCCACACTAAACAGGTACCAAGGATACTATAGGTACTAACTCGACGTCTGCCAGTCTTACTTTTAAAGGGCTGTATCTTTTGAGTTGGTTGAAATTTGAATATGTTTTAAATGGTAATAGTGGACTTCCACAAAAATTTATAAAAAGACACAAAATCGTAATAGTTGCTCTATTAGTAAGATACTTCAGTACCTTTTCATAATGTAACCTTGTTGCTCAAAGTCGGTTACAATTTGAGACAGGCTAAAGTTTAATGTATGAATGCCACTCCTTCTAGGTATTGTGCTATATTAGATAAACAATGGTTATTGTTGGGGCGGGAATAGTTCGAGATAGTCGTTATCTTTAGGTACCTATTGTGCGATACAAGAAAGGTACCGAGTAAGTTATGGGACCCTGTAGGTAAGTATTATGAAAGAGATGTAACACAAAGAGGTATGAAACAAGTTGAAAACGATAGCATTTTGTTTGTCTCTATAAAGTCATCAATGATAGTATGGAACATATTTTTAAGAGTTCCGTAGTTAGTACTTATTCCTTTTATGAAACTGCCGTGCGATTCTCTAACGGCCGTTTTCAATATTTTATCTATCCATAGTTTTCCTTACTACAGATAGAAATGTGACATACGGCCGTTTTCAATAACCTATCTATCGTCGGTTCACCCTACTAGAGATAGATATTTAACACTATTTGTACGGACGTTATGCCAAATTTCTATCGGTAGTAAGGAAAACCATGGATAGATAGAATATTGAAAACGGCCGTTAACGTACATACAAACAGTGTCAAATATCTATCTCTAGTAAGGTAAACCGGCGATAGATAGGTTATTGAAAACGGCCGTCAGAGCAAACATCGTTGCATCTTTGACTACATCCGTGAAACAAATGATGAGATTACAAGAATGGCGTGATTTAGTAATCATCCATATGGATCCTTATAAATGTGTATGTATATATATACATTCACATTTATAATATTAGTAGGAAATAAGATTAGTGTGATTATATATTTTAAGATTAAAGTATTTACTTTTGATATTCAAGCTAAATTTTGCGTGGAATTTATAAACTTCATTTCCATTTTATTACTTCAAAGTCAAAGTCAAAGTCAAAGTCAATATCATTTATTCAATTTAGGCATCAAAGACCCACTTATGAACGTCAATTTTTCATTATAATGTACTTTAAAGACTACCGCCGCGTTCCAAAATATATAGAGCCTACCGAGAAGAAGCGGCAAGAAACTCGGGGCCATTCTTTTTATATAGATGTTTTTACAATATTTTTACTTAGGTACTACAGATATTAGCTCCAGTGTGTTGCCTTACAAAAGAGAACATAATAATGGTATCAGTAGGGCAAGACACGCTACACTTTGTACACGAGTAGATAGATCCTGGAGTGATCAGTCCCAAGCTGTTTTATCCTCCAAGTAATCCGAAATTTTGTAATAACCTTTTTGACAGAGTTTAGTTTTAATAGTAATTTTAAACTTATTAATAGGCAAATCTCGGATAACATTGGGAACTTTATTATAGAATCGTATACATTGTCCCATAAAAGAATGACTTATTCTGTGGAGACGCGTTACATGTACGGATAGCTTGTGCTTATTTCGCGTGTTGATGGAATGAGCATCACTCCTTTTATCAAAACTGCTAATGTTGTAACTTGTTCTAATAAGCTCACCCAATCCTATCCAAATTATCTGACATAACAAAATCTATCATATATCTACAAGTATGTGTCTAGTCTCCAGACAGACAATAATAAATATATTTTAAATAAACCGTTACTTTGTCAAATTCAATTATTTGTAAAATTCTTTGCAACTCTGTCAAACAACTGAACTTTTAACTTCGACATGGTATTATCGTGGTGCTGAGTTTGGGCTAGACGGTAGGTTAACCTCACTATTGGGTTGTTTGCTTTTGTAACTAAAATTAGTTTCTGACCCTCCACAATGCAATTATAACTCCCCTGGCGCCCATGTAGAATTGTTTGCTAAAGGGTCCATTTTATTATTAAAAACTTCAATTTGAGACTTGATAATTAATTACGTAAGGAAAATTACCGTACAACAGTTTTACTTGGAGTTAAATATTGTAAATGCCTTGTCGCATCATCATCATGCGTTCTCGAAAGACACTTTTTTTGGGAATTATCAAACCAAGAGTCAATAGATATATCTTCTATGCCAGCGTGCTACATCCTTATAGAACTTCCTTAGAAATATATAATGTCCAGAATACGCATAGGAGCCCAATAGGAGCATATAAAATTGGTACATAATGACCAAGAACATAAACCTCGAGCATTTGACGGTACTATTCAAATAACTTCAAATAGTGCCGTTGATTACTAACTCCAAGGCAAGCAATTAAAACTTCTTTGTGCGGTCCCTCCCGGAGGGAAGGGGGGAGCGGTCACGGAGTGGAGGGGGTAGGGTAGGTCACTTGACTCAGCATAATTGGAAAACTTTCCCCTGCGGACGACCATCGGCGGTGATAAAGGTTACTTGTGTCGTTTGAATGACGTGTCTGCGCATTGTTAGATCTTTGAGGTTTTGAGGGTAGTAGGTGACTGTAGGTCTTTTGAATTTGGAGTTATGAAACAGATGAATAATGCTTATAATCTGGTTGTTATCGCGCTTCTGTCTATTAAAAAGAGTATGACTGCCTTTTGATTGGCAAATTATATCAGTCGCCGAATTATTTCAACAGTTACAAAATCTATATACTAATATTATATTATATATAAACAGAAGAGATTTGTATTTTCGGATTTTATGTATTTAACGTCTAAACTTAAAAACTACGATACTGATTTCATAAATTCTTTTGCCGTTAGAAAGCTACATTATCACCAAGTTACATATGGCTATATAATATATTCAAAAAGTTAGGGATCCGTATGAAAACTTCGATAATATAACCCCACACCAAAAGCATCCTTACATCGCGTACGCTGCGGAAACTATTGACAATAGAGCAAAGTGATGTAATATAGTTTTTTAGCGGACATCAATGTCTGCAAAAAAGTGTGCGATACCAAATATCTTATTATTACACCGGTAACTCCTTATAAGAATAGTGAAACGGTCTTAAAAAGAACTATGAGCTATCTGTGTCACAGTTGCCCTAGATAAATTATACTTTGTACTGTTTCATGTGAAAGACTCGTTATGCTACACTTACGCAGTTATTCGTGCTAGACCAACAGTGCTCCTGAAACTTTAACTCAGTAGCAGCATACAATGACTTGGAGGAAGAATATCTGGGACTGCGCTGATACAAGTTAAGCCAAACTCTTCCACAAGAGATCTCGAACTGAATAGTCGGCTTCGATATGATATGATAGCGAATTCTTTTAACTTCATCCCCCGTAAATGAAAATTAACGTTATATATACTTTCCTTATTAAAATAACAATAGGCGAACTTTCAACCATTTGCAAAATACCACCCCATATTGGGGGTCACAGATGGCAGCAAGGGGTCGTCTTAATTTTGCCGTTGCGAGCCCCTTGGACATTAATCTGAAGGGCCCGGGGTCACTGACACCGAATTAAGATGGGAAGAAGGGTCAATAGCGATCTTGCCACGGATTTCCTGCAATGTATTTATGGCATAGACTAGAACGAAATTTCTAGCAGGAAATCAGTATTGGACTAAGTATTATAACTGCTCAGAATCCACTGTGTGAATCGGTTTTTTTGTGAGTATGGCACGAATAATTTGGAAGTAAACAATTATTAAACTCAGAATCGAACAAGAAGAAATGTTTTTTGTGAGTATGGCACGAATAATTTGGAAGTAAACAAATATTAAACTCAGAATCGAACAAGAAGAAATGTTTTTTGTGAGTATGGCACGAATAATTTGGAAGTAAACAATTATTAAACTCAGAATCGAACAAGAAGAAATGTTTTTTTGTGAGTATGGCACGAATAATTTTAGAGAAAGTAAACAATTTAATGCGCTTAGTTTCGTGCCACACATGCTTGAGAGACATGATAGTTTGTACTGCATTCAATTAATTTAAATATACACATACACTATACACATTTAAATTACATGATTGACTTTTTTGTCAGTATTATACATTTTCAATATTATTTTGACAGCTAACGCGGTAGACATATCATATTATCTCGACGGGTTTTGTGACCTTCCGGGTATTTTTTTTGTAGCACTCACGCAACCGGCTGTACTAGCTAGTACTAGCAACATTATGCATTACTAGCTGAGCTCCGCGGTTCCACCCGCGTGGTGAGGGATGATGATAAGTATACTATGCCATTTCCCCGCATATAATCTATCTTCTTGCCAAATTACATCGATATCCGTTCAGGTAACAAACAAATTTACTTTCTCATTTATAATATTATATATTAGGATTAATCTATATACAACAGTTATCCTGTTTATAACGTCTATTTCAGGTTTTTATTGGTTTTCAGTTTCATTTTTTGGGGCATTTTAGTATGCCAGACCCGTTGTACCCTAATCGAAGTAAGTGTAAGATAATTTATTTTGTACCAATAATAAACTGCATGGTTTCTATGGTGATTCAGTGATACTAAAACAACCTATACAACGTCATTGCAGCTTCAGTTGTTGGTTCTGCTAATAAAGTTTATTCTTGGTCCTAAAATATTGAAGCTTGAATAAAAGTAACACTTTCATAAAACATAGATTTGATTTGCGAATTACTCTGAAGCTCACTCTGTACGTTGTAATTGGATTTTCGGTTCGATAAATCCTCCTACATAAATGTTGTAAAAGTCGATTCGCAAATGCTTTTGACGTTACAGTGTGACGCGTTTGTTTCATATATGCCAGCGTCATTTGAACCGCTAAAGGTGATAAACATTCATCAATATAGGATGATGTTTAAACCATACGGCCATATACATAGGATTATATTAGAATTAAAGTATGACATTGCCACTGAAAAAATAAAAAAATATATATTTAATCAAAGTATTTATCACTTTCTACCGACTTCCAAAAAAAGGGGAGGTACTCAATTAGACTGTATCTTTTTTATCTTTGTTTGTTTTGTTTGGAAGCTGGTGCTTTACGTGTGATCCCATTTAAATTTCATCAAATTCAGACTAGTAGTTTTTGAGTTACACTCCAATAACTGAATATAATGGAAGTCGGTATAAAAATTTTCAAATTGTACTTATTATCTATAAATTTCTACCAACTAAGCAGACACTCTAATCATAATATAAATCTTTGCGATGGAACTCTGGGGACCTGGACTCCGCAAACTTTGTGAAGGTAACGCTCTCAGCGAAGAACATATTTATCCGTACAAAAATTTGTCCGTATCGCGAAAAATGGTAGTCGGTTAGGTCGAGATCCGCAGGTCTTGTACTGTTAAAATTGATTGTCGATCAGTGTGAGGTCTTGCGTTATCATGAAGCAATAATGGTGAAGATCGATTGTCGGGACTGTTTTGTTGCTACTTTCGCCATCATCGTTCGGATTTCTGCACAGAAGACAACTCAAATGAATCTGTCAAAAGCAGATGTTTCAGCAGAATGAAATCGGCAATTTCATACTTAAAACCCCCTATTATCATTATGTAAATCCTTGAGAGACCGTAAATCTATGAGAGATTAATTTAAAGAAATCAATAATTAAACGTTGCATTCCTTATATGTATTTGAAAATATAATGTATGTTCGTAAAAATTTACATAAATATAAGTTAAATATAGTGATCACCACACTTTTAATACCAGAAATACAAATAGGATAGCTGTACCTAGTTTTAGACTTGCGAAGACTAATAAGTCATTCCTAGGAAATTGTGTGCGTTTTTACAATAAAAACAGAGGGTAAATTCAAGTTGACTGTAAAAAACGTTTTAATAGAAAAAACTTATTATAAAGTCCGACGTTATATAGAAGACAAATATGCTTGGAATACTCCACTTCTGGCAAGCTGTCACTCTGCCACCCATAAAATGTAATATTAGTAGTACCTAAGTAGAAACATTGTAAGCATCTATATAAAAATAATGGCCCCGAGCTTCTTCTCGGTAGGCTTTATATATTTTTGAATGCGGCGGTAAAGTCTTTAAAGTATTATAATGAAAAATTGACGTTCATAAGTGCGTCTTTGATGCCTTAATTGAATAAATGATTTTGACTTTGACTAAAAATCTTTCTATGGGGTAGTCATTTTGCGCGTACCCACGCGCAAAATGACTACCCCATAGGAAGTCAATTAAAATCCCAAAAAGTGAGGACATAATTTCTATAGTGTTAATAATATTGAACAACAAAAGAGGAAAACTTCTATTCTACTTATTATTATTATAGTTTTCATGCCTTCTCATTGTAAAGGCACTGCGGACGCGTGGGCGGTCCCAGTTCCCACAGAGGTAAAGTATGGAACTATTGCATCACGAGAACCTTTCCGCCCCCGCTTCTATCGCCCGCCCGCCTCTAACGCTACATACTCCTTGGTACCCGCGCGGTACGTTACGATACTGCTTAACCTGGTTTTCTTTTCCTATTTAAGGGGATTGCATAGCTAGTACTTTCCATACTAAAAGAAAAAACTCTTTTCTACCTCTTAACATTGTCCGATTTCAGTAAACTTTTTTTCATGGAATCATCACATTGTTTACTATGCCCGTACGGTTTGATTTTTTCAGTTTTTTTAAGTTCTAAAAAAGGCAAATTATAGTACTTTGAAATACTGAAAAAAACAAAATGTACGAGCATAGTAAACAATGAAATGATTCCATCAAAAAAAAAAAACTATGCAATCCTCTTAATACTTTAAATAACAAATGTCTGCATATTATGTTACCTAACGACGGTTTACTTACAGGTAGATATATAACAATTAGTTTGTTTAAAATCTTACCAATAACTCGCTGTGCCCCGTGGTTTCCAATGTTTAGATGAGATTTTCACTGACAGAAATCTGACGATACTTACTTAAAAAAAATAAGACTTAGGATAATGGGCAAAAACAAAGCTTCTTTTTATTGCAGTTTTTCGTGCGGGTGACGCTGTAAGCTCAATTAGTTTTACTATACTAGCTGTTCTCCGCGGTTTCACCCATACGGTGATGGATGATGATGATGATGAATCTTATATAGCCTATGTTACTCAGGGTGAATGTAGCTTTCCAATGGTGAAAGAATTTTTGAAATCGGTTCTGTACTTTTTGATCGTTCAAACTCGTTTTCGTTCAATCGTTCAATTCGTTACCAACATACATACAAATCTCTTTATAATATTATATAGAATAGAGAAATAAGACAATGCTACTATACATTATTAACTATAACGGTCTTCAAAAAGTTTGTTGTTGAATATTTAGAACTATTGTAGTGATCACCAAAATGGAAATTGGCAGAAGAAACGATATTCTGTTTAAGTTTCCTAATTTGTATTGCCACCCACTATAGCCATTTAGCCCGTCGCGTACACCATGTGTACGTATAAAAAAGTGCTAAGCCAAGTCGTGCATACACTTAATGTATACACGTTTGTATACCTCTGGTTTGTAACTAATATTATCAGATCAAATGCACTCCACCAGTATAAACTTGCTTTTAGTTTGCCAAACTATTCAAGTATAGTATTTTTTATTTGAACTTTAATGCGTTGTTCGAAAAGACACCAAAAGAAGTAGACACTGGACGGACGACCACTGTAATTGTATAAGCATGTAGTAGTAAACTATTAAATTAGCATTTTTGAAGTTTTTAGTATGTAAGGTAGTTATTTGTTTAATTTTCATAATATATTCGTTTCTAACTTTTGGGAAAACTGTATTTTTATCATTGGGTAAGAACTGACTGATAGTATTCCATCTAAATACCTTTCATCTCCGTGAGGGGACGGAGTAGGCTCCGCCAACAGGATACGAATTGTAAGTCGCGAGGAAACCTGACCTACCAGGTGGTAGATATCTTGTACAAGTGGTCATCTTGGTTTCAGTTCTACCGCAGCGCCAGATATTCTGTCTTGAAGCAATAGTGCATTACTATTGGTGCGTTCCGGTAAGGTAAATCAACGCTCCCAACTGTCGCGCCCCGGTTTCCCTTGATTCCAACGCTTTGAATGCCTGACCCGAATAGAAGACTAACGCAGTTTTTATATGCGCGCCCAATTTTCTGTCAAAAATTTAAACAATACATATTTGATGTTTTGACAGTGACAGCTCGCAACGACCACAAAAACCCACATTCATCCGCGAGCGTTGAGGTCGCGATTCTCTAAGAGCCAACATCGTTGCATCTTTGACAACATCCATGAAACAAATGACGAGATGACAAGAAACGTTGGAAAAACAACCTTAAGTACAAGGCCGATATCTCATAAAATATTTGACATCGGTAAGCTCGTCAACGAACGCATCGACTATTCATTAGAGAATCGCACGGCTGATCGTTATCGATGAAGTATCGAGTTCGCTCACGTTGATCGTGGGCTTGTAAGGGAATGGGCGTTTGAACGCCGCGAGTGATTTCGGCTCATAAAGGAACACGACCTACGTTAAGGAGTGAAGGGTGCTGTAGCAAAAAATAAATTAAAAATATTCATACCACTGCAGCATTTTATTGCCACACCTAGCTACCACTAGTTTTCTTACACCACCCGAGTTTTCCAACTCATTTGCATTCAAAGCAGATAGTGTTGATTCTCTGATACGCTACCTTTGTGGGTTCTATGTAGTCTAGAAAGTTCCTCTCGGTTCCGCAGAGGCAGTTCCGCCTGCTGCCAGCTCTGCCAACTGCCAACTTTGAAATAAACTGGCAACTTTATAAAGTTGGCGTAATGTTGCGGCAAAAAGCGCTCACGGTAGGTTGAACAATTACCTAAGCAGGCCCGCAAAGTTTCTAGTAACGCTTTGAGCTGAGTATTTTGTTTGAATTATGTTTTATATGTACTCGTAGTTTAGTATCAGCGGCTGTTGAGGATAGTTTCGCTGGGATGTAATTGTCAGTGACGGAAGCTAGAGATATAATGTGGTACGACTTAGTTGGGACTATGAGGTTGATAGTCGAGCATTTTCTATGTTGTATAATAAAATATTAATGTAGATTTATGCCCGTATTCACCAACATTTTAGGTAACACCTAAACCAGTTAGGTAACCCTTAGTAGTACAAAACTGTCACCTAACTTGGCTTAGGTGTGACCTAAAATGTTGGTGAAAACGGGCATTTGTGCCTTACTTATCATTATACCAAGGCTACTTTTTTTTAAATCAGATGAAACGTGTAAATTTTGTACCTAACTTTCAAAATTGTAGTTGTTACTGAGGAATTAAGTAAAGTTTGATTCATGCTACAAGTGTCCATCTAGATGGCAACCACCACAATCAAAGTTATTCTGCATCGAATATAGTTAGTATTGCACTGTCAGCAGGCGTGATGCTCACTACCATCCGAGCGAGTTACCCACCTCAACACCTACTAGTATTTATCAAAAATAATTTCCTCCTCCTCCTCGCGTCGTATTCCTCATTACTGAGGGTCGTGACTCCCTTGCTGAATAATTTTCTTATGGACTAAGTCCCTCCATCTGTTCCGGTCTTTTGCTTCGTGGAGGGCTTTGTGGAGATTGGTATTTAGCGCAGATCGAATTTGATCCGACCACCTCGTTGGACTGCGGCCTCTTGGTCTTTTGCCATCAACCTTGCCTGTCACCATCAGCTGTTCGATGTGTTGACCGTCTTTGCGTGCTATGTGTTAATTCTAATATTCTGCGTAGACAGATGGTGGATAGTCTGATTTTTATGCTAAGCTCTCGCAGAATAGACGCATTGGTGCGGAATGCAGTCCAAGGGATTTGTAACATTTTTCGCCAACACCACATTTCAAATGCGTCGATGCGGTCTCTATCAGCTTTTTTAATAACCCATGTCTCAGAGCCATAGCTAAATATGGACCATAGCTAAAAATAATTTAAAAACTAGTAAAAAGGTTTTTCATAGAGTCTTTACAAAAAGAGAACCTTCGTAGCTTTACGGTGAACTAGCATTCAGATTTTTATATGACAGCCTAATCCAGATAATATCTGTTAGTCACGAAACTATCCAGTGTTCACTTCGACTCGATAAACCTTTGAAACAGGAAATTAGCAGTAATTCGCATTATGAATTTTATCTAGTAGAGCTAGCACACACGCAACCTCCATTCCTAGGACGCAACACTGTACTAAAATAGTCTAAGTAATGAAAAACTACTGGATACCTTATCTTTAAAAACCTTTAGTCCTTACAAAGTTACATTATCAGAACGCTCTTTGTTTCCATGACAGACAACTTTAACTTCTGTATATATTGTAGTGAAAGGTCCACATATAAAGGGAAAAAAAAATATGCGGACTTGTACGTTTGCACATATTCCATCACATCGAACCAAGAAGAAACACTAATCTAGAAACAAATAAACAAAAGTAACAATAGTCATGCTTGGTTTATTTCCCACTTTTTTAGTGAAAGGTCTTTAGAGCCCAGATACACGAGAAAACTGTGCAGTCTTCTACGTACACATACACGAAACTGCTCGAGCAGTTGCAAATGCTTCGGATGGTTGGCGGTCGAGCAGTCGCCAGACATACACGGACTGCTCGAGCTGTCGACTGCTCTCGCGAAGTTACCTCCGTCGCGCGCACTTTCTGCCCTTGAATTGAAATTGTGACTAGTTCAGCAGTTAATACCAACTAGACAAGCAAAGACTAAAAGAAACTAGAAAAGATGCAAGAGCGACCCGCGTATGTTGATCACTGGCTAACTGCTCGAGCAGTTCATGTATGTCGGCTCTAAGTGTTCTATAATAAATGTGATATTCATGATTTTCAAATAAAAGCGAAGTTATCCAATATAATTAGTCATCTTCTGTGGATGCGAAAAGTGGACGATGCGCTATGAACGCCGTCGAACGGCACGAATAGTGTGAAGCCGGAATGTCGGGTCAGGTATGCAAGCCCACATAGGGATGTCAAGCATCTAAAATACTATCCAAAACAAAAAAATATTTTCATTTTGGTTACGTGCATATTTTAACCTACGAGTTCAGTATTCTGGTCTCTTTGCTGAAGTACTCTTTTCGTAGTGTTTGTACTTAACTTCATACCTAGCAGTTTCTTTTAGGAAATAAAACGTGGTGATAGTAATATGTAAATGTACAGAAAAAGCGAAAATTTACACAATATGAAATGTCCTTAGAAACTTAAGGAATCTGATATAAGGAATATGATAATAAAATAAATACGCACATATTGACTTCTCGCTGTATCAATGCAACACTTATATGTATAGTTACATAGTAATTTAATAAAATCGCATGTTTGTCATGACATACATAAAATAATGGTATCAAATGTGTATAAGCTATTTAATTCAGATTTAAAATATTAACATAACATATATAATCCAGATCTCGGAAACGGCTCCAGCGAAAATCATGATATTTATATGCTGGAAGTTGTCGTTTTATCCATGTTTTCAATAAAAAACAACAGTTTGTTCATTGTGTTCAAACTAGATGGCGTAACAGTAGCATTCCAAAATCCTTAATCGCGGCGACAAGATTCTTCCGGATTCCGGATGTATTCGATTCTAAATCGAGCAAAGATTGGTCACCCAGGTGCTAAAGATTATGCTCAGTGGAGTTGAATGGCAACCCTAATTTTTAGTAAGAGTCGAACAGCAGGCTCATCAATTTTTATAGTAATCATACTGACTACAAGAAGAGTATTCACGATTACTAAATCGTGAGTACACTTCGTATACCTAATAGATAAAACGTTTTATAATACTTCACTTGTTTTTTACACGTTTTGTCAACCCTGGAGCTAGCAAATATCTCGCGCGCCTCCTGTAATTGAAAACATAGTGTGTGCGACAGTTTTAATGGCCCTTACCTAATGTTGCAGCGGACGTAGACATAACTATTGTTCACTGTTCCAAACGCGTTTCAAACGGTATTGAAATTGTCAACTATTTAAAAAACAAATAAATTCATATCTGATAAACTGTTTTTCATTATCAAGTGAAGATACTTGTAAGCCGTTCGCTGAGCTATATATATAAAATCCAAATAAATAAGATTGAAGTATCTGTTTACACAGTTTTTATTAACAGTTTTTACAAATTTTTATTTAAGTATGTACTAGCGACTACCCGCGACTTCATTCGCGTAGTAGGCTTGGCCTTCGGCCTCGCTATAACCTCCGATCTTTTCTTGGCTTTTTTTTCATTGAAGACCTTCTTCTGACAATAATTAATACACCAAAAAAAGAATTAGCGAGATTGCTCCAACCGTTCTCAACTTATAGCGTGATCAGGAGAAATAGGGGTACTTTTTTATATGTATGATATATATGACAAAAAAGAAACGCTCCCAGCGGAGCTTGACTTGGTGATCTTAACCGATCAACAATTTTTTTTTTATTTTTTGAATTAAGGATCCCTCTGATATTCTTCAGAGTTTTTGTTTTCTTTGTTTCATCTACCGAAATCCAAAAAAAAGGAGTAGGTACGCAATTCGACTGTTTTTTTTTATGTTTGTTACCTCATAACTTTCGACTGAGTGAACCGAATCTCAAAACTCTTTTTTGGTTGACAGCTGGTGCTTCCCCTGTGGTCCCATTTAAATTTTATCAAATTCGGTCCAGATGTTTTTGAGATACACTCCAATAACTAAATAGAATGGAAGTCGGTATTCATAAATCATAATCAGCCCATTTTGTTCCCACTGCTGGGACTCGAGCCTTCCTCTCAGAGCGAGGAGATAGGCCATAATCCACCACGCGGGCCCAGTGCGGATTGGTGGATAGGTTAGTGGTCAACCCATGGCGAAGTTTTTAGGCCGCCCGATGGCCTTCGACATAGTCTAACGACTGTTGTCCTAAGACAAGCAACCGGGACCGACGGTTTAACGTGCCCTCCGAAGCACGGAAACGCTCAGTTGAATGATGCCACTAGCGGTCACCCAGAGTAGTCGGTATTAATTTTTTCAAATTGTACTGGTTTACGGTCTTATTCTATGTCTAAATATCTATCAAATACAAAATATTGTTAAACTATAATAACAATAATATATATATCTTCGTGTTTATTTCTAGATAACATTTTATTTTATACATTCGAATATATGCCGAGGTGTTGAATCTAGTGACAATATTACTCTATGTTGGTACTTATTACTAATTACATTTCTTATCTATCTAATTTTATTCTAATGCTGATCAACAATGTTAAGCAATGCTTGATGCGGTCAGGAGTTGGATGGGTGTGTGCCAGTGGCATTTCAACTGAGCGTTTCAGTGCTTAGGAGGGCACGTTAAGCCGTCGGTCCCGGTTGTTTGTCATAAGACAACAATCGCTAGGCTATGTCGAAGACCTTCGGGCGGCGAGAAAACTTCGACATGGATTAGCCACTAGCCTATTCAGCCTATATATTGGCTGATTATGTATGACAAAAAACGATTTAAAAAATTTTGAGCACGAAAGGGCTCCTATATTTTGTCTGTGTTTAATCCTATATATATTTCCTCCTAAATGGCTTAACAACTTTAGTTCTCAGAAAGAAAGAAAGACTTAACGTGATAACGACTAAGCAAGCCCTAAAACAATGCTTATTGGCAGTATCACACTTTTATATAAATCTAAAAGCGTGTATGTACTCAACTACGTCAAAACTGCTGAACGGATAATTTTTATTTTTAATTATTTTATTTATTAGTATGAAATTGGGAGTTCAAATTACTCGTCCTTGGGATTAAAACAAATACTACTTCTTATCCTGACTCCACGATTAACTCCCGAGGGAATAACCTTATTCCACGTGAACGAATACTGGTTAGTTATATATAAACAGTCGTAAACACATTAGATCATTGAATTGAAAGATACTCGTACATACATTTTAATAGTCTTCCAAAATAATTCATTCCACGTCCGAAACTACGTACAAACATACATCAAGCTACCCTCATTTCTATTCCATACGAACGAACGCTGACTTGTGGTATTCATTAGCTCCCTAATACGTGTTACTTTGTCCTAATCTTCTCACAAAAACCACTCTTTAACCTTCAAAACATACTCTATTTATCTAAACATAGAGTATGGTTTAGAGTAGAATGGCATTATAATTTTAAGTCGATTTGACATCCCCGTAGCAAGTATTTCGCCACATTGTTTCGTATTCAGAATTATAAAGGGAATTTGTTAATTTCGGAAATGGCCGAGTAGTGGTTAAGTTTCCACCCCACTTCAGGGGATTCTCTTTGAATTTGGAAGATTTAATTAAATCTCACGAAATTCAATTCAAGGAGAGACATTTGCAGGATATTCTGGCATTTAGTAGTTCTGTTTACATAACTTAAAAACTGTATACCCTAAAACTATATTTAATTTTATTATTCGGAAAGTAATGATAATTTCGGAATGTAATAGATAGAGATCACGGACCGACAACCGCAGCGTAGGTCAACTGAGAATGTGGACAGGCGACTTGACAAAGAATAGAATAATATAGAATAGTATTATTTGCGAATAAATAAATAAATAAATATTCCACAACTATCACACAACGCCATCTAGTCCCAAGCTAAGCAGAGCTTGTGTTATGGGTACTAGACAACTGATAAACATACTTATATATTTCTAAATACATACATATTATAGATAAATTACACCCAGACACAGAACAAATGATCGTGCTCATTACACAAACATTTGTCCTGGGTGGGAATCGAACCCACGACCTCCGGCATAGCAGTCAGGGTCACTAACCACTAGACCAACAGGCCTGTCTTAAATAATAAGTTCATTGTTGACAGAAATTTACATACGAGTCTTAGTTCTAAATTAACAATGTAATTTGTATTTTTAAACATAGGAAGAATTTGACGGCCTCACACTAGATAATAAATAATATTATTAAGTTTTCAGACACAAACCGACCTATACTCAGCATAATGCCGGTTATTGCCAACCAGCACTGGTCTTCCGTATAGACCGTAAAAAAGGGAAAAAAATAAAGGTAAATAATAAATATATACAGGATGACTATGAATGCAAGCCGTTTCCAACAGTTTATTTGGAAATATACAGGGGAGACCTTTGTTTAGCAGTGGATGTTCAACGGCTGAGAAGATGAACGATAACTATGCGTATTAATAGTTATTCTACTAAAAATATATGCATTTAAACAGATTCATATCTAATGTAAAATCTTGTTAATAACTATAGCTTTGCCCCGCGGTTACACGTGGTGATGGATGATAATGATGATGATAGTATCCTACTGTTCACTGCCTCATCCATCTATCTCCATACCACATTTCATCAAAACTGGTCCAGCATTTCAAGCGTGAAGAAGTAACAAACATACGAACATAGTCACAAACTTTCTCCTTTATAATATTAGTGTGAAAGATAAGTTGATTCTTCTTAGCTTTTGTTACGACGATGTACCAATTACGCTACGACGTAGCACGTTACGTAGCTACGGCAATTTAATATCGGGGTATTTAATGTTACCTACTTAATTATGGATTTATATTTGGCAAACTGGTGTAACAGCTTACCAAGAAAATAACTAACACTAACGGGTCGGCTAACACTTCTTGTGTTAGCCGACCCGCAGCATATTGTTTTCTCCACAAAAGACATCAACGGGATTTAGCATTATAATAGTAATTTAAATATTTTTTTACATATTTACATCTCATCTGTACATCCTCGAAGAGGTTAACAGGTGTGTATTAAACACTCATATATACTCGCTTGACTTCCCTTTGGGGTATTTTTTTCGTAAATCATTTGTTAGGGAATGTTTTAAATACAAAAGACACCTCCAGCTAAAATTTCGTTATATTGGAAGCCCAGGGGTTAAAGCCGCGTTGACATGATCAGAGTCTGCTCGGACCAGGTGCACTCGTACGAGTTAGCTTCATACGGGTGTACTAGGATAGCAGTTGATACGATCATAGTTCACTCGGATCATTTTCTTCATTCTTCCATTATTTTTATCTTTCAACATCTTAAAATAAATTCCTAAAATTCGAAAAAACAGTTTTAAAAACTCCCTGAAGGGCTCCCGAAACGTATCTACCTCTTCTGTTTCGTGCATTTCTACATATCTACTTGTGTCACACATATAGCACTTTTTTTCGCAAGAGATGTTTGGTTGTTGTTCTTTTACGCCATTTTGTTTTCCTACTCGTATACGAGCTATCAGTTGGTTAGTTAGGAAAAGTAAATATTTATTATAAAGCCTTTGTTAATTAGTGCACAATATTGAACGGGAAGGTTTGGATTCTATAACTGGTCACAAAATAAAAGAAATATGTATGTTTTATTATAATGAACACATATTTACTGCTCCGCGGCTAAGATCCATTGTGCCAATAACGCACGACAGCACCGCTACAGCACAGTAATTATGCAAGACGTATGTCCCTCTTACCTACCTCCTACGTTCAATATTGTGCACTAATCTCATCATCATCATCATCACCTCAGCCGTAGGACGTCCACTGCTCAACATATGCCTCCCCCATGATTTTCCAAAAGGACCGGTTGTAAGCGGCCTGCATCCAACGTCGTCCTGCGACCTTCCTCAGGTCGTCTGTCCACCGTGTCGGTGGACGACCTACGCTGCGCTTGCCGGTCCGTGGTCTCCACTCCAGAACCTTTCGGCCCCATCGGCCATCTGTTCTGCGTGCTATGTGCCCTGCCCACTGCCACTTCAACTGGCTAATCTTCTGGGCTATGTCACTTACTGCACTAATCTATACTTAATTAATATTATAAATAGGAAACACATCTGTTTAAGTATGTTTGTAACGAATTGGCTCAAAAAGTACTGGACTGATTTCTAAAATTGTTTCACCAATGGAAAGCTACATTCACCCTGAAAAACATAGACTATATAAAATTCATCATCATCTATCACCGCGCGGGTGAAACCGCGGAGAGCAGCTAGTTATCATATATTTAGATTATGTTTTTGCGAGGACCTTAAATCCTAACACAGTAGAAACACTCGTATAAGTAAAAGCCTGCATTATTACAAAGTTATTAATACTTCCAAAGATAACACATTTGTACAAAACATAAAGATAGCCTTTAGAAGTTGTATAACAAAGATATAACGCGCAAAGATAAGCATAAAGCGGGTCGCAACGGATCCCACATAATGAGTTGAGTCACAATTATACGACCATCTTGGACCTATTCGGGGACGGAGGAGGGTTGCGGTGGTGTATGTACAGACACCGTTTATGTGTTTTTATTTATTCGCTATAACCATTCCATAAACGCGTTACACGCACCGCGTCACGATATCTTCACGGAATTTTTGACAAATTGCGTTGATTTCACGATCATTTCTTGAATATATCGAAAAATGTTTGACTGGTCATAGCGAATAAGGACCTGCCCGCGGCTTTGCTTGCCATATAAATAAATTGTAAATATTATGTATCGAAAAAGAAAAGTACCTTAAGTTATACCTTATAACATCAGCTACAGGTTGGCCGTTTATCTTAGTCCTCGCCTGCGCGGTACAGGGGCGCGGGGGTATGATGGAAAAAGGGTGGGCGCATTTTTGTAATAGTTCATTTCGATCGCTACGCGGGCAGCGCTCGCTTGTGTTCAATGTTGCAGACGCTTTGTAAGAGATACACAAGATATACATTCTCAAGACGAATCGAAAGATGTTAGAACATAAAGTTAATAGTCACTGGAAGCAAATAACTTTAAACGCATACGAATATTTTATAAAACAGAAACAGGACCCAAATTCTATTGAATATCAACAAGACATACATTTAAACAAAACCGTAGCAGAAGTTACTGGACTATCGGAAAAGACTAAATCTAGAATTGTACAAGAAAAATTATTGGAATGCAACGAAATATTATTCAAATCACCAAAAAATCAAAACAGGTTTGCAGAAAAAGTGTGGAAATAAACGATTTTACAAAGGAGTGGTTACAAGTGCAATTAAAAAAAAAATACCGACTTCCATTCTACTACTTTGGTAAAAATCAGTTATTTGAGTGTAACTCAAAAACTACTGGACCAGCTTTAAAAAAAAAAGAATTTTGGAAATCGGTTCACCCAGTCCAGAGATATGAACGTACACACATAAAAAAAACAGTCGAATTGAGTACCTCCTCCTTTTTGGAAGTCGGTAAAAAAATCACTTAGTTTTATACAATTAATAAAAAAAACCTACTTTGAAAACTTTGAATGCTGAACTTAGAGAAGTGAATATAGTAATTACACTTCGAAAAGGAATTATCACGATTCTATGATTTTCGTGAATTTCATTTCATTATCTATTTACTACTGATGAAAAGCTGATGCCTAATATACCACCAAATTTTATCATCGTGATGGATAACGCAGCTTACCATTCGTTTCGAGAAGAAAAAAGCCGACTATGGGTTCTACCAAGGCAGTTATGCAATCGTGGTTACGACATGACGTGGCTTTTGATGATGAACTTAGAAAGGACAGCTTATTAAAATTGATTAAAAACACAGAAACTGAACATATTTAAAAAGTTAAGAGTTATTAAAAAGAAACGGGCATGAAGTGTTGCGTTTGCCTCCATAGCACCCAGACCTGAACCCTATTGAGTTGGTTTGGGGTGATATTAAAGGACAATTAGCACAAAAGTATGAACTCTAATTTGTACCAAAAAATATATATTACAGGGATTATTTGCTGAATATTCCGTAGAGAAGCATTGCGTTAACCATGTAATTAAAAACTAACTGCAAACTTAATGGAATTCAGGATGACGCTGATGATTTTATTATTAACGATCAGGACGAGCTATGGAGAGGGCTATGCTCGGGGTTTCTCTACGTGATCGAATCAGAAATGAGGAGATCCGTAGAAGAACGAAAGTCACCTACATAGCTCAGAAGATTAGCCAGTTGAAGTGGCAGTGGGCAGGGCACATAGCACGCCGAACAGATGGCCGATGGGGCCGAAAGGTTCTGGAGTGGAGACCACGGACCGGCAAGCGCAGCGTAGGTCGTCCACCGACACGGCGGACAGACGACCTGATTAATGTCGCAGGACGACGTTGGATGCAGGCCGCTTCCAACCGATCCTTTTGGAAAATTATGGTGGAGGCATATGTTCAGCAGTGGACGTCCTACGGCTGATGATGATGATGATAAATCAGGACGATTCTGATGATTCCGATGATGGCCGCTTCGAAAGTGAAGAATAAAGTTGCACCGATATTGATATGGACATAAGTGACTCATTTATTTTTGATAATTATTCCCTGTAATAAATAGTACAACCAAATATTTTATTTACTTACCTATAAGCTTATCTATACTTCATTCAAAAATTGCATCATGTTCAAGTAATTTTCATTTAATACATCACTATTTCACAGCTAATCACTATGACGTCACATATCTAAGGAACTATCTTGGGGCATGTTGACAAGTTGTTTTTCCATTGTCAATCACTATTTTAAGCATGTTGTCAAAAATGCAAGGATGTTTGCTCTTACAGAATCACATTGCAGTAATTTCACTTCCTACAGTGCATTTCACATTCTAACATAGAAATGCTTCCTACTACTACTGCATTGCAGCTGAACACTCGGCAATGCGGTGGTCTTCTAAAAATTATAATGTAATTTTTTTTTAGTGTAGTAAAAGTCATTTTAAGTAGGTTAAGCTATACAGTATTTTGGTTTGGCAATAAGTTTTGGTTTGAGGAAAAATAAACTTATTGTATAGTTTTTTATGATCAAATGACAAGACGTCGACTAAGTTGTGTATACATCTGCTTGTTGCCACTCAGCGTTTTATGCTAAACGATTTATTAGTACTTAGTCTAGAATAATATTTCAATTATTTGCAAGAAGTCTATAATTTACAAGGTTTCTTCGCCAATTTGAATTCGAGAAGAAATTTTATTTAATACCCCAAAAAATAATCAAAGTGTGTAAAGCCACGAGGGTGGGCACGATCGTTGAAGGGGTTGGCAGAGTGCTAGATAAAGCGTTATACCACCCCGGAGGATGGCAATTTCTTGAATAGCTCGGGGTTTTCAAGTTAAGGGTCCCCTTGTCTTGTTTTCGCGAATTCATTTCACCGTTTGTAAGGGTTAGTGTTCCGTCCCTCTCTGTTGAGAATTTGGGGTATCGGGGATCTAAGGAGTAATGAGTTAAAATGCCTAGCATTAAAAATAATCAGTTTTGCATGTTTTAATTTTAAAAATAGATATTGGAAAAAAACATGTTTAGATTTGACCTTTGCATATATAATTAAACTATATTTAAAATCAGCAGATCTGTCAAATGAAATTAATCCAAATTTGGCCAAACTTTTGGCTAGGGTGACGGGTGACCGCAAAGCTGGCCTACTTTGAGCAAAAAGTTAGCATAACGTGCTGCCAGCATTTTTACCACTTTTACCCTCCTTATGGATTATAATTTATATTTTGAAGTTTTTTAATTAATTTAATTGTATATGACATTCAAAATCAATTAAAATCCACTTATACTTGTACAATGGGGTATAAGTAAGCAAAAGGGTACAATTGATCGTATCAATACATCACACTAATATGTACCAAAAGTAACAGTAGTATACTATACTAGGTTATAGCTTTCCTCTCACAGTGATAGTGTGTGCCATAAAAGTAACCTCCGTCCATTTCCAGGCCATATGTTTGTGGCAACTTTCATAAAAAAAACCAGATTGAATAGTTTAAATGTGAAGGAAATTTATAATATTGTTCCTGTCTCAGGTTTTCATCGAGCCTACTTTTTTAACTCTAAATAATGTTTTTACGGTTTTTTTTATGTCATAAAGTTACGAATTAACCACCTGCCTTGCGATTCTTTAATGATTCGTCGATGCGCTTGTCGACGAGCTCACCGATGTCGAACACTTTATGAGATATCGCCCTTGTACATAAGGTTGCTTTTCCAACGTATCGTGTCATCTCGTCATTTGTTTCACGGATGTTGTCAAAGATGCAACGATGTTTGCTCTTAGAGAATCACACGGCTGGCCAGGGATCGAACTTGGAACGCCGCGCTTTGACCTGGGTCACTTGGTAGTGATAGCAACTATAGCTGTAAAAATCTGACTTATTTACGTGAGTGATTCCCAGTTTTCATAATTTTCATAAAATACTTTTTTTAAATACAAATAAGTAAATACTCAAATTATTTTATTTGAATTAACATATCTAATAATACAATAGATATTTTATTTTATTATTTAATATTTTATTTCTGCAAAGATATTTCGACTAGGCTGGTCCTCGCCTCGGGGGATCCTAGAGCTGGCACATACTTTTCTCAAAAGTTAAGTATTGCTATACAGCGGGGCAACTCTGCCAGTGTTCTAGGAACCCTGCCACACGGTGGTGATCTCGACGGCGTTTTTGTTTTGTAGTAGATACATGTTTGTATATTTTATACATTGTTAAAACATGTATAATAATATCTTATTTTCTATAATTGAAGTGTAATTACTTACGTGTAATAAATTCATAATATGGAATAATAATACAATATAATTTTAATTGAGAAACGTTAATAATAACAAGAAGAACAATTCCGGTAATTAGCTAAAACAATGAATATAAAAATATAGGTAAACATCCGTGCGATTCTCTAATAGCCTATCTCTATGCCTTCCGAGATACCGGGAATAAGTACGGGGATGTAAATGTGTATGCGGATGTACTCGTAAACGTTATTTCAAAGCTGTTATTTCAAACCATCATTGCACGTGACAGTGCAAAAGTATTGCTACATTTCAAAAACTATACAGCGGTAATGGTTAACATCTTTTTTTTTCACAATACATTTTCAGTCAGTATTTTTACTTTTAATACTTTGGAAATAATCTTATTTAATTTTTTCACACATTCCCTATTTATGCAAGCGTGCAAATCACAAATAAGGAAGCCTGTTCATCTGTGCAGGCTGGCAACGCTGCAGGCGGCAAAATGCATCTTTTGATCTCAGATCGACTCGGTTCAATGATCCATCTGCTATGAACCGATGGGCATAGCCGATCCGAGTCTACGTGTTGTTGCCATCACTCGTAAGTATTTTTAGCTATGGACTGTGAGAGATAGAATGATTAATACTTCTTTTGTTTGCGGAAGGTTGAAAATTATTTATTCTGTGAGCGTTTTCTGAACGAATATTCACTCCGGTCGCCTAGATGTGTTGTGTTCTGCTATTAAGCAGGCTATCTGGCGTCTGTTAAGACGATCAAATTTGAAGAAGTATTTGGAAGGTGTGTATGAAAGATACCGTGTTGGTCGGTACTACTCCAGTACGAGATATTCTGCTTAATAGCAGAACAAGCAGTGGAAAGAGAAGTGCTTTTTTACGCTTAAACGCCAGTGTTTCATCACTATCTTACTTGGTGGTCAGGCAGGTGGTGTGGTGCTAGACCCAGTATAGAAGAAGTAACCACCATCATAGTTGGTGTCAAAGGTTCTTGTGTTGTATTGATTTCACTCACAAACTATTAAATAGCAGTAGTGTGTTGTGATAGTAAATGTTTGTGAGTGTGTTTATTTGTACGAAGCAAATACCCGGAACAAGGGCAGCTGCTTATCATATAGACACAACACTTGCTCGTCTCTCTCGTACTCTTACTAGTATACTCAAAATACCAAACTATTTGAATATAATATAATAAGTAAATACTATAGGAGCGCTCACATACTATTCAAAATACTCATACAAATATTTTATTTTACTTTATTCTAATTTGCTTACATAAACCTTACCATAACAAACTTTTATTATAACAATTGTAATATACATGTATTTACTATATTACGAAGTATAGGTTGAACTTACATTGCACGTTTCAGGTAAATTTAAATCACAGGACATTGTTATATCTGCGATATCATCATTTTACATACTGACATAAGACATAAAATACCACAGGTTAAAAACTAAAAGTGATTACCTTTATTATAACCATGCAGTGCAGTAAGTTATGTAGTATATAAGTAAATAATGTTGCTCTATGTCGCACTATTTTTCGACGGATAAACAATCGCGGCAATTATTGACCAAACAATTGCCTGAGTTAGAGCTTTATATATTTCACTGAATATTTATTTTTACCGAATTTTAGACAGGAAATTATTTGATTAAACTCTTGTCTCTTCTTATAGTGAAACTGGCTGCGCCCCACAGTTACGTTGATGAATGATGATGATGATGATGAAAAGTATCCTACGTCCTCTCCCGGGATATAATGTATCTACTTCCCAAATTTCAATACGGTCCGTTCAGTTTTTAGTCGTGAAAAAATAACTAACAAATAAGCAGAGTAACTTTTGTATTTATATTGTTATATGAGTAGAATAAAAATATGTAAAAACTGATTAATATTATAAACAATACCTACGTTAATAGTAGTTTATGCAACTGCATATAATTAGGTATTAAAACACTCGTGTAATCTTATTTAGAAAAAACTACACTCATGTTTTAATACCTAACTATATGTAGTTACATACACTACTTTATTTAATCTCATGACATTTTAATTAAAGTTTTATCCAACAAAATATTACTCAAATTCGTATGTACGAAATAGCGCCAAAATGGAAAAGTCTTCTTCTTCTTCTTTTTTGTATGGCTTGTGCGGCGTAACCACAATTTTGCCAATATCAGTGGAAAAAGTCTGTTGTTGGTCTATTGGCTCGGAACCAGCGCGCTCACCACAGATAATGTGTACTTAAATTGAATTAAAACCTCCTTGGTCAGGACATATTGTACTTTAATAAGTAAAAAAATTTTTTGTTAGGAGAATAAAGCTTTAATTTTCATAAAGAATTATGTTAATAACATATGCCAATAATAGTCTGTATTTCATTTCATAATTAGAATATTACCGAATGAAATTATATAAACTTTATTTACAGCTGATACTCAAAGAATCCCTTTTAATATGAGATTAATATGAGAATACCATGTGATCTAAAGATAGCACAGACTTGCCTATAGCTTCACAGAAATATGTATACAACACGAGCCTCTCAGCGGAATACTAATTGATTCCATATTGCTTCTGTCCTTTTGCATCATTTCCTCTCTACTGAGATCCAATCAGTTTTATCTAATACGTGCTGAAAGGGTTCCGTGCCCACTTCATTAATATGTATGCAGTTTATGCAATTAGAGAACATTTGATGTTTGGGGAACCCTTGTCAAAAGTCTCAAGAAATATTGTTATTGTTTATATTATTATTGTTATTCAAAATATACGATTGCACGATCTAATCATCAAAAATATCTTTGCTAGGTCAGAAAAGAAATCTTAGCTTTAAAAATAACCTTTCCAGTATTGTGCTAATACTATTTTGATCAAACAATAATAGTAATTATTATTAATCAATAATTATTATAAATATATATGTATATATATATATATATATATATATATATATATATATATATATATATATATATATATATATATATATATATATATAATTATACTACTACTAGACTATGTCATTAACAGTAACGATTTACTATATGCCTTTATATAATTCAACATAATTCGCTTTACTTGAATGTACGACGAATTTACCAAGTGGAACCGATTTCAACACCAAAAAGTGTGAAATAACTTGATGAAATCGGTACCATGATAGTTCAAAAGTAGCTAGCTAGTATCAAAAGCACATGGTCCCGACTTCGACAAGTTATTTCACACTTTTTGGTGTTGAAGTCCTTTCCATTTTTTGGTAATTTTTTTTTCACCTTTTTTAGTAACCCGCTACTTACGGGATCGATTGTCAATAATGATATCATCAAGATAAATCAACACTTTTCAGGTTTTGGGGTATTATTGTATTCAAATGGGACCACCTCGGAAGTATACTCTACCAAAAAAAAAAGTGTAACATACACATAAAAAATATATCAGAAGTCGGTTGAAAATAACGCTCTAGGAGTTATTACCAAGTATTCGGGTGACAAACTTTTAAAAAATGTCGTTTCTAGGTTGTACTTTATATTCTCAAGTCATCAGTAATTTTTCTCCGAAACCCTGTAACAATTGACAATAACAATTAATTAAACTATTAAAAAAAAATGATGCGTAACCCCCCATATATAGAACCAAAAACGTTGGATCAATATACGGCATGAAACTTAAATTTCATCCCCCCAAGAAACTCAGTGAGGACGGGTCCGAATTCGTATGTTAATTCGACCCCCGCCACCCCAACCGGTCTTGCACCCACTGGGGTGGCCGAACTATTATAAAGGGTAGAACGAAAGTTAGATTAATGATGTTAGGAGCTGGCCAACGCACATACGCAGGCGAGGGTGGATTTTAGGGAAATATTATTATCTATTTTCTTAGTAAATAAGATAAAAGTTATTTTGGTGACTTACTGAGTTGCTTTGAGAAAAGGGTTAATCATAGACTATATCAAAGTAACTTGGCGGGGAAATACTGTACCTCCTGATAGAGTCTGAGTAAAAAAGAAGTGTCCTAGGAATTGCCGTTACGCGGGTGCTAATTTACTGTTTTAATGTTTAATAATAAAAAATCTTAACAAAATTGCTGTTACTTTACTGTTGAAACGAGCGCGCGCGCATTATTTATAATATGCCGTGCGATTCTCTCTCGATTGCATCTTTGACAACATCCGTGAAACAAATGACGAGTTGACACGAAACGTTGGAAAAACAATCTTGTGTACAAGGACGATATCTCATAAAGTATTTGACATCGTCGACGAACGCAACGACTGTAATGATTCGTCGAAGTGCTCGTCGACAAGCTCACCGATGTCAAATACGATCTTGCCATTTGTTTCACGGATGTTGTCAAAGATGCAACGATGTTTAGAGAATCGCACGGCAGGATTGGGCTGCCGTTCTAAGGCTCCCGTATGAAAGACTGAATGTTTACTGCAACGTCAATTTTTTATCAACATCCGAATTGGCACGTGTCTTTAAAGTAGTAATTAATTACATATTACCTCAATCTAACCTATACTTTAAGGTTAGAATATAAAATTAATATTAGTTCTGTGGTGGATTATATTTCATTTTATTAGTCATACTAGATATTTTAGCTTGACGATTCTTTTTCTTTTTTATGGTTACTTTTTTTTCCATTTCTAAGTCTAATAAAGGGCACAGAAACGGAACTTTTGACCGGCAGGGCTATTATGTATCTCAGTTGCTATCAAATGTTGATTGAAATCGTAAAAAATGGCGGCTCTATGTCACTTTTGACAACTCCAATAAGCAAAAATGTTAGTAAGTTTATGACTCGAGATGACAAAAGTGACATAGAGCGGCCATTTTTTTCGGTTTCAATGATAATTTGTTAGCAACCAAGATACATAATAACCCTACAGTTGGCTTGCTTTGCTCTAAGTTAATTCGTATGACATTAACCGAACGCCGCCAGGCCACTTTGGAATAGCCATGCTTGTAAAAACCCTAGGGGGTCTATCCAATGCATAGTTATTCTGAAATGTAATCAAGTTCCTGATGCATGGTTAGGTCAACATACTTTTTTCACCATGTCAGTTGGTTAATCAAAGCCAGCAGCAATTTTTCCAAAGTTCAAATTTCTGCAATGTTGTAGTATTATTTGAAATATAGTTGGGTAAACGATAGTGCTTGGGCCAGCCTTATAGATTCCAATTCAGTTATTCTGAAACGCAATCTATCTACTAGCGTCAACTTCAAAGTATTAACAGAGTATCGTTTAACCATGTCAGTTGACTCAATGTCAGCGCTCGCAGCTGAGCTTGACTTAGCGATCTCGACCGAATAACAAGTTAAGCAACGCTTGCTGCGGTCAGGAGTAGTATGGGTGACCGCTAGTGGCATTATTCAACTGACCGCTTCCGTGGTTCGAATGGCACGTTAAGCTGTCGGTCCTGGTTATATGTCTTAGGACAACAGTCTATGTCGAAGACTTTCGGGCGGCCTGAAAACTTCGACACTGGTTGGTCACTAGCCTTTTCACCAAGATACATGCGCCCGCGTGGTGGATCATGGCCCAACTCGTCTGTCTGAGAAGAAGGCTCGAGTCCCAGCAGTGGGAACATCATGGGCTGATTATGTATGTAGTTGACTAAACTTCGTAGAAGCCATGTTAATCGAGAACGTGTTTTGAGAACAAAAACCAACTTCTGTATGTACTTATTCTTTATGTTCTGGTATGTACCTATTTGACAAGTTTCATCAAATAAACATCGGCAACATCCTATTATCAGCTCCAGCCAGCGACTATAATTTCTACTTACTGGAATTGTCAAAACTGACACTAAACCGCCGTTTTTCAAATTTCAATTAGAATTCAATTGCAACCTAATACGTAATTGCCCTGCAGGTCTCCTAATGACCTCAAACTTTTAACCCAATCCCTGTCTTCTTTTTTATTTTATTGTAATCTCTCATGACAGTTTAACTTGCGTCTCTACCTCTCCTATCGAGGTTCGCGGTAAAGTGTGGACGATCTAACTTCGCCTTGCACACACACAAACATTTCACGCACACATTCACACACACATAATGTAACGTCAGTATGACGCCGCGGGCGCTACGCCGCCCTCACATGGGATTAGATTCGTTAAGTTGCTTCACCGTTTTCCATCTAACACACTGTGTCTGAAATTTCCAACTTTTCAAGCAAGTTTAGACTTAGTTTTCAGCAGGTTTTGACACAGTGTCAGACCAAGCTGCAGATGGGGCGGGTGCAGATATTTTCGGTATTAGTTTGTAGTTTTAGATGAATTCGCTCTCAGCAGAGTATTTTGTTATAAAGGAATTAAGTTAGGAGAATTAATATGGTTACCTATGCTAATTGCAAGTTCTTGTTTGCAAGCATGGAAGCTAGTTAGTATGTTGGAATAGTCCTTTGTTTGGGAATCTGTTCCTACCTACCAAATCAACAAAGAAATAACCAACAAACCTACATAGACATAAATTTTATTACTTGAGTAGAGTTGTGATTAATTAATCGATTGTGGAAGTTAAGTAAAAAGAATATACTTATTGAAGCCTAAATCTATCTATAAAATTAAACCATTTTAAAGTATAACAAAAATACATTATTAAACATATATAAAGGAAAATTTAAAGACAACATAAAACCTAATTCGGACTGAAATCGAATGTTTGATAATTTTATATTCAACCATCGTGAACATTCAAATTAAAAAAAAGACTTCATAAATTTCAATCATTCGTGTTCTTCATCGAGTTATAACATAAGTTTTGAGATGTAACTATTAATTTCTTAAATAATAAGAAACGTTGGTCTGTAAAATAACATGTATGCGATTAATATACTACGTGTGTGTGAAAGAGAGTAACCCACACACAGATACATCATGTCCTCAAGTGGTCCGCCTTCACTGCCACCATGATGTGAATTCAAGCAATGTTTTATAGTACACGTGAAAATTTTACATCATTGTTTATGTTTATATTAATAAAAGGTTAAAAAAAGGCATCAAATTTAATACAATGAGCAACAAGACCACTTCTTGTACATTCTATTTTAGAAAATTTGAGTTTTATTTTCAAGTACTTTTTGATAATACTACATGTTGCTTGTGACTGTGTTCACATGGTTAAAAATAACCATAACTTCAACCGTCTATGGGATAAACATAAAAAAAATCCTAACATATCATCATCATACATGACCAAGTGGGTAAAACCACGGAGCGCAGCTAGTATAACATCTTCTTCCTTAATCGTTCCCGCATTACTGAAGATCGTGACTCCTCTGTTGCAGTTTGTTTACTGTTTCTCTCCATCGAGTTCTGTTGCTGGCCTGATGTAGAGCCGTGCTAAAGGCTCCAGCTATCTCCAACGGTTCCGATACCTGATCCGTCCATCGCTAAGTACAATATACATCTCATAATTATTTAGTTAAATTTAATGATTCATGTACTCTTCGATCAGGTTGTTCTAAGCTGTACTTGCAATAAAAAAAAACATTATTAGCACAGCTACAGCTTGCAAAATTAACACACCTCAAAATTTTGCTTTTGTAACTGGTAATTTACGATTAATATCATATTTTTATACTATTATTATTAACCGGTTAAATACTCACGTAAGGGATTGAATACGTCTCGCCGAGTTTCGAGCATGTCCGATGCTCATCTTCAAGGTGAGGCATAAATATCATATTATATAAATTTGATGTGATCCGACAGAAAAGGTACCGACCATAGCCCACGGAATTAACAAACTGAAGTGACATAGGACTGTTCATTAGCCGAAGAACAGATTAACCGTTAATTGAAGCCTGGTCACGAGTGGAGACCGCGAATCGGCTAAAATAGTGTAGGACCTTCTCCGGCTAGGTGGAACGGCGACATACGCAATGTGGCTGGTAACAACTGGACGAAAAAGCCAAAGATCGCGCTTAGTGGCACGCATTAGGAGAGGCCTATGTCCAGCAGTGGAATGATACTGGCTACTGATGATGATAATATATATTTAAAATCATTACAACATTTGTATGTTTTATATTATAGCATCTGTTATTTTAAACGAGAGTATAAAATAGTCATTTAAAATTAACCTTCATTCCTCAAAATGTTGTATTCCCATCTATCACTCTATTCAACTCCGTATGAATTATAAGATTCAAGATTTCCGAATCATCTTATATTTTAACCAAAACTAGTTATAGGATCAACGGTCAAACTAGGATTGCCCCTTTTGACCCAAGGTCGACGCATGCGTAATTGTGGGAACCCTATTACAAAAATGATCTTTGACCATCTCACGGTGACCGGTTATAGTTCAGATGTGATATTAATTTATTCTTTTTGTATTGAAATTTACAAGTTAAATATGTGGAATCTAACGAAGATGCTTTGTTGAAATTCTGATACGACGATTATTATAGATGCTGTTTTTCTCACGGTTAAATTTTAACTTAGGGTTAAATTTTGTAGAAGTTATGTTTTAGTTTATGTTCAGTAAGGACCATGCTACGATTCAGTACACATTCGATGTTTCTCATTTTGTTACATTTATTGGTAGACAACTATTTAAATATCCTAGAGATTCCAAAAAAATAGTGTTTTCATTATAATATATACTTATATAGGTACGAGTACAATACGTGAGCTCGTGTGTTCCCTATAAATTTGTTAAACATTATGGAATACTCATTGAAGAAATGGAAGGATGAAGCTGAAACAATTTGTCGATCGTGATATCGACAACGGGTAAGTCTCACATTAATCCCGTTTTATTAATACAAAATATATGTTAATATTTAAAATCTCATACAATAAAACTGATCCAAATCATGATTGAATTAGTTTCGGCTCTTGCACCAGGTAAATGCAATCAGGCAATTGAACACGTTAATTCACCAAAAATTTTTACTCTTGACTTCACTGCGATCACATTAAAATTAAAGTTTGATGAAGAATTGTCTTTATACTAACGGTACTCAAAAAACATCGTACTACGAGTAATGTAACAATAGTTATATTTTATATTGGAATATGAAGCTAAATAAATACTTACAAAGTAAGAATGTAGAATTGACTGGGTTTAGATTTTTTTAAATTATATTCTGGCGGGGGTTGATGGGAAAATCCCCAAAAATGGTTATAATTGATTTTCTTAATTTTCTTTGGAAAATTGAAAGTTTTAGTATAATGCATCCATCTTAACTAGAGCATAACTTAGACAATATAGTGACTTACTTTTAAATGTGACTGAATTGACTGCTGACATACTCATACATACATAGTATGAATCCACTTATTATAAAGGAAAAAACCTTCTGGTGGCGAACATGTTTTTGATATTTTTACAATGATAGTTACGATTGAAAAGGGTGGTTTTTTGTATTTTTATTTTTCAAATTTTCCAAAATTCCCAAAATTGTCTGATTCTTTCATATTGACTGTACCACCGCCCACATCCTCGCGCGATTTCGGCACAGCAAACCCCCCGATATTTACGCTTTATCCAACTTGTCGCCCTGCATGCCGTCGGCTTTCTACCCCTTCCGCAACACCCTCTATTTAAGATGTCCGCGTTTCTGTCTGTGATGGAAATTTCGGTTTATGTTCTAACTTGCATGTTGTTTTGTTGTATAGGTTAAATTAAACAGGCTTAAAGAAATGTATCCACAATTTAAAAAACAAAAGTTTAATAACCCGACTACAAAATAATTACTCCACACTCTAAAAAAAATCCGTACTTCTTTTGAGCTTTGCCGCAGTCGGATAAATAAGTAGTGAAACTCGTGCCATCAAGACAAATGTATGGTATTACGTACATTTATCGAAATCAGTTAAGCCGTTGAGTTGTTAAAAGTGGACATCGGAACGAACATACATACATACCTACATACATACAGGTCAACACACACAACCCACCTTTTTAACTTCGCTGTAGTCAGTTAAAAAGTCACTTCCTTGAGAACTTAGATTTAAAAATACTAGTACACATTCATATACACAATAAACAAAGTCAAATAAGATGAAGTAATATCGGTTTATTTACTTACAATTATTTCGTCTTTAATAGTGACAGCGAAGAAATTACTAACTACGTAATTGTTTCTATCGATCTTGCCGAAAATGTTGGTAAAGGCAAAAAAGCTAATTGCTTTCAGTGACAAAATATCAAAAAAATGTTTGAATTTAAAATCAAAGGCGCACATAACTAAAATAATAAGCCCCCCTGGGTTGATGATAATGATGATGATGATAAGTATTTTACGACCTATTCTCAGACCTACTGAATATACATACAAAATTTGGAGTTTTGTCAGAAACACTGTGACACGAGAATTTTCTATGTTAGAAGATACAAACAATTAAGAACAATTAATAAATGTACCTACTTCAAATTACTCTTTCTCCTGTCTCATTCCAGAGAGCCTCTGTCGAGAAGAATGTACAAGAAAGCTTTTGTTTTTGTTTTTACAATGTACCTATTATCTAGTTTTATTACCATTTTATCCTGATAATAGTAAAAAAAGAACATTTCAACATCTAGTGTAACGAAACAGATCAATAAATTCTATAAAAAAAATACTTTGTTAGAAAATGAAAAGGATGTTATCCGAATAGAATTCTTGAACGCAGAAAAAATATTTTGTAGGTCAACAAAAATGAACTTTCACGTCCAAACTACGTATCTGAATTTTCTAGCAATAACACTATTTTTTTTTGAGATATTACATAGCTAAGGCTATTAAAGATTTAATCAACTTTTTTTTATTGTATTAGTAGTGATTGTATCGAACCCTATATCCTATATCGAAAAGTATAAAGAAAACGTACAATATTATTCATCATCTTCGCAATACATCGTCGAATCCGATAAGCAATTAATTGCTTATCGGACACATCACTTAATGTAT
Source organism: Selenia dentaria (assembly GCA_917880725.1). NCBI lineage: Eukaryota > Metazoa > Arthropoda > Insecta > Lepidoptera > Geometridae > Selenia > Selenia dentaria. The sequence continues at coordinate 9,212,392 of OU862895.1, read as the reverse complement.
CGCAAATTATTTTAATATTTGGAATTGGACCGAGTCTTAAATTGCTACATGGGTGGCAGATATCGACTTGGTAGAAACGAAATATAGCATTTATCCACAAGTATTTATTGTCTTTCAAATAATGTCTTTCAACTTTTTTTCATTAAAATAGTTTACAATAACCGTTATGACTGGCCAATTGGTGGCCAGTTAGTAGCAACGTTGCTTTCTGAGCCACTGCTCCCAGGTTCAATCCCCGGTTATGTCAAACAGTTGTTTGAATGTACATGTCTGTTTGAGCTGTGTCTGGGTGTGTATGGATATACAAGTGTGTATATCAGTCAGTCATCAGGTTACCATAGTACAGGCTCTGACAATATCAGAACCTGAAAACCTTGTGTATATGTGTAATAAATAAATAAATAAACTATTAATAATAATATAATATAATAATAATATTCACCGTGGAAATGCAGCCAGCATTCTGGGCACTTTTCCTTCAACAAATGGTTTAATAAATTTTTAAGTGTCTTTTAATCTTTATATGTACCTAATGTGAAATTATTATACTAAATTGTCTGTATAATATAAATATAAACATCAATAAATAAATATGTATGGATAGAGCCAAATTATATTGTATGTTAGATCAGTTAAGTCTTCTGGGATATTTAGTGTAAAAACAGATACTCGTACCTACTTATACGTCTCTAAATGACCACTAACTACTTTATAACTGAAGAAAACCTGCAGTATCTCTAAGTATTTTTGCAAACATTATTCAAGTCTATTTTAAACTAGTTGCGCTCCGCGGTTTCACCCGCGTGGTGAGGAATGATGAGGATGATGATTCAAAATCAATAGCCTATCTAACCAGGGAAAACGTAGGATTCTAATGGAGAAATATTTTTTCAAATCGGTCCACTATTTTCGGTCCACTATTCAATGCAAACAAACAAATCTTTCCTCTTTATAATATTAATATAGAAAGATTGAAAAATACTTACTATATATTTTACTTACTATATTATATGTGGTCTATAGGTACATTTAGCGAAAGCTAAAACACTAAACGGCTTGTAAGTACATTTTACCTTTTTAACAATCAAATCAGTTTGGGGTGGTAAAAACCGGATCATTCTGGTTTGACGGGTGATTTATGCCAATTAATTTGGGTATATCGCGATCAGTTTGATGTGATAACGTTAGGGAATTAGGGTACCTAATATTATTACCAACCCTCGTCTAGACGTTGACGTGATGATTACTTTTTTCTTTTTGGTATACTTATACTCGTATACTTATACTTATATATCTAAGTGTGTACATAAAACACAGTCTTGCGTCGGGAATATTGTGATGTGTTATTGTGTGTGCCATGCCTCCAGCGACAAAGGAAATCCTACTGTGGGTGCATGAGTGTGTAAACGTCTTGATGTTTTTTTTTCAATCTAGTGAGGTGATACTCCAATCGCAGTTTAAATCAGAGTCCCTTGAAATTGCCAGATCAGTTAAATGTAAATTATTAAGAATTACATTACATATATATATTTACCAAAAAATATTAGTTAAAATATATATGCAGCCAAGAAAACGCTTAGAAAGTATTGGGCCTTGACAGGTGATTTAAGGATACTGCAGTACAAGTACTGTATATTGTCGATCGGGAACTTCGGCAATTCGACGTCGACAGCATCAATTTTCTTAAATAAAAATGTCATATTTGATATGTCGGATCGATGATATCCACAAATCATGTCGACAGAATAGGTTTTATTAATTATAAATGTCATATTGGAAAATATTAATAGTTTAAACCTTTTTATCGGTTTTATATATCGAATTTATCGATCGACAAAGTACCGTACTTGCTTTTCTGACATTGAAACGTGGAGCTGCTTCAAGCTTTTTGCTACTCCTATAAAATTTAATGTAGTGACAGCTCCAATAAACCGGCAAATATAGTATCAATATGCAATCAAGCGTCAGGAAAACGTAAACATGACTTAAACTTTGTTCCTGACATTGTCATTTTGTTTATAATATCTCGATGTCAACATGTTACTTTTTTAGAGCTCCGATGTCATATAGATATGAAACATTGCTCAAGTTACTACTGAATTGATAATTTGTATGGAATAGTCGACCATAGGCGAAGGATCGCCTAGGTGATTTGTTCATGGGTTATCAATGGATATGGACATACTAGAATAAACCATAGATTGCCAGACTTTCTATATAAACATACATATCGTGTAACTATAGCTACGTACTATTTATCATTTGCACATGATAATGGTAATATTCTAAAAGTTGGTGCGATTAAAACACTCCGGAGAGCAATTAATATGTTTATATCGGACAGTCAAATCATTAAAACTTGTAGTTTGCATCGTTATGACTAATGTTTCAGTCAGTTTTGGCTTCTATTTATTTTTCTAATTATTATTTAGGACTTCTTAATTATAAGTGCAAGCTTGAACCTAACGCAATTGTAAACTCGAATCGAATAAATCGATTTGATGTTGGATCCATTCCATCCATTGGAGTTTGAATTCGTTATGATTTGAAGCACAGATATTTAAGTACAATAGATAAAGCAAGTATCACGCTTTGTATTGAAACCAAGCGTGCCGACTTTTCAATGAATTGAATACGTGAATTTACACATAATATAATTTTAAATTATTTACCCGTGATAGCAAATATGTCTTTGCCTTTGGGGGCTCGAAATTTTTGGGCTATTACTGTTAATTATCATTTTATCATATCATCATAGCAATTTAGTTTTCGCGGTCGTACGCCTACAACAGACACGTGCGGAATGAAAGTAGCGCGGCTAACCTTGACGCTTGGTCGGGGTTCGGACACGGGACACGCATTTTCGTTATCTATTTTACATATATATCTGTGGTTGAAGCTTATGTTTTTCTATACGATTAATATTATGTCTTTAGACAGTTTGAAAACAACTGTCACAATTTTTTGCATTCTTTGTTATTCAATCTTTTATCTACAAATTTTAAGTATACGATTATTTTCTGTTATACATTTCACATTGGATAAAAATTCGCTGGATCCTCGTCTATAATTAGTTCCCGAACAATGTACGATTTTGGTGGTGATTGGTACAAATGTATCAATTTAGTTTCAAAGCGTTTATTTCGAACGTGATCTGAATCTCGATCGTGTCAGTTGTACACTGCAACTTAATGCTGTTATTATAGCTTAATTTATATTTGTTGAAATAACATTATTATCTACTCTGGTTGTTTTGGGACATCGAGGTAATGTACCCAAGAGATGAATTGCCTAGCTTTACTTGTTCACTAACGAATAGTAATGCTATATATACATGTACTTATTATACACCCCGCGAACCCTTTAGTTTCAGCTTAGTAATTGGTATATTTCATATCCTTCCCGTATAGAGATTGTAAAAGCGTGGATAAGAGGGGTTGCCTCTACATTATCGATTGTTGAAGTGATTTAAGCTCAGACGTAATAGAGCAAGGATCGGCCACCAAATTAGTTCGCTGGTTTAATCCTCGGGCTTGTGCTTTAAGTGATAACAACATTTTGATTAATTCCACATTATGGTGGCACTTTATATTGCCTGGCTCAATATTTAGCTATAGTGCTCAATCGCTATCATCTATAAAAATAATCTCTAACTCTCTTGGGCATGGCATCACGCTTGAACGGATGGAACAATTTCGCTAATTTCATCCTTACATGGTCGAAATTCCAAAAATACGCACGATGCGCTTCAAATCTTGCTTCATAATGCGTACGGCTGATGTATGGAACAACCTACCAGCGTCTATATTTCTTGACATATACAATCTGGCAGTCTTCAAATACAGAATGAATAGGTACCTTTTAGGCAAGCATGTACCACCATAGACCGCGTCATCACTTTCCATCAGGTGAGACTGTGGTCAAATGCTTGTTAAACAAATTAAAAAAAAAAATGTGTTAATTATTGTCAAGTTTCTTATGCAAGAAAAATGAAGAAACGATGGGAGGTTATGGCGAGACCGAAGGCCGAACCTTCTACGCGAACAAAGTCGCGGGCAGTCTCAAATAGGTATTTGGGTATTTTGTATAGGTAAATTAGATGATCTGCTTGGTTTTACTACTTCTAGCGGATTTAGAGTGTATATTATAGAAAGAATCGTAATTTGTCTATAATCGAATTAATCTAATTTGTAATATAAGGTTGGCATTACAGAACGGCGGTCAGTTGTGTACCACGGCTTTAGGGGAGTAAGATTTACAATTAAATGCCAAAATTACTCCGATCTGTGCTCCAGCTCAATTCTGAAAGACGCGACTGAGTATACTAAGGTTCTGCTTTTTTGGAGGTCGGTAAAAACTGTATGTGATGACAGGGTTATAAAAGAGACACCAACATGTTTTTATTAATTTACTTCCAGATTAAAATATGACAACGGGTTTGGCGTAACACGTATGCTCTGAATTGCTGTGTCGTCGGAAATCAAGTCTTTGGAAAGGTTACCGCTTCTTTCGTATGTTTCCTGGTAAGTCGTACTTTTCTCATTGTTGTTTTATTATAGCATTTTTGCATTTTTGTAACTCGATTATTTGCCATATAAGACCCTTGTTGACCCTAATGTTGGGATACTAGCCTTTATCTTAGGGAAAATATAGTATGGGCCTTAAGCCACCACTAAAGCGACGGCTGGTGATCAACTGAAGAGTCGGAATTTTCAGACCACCTGAAGGGCTCCGAGATTGCTTAAGGACTGGTGTCGTAAGGTGTGGTGACCGGGACCGGCACTCGGTTGAAAATTTTACTAGCGGTCATCCATCCAAGTCGTGACTGGGACAGATTTTAACCTAATTGAACAGTTACGAACGACCAGGTTAGGTTCATTACTAGAATATGCATGCTTATAACGAAATGAAATTACATTAAATTTTACATTAATGCAGGAAATTTGCCATTTTTGGTCGAGTATGATTGAAAAGCCAGTTACCAATTCAAACGTCCTATTGAGGCACAGTTTATTTTGAAATGCATTTGTCAGTATATATACTTTTTGAGAATGTTGCTTTGAAGTAAAGATTGGGGGTTGTCAGAGTTTTTGGTGATTTTATAATGACAAAAGTATTACACGTATTGTAGGTATTTCATTAATTTTAAACATAGTTTTATTATGAAAAAACAATACCACCCTGATAGCGAATTACAAGGGGTATTCACAAATTTTGATTCAAATGCAGCGTTTATCTTAGACGTGTATTTGCATGGCACGTAATGAATGTAATGGAGATTCGTCTAATACACAGATGAGACGCCAGCCGTTTGATTCTCTAAGGAATGCTTCGTCGTTGCAATCGTCTACGAGCTCACCAAATGTCAAATAAGTGATGTTTCCCTTGTTGAATAGGTTGTTTTTCCATTGTCAATTACTATTTCGTGGATGTTGTCAAAGATGTAACGATGTTTTCTCTTACCGTGCGATTCTCTAATGATTCGTAGACGAGCCATCTCGTCATTTGTTTAACGGATGTTGTCAAAGATGCAACTATGTTTGCTCTTAGAGAATCGCATGGCTGAATTGCGATTCAGCAGGCATATAGGATAAGGCAGATCATAAATAATACTTACTAGGTACCTAAACTTGTTACTCAAGCTCAGATGTGAGCGCGGGACACGGTTTTATGTTTACCTAATTACAATACTTCGCTATACCAATAATTAAATATAATACATTATTACCTACTTGGTAATGTATATATTTGAGAACCCTACTGTCTTCTTAGACTTAGATTTAGACAAATCTTACTTACATCATCATCAGGCGCATCAACATAATGCGACTGCAAGTACACTTCACTTCCTGATGCTACCTAATACGAAATATATCTATAATTACCCAGGACCTAGTAACTGGAAAGACAATATTTGAAAACGGTATAATTAACTGATGTGTACTTTGTGAAGTTATTAATTTAAACGTTTAAACGATAATAGTGCTAGATCAACGTTTTCTCAACGGTTTCTTTGTTATTTTTATGTAATGAGGTTATAGTTTCCTGAAAATAATAATTGTAATATAAGGTTACCAAAAATATTTAAAAATAATTGATTGCTTTAATTTTTCAGGTTCGTCCCTCGCTCTATCGAAAAAAGAAACATGTCATACAATCGTCCTCAAATTCAAGAAAAGGTAAGAACAAATCTGTATCTATTATAAAAAAAATCATTCTATGCGAACTTTTGAATACCTACCAAATATAGGAAATTTGAAGCATTTAAATATACCTAGCCCAGCATAGCCACAACTAAGTTAATTTGCTGGGAAGAGAGCCTTCGTCAGGGAGATGAGTGTGGGTCATAGTGGATAATCCAACTAATCGTACAGTCTCACCAGATTTAAAATAAGATAAGTAATAAATATAATTAATTAATTAAGTATACAAATTGTATACTTTATAAATATTACCCAATTTGAGCTTACCCAATTGGGTACCAATATAAAATTAATCGCCATCGAAAAAACTGTCATTACATTTCATCACCTTGACGGTCATCGAGCACGTCTAGTGTATCTAGCTGTCAAAAGGATATTGTGATTTTGACTTAGAAACTGACACACACTTTGACAGAACTGTCATCATTACGATCTTGACGTAGGCGGAGGTCTTATTATTTAGTCTATGTTGTGCCCAAGAACATTTATTTTGCTTTTTCACCCGCGTGGTGATGGATGATGATGATGATGACGATGAAAGGTATCTTATGTGTTAATCCAGCCCCTCATCTACCTCCACAACAAATTTCATCAAAAATTCGCCCCACCGTTTGACCGTTAAAGAGTAGCAAAGATCCACACATTCATACATCCATACTTAAAAATTTTTGGTGTTTATAATGTTAAGTAGGGGTACTCACGGTAGTCACAAATTTTAATGATATTGCTTAAAAAGCAGCCCTATGATACATGACACATGGTCGTAGTTCGACCATTCTTATATCTCATTTTTTCACAATTAATAAAATACAACGCTTAAGTAAGTCAAGACATGTCCCGAAAAATAATTTAAAACGGTTGATCAATACTGATTACAAAAAGTATTAATTTAGTTTGCGGTCGTAAAAAAATCGATACCTCGAAGATACCATACCGCGCTGAGTTACGTGTTTGAATGGTCATTGCGAATAACGCCTTTGGACTGTTTACATAATATATATGTATTTCGAACTCACCCGTAGTTTCTCACTTTTTCCAATGTCGTAGTCTTTTATCATCATCTCAGCCGTAGGACGTCCACTGCTGAACATATGCCTCCCCCATCATAGTCTTTGAAACTAATAATACAACTTTCTCATTTCCAGGTTTACCAGTACGTGCTTCGACCAGTAAAACCACTCCAGCAAAATCAGTAAGAAAATGGTCGTACATCATCCGAAAATCAGTGCAGTGGCATCAGAAAATGTGTAAGCATTTCCGTTGATTGCTTCACCGGAGCTTTGCAATGCTTGCGCGCTCGAAACGATAGGTTACAATGCTTAAATAATACGATAGTTTCGTATCGAAAGGTCGATATCTATACAGATAAATAAAATTGAAATGTCTGTTTGAAATTCCAAATTAACAGCGTTTCACTAAATGCATAAGAAAGTATATAAGTACGGTACTACAATAAAAATATTTTTTGTCTGTTTGTTCCGGCTAATCTTTAAAACGGCTAAACCGATTTTAACGGGACTTTCACTGGCAGATAGCTGATGTTATAACTTAAGCTACTTTTATTTTTGAAATATAATTAAATAAAAAACTCTAAGAAATAGATATCAAACTCTGTCTCTCTGTATGTTTATCACGACTAAACGGCTGAACGGAAAATTTGACAAGGTCTTAGATTATATCCCGGGGAAGCACATATAATACTTTTCATCATCATCATCATCATCATCATCATCATCATGATACATCATCATAAGGGTGAAACCGCGGGGCGCAGCTTGTATACAATATAAAATTTGAAAAATTTCTAACCGACGTCCATTCTATTATTAATTAATTATCCACTCAAAATTTTAAGACCTTATGTTGGCGATATATTAGTATTACTATCTAACAAAAAATCTAATGGTCAGATCTTAATTATCAAATTTAATGGGGCCACATTAGGAGCACTACCACTCAAATAAAAATATTATCAAATCTGGTTCACTTACTAAAAATTATACATCAAAAACCTTCGTATTTTTTGTAAAAGTAGTCAAATCTAAAACCTCCTCCTTTTTAGAAGACATCTACACTTTCTTCTTCTATTCTTCTATTATAAAGAGGAAAGATTTGTTTGTTTGGTTGAATTGAATAAGCTCCGAAACTAATGGACCGATTAGAAAAATTATTTCACAATTAGCTAAAACTATATATTTTGATTTATCCTCATCATCATCCATCACCTTACGGGTGAAACCGCGGAGCACAGCTTGTTTTAATTGGTTGTCAGTTAAGTAAAATATAGATCTCGTAGGTACATGGTCACAATTTTGTTATATGTTACTTTAATTAATGAGATTTAAAAGTCAGTTAGTGAAGTGAGATAAGGATTAGTTGGACATTTTTACAAAATACCGTCTTGATGGGCACCACAGCAGTTCTAGATCACTATCTACAGTACTATTTCCAAGCAGTAGTGTACATTATTACATTAAATACGTTTGTTATAAACACATGTATTGCGAACGGGATGTAAATGAAGTAACTTTGATATTCAGACCTCTGCGACGAATGTGGAATGAACAGACGTGGCACTTAACATTAGGCATCAGCTTGCCCAACATGTCACATTAATTATAAAAATGTTTTTAAGATCTTTTATTAATATATACATTGACCAATAAAGCAATTAAAGCTAACAGTCATAATTTATATTACAGTCACTAATACCTTGTAATGACTCTTTCAGACCAATAATAAAAATAATAAGAATGAGTATGTTACGTTAGGTAGGCAGTGTTTAATATAAAAATAAACATATTGAAATTACTTTGAAAAATAGTATTACCTACTAATTTCTTCCTATTTAGTTCAATTAGTAGAAGTCATACCTATTCGTTTTGTTAACAAACTTACTCGAAAGATTATGGATACTCACGAATAAATCAAAGATAATTATAGAAAAAAGAAATAAAAATTATGTTTATCTAATATTAATAAAGAAAATGTAAACGTAAATTGTTGTTTTATTTCACCTATATAGTTACTAATATCATGCTACTAAAAGCTTACATAATGCTTCGCTTCAAGCTTTTTACTCAACAATACTCTACAGGTAGTATTAGTCATAAGTACTTACATAATTTAACTACAAAAAGTAAAAAAAAACACTACAAAAATATCCTCATTTATTTACAATTACATATCTATAATGACTATTTAATATGGAGTCATTAATGACTTTTTAATATATAGTCATTATAGTGCTCTAAATATATTTCTATATATTGTGTATTAGAAAATTTACAAAACAGTAATTTATGTTGAAAGAAAAGTTACTTAATATGAAAAAAATCTGCATATTACAATAAAACTAATTCACTTAAACAAATTAATACATGAAGAAGTATTTTAGCTTTGTATGTATGTATGCATTTGTAACTTCTCATCAACGTTCTACGTTTATTATTACCTACTAAAACTTATAAACTTTAAGTTTTGCAATCAAGCAAAAATATTTATTTTTGTGTTATAAACCTACGCGCTATAAATGCGATAGTTGTTTTACGTCAGTTTATTTCAATTTAAATTCTTAACGGATCAATGTTAAAAATGTAAAAGTGAGTTTGTTTCTTTGTTACACTTTCACGCCTAAACGGCTAAACGGGTGTCAATGGAATTTGGCAACGGGATAGATTATTTTGCGGGGAAGGACATAGGATACTTTTTTATCATTATAAACCAACACAAGGATGAAACTGCAGGATGCAACTAGTATAAAATAAATTAGATATTTATTAATATACTTAAACCTAGTCTAAATCATCATCACTATTATCACACAGATGGAACTTCGGATCACAGCTAATTAAAAATAAATTATTTTGTAGGTATTAATAATGTTTAAACCGTCCGTGTTGATCTTGAAGTATAGTATAATTTATCCAAGTTATTTTGCGGGGAAGGACATAGGATACTTTTTTATCATTATAAACCAACACAAGGATGAAACTGCAGGATGCAACTAGTATAAAATAAATTAGATATTTATTAATATACTTAAACCTAGTCTAAATCATCATCACTATTATCACACAGATGGAACTTCGGATCACAGCTAATTAAAAATAAATTATTTTGTAGGTATTAATAACGTTTAAACCGTCCGTGTTGATCTTGAAGTATAGTATAATTTATCCAAGTCGATTTTGACTACAGAGAGTTATTCGTTACTGTCAATCCATATTATTATTAAAATAAGCAACGTCATTACGTATAGAATACTGCATAAATCTAAAGCACCAAGCCCTCACTGCAGAACCAGCAACAGAAGCGCCACCGAGTAACTTTTTCCGAAACTAGATCGCGCGCGGGAAAAAAATTGCGCCAGTAACGTCATCTCGTAGCCGCCGCCAGAATTTTTCCAACCTCCGGTCATAACACTCGGCCACGTGCATTTGTTTTGGTTGGCTTTTTTCTGAAAAAAGATCGCATACATACCGGCTCACCTCGCCAGCGTCGTAGGTGCGCCAAGCAAAATGGTCGTCATTTTTTTCTTCTCTTTTCAGCCATCTGTCCGTCCTTTTCGGTCAAAAATGCGATCGTTATTTCTGTTCCGGTGCGACTGTGTGCGTCTAGCGGCCGAGGCTTAAGATATACGCCATGATTTTGCCGTTCTAGATGCAGTTCTAAAGCTTTCCAATTAGGACTGTTTTGGAATGTATTTGAAACAGTCTTACGTCTAATGGTGGACGAAGAAAAAATAGAAATATAGGAGGCACAGCGTGTACGATAAAGAGAGCGGGAGTCGTTAACGATTCTGCGCCGGAAAGTTGCGCAGATTGCGTTTTTGGTGCTTTTTTTGGGGGCATCGCCTCACACCAGCGGGTGTTTTTTATGGCTATCTTTTTCTAGCGTGCGTTCTCGCTCCTTGATGGCTTGCGTGTGGACAGGGGGTAGGTTTGTTAGTGTGGGTATTCGACGGGGGCAAGCACCTAGTGCTAGATTTTTGCGTGCAACTTCCTAGATAGTTGATCGCGTATATGCGGGGTACATAATGAGTTGTCACAGCTATGTGCTGGCATAAATAGTGTTGCGACAAAGCGTATGTACGTGTGTTGCCGCTGATTAATCATGGGTCTTTCATAATTCCGCAGGCGTGCGGCCTACAATACTGTTATATCTTTTAACTAGATTGAAAATCCATTTAGTTTACCTGCGCTGCTCTGTTTACGACGGCTGGTTCATTGATGTATTATCTGCTATTTAAAATTATAATTAAGTATGAGTTTTAAATAAAAAGTCCCTATAAAGTTTATATAAACTTTTCACCTTCAATAAGCAATGCAAAGGAGTACCTAAATCTCTTTCTGAACGTCAGTAAAGATTTGAGGCAGAATGTACTAAACATGTTTATATATATTATATGTAGCTATGTATAGGCATATTATAGGCAGCGTTCCGGAAACTTCGCGAAGTCTTCTCGTCAAAAATACCTCAGTGCCTCAAGACAAGAGTCTTCGACCAATGTGTGTTACCAGTGATGACTTATGGCACTGAAACGTGGTCTCTTACTATGGGCCTCATAGATAAGCTCAAAGTCGCACAACGAGCTATGGAGAGGGCTATGCTCGGGGTTTCTCTACGTGATCGAATCAGAAATGAGGAGATCCGTAGAAGAACGAAAGTCACCGACATAGCTCAGAAGATTAGCCAGTTGAAGTGGCAGTGGGCAGGGCACATAGCACGCAGAACAGATGGCCGATGGGGCCGAAAGGTTCTGGAGTGGAGACCACGTACCGGCAAGCGCAGCGTAGGTCGTCCACCGACACGGTGGACAGACGACCTGAGAAAGGTCGCAGGACGACGTTGGATGCAGGCCGCTTCCAACCGGTCCTTTTGGAAAATCATGGGGGAGGCCTATGTTCAGCAGTGGACGTCCTACGGCTGAGATGATGGGATGATGATGATGATGTATAACGTTTCAGTGGGCGTATGAGCATCTGGTCATAATATGTGGCATTTCTAACTAAACAAAACGAATGGTCATGGCGTTGTAATATGAATCATAAGAAGTAATAGAAGTATTGTTCATGATTGGCAAAACGAGTTTAGTATACCTGTAATTTTTTTACAACATCCACTTAAGTTCTTCAGGTCCAAACTAGGAAGAGTTGGTACCATGGTAGGTAACCTGATGACTGATATACATACTTATATACATAAACACACCCAGACACAGGTCAAATAGACATGCTCATGCGCACAAATGTTTGACCTTTTCGAGGATCGAACCCGGGACTAGCGGCTCAGAAGGCAGAGGTGCTACTAACTGCGCCAACCAGCCTGTCAACAAACTTTGACACAACGAAGCAGTTATTTTACTTAAATGTGATGCTTCGATGTAATATGAACTTACCTATATGCAATAATGTATTATTAATTAAATAAATACATATTAATTACTCATCATAAGTATAGTACCAGAATCAGTTCACTATGGTCAACGATGTTAACTTTCATACAGCAGGTAGTGGGTTCGATTCCCATATAAGGAAAAATAGTTGTGCAACTAATAAAAAAACGGTCATATATGTATATCAGGAACAACATTTATGTTCCTAATTATGGTTGCTGTGAAAACAAAAACGCGTCTTTGTTTCCCAAGCTAGAAATCTAAATTTCTATGATTTTTAAAACCTGCTTAGTGAGAGGAAACTTTGCAATTTTACAAAAAAAATGCATATCTTCGGACAGGAATCGAACTCGCGTCTACCAACAATCCGTGTCAGTGGCTATAACCTCTAGGCCACCGAGCGATCAGTCCGAGCATCAAATTTAATTCTCTAGTTGATTTTAACTGTCGTGTAGGGACGGAGCGATATCTACCAGCGCTGATTGTTTACAATCAGCATTATGCTGAGTTGGGATCGATTTTGTGACAAAATTATAGGTGTGTTACTGTCTTTAGTCTTAATTACCTGCTGTCCTGATCTTATTCATTTGTACACCTGTATTTTGACACAAATAAACATTTCTGTATTTCTGTATTTCTGTATCTATTGAATAGCTTGAAAAGCGTTCGAGGAACTGTATTTTATAACCATACAAAAACGGACGAGTTGCATTTTCGTGTGTATGTATTTTTTTTGTTTATGTTAGCTGATTTTTTTTCATTTGAGGACCAATTCTCATAATTTCTCTTTTTTTGTTTGCTAGAGTATACTTCCGAGGTAGTCCCATTTAAATCAAATCATCGAAATCAAAAATCATCAAATTTGGTCAATAACTTTTTGAGTTACACTCCAAAAACTGAAAAGTATAACGCCTATCTTGATGAAATCATCATTGACGGTGAATGACAATCGATCCCGTTAGCCACTAAAAATGTTGAAAATGTTGAATATATTGAAAATATATAAATGGAACCGACTTCTACACTAAAAAGTGTGAAATAACTTGTCAAAGTCGGTACCATGTCCATAGTATAGTATAATTATAAGTACTTTCGAATTATCATGGTATCGATTTTAACAAGTTATTTCGCACTTTTTTGTTTTGAAGTCGGTTCCATTTTTTGGCAAAAAAATCTCTCTAAAATTGCAAAATTAGTAATCCTAATCAACTATAAATTACTTTATGAGATTATGTAATTTATAACAAAGAAATGAAAATGGAATAATAATTCTCAATACTGAACCTAACAATGTTTGTGCTTTGAGATTTTTCTTTATTCTTAATTAATTTATGAATTTTTTTCACAATATTCGTTGTTTATTATTTTCACCCCCTATTATTACGTATATTGCGAGAACAACTTGCTACAGTGGGGTTACTAAAGCTATTAGGTAAAATAACCAAACCTCTATGTTTAAACCCACAGATATATATGTACAATATAAAACGCAAGTATCAGTAGTATTGAAACCAAGCGTGCCGACTTTTCAATGACCTGAATTACGAGAATTTACGCATAATAAAATTATCAAATAACTTACCTGTATATGGTATGGGTGTGATAGGAAATATGTCCTTGCCTTTGGGAGGTCGAAATTTTTGGGTTAATTTAATTATCACGCAATTTAGTCTTCGTGGCCGTCTGACTGCTACAACAGACGGGCGCAGACTGTAGGTAGCGGCGACCAACCTTGACGCTTAGTCAGGGTTCGGACACGGGTGTATACACGCTTTTGCGTTATCTATTGTACATATATGTATCTGTGTTTTGAAGGTATGTTGTAGGTAGATAATATATTTTTGTAGTTGCCATTATAAATATTTTCAATATAGGTATAGTGTTAAGATCTAGAGAGAAAATGGGGACATATATGTATGTATGGTCAAGACACCAGAGACTAGGTACCTACTAATTTGATGTTTCCTCTAAAAAATGTGTACTATTATGTATTCTGTGGTAAAACACACAGAAATACGTAAAAGTACTTTATTAGTATATTTTGCGGGTTTGGATCCCGTCCGAGGATGTGAATTTTCCTCTAAAAGTTGTAATGCTTGGTCTCGCTAAGCAGGTGTTAAAGCTTTCAATTATAAACAATTTTCTTGTCAAAAATATAATGTACCTATGTAAATATTACTTGGTCATATTTCTATGTTATATGACCAAAATACGTCACATAAATTTCTATAATAATTTATTTATTTTGGCTCAAATAAATAAATTAAGGAATGCGAAATCACACAAAACTACCGCTGTTTCCTCGTGGTCGATAGATACTACGAGTAACACCAATTAAGGGTTAAGTCATCAAGGTCCTGTCCTTCATCAACTCCTGCATGTGAACCCCGAGTGGTATCAATCAGGCTCCAATTCCATACTAAGTGGTAGGTACTGGAACCACTGGAAGGTACACAGTATTAAATAACGTGCATGGAAGTGCATAATTTGCGAGCACTAGGTACTATGTTATTGCGGCACGGCAGGTGATGTAAATTCAATTCCTGGGTGAATGGAATTAAACAACTATGTCTCATGATGAGTTCAGCGCAGTGCCACACAGAACTTCTTCCTTAATCGTTCCCATATTACTGAGGATCGTGTCGTTGCTGTTGCCGTTTCATCAGTGATTAGTTTATAATAGTCCTGCGTTAGAATGGGCTCTACAGTAATTTGATATTAGCAATTATTTTGTGAACTATTTCACAAAAAAATGGTTCCAACGAGATATTTACAGTCCAATGATTTTTTCTCATGGAATGCAACACACGGTATCTAATATATTATAGCTATAACTATTAGTTAAGTAAACAATTTGCAAGTTACATTTGAACAAATATAAGCTTATGTCTCAATACAATAACATTTCACTAATTTTATTTAAAACAATCTATTCTAAAAAAAGGTGTCACTATTTAGATTCCTATAAGTATATTATATTTTAATATTCGGTTTCTCAGTGATTGATAATTTACAATATAAAATAATTAAAAGTATCAAACAACTGCTACAAGAGAGTGCTCCGTTATATTCGAAGCATCTACATCTGGTGATTTCTACGAACTTATAAGTAGTAATATCGTAACATCCCTACAACGAACGGCTACGACAAGCTTAGTAGCATTTCCCGCGCAAAGGATGTTCTTGCTTGACAGCGCCATCTATCACAAGTCATAGAACTAGATGACCTGCCATATCGAATACCTCGAATAACGAACCAAATGAAATTATTTTATGTAATGCCTAATGTTTATTACACATGATATATAGTAATAAATATTTCGAGTTTGTTGTACACAAGTTTCGAAGAAAGGAGTAAAAACACTACAATTATTAAGGATTGCGAACAGTGACATCTAGCAATGAGTGGCGTAACCACAAAGTTTTCTAGTGAAGTTGGGTTTGTTAGAGTTATTTTTCACCGTCTGCGTCTGTGACAAAATAAAAAGGATGGCTTGTGGCTTCGGAATGTGTTTCATTGCTTTACTCTAGTTATTTTTATCGGGACAGATTTTCAATTGGACACTACAAAACTTAAAGTTTAGGTTTTGGGTGGTATGTAATGTAACTATGTAAGTTTTTGTTTCTATCTGAAAAGATATTTCTTGAGGTTTAGTCTGAACGTCAATAAATTAACCTATTGCTTGATATAAATGTTCGTTTTATGTCTTTGTTATTCTACAAGAAAATAGCAATTCACTTTAAAAAAATACTTTATAAATATTTCACAACACGTACTGCCACCATACCTACCTTTTTCCACTACTAAGAAGTAATATTCGCATTACTGTGTTCCCGTTTGATGAGTGTGCTTGACAGTGAAATTACAGGCATATGAGATTTAGCAACTCTCAGAGTGATGGTCGCAGCGCAGGTTTACTTAAAAGTTACGTTAACGCTGTTATAGGCAGAGGTTATCCCTTAACATCATGTGGGTCTTGTTGGATATATTTTGAGTCCTGAGGTATTGAATGTGAATGAAAGTCTTGAATAACTCACTTGATATTTATATTGTTCTTTACACACAGTTTTTCTTTCACAGCACAGAAATTACGATTTTAATTTATTTATTTTGTACGGACACATGTAGCTTGTTGACCGATTCGAGCGAGAGAGCGAGACAGTTGTTTTACTATACAAATTTAATATGGCAATATTAAACAAGCCTTGTGCTTGTTTCGTAAACCGAATGACGTAAAAAGAACTATAAATTACATGAATTACTTGATAACATCTTCTATAAGTAGGTAATTAATGAGAAGCGAGGAAACGAGAGGGTTCGTTTGTTCCAGCTAATCTCCGTAGTTTTTTTCTGGCAGGACTTTTACTGAAGAAGGAGGAAAAAGTAACTTAAGTTTTATTTTATGATTGACTGCTATCCAATGTACGGTTGTTATATATCCCGTAGACCAGGCGAGCGAAGTACCGGGATACAAACCACAAAAATATTAAATATACAATTATGAATAATTGTTGGACTTAACTTTTAAAGATTCACGTTAATCACAGCGAAAAAAAGGCCTTTCTCACAAAAGCCAAAACATATCGCTATCTATGGACTAAATTATAGAATCATGAAGAGAATACATTACTTTTAAATATGGCACCAGCAATAAGCTAAGACCCGGTAGTATTTATTTTAAATATTACAACTGCAAGGTAAGGTAACTAAAATCTTAACAAATTCATTATTTACAACATCTACCTCTGTTACTTGTTAGGAAAATTTTCTACATACCCTCATACCTACATATACGTGGGCTGTTCCAAAAATAGTTAGTGAAATGAAAAATATATATTGTACACATTATATGTGGTAAACAATTAGGTACTTGAATTAAAAAAACAATTGCGTATCTCTCTTCGGTCGTTCCCTCATGACTGAGGATCGTCACGGCAGCACTTTGGCTCTGACGAACTGTCTCCATCGGCTCCGGTCTGTGGCCATTTCCACCGTGGCGTAAAAGCGGGACATTGGTGTTTCTTTCAGTTGGTCAGACCACCTGGCCGGAGACCAGCCTCGTGAACGTTTCCCTTCCACGTTTCCCACCACAATGAGCTTTCCCAAGCTGCTGTCGCCACGTCTGGCGAAGTGGCCAAAATAGCTCATTATACGACGATGACATACGGTTGACGACATGACGACGATGTCAATCGGGCCTTCATTTTTAATTGAGACATTCGTGCGTATGGCTGTCCATGGTATTCGTAGCATCCTCTCCAGCACCACGTCTCAAAAGCGTCAATTCTCTGCCTTTCTCGAGCTAAAATGGTTCATGTCTCCACTCCGTAAAGGAAAATAGGGAAGACCACTGAGTCATCAGGTAATGAAAAATAATAATAAATATTAATAATAATAGTAAAAAATATTATACTAGGTATTAGTTATGTTTGGGCGCATGTGTGTGTGTGTGTTTGTCGGTGTCATTTACTTGTTTGTCTGAGTAGGACCCATATCATCACTATCTAAAATCAGTAGTCATCATATTATCCGTAGGATGTCCACTGCTGAACAAACGCCTCCCCTATAATTTTCTAAAAGGACCGGTTGGAAGCGGCCTGCATCCAACGTCGTCCTGCGACCTTTATCAGGTCGTCTGTCCACCGTCTCGGTGAACGACCTACGCTGCGGTTGGCGGTCCGTGGTCCCTATTCCAGAACCTTCCGGCCCCATTGGCCATCTGTTCTGCGTGCTATGTGCCCTGCCCACTGCCAGTGCCACTTAGCCCAGAAGGTTAGCCAGTTAGGCTAATCTTCTGGGCTATGTCGGTAACATTCGTTCTTCTACGGATCTCCTCATTTCTGATTCGATCACGTAGAGAAACCTCATCACTGGTAACACACATTGGTCGAAGACTCTTGTCTTGAGGCACTGAGGTATTTTAGACGAGAAGACTTCGCAAAATTTCCGGTACGCTGCCCAGCCGAGTTGGATTTGACGATTGACCTTTTTCTCGAATTTGGATCTACCTGGTTTGACTGTCTGTCCCAGGTAGATGTATTCGTCAACAACATCGAGAACTGAGTTCCCAACTGGTATTGGGGTAGGCACAACATGGGCATTAGGCATAATTTTCGTCTTGTCCATGTTCATCTTAAGTCCTACCCGTTGGAAAACTCGACGGAGGCCTTCAAGCATTGTACTGAAGTCTTCCATGGATTCTGCCATGAAAGATTCACGGGGACCCATTTCGTATAGGTATAATAGCTCGAATAGCACGTTTCTGAAGGATAAAGAGGTCTCTATATCAGCCGCTGAACCCCATAGCATGTCCATTACGAGTTTATCTCCATCAAGCGTAACGTTGGGCTCCAAATATGGAACAGTAGGCAAAGAAAACTTCAAATATTTTGTCTTTTTTTAATTCAAAAGTAAATTATTAGTTGAGAACCATTTAGAGATACTAGATAGAGCGTTGTTTACTTGAATTAGTGTGCTATCTTTCCTATCTACTTTAAAAATCAGTGATGTGTCATCCGCAAATAAAACAATATCACAAAGATCCTTGGCCATAAGTGGCAAGTCGTTAATACAAAGGCCCTAAAATGGACCCTTGTGGAACACCCATTTTAATTATAGATCCTGAAGATGTTACACCATTTATGCCAACCTTTTGCATCCTGTCAGATATATATGACTCGATGACATCAAGCGCAGCTCCACGAATACCATAATAGAAAAGCTTTCGAATCCGTATACGGTGTTCCACACAATCAAATGCTTTAGAGAAATCACAAAAAACACCTATAGCATCATGTGAGCTCTCCCAAGCCTTTAATACATACGTAATTAACTTCACACCGGCATCCGTAGTTGATCTTGTTTTCGTGAAGCCGAACTGATTTTCGTGCAGTATTGAATGCTCGTTGAAGTGTGCCAAAAGTTGTTTGAGCATATTTTTTTCAAAGATCTTACTCAAAATTGGTAGTATAGATACTGGTCTATAATTTGAGGAGTCTGTTTTCTCTCCAGCCTTAAAAATTGGAGTGATTCTACTATATTTCATTAAACTAGGAAGGGTACCTCTATCTATACAAATATTAAATAAGCAGGCCAAAATAGGACCCATAAAACTAATAATTGGCTCTACAATTTTTACTGACATTCCCCGTTAGTCTTCAGTATTCTTTATATTTAAACTTTTAAATGTTTTTATATTTTCGACAGTTGAAGTATATTCAAAAGAAAAACTGGGTACTTTGTTCGTGAAATTCGCTTTCTGCTGCATTCGGGCAAGAATTCAGTGACTTGGTGACTTCTTGAGGTAAATTAGAGAAGAAATTATCAAAAGTATTTGCTACATTTATTGGTTCTGAGACAGCCTGATTGTTAATTACAAGGACACATGCAGTGTCTTTTGTTTTATTTTTGCCATTCTCAGTATTTATAGTCTTCCAAACTGTTTATATTTTGTTATTCGATTTCCGAATTTTATCTCTAATAAACAAAATAAAAAGGACATGACACTCCCGCCGGGTATAGGCGGGAGAGTGAGTGCCTAGGTGTCCCTACTGTGTGCCCTCTGCCACTCTTATTGTGCAGAGGGATGTGTGCCTGAACGCGAGGCCCTAGCTGCTCCGGGGGCGAGGTGAGAAGACCGAGTAAACCCATACACGCACGCAATACAGCACGCATACAAACAGTCTTAAATAATATAACTCATACATGGTATCTCTACTTTTTCGAATACCTCGAGTAGCCCAGTCACCAAAAACCAACTTCCCACTTGTACACATTTTAACCTTTGGACAAACTTCATTGATCTCAGTACTAACTAAAGATAATAATCTATAATAATAATCGTTAGGGTCCTCTTCCGAAAGATTCGCGATTCGTGAAGATTCAATATTTTGCTGAAGCTTTCCGAGCCTACTAGTTGTTAACGGCCTATGTTCGATTATCATCTTTTTCATGTTTTTATTGCCATTAAATTTTATCGCAAGTCCCTTGTGATCAGACCTAACACCAGTCATAATTATAGTTTCCTTAGCCTTACAATTTGAATAAATATTGTCTATGCAGGTAGCTGAATGGTCAGTTATTCTAGTGGGCTCAAAGAATAAATAATTCAAATGGAATAATTTAAACAGTGCAATTAGGTTTGTTTTATCTGATGAATATGTTAATAGATCGATGTTGAAGTCACCACAGATATAGATTTGTTAGTTACATTTAGAGATTTTCTTTAAAATTGATTCCATTGTATCCATAAAATAATGAAAATTTGATTTATTCTCTTTACCATATGGTGGTCGATATACACACAACACTAGATGCTTTTCCACCTCTACACAAGCTACCTCACAGACACGTTCTATCGCACATCCGACTAAGTCATGCTTTCGTTTTCTTTCCAAACTACGCATAAAAGTTCAGATAAAAAATACTACTCTTGAATAGTTTGATCAACTAAAAGCAAATTTATACCGGTGGAGTGTATTGGACCTGATAAAATTAGTTACTAACAAGAGGTATAAAAATGTGTTTACTCTTGGTGTATGCGCGCCATGGCTTAGCACTTTTTGTACGTACACATGGTGTAATATCTATATCATTAACATTTAAGAAAACAAACATTCGTAAAAAGTTTACTAGCTAAGTTAATAATACTGATCGCGCTAGTTACGAATCGTCACAGCTAGGTCTTTTTAGAGATACGACAACGTGTCGTTTTATCGCCCGCGCAAAAAAATATGTCAACTTGCAAGTGGAAGTAACAACAAATAATAACATATTTATAGAGCGCTACACACTTCCTCATACTTAAGGAGGTTACATTTGGTAAGTACTTTCAAGCGGGTTTCCAACAAATAATATGGCTTAATTTTATATATGACACCTAAGTAACTAAAGTATAGTTACTTTAGTGATGCCTTTACTTGGAGAATAGGACCTGATGCTGAAACGGGAAACAGGTAGCAGAACTATGTTATAGCTTTGCTTATAAAAGACACACCTTTTTCTCTAGCTGGTCACCATTACCAGCTGAAGCCGGAAACTAGTACACGTATTAATACACGTATTTGGGTTCGTATTAAAAGTCGTCACGGTGCTTTTCTCTCACGCTGGTGTCCAGGACCTGATGCTGGAGCCGGAAACTAGTAGCAGGAACTACGTCTACGTACGATGTAACACACAATATCTTACATTCTATCATACAGCTGTATACTACTGAACTAATAATATAATGATGAACTATATATTACACCATTATATAGGTATATCTTTCACTATATAATTTATACTGGTCGAGATACACCTAGACAAAAAGTCAAACACAATTAAAACTTACAAAACAATATGAATTCAAACTATTTGAGTCAACTATTCGAATTGCTCACCCAACTCAAATAGTTTGGTGAGCTCGGTGACCTATTCCAGTCACTGAGCACACCCACCTAACCAATCATCTCACCTAGTTTGGTGAGCTAGGCGACCGAGTCCAGTCATCGAGCTCACCCCACCCACCAATCACCTCACCTAGTAAGTTCAAAAACTACAAAAATATGAATTTTAATACAAATGAAATATTATGGACACATACCTATTCCTAGCACAATTGCTCTAATCTTTAATAATTATATGCGATTCGTTTTCTCTTCCAATCCAATCCAATAAAGTGCAAAATCAAGAAATATGGAGCGGCTATCGTAATCATTAATTATGTTTTTTAGGTTTTCAATTGTCGGTGCGGTGTCGATTCTGGGCTTGCAATCGAACCTTTGCAAATCAAGGTTCTGGCAATTAGTAAGTAGATATTAGACTGTTTGGTTTTCGACATTGTCACAAGAACAGAGTGGAGAACCTGCCAGTTCAAACCTATGTAAGTATGATTTATTGCTACCATGGCCAGTAAACAGTTGAGCCAACAGATTATTAATTTTCATCTTCTCCGTTATTTTGTACATGATTGTCAGGGAAGATAAGTTTGATGGTGGTAGTAGTTTCATAATATAGAATCTACGAATAATATAGAGTGGAGTCAAGTTCATCCGCAGAGGGCGGATGAACTTGGAAATGAGTCAGATGCAATGAGTATCCAGCAAAAAGCTACCGTTCCCAAAAGGTCTTGGATGGTGGAAACCAGTTGCTGTATTTCAACAGCGATAGGATGTAGTTATGCAGGATTCCGCGATACTCAAGTGCAGATCTAGATAGCTCTTTTTCACAAGCTGTAATGCTTTGAGTATAGCTGCCATCTCCGTCTGGAAAACGCTGCAGTAACTTTCAAGTTTAAAAAATAAACTGCTCTGCTCTCAGTTTCTTCTTTACAGCAGGTGACAGCTTATTGTAAATTTTACTTCCATCAGTGTACATCTGTGGTGAGTCATTTTGAGTGCCGTAATATCTTCTGACTGTTAATAAATGAATATGTGATGGATTGTATTCTCATAAAGTATTTGACATCGGTGAGCTCGTCGACGAGTGCAACGACGAATCAATCATAGACTAAAATAAATACTAGGAATCAATAGAGAATCGCACGGCAGGACAGTGAAGTTACTTGCTAACATTAATGTAGGCTAACTATATTGCATGAAATTTCTTTAGTTTATTTCCGGATTACAAAAACAAGGCGCTATCGATTTCAGTCACTTTGAATTATCTATCCGCAATAAAAAAGATAACGATAAACATAGATAAACATGTTGTGCAATATAAAGAATATAAAAATATGTACCGCATTTTACATGCTTACATTATAGTAGCACATATATACACAATTTAGCCTCGTCTATACAACGTAAAATCAATTTAAGCACATTATAAATAGGTTACAATTTCATAATGCATGCATTCATAGACACCCTCGTCTATTCATAGATAAATAGGGTAACTTTACGGTTTAAAGGGGATTTATATAGTGTGTGAATATTTACATAATTTATTCAAAATGTTTATCATCTGATTGGTTACGTTATATGCTACTAACATTTAAACATTATATCCTTGCCACCTTCTCGTAGACCAAAGAATCTTCACGGTTTTTAGGTAGACTAAAATAAAGTCATCAATGATTTAAAACTTTGAACAAACATTTTTTTTATAACTATTATTTCTACACTATGTTTGTTACCTCATAACTTTCGACTAGGTGAACCGATTCTCATAATTCTTTTTTTTTTGTTTAAAAGCTGGTGCTTCCCGTGTGGTCCCATTTTCGCAAATTCGGTACAGTAGTTTTTGAGTTACACTCCAATAACTGAATAGAATGGAAGTCAGTTTAAAATTTTTCAAATTGTTACTTGTTTACATTAGTACTTTTATTAGAAGATTTGAACATTATTTGCATTATCGTGCGTATCAAGCACTTCAAGTCTTGCCCAGGATAAAATCGTATCATAATACTAAAATGAGTCCATAATATTTTTAAATATTATTATATATATAAATTTTTGTTTACCATTTACTTATTATGTAGCAGTACCTATATATATAATATTATCAAATCCACTGGAATTTGCCAAGGCCACGGGATTCAAGAGCAGAGCTTCCACGCGTTGTCCCTAGTCTTAATAGCCTGTCCTATTTTATTCTGTTAAATAGAGATGGATATTTAACAGATTTGATACCACGACAGCTTAAAAAGTGGTACTAGGTATGTTCAGGGTATACAATGATCAGTTTGATTTCGATACAAGACCTTTTAATTAATTGGGTTTTATGATATAGCGCTCTTTAATTATAATCATCTGTGATATTGTAAGTACAATCATCATGCATGCATATTCAAACATATTTATTGTATTCATTATATCTATTATACATAGGTATTACATATTGAATTCACATTAAACAAAAGTAAGTGCTTGGATATTCATATAACTTTGTTCCAGAGCATATGACTTTTTGAAAAAGCTTTACGGGAGTCTAAAACAAATGTTTGTTACTTAGAATTTATATTGGAAGTGCAAGGTTGGATGTGTTTTCTATAGCTATTTTCTACCGACTTCCAAAAAGGAGGAGGTACTCAACTCGACTTTTTTTTATTTATGTTTGTTACCTCATAACTTTCGATAGGGTGGGTGAACCGATTCTCAAAATTTTCTTTGAAAGCTGGTGCTTCCCATGAGGACCCAAATTAAAAAAAAATATTTAAAATTTAAATTTCAACAAATTCGGTCCAGTAGATTTTGAGTTTTACTCCTATAATTACCTATCTGAATAGAATGGAAGTCGGTACTAAATTTTTCTAATCGTACTTGTTACAGTTTACACCCGTACTATGTACTTATATTACTAAGGATCTAATTTTAGTCACATTTGTGCAAAAATAAAAATTTATAAGCATTTTCTGTACCTATATGTTTCGTAAAATTTTAAATTGGTGCAGCGACAGATATTGTACACAAAATATCAATTTATTCAAAATATTGAAATGAAAAGTTGATAGGTACAATGCCTTAATCGCGTATGAGCGTTACAGAAAGTACAACGATTGGCCACTCTGTTAAGACTCTCTACCTCTCATATGACCATAATGGCAAAAGATCAGAAGTGGAAAGAAATTAGAAACTTTTTTAAGGTACTGCGGGGAAGATAAATAGAACAGTCCACTGTAAAGAAACGAAAATATATAAGTATATTATGAAATTCGGACTCGTTATATTTACGCAAACTAAATACAAAATATACCTAAAAGAACTTACAAAATACAAAAGTTTAAAAGAGGCATATGCTCGTTTAGCTGATCCTCCAATATATCAGATCATGATCATCATCTCAATAATGCAGTAATTTAGGTAATTAGACAGTCGCATATAAGTAAAATGCGAGTGAAATCTTAATGTCAGTAGGAAGAAGTCTACGTAAGGCAAGAAATTGTCCATATTGCGAAAAATTTAGCTGTTGGAGCAAGATTTGGTGATATGGTGGGTGTCGGAGACATTCCGATCGCAGCTCTTCTAATTTAGCAACCATCTGCCGTGCAGTGAGGTGTAGAAAATGTGTTCGCGATTCTTCAATTCAAATGTAAACTTTAAACGGATTAAATAGCGTATAATGCTTAGGGTCCAGTGATTAAGCTATTAAAATTCCAAAACGAGCACATACTTCAAGACCTCTGGACACTGTGGGTGACTACAGCGTGCATAGGGAACGTTTTGATTATACACACATAGGTATACATAGGTAATTGTAATTGGTAAGTTTTGAAAAGATTACAGAAAATTTACCATATTTTATTCTCTAGCTAGAATAATGGTCTCAATAACTTTTGCCCTTAAAAGTGCATAGTTACCGACATCGGCCGAAAACTATTTTTTAAGATGACGCTGGAAGCTTATAAAAATATTGGACCGGAAAAAAGGCGATTTTACTAGCCTAATACACATCATAAATCCTTCTAGCTGTTTCTGCAGCGTTTGCGCCACCGGTCACGCTAGAACTTTCCAAGTATATATTTTAGTCTATGGCTAGAACTCTTATTCGACAGATCGATGTCCTAGAAAAATCAAATAGCATGAAAACAAATGAATGACTTAACTCGAAACGCAAAAACATAAACCTAAATTTAAAACAAATTTGAATTTAGAATTCCTAGAAAAAACGCCAGACATTTGAGATCAGAGTGGTCAGTTCGACATAACACCAATTTCAAGGAGATTATGTTTGTTATACCTAGTTATTTACGAAGTAAATGTTCTCTGACGGTTGACACGTAAAGCACCATTTTACGAACGAAATGAAATAAAATCAAAGCCACTGTAATTATAATATCTTTTATGAAAACGAATTGAGCCAGGGAATCCTCAAATTTAAGTCGTTGTTAGGATCAGGCGTGAATCTTTTATAAGCCTTACATTAGAATCCCTGTTCACTCACTTCAGCACAGGCATAACATACTTAATTCAAAAGTACCCTCTTGTTGCTATTCCGTTTTACCTAATCTCGACCGTTTCCAACCCTCCATAAAGTACACGGTTTCCCTTCCAAAGCTCGCAATTTTTCTCCATTCTACCCCGGGGATATTAATAATATATCATTCTGTAAGAAATCTCGCATACATGGCGAGGGAGGGTGGCTAAATGTGCCTCGAACCCTACGCGTTATAACAAAAAAAAAACAACTGCCATTGAACTTTCTGCTTTATTTCGGTAGGTAGTAAGGTTCAACTTCAGTTGTATTTTTATCAGTGCTTAATCACCACTGTCTCCAACATAATACGTATGCTTAGATACAGCGGTACTTAGGCCTTTTTTTGCAAAACAACTCTGACGCCTCGCGAATCAAGATGGCGGCGTGTTTTATTCTCTACGGGTTTTTGTGTGGAATCATTTGCCGTTGAAATGTTCAACTATATATTTATCTATTATTGTTGTTTTGATTAAAAATTACAAAGTAAAAAATACAAAAAGAATAAGTATGTTCTTTTAGATATTTTTTTCAACTTCCTATACTTAATTTAAAAAATACTAATTTAAGTAGTTAAGTACCTACAAAATGTTATGTGATAATTGTATTTCATTATGTAAATCTTGAATTATAGTATATTTCCAAAATAATGAGTTGCGGTCCTGAGTAGATTACCAACTTACCGATAACATTTACGAAAAACTTTAATATTTATAAGCAAGTAAAAGTAATTATATATGAAAAAGCAATTTCTTAAGCAACAATTTTAATTCTATAGACTAGAATTTGCCCGAAGTTAGAACTATCAAGACTAGAATTCTTAGCCGAGTAATAGTCTTCATTTCCTTCAATGAGAACACGTTAATTTTTCGTTCATTTTGCAAAAGTGAAGTTGTATAAAAATGACATTCACACAAGTCTGAACTGTGAAGGATTTATGATGCTGTAAAAATTAAAATCTCATGACAAGTAATGACAACAATCTAATACAAGTGTGAAAAGATACATTAAATTTTGATAGGGTTATGCTTATGTTATTTATTTACCTTATTAAGTAATGTTCATTTCTCGACTATAGAATAAGATTTTATGTTGAAGTATTCTATTATTCTATTACTTAGCAACAAGTTAACACTTGTTTATAAATACGGCTGCTAGACTTCCACCGTTTCATGCTCAAACTTCCAAGCATGTTTGAGAAAAGGCTGTTTTTGGACTGTGATAGTACCTAAATGATAATATTATATTGTGAATGGAATTACAGATATAGGTAACCCATGAGTAGTCTGCACCTTGGTACAAAAGAGCAGAGTTCACAAAACCACTACATAATATGTACTTACGAACTTAATATACATCATCATACATTATTACATAACATCTGTTTCTACATTCATTACTTTTGATTATTGTAACAATAGTGCTTAACTCCACACAGCTGTCTCAAGAGAGAACGGTACGTCTATTGACTTATTGGTCAAAATCAATAAGGTTGACCATGA
Source organism: Selenia dentaria (assembly GCA_917880725.1). Classification (NCBI taxonomy): domain Eukaryota; kingdom Metazoa; phylum Arthropoda; class Insecta; order Lepidoptera; family Geometridae; genus Selenia; species Selenia dentaria. The sequence goes on along the minus strand of OU862895.1, from coordinate 9,184,396 downwards.
CCTTATTGATTTTGTATCGATATTTCTTTGTATTATTCTGTAATCGATATTGATAACAATCGATACTTCATTTATACAGCTGGCATTGTTTGTGTTCACGGTATAATTATCCCATAGAAAAGTAATTTTGTTTGTTCCGATTTTAATACGTACTTGCTGGATGTATTCTTTCATTATAAAATGTTATTTGATGAACTACGATAGGTAACACCAGCTTAATATTAATTTAGTGGTGGTTAAAGAATCTGCATCAAAGAGTAGAATGTAGATGGCGGGAAAAAATCCATTGTTGGATATCCACGCTGATTTTGTTTAGTTTTCCTAGATTTGTGTTTCTTTGAGTTTTCATGTGTAATAGTGATGGATGATTAACCGTTAAGTGTTCTTAATTGTGCATGTATGTAGGTAAAGTGAACTAAATCATGAAACGTTGTTTTGTGCTTTTCTCGCCAATCGTTTAAGAAAGTTTCAGTAAGTAATGCATTCACCGCATTAGGTGATAGAAGAGATTTAGACAGGACACTGACTTAATGAAAAACCTATTTATTTAACTGTGGCTTGACTCTCACAACTTGAATAACAATGTAACTTGATGTAGGTAACTATATTTTTTATTTGAGGAAAATCTCAGTCTGTAGAAAAATAATCAAAAATAAATTATAAATAATAATCAAAAGGGAAAAGAGTAGTAGCATGGAACGCATGCACAGTACGTAAGTTAGGTATCTATGTATATTATTATGTGCATGCTATATACCATCGCACGATGGTGATAATTTCAATTCAAAATCTGATGTATTTGACATTGAAAGAATATAATTATCATTACTATATTTTAATTTAGGCAAACGTACCTCTATTTTTAATTTAATTGAAGTACCATTAAAGTACAACATAAGTAATTACTTATACAAAACGGTTAAAAGGTTGATTGAAGAAATAGTTTATGCCTATGAGTATTAAATTTCTAAATAAGTTTATATTTATTTTAATTTATATAATGTAATAAATAATACGATAGCATTAATGTTATTAATGGTATGATTCATAATAAAATTACGACCGATATCCTGAGAGGCACCGTCAGCTACATAATCTACATATATACACATATAATATTACAATCATTAGATGATAAGTATACTAAATGACATGAACAGCGTTGCCCAAAACCATTCAGATCATTCGACAATTCATACTCGATATATCTCGATTATTCGATATCGTGCTGGCATCGATAAAAGGATTTCGGCAAAGTGTCGGCTCGATCCAGAGTAAATATTGGTTCTACTCTTTTTGCCGATCGGGGCGTCCGTGGCCGAGTTAGAGGTTACTGTTCTATTTTTGAAATTCGCGCCAATATTGCTTTCATCTTTTTAATCGCGTAATGGCTGCGTGTTGTTTTGACACGTGTTATGGTGCGAAGTTGGAATGTTCAAACATTATTTTTATTTAACTTCTTTAAAGTCTTGTATAGAAACTATATTATCTTTGCGGACTATACTCGTATATGAGTCAGTTATGCCTGACCAGCTAAATAATTTTAGATTTGCACATTCATGTTCATTGCAAGCTCACTCCGCCTTTTATGGTATTGTCCAATGCGTACAAAGCAATTCCGTTGTAAAAATCTTTAGTTTTATCAGAAAAAATCAGTTTATTGTATTTTATTAAACTATTTATCCCCTTTTAGTTTTTTTAAATACAACATCAAACCTGTTCTTTGTATTTTTATATACTAAAATAAAAAGTAGTACCTACCTAGTCCTTTTAAGCATGTTGGTTACTGAAGGATTACCATATAAAAACAATGTGTAAAGAACTTGTACTTACAATAAGCTTTTATTACACACCAATAGGCAGAGAATAGGCGGGGGTAGCGACTGGTAATTTCCCGCAAAATTCACCCTTAAGATGGTTAGGCTCGAATCGTCACTGATGGTAACCACTTATACAGTAGTTACGTAGATTTTCCTCATAATCAGTTTCATTGTTACCCCATTGCTTGGCTTTGTAAATACCTAGTGAATGAATGATCAAAACATGTTTACCCTGAATGCAGAGTTGTTAGATTTCCATATTATAGTGTATTAGTGTAGTAATATACTAGACTATGGTTCTATAGCCTTAAAATACGTATTAAATAATATTAGACTATGGTCAAATATATATTCAGTCGCTGCTATTGTATTGAAAAACATTGGGTGCGCGCTTATGCAATGGTTTCATTTGTACAAAGTAAGTAGGTACCATATAATGGCAATTCGTTTGCCCAGTTCCTAATGAAATTCGAGTTACATATTATTACAGATTTAATTATATATATGATTATATTTATTTATTTATTTATTATGAAACACCAACAGTATACACACGTATTTAGATACTAACATTCTATTTTAATATATATACCTTTTACAGGTGTTTACAAGTATGATATAGATTTTCATGTTACGTTGTTAAAATATATTGAACATATTCCAAATAAATATAATTCTGTAGGTAGGTATTAACTTTTAAAGAGCATTGATATAACATAGGTAGGTATGAAATCTTTTTTCACTAATATACTACTGTTCGCAAAACACTACTTTTAAAAGCTAACTGAATCCTTACATTGCTTCATCTTGGAACGTCTTCATTATCAACCTTAACCGTATATATCAAGCATCGTATGTCTACAATCCTTCCAACCAAACAAATAGATTACTTGTATAAATAAATGATCTAGTCCCAGGATATGCCGGCAAGTCACAAAGCTACACAACTCCAAAAAACGCAAAAATGAAACTGCCTCCGGCTTGAGTACACAACAATTGTCTGCAACAACAAAAAAGTCAACAATTGTCCGATGACGATTGTTGTCATTTTGCGTACGTCTCGTATCCACCATATGCCGTGCGTCTGGCCGAAAGCAAATATAAACAGTTTTACTTTGTGGCTTGCTGATTTTCTTTTGTTTTTATGGTAAATCATAGGATAGGAAATGTGTTACTTGTTTCTTTGGAAACATCCTCTAACCTTCACGGAAAGAAATGCAGCAAACAACGGATATTAACTACACGATACAGATAAAGTGATTTAATATGCATTTATTTTTAAAGTCGAAATATAATATGGTCAAATTTTGAAAAGAAATAGGTATAGGTACCTATAAGATTTTTGTTTAAGTTTGATTAAACTTTTATAATAGCTCTTTTATTATCTATTTAAGGATAATTGGTAATACATATTCTTAGTACGATTTTTTCCTAGCAATCAAATAAAAATATGTTCTTCTGATATTCTGCATCTTATATTCCACGTGGATTATTTAATGTACCTCATTAATCATTAATGTTTAATTATTTGGTGTTCAAACATAAAACAACTCTGGGGCAATTTGTGGATGGCTTTATTAGAAATATTAGAACAGCGTTTTTAAATCAATAATTACAATATAGATTGAAAATCAATTGAAATATAATAAATTCTTCTTATACGTAAAGAGTGAAATTTAACCTAACTAGATTATTCATAGTTCTCAAGTTTTACAAACCTACCGCACCGAAACCACAGGCATACGCAAAACGACAACTAACCTGTACAAAAAACGACCACATTATAAGTAAAGCCTGAAATATTAATTTATGAAAATATTTACCTGATCAGCGTATAAGCATAACTTATGAAAATTTTAAAAAACAATTTTAAACTTACAGCAGTTGGCATAAGGTTGACTTTATGCTTGCCGTTTACCGTAGCGTTATTAAGAACTTTTTGTTCAAACTCAAAAAGAACAGGTTTTTTGCAAACGAGCTTAAATGCAAGCGGATTTTACATAAGTTTAGGTATCTGCAGCGGCGTCTGCAGAATCGAGCTCGACGCAAAGGGTGCAACCCTATTCGTCGTATGTACTTTATACGTTTGTATTTATGGTTAATCTTTGGGGAGTCGGGGTTATATAGCTAGTTTGTATCGGTAGTTTGGTTGGCTAAGTTGAACTGTTGATTGGATTGGTGTGTTGAAATCGAACTTATATCTTAGAGTCTGTGCAAAAAGAGAAGCTTCCTAGGAATTGTGGTACGTGCTAATTTACTGTTTTAATGTTAGTAAAAATATAGCTGAGTAAAATTGATGTCAATTTACCAATGATATATATTAAAAAGAGGTATGTTAGAACTGACGCAAAGTAAAGTCAATTTTTTTCCAACTTTCGCGCGTACAAGAACGTATTTTACTGAGGTTCTTATAGACGTCACTCTATGACGGATAGCATTACAGCCACATTTGCTGTTGCCTTTTTAATACGCGAGTACCATACCTATCTACCTCTTTTTAATATAAGATCATTGCAATTTACTGTTTATTATATATTGTATATAGTTTAATCGAGTTGGAGTTCACACTTGACAGTTGTGTGACGGACAGATAATAACTGACTGGCCATATAAAATTCTGTATTACTTCATCGTAACGCCTCGGAGGTTCTCTTTTTGCACAAACTCTACTAAATACTTTTTGGGTAAGTTTTTAAATATTTTTTTGTAACTACTCTAAAACACAAATGTAATTAATTCGAGTTTATTACCTACTTTTTAACTTGTTATATACCTACTATTATGACGTAAAGCTATACATCTGTCACAGATGTATAACTTTACGTCATGATGGACAGATAATATCTATCCATGACAAAAGTAGTGCCACGCAGGCTTCAGTGCTCTAATTATTTTGGCACTGTACTGCACGTCAAACATTTGGAGCGTCATTCGCCCACAGTTGATACAGTGCTTGACACACTCTAACACAGTACTGCACACTCTTTATTGCTTTTCGGTAGAATATTTGGTACTGCAGTGGTACCAACCAAGACAGCCTCCATCAACACATGCTCTACCCTACCCTAATACCATCTAGTTTTTTATATAAAGATTTCTTACGTTATATTTGTAAAAAGTTTGTTGGCTGTAATTTTATAGTATTCATACGTATTAATGGTGACAACTTAAAATTTGTTTATTTACTTATCTTTATGACCCTGTAATATCGTATGGTACACGTCTCCTCAAATCTTACGGTATGTATGAGGCACTACGCTTTTCTGAGGGTTAGGTATATAATAAAACATCCCATACATAACTATTTGGTAAATTATATGTAAACATGCGGGCTATCATTAGTAGGTAGGTATTGACCATTGACGTCACAGCCCTCCATAATTAGCTAGATAGTCATGCCGTCTGACACGGATTGCCGGAAGAAGCGGGTTCGAATCCCGTTGTGAACTTTTCTCTCTAAAAATTGCAATGTTTGGGATTTGTAAGCAGGTGTTAGTGCTGTTAAAAAGTAATACTATAAAACCTTCCTATTGCCTGGATTATCATACTTATATTAATTATTATTAATATTTCACTGTTTATCACTAAACGGTTGTTCTCTAAAGTTATATGATTATTAACGGGATATTGTCTTCCCGTGAACATGGTGCATGTAACTGCGCCGAAATATCGGGAGCTCACTCCACAACCTTACCACGGTAAATATCCCGTTAATAATCATATAACTTTATTAATATTTCATTATCATATTCATACCACGAAAATCACCGACATAGCCCAGAAGATTAGCCAGTTGAAGTGGCAGTGGGCAGGGCACATAGCACGCAGAACAGATGGCCGATGGGGCCGAAAGGTTCTGGAGTGGAGACCACGGACCGGCAAGCGCAGCGTAGGTCGTCCACCGACACGGTGGACAGACGACCTGATGAAGGTCGCAGGACGACGTTGGATGCAGGCCGCTTCCAACCGGTCCTTTTGGAAAATCATGGGGGAGGCATATGTTCAGCAGTGGACGTCCTACGGCTGAGATGATGATGATGATATTCATACCAGTCTCTACTTTGCATTTGTGTCATATTATCTAACCTATCTCTAGTCATTATAGCATACAAATATAAGATTCCATCAGCCATCTTCCTATTTTACCTCCTATTTATTAGTACATATAGCCAACACAAAAGAACGAACGAAACAATACTAATCTAAATGCAAATGAAGCATTCGGATTACGGGGACTAAATTGAACCTCATTGGCTTATCCTTCTTTTGTTTGAGCGAATCTGCTTGCAGCCATTTTCAGCATTCAATAAGTAATTGATAAAAGTGGAATTATTGCGTCATTTTTAATCTTTTTATGATATCTACAGTTTGTATGTTATTTGCATTTGTAGTCGTTGATATTCTACTTTAAATATCTATGTTCTTTCTAAGCTTTTGGTTGAATGGCGGGAAAAAAACCAGTAATATTTTTATTTTCCTAAATTTGTTTTTTCGAGTTTTGACATGCGATAGTGCTGGATTATTAACTGTTAAATAAACGTAAGGGCAAAGTTTACAAAATCGTAAAACGTTGGGTTTGTGTTTTCCTCGTCAACCGCCCTAGATAAGTTCAGTAATGGATCCTTTAACAGAACATGACTTAGAGGACAGTGACCTAATTGCAAACTTATTTAATACTTGTGATGCGACAATAATTGTTTACATATATAACTTAAGGAGTGGCAACTGCAAAAACGCATGAGTCCACTTATAAAGAAAAAGAAAACGCTTTATGTTTTTTCTAGATTCAACGTGTAACAATGGTAAGTAGGTACTTTACTTATATTGTTATTGATAGAAGGAAATGGTTACGACTAAAAATATACGTTTTTTTTTTACTTTTCTCAATATACTTTAAAGGTACAAAATCGACATGAAGAAAGGCGCAAATCACGATGCAGCTGAGTCTTATAAATGCATTTTTATGCATACTAGCTTTCGCTTGCGGCTACGCTCGCTATACGCGACCTCCGCCGTCAGAAATTTCTAGTCATGTTATAATATATAGAAGATAGTTGCATCAATGACATAAAATGTACACGATTTTTTTACATTGTTGATATTTCACATCTCTTTTGTAAAATTTACAGACACAATCCAATCCAACCCCAATTTAATAAGCTTGATTGAAACGAGGTCCGTGCAAATCGCAGTAGCTGCAATTTTTGCAAAACCTGTTCTATTGAAACGCATTAAATAATACTCTTATACAACTGGCAATCAATGAAACAAGTTTACGAAAAAGGGTTCTGCAGCAAAGCACAGGCACGCAAAATGCTAACATTGAGCTGCATGTTGCTATAAAACAGGTTTCGAAACGCGTTTTCGTCAGTCAGTGTGAATGCTCTACATTATGCAAAATCAAAACCAATTTCGAACGCACTTGCTCATAAATATACTAAAACAATTGAAGAGCTTCGTTCGTACCGTAGTAGGATGGCGGAAAAAACCCAACAATTGCAATCGTTGATTTTGTTTAATTTTCCTACATTAGTGTTTCTTTTAGTTTTGACGTATAATTTATTTTATTTGAAAAATCAACAGCTATAAAAACTTTAGCAACTAATAACGAAACGGAAATAATTTTATAAAATTATATGTGAACACTGAATAATTCACCAAGTTATTACAAAACCAAGACAAAGTTAATATACTATTTTAATATTATTGTAAAAAAATATTAACCCTACCTAAGTAGGTATTAAAGAAGTTAAGGGTTATGCACCGCCTTACCCACGGAATACTGATAAAGAATGGATCAATGTCCCTTAAATTAGACAACTTAAAGTTTAACTCGCTCACACAATAGGTAAATGAATTTTGTCTATAGTTGGTGGCGACAAAAGGAACCTTAAGTGTATCAGTAAACCTACGAAATGAACATGGAATTTTAAAGGATAGTTTGCTAAGTTGATATGGGCAATCGATGATTTAGAAATAATATTTAAAATATTTAAATAATCAGCCATAGCACGTCTACTTTCAAGTGCTAAAAAGTAGATTTTTTTATAGTCGTTATGATTCATACAAGTGTTGTCAAAGTGTACATGTTTAATTAAACGTTTTGTTGTGTCGAAAATCGCCTTAGAAAGTTTTAGTACTGCATCCACTGCTTCAGGTACTAGAACGTGACTTAGCTAGGACAGCGACTTAATGATAGGCTTATATAATGTGACTATGACTTGACTCTGACTACTTGAAGAAATATGTTAGCTGCAATGCAACTCATGGCAAATGTCTCACGTACGACTCCACTGATGAAGCTGACCTGAAAAACAATGCACCCTAGATTTTGAATTCGGAGTTCCATTTGTGAAATGATAATTTAAAACATGAAACGTTTTTCGCAATCCAGATGCAACGCGCGCGTTGTTTTAAAAGCTACGACTGCCAAGAAAGGGAAATGCGAAAAAGTAAAAGAGTAAAAAGCGCATAGAAAACATTTTTAAAACGTAATATTCACATTTCCTACTAAGATAACGCTCCGCCGAGCGAAATATGAAAGGAGTTATCAAAACGATCTCGCGCGCACTAAATCACTGCATATAAGGGGAAGAGGAGTCCTATTTACTCGGAAACGGACAAAATAAATGTTTTTATTACATAATACGAATTTTCTCAGTCTTATTTGCACATCATGCACGCCAAACCCAACCTAACACCCTAATGTATACGGTTAAAAACTCGATGCAGGTTTTGTGTTACTATAGATATATTTACGACAGAGTAAAGTGATCTCACGCAGTAATTGTTAAGGTATATTTTCAAATGTATAAGGCGAGTGTGTATATAAAAAGGCATGGTGCAAAATGTTAAGCAGAGGGATTTGGTTGCTGGACGCGCCAGTGCCTTTCGTTGCTTTTCTACAAACCTTTTGTACTTGGCGTATCTGCATAGCTTGTAAATGTAGTACAGTATGATATTTTAACTTTTTAGTTCTAGCTAGGGCGATAAGTTTACATAATATGTATGCCCAGTTAAGGCTTTGTTTGAAAAAGTGACGACGATCTTGTATATAATAGCTTGGAGGAATATATATATATATACCTACCTACATTCTTGATAAAGGCCACTAGCACATTGTCGTTAAATTTAATTTCCTTTTTTGATAACAATAATAATCATTTAAGTTTAGATTAACCCTTTCGCATCCGTAGAAGTTAGTTTAATTTCACACATTTTTCGTTCGTAAGCGTAAATAGGATGTCGATTTTACAGTAACAATATCGAGCTTGTATTACTTTTCGGTTTTAGTAAAAAATACACGCATCGATTTACAGTTTTGGCACGCTAAGCAATATATATAGCACTAGCTGCGCTCCGCGGTTTCACCCGCGTAGTGATGGAGGATAATAATGATGAATTAAAATATATATCCTATGTTACTCAGGGATAATGTACGATTCTAATGGTGAAAGAGTTTTTCAAATCGGTCTAGTAGTTTGCCCTCTAGTCCTTGAGAGACTACATAATACATGTATTTGTATAAGTTACTAGCGACTGCCTGCGACTTCATTTGCGAAGTAGGCTCGGCCTTCGACCTCACTAGAACCTCCCTTCCTATTTCTTGGTTTTTATTTCATACGAACCTTCTCCTGACAATAATTACAACAAAAAAAATACCGAGATTGTTCCATCCGTTCTCAGGTTATACCGTGACGAGAAATAGGGGTTCATTTTATATATTTATATATATACGGAAGTTTATATACCATCGAGGACAGCGACTTTATTTTATACTCTTAAATATTTAATTTCTGTATATGTTTACTAAAGAACATAGACACTTACGTAGAGTTTATACGTTTTATAGTAATATGGTAAGCATGCTTTAAACTCCTCGTTTTATGATAAGGCGGTTCATATATGAAATTTGCTGCACAAAAACCAAATATACAAAAAACAACAACTTTTTAAATATACTCTTAATTGAAGAAGTACATTGGGCAGTCTTATCGTTTTTATTAATTATGTTATTATATTTTATCTAATAAATAATTCTTATGAAATTTTCTAATATACTTATAATTAGACGCCAAATATATATTGATATATACATATCAATATTATAATATACATATATATACCTACTTGAAACCTGTCATTGTATAACAATGTACAATTGCTATGAATGATCGCTGAATGATCTTATATTTCTTATATCTGTCATTAACGGTCTAAAGATTTAAATTAATGAATTCTTAAGCCAACATTAGTCAGAACAAAGTTCAACAATTTTAGCGTCCACTTAAACCGCTTTCACGAAGAGTTGAAAAAGGAACCATTTCGTCTCTCAGGAAATGCCCAAGTCCACTTTGAAAATAATTGCCATTATATAAAATTTAAATGGCAAAGTCCTGCGTATAATTGCACCCATTATCATTCTCTCTAATGCTGGCCTTAAGCTCTCTCGGATTGTAATTGGAGGCCTCATAAAGCGGACGGAGGGACCGGAAAAAGGGGCGAAAAGGGGGGGAGGGAAATGTTATGGAAATGACGCACCGCCATTTCCCCGTTTTTGTATTTGATTATCCTTTCAAGACAATATTTTGCAGGGTCCGGAAATTAATGAAGGCAATTTATGCGACACAGAACGCTGGCGCGGGGTTTTATTTAAATAACTTTTTGTTTTGTTTTTTTTTAATGCCGAGGGTTTCGGGTGTGCCTTTTGTAATTGGAGCGTTGTCTGCCCGCGTTTTGTTCTGAGCTTACGAAGAGTTATGTTGTGGTCGGGATAGGCTGCGAGGGAGGGTAATTTCATCCCTTTTGCTTATGTGCGCAATAGGCATGAAGGTTCCTTTTTTAAATTGGGATATCCTCTCATATTTTTTCTGTTGATTATTTTATTTTAAACATGTATAAAGTTCAAATAACTTTACACTTTCTAATTTTAATAATTCAAATTTTCATCAAATAAATATTGGTATCAAACTTAGTTGATGTAAACACCGACGTGTATTCAGGGCCATAGTATTGTAGAATAGTTAGAGTCGTTGTAGTTCCTGATTATCTTTATAGAATCGTTATGTATTCTAATTGTATTTATTTATTAGTCGACTAAACAGAATATAATAATCTAAGATGCTTCTATCCAAAATCGTTACATTATTTACATATGTGCGTTCATCTATACTGTTTTAAACGATATAATAATCAAACTGGCATAGAAATAAATAAGCCATTTTAGAATAAAACACGAAATGTGCCATGTTCAATGTAAATGTTCAATTGAAATTTATTTAGGGTCGTTTTTTGCACACAAAGGTCTTCAGGTCCCAAGCTTGGCAGAACCTGTACTATGGTAACCTGATGACTGATACACATACTTACTTATATACATATACACACCCAGACACAGACATGTTCATGCACACAAATGTTTGACCTGTCCGGGAAATTCTACGGGGAAAAGGGATTCAAAATCAAAAAATATGAATACCTTTATTGTAAGATCTTTAATTTTTAACCGACTTAAAAAAGGAGGAGGTTCTATGTTCGACTGTATGTATTTTATTTAGTGCACCGATTTCTCCACCGTCGGACCGATTCTCAATATTATAAATATTATTTGTAAGAGTACCTCCGAGGTGGTCCCATTTCAATTTCATCAAAACGGTAAAACGGTTTTTGAGTTACACTCCAATAACTGAAAAGTGTTCGCATCCTTATTGACGGTGAATGATAATCGAGTAAGTAGGAAGGGTCACTAAAAAGGGTGGAAAGGTTTTTTTAACGTAAATATGGACTTTCACATTCTTTATTGTTGAAGTCAGCGTAAACATTTTTTGTTTCTGTAATAAGATAAAACGAATCATTGTTCCTCGCATGTCTTGACAAATTAGGTATTGTTATTACTAAACAAAAAACACTCCCTACTTTTCCTCTCTTTACATTTTCAACCATATATTTGAACACTACATAGTGGATACACGTAACTAGAATTCAAGATCATATATAAACCTTTACCTACCCTAAAAACAACCTGTATATAGGACTACGTATATATAGTTTTTTTTTACTATATAGAGTTCTGATATTCCCTAACCCCCTCCTCCTTAATATCTCCTCACCTTTTCCACCATCATCTTGATAGAATAACGCCACTATGGAATAAAGATACACATGAGTTCAATCTGAGATCACATAAAAACTTTTAACTTTACAAAAAATATATAAGATTTTTTATGCTATAGGTGGCAAACAAGCAGACGGGCCGCCTTTTGAATGCTCGGCTGTTTTTGAAATTGTTCGTAAAAGAGGCTAAGAGAGAACAATTAGGGAATTGCAGCGAGCAACAGATTTTAATACTGCCAAAACAGCATACTATGCGTATGCATACTCATGGCTTAAATACGGCATAATTCTCTGGGGAAATTGCTGTAATTCAGTAGACCTGTTTGTGTCCCAAAAAATGTATTCGCATCCTTACAATAATAAAAAACACTGAAAGCTGCAAACCGTACTTAATTAATCACGAAATTTTGCCGCTAGTGTCTATATACATATTAGAATTATGTAAATTTGTTAGAAAACAGGCTCAGTTTTTCAAAAGAGTTATAAGTAATACACAGTTCTGGTCCTCACGTAATGGCTACAAAAATGTTTAATCACCTACCAATAAAAATAAAAGATGAAGAAAATGAGGCAAAATTTGTGAATTATCTGAAAGACCTGCTAATAACTAAATGCTGTTATAACATACCTTAATTTTGACTTTCTTAATGGAAAATTTAATGATTTTTGAATGGGTCGGGCGCTCCATTACCTTTCTTGCTACACCCTACCAGGGTCATATGTTACATAAATAAGAATATGTATTTAAGACCTGCATGTATACCTACATATGATTGCAATAAAATATTGATTGATTGAGGCCGTAGCACAAACAGTTTGCGAAAAAGTATTCGTATCGCATACGTCAACGTGTCATGCTTCGGCGAACACACTATGAGTTATCTGTGCCACAGTTACCCTAGCTAGATACATGACAGTTTGTACTGTTTCACGTGAATGACACGTTACGTTACACTTACGTAGTTATTCGGACTAGACCCACAGTACCAATGTCTTCTTTCATTTTATTTGTTTAGTACCAAAAGCACCAAGCTATTTCATCGATTCCATTAGATCAGTGGTTCTTAACGTTTTAGTGATAAGGGACCATTTCACATAATTTCGGTTTTGCCATGGACCAACAACTGTTTGGGGGTAATATACAGTAAATGTAAATGAATAAAGGATTGTCTATAAATAGACGTTTGATTTTTATAAACCAATAATAACATTTCAATATTTGTCGAAAATATTATTATTACCTACAGATATAAGTAGGTCTGTATATTATTTAATGTACTTTTGGGCTGCATATTCATTACTAACTTCTGAATCCTTGAATCAGTTCTCAGTAATTATCAAATAATTGTGGAAGAAATTGATCCGAATGTATCTTTAAATTTGGATGGCTCCGCGGACCACTTCGGACGTTTCCAGGGACGCCCAGTGGTCCGCGGACCACCGGTTAAGAACCACTGTATTAGATGATATGCGTTGTGTGTACACCTTTTATTTGTCTATTCGCTTTGTGAACACTTAGTAGGTGTTAATTTAAATATAAAATGTATATAAATTTTACTATTGGAAGTAGGTCTAGGTATATCTTATATATTTCTATGTATAAGCCAAGGTAGATTATATTTATAAGTCTGATATTCACTCACTCCTCCACCACTACTATGTAATCTCTGCTTATCTTATTTCACATGTATTTTAAAGTATGATGCCCCTACAAAATACACATAACTAGAATCTGAAATGAAATATAACTCTTAAACAACACTAAAAAAAGTATGGAGTATCAGAAAACATTAGATTTAAACCTTTGTCTAAGTTAAAGCATAGATTTCAGAATGAACCTAAGCACCCAGTCCAGTATTGAATTACACTGTTAAATATAAAAAGTATTATATCATTTTACGTATGCATTTATCATAATTTATTTATATAAAGGAAGTTTCTTTTAAAGTTTGCTTGTTAAACTGGTCATATTTTTCTACAGACTGTCATTTAACAGTTGACAGTTGATTTGTAGTCAGTATGTTGTGCCATTACATAATGCTTTATATTATTATATATTGCTATTTTTTTTAAACGGAACCGATCATAATTTGCCCGTAACTGGAGAGCGCTTCAGAAAAATGATTGCTGAATCCTTCGTACCTCAGTTGAATGGCATTGATGAGACATTATACAAGTTTCAACAAGATGGCGCAACATGCTACACAGCGGGCGGCACCATCAGTTTTATGCGGGAAACATTCGGTGAACGCATAATCTCGCGTAATAGACCCGTTAACTAACCTCCACAATCGTGTGATCATACACCTTTAGATAACTTTCTTTGGGGGTATGTCAAGTAACTAGTCTATGCTGGACCATTTGAAAGTCTAAGTCTAAATTCGCCGTGTTATTGCTGATATACGATCGCAGATGCTCGATAAAGTTGTCGAAAATTAGACTTCACGATTGCTCTTCATTCGACCTAGCCGTGGCGCTCATATGGCCAAACTCATATTTAAGCAATAATGGCATAAATTTACCTTTTAAATAAACCCAATATCACACACATTATCCTTAATTAAAAATATCCTTTATAACACATAGTACACATAGGAGTGGGGAATCTTACAAAAACATACCGGGTTACGATCCGGGACCTAAATAAACAAGCCTGTCCGTCTGTTTGTCCCGGTTAATTAATTTTCTCATTTCCTATTAGGCAGGCGCGTCCGGTGGTAGATTTTAGATAGGGGAGAAAGGCGGTGGTCGTGGGTATAGATAGACATAATATATAATCTACATAGAATTTATATTTTACATAAAAAATACAGCTGATATATATTTATTTAATACTAGGTGCGCTTCGTGGTTTTACCCGCGTGGTGCTGTAGGATGATGAACCAAAATATATAGCCTATGTTCATCAGGGATAATGTAGGATTCTAATGGTTCACGTTGCAGTTGCTGGAAAAGTAGGTAGGTTTCTGCGAAATCTAATGATTTATATATTATTAGCCAATTATGGAGAATAGCTAGTAAACAGGTTAAAGATTTTATTAAATCGGTGCAGTAGTTTCGAAGCCTACAAAAAAAAATCCTCTTTTTAATATTATGGCATAGATATAGATAAAAAAATGGTTGTCTCTAAAGTCTGTTTAAAGGCGATAATTTTACGTGATAACGTCACAAGACAAGGTTCGTGCCTCTCTATCGCTTGTTCCGCGCTCTCGTTTGCACGCTCGGTTCAATTCAAGCGTAATGTGACAACGTAACGTGACAATGAGTCATGTTTTGTCGTAGGTGCAGCTGGAGTTCATCGATTTATAAGACGACATTACGCCAAAAAATAGGTTATCGAATATTTCCTAACATTTCGTCAGTTTCAACTCATCAACTTCACACATCAACTTTCCGGACTTTTTGACTGAATGTGCCCGAAGTGTATGTATGAGGGAGGGTCTACCCACTTCGGACTTAACCGATGTGACGTGGGTATATTCCAAAGTATCCTAGCTGCGCAAACATCCGACGCAGCTAGGTTTCTAAATCGATCCGTATATAGGATCACTAAAGAAGAATAAAGTTGTTAAGTGTAGATCTAAGAGCAGCACATATGGGACTGACATAGTCGTTGGACGACTAAAAGCCCCTAAATAAAAGCAGAAAAAAAAAACTTTCCGGAACGCTGTCCAGCCAAGTTGGATCCGTAGCCAAAAGATACGGAACCCTAAAAAACAAATAATACACATACGTATTTAAAACTTAAGTAATTGCGTTGTTGTGCTACTTTTACTTTGACATTGAAATTTACTTTTACTTTGATCTATGGATATAGAAGATCTCATCTCATTTCTAGGTAAAGATCAAAACCTACAAATACCTCAGAGGAATTCTGTTATTAACCATTTGAAAATATAATTCCGATAATCTACTTGAAAGAAGTAGGTACTCCATCCCTAGCATATAACTTGATCGGATATAAACCTTCACGCGTGCAACTCGAAAAGCAGATTTACCTACAATACACATAAGCATATAAAGCAACTACAAGCATACATTTAACAACTACCCGCCATATTTTACCCTTATATGTACAAAACCAGCATGCAGGGTTTGGGTAAAAGCTCCAATTTAGGCACACGCACTTTTGGGGTAATTTGTCACAAAAAGTTGGCAACTTCGCCCCTGGGGTAGTCCCTCCTGGCCCGATCATTTATTATACTCCCCCAAATCTCCCCCGCCCTCAAGGGCCAGTAATTCTGCCTTCAAAGCCTTCGCGGGAATGCGTAATGAGTAACGACGCGACGTAAATCGCTGGGATTTACCCCTTGTCTGTTTACCCTTACATATTTTATCTACATTTTGTTTTTTTTTTGTTTTGGTTCGGGTACTCCTCAAATCAAAGGTATGGAACCTGTGGTGTCAACGAAATTAAGTATAATTAAAAATATAATATTCTTGCATATGTGGCATCCTACGATATCAGTGTTGTTTATATCTTTGGGAAATAATCAGTTCTCTTATTCACTATTTTTACAGACTTCAAAAAAGGATGAGGTTATATGATTGCTCAATAGACGAATATGGAAGTCCTTGCGACACGACATCCGGATTTTTAATACAAATCGTATTAAAGAGACGATAGAGCGGAACAAGGGCTCCAAAGTGTTTTCAAGAGACAAGTCTATTGGGCAGAGCCAGTTGACGTAGCTGAAGAGAGAAGACGACAGTGTAGCGTCGACCAAAGCGGAAGTGTTAGGAGAGGTAGAGAGTTTCTACGGACAGTTATACACCTCGGTCGCTTCTAGTTCTTTTTTGTGTATCTTCACCGATTTCTCCCACATTTGTGGAGCGATTCTCAAAATTATCTATTTGTTTGGTAGACTACAGGTACTTCCGAGGTATACTTTTATAAAATTTCAATGGCCCCTCGGAAGAATACCTACAATATATAAAAACATAATTTTGAGTATCGGTCCACAAATGGGTAGTAAATTGCTAATACAAGGGTCACTAAAAAGGACGAGATTTTTATTACAAAAATTGAACCGACTTTAACACCAAAAAAATTTTACTAGTCGTTTTTTTCTAAGTCTTAATAATTTAATATACCTAATAACATTAGAAATCAGCCTTCTTGTGATCAGGGTACAGCGAGCGGGTACAGGGTAAAGCACAATGAGCTAAGGATACAGTTATACGCTCGTGGTTTCAGAAATGAGGAGATCCGTATATAGACGAACTAAAGTCACTGGTAATAGTCTAGATTCTAGATGATGCACCAGTTGAAATTCTTTCATAACGGGAGCGCGCTCACAACGTTAGACCGTTGTACCTACTTATAGGTGCCCGTAACATTCGTGCCGAACCGGTTAACTGCCCTGTTTTGTTTGTATCACTCACTTCTTGTATTGTTTATTATAAGTAAGTTAACTGGTCGAGAACTTAGTGTCTGGACAAACCTTATTTAGGTTTTTAGGCACGTTATATCCATTTCACAATTGTAACTTTTTGTTGATAATAATACAAAAATAAATAAAATAAAGTGGTAGTGCACTCGCCCTGGGACTTTTTCAAGCCGTCTGTCCATCGTGCTTGTCGGTTCGTGGTCTCCATTCCAGAACCTTCCGCCCAGTGGCCATCGGTTCTACATGCTATGTCCTGCCCACTGCTACGTCAACTGGCTTATCTGAATCTACCTATTACAGTTTCTAATGAGGTAGGGTAATCCTCCCAATATGATGTAAGTCGCCGTTTTTATGTTTAGCTGTCGGCACTACTTCAATCTTTACACTATTGGTTGGGTAGATAAGAAAACTCACAACGACAATATAAACAAATGGTTCATGCTAATCCATGAACGACGAGAGAGACCGGGTAATTAACTACTTTTATCATCATGTATAGTGGTTGAAAAGTGCAGCCAAAACTTTAGTAAAATCATGTGCTAATTCCAGCTCAAAACTTGGCTCGGCCCGTACATTGTAAGACTAATCAGAGCTTTCCGAAATTTAATCAAGTCCTGACTAACAACGTTTTATTTCAATTATGTAATTTTATACTGTGAAAGCATACTGTTTAAACTATAAACCTATGGCACCTTATAGCGAGGTATTAGAGGTTGTTTTCAAATGAACGTTTTAATTTAACCAGTGGTCAACTGCGCGGGCAGAGGCGTGACTGGATGGAAGAGGAGCAGATTAGCATGCCCTTTACCAAGTCCATGTAAATTTTGGTTCCGCCTTATGAAGGATTTAACTACGTGTACAAACTAGGCATATACGAGTGGGTACGCAATTTTGTGCGAGTTTTTTAAAGGTTAATTAATAGGTAAAAATCGTTTAATACTAAGTATCATTATGCGTTCTATACATTAGGATGCTTCCATCATAGTCATAGTTACAGAAAAATATATTCCTTGTATACCTACAAACCGGAGATTGGGACGCGAATCGTAGGAGGCGAGGAAATATAAGTTGCCATAGGTAGGTCTTGTCTGCAAGATATCGTCTTAATTGGTACCACCGCATTGTCATGTGCTATGCCGCGAAGCAATACTGTGTGAGGAGTGAACTGCACTGTAGCATGTGATATTACTGAGCGTAATAGCATCTATCTAGTATATGTGATGAGCGCAGTGCAACGCAAAACTACAGATCTGGCTCTGGGCACACTGCAACTGCCATGGGCTTCAATCAGGTGTTCTTGCTCGACATGTCACTTGATAGGATAAAAAAAATACCCAAATGTTTCATAGGATAGCAAATTAACTGGTAGATACTTTTTTGGTGGACTTTGTTGGATACTGGTACGGACGGACGACCAGATATATTTTACCTTCAAAGTATGCGAGTATAATTTTGATGGGTTTTGAAGACAGCCGTGACAAGTGAAAATTTGGCACAGCGTGGTACCTATTTAAAACTTTAATGCTCGAGTTCTGGGTAACTACAGATGTGTTACCTAACATCAGGCCAGCACCTATCTCGTCACATTATATAATTAAATTATTAATTATTGCTTGGTTAATATAATGCTCGTACGCTCTTTCTGTAATACGAAGAGCACACCAACGCAATATCCGTGGTTAGGCTTACATAAAAAAGCAATTTTTTGACCGCATTTTATCCTAGTACTTCCAGGTCCAGGGACCGTAAGCAATTACAGCTTTAATGATACAGCTTGCGAATAAATATCAAACTTTTTTATTCTAAAGCTGATGATACACATGTGCGGTGGTGGTGGCGAGGGGGTGACAGACACGGTCAATTCCTACCGCTAATCTTATGAAATCATTATAATTACTACGTTTTGTTAATGTTACAAAATAGCTTGTATTAAAGTTGACAAACATTTATCAAAATTATTAATATTACTTACAGAACAAAAGTGGCGTCTAAATCACCAGCGCAGAAGGGAGCACTGGCTGCATTACCTCATAGAATTATAAGACTAAACTACTTATATCCTTCGAGGTGAGCCAATCTATTTGAGATTACTTTGTAAAACTTTTTAATGTGGGACAACCACAAACCCAGATTTACGACATCTATCGTAAAAACTCGTAGCGGGCACTGAGCTGTGAATATTTGCAATAAAATTGTTAGTAATTAAAAATTAATAAAAGAAAGAATAATAATAACTATCTAATCTATAAGCCCCATGGTGGGGGAAAAGTGGCCAAAACGCTGGCGGCATTGCCACGCTGGATGGCAATGCTAAGTTTTAATAATAATAATAATAATAATATTATTTTAGCAATAATATTATTCATAATTATTTTACAACATTACGTACTATATTACCCAGTGCTACACGTAAATATTTAGTTTAAAACAAAAAGAAATGCTGTTATTGATTTATAATATATCTATAATTTAGAAATATTTTAGGGAATTAGTTTTATAGTAATAGGTAGATTTATTTTATATCAGTAACTTTGTACTTAAATTAAATTTCTTTTATAATAATGTCCATAAAATATACAAGTTTAATATTAAAAAAAAAACAAATTAAATAATTTTACAAACTAATTATTTGTGTTTGGGGAAATACTCGAGTACAGGGATCGAACGATGCTCGAGCCAAAATCGCACTTGGCCGGTCTCTTATTTGTATGGTAGGACAACCACCACCAATGCCTCAGTGTAGCCGCTCCCTAATGCGCTGGTCCTCTGCAAATTACCTAAACTTGGGTCGGAATGACGCCGTATTTACATAATGCCTTTATTTTGTTATGTACGGCCGCGGATGGAATTTTAACTCCAGGTTTTAGGGTAATTGGGATTTGCAGGATTTGAAAAGATGTGTGTTTTAAATATATATTACCTACCTATATCAAAAAACTATACCTATACATATAATGAAATTAGATAACTATCGCAAAATAACTTCAAAGAAATATTATATAAGTACCAAAAATGGTGGATGAATGCTCATCAAAATAAGAACAACCGTTCAATGTGAAATTACAACCAAAACACGTAACAAAATATAACCGAAACTAACTAATTCAGTAAGTTATTCTATGATCTAACCTAAAAATTTGGTAATCATTTACTAAATTTAGGAGTTTTGAACATTTTGAAGTGCAGTCATAGAAAAAGCAGCTAGTACAATTGTAATTATAGACTTTTTTGTTTTAGGAGGCCTTTTTTATGGCGGCGAAGTATATTTTCGTTAATCTTTATATTTAATACCATAAAATTATTCGCATATATATAGTTTTACAAATAGACAATTTTACGGTCCAATATTAACGTAATGAAGTTTTTTGATACGGATTATTCTCTATCTACTTAAATATTAAACATTATACAAAATAACAGAGAAATAGTAGCATTAATCCAAACCCATCCTGGAAAGAGACAGACACAGGAATCAATCAATCAATCAATCAAAGTATTTATTGTTGTAGAATTTGTTACAATTATAAATGTGAAAGCCACTGGTTCCCGAACTAGTGGGTACTGTGTTTCAGGTCTTCTCCCAATATTTAGTGCAGCCTACAATATATATTAAATACTTTAAGGAAAGTTACAAAAAATATGCCTTAACCAAACTGTTTTATCTACCATACGGACTTAAACAAAAGTGCAAGAGTGTACTGTTTGTGTCGGTTGCAAAGGATATGTTTCATCTTCGAAAAGGCATTGCGTGTCTCTCAATCAATTATTTAATTACTGTGATCTCCTTGATCATGCCAGCCGTATAGTTCTAATCCTAGTGCAGGCGTGCTAGTAAAAAAACAAATATGATATGCTTATTTATATAGAAGATCTGGCATACTGGTTTGTTGACTATTTACCGTATAATACTATGTAGTATTCGTAATATCATATATGGTAAATAGTATTCTTTAATAATATTTAAGATATCACAATGCTTTCATTCTTTCTCCCTTGAAACCTTGGCCTTGGCTGCCTTTTCTAGGAATCCCTATTTGTGCAATAGCCGCGAGGACCGATTCTCTAAAACTCCTGGGACCATGAGATGAAACCAAAACATTATAAATCATCAGATCTAAATTACCAACCTATATACCGTTGATGCTTCCCCTCTAACTTCCAATACATAATCCTTCGGAGGTCCGTAAATGGAATATTCATAAAACCACCCTTTACGACCTTGTAAAGGTCCACATAAAAATTTAGAGGCAAAAAACATCCACCCTTTAGGCCACCTCTTGGGATGGGCCTGAAGTTTGTAATTGAATTTTTGCCTGGAGCCGCAAAGGGCAGCCCTGCTTAATTTAGCGGACGCGAAAAAGGGTTGTACGCTTGGTACAAGAAGAAATATCTTGCGAGAAAGTTTTGTCATAATTACAATCATCTTAGAGTCATTTAAAAATGTGTGAGATACAGAGATAAGTAAATTACTGCGAAAACGAGACATGATTTTGATGAAGACCAAGAACCAAGAAAAAATTGTATTTATTGCACAACATCAAAGTAATTTTAGATTTTTAAAAGTCTAAATGGCACTACAACTGCAATGAGCAGGCCTTGCTTACCTTCAGGTAAAATAATTATATAACAATGAAATCCACTTAAGGCACTGAAACGTGGTCTCTTACTATAGGCCTCTATTATATAAGTAAGCTCAAAGTAGAACAACGAGCTATGGAGAGGACTATCCTCGAGGTTTCTCTACGTGATCGAATCAGAAATGAGGAGATCCGTAGAAGAATGAAAGTCACCGACATGGCCCTGAAGATTGGCCAGTTAAAGTGGCAGTGGGCAGGGCACATAGCACGCAGAACAGATGGCCGATAGGGCCGGAAGGTTCTGGAATGGAGACCACGGACCGGCAAGCGCAGCGTAGATCGTCCACCGACACGGTGGACAGACGACCTGATAAAGGTGGCAGAACGACGTTGGATGCAGGCCGCTTCCAACCGGTCCTTATGGGAAGTTATGGGGGAGGCTTATGTTCAGCAGTGGACGTCTAACGGCTGACATGATGATGATGGTGATGATGATGATGATGAAGTAGATTAACTAAACTTTATGCAGAAAATAAATTATAACAGACGATGACGTCGCTAATATGGATCATAACTGGATGTAGGTATACCTAGTTTTTTTCTAAATTTTAATTTTAATTGGATGACGAAGATGAATTCGTTCCTGCTATTTTAACCAATAAATGTGATATTTGGTGGATGGTATTTTTAACACACACTGTTTCTTTCTACTAGCATTGGTGGTTGGATAGTGCTGAAAGGAATCACCGTCCACAAGGAATAATAATAGGTTGGTGACTAGATGAAGGGCACCGCCTGAGGTGAGTGTTGGCGGTAGAACCAGTGCGAAGCGTCTCCTGGCCTAATTGACTTTCATCTGTCCGTATGTTTGTTAGGTCGTATGTAAAGGTCCTTCCTTTAAAGGTCGCATTTTAAACCAATCTTGATGATATTTGGTATGTATGTTCTACCGTTAAATATAATTTTTCAAAAGTCGGTAACTTTTGAATGAGGGGGTACTTTTCCTACATAGGAGGGAAGTTTGCTGCGGCGCTATTTACAGACCGATTTTCATTAAATTTGGTAACCAACATTAAGGAACATCGGAAATAATTCAGAGGGACAAAGAAAAGTCAGTAAGAGTTGTTGTGTCATGGTCCAAGCATAACACAAAGTCGTATGAATACCCTCATTTGGCGTGCACGTCGCAACTTACGCCACTTTATTTTTATTTTTTAAATAACTTGCATGTTTTTTAAATGAATATGATATAACAACCACGTATCTAAAATATATATATCGGTGTTTTTGACATGACAGTACTACGGGTAGTTTGACTTGCTTTAGTTTGATAGAACCACGGCACAAAAATGCCCATGGATCAACCAGTAGAACTACGCGATTGAACTACGGGCAACAAACGATAATTTCCTGTTAAAATATTGTTTTTGTTAAGTTAAAATAAATAAAATGATCTGACAATATTCGGATGTTAGAGATATATGTTGTACAAGGTACTTATAATAAAATATATAGGTAAGCTTAATGTAATAATGATGCTAACAAAGCATTTCATTTAACGTAATGTTTATTTAAAAGTTCTTTATTATGGTGCCAGATATTACTCGCTTAAGTCTTTCTCTTGCAGCCTCACCGAAGGCACGAATTTATATTGTTGTAATCAAAAAGAAATATTCCATTTTTACATGCAAAGGGTTGTTGGGTTCTCCAATTTTTCTGGCTACTACGTGCTAAAATTTTATTCGGCCTATCTGGATTATATAAAAGAGTAGGTGTTCGGGCTTTTCCTTTTATCTTTTACGATTTTTTTTCATTAATGCGATTCGATTTAGGGACATGTGTGTATATGTATTCTGGAGTGTTTTTCACGGAATGTATTTGGCTAATGTTTTTTTTTATTACCGTTAGTGATTCTGTTAACGTATATACATATCCGGACTCTGAATTTAAACCCAGAAATTTTGAGCTTAGGTCAAAATGTTTAGGTTTTTTATCCATATTGTTTTTAAAATTTAACACAGGTTGTAAGCTGAGATACTTAGCAACATTTTAGTACGTTTTTGTACGCTTGAATTCAAAGGCTGTACTGTAACTGTGTATTGTATGTTTCAACGCAAGCACATAACTATGTTGTCTTCCTGTTACAGATTACTAACTACGTCAAGAGAAAATAAAATACCATCGAACGAAACAGACCCTCGCTAAATATATATGCAGGTGAGCCTACAAAATTGGAAAGTGATCCGCTTAAACAAACATTGATATTAATTTATTATCTGACTAAAGCCAGGCCTCCAAAAACGTCCGTCACAATCTTTACGCACAAACAGTCCTACTAAAATCCCATCCTCTACCTTATATGTATATATACTTTTTTCAATACCACAATAACTTGACTCCAGAGCCGTGTCAAAAATTTACTAAACTGTACAAAACTGAGGGTAGCTGCTCGAAATGAGGGAGGTCAGACTAAACTGGCCTCGTGTCCGTTGGATATCGTATGATAGATGATTATCTACGGACGACGTCAAAGTGAATTATTTGAATATTGAATAGGGCTTTGAAAGTTATTAGCTATTTGTCCAAATTATATAAGATAACAACTAAGTTATTGAAAGTTTCAGCTCAGTTAAACGTTAAACGCTAATTCAGTTTTAGTTCAATGAGTTCAGAGACTTTACGGATCTAACAGCTTAGTAGGTAATGTAGTTTTTATTTACCTGATTGTTGCCATTACATATTAGGATATTTTTTTATATTTTAAGTGCTGTTAAAATCAAACGAAGTGCAGTATCGAAAATTGATGATTTTCACACACTTCAGTTCTATTCATACAACACAAAATAGTTTGCGAAATCGCGTTTTAAAATGAGCATTTGCAGTAAAATAAATTATTAATCGTAATTGAAGTCAATTTAACGCAATTTCGGACTCTCGCCCAAGCCCAAATGAAGTTCCTACTTTGAGTTCGCACCTATATACAATACATCAACAAAAACCTTCACGTACAAAACGCTAAACCACACACAGCATACAGAATGGATCCTCTAATTAATTCTACAAACCGTGACTCTTCTGTTAAAGCGAAAATTATTCAAAGGGAAATGCTCAAGGAAGATTGTTTGAAAAAAATACGGTATAAAAGGCCCTCCCACAAGTCCGCAGGCGGGGGCCAATTTTCCCTACTCTCCCCCACCCCACGCACATGCGTGTTAGCCTCCCCGCTACACCTAAACGAACTTCCATTTTGTTTTTGCATGATCATTTTTATTTTCCTATTTTATTTCTTTTTTATACAATTATTAGTTTTTACTATCGAAATAATTATCGTAGTTAAAGCCAATGGAATGGAATACATAGCTAACTGACAAACACTTCATAATTTGTTGTGATAAAACTAAAATACTTGGACATGTATATTATTACTAACATACATTACATAACGTTTGTCAAGGTAAGTAATTATTCTAAGGTTCGGATCCAATACTTGAAATGCCTAACTGTAATAACACTGAAGCGGATTGAACATTCCCCCTCTCCGGGGTCTAAACAAACCCAAATACGTTTAGCTTAAAAATTTACTAAACAGATGGCTTTTCAAGAATGCCACGTCACCATTGAGTCAACGGTTCTAGAAAAGTTTTTTAAAAGACACGTATTGCCATATTTTGTCTAGAACTAGTTTAATTTTAGAGACAGTAATTAGAACTATGATAAAATATAAAAACAGTTTGAAGAGCCGTATGCATTAAATCTTAATACTTGTACAATTTAAACGTAACCTTTAAATTACTACGTCTCAGGATGACAAGAGCAGCCGTGCGAATCTCTAATGGTTCGTCGATGCGCTAGTCGACGAGCTCGTCGATGTCAAGTACTTTATGAGATATCGCCCTTGTTTTCCCAACGTTTGTTGTCATTTCGTCATCTGTTTCAAGGATGGTGTCAAAGACGCAACGATGTTTGCTCTTTGAGAATCGCACGGCATTGCCGCGCATAATTCTCGTCATTTACTAGTCAATAAACATATCGCGGGCAACTATATCATAGGTGTACACAATTTAAATGCTTTGAAGAAACATCCTAGGACAATGGGAAGAAGTCACATGATAGGTACTGCCTACATTTTTAGTTATAAAGTTCAATACTATTGATAAAAAAAGACATTTTTACAATTTAACAAATATAACAATGGCATCAGTTCTTTCGTCAATGATTCAATAGTTATTTGTGCAACAACAGAGCAAAGTCGTGTTTTGCTGCTTGTGCTGATTTTGAATCCTGAGCAAGCGAAGCAAGGATTCAAAGGTACGAGATGCAAAAACTTTGCTCTCGTGTAACACACATAACTTTTCACTTCAGCAGCGAGAACGCGAGATAAAATAAGGATTTAAAATAATAAACAGGAATAAATTGAAATAACTATTTATTGTTAATCAAAATAAGTACATTTTAGATAGAGGTACTCGTACCAATTCAATAAATCACATTAAAATACATAATTATCTCTTTTGCAAAATTTCTTTGGTTAGTAGGTACGAAATTCCGAACGTGTTTGTCTTTGAAGTCGAATTCAAAATCGGAACTTCAAAAGGCCTGGTCTTTGTCTCTCTCTTTCTAATGGCGGGAAAGAGATAGAGTGTGAATGTTTAGAATTGTATAATTACCAAGGCTGAATAAGATTCGCGGCTATCTGACAAAAAAAATAAAAAGTTACTTTGTCTCACTCAGTGAGCAAAATCGCATTTTGCTCACTGATTTCAGGCAGCAAAACCTACATGTTTGAGCTACTGAAACAAAAAATAAAATTGTTTCTCACCTAAGCAAAATCTAATCTCTAATAGAAACAAAATCGAATACAACACTTTGTGAATGGCTTCGTGTGGGGAAGTAGGTGCTACAACTATTACCTTTTCCTGTCGTGAAGCAGTAATTATTGCCATACTGTGTTCTGGTTTGAAGAGTGAAGTGAAGAGTGTTTGATACCTGCAAAATTACAGACACTATCTAATAACCAATGAATGCATTGTAAATTAAAATAACACGGCCATCGAATAAAATTTATTAAAATTTCGAATTGCGCGCCAGTCCACATATAATTAAACCTGAAAATGCTGGGTATAGGATCTCCAATTACAAAGGTAAATGCCTATTATAATGTTAATATGGTTTGTACATTGTGTATTTTAGGAATTATTAAAAATTAAAATTTTGTGAAATTAACTAAAAACTTATTATGGTATATGATAAGACGATGTTTCTTAGGCCATAAGAGTTTCAATATTTTTAGCTTTAATAGGCATTCCGCACGCCGCAACGCTGGCCGTGAAATACTCTCATTCGTTCAGCCACTTCACTAGCACGACGTGATATGATAGTACATACATTTACGACATATTTATTTTATATTTGCGATTCTATACCACTCATAACCAAAGCCTCTCTATGGCTTTCCCAAGCCATTACCAGCCCTTTATTTTCCTTATTCATACATGGACACCTATTTACTTACCGTAGATAACGACAAACGCAGACTTCAGATACCACAAGAATAACAGCATTGACAAACCGAAAATCATCATATTCTCAACTTTACGTTGCTACAAATAAGGTAGTTATGGTCATAAATGTGTGGTAATGATAAATGGTAGAACCTGGGGTGGTAATCCGTCATAGTGACATTTCTATTTATCTTGATGAGGTCCGCTTCCGATGCTAATGGTTTGTTTTTTTATGGTCTTTTGTCTTTAGAATATGATAACAATAGATCTAAGCTCTATACTTACCTACAGTTGCTGGTAGGAACCTAGACAATTAAATTACACATTATTTTATATGTATTGTATAGTTTATAATATAAAGTACTTGTACGAGTATGTTAAACAAAGTTTGTTAAAGTATATAGTTTGATGGATAATTGCCAGGGACATTTTTAACGGAGCTATTCTATGCTTTGAAAGCCACGTCTTAAGTTCTGGTTGTTGTTTAGACACGACAACTGTACGAAGACAGATACCGGCTGTCTTTAGACCGGTCGGAAGTTGTTGGCTGGTTGGAAAACTTCGATGCTAGGACCATGATCTAGGGCTGATAAATCCCCCCCCGAAGGGTTCCCGCATTGACGTGGCGGGGGGGCTCAGTAGCCGTGGCTTGTATCACCACGGTGAAGCCAAGAGGAACCCAGGGGCCGCGCCGGCGTTGGGGTGCGCTGGCCGGCTCAGGCGGGGCCGCTCCTATGGGCTTTGGCCGCCAAGTCCACATAGGAGTGGCGGGGTCCGGGCGCTTTGGCGCAGACTCGAGGAGGTGGGGCCCGGGCGCTTTGGCGCAGGCTCGAGGAGGGGGGCCAGGGCACTTTGGTACAGGCTCGAGGAGGTGGGGCCCGGGCGCTTTGGCGCAGGCTCGAGGAGGGGGGCCCGGGCACTTTGGTGCAGGCTCGAGGAGGTGGGGTCCGGGCGCACGGCGCAGACTCGAGAAGGTGGGGTCGCTGGGGATTATCCCCTGTGGCTGACGTAGCAGGCGGTGGGGCTACGTATCCGACCCACCGCAGGGAGACCACGGGCGTCCAGACACGGGGAAGTCTGGCGCTCATTGTTGGCGGGTTTGGTCTCCGAGGTAGTTGCGGCGTGCCATGTGTTCTGGCGTGCCGCAAAGAGAAGGGTCCGGCAACGGACAGCTACGGTGGGTTCGCGGTCGTGTGAAAAATCTGTCCCGCGTTCCCGCCGAGGGCGGCAGTGACGGAACACCCCGGGGTTTTGGTGGGTATACGGACTCCCACATAACCACCTACCTCCCCGTGGTAGGTGGTATCCATAAAGGATTTCCCCGGGACAAAAAAAAAAAAAAAAAAGGGGCTGACAAATTCAAAGGGTCAAGTGCCAACCTGCTCTGGACCCACATTGTGGATTATGGCGCATACTTATCCCCGTCGCTTCTTTACTTTTCGCCCATGTTTCATAACCATAATGGGGACAAAATACACTGACTATGTGTTACTATGGTGTGCTACAGTTGTAGGCTACAGTGTTATATTTACCTACTACTCAAATCTGCCGCGGTCCAGCCGTACGATTCTCTAATGATTCGTCGATGAGCTCGTCGACACCTGCAGGGCTATTGTGTATCTTTGTTGCAATCACATGTTGATTGAAATCTAAAATAATGGAGGCTTTATGTCACTTTTGTCAGCTCCAGCCGTGTGATTCTCTAATGATTCGTCATTGCGCTCGTCGACGATCTCACCGATGTCAAATACTTTATGAGATATCGCCCTTGTACATAAGGTTGTTTTTCCAACGTTTCTTGTCATCTCGTCAATTGTTTCACGGATGTTGTCATAGATGCAACGATGTTTGATATACAGTGGAGTTTCACCATTTTTAGAGTTCCGTATACTTCGAAAGATCCTCACAGGATCACTTTATTACACGTCTGTCTGTCTGTCAAGTCCCTCTTTCTCAGGAACGCGTGCTATTGCATCGATATATATCTAGTAGCATTGTACGAGTATATCAAATAGTCTGCGGTCTCTATCGGCTCAAAATTAATTTGTAAGTTCACGCGATCAAAAGATATGTCCGAGACCGTTTATGTGGCATATTTTACGATTTTACGAGGGAATAAAAACCTATAGGGTACTTCCCGTTCACCAAGAATTATTAAAAATAATGTCTGTAAAAAATATATATAGGTATATGAAAAAAAAGATATTTCTCCTTCATTTGTGGACCGATTCTCAATTCTTTTTTAGTTTGGTTAGAGTATGCCTACTTCCGAGGTCCCATTAGTCCCATTTAAATTTCATCAAATTCGGTTAAGCAGTTTTTTTGGTTACACTCCAAAAACTGAAAATTGACGATTTATCTTTATAATATCATTGACAATCGATCCTGTAAATAACAGCGTCACTAAAAATGGTTAAAAAAATATATTACTAAAAATGGAACCGGCTGCAACACCAAAAAGTGTGAAAGGACTTGTCGAATATGGTACCATGGTACGCGTGCATGGTGGCGCACAATATTGTGATGTACCGATTTCAACAAGTTATTTCACACTTTTTGGTGTTGAAGTCGGTTCCATTTTTTAGTAAAAAAATTTTTTGTTAGAGTATTTTTAGGTACTTTCTTAATGTACGGAACCTTCAGTGCGCGAGCCCAACTAGCATATTACATATTAATGTTATTCTCTTTGTATTCAGCCGTTAACTCTTGGGATTTTCACTTCTTGAGTCCATCTCTGTTCTTATAACCGAGCTAGTTGGACCTGTACATTTTCGCTTCAGAATTTTGTAGAAAGTACTATCTATAAGAATTTTATTAAGTTTCACTTTTCATGTCTCAGTTTATGTTGCTCCTTTCTACAGTCATACATACTATGTAGTTTTATTTTTAGATATTGCCATTATAAATACATGATTGACATATTTGTGAGTTTAATAATACATTTTTATCCTAGAGGTGAAAATAACGAATAAATAGTAAACCTTTAACACGAGGTAAACACTGTGATCTTCATTACGAATACAAGGAAAGTAAAAATAAAAACAATGATTTTTAATACGGTTGCTCAAAAAGTGGCGTATTGCAGGGACGTATAGCGTTCGGGATGTGGGCTATTACATACTCGTGCTTTTTTTTTACCTTTCCCGAACTCGTGCGTTCTCTTTCCCATCTGTCAAAATAATGTCTATTAAAAAGAAAAACCAACCTGAAGTTTTTACTAAAAAAATCATAGAAGTTTTTATGATTCATGCAAATACGTATATTTCTAAAAAGAAGGTACTAATTTGTTTCAATATCAGATTTAATGATTTGATTGAATGAGTTAGGTTAGGTTTCATTTCATTACATCTCATTGAATTTCATTTTCATTTCATATCAATAAAAAATTCTACTGAAGACTTGGCTGTATGGGCATAGTTCCCTTTGCCTACCAGAATGGGTGAAGAAAAAAAATCTCTGCTTATATTCTACGGTTGGCGCCATTTTCCAGAAGTTTTCTTTGCGAGTTTATTTGATTAAATTGCAAGTACACGTGCGGAACCGTCATTGCAACTTGTTCCGACTCTCAACCCTCGCCTTCAGCTGCGCCTCGGCTCGGATAGACATTTGTCGGAACTCTTTGCAACGACAGCCTTTGTTGTAATGAAATATACTATAGCAAAAGAAAAATTGAGTGAATATTAGTCTAATTTAATGAAATTAAATTAGAAGATTTAATTCAAATAATACCTATATTAAATGTTCATTCCAGATGTATTTAATGCAGATTTATTTCATAGTACTTATATATTAAGCCAATTCAGCTGACATAATCAACTGGATCACCATACATTGTATTGACATTATTGGAGGGTAACTCTAAAACCTATTAACTGAATTTGATAACATTTTAATGGGACCACCTCGGAAGTATACTATTTCAAATAATGATACCAGCATTGAAATTTATGGAGAGAAAAAATCACATGGGATTCGAGCCCGCGTCTTCTGACTCTCCGTGTCAGACGCCATTGACCAACTAGGCCACCGAGGTTCGGGTCCGATATCGAATTTTAACTCTCTATCTGAATATTAGTACTGTCAATGTTTGAGATCGCTAAAGCAGGCGTTAGTGCTTTGAAAAGTAATACTATAATGATACCAGCAATTAAATTTTTCAGTGTCATGAAGTACTATGTTTTGATGCTCAATTATCGTATAGCTATTTGTGATCTTCTAAGGTTTTTTAAGTTCACCCTAAATCATGATATTTAATTCTAAACGTGGCCACTAAAATACTCGCTTTAATGCCTTTAAAATTACATGCCGTTATTGTTTTTATTGTATACTCTGTAAAAAGTATCTGTAGACAATAGCTGTGGATAAATGACAGTTTGTACTGTTTCTCGACAGTTTTATGACACATTACGTTACTTACGCCGTTATTTGTGCTAGACCCACTGCACTAAGAGTAACGTAAACGCAACTCTGCTGTAGAACCTAGGATAGCACAATATGCCAGTCCGTCGATCTGATTACTGGGAAAGCTGCAAACTGAAAAATTTTACTCAATAATAATAAACAGACGGACAGACGGACAGACGGACAGACGGACAGACGGACAGACGGACAGACGGACAGACGGACAGACGGACAGACGGACAGACGGACAGACGGACAGACGGACAGACGGACAGACTGACAGACGGACAGACGGACAGACGGACAGACGGACAGACGGACAGACGGACAGACGGACAGACGGACAGACGGACAGACGGACAGACGGACAGACGGACAGACGGACAGACGGACAGACGGACAGACGGACAGACGGACAGACGGACAGACGGACAGACGGACAGACGGACAGACGGACAGACGGACAGACGGACAGACGGACAGACGGACAGACGGACAGACGGACAGACGGACAGACGGACAGACGGACAGACGGACAGACGGACAGACGGACAGACGGACAGACGGACAGACGGACAGACGGACAGACGGACAGACGGACAGACGGACAGACGGACAGACGGACAGACGGACAGACGGACAGACGGACAGACGGACAGACGGACAGACGGACAGACGGACAGACGGACAGACGGACAGACGGACAGACGGACAGACGGACAGACGGACAGACGGACAGACGGACAGACGGACAGACGGACAGACGGACAGACGGACAGACGGACAGACGGACAGACGGACAGACGGACAGACGGACAGACGGACAGACGGACAGACGGACAGACGGACAGACTAATAGTATTTTATACGTAACTTTCCAGATACATTAATGCATAATTTACTTTATTAGGTACAAATTGATCGAATATCTTTAGTTCCAATTATACTCTCTTTCATATAATCTATAATACGTCCTGCAGTGGGAAATTCGCTTACAAAGATAATTCCCGGCTTAATCAAAGCCTTTGTGTTAGGTATCCCTTTGTTAAAACCACACGTCCTTGCAGACCTTTCACGAGCAATGGACATCAGAACAATAGATTTTATTACCGCACTATCACCAAGACAAATGAGATACATACTACACCTAAAGCTAGGTAAATACTCTAGCTTTGTCTCTCTCCTACCCGCAAAATGCCACCTTCTTTTATAATATCAAATATAGCCAAAAATCACCCTTACCTTCCAAGAAATAAGACAAATTTTTGAAGGGAACAAAAGGAGGATTCAAAACTCCCAGGCATTTTCTTTTACATAGGCTATGTTCCAGAATGCAAGGCACAGAAGTGTGACTATACTGTCCAACAGTTAAAGTTTGAATTTGCATGGCAAATGACGTCGCATTGGCGCCATTTTGAATGGATTCTGGCGGTCAAAATTTATTGCGCATAAATGTACCTCTGGCTAACCCGGGAGTTAGGGGGTGGTAGGAGTAGGCTTAAAAATCAGGGTGAGGGGCTAGGGGTGCGTTTTTAGCGTTCGCAGCGTCCGCGTCGGCCTATTTGGGGTGTTGATGGGTGCCAGGGCTGGACTAGAGGGGGGTGAATGACAAATGATGATAGCTTAATCGTTGAAAGCTACAGATACTGGCATTTTATGCTATGGGTGTAATAATTTTTTTTTGTTTCCAAACATTGTTTTTATTTTATATTTCTATATTATCATATGATAATGAGTATACTTAGACTTGCCATATTCATCAGTTTCATTAAAACTCAGATTTATGCTACCCTCTTTTAAGGGTGCAATTTAGCATCTCCTGGAGATGCCAAACTACCAACACAACCAACAAGCCCAGGCAATTTTAAAGTGTTTAGGTACTTTTAAAATATCATAAAACAACTTTCTGAAAAATGAGCCTATAAGTATAGCTTTTTTATTATGTTGTCACTCGTGGTTCCGTCTGCGCGTCAAACTTATGTCATGTAACCTTCATATGGGAAAAATTTCAGCAAAATAGGTACTTACAGCACTATTAGCTTGAAACTGTAGGTAAGAAACGTACACCATACGCAAACATACACGCTTGCGCATTATAATACGGCAATTAAATATAGTCTTATTAGCGGCAATTTTTTACAGTAATTCACAACATATTGTCTCGGAAACCACTTAACTAATTATGCTCATATTCGAAATTACTCTTTAAAGTCAAGTACCTAATGAGTGTACCAAATTTTATCCAAATTGGACGGTAAATAGCGCTGCAGCACACTTCCCTCTTTTAGAAAACGTACCCCACTTAAAATGGCGACAAAAAAATAGTAGAGCATGCATGCCAAGTTTCGTCAAGATTGGTTGAAAAATGCGACCTGTACACTGTACAGGAAGACCACCGAACAACCTAACAAACAAACGGAAAGATGAAAGTCAATTTAGCCAGTTAAAGCAGAGTCGCTTCGCTTGCTCGGTCACGGTATCACCCGCGTGATGATGATGATGATGAAAAGTATCCTACGTTTGTCCCCGAGATATGACACATAAAAAACCCCAAAAATCATAATAATTGCTCCAGTTGTACTTGAGTTATAAATGGTGTTTGTTTTGTATATTTTACCTATATGCACAGTAAATAATCCGTATAATACTTTTAAATGTGTATTAGGCCATCCTATATATGTCCATCCTAGAGATAGACCCATAATAATGTTATTAGTAAGTATTTACTTACGTAATCTTTCCTTACTCTTCCATTCAACTAAATGAAAACATTGAGTCTCGCCCATAATCTTCGAGAACCCCTTTTCTTACTCCGGCCCTGACACGCGTTAACCCGCGCCCGCACCCTGACGACCTCTACGCACGTCTCACTCGCACAAATACCAAAAAGAACGCTCCGTCGCTTTCGACCCTTTGCTTAAATTATTGCACCTCCACATGTAATATGAATTGCAGTATCAAAGCTTGGTGATGTCAGGCGTCCATACTTCCTTAATACTTATTTTTACCAGTTCTCCCAAAGTTCAACACTTCTCTTTTATATATGTAAGTACATAGTGATATCCCCCGGATCCACCTGCATTTTGTAATAATTATAATAATGACTAACCCATTAGAAGCTAAAAGCCAAAATAGCTGCGCCCCGTGGTTAAGCCCGCTTGTGATGGATGATGATGATGATGATGCTGAAGTATCCTAGGGTATCCTAGGTGTTAATTCAGCGCCTCATCTACCTCTATACCAAATTTCATCAAATTTGGCCCAGCCGTTTGAGCGTAAAAGAGTAACAAACATCCATACGTCCATACATACAAACTGTCGCGTTTATAATATTAAGAAGTAGGATAATTTCTTTAGTTGTGGCATGAAATATTAAGAAACATATATATTGTTTAATCTTTTACAAACATATTTTCTTTCGTAGTTATAATTCGAGTGATGTTATTTTGATAAATCTTAATTTATACAACAGCAAACTTATTAGATATTAATTTATGACATAGAAAAATAACGGTAAACTACCTTTCTCGGACCATTCACATCACAACCACACACTATAATTTGACGTGAAATTAAACTTTAAATGTCACACGTCAAACGAAGAAGAGAGAAGAATCACTACGGTCACGGATCTTGATTGGTTTATGATGATGGTGAATGATTATATTACCAATATTGCTCATAGCCTGGTGCTCTCTAAGATGGGTTAGTCTATGGGTGTCTATCTGATGAGTCTAGTTTTTATTATCAACTGTCCTCATAGTAATGTAACCAAATTGAAATCCCTATATATATATACTTTGTAGATCTATGTTATTGCATGGTTAACATAGCTCTTATTGCGTACAGGAGCTTTACAACCGTCATTAAAAGTAATCTTCCACTCTGGAGAATTGGATATATTTCTGACTTACTTATAGACGACCCAAACCCTACTCTAAAATGTTGCAGTTAAAGGCGAAAACAGTGTAAAATTATTAAAGGTAAGAATTTTCTCCAAGAACGGGCAGTTAAATGCTCATCTACAGAGTACAGCTGTAATACAAACCTTATATCTTCGTACGCAAATTTAAACTTTATTCTTAGTGAGGTTAGGTAGATAACTAATTAGAGGTTTGCTGTATCATAATCATCTTTTGAGGAGGGTGAAGTAGAGACTCATCTACACGAGGCCACTTTCAAGGCTAACTCGATTTTAAGTGGTATATTTCATTCGTATATTTTAGAAAGGGGCAAATAATCATAATCAAATTTTATTACCTACTAGCGACTGCCCGCTTCGCTCGTGTAGTAGGCTCAGCCTTCGACCTCGCCATAACCTCCCATATTTATAGATTTTTTTTATGTAAGAACCATGTACGAAGTATTATAAAACATTTTTAAAATAAATGAATGAAATCGGTTAAGCCATTCTCAAGTTATAGCGTGACCAGGAAAATAGGGGTTCATTTATATATATATGAATACCTAAGTGGTCTCATTGCTGGGATAGAGACCCTCTGTGCC
Source organism: Selenia dentaria (assembly GCA_917880725.1). Lineage (NCBI taxonomy): Eukaryota > Metazoa > Arthropoda > Insecta > Lepidoptera > Geometridae > Selenia > Selenia dentaria. The sequence continues at coordinate 9,148,088 of OU862895.1, read as the reverse complement.
AAAACATAAATGTTAATTAAGTACAATGGAGTGCAAACTAAATATTTTTATTATTTTATACAAACTGCAAATGAGTTATTTTTATTCAATACACACTTAGATATTTATATACTATCTAAATCAATGCCAAATTAAAATGTTCGAATTTAAGAGTAATTTATTTTATTTATATTTAGACTCTTAGGATTGTTTAGTGAAGAAAATAGAGAATAGGTCCACCCAGTCGAAAGTTATGAAGTAAAATTAGTTAATTTCAAAATATAGTTAGAGTATGTACCTACTAACTAAATTTAGCAATATATCATGATTGTTACCATGTGACATTAAGATATTATAGTTTCATATTTTGTTTTTAATAAAAACGTAATGGATCATAATTATTATTTACGATACTGCCATCTGTTACAGTTTTTACTAAACATTTTAAATGTACCTGTGGGCCGAGCACGAAAATTTGCTCAAGTGTAACGTTATCGTATCGTTTACGTATTCAGTACAAACTATGAGTTATCTGTTCCACTATTGTACTTGATAAATGACAGTTTGTACTAAATACGTTAACGATGCGATTACGTTACACTTAAACATATTTACGTGCTCGGCCCACTGTAATTTATAGCCCTGTCCTGTAGTAAACATGTGTCTTATATTTATCAGTGCTGTATGCCTGCTATAATAAAATTTGTCTATACTAGACATCGTCGTCCAACGTTAAAAAGTCACAAGAAAAGACATGAATAACTTATTTTTTTACTTATCTAAGGACCCTTAGTTTATATTAATAATATAATGAATAAGCTGGCCAACATCGTCATATATATAACCATTGATTATTTATTACTAGCATTTAATCGCGTAAAACAAGATATTCTTTTAGAACACCTTTACGTTGGGTTGGGATAGATGTCAATGATATAAGAAGTGTACTGGGGCCAGATAGCTACCATCAGAGTCGCGTACTCGTAAATTAGGTCAATTGAAATTTACAGCAAACACGATGGACAGGGCATACTGAGCTTAGTTATAAGCTTGGCTCAAGCACTAGCCCCGTCTGAAATGTGCAGTACACATTTGAGTAAAGGCGATGGGTGTTAAAAACACCACCCACTGCTTGTGGAGTTAAATTACAATGGAGGGTGAGGGTTGAAAAGGAAGGGATGGATACTATAGTCCATAGTTGAGGGGTTGAAAGACGCATTGCTGGAGTAACACTAGTAATCATAAGTTGCTAGAGCTTTTGTGTATATTTTAATTGACTAGCTGCATCTTGAGGCTCCGCTTGCGTTAAAAGTTTAAAATAATCAAAAAGAATTGTTTTCCCTGAATAAAACTACGAGTGTATATTTTTTTAATTTATTGAAATATTAACGTTAAAGAGTACAATGGTAATATAGTAAAAACGTCTAAAAAGGTAAATAATTTTTGTCCAGACACTAAGTTCTCGACGATAACACAGCCATACAATTCCATATATACATATAAAACAAATGACAACATAATTCTTTTAGCTATTTTAGGTCTTGGTCAAGGTCTGGTCTGAATAAGAAAGAGTAGATTAAGAATCGGAGACTACAGTAAGTTGACTTTATTATCAAAATTTACTTTGAAAGCCAAGGTATGAATGACTTGAAAGGTGAACTGTATGCGTAACATACCATTCCAGATGTTCCAAAATGAAAATCTAGATTTTTTAGACACTGCCAGTAAAATCCTTTTTTTTTATTATCACAGAAAGTCTTTAGGCAGAAAAAAACAAGATTTGAAATTTGACAACAAATCTGAAAGATGACAAAAAGTTAACAAAGAATCTATTTTAAAGCGATTAGTAACCGATGTTAACTTACGCAATAAGCCGAGTATGTATGACTCGGCCGGTTTCGTCCGCGTCGACCGAATCAACCGCGTCGACGCGGGCGCACGTACAACAAGTAAACAACAACAAAGCGAAAATATCAAAATTATGGGGACGTGTATCGGCAACGAAGATGCTAACCGTACTGTCGCACCGGGGAGTGCGCGGAGAGGTGACGGGGGAAGCGGGAGAGGCGCCACATTCCAGCGAGGTGCACAGATATTCTGACCGGGTTGTACTCCGTGAAGAAGCGGCTCTGAACGTCGCGAAACCGGTCGAGTCCTACATACTCGGCTTATTGCGTAAGTTAAAATCGGTTACTTATCGCTTTAAAATGTGTTCAACTTACGAAAGTTTTAATCAAAACAATCTAGCAGAACTAATAGCAGCAAAAAGTTATCCAAAAATCATGTTCATTTTGAAGAACACAACCAGATGAAAAACGACGATCTTCTAATATCTTCCGTAATGTGATGAATTCCGAGAATGTTTCTAAATCTAACAATTATACATTTTCTTCGTTTTCAGCACCACGAACGCCAAAGCTAGAAGATAAAAAGAAACTACGCCATACCAAGAACAACGCCCTCTACGAATGCAATCCCAGGGTTAAGTCCCAAGATTGATTCCTGGCCGGTGCAAACATTTGTATGAAAAGCAGAAATGTTTGTTCTCGGGTCTTGGATGTTGTTATATGCTCGTATTGTGTGTGCCCATGCTTCCCACGACACAGGAAATCCTAGTGCGGGGGTGTGTATGATTCTGTAAATGTTATTTAAATTAGCTATATTATAACTGTGTTTTACGGTAGCTGTTATTGAGAGCAATCGTTATCTACCTATGTCTAATCTATATCATAATCTACCGCAAAAGTCAAGCTACCACCCAATTTAAAACCTAGTAGAACTAGTAGTAGTAGACCTCGCGAGTTTTATCAGCGGCAATTTTGCGCAGTAGGTAGGTACTTCACAAGCTATTATCTCGGAAACCACTTGACTAATTGTGCATATTCGAAATTCCACTTCAAAGTCAGTACCTGATGTGTGTTACATACAACCTAACAAACATACGGACATATGAAAGTCAATTTGGCCAGTTTTAAAGTAGAAACGCTTCGCTCGCTCGGTCAAAAAAGCTTAATTACAAATTTTACTCAGAATTGCTAAGACCAAAAATCCTCGTAGATGTGGCATCAGATGTCGTAATTTTTCATCACATTAGCATGGGTTGGCCGTGCGAGCGTTAAGATAAAACTGACCCTCCCCCGCTACCAAGTTACAACGATGACAAACGATATTATTATGTTTATTTAAATATGTTTTATTTTCTAAACGATGGTCCCTATTAACAATGTCGGATATTCATTTTTACCAATTTTCACTTTTTTACATAAATAGAATCACAATAAAAAGATCTATCGTATATCATAATTTATATTTTTGAAAATCATTAAATTTAGTCAGTTTCTTGGTTAATATTGTCGGTTGTAATAACCTTGTCCCCTTAACAGTGTAGGTAGTGACGGAACCGGCGATGTCCGCGGGGCGGAGGGAGCGCGGGTGCGCGCGGATCTGCCACTATGCACTTTGTCACAGGGGGGAGCGGTCGCGCGGCCGAAACTGCATTATATGATTTATTATTGTTTTATGCGTGTAAACAAGTGAGGATCCCATCATGTCGAAACGTTCAAAACGGATTTTAGATTTAGTAAATTCTAATAAACGAGAAACTGTTTATCAGTTGAAAGAGGGAACAAGTGACTGTCAAGATTATCCTATACCTACAGAACCTGGTAAGCACCCTTTATGTTACTAAGTAAATAAAGTGAGTTTGTACATTACACAACCATTCCAATAATTTAAAGATTGCTACTTTGTAACGAAACCATTCGTATTTTGCATAATATAGGTATATTTCCTTTAATAATGTAGGTTCCGGTAGATACATCTATTTTCAATGGACTTCAAGCAGACAATTCTGTCGGATATACCACTTCCGACATTATTACATGTACGTATAGTAGATCATTTTGTTGGATGTACCACTTCCAACATTATTAAAAGTATGCAAAGTCAAAGATTTTGTTGGATGTGTCACTTTCGACATTATTACATGTAACCTAAAGTTAGTCAGTCGGATGGATATGTCACTTTCTACACTAATAACTGCATTATGTGCAGAATTTTTTGTCGGATGTATTATGACTTGTTTAAACATTAAATTGACTAAAACAAATCTCTTGGATCATTGGTAGGTAGATTAAGTAGGACCTCAGCTACCCTCTACAAATGGATAGTTCGATACTTAGCTGCCTTATAAGTAGGTGTCCACCTATCATGATCACCTAACACATTCATTGTAGGAATTATCTATCTTTGCAGATCAAGAGCCTTCACCAATACGTGTACATTCCGATGAGGAATTGACACAATGTCTACAAGGTTTGTTCGATGATAATGTATTCAGTGATAGGGACGATCCTGTAAATACTTCGATATCTGAAGAGAGAATTCTTGACGAGGGTATACCTGAAAAGAGAATTCCTGAAGAGGCTATACCTGAAGATAGAATTTCTGACGAGGCTATATCTGAAGAGAGAATTCATGACGAGGCTAAACCAGAAGAGAGAATTCCTGACGAGTCTATTTCTGAGAGGAGAATCCATGAAGAGACTGAGATTTCTGTAGCAGAAAAAACGCAGGAAATCTCCAAAGGCGCATCAACATCCATTGTCAATTCAACGCCAATACCGTCACCAGTTCCTATTCATGAAGACCCATGTGGAAATGAATTTTGTACCATATGCTTGGAAGCGTATCGCCTTAGGCCCGATGAAGTTTATCTAAATCTTCCAACACCTTCAACTATAACAGGCACTTCCACTAACGTAACACCGACTACACAAAAAGTTTCCAGGAAGAAAACTTACAAAATAGATATAGGAAAGAAGAGACTTGTACATAAAGAGCATTGGTGTGTAGTTAAAAGAAAGCAAATGAAGAACGAAGGGAAATCCTATACAAATAAAAAAGGTAAACAAATTTCAGAAAAAGTATTAGGGCAGCCATGTGGAAAGAAATGTCGCTATAAGTGTACTGAAAACTACGATCTAAAGCAAAGAGAGGCTATCTTTTCAAAATTTTGGAAACTGGGCGATCGTAATAAGCATTGGGAGTTTGTTATAAAGTACACAAAAAAGATTAACAAAGGGCGTAAAACTACTGAAATAATCAAACACAAACGGGAATATACCTATGTTTACTATCTCCCAACTGCAGAAAATGAAACAAAAAGAGTCTGTAAGAAGATGTTTTTAAGTACTATATCTTCTGGTGAGCGAATAATAACAACGGCTTGGAAGAAGTATGACGGCATAGCCGCTGTGGAAGAGGACAAGAGAGGAAAGTATGACCATAAACCTAGAGTGATTGATGAAGTAATGGTACAAAGTGTAAAAGACCACGTGAATTGTTTAGATCGAGTGGATTCACACTATGCACGGAAAGATTCTAAGAAACTGTACTTGAATAACATAAAAAGTACCTCGCAGATGTACAAACTGTATGTTGAATGGTATGATCCTATTAAATACACTAATCAAGCCAACACGCGTCAATACCGTGACATTGTAAATGCTAATTTCAACTTAGCGTTCCACAAGCCCAAAAAAGACTTGTGTGAAGTTTGCCATATCTTTGCGAACAAACAGTTTCCCACAGAAGAAGAAAAACAGAGTTTCTTGGAACATCAAACGCGAAAAAAAAAAGCTCGATCACTTAAACAAGCTGATAAAGCAGAAGCATGTGAAAATCCTGAAATCAATGTAGCTACCTTTGATTTTCAAAAAGTTTTGCAGACTCCACACGGTGAGGTAAGCATATTCTACTACAAAAGGAAATTGAATACTTTCAACTTTACACTGTTTGAGCTTGGAAATAAAATTGCTACTTGTTACATGTGGCATGAGTGTATTGCCAAAAGAGGGGCTAATGAGGTTTCAAGTTGCTTGTACGACTTCATTAAAGCTAATGTTGAAAAAGGGGTAAAAGAATTTAGATTTTGGTCGGACAATTGCGCTGGCCAAAATCGGAACCGCATTGTCTTTGCTTTATATTTGCTTGCTGCTAAGGAGTTTGGAGTAACTATTACGCATAGATTTATGGAGAAAGGACATACTTAAAATGAAGGGGACAGTGTTCATGCACTTATAGAAAGGGAGAGTGAGCGGAGAATGATTTACGTTCCTGATGAATGGTACTGCTTGGTGCGTTGGGCGAAAACAGAAGGTATACCGTACAATGTAAGAGAAATGTCCTCACAAGACTTCTACAATTTCAAAGATTTGTTGGCGAGCAGAAACTGGGTGAAAGATGTAGGAAATGAAAAAATGAAGTGGACACAAATTAGAGAGGTTAAAGTTAAGGGCTCCGTTTTTGATCGGATAGAATACAAATACGATTTCGATGACGAGCCGAAGACTTTAGTGGTTCTCAGATACACCAAAAGAAACACCCAACGCCAGAATGATTTTACAATATCCCAAGCCTATGATAGCCCCGTTCTTATTCCATATGGAAAAAACAAAGATCTTAATGACATGTGCAGATCTGGTGTCATTCCATATAAATACCATGGTTTCTATAGAGACTTGCCACACGTTTCCAGTAATACAGCAGAACTAGAAAGTGACTCTGATTGAACGGCTGTGTGATTTCTTTTTGTATTTTTTTCTTGATACAATTGTGATTTTAAAGTTCTTGATTTTTAAGTATAAGATAAGGTGCCTTAAGCTTAACTGTAGGGATTAGGTGTAGACTAACTTTTAAAGTAAAAAACTAAGACTGTACGTTTGTTGTGATAGTTAATTATGTTTAGTCACAAAAAAGTTCCTAAAGTTACTTAGATATTACATGTTCAACTTAGGCTATATTTTAATAAACTTTGTGATACTTACCTACCTGCAATACTAAAGATATGACTAGGTACTATAATTTTGATTTATTGTGTGTTGATTGTTTCTAGTTTATGACTTATTTTTTTTCGGCTTTTGTTACATACCTACTTTAAAAACAGAAAGAGGAGAGAAGAAGACTATTGTTTACACTTGCTAAACTAGTTTAATTGTGACTGTAATACGTGTACTTACTGAAATATTAAGTGATCTCAAAGTGTGCATTCCCTATTTTTCATTGGTGTTGATTGTAAACTGAATAAATGTTCAATAAATGCATGAAAAAGTTGATTAAATAAAGTTTATTATTTATATAATTTAAGTAAACCTAACACATATGACAATCTTATTTCAAAGTCTCCCTTTAAAAATGTAGAATATACCACTATCTACATAAAATATTATTAAATATCCGAACAAAACTGTCGTTTATGTCACAACTGACAATTCACTTTAAAAATAGTCCATGTGAAAATGTCAGTAGTACATTATTTCCTTAACTATCAATTAATTATATATTTTACCTATGCCAATACTTAGTAAACAATACATAAAACAATCAGTGCAAGTTTGAACATCCACAGTCATATAACATTTTTTTTATCGTAAAAACAAACTTTAAACTGCTCTACTGAACAGTAGTATTTTTGGAGAACCGACATTGTTAATAGGGACCATCGTAATGTTCCTTGGTAATCTTTACGAATCATTTTAGTATGTAGTTTACATGTTGGTGTTTATTTATTTCGCAATAATCTATAACTAATTCTCTCCACTACCAGTTATTTGTAACGGAAACTCGGAAACGCTTCGTTTATAGTTCGATTAGAGTTAATCTGCGCGTAAAAGTCATTTTTATTTAATGAGCGGTCATTTGAATTTCGAACGTGACGAATTATTGAGTATTTAACCTCTTTCTATTATTGTTTAAAAACGAGGTTTGTCCTAACACTAACACTAATATAGTATATTATATTATAATATATTATTATATTATTTAAGCACTTTTTCTTCCACTTAGTATTTGGTAGTGAGGTGTAAAATTGTGTGTTTCGATCGACAGCATAATTATTATTCTACGTCTCGTACCTTTGAGCCACTCGCTTATCTCGTGGTTGAATTTTGGGATCGTTCGCTTTCTCATCAAACAATATTTTGCAGCCTTGCATGACAAAATACTATTTTATGCACGTTTTTACCTTATTGGAGCACCTTTAAAACAGTTAACATAGTTTATTATGTTTAATTCCTTATTTTATACGTCTTTTCGCTGCGTTACATAAATATTGTTTATAAAACTCTAATTTCTAAAAGTGTAACTGAATCGATCCTCTTACAATTTTATCTCATTTTTATGTAATACTTGTCGGATAGATCTGACTACAGTTTCGAACACATTCGGTGGTCTTTCTCAAGGAGCGTTCGGGACGCCTGCGTCGATGACGTCTCGCTTAGCACTGCCTATTACGTATAAGTATTGTATGTCTCCGTAACAAGGGGAATTTGAAAAATGTAATAAAATAAAAAAAATGTTATTGGAGTGTAACTCAAAAACTACTGGACCGAATTTGATGAAATTTAAATGGGACTACACGGGAAGCACCAGCTTTTAAACAAAAAAAATAAGTATGAGAATCAGTCCACTCAATCGTAAGATATGAGGTAACAAACATAAAAAATAAAAAAAATAAAAAAAACCAGACACGCGCATTGAGTACCTCTTCCTTTTTGGAAGTCGGTAGAAAATGAGTGACAACCACGTAAGTTTTTACAACGATTCCATTTCTCTCCACGTACAGTTACTTTACTATACACCGTGAACTACGAGTTAAGGCTTGCCAGCCCATAGTGAGCTGCAAGATCATGTATTTATAAAACCAAATTAATCATATAATTATATTTTTAGAATTACCAGTATTACCAATTAGGTAACAAAAGTTTAAACCTCCCAAAAACAAATAAATTAGGCATAGGTACTTCTAAATGACGAAATATTTTATAAAATGAAACATTTTTAATATTTATCTGTCCGCATCATGTTTACGCTATAACAAAAGATTTATGAATGAACTGGGGGCTTGCTGATTCGGACGGGTAGGACGGTTTAACTGCACTGTAAGTACAACGCGGACGCAGCCAGGTACGAGAGTGCTTTTTGAAATAGAGACCTGGAAGGACACTAAACCGGTCAAGTTAGGTACTCAACCGTATCGCGAGTAAGTCAAATCATCTTAAATATGTCTAAACCTTACGAAAGTCTCAATCGAGTTATAACGAACCATTTTTATTTATATTATATTAACGGGGCTTAATCGCGTTAGTAATAGTATTTATTTACCTCGACGTTTCAAACCATTCTTATCCTTAAAAGTTCGTCCGTGGTTCCGTCGTTGCAATACGGATCCCTATCGCGTTACAGCGGCAAATATTTCGAGGTACGGGGGCCGGGTGTAGAGATCCCTTAGGAAATTAATAGCACAGTGGAAGGGAAAGGGACCCTTCGTTCGAGGTCGGGATAGAACCAACAACCATGAGTTTTCTGTCTGCGCCGGTAGATGGCGACTGTTGTTGCATTAGAACTTTCACTGCTCGCTTGTTAATTCTAAGGCTTGGTTGTATGAGTATTGTGTATGTGTATTTTTGCAGTAGAACTCTTTGCGAATGAGTTCATCCGGGGAAGCACCTGCCCCGTATTCTACCGCAATATTATATTATGTTAATTTATTGATTCAGGCGTTACTTTGCGGAAATCCATTATCAAAAAAACGATATTAACAAATATTTAGTGACACTTCCGCTGAAAAGAAAACAATGATTTTTGGCCTATTTGGGGGCGTACACCACCCTCCCTCCCGCATAAAATGCTAATAGGAAGAATACAAAATAAAAAACACAAGAAACCCCAAATAAACCAAAACCGATTCGACACGTGTTTCACCTCTACACGAGGCATCCTCAGGAGATGTTGACTCGTCGAGCGCTAGACCGACAGAAAGCGCTGTCTGTTTTTTCAAATAGGCCAAAAATCATTGTTTTCTTTTCAGCGGAAGTGTCACTAAATATTTGATAATATCGTTTTTTGATTATATTATGTCTCATATATTTATATATTTTTATAAATGTCTTTAACTAAGTATATATTTATATTTAATGTCTCAGGGTTACAGGCGCAGTGCAACTCGTTACTTGTGACGAAATGTACCTATCTGTTCAAGCAAGAGCTTAACACTTAACTACCGCAAGGTAAGTACGTAGGTACGTATCTCAGTTACAATCAAATGTCCATTGAAATCTTGGAAAAAGGCGGTGCAGTGTCAGTATTGACAACTTTATATATCACAAGTATTGTTTTTCTTGTGATGTAAGTAAGCAGCCGTGCGATTCTCTAAGAGCACATATCGTTGCATCTTTAACAACATCCGCACGGCAGTTATTTTATTTTATTTTAAGAATTGTCATACGCACATTGCAGCTATGTATCTATTTATATCGTGCACGCGCTGTTTGACGCAGGTTTAGCACGTGCGTGTGGTCACCTCCCCAACCTAACGGAAGACCAGCGCTGGTTGCTTGCAACTAGCATATTGCTGAGCTTAGGCTGGGTTGTGACAAACACCTAGATTTTAATTTTAAACCATTTATACTTTCTTTGTCTGTATTGTGTTTGTTGCAAATAAATTCATTCATTCAAATTCAGTTATCAGCCGTGCGATTCTCTAATGATTCGTCATTGCGCTCGTCGACGATCTCACCAATGTCAAATACTTTATTAGATATCGCCCTTGTACATAAGGTTGATTTTCCAACGTTTCTTGTCATATCGTCATTTGTTTCACGGATGTTGTCAAAGATGCAACGATTTTTGATCTTAGAGAATCACACGGCTGATAACTGGAGCTGACAAAAGTGACATAAAGTCTCTATTATTTTAGATTTCAATCAACATGTGATTGCAACAAAGATACACAATAGCCCTGCACGTGGGTCTCGTGCGTGTACCGTGTCCTAAAAACATTAAAAAATTATCATAAAAAAATGTAAGGAATGTGTGTTAAACAATGTAAATTCTTCTTACGTTTGGATAATGCCGTCAATCTATTCAATAGATGTCGCGCCATCCACATATGACGGTTAAAATTATATTCACTTAAAATGCAATGCTCGGACGGTAAGCATTGGTGGCCTAGTGGTCATGGCATCTGGAACGGATTTTTGGCAGACGCGCGTTGGAATCCCGTCCAAGGATGTGAATTTTTCACTCTAAAATTGCAATGTTTGGTCTCGCAGGCATCAGTGCTTAAAAGTCATGTTATAAAAATGTTAATTTTATTGATTTATCAAATTGATACGTATGACGCCTGAACATACAGTTTTTATTTTTACAGTTTAGGCGTTCGTTAAACAATGCATCAGAGTCTTCCGTTTCCTAGGTCTTATTAGATAAGTATCACAGAAGCAATGAACTACACAGGTCCGCGAAGAAGTGAGGGTGTGAGTTATGTAAATTTTATAATAATTGATTTTACTTGTATTGTAAGTGGTATGAAATATGTACTTACTGAATATTGTTGCCACCTCTGGGATGGATCTGCTAAGTACCTTATGGATGCTGTCGATAGACTGCAACGTCGCGCTGTCAGTATTATTGGAGACACTGAAGTCACTCAACACCTAGAACCTCGACAACTGGGTAGAACTAGAGCTTCTCTTATCGTTTTTTTTACGGTTGTTTCATGGCGAATGTTCTGAAGAGCTTTTTTATCTTATTCCTCACCATTCCGATCCTGGAATACTAATTTAATTATTTTTTTCAAATTCACAATTATTTATTGCCGGTTGTAGGTAGGTAAAGGTAGGTATAATACAAATGTTCCTTACAACTTACCCCTATAGAGGTGTGCAACGTTGAAAACAAAATCTACATATATTTACATTTACAATAACCTTACCAAACAATATCTCCTTTATTAAATACATTATCTACGTAAAATCCATACATAAAAAGGAAAAAGAAAAAAAAACAACTCGTTCGGGTATAGCATTGCATCCGTATACTGTTCAAAACTTCTTAACATGAACCAAAAAGTTTGGAAGTTCCTACCTCTGTCGTCTAAGTAAATTATGGAATGCTTTGCCGGCGTACGTATTTCCTTGCAGCTATGACCTGGGTTTTTCAAGCGGGGGGTGAAAAAGCATCTCTCAGGTCATTATAGTGGTGGCGATTAGTGCAGCTTACGGCTGCATTTATGGTTCAATAACCATAAATGCAGCCGTAAGCTGCACTACTTGCTTCTTGGTTCCATCTTCACTTTCCTTCAGGCGACAGGGAGTCACTTTGACAAACCAATAAAAAAAATACACGTAATTAATAATGAGGATGAGATCGAATATTTAGTGTACATATTTAATAAACAGACACAATTCCAATGTATTTGAACAATTTAAAAAAATAAACATAGATATGTATTAGACAGCAGTTATCATACACACTATAAATACCTATCTAATGTAATTTCAAGCAAGTGCTTTAAATTTTAGAAGGTTAAGTGCCTGTCCTTTAAATTTTAGAAAGCTAAATCTAAATTTATATTAAATTCTATTGAAAACAACGTTCGGAACCTCTTAATTAAAGACAGCTAAAGCCATATAGCTAGCTAAAATGAAACTTACTTACAACGGAATATTTAACTGAACATTTTAAAACTAAAGCCGGCATGCTCACGATGTGTTAACATGGCGGCTATATACGATGCTTCAGCAGTAACTCATGTTCGTACAAAAAAATTATAAATTGGATCATTCTGTCCGTGTATAGGAATAAAAGCGCAAGGCTGATTTCCTTTGATGTAGTTTGATATAAAATGTATATGACACTTTTACTTAATTTTTGTAATATGATGTTTAAAGCGCTAACGCCTGCTTAGCGAGACAAAATATTGCAATTTTAGTGAGAAAAATATAAAACGTCAAACGGGATTCAAACTCGCGTCTTCCGACAATCCATATCAGACACCATGATCACTAGGCCACCAAGCCATATCATCCAATCATGGAAAATTTAAAGCGTATGGCGACGGAGCACCATCTATTGAATTGATTTGGCAAGCACTATCCAAACGAAAGAAGAGTTTTTCAAACACTTTATTTTCGTATTGTTGTGGTAACGCTTCATAATTTTTATTAAGTATATGATTTGAATGCACTCAAAGCTGGATAGTAAGACCAAACATTGCAATTTTAGTGAGTGAACGCGGAAATCAGTTCAAACTCCGTCCGAGAATGTGTATTTTTCTCACAAAAATTGAAATGTTAGTATAATTTCATTGAAGTCTGCGAATGAATATAGGTACTATATTTTATATTAATATTAAAATTAAATGAAGTCCCACGTTCAATCCCTGGCTAGGTCAAACATGGTGATGAGCTGTAATGTTAATAATATAATAATACAATACAGACAATGCTTATTGACCCTACTACTACTGTTCATCATCAACTTCTCAGCCGTAAGACGTCCATTGCCCCCCCCCCCCTTCCTTGGTCTCCACTCCAGAAGCGTCTGGCCTATTTATTAAAATCAGTTTATTCATTCTAAATATCGGACCACATTTAGGCTAGGTATTTTATTCACTGAAGACAGTGAATAAAAGGCCTTTTAATCTCAATTTTGGTGTTTAAATTTAGAACAAACCAATATATTCGACCTCCATCTCAATGCTTATACAACCTTCTTGCACAAAAATTACTCGATACAAACTCCTTGCGCATTGATGGCATTTGATTGGTCGATATTTGCGACAAGGAGTTTATAGCATTAGAATACTTCACAAGTTAACCATCCTAATAAGAAAATTAATCTTAATTTTAGTAATTGTTCAAATTTTAATGTGCAATTTAATGAATAAAACCGTGAAGAAAAAATCTTCATTTAATGGCTATATTCGCTTAAATTATTTCTTGTTCTCGTAGTCATGGTATAAAGTTTAGTATGCAACTCTTGAATAAAGTACGCATTTATATTAAGGGCCATGAATCACTCGCGTAGCTCAGGATTCTAACACTTGAATCACTCACGTTTGTGATTCAATCATCATGAATTACTCCCTACGGTCGTGATTCAGTCGTTAGAATCCTTCACTTGCTCGTGATTGGTCTATTGCCCTAGCTTTAAATCCACCCTTTATTCACTAATTGCATAGTATGGTATTACACACTCATGCCTTCACACAGAAAGAAAAAAAGCACACGCCCGGGCTAGGGGTCGAAGTACCTGGAACCCCGTGATTCAAAGGCAGAGAATTTCATTAGAAAAAGAAGTACATTAATTAACTCAGTTATATAAATTATTATTGAACTACCAATTTTTAGTTATTAGACAATTTAAAAAATATGAATAACAATAACTTTGGATATGATGACAATAACGATATAATGATATCACAGTCTATGTAAACTTATACTGTGATGCTATTGTAGAAAGTTGTGTTACTGGTTTTTATATTTCGTTGACGGGCTGCTATGAGTGTTATATTAGTTTTCAAATTTTGATATTGTATATTATGGTTTTCCGGTGAAAATAGGAAGTTTGTAAAGAACAAAGGGAAATGTTGCAATATTTTGCTGAATATTGCGGTACAAATGGTAAACTATAATAATACCAACGGGTTGATGATAGCTACGTTTTTTAAAGTTCTTGCATAATGGTAGTTTTGTTTTGGTCTCAAGTTATTGTAATTTAACTATGTATTATATTTATTTTACTTATATTTTTTGCTAAACCAGTTTTACATTTCTATTTTACGGTAGGATTATGAACAGTATAATTTGTATACGATTTCATACCACCTGCTTGAAAATGTCTAATTACATATCACGCAATCTCGACGTAAAGCAATGCATTACATCCCCGGGGCTGTAATGTTGTATGAAACTCTCATGGGAGTGAAGTGATTTGGACTTGGAACGTTAGTTGTAGGAAAACTCATAATACGGAGTAGTTACGGGCATTGTTAAGAGAGTTTATTCGAAAATAGAACCGTTCACCCGAGACAGCATGCAGAAAAAAAAGAAAAAAGGTGCGATTGTAATGAATTTAGAACAAAAAACTGTGTTGTTTCAACAACTTCCATAAAATGTTTAAATTTTGAACATGGTGCTTCTAACTGTGCCGAGATATCGGGAGCTCCAAAAGTAACTACATCCCGTGAGTACTAATTATAACTTAGTTAACAAACGCAACAGTCTAAAACAGTGTTTTATAAAAATATTATTATGTCCCTCCATAACTGGACAAATATGTCCAATTAGAATTTGAAATATTAATTTATTTTACTTTTAACTCAATGACTGCTTTTTATATAGCTCTGAGTTTTTATTGTCTCGCAGTAGGTAAGTATGAAAAGTAGAGTATGCACCTCGAGGATAAAGCCTGTATTCGCCTTGGGCAGCTTGAACCCCTCGCTTCACTCAGGGTTCTACATAACTTCCTCGCTTCGTTCGGGAATTGGAGTCCCCGTTACACTCAGGGTTCAATATGCCGCCCGTGACGTAAGACACTGCTTTACTCACTCGGTGCGTAATCTACTATTACTTCATCATCCAGATGCAACGACAGAAGTAATAGTAGATAATAGAAACGAAGATCCTGATCTTCGTTTCTATTCGATTTCTATGATTATGCCCTCTGCGGAATTGCCGCAATCGATGCGAATCTTGAAAACCTGACTTAAAAAGCAAAGGTGTCATCTATCCCTTCGACATTTGTTAACTAACATACTCTGATCTTACTTGGCAAACTCTAATCCAGCTTGACATTGCTTGCCTAGTTGGCTACCTCTCAATAATTATAGCTTGGAGACATAAACAATTTATGTTAGCCACTAAAGTATACTAAGGTATATATTAAGGTTAGAATCCATCCAAAAGAGTAAGGAAATGTTTTGTAAAAAGAATACCGAGATCTTATAGTATATCATAAATGTATTTGGAATGACACCAGTCGGCTTATCAACTACCATCCAACTACCTATAGTATTTATCTCTAGGTTACCTTTTCCTAATACACTACAGGTGATAGTTCTACTTTAATTAATCATCATTAGCTATTAATAAACGCTATTAAGGCGCTGTCAGCTCAGCGGTTAGCTACGTTCAATTTCCTTTACTTGAAATCAAGCAAGCGCATCTCGTAAAAACTCTCGTAAAATTCATAAAAAAATAAAGTGCACTCTTAAATAAAAAAATAATCCGTCAATTTATGAGTATACTAAAATTGCTATTTTATGATTTGTGTTTCATGACCATTACAATATTAAATAAAGAGAAAAACTGTTTTAAAGGTGAAATTAAGTGGTATGTTTGAATTTTTTTTAATGTACTCAAGTATGTTAAAATATGTTTTTAATTCCGTCAATGTGTACTTAGAAGTCTTAGAAATGTCATATTATTTTTTGTATTTTTAATTAAATCGCTACTTATGAGATAAACTGTTTTAAAAACCCTCAACTTAATCGACATCATAATATGACAACACCTTAAATATAACTATCTACTTAATTAGTTTACTGCTACATGTTATACTAAAACTACGTAATATAGTACTTAGTAACGCACTCTCAATTAACAAGTTCTGCTCAGCAAAAAGTCGTGAACATCCATATATATCCATTTAGTATAAAATACGGCTAAAGTGTGAAGTTAGACAGTGCTATCCTTTGGTGGCTATAATTTATGAGTGTGCAACTTCTAGACGTAGAGTCAGAATAAAAACACTCGTCAAAATATTATTTAGTATTTTCTTTAACGTTACAGTGCCTAACTAAGATTTCCTGTGTCGTGGAAGGATGGACATACACATTAATACACTACAAATGTCTATTACACATTTAATTTCGCCCATTACACATACGAGTATATGTTCTCCAGATAAGACTCGAAACTGGCGCCCTTCGCTTCAAAGGCAGGGTACTACCAAGTAACTAGGCAAACGCAATGTCAAGTTTGTGCTCAAACGATGTTGGACTAGTAAAACAATCGGCTGCCCAATCTAGAACCACGGAACAAACCAGAAGCAAATAGTTAAAATCCGTTCATATATTAATATATAATATATATTATGATGTATCAATATAAAGAAATAGTTCTGCGAATAGTTGACCTCGCGAGCTCAGTCTTACCAGGGGCAATTTTACACAGACGGTACCAAATGTTCTGGCCAAATATTACTAAAAACTAAACTTCAGAACATACTCGGCAACCAATTCACCAATTAAGCTCATATTCCAAAATTCCTCTTTATAGTCAGGTACTTAATGTATGTACCAAATTTAATCAAACGTCCCCCTTTTTTAGGAATAATACCTTATTCAATAATCGCCCACGAAAAAAATATTATATTCAATAGTAGAACATGCATACCAAGTTTCGACAAGATTGGTTGAAAAATGCGACCAAGGAATGTAAGAAGACCAATATACAACCTAACAAACATACGGACAGATAAAATTCAATTAGACCAGTTAAAGCGGAGATGCTTCGCTTGCTCGGTCATTAAACAATCATTGGTTAGGGATGTAACGTAAGATGGAGTAGAAACATTTAAGAAAGTTTTATGAGGCTTGTGCTTTATTTGAAGTATATAACATTACAAGAAATACAAGGGACCATGAGCTTTACCAAAACCTCATATAAAATGTGTAAATCTCAAACATTTAAAAAGAGCCTTCGAAGATAAGAACCTTCTGTCTATAATGGTACGTGTGACCTCTACCATTAAGTACTTGTCATTGCATTACTATGATGCATAGACATATAAGTATGTGTTGTTTCAGTATGATTGGTTATAATAGTAGTTTATGCAACTGTCATATACCCGTGTTATATGCAGTTGCATACACTACTTTATCTTCACTAATGCAATTAATCAAACAACAAGAGTAAAAGCTGACAATAGTTTATTTATAATAATTGTTCAAATTTTGGATAGTACAATTTTGAAAGTTAATGTTAATTATTGATCCAGCAGCTGTAGCGGTCGCGGGGCAAGCAGTAGAGCTCGTAGACGGAGTCGGAATATTTATAATTACTTCATTCGTCTTGTTTTCTATACTGTTCAAGATCGTATTTGAGACTTGAATTTTATTCATTAAAGACTCATCAATGTAGCTTTCAGCCACAGTAGAAGACTTCCACCCCCCGTGTCGTTTCAGTGCGGTCAAATCACCACCGCTATCTATGAGAAGGGTCGCCGAGGTGCGCCGGAAGCAATGCCCCGTGTACAACGCTGGGTTAGGCAGATTCAAAAAACTTGCGATAGTTTTTCCCAGAGCACCAAATTTATTAATACCAATTCTTTGATCGACGCACTTCCCCGATCTATAGCTCAAGAAAAAGGCAGGGTTTCGACAGGGGGTGGGTCGAAGTTCCATGTATTTTTTACATACGGCATAGCAGTTGCCCGTCACAACGAAAGAACGATCTATTTTCGTTTTTGTTTTCGAAACTTTCACCATGATTGTACTGTCGTCTATGTTAGAGACTTCATCGAACTGGATGTTGTATAGCTCTTGCCTTCGGCATGCCCCCATTATGCCGAAGATTAGTGCAACCTGTAACAATAAACGATATAATTAGCTTGAGGTACATAGCCAAGGCAAAAACTATGATTTATGAAGTAGTAAAGTGTAGGTACCTACTACCAAATTTATACACAAAGCGCTTAAACGGAGTGTCTAGATAACTTGCATCTGTAGTACGTAAGTACTAGGTAGATTAAATAACAGAACTAAAATACACTTACCTTTACAAAAAGATACAAAATATCTGGTGAATCTTCCAGGAACATCTTTATTTGACCTGATGTAAACGTCAAGGACTTTTTTCCTTGTGTCCTTCTGAACTGCGTTTCAGGAACGCTATGACCTTTGAATACTTCGTGATATCAATATTGTTGTAGATACTCAGTGTGGACTTGAGCATAGAATATTTAGCCCACATAGAAGATGGTTTGAATTTGTCGGAGAGGTCTTTGAGATACGCAAGAATGACATTTTCAGAAAATGATGTAGTTTTCTTTTCGGTCTTCCATGCCAAAAAGTTATTATATTCTTTTTCATATAATTTTCTAGATTTTTCTGGCAAAAGATTGTGAGTTACTTTTGTTGCCAATTCTAGAATATCCGGAGGCGTACAAATATCATCGTCGCTATCCATTTTTAACTTTTAATTTGTATTTTAAAAACAAAACAAACATTAAATTCACGCGTATTTATTGTCACAGTGAACTTGCCGCCATTAAAATGCAGCTGCGCGCGAAGGCCAATCAGGAGCGAGCGCGCGCTGTTCTTTTTTTTATTTAATTGGCACAAGATCTTACCAAAGAGTTTTGTGTATGTAAGTTTAGTAGTTTCGACGAAGTTTTCACGTATAACCCAACTGTTTTCAAAAGCCAGCCTAATATCAAAATTTTATACAACTTGTATGAGGATTTTGACATAAGGCTCGCCACGTTAATTGGTCGCGTTTTATTGATGTTATAATGAGATTTTACGATATCGATGTGGATATTATACCATCATGTGAAATTGCTTAAATTGAGTGTTTTGTTGTCTGTTCTATAACAGTAGTAATTATAAGTCAAGTATTGGAAACATAAGTAGAATGTTACAACATTAGTGTAGATAAAACATTTTTTTAAATTTGTTTTACCTTAACAGTACTTTCAGTAATATCATAATATTAAGATTTGGTGACGAAAACAAAATTCAATATAGCGCTTGATGTTTTTGCAGACGGTCCATCTGGCGCTAGGCGGGCGGGCGGCGGTGCTGCGGCCTCGCAGTAATTGTACAAAAGTTACCATCCTCAGCTCAGCTACGGTGAATTCGTTCGTGCTTCTTTACTTGGGAGTGTTGGCAGACGAGCGGGTAAAACGCTGCGTTTGTTAGTTGCATGAGACGCTTCTGCTTCTGAAACGGGAAGATAATGGGCATTAGAATAGGTATTTATGGGTAGTTACGTTTTTCTTTTAAAGTGAATGTCAGAAACACCGGACATACAAAATGATAATTCTTATTTTTTATTCGCAAGAAGTGTCGTGCTACATGTGAGCAGGTTATTTACCGGTCCCAGACTTGTGGACAGATAAACATACATAAACATTATATTATTTTATTCAATATTATATACAAATGGTAAAGATACAGCGGAAAATGGGTATAACTAGGAGTTTTTTTCTTTAAATAAATGCCATCATGCTCTCATAGATAGCTCTAAAATTCCCTGTATCTCTGTATCGATGCCCGATACCAAATATTTGTACACAAATATTTGCCCTTTTTTGCGGCGAAGGATTGATCAAGCACCCGGCATTCCTAAGCTAATCCGAAGCTCTCAATCTCTCTCAGAATCTCAGGCTTGGATGAAACGATACTGCCATTTTCGGTCTTCAGTTTTGTCATTTGGCTTTGCCCAATAGACGAATCCTTTGCAAACACTTTAGAGCCCTGGTTCCGCTCAATTGCTGCCGTAATACGCGCAGTATTATAAGCACGCAAGTCGTGTCGCATGGACTTCCAAATTCGTCTATTGAGTTTACCGTAATCCGACATATCAACTGCGGACTGCAGTCTCATTTCGCTCCGTTCTGCCATTAGTTTCAGAGTTTCTTTTGAGAGTTTTTGAGCTTTCCTGCGGCGTTTGGTCTCACAGAATTCGGACCCAACCGCTTGGACAGTTTCCACGAACCCGTTGTTCAACTCATCCACTGTGTCGCATTCAGCTAAGCACTGAAAACGGTTTTGAAGTTCAAGTTGAAACTTTTCGGGGTTTTGGATTTGGGCACGATTTGGACGGAGCGTAGACTTCACCAGACGTGACCTCTCAAGCTTGACATTGATATT
Organism: Selenia dentaria; assembly: GCA_917880725.1. Lineage (NCBI taxonomy): Eukaryota > Metazoa > Arthropoda > Insecta > Lepidoptera > Geometridae > Selenia > Selenia dentaria. Next base: position 9,127,387 of record OU862895.1, on the reverse strand, counting down.
CAATGCGCCTCTTACGATGCGGTGATCGCTGCCGGTTTTTACCTTGCTGATCACAGAGACGTCATTGAATATGCGCTTATTGGTCGTCATGATGAAGTCTATCTCGTTCGTAGTGGAACCGTCGGGACTCATCCACGTCCACTTCCTGGATGGCCGCTTCATGTAGAAGGAGTTCATCATAAAGAGTCCCTCCTTCTCCATGAAGTCAGCCAGCCTCTGTCCCCTCGAGTTCCGCTGCCCGTATCCAAATGGCCCTACTCTCAACTCATCACGTTTCCTTGTGCCTAGCTTTGCGTTGAAGTCTCCCATTACAACAGTGAAGTAGGTTTTAGAAGTATGCATGGCCCTGGATATATCCTCGTACATACTTTCTACTTCATTGTCTGAGTGTGCCGAGGTCGGTGCGTATACCTGTATAACCTTCAGCGAATACCGTTTGGTTATTCTGAGTATAAGGAACGCTACCCTAGCCGACACACTATCGACTTTCACTACGTTGTTAACGAGAGACTTGCGGACGAGGAACCCGACACCACCCTGGGATTGTTGGTCTCCCTCCCGGTGGAAGAACAAGTTGCCGGAATTTAGAATTATCGTGTCCTGTCCCTGTCTTCGGACTTCAGATAATCCCATGACATCCCAGCGTAACTTGAGCGTCTCTTCCTCCAATTCGACCATCTTTTCGTCGGTCCTGAGCGTGCGTGTATTGTATGTTGCCAGGGCCAGGGGTCGTTTTTGGGATTGGTAGCCGGATCTCTGCCGGAGATTCTTCGCACCCCCTGCTCCACCGTTACAATGGCCGCTACCGTAGCCACGGATAGCAGAGCTGCCGGGAACTGGGGGCCGTGGTTTAATGTTAATTGTCATGGGGGGATTTGCCTTAATGCACCACGCTTGGCAGGCGTCTTGGTGATCGCAGTGGATGTTGACGCAGACTGCGGGAAATGCTGCTGCCCATTTCCCGGATATTCCCTTAGCCGCCTCTTACGGCACCCACGGGAAAAGTTAGGGGGGGTACAATTCGTAGCCGGTACCACCACGGCAAGTCTGACATCATTATATGTATAAATCACCGGCTGTAAGCACCATGCTATAAAGTAGTACAGTGCTATATTTCTAGTCGTGTGCTGTCCAATTTAATCCTAGAAGGATGCCATGTGGCCTGCAGAAAAAATAAATTACAGAAGGCGACTGGCAGAAACTGGTTGCAGAAGACTGAGCTTTGTGTTGTGCATTTAATCTGTCCGCATCAGGACAAAAAATAACAATAGATTTATGAATGAAACTTGCCTCGAATGATGCTTGCTGATTCGGACAGAGAGAGGCATATATCCAGCGGACGAATCAAAGCCAATGACGATATGATGATGGTATCCGATCATTTTAATCAACCACGCTACCAGAGTCGCAGTTTGTATTCAAAGAGATTTTTTAAACTAGATGCCAAGGTACTATTTTATGCTAGTAGGTATTGCAATACAAAAAAATGTAAACAGAGAGGCCTTGTCCAGTGTTTTTGTGTCAGCTAATTTCGCGTTGTAATTATTCTCCTGTTGTAATAGTTCTCTAGCTCGTCACTATATTCAATGTGCTTATGTTGACATGGGCTGGAAACATTCCTGGTATTATAGCTACACAATATCGAGACATCTATTTTATACAAACTGCAGACAAATAAAATTGAAGTGTTTGTTTATAATTCCAAATTAACAGCTTTTCATTAAGTGCATACGAATGTATACGAGTATATATGGTCCTTAAATATTAAAATACGAGTACATTTTTTTGGTCTCCCTGTGTGTCTGTCTGTCTGTCTATTTGTTCCAGCTAATCTATGAAAAGGCTGTTTACGGGACTTTCACTGGCAGATAGCTACTGTTATAAAAATTAACTTGGGCTACTTTTATTTTAGAAATAAATTATATAAAACTCTGTTTCTATGTCTGTTTGTTACCTTATCACGCCTAAACAGCTGAACGGATCGTGATCAAATTTGGCAAGTTTATAGATTATGTCCCGGGGAAGCACATATGATGCTTTCATCATCAGAACTGCGGGGTGCAGCTAGTGACAAATAAAAGAAGATCAAGACATAGTGTCCATACATACATTGTTGTATAGTGGTAGTACCACGCTGCAATCCCACAGCCGAATGTCTCTTCCTTCCTATCATCCTTCCTCAAATGTCGGCAGCGCATCCTCGAGACCTCTGGTATTGCGGAAGTCCGTGGGCGACGGTATCACTTACCATCAGGTGAGCCGCTTGCTCGTTTACAAACCTATCCAATTAAAAAAATACACTATCAAATGTAAACAAATGCTTAAAGCTTCTAGTGATTCAGTTGGTGCTTAGGTACAAGGTGGACGACAACCACGCTGATCACAAAATTACAATAAACGACAGCTTCGGTCGCTTAATCTGTCCGCATGAGTTTTACGCTATAACAAAAGATTTATGAATGAAGCGGTTTGTTGATTAGAAACAATTAATATCGGCTCAATTCGGCAGTGCGATTTTCTAAGAACAACCATCATTGCATCTTTGACAACAACCGTGAAATAATAATTGACAACGGAAAAACAACCATGTCAACAAGGGAAACATCCTGTGAGTTGGTCGAGGATAGCAACGACGAAGCATTCGTTAGAGAATCACACGGCGGATCATATGAATCGATGAGTTACAATGATAGCACTATATATATGTGGTCCACGAATGTTTCTGAAAGACAAGAACATTCTGATGCGCATGAAGAAGTGATAAGTGATAATGTCTAAATATGAGTTTTGTTACATGATGTGAGGTACGTTAAAGTGTTAGGTGTGTTGTATCATAGTCACAGGCGTTTGAAAGCCTGACGATATTTGATTTGTACCGCCTACACGAAACAAATTGTGTTTTGACATTAAATGGACAAACATAATTTAACTACAGTAACATGCGCAATCCACTGAATAGAAATAAGTTATTTTTACTTTATCGATGCTAGGCGATCAAGGAAATGGTCATCTTGAAGAGTGATGTATGCAACAGTCATGAGCATAATGAGATGGATATAACTAAGAGAGTAATGAATATGAAAGATGATGAATGGGAAGGCAGATTGATTGAGTGATTTTTAAAGTTCTTTATTATCATAAACACACACTTTGTACAACTCAGCGCTAGAAACTAAGCTACAACTATCCTTAAATTAGTTCGTTTGAAAAAAGGAAAGATTGGGTGAGGCACCAATAATAATTTACGAGATATGTGTTACAGAATAGCTTAAATTTGGCTACAATCTTTACATAAAGGAAGGATTGTAACGATAGCCAAACAAAAAACATTACCAATTCCACATTGTAGGGTCATAAAGTAACTCACATGATTAAAACGAACTTCAACATGCTGGCCAAATAAAGAGGGCTGTATTTACCCAAGGCCCGGGCAAATAGAACGTATAAATAAGGCTGGGTCTCATTAACTCGAATTCTTTGGCAGGTAATAGGGGTTGACGAAATATGAGAGCAGGAGTAAACATACTGTAATGATTGAGGATGGTAATGAATTGAGGTTGGTGCACTCTGACATAGTGGTTTTCAACAGGAGATCGAAGTATCTTGTAAATTGGCAGGTGCATTAGTTTTGTTCATAGCCATCTCCCGTATCATATATATGGTCATGTCAATGACCCTAGCGTTTATCCATATAGTGTAAGCAGTTACCATGTACCTATACCTTCATCCATGTTTCTGTTTTATACCATCCCCCTAATATTATAATTGTGAAAATTTGGATGGATGGATGGATGGATAAATGGATGTTTGTTACTTAAAAACGGCAGAAAGACTGAACGGATCAGGATAAAATTTGCCACAGAGATAGATTATAGTCTTAAATAGCACACAGGCTACTTTTCATCATCCATCACCACGCGGGTGAAAAAGCGTAATATTCTTGGGCAGCATAGACAAAATAACAAGATCTCAGCCTACGACAAGATCGTATTGATGACAGTTCTGTCAAAGTTTGTATCAGTATCTGATAGTTTAGTCTTTTGACTAAACGCTATCATTTGGACAGCTCGATAAGTGTATTGACGTGCTCGATGACCGTCAAGGGTGATGAAATGTAACACAAATATCGTCAAGGGTGATGAATGACAGTTTTTTTCTTATTTAGTTAATTTTATATATGTATGTACGTAGGTACTATATTTTATTATTAGTGTTTATTGATTGATTTACTAGGTATTTAAATTTACTAATACCATTATAGTAATTCCGTTTGACCATGTAAATATTATATGATAATTTAGTAGGTATAAAGATAGTTATGGCCTTGGAGAAAATAATCAGCTACTCGAAGTACTAATCCTGCATAGAAAAAGTCGCAGGCACCAGCTAGTCATTGTATATACCAAACAGATCTCTAAGTGTGTGTGTGAAATAAATGAAATAAATAATAATAGTATTATTATTATTACTACAGCTCCACTTATGCCTATGTATGTGAAACCCGAATATATTATTATTAATCGGCAACACAGTCACGTAAAGATTCGAATACGCTCTGTCAGATTTCTACCATAATAATAGTTTAATATGCGTCAAACTTACGATATTATCAATACAAAAATATTTAATTATATTTTTGTTTTATTTAAATTTTGCGCAAGTTATCTGATTTCTGAAACTCAATATTATTTTATATACATATTTTGATACTACTATAAAATTTGTAAGCATACTAAGTACTTGTTTTTTGTATGTGTAAAGAAGTTGACCTTTGGAATGTGACGACACACAATACAAAATTAAGTCGCCCATTTACGACTAAATTAACAGAAACAAACAACACAAAGCGGTCCTTATCGCCGACACTTGAAACAACAAAAACAATTCCTGCACGGAAAAAAATGGGTGGTAAAACAAAAGGTTAAAAGTTGTCCTTATTTGAATTTTCATTAAAACTTTCTCCCGTCAGGAACAAAGAACATTTATATTAAAAAAGTCCGGCCACCGCCAGATAAATATCTGTAGTCTCGAGAGCGAACCCGAATTTCAACTTTTGGCAAAGATTACGAAGAAAACTACAGATGGGACTCTTCTTTGACTCTAATGAAACGATACCTGTCAACAAACTCAAAGTTATCGTAACTGGACAATGAAAATTGGACACAATGTTTTTTACTTTCGCGGTTATTAACTAAGTTATAATTAGTGCTTATGGGATGTAGACCACAATTTAATTGATTCTGGAGTTCAAAATTTTTAAATTTTTATTGTGACTTACAATTCAGAGTGCTAGTGGTATCAGTAATAAAAACTAGTAGACTGTTTCGTCTGCTGTTAAATAGCTTAGAACTTTTTTCACATCCACCTGCATCTTTAGTCTACCCGTGAACATGGTGCATGTAATTTTGCCGAAATATCGGGAACTCCAAAATCAATTAAATCGTGGTCTACATTCCGTGACTACTAATAGTAACTGGGAAATTGGACAGTTGAATTAAATTGGCGAGTTCAAGGCTTCAACAAACGTACTCTAAAACCAATTAGAGTATACCTCTAGCAAAGCAATTTTTCGCGGCACTTAGAGCATCTGGGGGGTTGTGAATGAACACCGGAGGCCGCGGCAAGACTCCAGAGAAAGATGAATGCTCCAGGGCGTACCGGGCTGGGATAACTTCGCCTGACTGGGGATCCTGCATCGACATTGAAGCGCAGGGTTCCATTGCATAAAAGTCATTTACAGGTCTCCAAGTTCCGCTAGTCGATGGAACCGGGGCGGTGATTGAAGGACTCCGACTTAGTTCGACGCTTGCAAAATCTAGGACTATATTGCTAATGGCCACGCGCTGAACACTCAAATCAATGTCACTCACAAATGTTGGGTTCGTCCTCCACCACATCCGGGGCCTTGATCTGAACCCCTCTACTAGTCTGAAATCCGCCTGGTTCTCAAACACCAAAACGTCTTCTGGAGAAACTCTTGGGACTCTTGGGTCCTGGCTTCCTTGGCGTCTTGGTACCGCCCAAATGAAGTAGCGCATTCCTGGTAGTCGTCGACGACCACCGGGCCGCCCACCTATGGCTGCAGTCCCCGTATATTGAATAGTGGCTGCTATGCGCCCGCTTCGACGGTGCCGTCGGTTGCTCTCAAGTTCCATGACATGCTGGGAGTACGTAATGAGAAGGGATAGTCTCGAATCCAGCAGCAACTGCCGGGGTCTATACTGTGATTAGGTTACTGACATTAAGTGCGAAAAAATAGCCAACAAACTCTGCCAAGGACTAAGGGGAATTAACCACTGTCTGTTACAAGCAACTTATAAGAACGCAAGACTTATAAAGAGGAGCTGCTGCATCATCGCCCCTACCCCTTAAGTTATCCTACTCCACTACCAGAGTCACCAGAATCACCAAGACTCACCAAACTCACATGTGGAACTTAACTATAACTGCATTACAAAACTCCGTCTTAACAAAAATATAAGACCTAACATAAAAAAAACTATTGCATAGTTCAGAACAATAAGCGATAAGCAAAATAAAACAATACACCCAAATTTAAATTGGAGTTTGGTGCGATTGTCTGGGACCCGAGCGAGAATATGTACAGTCTGATGATTGAGAGACTGCAGCGCAAATTCGCCAGATACATCTACAAACGAATGTATGGATACTACCCATACCTTTATCCATCCCTTTTTGTCTCAGGGCTGATTGGAATGGAAGCATTGGAGTACAGGCGTAAATTACTTCTAGTCATACATTACTGCCAGATACTGCACAATAGGGTAAATAATCCAACCGTGTTGGGTACTATAGGTTTATTTGTTCCAAATAACTACATTCGCGTCGGGAGTCGACGTTACCATCAGCTGTTCTCATATCCCGTCTCACGCACCATGCATGCAAGAAACGCGCCCACCCGCAGGCTTTTGTTAATTTTTAATCAATTTATCCACGAGTTCCAGCACGTCGACATATTTAATGACAGTTTGAGAACTATTGTATGTAATCTTAGTTTATTTTTAACACATTATTTAAGATAGTTAGCGCTTTGGTGGATATACTGTAAGCTTACTATTTAATAAACAAATAAATAAATAAATAAACGGTTCGGATGTATAAAGATGCAGTAGTCATAGTCCAGAGCCAACTGTATATAAAGTATCTTGTTTTAATACTATATTAGTAAAGCAAGATACATTTTATACTGGTGAGTGGTGACTTTGGTGAGACAGCAGTGCAGGCAACATTGAGGACTAACCAGACTCACCCGTATTTTTAACTAATTTCAAAACACAAATTCACTGGTATACAAAGTATGACTTAGCTATTACTACATATACATACCATACAATCTAGCTATTTATCTACGAGTATACTTCTATACTAATACTAATAATATTATAAAATGGAAACATTTGTGTATTTGCAACGAATAAACTCAAAAAGTACTGTTACTACTACGTTACTGAATTCTTTCACTACAATCCATTACGTCCTGAGTAACATAGGCTATATGTTTTGATTCATCATCATCATCATCATCATCATCGCGGTTCGCGTTCAAATGCCATCTTGTAGCAATTAGAACTAATTTAAGTTTGCAGATAAAGTACAGATGGCGTTGCAGTGATGTACCTACTCTGATTTACCACCGTCCCCAAACATTTCTGCTCTGCATTTCACTCTGCTTTGAACGTATGTATTGCGATGTTCCGAAACTCTAAAAAAAATAAGAAAATTGATATAAATTAAGAACATCCTTATATTAATTTCTCTGTAAAAACAAAGCTTGAGTGTCCCTTCCGGCCATCTACGTACAGTGGATCTTACCTTCCGTTAACTTCATCGGTATATGTACAGAAACATCATATGAACTACGTTATCAAACTTCCTTAACACTATTATTATATAAGTAAATAGTTTCCACAGTTCAACTATCCAGTGCCTACCACTCTCAACCAACTGCACTTAGTTAGCAAACTTTGCCAGAGAGCCATTGGAAAAGTTAGTGCCTACTTGCCCATCTGCGCGTAACTCCTCGGCCGCCCAACTCATTACCGCCCGCCCGCGCCGCAAGACCCGCCCTGCCCACCGCTTGCCTAACTTCCACTGGTCGCTAGGGTTGCGCCTGGAAAGTAAACAACTTTTATAACACTAAATGTGAATACAAATTCTGTGAATTGTAATATTACAATACAACTTGCGAAGCTCATTTCTATACAATTATATCGTTATTTCTCTTAGTTCCCAGTAGGCTTAGCTCGTTGAAACTTGAATAGGTTAGTACGTTCAATAGTCACGCCGGTCCACAAGAAAATCCTTGGTCTTTCGGACACCAGAGCACGTCTCCGTTCCAGGACACACTCCACAAACAGTCAGAACATCCCTTAACCGCAGTCCTTAACCGCAAGACAAACTTCCTTCGATTTAATTTTATTGAATCCGCCACTATCGGTTGCAGCGAGCGAACTCACGTTTTGTTAGTATCTGACATTTGTTTACATTTTGTGGGTGACACGGATGCTTAACTATTATTCGGTAAGGTGGCGCAAATTTTAATTTTAAGGTATTTGAATTGAAGTAGAAAGGAAAAGGAAGGCAAGACAGAACACATACAATAGCTTTGGTTTATGAACGTCGTCTAACAAGTAGGAAAATCTTCATGTTACCCTTGTGCCGAATCAAAGATGCACAGCATTCGCCTGTTTATCGCATGTGCTCCGCTTACATTGACAATATCGACATTTTCTATGCATCAATAAATTTACCAAAAAGTCTTGTTTCATGCAAGTATTTGTAACTAACTCAGTGACATAATATTTAATACTAACTTCTTTTAGAGCATCTTTTAGATCAGATGAGTGTATATTTGTGCATGCTGTGTTCACGACAAGTAAGTTCTGCACATTAATGTCACGTAATATGTATGTTTTGTAAGTAATATAAAGTGTAAGAGCCAGGTTTGTGAACCAATTAGAAAACTAAATGTTAATAGACCCAACGAACTATATGTATACTAATATAATGTATATTTCTCCTTCTATTATACAAAAAACTAAATTCAAATACTACGCAACTATATTGCAAGCTCTAGAATGTATAAAGCCACTTTCATCTGTTTTATACAACAAGTCATATTAGGGTAACCCTGTGTCGCCTCACATAGCCTCTAACCGCAATAGCGTCTACTTTAACGCACCCTAAAGACCCATAAAAGGAACTTCGTTAAAACAATCTCTAGATGGGAGATTGTATATACAGTTTTTATGCACCAAGTCTCGTTAACAGAACCAGCTTCAAAATGACGGGCAATTTTACTAAAATAAACTTGTTCTTTTAAACTCTTCATACATACGCAGAAAAACCTAAACAAAATGTTAGGGACGTGGGAAATACTGACTTGTGTAAGAACTGAATAACAAAAGAGCACTTTTAGCGGAACTTACAAGACCTCATATCTGTTCAACTATAGATTAAGCAAAGCCTATCTCAATTTCTTGTTAGTTCGGTGATCGTTAGCGGTATACTGAGCGCTTCCGAGTACCGGAAGACGAGACTATCGGTCCCATATCCTCAGTAGATATGATAGCCATTCGAGTTGTCTGGTGGCTTACAACCGACACAATCAAATTCGTATCTCGTTTTAGATTTTATACGCCACCAAAATTGTACGGATGGTTGGGGAGTTAGTATCGATTGCTGGTCGAATTTGAACGTCAAATTACTCGAAATACATATTGTTAAAAGCGATTCGGTGCACGCCGTGTGCCTTTGATAGCGTCGACTATATCTTGGACAAACATTATGTATTGGTATTGAACGTGACAATCCTGCCAATATTTGGAGGACGTTTCCCGGGAGTCATATATTAGTACTGTATTTAATAAATTTATAAGTTTTATAATAATAAGACGGGACTAACGTGCGACTTACGCGTTATCGATATCACGTCACGACCGCACTCAATCCGTGCGATTCTCAAATGATTCGTCAACAAGCTCACCGATGTCAAATACTTTATAAGTTATCGCCCTTGCACATAAGGTTGTTTTTCCAACGTTTCTTGTCATCTCGTCATTTGTTTCACGGATTTTGTCAAAGATTGCAACGATGTTTGCTCTTAAATCGCACGGAGGATCCTAGAAGGCTTCCGGACAAAGCCGAAACAATTGTCGATCGTGATATCGACCAATCGAATGTCTTATATTAATCCCGTTTTATTATTACAAAATTTATTAAGTTATTTTATTTATTTTTATGAATTTGTATGAAAAATTAAACGATTCTGAAGTTTGCGTTTTAAAGTGGGTTTAATTAATAATTAATTAATAATATACCTATAAGTTGAAGAATTAATTAATACTTTCTAAAAAATACGAGAACTTACATTGCAAATATAAATGTTTAATTAATATCTTACAATAGTCAGCACAGCCCTGATTGGCGATAGCAATTTGTAAGGGCCGGTAATGAGATTTTAGGCTCCGATGGGCGTTAGGCGTCATTTATTAAAGAAAAGTTGCGATTTTCGATGTTCGCCGAAGGGAAATGGAACCGTTACGAGAATGAACGATTTAACACCACATTTAACACCTACTTGCTTATCTATGTAAGATAATTATGAAACAAATTACACCAATACATATTCCGAGTTCTAGCTGGTTTTTAATGAATGATTTAAATAATAAATCAACTAATTAATTCTTAATGAACAGAACTAGCTCGATAGCTATCAACGGAGGCAATAGCAAAAAAAAAACTAAAAATATCCGAATCGAAAAATCGAAATCGAAAGCGTCAACGCGTCACGCTTCGGTGGACAAACAATGTGTCACATGTGTTCCTCTAGATTAGTGGTTCTTAACCGGTGGTCCCTGGAAGCACCCGAAGTGGTCCGCGAAGTCATCAAATTGAAAAAGAGACATCCGAAAAGCAATTCATCATTAAGATTTTTGAAGTTAGTTAAGAGTATGCTGTCAAATAGCATTATAATAATCCACATATTCGTACACAACATTGTCTCTTTTATATAAAGTTTTCGTCATATATTTAATGCTAATAAGTATTGTTGGTTTTGAACAATTTTATGCATGTTTCATTTCAAGATAGAAGCACTTTTCATTCATTTACATTTACTGTATATTGCTTTCAATCAGTTGGTGGTCCATGGCAAAACCGAAAGTGTCATGGTCCCTCATCAATAAAAGGTTAAGAATTTAAGAACCACTGCTCTTGATACATGACAGTATTAACTATTTCTACGCAAATAACACCCTACGTTACACTTTTGCAGTTATTCGTACTAGGGTCACTGTGACTCAAATTGTTTGTGCTACAGGCTCTGAAGCTGATATTATAATTGAGAAAGTGAAATGCTTTATTTGGAGGGATAGATGGATGGATCTTTTTTGCACTTGATAGGTTAGTGTTTGACCTCTTGATGATGCAATAGAAGGTGTTTTTAAACTAGACCTAAAATAGTGAGTGGCTCTCTAGGACAGCTGCGGGAAAACACTAATACGTGGTTAGCGACAGATGTTCAAACTTGAGGGTGGTAGCTAGCCAGGCAGATACCTGCAGAAGCGCCATACCACCATGCTGTGGATTTCATACCGAAAGCTCAAGACCGAGGTGGGAAACGATCCCGTGGGCGTCTAATCGATGGCTGACTCTGTATCTGTAGGTATATACTTGTTATGCCCTATAGGGCGTAACAAGTATAGGCTTCAATAGTTGTTACTTTATCAAACCAAACAAACGAAAAAATTTGCTAAAACTAGCTGCGCCCCGCGGTTTGCTCTGCGTGTTGATGAATGATAATGATGAAAGTATCATATGTGCTTCCCCGGGACATAATCTATAAACTTGCCAAATTTGATTACGATCCGTTCGGCTGTTTAGCCGTGATAAGGTAACAATCAGACATAGGTACATTTATTTTTACATTTTATATGCATATAGTGAATAGCTGTTAATTTGGAAGTACAAATATAAACTTAAATTTTATCAATCTGTATAGAAAGATGTTTTAGTATAAACGGGTAGATAACCTAGATAATATATAATTAGACTACTTTTATGATGATATTAGATACTAATTTAGGGTCAGCTAGTTTAATATAGACATTCATAATTGTTATTACCAAAAAGAGTAACCACAACATATTTACAGGGTAATGTTTATAATAACACAGTAATAAGGTAATTTTCCTTGTCTAAATAAGCGAGAGCTTGTGTCTTGGAACCCGAGATGTTAATAATCGCGTATGCAAAATAAACGATTAATTAAAAAATGTACGTGTATAAACTTTACTGTGTTAAGGTTTAAAGGGCACAGTAGCTGTAGCAAGCTGAAGTACTATTCTCAGGACTGACAAGCGAAGCTCAATGTCAAGCAGATATTTTTTCATTTTAAAAATAACTTGGTTTGCAACTCTGCAATCTCTGCAACTCTCGGAGGCAGGCGGTACGCTATCAGTCAAATGACTGACTCTAGTCCTCTTTTACGACAGTATATGTTTGATATATGATTCCAATATATACTTGGATATTTTTCATATTTTGACGAGTTAGTTTAACCCCTCAAGTGTCGATGTCATTATAACAATGAAATTTATATTGTGTCTGGAGGTTTGACTCTTGATGGTTTAATGAAGTATAATCATTATTTACCTAGAATATTTACATCACAGGTCCCTCTTTTTATCCTGTTAATTCGATAAAATTTATCTTTTGTGGAATAATTATATATGAAGGCAATTTCATTAATTTTGACTCGAGTTATATATAAATTTTAATCCATATGAATACCATTTGACGTTTGGCCTTTTTTAACCGACCTCAAAATAGGAGGAGGTTCGTGTGTATGTATTTTTTTTAAACTTCCGAGGAACCACCCATTTAAGTTTCTTTAAATTCGGTCTAGTAGTTTTTGAGTTACACTCCAAAAACTGAAAAGAGTTGATTTATCTTGATGATATCATCATTGACAATCGATTCTGAAAGTAGCGGGTCACAAAAATAGTGAAAAACATTTTTTACCAAAAAAAGTACCATGGTACCATGTGCACAATATTGACAAAATAGGAACCATAGTTCAAAAGTAGGTACTTTTGAACTATCATGGTACCGATTTCAACAAGTTATTTCACACTTTTTAGTATAATTATTTTGTACATTTGATGACAAACCCGTACCTACCCTATACCGATACCTGAAAGTTTTTTTTATTCTACTTAATAATATCCTCGCCAAGTGAAACCACGGTCCAGTACTATGTTGATTCAGACCTTTTCCCGTGCAAAATTAAAATTCTCTAACAATCCGCACTTTGGAAAAGATATATGAGTGTGTTCTTTCAACTCGCCCGGGTATAGGACATGCTTATAATGTAAGCTGCGATCGCAACACCAGTCGCTTGTTAGGGCACATTGTCGGCACGAAAATTCCTTAAAACTCGGTTTTACTGTATCGAGACCACGTAAAATTATGTTTGTTACCTCATAACTTTCGACTGGATGAACCAATTCTCAAAATTCTTTTTTTTAAGCTGGTGCTTCCCGTGTGGTCCCATTTAAATTTCGTCAAATTCGGTTAAGTTAATTTTTAGAGACACTCTAATAACTGAATAGAATAAAAGTCGGTATTAACTTTTTCAAATTGTACTTGTGTCTAATTCGTAAGATGGTTCATGTTTTTCTAACTTAACACCAAGCGTTAAATAAATCCACATTCATTTGTTGGAAGGCAACGAAAACGTATTGACAAGATGAACACACTCTTTGAGGTAACTTTTAATTAATTGTTACTTTTAATGTTTTGTGTAAAAACTGAATCTAAATTCCTAGAATGCTTATTATCAGAATCAGAATCATTCACGGCCAACTCATTAATCATATTATAAACAAAGTAAGAAGTGTTAATTTAAACTTGTATGTCGCAAACCGGCCTCAACTCAGCGTTCTGCGGGTCTTTTGGTCAGCGCTGGTCTTCCGTGGAAGCCTTTTCGGTGACTTCACGGATAAACTAATGAAGTTATTCCTGTGTATATAGTATTCTTTGGTATATAGTATTTCTTTTAATTTGTGAAAGCTCTTTTACTATTTTTATTAAATCTAACAAAAGTCACACAAGTTGACGTAGAAGTCTACGAACACAAATTAGAAATGTTTAATAATAATATCACAATCAGTTGCTACTTGCATTACACAATCACCCATCAATGTAACCTGAGTCGTTTGCGGGCACGCCTTAGGGGGCAGCTGTACCTAAAGGGGTCATGTTAAACTTGGGGGGTTCGGCATAAAGTTGGGTCCGGGGTAAAAGTTGGGGGTCCAGACCTTTGCGGTGGTTATTTATGGCTCTCTCGAGCCCGGTGAAGTGGCCGCCGAATATAAATCCTGGGAAAGACTTAAAATAAGGGTTTAAAACCCTCATGTGAAATAGGTCGGTCGGTAGTGGTATGTGGTTTGGATGGGTCGGCCTTTTTTTATTAGAGATGGATAAGTTATTTAGGTAGGTATTGTTTTATTTTATTCGTGAGTAATATTTTATGGTAATAAAGCTCTCTGAGTTTCACAAAGTGTGAAACAATTTTGGAATTTTAATGTACGCTAATAATTTTCTATTGTATCATGGTGAACGTCAATTGAATATCGTCTTAGTAAACTCAATAGTAATTTTGAAGTTCTTCCATCGTCACGCAAATTAGTTCTATTAAAAGTTAGGACAATTAAGTATATATTCACATGGACATGATCTTGATTACAGTTCTATTATATACCTACATTTTTTTTTCAGTTACGAGAAAAAACAATATGTCATATTCTAAACATCTCTGTATTTTTACATTTAGTTAATAAAAACACATTGCATATTTGCTCAGGCAGAATTCTCTAAAGGCAGTTAGTCAGCGTGAAACATGAATATGGGACTAAGCTAAAAACAAGCTTAGGTATCATCTTTTACCCTTACATGCCAAGTCCCTAAAGTGTTTGAAGTGAAATTTATTCATATTCGTGGACAGTAATCTGCGAAAAACAGACGTAGCTATTTGTAGCCAGTTTTGAGCGGTAAAGTGCGAGCACTTCACGGTTGTATAAAATGTGCCATATGTCATAAGGTTTGCGCGGAATGGGTATTAAATAGGGTAAAATTGCGCGGACGATAAGATTGCGCACACGTCATCCTACAACACTGGTGTGAAATACGCAGCTATCTTCAGTTGTGTTTTGAACAGTGTACATACCGGTCTGCGCTCCCGTAAAATTATTTAGATACGAATGAAAACGTTGAGTCCAGGTGAGTTCAAAGTTTTTATAGCATTCTGATCTAATTTTTTGTAAATTTTCAAGTATATCTGACAAAAACCTGTTATATTTACAATGTTTCACTGATTGTTTTACTTGTGTTAACCATCGAAATTTTGCCCAATGACAACGTAGTTTGATAAACTTCTAAGAGATGGCAGTAGTACCATGATGACTACGTTGATGACCAAGTGTGTAAGTTTGCGTATAAAGGGGGTGGATAAAATTGCGCGCGCAATGTTACACGCAGCTGTGTAGTGTTAATTTTTAACCATGAGTACCTGTTATTTATTTTATTAATTTGCATTTCAATTTATTGTAGAATGTCACGACGGCCACGCAAAACAAACGTGAAGTTTGCTTACCTTCCACCATCGAGGAAGCTCGTAAGCGTATTGAAAAAGGAGAAAGTAAGAGGCAAGTGGCTTTGTCTTTAGGAATGGCTGAGTCAACATTAAGACATCGATTGCAGCAACCACAGTATGCGACAAAGCTAGGTAGATATGACGCTACATTTAGTGTAGAAATAGTAAAAGAATTTTGTCAGCATTTAATACACCTGGATGAAATGTTTTTTGGCCTGACAGCTAAACAATTGCAGCGCAGCATCGCTGAAAAACATTCGCTGAAAAACACCAAATACCACATCGTTTTAAGACACAGTCAAGAACTGCGGGCAAAGAGTGGTTACGAGGATTTATGAAGCGTCATCCCGAGATTTCGTTGCGACAGCCAACTTCTACGAGTATCGCGCGAGCTATGGACGTCAACAGGCCACAGGTAGAACGTTTTTATTTAAAAATGTCAGCTTTGGTGGATACATACCAATTTCCCCCACAATCCATCTACAATATGGACGAGACAGGAATTTCCACAGTACCCAACCGACCACCTAAAGTGCTTTCTGTCACTGGAAAACGTGCAGTAAATAAAATATCCAGCGCAAAGAGGCATAAATGTGACTGCTGTCAATGCGGTTTCTGCATTTCGCGCCGGCTTTCAATTTTAAACGAAAGAGAATGAAAGCATCAAGAGCAAAGCTCATCGATGGTGCACCAGCTGGGTCTATTGAGATAGTTTCCGACTCAAGCTTCATCAACGGGGATCTCTTTATAGACTGGCTATCACATTTTAGACACCATACCAACCCATCTAAAGATCAACCTGTTCTTCTGATTCTAGATAATCACACATCACATTGCTCGCTGAAAGCTGTCGATTTTTTCCGTCAAAACAACATCGTTGCATTGACGTTGCCACCACACTGCAGCCATAAAATGCAACCCCTTGATAGGGGTTTTCATGGTGCTTTAAGAAATACTATGCCAGTGAATGCGAAAAGTGGCTTAGAAATCACCCAGGGAGATCAATAACGACATTTCAATTGACATCGATTTTTGCACCGGCATTTTACAAAGCTGCGACTGTTGCTTGTGGGGTGGAAACCTTCAGATCAACTGGGATATGGCCGTGGAATCCAGATGTTTTCAATGATACTGATTTTATGGCAAGCAGTGTCACTGTACGGGAGAACCCGGAAAACAATACTATCAATATCGATGATGACTTTCCTCCAGAGGTACCATTGGATGCACCAGAGGGCTTGCCAAGCAGTCCTTTACAAACTCAAAACCTAGCTTCTCTAAAAGATGCGGCTGAATGCATTGCACAAACTGCAGTAGTCTCTCCTATGGAAGCAGTTACAGGAACACATCAGACTGCCTCAACTTCACAGAGCTCGGGAATCAATATTAACAAAGTGAACTTAAGCGTGCAGATGAGTCCTTCACTTGGAAATATAGTTCCAGTTCCAAGGTCTGAATTAAAAAGAACTACGAACCGAAAGCACAAACAAGCTGAAGTTATCAGCAGCTCACCCTACAAGAACCAATTAGAAAAAGAAATCAACGAAAAAAGAAGCCTATTCCAAAAACAAATACAAAACGAGCTAAGAAGGTATTTAAAAAACCAAAGACGTCAGCAAAAAAGAAAATATGGAGGTGTGGAGGATGCGCTGAAATATTTATAGAACTAACTAATGAAGACTGAATCGAGTGCGTTACGTGCCAGGTGTGGTGGCACGAAAAATGTACTGATTACTTGGGTTTCGGTGTATTTAAATGTGATTTATGCAAGTAATTTGATTGCGCAATCTTATCCCCATCGATGCGCAAGTCTCGACTTTCATGGTTTTTATTAAGAAAAAAGTGATTATGCTTGTTCAATAATAGTAGTTTATGCAACTGTCATATAATAGAGGGTATTAAAACACGAGTGTAGTTCAAAATAAGATTACACTAGTGTTTTAATACCTAATTATATGCAGTTGCATTCACTACTTTATTTAATATCATGACATTTTTGCTACTAAAGTGTTATCCAACAAAATATTACTCGAATTCGTATGTACGAAATAGCGCCAAATGGAAAAAGTCTTCTTCTTCATCTTCTTCTTGTTTGTATGGCTTGTGCGGCGTAACTACAATTTTGCTAATATCAGTGGAAAAAGTCTGATATTGGTCTATAATTCGCCCGGAACCAGCGCGTTGCGCGCGTAGCGCGCTCATTACAGATAAATGTGTACTTAAATTGAATTGAAACCTCCTTGGTCGGGACACATTGTACTTTAATAATTAAAAAAATGCTTTAAAGCATTGTTTTGTAAGGAGAATAATGCTTTAATTTAGTTTATTAATTTTCTTAAAGAAGTATGTAAATAAAATATGCCAATAAAAGTCTGTATTTCATTTTATAATTAGAATATTACCGAATGAGATTATATAAATTATATTAAAATGTGTTACCAGTTAGGTGTACGTTAAATAAAAATAAAGAAACCTGTGATTATTCAAATTGTTTAATTTTTATTACCGAGTGATTCAAAGCTGCGCAAACTTACACCACCTACTCGTATTACGTTATTTTGTAAAGAGTCAATCGTTTGGCTTAGCGGAAACTAAACTTAGTTATTGAAAATGTAACACGGTACGTACCTCCGTGCGGTTCTCTAATAACTCGTCGATGCGCTCGTCGACGAGCTCACCGATGTCAAATACCTTATGAGATATCGCCCTTGTACATAAGGTTGTTTTTCCAACGTTTCTTGTCATATTCTCATTTTTTTCACGGATTTTGTCAAAGATGCAACGATGTTTGCTCTTACAGAATCGGACGGCTGAAGACACTGGTTGATATCCATGAAATATAATGTTCTCTCAAAACTATAAAGTTTGATTTCAAAGTGATACAGAAAAGAAATGTACACTACTACATTTCTTCATGATTCATGAGACATCAACACGAAAGTTACATGTTTTAAGAACTTTTATTTCAGTAGGATTAACTGATAATAACACAAAATGTTCCAATACGTAAGTATAAATCAGTATACAGTAGCCGTATAAGTACAATATTATGTAAGTGTATAATTGTATAATTATGCAGCTGATTTTTTATCAAAGCACCTGTCTAATATATGTTGCTAGACAGGAACTCATTTAAATCTGCTTATATTATCGTAAATAATAATGTAGATCTAGTTGGCTCTATTTTTTTGGGGTTACCATACAAATGTGTTAAAGAAAGGATTTCTTCATCAATAACTCATCCACTGTTCTCAGAATTACCTACAAACACCGACATTGAATTTTTAACATTATCTCCATCGCCTAACTAACAAGTTGGAACGAACAACGCGTTATTTTGAAAACTCTGAGCATCATTGAAACTACCGTCGGCTACTTGTACTATTTCTGTTTGTACGTTTCACAATGTAAATATTCAAAATGCAATATATATAAACTCTCTTTCTGCATATCATGATTCGTACTCATCTTATAACTTATACCACGCGAGGCGGCGTGCTGTCGCACACAATTCCTCATTAAACCGACATGGGTGCTTACGTATTGTCATGCCTACGATATTTGCCGTACGACGGTATATTGCCGTAGGTACAATAACAACAGGACTACTTCGGAATAAACCTTTTTTAAATGTAAAAAATATATATAATTACAGCAAATATTACAATTTTGCGCTAACTAACAAAATTTATATAACTATGTCTAACAGTGGTTTATGGTGGCTAACAGTCTCCATTTTGAATATTTGATAGTTTATATCTTACTCGCGGGGCAAAGGCGAACTCGATGGTCCCTTATCCATGCATCAAGCCGTTTAGGCTGTAGGACGATCCTAAGAATTATGTATACAAACATGCATGCACCCTAAAAGGTCCTCTGGTAGTCAGGTAACATGATTGCATTTTGATTTGTTTGATAGGCCTTATTACTTGATTGCAACTAAGAGGTATCATGGTTAAAAAATTGTCATGAAAAAGTTGTGGATGCAATTGTAAAATTAGTTCTTGACCGAGCGGCGAAGCGTCTCTGCTTAACCTGGCCAAATTGACTTTCATCTGTCCGTATGTTTGTTTGGTTGTATGTTGCTCCTCCTGTACAGGTCGCATTTTTCAGTCAATCTTGACGAAATTTGGAATGAATGTTCTACTATTAATATAATGTATATTATAATTATATTTTTATATTTCCTTATAAGAAGGGAAGTTTTCTGCGGCACTATTACCGACCGATTTTGATAAAACTTGAAAACACACCATATAGAGGAATTTTGAATATGAGCAAAATTTGTCAAGTAGGTGCCGAGGTAATAATAGGTTGTGAAGTACTGCGAAAAATTTTCGCTGATAAGACTGTGCTCGCGGGGTCTACTGTTTGCAGAACTACTAGTATATCTACTACTGCTAGTAGTACTTTATATTACTCTATCCCGACGTTATCAACACTTTTCAGTGAACAGAATCACGATGACAGATCTCAATTATAATAGCTGAAAAAGCCTAATAATACTATATTACTCCTCCTCCTTACCCAGAGCTTGTGGTACCGATTTTCCTTTTTATCCAAATCCACGTGCTTTATATTCGATTTCCTGGTATTTCACATTTAATCAAATTCTCCAAAGAGCCGACTTAACAATTTACTCAGTCACGTCATCATAATTTCATCCTTGCCGGTCTGACGTGAAGCTCGCCCCAAAATATCTTATGAAAGAATTCATAATGAGAACGGTGAAAAGGGATGAATTGATATGAATTTTCCGAGCCTTGCTGATGGGGACGCATCTAGGACTATTAGGAGGGGAGGAAACACTCATATTTTTAACAAATAAAGGAAGATGGATGGATATCCATTACTTCTTTGGTGTAATTATTTGAGTTTCATGACAATCACTACCTGCGTATGAGTGAGTGAAGTACTCACACACTCACCACACAAATTTTTTGCATTTGTGATATTACTAGCTGCGGCTAGCGGTTTTAATCACGTGATGATGGATGATGACGATGAAAAGTATTCTATGTGTTACAGTGTTTTGGCAGGTCCAGTCGTTTGAGCGTGTAGAAGTAACAAACATACAAACACACTGAAAACTTTCGTCTGTTATCATATTAGTGTGGTAATATTGGTAATATAAGTGTGATATTGTGTGGATTTTATATTAATTTTAGTTACTCATGATTGTTAAAACTCTTTTGAATTGGGTTTAAGTTTTAAACAGGTACTTAGATGGTGACTTGAAATTACAAATACATTTCAAAAATCCTTGTAAAGCATCCTGTGGGATAGCTGTTTTAAGCGGGAGCGAAGCGTCTTCGTGCAGATAAGATAATATAAACTTGAAAGTCAATGCGACGAGATTCTCCAAAATTCAAGTTTTACGATCTGTAGAGCCAGCTAATGGAATATCTGCGTGTTTACCATGGTCTTATTATTTTTTCTTGTGGATGTTATATCGATAAAAAGTGTATTCATTGGCCCCCACTCACTCCATCTCTGTTCACCGCCTTTGTGAGGCGACAAAAGGAATTATAAACAAGTGCCTATGTAAAACAAGGGTTTGGAGCTTCGGTATATCGGAGCGTACCAACATAATAAATAGGTATATATTGTAAGTACGAGAATTATACTAATACCTAGTATGAGTGAGTCAGTTAGTGTGTTATATAAAAAAACATGATATAGCAATAAATCGAATCATCCCAATTATCTAGTGGAAGAGTCTTAGAAGTAGAATAAATACTTCCTTCAGCCACGAGAGGTAATATGTCTGATTTTGGATTTGCAGTCTTCACAGTTAGACATCGAGGTCGCCGTAAGCGACCTCGAAATAATCCAAGATGAGATGAGATACAAGGTAATCTGTGTTTTGGTAATGTGTATCAAGGTAAAGGTAACATATCGATTTTCGATTATTAAAGTAGTAAATGAAAGTGTTATAGTAGTAGAATTAGATAGAAATAGATTTATGCAAAACTTTGTCAAGAGATGGCACCACCCTCGGCCACATTTTCCTGCATCGCGGTGGCGTTTGGTTTACGTTTGCTGTATACATGCCGCGAAATTTTAAAGTTGGTGATCGATAAATAGAAGCGGGAAAAGTAATTTCCTGGTTTGATTTGAGCTATCGCAAATATCGATTTAAAGTACAAAAGTATCATAGATTAGAGTATGTATACTGGAGAAAAATATAGGGTATATAGGGTTCGCCTTTCTCGTTATCTAGCGCTTTATGCGCCCTTGTTGCCCCTCGGTTGAGTGCTGCGTGCACTCACCAACAGTCCGGTGTCGCTTTATTAAAAGCCAAATTTGCCACAAAAAGCTCTAGATCTTTCCTAAAAAAAAACATCAAACTACGAGTATTAACTTATTACAAATGCAAACGTGACTCTGTTTGTTTGTTACTCTTTCACGTCTATACGGCTGAACAGATCCCGATGAAATTTGGAATAGGACATGGGAGACTTTTCATAATCATCCATCACCAGGCGGGTGAAATTGCGGGGCACAGCTAGCAATATTATAAAGTCACTAGTTTATGAGTATGTTTATGTTGTTACTTCTTCATGCTCAAACAGCTGAACCAATTTTGATGAAATTCGGAATTAAGGTAGATGAAGCCCTGGATTAGCACATAAGAGACGTTTTATCATCATCATCCATCACTACGCGGGTTTAACCGAGGATGCAACTAGTAAGATAATAATAGCTAACAATGATTTCGTGTTTACAATCTTCAAAATTTCATTTATTATATATTATTTGATCATAGCACTATTGTAAATGCGAAAGTTTCTGAGCAACAGAACTACTTACTTTTATATAAATACTCACTCTGCAACGACTGTATTATGTTCAGTCGTTGCCGAGTAGTCCTTGAGTAGTATTTGGGTCAATTTTGGAAATTAGCGTTTTATAAGAAGCCCAATTGTGTGGAAAGTGTCACTTTTCAGCACTACGAGTTTTTACTTTTCCGATTTTTTACTGGGTCATCTGCCCGAACCAAAAAGATTTTACTATTTTAGAAAAGTTTACAATTAGTCAATTACAGATTTCCTTTCATAAGGTACATACGAACTCATTTTCATAATATATTTAACAATCCTACGTGCACGCTATTTTCGCTAAACGAGACAGCAAAATTTACAAGTATCCAAATCTGCATCTGAGAAATCGGACAAATTATTACGCCATTAGCTTCACGTCCATAATGCATTGCATGAATATTGGGTTAAAATAGACTGGTTCTAGCATGTCCTTAGCAACTCTTATTGAGTTTTGTAGAAAATTCAGGTCTTTTGGAACTAGCTGTTTTGGAACATGTTTCATACATTCATCGATCCATATAATTTGTTCATTGATATGAATCGACTCGTGAGATACAGAAAGTTCAGCGGCATCTCTCTTAAACTTAAATGGGGATTTTCAGTCACTATTTCGTTCACTTTTGCGATGTTAACTTTAGTTGAAGACGTTGATGACCTCACAGGCGAGGCAAATCATCCATCACATCTTGACCTCTTTTAAACACTTTGTGCCACTCGTGAGCACGTGTTTTCTACCGAATTCCAAAAAGGAGGATGTACTCCATTCGACTGTCTATATATACATATATACGAGGGTCAAACTGAAAGTTCTTAGAAAATCAAAAACTGATTGCATTAGCCAGTTATTAGTTTTATTATATCTTTTCAAAATATTGTCCATTCACGTCAATACACCGCTGCATGCGATGGAACCACTGGGAAAAGCACTTTGCCCACTCGTCCTTAGGGGTCTCTTCAATGGCATCGCGATACGCAGCCACCGCTTCTTCAGCATTCATAAACCGCTTTCCTTTAAGTTTTTCTTTAATTTTTGAAAATAAATAAAAATCACAAGGCGCGAGGTCGGGGCTATACGGCGGGTGACCCAGTAATTCAACGTTTGATGTCGCCAAATAGTCGATCGTTCGCTTGGCGGTGTGCGATGAGGCGTTGTCGTGGTGAAGGAGGATCTTACTGCGAGGTCGTTTCTCTCGAACTTTTTCCAAGACAAGTGGCAAACAATTGGTAGTGTACCATTCTGCAGAAACTGTTTTTTGATCCTCTAACACAATTGTTGCGAAATGACCTATCCTTCCAAAGAACGAGGCCACCATTTTTTTCCCCGCACTTCGATCTCTCTTCACTTTAGTTGGCAACTCCTCGAAAGGAAACACCCACTGAGCAGATTGTCTTTTGGTTTCAGGATCATAACAGTAAATCCAGCTTTCGTCACCTGTTAGTATGTCGAACACAGCATTTGAGTCACCTCCGTTAAATCTTTCAATCATTTTACGGCACCAATCCACACGATGGAGTTTTTGAGCCTCAGTCAAATTATGAGGTATCCACCGGGCGCAAAGCTTCCTGACCGCTAAATGTTCGTGTAGGATTTTGTGCACTTGACTCATACCGATGCCTAAGCTTGTCCGAATCTGCTGATAGGTCACTCTTTTGTCAGTCTCTATCATACGCCGCACAACACAGATGTTATCTTCAGTCGTCGCCGTAGAAGGCCGTCCCTCACGTAAATCATCAGTGAGATTAGTGCGACCACGTTTAAACTCATTAAACCAGTTGTAAACAGTCGCACGAGATGGGGCTTCATCGTGAAAGGCCAATCGTAGTCTATCATAACTTTCTTGTTGACTTAAATGACATCGAAAGTCATAAAAAATCATTGCACGAAAATTTTCTCGTGTTAAATTCATGTTGACGTGACACAGACAATTTTCAATTTGCCGCCAAATCGTAAAACAAATGACAAATGAATGAAGTATATACTCAGTAATATTGGCAAAGAGTTCTATTTTCAAATTATAGAATTATTTTTTTATTATATTGTTTATAAGTGGCCAGTTCTAAGAACTTTCAGTTTGACCCTCGTATATATACTCGTATATATATTTATGTTTGTTACCTCATAACTTTCTCACCGTTTCTTCAAATTGATTCTCAAAGTTCTTTTTTTGTTTGAAAGCTGGTGCTTCCCGTGTGGTCCCATTTAAATTTCAACAAATTCGTTCAAACAGTTTTTGAGTTACACTCCAATAACTGAATAGAATGGAAGTCAGTATTAAATTTATCAAATTGTACTTTTTGATAAAGTCGATTCACCGTAAACCTTCTGCTATATTTTCAGTGACTCCGAACACGAAATTCCATTGGTGACGCAAAGTTTAAGACAAATTCTTTGTTCGATGTTTTTTGTCCATTATGAAATTAGCTGTAGGTACATACTAGATATGATTTAACAAAAAACAGCACTGTATTTAATCTAAATAACAGATGCAACTTAAACTCTGCGACAAAATGGTAAAAACAGTTATATACTATACAGAATATATGCTGTTTTTACAAGTACACAGGGTTGAACCAAACGCCCAAGTAAAAGTCCACTGAAGTTGCACATGGGTGCGGTCAGATGTTTTCTAATGAGATCGAACGACGATTTCAATTCTCCTGCACACCGCAGCTGACCAGTTGGAAATACTAGCTTTTTTGAACTTTTCACCCTGCCAGCCAGTGTCGTGGACTGTGCAATTTATTTTTTAATTGACTTCAGTACAAATGTTCCGGGAGACTTACGTATGCAGTAGACATATTTAGGCAAGAATAAAAAATGATATAAAAACAAATAATTTTTTTTTGTAAATAAACAAAGTACGGAGTACATACATATTATAACATAAATACAATACAGTACCTCATCATCTCGGCCGTAGGACGTCCACTGCTGAACAAATCCATCTCCCATAATTTTCCAAAAGGACCGGTTGGAACCATACAGTACCTAAAATATATAAATCATGACTCAGTAAATATCTGCCCGGGCCAATAGGAAGTTTAGAGTATGTAAATGCGCTAATTTTCCCCGATAGATCCTATGTCTTAAGTGTCGCGGTAGTGTAGATAAGTAAATTTTTATAGGCAAACCACGAAACAACTTGTACTGTATTCTACAACATATTTTTATCCTAAATAAATCATTACTTAATACATTTCGTATCAAAAAGCACGTCGGAGCTTTCAAAGTCTGTGTAAATGTTATAAAAAGTTACAACTGCTCAATGAATTAAAAAAGAAAACTAAAAATCTTTTTAATAATTAGCTTTCGGATAAAAAGTTCTTTAATTTTTTATTACCCTTTCAGACGATATTTTCTATTCATATTCTTTTTAATTTTATTCCTAAACTGAGGTTACAAACTTGAAGATTTTTAGTTTTTCAGAGCAGTAGAAGTTTAAGTAATTTAATATTTAGGGAATACTGTGTGTAAAATTGATCAATTAGGTAATCGTGTTTCATTCGTTGCAGGGTCATCGAGTACCGCCGGGGGTGCAACTAATTTTGAAGCTGAGAGCAGAACTCAAAAAGTTATAAGCTTCGAAGTACCTTTGTCACCGGTTATCAAGACTTTTGACGGATGATTTTAATAAGTTTTGAATTTTGATCGCTTTTTCGGCGCTTTCGCGATGGCGCTCGGTAGTAATCCCGAAGGCGGTGACGATGCGCGTGGAGAGTGGTAAAACTTCAAGTAGTTTTGTATTTAATCGCATTTTACACTGAGTTACCTCGAAAATGTTCATAATACTGAGTTCAGGTTGGGAGAGTATGGGTGCCGGTAAAATTACAGGCACATGAGGCTCAGTACATCTGTTATAGGCAGAGGTTACCCAGGTGGGCCTCGTGCTTGATCCATATAACATAAAAAAGTGCTAAAGTGTTGAATTTAATTTATTTCTGTGGTTTCGTATCCCATAGACCAAGCGAGTGAAGCCACTGGCAGGTCAGTTATAGTCTGACGACGTTTCAAATGTTTATAAGACATTCCTCTTCAGGGGGTGTTCACGCTTGGAGATCGCGTTTTTTCAAAATATTTTTATAATGTGTTATACTCACAGTTTTAAAACCATAAAGTAAAAGTTTTTTTGTATATGACGGATGATTATCTGAAGCAATGCGAGCGAGGTATTACGGGCATTTATAAAAAGACTTCCACACATGCTTCTAAGCCTGTAATACAAACAGCTCTGTTCTTTTTATCCGTCTGTCTTGGTCAGAACGCAGCTGCGGTTAGCTGCTAGACTAAATGAGGGTGGATTTAATTGGACGCCACGGTGGCAGACAAATAGACGACCATTTGTTTACGTCTTGCCACAGAGCTGTAGCTAACTTCTTTCTATAGTAAAACCGAATGTCTGTTATAGCTATACCTGGAAATTTCTTTAGACTTTGGTTATTTTTATACCGACTGCCAAAAAGGAGGAGGTACTCAATTCGACTGTATGTTTTTTATATGTGTTACCTCATAACTTTCAATAGGATAAACCGATTCTCAAAATTATTTTTTTGTTTGAAAGCTGGTGCTTTGGGCTCCCATTTAAAGTTAAATAATTTAAGAAATATAAATAAATTTTTAGCAAAAAATTATTAGCATTTTTTAAATGCTAATAATTGTGATGGTGATGAATGAAATTGAAATGGCACACGTGTGGTGCCATTTCAATTTCATCAAATTCGGTCCAGTAGTTTTTGAGTTACACTCCAATAACTGAATAGAATTGAAGTCGGTATTACATTTTTCAAATTGTACTTGTTTAACTATCTGAGGGAGGGTTGTGTTTTCAAGGCACCTAGCAGTACCAGTAAAACTCTTTGTGAATGAGTTGGTACGGGGAAGGTCCCCCATAGGTCCACCATACCTACTTCTCACGTGAAACCATAATGTTCAGCGTACTGTGCTCCGCTTTGAAGGTGTCGGTTATATTACAGGCACATGAGACATAACAACTTTAACAAAATAGACCTCAGGCTCTTGGTCGCAGTTCGTCACTTGTGACGAGATTATCCGTTGTTGTAATTAATCTATATGTACACATAATAATGAATACCTTATACGGTATATAGTCTTACGCCGTATATCTTCTACGCATGATCGTATGAAGCCCAGCAGAAGAGCTTGCCTTGTTCTTCACAACCGGTCACAATCGCCGCGGTCACGACTTGGGTCGTTGACCTATTCTAAGTGGGTATAGGTATGTCTCGCGTAGTTACTGCTATATATTCCGTGATGTAGTGGCGCCGTCGTGCGTTCAGTCATGCAAATGGTTCTTAGCCGCGGAGCAATGAATATGGATCCATAATAATAAAAATATGAACCTATATTTTTCTTTCACTTTAATGAAAGTATCCAAACCACCCCGTTCAATATTGTGCACTAATTAACAAAGGCCTTATATATTTTCAGCACAAATAATAGCGATATATAGGCCTGATTGAATGAAATGAATTGAAATGGTTTCAGTAAATATAATCTTCCATTTCAATTCATAAAACTAATGCAATAAATTAATTAGATGTATTGGACCAATGATCTTATATTAAAAAGAGGCATATTAGTTATCTTAGAACTGACGCGAAGTCAATGTTGTCCCAGCTTTCGCACATACAAGAACGTATCATAGTGAGATACATAGACGTCATTCTATGACGGATAGCATAATACAATATATCGTTCAACAAGAAATGTGGCTGTATGCAGTATTTATACGCGAGAACCAAATCTAGGTACCTCTTTTTAATATAAGATCATTGGTATTGGACTATATATATATCAAAGAAAGTTTGAAATAATTTTAACACTGCTAAAACAAAAGAAGGCGCAATCGGCCGCGACTGAGATGGTAAAAAATTATTCAGTACTTAAACATCAAAGACTTCTATACAAAGTTTATAATAAAGAAATCCTAAATAATTATACGGTCAATCATTATTGATCAAGGCTAAAGTATTTACTTCACTAAATATAGCTATTCCTAACCGAGTAAACAGTATAGAATTCCTGAAAGACCGCCCGCCAATTCTGCTTCCAATCTACTTCAGTTTAAAACTTAAATCGGTCTACATTAGACTGACACGTTGCCAGACTCTATCTATGAATAATTTCATAAGATTTCATATCGCAACCGGAAATAGATGGCTGCCGTAATATACTACTCAAGGATATGTTCGCACCCTCATTCAGCAATTTTAACACACAGCGTACTATTAGGAATCGTTGCCTGTTGAAATAATTAAACCTACTCGTATTATGATACGATATATACAGTGGGTCTAGCACAAAAAATGTAGTATGTGTAACGTGATGGTTGGACGTATACCGTATGTAATTCGTATAGACATGAGATATGTGCGCCACAGTTAGTACAACTGTACTAGATAAATTATAGTTTGTCATGTGAACGTCAAAGATACTATTACTTTTTTTATAGTATTACTTTTTAAAGCACTAACGCCTGCTTTAGCGATCTCAAACATTGAAATTTATACAGAGAAAAATTCACATCCTCGGACGGGATTCGAACCCGCGTCTTCTGACTCTCCGTGTCAGACGCCATTGACCAACTAGGCCACCGTGGTTCGAGTGCAAGCATCGAATTGTAACTCTCTATCTGACTTTAACCGTCTTACGGGGACGGAGCGACATCTATTGGAAAGCGTTGACAGTACTATCTGATAGAATATAACTGAAAGAATTATTTAGAAATACTTATACTTTCGTATTGATATCGCAACCGTTGTAATTTTTATAGTATTACTTTTTAAAGAACTCACGCCTGCTTGAGCGATCTCAAACATTGAAATTTATAGAGATATACTATTACTTTACTCACGCTAAAATTTTTGTGCTAAACCCATTGGACACATACAACACAAACAATTCTAACTGTAAGTAACTGTCATTCTCTTCATAAATTCATCATACCGTTGGTTACCCGGCCGGATTCAAATATAAGAGCTCTGTGCTCATTTATAATAAGATTTTTTAATAGCAGTGGAATTCATTGTGAACGAGTTCGTCCGGGGCAGTAAGGCCACATGACCTATTTCTACCCCCAAACAGTTCGCATTTCTGTGTTCAGGTTTGAAGGGTATGGGTGGTGGTAATTACAGGACATTAGACTTAGCAACTTATCATCTCAGGGTCATGGGTGCAGTGCAGTTCGTCTCAGAATCATCTTTAGAAATGCATCCACTGTTATAGACAGAGATTACTATTTATTATATTGATAACCAGGTATCGTGCTTATTCGGTAACATAATGGCATAAAAAACAACGTTAATGGTGACGTATCTGTAGTCTCTTAAGTAGTAGTATCTTTATGTAATACTACAATAATACTGTTCTGTGATGGAATATTCCAAGTTGCAGGTAATTTGAGCTTGGTGCTAAATCCAGTTGGTGCCAAACATGTCTGACATTTATTGGTATCTAAGGCCGAGACCTAATTATACACATCACACAATTTGGGTGTCCACAACACCTGATGAAATCCAACCATGCGCTTCTGCAGTTATGGCTCTTCCATGGATATTTAATGCGATTAGGTTTCAGGGTAGTCCAGATCTAAATGGGTTTGGGTTGGAAAAAGATTTTATGTAGGAACTTAATTAATACTTCTTATCTACTTATAATTTTTGGAACAAACGACAAAATTTTTGTGCAAATAGTAGTATGGTTTAGGTGGTCATAATGCTGTCTAATTATACATCTTTTATTCTCGTGGATTTATAGTATATATTAAAAAGAGTGTACATTTGATGACATATGAAATAGCAAGGTCCAGATAGATTGACTAGACATAACGCGCAGCATCTTGCAAGGTGAAGCATCTACCTTTTGGACCACGCAAATGTTGAAGGGGTTGATTATTATGTTGATTATATGCGAAAGAAAAATATAAGTGCGGATATTAGTACATTAACATCTAAAGATAGTAACTCAATAAAGTACTACATGTCTATAAAAAGTCATAACCCAACATGGTCTTAACCACACACGTTGCAGTTCCTGGAAAAGTAGGTTGATTTCTGCGAAATCTATTGTATTATTGGCTAAATATGGCGAATCGCGAGTCAACGGGTTAATAGCAGAATTCCCCTGATATGTCTCTTGGAATGGGTTATATAATATGTTTGCTTAGTTAGTATGTATAACGGTTTTCCTTACTACCGATAGAAATTTGACATAACTTCCATACAAATAGTGATAGTCAGATTTAAGTCCCAGTTACTTTAATAAAATAAGAATGTTTAGATTTTTTTTTTTTTTAAGATAAAGATAAATTTATTTACCCAGAGTAAAAGATACACAATATGAACAGCTTACTGTAAAAAACTTAACTAACATAGAACACATTGTACTAAATCAAAAAAGTATATCAGTGAGCCCCAAACTAAGCACAAGGCTTGTATCTTGGGACTCTGGTGCGAAGTTACCAGGAGACAGTACAGTTAATGATACAATAGAAGATCAAGAAAACAAAATTGAATCGATTCAATAACACACAGCATTTAGTCTTAGTTATTAATTTAATTAATATGGTGTGATGTGTAAGAAAATCAAATAGTAAATGTTAATGTTTTATAAGGTATTTAATTTTAGGTGTTTCTTAACGACTTTATGCTATACACTATACAGACTGCAAATAAGCTCCTCGGTCTCATTGTAGGATAAGTTTAAGAGCCAATCCCTTAATTTTTTCTTGAAGGCGTATCTGGTGAGGTCATTGCATTTTCCTAACAGCATATATATTTTGTTGTACGTACACGGAATTGAGTATGCAGGGCTACGTTTGGCCATTAAGGATTGAATACGAGGGAGTGGTATCATATAGGCTCTTTTTGGTCGTTTGGATATTAAACAGGCGTAGTCATGTCGATTTTTTAAACTAAAATGGTATTTTAGGACTGCGTTATAAACGAAAAGCTGCCGAACTCTCAGAACTTTAAACTCATTATAAAGTGAATCGGTAGGAAAAATAATTTGCTTCCGTAGCAAAACCTTGATCAAAGCTCGCTGAGCTCTTTCTATGGTTTTAAAAATTGTTTTGCCTGCACTACCCCAGATTGTAATACAATACTGAAGTATTGGCTGGCACAGCGCAATATAGATTTGCTTCAGGAGTGCTGTAGGTGCACAATCACGGAGTTCTTTCATTAAGTGAATCAGTTTACGGGTGCGGGAGGAAACTTCAATTATGTGCTGCTTGAAAGAGATATTTTCATCAATGCTTACACCAAGATATCTAATGCTTTTGGTGCTGTCAATAGAGCTGCAGGAGCAGAGAGAGGATCGAAGTCGGGGATCGGAAGAGCAATAGTGTATTTTGAGCTGTAATTGGGCAGGTGGCCGGGAAACACTGGTTTTAGTAAAAGCTATGTACTTAGTCTTTTTGGTATTTAAAGTAAGCAAATTTTTATCTAAAGCTTTAGCCAGCACAGAGAGTCCGTTTTCAGCAAGATTAAAAACCTGGTGCCACGTTTCAAAATTCAAATATAAGTTGGGGCGAATAGGGCATACCATCCGGGACGAACGCAGATTTTAAATTGTGGGTTGAACTTCCTTGGGACGGCATAAATCTAAATAAATCTTTTATCAAGACACCATTCTGTCTACGTACGTTCTAGTATTGCGGTGGATGCATCACCAAAACTTTCTAAAGTAATTGAATATGAAATCATTTTGTTCATTTTCCCTACACCCACTCATTATTACGAACACTTATCGAGCGACTATACGTCAAAAGTCGAAACACACAACACTTGGAAAGTTAAACAAAATAAACGATAGCCATTGTAGGGCTTTATCCCGCCATCTCCTCTTTGCATCTTAATGGAAACATTACTTATGTCTGGCTGATTAAGAGGGATGCTTCTGACAAATTAGCATCTCGTCGAGTGTCCAGCAGTGCGATTCAAATGACGAACAAATGACGTGATGACAAGAAACGTTGGAAAATTAACCTTATCTACAAGGGCGATATCTCAAAGTATCTGACATCGGTGAGCTCGTCGACGTGCGCATCGACGAATCATTAGAGAATCGCACGGCTGTACAAATAATCAACAGTATGTACGAGTATGTAATAACAGCGTGCACCGATTCGTAGCTTTTACGACGGACCATCCCAACTGAATCAACTACCTCACACTTTATTAAAATTAAATACGTGCTACCAGAACTTAATATTATTTCACATACATCTGTACCAATATTTTCTATAAATCGTTCATAAACCGTAAGTTTATGCCTGCATTACGCAATATCAACCATTGCTTTACTACGTGGACGATACTATGGTGAAATATTCAAATAATTCAAGTAAGTCGTCCACATGCATTTTCTTAGTGGTAGTGCCACGCTATAACCCTTTAGGTTACAGCCGAATGGGTCGGCACGATCGGGGAAGTACCACACTCCCACATAACACCGACGTGAAGTAACAATAGCTTGCTATTGCGTTTCAGTCGGTTTGTTGGAGGTTCCATAGGCCCGATTCCCCTCTCCCCCGTTCTTCCTCTCCGTCCCCTTCCCCTCTCCCTCCCACTTCACGCTCATCCCTTCCATCTCTTCCTTCCTATATTCCTTCCTAATCCGGCAACGCATCCTCGAGACCTGTGGTGTTGCGGATGTCCGTGGGCGACGGTATCACTTACCATAAGGTGGGCCGCTTGCTCGTTTGCCAAACTATACCATAAAAAAACCTAAAAATTTCTAATGTTTGTGACAATGATAGTTTGAAAACTTTACGCTACTAAATTTACCGTAAATACTGGCGTCGATGGTCGCATATAAATCTTTCATCATAGCTACACTAAGCAAATTAAGTAACGTATGCGTTATGCGAATCTAGATATACTATGTTTTCTTAACCCCCATAAATCGTGTAATCCTCTTAATTTTCATCTGTTCGTAAAGCGCAGGCGAATCTTCCGCATCTGCTTTGGATAAAACCTCAGGGTAATGCAAACATGCTTTATAATTCCAGCCACACGTAAAATTAGGTCGCAAAAAGAAAATAACTTTGTTTCAAGGGTCGCATTACATTGCAATCATTAGCGTATTTCTTTACTACAAAATCAGCATGGCCATAGATATCTAGAGAGATGCCGATCCGTGCGCCGAGTACAAAACCTGCAGGGCTATTATGTATCTCAGTTGCTAACAAAAGTGGATTAAAGTCCTAAAAAATAGCGTCCTTATGTCACTATAGTCAGCTCTATTCGGCAATTTACTTACATTTCTGCTCAGTGTAGTCGTCAAAAGTGACATAGAGCAGGCATTTTTTTAGATTTCAATCAACTTTTGTTAGCAACTGAGATACCTACATAATAATCCTGCAGGTGTCGCAAGCAGCAGCCTTATTCCGCGCTTCAAAGTATTCTGTTAGTTTCAGTAAGTTAATTATCCACTGCGGTATTAAACTTCGCGAATATTCGTAAGTACAGAGCAAGCATTGTCAACTGTTTACATGCAATATCGCGACCGGCGTTCAGTCACATGATACAAAAGTTGCGAACCGCCGCGAGCAATGTGTTCTATTTTGGGCATATTGCTACGACACCGCCCCGCTCCCTTTTCATATCTCCCTTGTTTCTGTGATCTGTGGAAAGTAGCATACCTGAGGAGAATACCACTAATTTTTAGTTAGGCAACATACCGTCACCGAATGGTTCAACTTTGAACACTTTTTAATCACTGGATTCCATGTTGCCGCCAGTTCGAAAGACCGGGAGGATGGTTTCAAACTGGCGGCAACATGGAATCCAGTGATTAAAAAGTGTTCCCGTCGCGATTTATCCTCAGAAAAATCTGTCGATATCGTTAGTGTTGTGTGTCGGGACAATGACTTTTTATAACAACTGTTGGGGGTATATTAAAAAGTATCTCCATACTTCAAGACAGTGACACCCGCCTCTTCAGTCCGCTCGTGACCACGATCAATGCAACTTGATCGAAACGTCGAGGTAAATAAATACTATTACTAACGCGATTAAGCCCCGTTAATATAATATTCCCATCTTTATTTTGATAAATCATGAAAATTACCAACACTCTAGTTAGGAGGAGTTGACCATACCTGATAGAACATTCCGGAAGCTGTTTCTATCTGCTTTATTTTATCATGCAAACATTTTGAATATAAAATGTAACATGAATGCGTGAGACAGGAACTTGGTGTTGTAATTTTAAGAATTTAGGTATTTAAGATTGAATAAAAGATAATAAGGGTCTAGCTAGTAGTTTAGTAGTTGCTTATACTACGAGTAGTATAGTAAGCACCGACTGAATCAAAAAAAGTGTAGTAATTATTAATTAGCAACTATCAAAATTAAACAACATGAAACTGATTAAATAGCGTATAATTTTTTGCTTATTATTATCAGTTCTACCCGTGACCATGTTCACTGAAAATGTACTATAATAAAGTTCCATTTCACAAGTCATTATAAAACCGTCACATGTCATAGCCGTGTCATTTTTAAGCCTAATGAAATATAAGTGTGAAATCAAAATCATAAAATATGACATCAACTGTCACTTTGACAGCTGTTACAACTAAGACCTATATCCGTGTTATTTTCAAGCCGAATGAAGTCTAAGTGTGAAATCAAAATTATAAAATATGACATCAACTTGTCATTTTGAAAGCTGTTACAACTAAGACCCATATCCGTGTTATTTTCAGGCCGAATGAAGTCTAAGTTTGAAATCAAAATAATACAATATGACATCAACTTCTCATTTTGACAGCTGTTACAACTAAGACCTATATCCGTGTTATTTTCAAGCAGAATGAAGTCTAAGTGTGAAATCAAAATTATAAAATATGACCTCAACTTGTCATTTTGAAAGCTGTTACAACTAAGACCCATATCCGTGTTATTTTCAAGCCGAATGAAGTCTAAGTGTGAAATCAAAATTATAAAATATGACCTCAACTTGTCATTTTGAAAGCTGTTACAACTAAGACCTATATCCGTGTTATTTTCAAGCCAAATGAAGTTTAAGAGTGAAATCAAAATCGTAAACTACGTAATCAACTGTCACTTTAACAGCTGTCACAGCTAAGACATTTATCCGAGTTCTTTTCAATTCGACAAGAAGTTTCAGAATGAAATCAAATCGTCCAACACGTAATCAACTGTCAATTTGACAGCTATCATAACTAAGACCTTTATGCGTGTTATTTTCAAGTCGAATGAAGTCTTAGTGTGAAATCAAAATGATATAATACGATATCACCTGTCACCTTGACATCTGTCATAGCTAAGAACTATATCGGTGTTATTTTCGAGTCGAAAGTTAATTTGACAACTGTCACTCTACGATGGTCTCTAGTAAGCAACAAAAAACCATAGCATACAACTAAAACCGACACGGAACCCTATAAACGAGTTCAATATTTATGAAATAATATTAGGTAGTAATTCGTAGTAGGTAGCAGCTCTCCACAGCACCGCCAGTTACTAGTGCAGTGGGGAATAAAAATGCCCTTCTGCACTACCAGTAGTGCAGCGTAGAACGACTGTCAAAATCGGGGTACTCTGTAGAAAGTTATGCGTAGACTTGAGAACCTCCGCCTTTTGGAAGTGGTTGAAAAACTAATTCATCCATAATTCGTTATTGAATAAATAGTTCTATGTAGCTGTCAGGCAATCGTTTTCTAGGAATTGCGACATGTGTGGTTAATAAATAAAATTAAGTTTACACATTCCCACCCCTGCTGCAGGCACTAGCACTAGAAAAGAACAATAGAGAACAAATATTTCTACTCATAATACAAATATTTGTCTCGGCTAAGGATCAAACCTGGGACCTCTTGCTTTGAAGGCAGTCTCACATTGAACTAGTCCAACAGGATCGTTTGAATATGCAGCTTTTATGACCTCCGCTAACCACCAGAAATAGATAGATATCCTGTGACACTGGAAATAGCAACCGACGAGGATCTGCTGCTTACCGTCACCACGCTGCAACCCCACTGTGAAGAAAAAACGACATTCAAGAGAATATTTTTGTGCCATAGTTATGAACTTAAATAATTTTCACTTAGTGATACGAGATTACTCAGGCAATACTTATCGTATAGGTCCGACTTTAGTTTTTAATCACATTCACTTAGCACTATCTTAGGAGAGAGTGTTTAGTGAATGTGGTCAGAGACGGCGAGACATCATCGACGCGGGCGTCCCGATCACTCCTGAACAAGTACAATTTGAAAACTTGAATATCGACTTCCATTCTATTCAGTTATTGGAGTGTATCTCAAAAACTACTGGACCAAATTTGATGAAATGGGACTACACGGGAGGCACCAGCTTTCAAACATAAAAACGAATTTTGAGAATCGATTCACCCAGTCGAAAGTTATGAGGTAACAAACATATAAAAATTCAGTCGAATTGAGTACCCCTCCTTTTTTGGAAGTTGGTCGAAAAGACCACCGAATGTGGTCGAAACTATACAGTACTATAGTAAAAATTTGTGAAAACCATGTTAGTTTTTATAACAAAACTTTAATAATGTACACTTACTAGATTTTCAACGGGTAAGAGCTACCTAGATTTTCATTTTGAAGTGATTAAACAATATCCTCGACCACAGCCGTATGTATGCACATGCGGTAACTAAAGGCGGGTAGATACATAATTAAGGCAAACTCTCGGCTATTTCCCCGCGGAACAAAAGCTCCGCTTAGAATTATATATGAGTGGAGCTTAAAGTTTAGAAGCGCCGGTGCAAGTCTAAAAGCTTAGATTGCTGTGCCAATGAATGTTTAGACAGGATTCTAGTAATCATTCAACTGTAATTTTTCACAAAAATTGAGGATATTAACCCGTCCAAATCAGCAAGCCTCCAGTCCAGTCATAAATCTTTCGTTATAGCGTAAACCTGATGCAGACAGATTAAGGAGACCAAGAAGGGAGTTATAAGAGGATAAAGTTTGGGGGTTATATACCAGAACTAGCCCATCGAACAAAACTGCATTTTCTCATTGGTGACAGAATCGATCACTCAGCCTAATTACTCATATAGCACATTTGCTATATATAGCACATATCTATTTGGGTTGGTGTCATACTTTCCCACCAC
The DNA here is from genome assembly GCA_917880725.1 of Selenia dentaria. Lineage (NCBI taxonomy): Eukaryota > Metazoa > Arthropoda > Insecta > Lepidoptera > Geometridae > Selenia > Selenia dentaria. The sequence continues at coordinate 9,089,748 of OU862895.1, read as the reverse complement.
TATCAAAACAAAATGCCGAAAGGAAGTTGAAAACGTAATTTTATTTCGAGTCGTTAATACCCACTTTAAAATAATCTTCTGTCGTCAAATATATATAGTTAACATAGAGAAGAAGCGGCCAGTTATTCGGGTGCCATTCGCACCATAATACTGTACAATGCATTATTTTCATTACAATAATATAAGTACTAACTGCCCCGAAAAACGTTATCCAGGACAGGACACAGGTTGACAGGTCTAACTAACTTAAGGTTTTATAACTCGGCTTCTGAAACGAGATTATTATCAGTAGCCTCAACAATTTATGGCAATAGATAGTAAATAAAAAAGGAGAGATCTGGAATTTCTTCTTGTAAGTTATAGTAGCATAGCAACATCAAGGTTCGTCAGGGCTGTCCACTATGCAAAGAAAACTGAAAAAGAATGCAGATGCACGACACATAAATGTAAAATTATATTATCAATCAGGAAGAACGGAGTGAATTAAATTTATGTAAACAGTTATGTAACTTTGGGTTAAGCGTCACTCAATTTGCTCATTATAACTAAAATAATATTATTAATGGTAAATATTGTGTTGTATTGTTAGAAACTGCAAAGATTTGGGATTTTATTGTAGTTTCTAGGTCTACACTCCGGTAGAGTCAGCAGCACATTAGCGAGAGGCCGCGGGCCTGTCACGACTCTATACGAGCTAAATGTGAATCTGTGATTGTGTTATAAATAACTCTACACTCGAGTTATATAGAGAAAAGTTTCAGATCATGCTGAATATTTAATGTAAGAAGTTAGCAAATAAATGGTAACATTATTATTGCACGAGAATAAAGACCAAACCGGGGGAGAAGTCTGAGCAAAGACGTGAAAAAGACAATGCATCTTTTTCACTGCATGAGATATTGATATTGAATGAGACTCAAAATGCAATGTCTCAGGGTGTCGAACTTGCCACGCTAACCTTCAGCGTGGCTCTGATTGTAGTGAGCAGGTGTGATGCTGATCATATCGCGCCTCTGTCCGTCTAGACACAAGGAAATTAAAAAAACTTACTATACGTATCATAGCGGTTCTTACTCACCGTCTACCTCCTCATAGCTATGTACCTATTCCATTGTAAAAGCACTACTTATGAATGCGGATAAAGGTGCGGGTTGTTGACCTTTTTTTTATTGTACGTTAAATTAATCAGGACACCAAAATACACACAAAGCATATTTTATTAAAAACTCTTATCTAAAAAACTATGTTCTTATTTTAACTTTAAAAATTGGCGCTAAAACATTATTCAACGGCCGTTACGTCGTGTGACGTCACTAAGGCAAAAACAAACGGTGTTGGTTATAATTCGTTTTGCTTGTTTGGAGGTTGCTTGCTTGAACATGCAGATGGCGGGAAAAAACCAACAATGACTGTTATAATTTATTTTCTTTTATGTTTATTCTCAAGTTTTGACATGTAATAGTGGTGGATTATTAACCGTTGCTGTTCACAATGATGCACTAGTGTCAGTAAAGTGTATAAAATCAAAAAACATTTATATTCGTCAATCATGTTAGCAAGTTTTAGTAATGCATCCACGTGACTTATGCATAACAGTAGTTAACTAACTGACTTATTTCTGAGAGCAGACTCTAACTACCTTCTTAAGGAAAAGTTTATAGATCTGCAGTTACAAAAATAAACCTACATTTTAGCCGCATAATTTGTTCTATGTAGGGTTGTCCACCTCAAAAGAACAAATCAACCCTTATCGGATCACTTTGTTGTCCGTCTGTTCGCCTGTCTGTCTGTCAAGATCGTTTGACATTCATAAAAAGAAAAAAATTGAACCAAATGTGCACCTAACAACAGTGATAACAAGAAAAATGAATTTACTATTGAATATTATTATAAGCTTACGTATTTAATCAATATAAAAAATTCACAAACTTATTATCTGCGGTTGCGACAATAACCGTGTTTATAGATCGACAGTTCTTCCTTTGACCTAGTATGTATTTAGTTTTAAAGCAATAATATTAGATGCTTTCTACAATTGCTTGATTCTCAATCTGTCGTTAAGGCACGACAGTATCATGTTTTTGCCATTATGACACCATTTCCGTCACCACTTCCTATAGTTCTTAATATAACTGTCCACTAATAGTCAGTATATAATATAATTAGTGATGAATGAACGAATTGTCCTAATAGTGAACGTCATTTTTGGTAAATGCAGCTGTATTTGCTGTCCGTAAATAGCGTACTCGGTAAAATTCCCTACAGATGCGCAGTGCAATTGACGGTAGGCAGACTTGCCGACGCCCCGGCGGTTGATACAACTATCAATATTATATCTAGCCCGATCGGATCGAACTGACTGAAAGCTAGTTTGATGGAACTTAATACTTGAAAACGGATTTTCGCAAAACATAACAGTGCTATCAAGTGAGTTAGGTTAGTTAGTGCAGTTTACCATCATTAGTTACCACTTGCACTAGTCTATCAAGCATAAAAACAAGGACAACGTAATTGCTAATATTTCTATGTTTTTATTATTACGCATAACATAAACTTCATACAATTTTAATCTATATATTAAAAAATGAACCCCTATTTCTCCTGGTCACGCTATAACTTAAGAACGGATGGAACAATCTCGCTAATTATTTTTTCTTGTGTTAACTATTGTCAAGAGAAGGTTCTTATGAGATAAATTAAGGAAGATTGGGAGGGCGCGACCGAAGGCCGAGTCTACTACGTGAACGAACTCGCGGGCAGTAGCTAGTTTTAAATAAATTGACATATGATTTTAAAGCACTAACGCTGCTTAGCCGAAATTATCCGTATACTATGTTACGATAGAATTCGTTATAAGCCATAACCGTATTACATACTTCAAAAGGTTCACGAATATACTCGTTATGACATATGAAAAGAATTATTGTGTTGTATTTAATTAACTTTAGTACAACAAACATTTCAGTTCCATCACTTCAGTATTCCGGAAATATGTGAAATATATTCAGTTTCAAAGAAATAAGAAAAAAATATACATAATTATTGTTTCTTGCTGAACCGACCAACAGGACAATACAGCCGTGCGATTCTCTAGGGCAAAACATCGTTGCATTTTTACAACATCCGTGAAACAAATGACGAGATGACAAGAAACGTTGGATAAACAACCTTATGTACAAGGGCGATATCTCAAAGTATTTGACATCGGTGAGCTCGTCGACGATCGCATCGACGAATCATTAGAGAATCGCACGACTGTAGATTATGTAATATATACCGTTATATGTATTAAATGTAGTAAAGTATTTTATATACGAGTGTCTACCAGTAATAGATACGATTTCACACGGGCATCAGTTTTGAAAAAAAAACACGAATTGTAACAAATTGTACAATTAATTGGAGGTATAATTTGTAACAATTGCACAAATTTTAAAACAAAAGGAGCTTCAGTATTCGATATTCCATCATTCGAACCATTATGCGAAACAATACAATATACCTATGGTATTATACTGTTTGTGCAATGGTAAGGTTTGTGTAAAATTATATTCAAAAGTTTGGAAATTAAATACTTACTACCGAAACTTAATCATCGCAAGAATTAACCGGCTTTGGCCACCAAATTTCTCCTTCCCTTCAGCACTAACCTCAAGCATTCAGATTTCGTATAACATTTGTGAACCACACGGCCTACGGAGCAAATTATATTGCTTTATAAATTAATCATTATCTTAATCAAATTTTCATTATCCTAAATGTTATAATGTAACAGTAATTTATAAAGAATTTTAATGTAATTACATCTATTATGTAGCTAAATATTATCACCAAGGAAATAATAAACACATCTCATGTGTGTCGCGTGGATGCTAGCACCATATTATATCGAAGCTGTTTGTGAAACAGACCAAATTCAATTATTAATCATTACAAAGTTTTGAATTTTGTTCACACCCGCCTAGGAACATGCGTTTATAATCGGGAGGGAGATCTGAAATTTAAATGTTTCACATACATTTTCAATAGATGGCACTGACATCTACGTTGATAGGTTTATTTTATTAAGTAAAAGGAACATTCGGTGGTTCTGACCCGTGTAACTGTGGCTTAGGCTACAAAGCGACAGAACAGTATTCTGGAGTCGCAGATTCGAGTCTCAATAGTAGGTAACTCGTAGTCAAATATGTTTCCACAATTATTCGTACCTAACGTAGGTACGAATAATTATGGAAACATATTAAACTCGTGAAAAATATTCTTTGTGCAAATAAGAAAGCTTGCGAGCTTTTTCCTCAAGTCCATTTACTACTGCCACTGGAGATCTGTTCGTCGGAAACCAGCTTACAATGATAGATGACCAGAGACCAGCTGCACACTAATTGTCTAATACTGTAAGTGCAGTACGCTGACTAAAAGTACACGTTTACTCTTCGTTTCAAAGCAATGTATTAATAAGATCGATAAGTTTGCTTTGTACATGCGAGTAAATTATATTGAAACTTGATGGTTTTTCAAGGAAAACCCCAGTGCTTCATACACTTGCTTGAAGCTTTATTAGTCTACCTACATATGCAAATATAGATGATATAATAAAAAGTTATGCGTCATACAGGTCATACATAAGTATAACCCGCGGCACGTAACTCTAGCGCTGACCGTTATTGCGCAGAAGTCAAAAATTGGGTATCACAGGGTGGCTAGAGGGACGAAGGACTCTTGTCTCTCTCTGTCACATCGAAGATGAGGGACTCTTGTCTCTCTCTGTCACATGTGCGGGAATGTACCCATGCGCAGCTATCCCCTCCACATTTCGATCAGCGCTAGAGTTACGTGCCGCGGGTTATACCTATATGTATTGCAAGCCGCCTTGAAAATATCTCCTTTTTAGAAAGTCAATTAAAGTTCATGTCTGTGTTATGTTCTTTAAGGTACTGTCAGTTTAGAGCTTGAATTCTTTTTATTTCTTTCATTTGAAATCAAGCAAGCGCATCTCGTGAAAACGTACAAAAAGTCATTAAATTGGATGGGTGACCGCTAGTGGCATTATTCAACTGGGCGCTTCCGTGCTTCGGAGGGCACGTTAAGCCGTCGGTCCCGGTTGTTTGTCTTAGGACAACAGTCCTTAGGCTATGTCGAGAGCCTTCGGGCGGTCTGAAAACTTCGACATGGGCTGGCCACTAACCAAGCCGCACTGGGCCCACGTGAAGGATTATGGCCCAACTCCTCTCTCTGAGAGGAAGGCTCGAGTCCCAGCAGTGGGAACGAAATGGGCTGATTATGATTATCGACGTCGTGAATTGACAGCACCTTAAGGTTGTACCCGATGGCAATTAGTTGCCAACCTGTTTAGTTTTGGTACACCTTTTCAGATCTCAAGCAATTTGATTGTCGGTTAAACACTTGCTTCTTTAGTTTTTTCGTTATATTTGTTCGTCTATTCAAGGACTATGAGGGACGCTCGTGGAAGCAAGTCGCCTCGTGACGTAGATAGACTTGATCATATAAGTCGCCACATGTTATTTTCCGAATTAGTATGATATAATATGATACGAATACTAAAGTAATCCCATAAACACAACACCGACAAAAAAAAACAAAACTTCATTACAAACAAACCCATACCTAGATCCAATCGAACGTCACTTCGATCCGATGCTAATTAATTCCTTGTTCCAATAAACATACGACCTAAAAACCGGTCATAAAAAGAAACACAGCCGAAACCCTTGAAAAAACGGTCCGAGTTTCTCGGGCGCAACATCACGACTCGATTGATTCAATTTAAACCCGAACCGAAATCTCATCTAGCAGGGTACATCCCTAATTATGCCTACGAAAGGACCGCGCACAAAAGAGACAAATTTAGTAACACAACTCGAAAAATTAAACCGCAAACCTTCCTATTCATATCGCAGAACAAATCTGGCTCTCTACTTGCAGAGTTTTTTTTTGCACAACCGCAAATTGTAACTTTGTTAAAGTATAATCGTCTGTTCCAAGCAGAGGGTGGGATAAGGGTATCCAAAATGGCGGCCGTAAGATTTTGTTCGGAAATATTAATTCAATCTTCGTAATTTATGGGCGGCTGAATGTAGCATGTGCTTGTGATTTATTGTTTTTGGAGTATTAAATTTGAATTAAGCAAGGATAGGTTGTATGCGTCTACTGAAACGTGTACACAAGATAAATACAATAATAGAGACATTAAATTATTAGAAGAGTTACGTGATCTCTCTAGTTAAGGTCGTGAAAACATTGTACATTTATAGATGCAGAGTATTGAAAAAAGTATAATATTAGCGTAATTTGTTTATTGGCGGCTTTGTTAGCTTAACTGGTAGTGACCCTGCCTACGAAGCTTGGGGTCCGAGGTTCGATTCCTGGCCGGCGCAAATATTTGTGTCATGAGCATAAATGTTTGTACTCGGGTTATATGATGGTTAATGTCCATGCCTTCCGTGACACAGGAAATCCTAGTGTGGATCATTAGTTAGTTGACAATTTTTTTAATTAAAAAAATTAAATATCACGAGTAAAATTACTACCCAAAGATCATTTTTGGGTCAAAAAGTAGCCTATGTGTTAATCCTAGGTATATACGAGTATATGCCATTAATAAACATACCACTCGAATTCGTTTTGAGCGTTAGAAGTAACAAACATAAACAATAACATACAATTTCGGATTTACATATTATTGTGATAGTCAAACTCAAAGACAAGGATGAAAATTCTCGTCAGATTGCTTTTTTACCATGGTAAAGGAGAATTTCGCAAAAGTAATTATACCAGATGTGATATGTTGTTTGGGAGAATAATTTCTTTAACCCTTTTTAATCAAAACTTGAAACTATAGGACAAATTCGACATAGATTTTCAAGTCAATATCATATTCGTAAGTAGCATAGCAGGACCAAACCTCCTTCCACGCCTACTAAGGCGGTACCACCATGACTACTTATAATGTATTCTTAGAGGTTAAATAAAATGCTAAACGACGACGTGAGATATCATTCCGAACAAATCCAATTTCCTGATGAGTAACTCCACGTTTCACACATTTCACATGGAAACGTCAGTTACATAAAGGAATTCATTATTCACGAAATGAAATTCTCTTTTTTTCCGCTCAAGATCGTCAAAGCAGATAACACCGTCACAAGCCCAACCTATCCAGCCTCTTTCAACTAACCTCAGAGGGTAGGATCCACGTGAAAAATTAGGGCAAACCTTCCCCTCTCCCTCTCCTTGCCTCACACCCCGGCCCGCTCCGACCCCGCGATAATTCACCCGCCACGCGTGGCCCTTGAGAAAAATAGCTCGAAAAACAGAGAAGATTTAACATGGCCCAGTTTTTTCGGTGCGATGCTGAGGGACGATATTAAAAAGATATTCAGAGTATCCAATTAGACATTTCTTAAACAACTATAAAATAAACGCAGACTATTTACTCTCTTACTGGATTGTTAACCAAGAATACTGCTTGTTATTTGTGATATATGTACTTAACTAAGTAATGGTCATTGGTAAGCGCTTTATTTAGGATGGCTGGACAGATTTAGCCAAATTTAATGTCCTTATTGGTACAAGTACGGTTTTTGGGGAGGAAGGAAAAAAAATAAAACAGGTCAACGTCTGTTGGTTCAGCAAGTTTGTATTACAATTTAAGTTATGTTTTGCATCACATTTAATACAAATATTGTAAAATGTCCAAGTCTTAATCAGACAGATGATGATGTTGTAACATAATAAAAGATAATCATTTGAAAGAACGTCTTTTATTTATTAGCTGTTAAGAGATCTTGACGGTGCACAAATAAAGGCAAAACATACAAAATTATGGAACATGCTTTTTTTAAATGCCTATGAAAGTTTTAAAATACATCGCTTTACTTGAACGTGTCTTAGACAGGACTTTGACTTATTGGAAAAATTCAATGTGATTGTGAATTGATTCTAACATGACAAATGGCACATATAATGGAATATAGTACAAACTATATTCCAGTATCTATATATCATACAAAATTGAACCCCTATTTTTTCTGATCACGCTTTAACTTGAGAACGGATGGAACAATCTCGCTATTTTTTTTGTTGTGTTATTAATTTCCAAGAGAAGGTTCCTAAGAAAGAAAAACCAAGAAAGGACGGGAAGCGACGCCGAAGGCAGAGCCTACGACGCGAATGAAGTCGCCAGTAATATATAAAAAAACAGTTATATATGTAGTGTCAACGTCCTCCAGAGGCGCTACTAAAGCTCTAATGATTGAAGCGAGGCTGGTCTAAGATCAGATATTACTCGGAAATCGGTATAAGTAGAGATATAATATTTTAGATAACTCCCAATCAATGCAAATAAAAAACAATAATGTGGACTCATCAAACCATTCAGAATTATTTATAACAAATTATATAAATTAAAATAGCTGATCCAAAATCGTGCCTCTGAATAAGGTCCAAAAAGGTCGCGCCCTTACTGCGCCTTTAATCTAGGCAAATGTAGCGATTCGCCCGCGCCCAACCCGCCTAAGCTGTTTGATGTTTTAACTCACAGGATTTTGGGGAAAACTTTGTTTATTTAATCCTTGGTGCCTATATAGTTATTTATATAGGATGGCTACTTTTAATGGGCGTAGAGTGTAGGCGTGGAACCTTTTCAAGCAAGTTAAATATTCAAATACTATGAGAATAGCTTTGTGAAAAATCATTATGGATAGGATAATAATAATACTATAAAAGGAAACAAAAACAAGATCAATTAAATTAAGGAAAACATCAATAACTATTTTGATGGTTGATCGCCAGTCACATTTTCAAGTGTTCAAGTTCTTCCGTGCTTCGAAGGGCACGTTAAGTTTTCGATGTTAGAGGTCATTCGACGTTCTGCAAAAACTTCGACTTTAGGACTGGTTATTAGGATGGCTCGTGTGGTGGATTATAGCTGTCTTATATGAACGCTTATGACCCAGGAATAAGAACGCAATTGGCTGATTATAGAGAATATTTGTATAAATTACAAGCGCCCAGTTTGAAACCAAGTCTGTGAAAGTTTGCATATATATATATATATATATATTTATAAATATGGACTTACATACATTTTATTTTTTGAGTTTTCAATACCACTGGATATCCGCAAGGGCATCGGAGGCGTGAAAAGGTAAATTGAAAAGTTCCCGCCTTCAGGTAACCTCATCTGCCCAATAACCGGCTCATACCGGTAATCAGGGCTGTCACAAGGTGAGTGCTGTCGAAGATGTCAGGTGTCTCACGCACGCGGCAACCCTCCTCAGTACACTCGAGTGAATGAGTGAGTGAACGATTAATTAATCTTGTTTTGCACCTGTGTGTGCGTGCTCATAACGGTTTGAGGGGACGCAATCGTTAGAGCTAGGGTTGACGCTAAACTGTTTGTGGTTGGGCTTGAGTGAGTCGATTTGAGAGAATATGTTTTATGTGCATGCTTTACGAAGAATTTCTTAAGAGTAACAAATTGTCAATACAAATCTTAATTTTTAAAGAAAGGCACACAACATCACACTAATAATATCGTGCTTTAATTCCAAAACTACTGAACTATGCTTAAATTTTAAACATCGCGGTAGGTGATGAAGTAACTTAACATAAAGAGTGTTTTATAATTTCAAAGAAATGATTCTGTAGAATATTTATCGCACGGACGGAGCTGTAAGTTGCAAATATTTTTTTTTAAGTGCGTGGACTGGATAAGTGTAAAGGACATACAACTTCGGTTTACCGCTTTTAAGAGCTCTAATTCTCCAAAGAGTGTATAAATTACAGAGAAACACACGGTCCTATAACTAAAGTGTTAAAACAACTTTACGTGATAATTGCATTGAACCTATAATATAATTGCAAACCAGAAATCCATGAGAACTACTTCTCTTCATATCTGATCAATCACCGTTACGTTTGCCGCTATAACAGTACGAGAAACGCATCAAAAACCGCCAGGTACATCGATTCGATAAATTTTCTTCGAGACGAAGGCACAGAAGTTTGTTTATAAAATCAGGACACCAAATTTACACAAATACTGAATAGTTGTTACTACTTTTGCTATTGCATATAGCATATCATATAAGTTCCCAGCTTAAGAATATCATGGTATAGGCTCTTCCCATATTAAATGAAACAGTATTTCTGGGATGAGACCAAGAACTAGAAGATATGACTTTTGAAATGCATGTTGGTGAGTGCTCGTATGTCAAGTATGAGTTGACTGCCACGTTACCCCACATCGGACTCCCTAGATTTAATCATTTAGAACCAGAAGCAGCTGTACTAAAAATACCAAAAATAGTGTTCCTCATTCATACCCATATCTTGTGGAAGTTCCAAAAACACGTACGCAACGACTTCGTTCCTCGTTTTGAATGATTATAGAGTGAAAATCCTTGCCTTCTTCTGTTTTTTCCTGAAAACATCTTCAAGGCTAGAATGAATAGATTGTTTCAAGATCGACGGGCTTCATCACGTCCACGCCATCGCTTAACATTAGGAGAGGTCGTGACTAAACGCTTATTAAATAAAGTTTAAAAAGGAAATAGTTCTAATATATAGGCACGTTATTGCCGATAAATGATCCAACGTTAAAGTACTGAGACTACCAAAGAGTGGGGCAATCAACGATGGCACCCAAAAAGTAGCGTGTAGAGTGAATACTGAAAGCGATCACGATTGAGGGTCAGCGCGCGCTCTTGAACCTGACGTGTTTCGCATCCACGTGCAAGGAAAAACGTCTATTCGGCAGTCGCACACAGAAAATAATGAAACATGCGATAAGTGACAAAAAGAAATGTAAAAATGATGGTAAGCACCCACGGCCGTACTTTCGATTACTACTCATGACTTTGGAATATTTTTTATTTTTCTAATTTATGTATTTGTATTATTGTATAGTTCAATTTGCGAACATGGCTGAGACGTTTTTAGGTGATGCACAGTAACAGAAAAAAGTAATTACAGGTCGCGCGGCGAGAGTTTGGCTTTGAGCGTTATTGCGCAGGAATCAGAAATTGGGTATCAACGGGCAATTAGCGGGGTGCGGGGTGGGTGTGTAGGCGCATGCGGTGCTCTGATTGGCGCTCCAATCGTTCCCTGCCTCTCGCATCGATACAACGTACCGCGCACTCTTGTTGTACAATCACGTTCACAAGTGAATTGCTATTTTCGTTAATTGTTTATTGTTGTCGATTGTTATTATTTGTTGAGTTTGTTTGTTTAAGTTTGTCAGTTAAGTTTCTCTTGTTAAATTTTAAAAAGTGATATGAAAATGCGTAAAAAAAACATTGTTTTAAAAAGGCAAGCACGGAAAATGATATATGACGTGAATTGCTTTTTAAAGAAAGAAGCTGACGAATGTATCGATTCATTGAAGCCAATTCGAAGTCAGATTGAGGAAGTTGCTTCTTTACTCAGTCAGTCGGAGAATAACCAAACTATACAGACTATGCAGGTAATGAAAACGGAAACTGTTTCTAAATTAAATTGTGTAGTCAGTAAATTAGCTAAAATTCAAAAACGGACATCGGAGGCCACTAAGACTTCAATTGGCACTGTAAAAAATATCGTAAATCAAGCCAAGAGTTCCGATTTGCTAATTATTTTCAGAACACCTGGAAAAAAACGTCCCAGAGCTAAACCAGTTACGAATATTGATAATTTTGACCAAGGTGTTATAAAAAGATGTATACACAATTTTCACAAGACGAATAATGAACTTCCCACCATTGGGAAACTAAAAAAGAAACTTGAGGAAGATATAAACTTTAAAGGGTCAGAAACAAGTCTTCGTGTAATTGTAAAGGAGTTAGGATTTCGCTGGAAAAAAACAGAAAACAACCGTAAATTACTAATAGAAACATCGAATATCCGATTACAACGCATTGAATATTTAAGAAAAATAAGAAAATATCGACAAGAAGGAAGACCCATTGTTTACACAGATGAATCCTACGTAGATTCATCGCACTCAACAACCAAAGCCTGGAGCGATGGCCCTACGGAAGGACTAAAAAAACCCATTTCTAAAGGACAACGAGTCGTGATAGTCCACGCAGGATCTGAAGCTGGGTTTATACCAAATGCTTTATTAACTTTTAAAGCCGGCACCAAAACAGGGGACTATCACGACAACACGAATTACGAGAATTATGAAAAATGGCTTAGGACACAATTAATTCCCAACCTACCACCCAATTCTGTAGTGGTTGTCGACAACGCCTCATACCACAATAAACAATGGGATTTAGCACCGTCCTCCAATACCAAAAAAGCCGATATGCAGAATTGGCTAACTGATAAATTCATACAATATGATTCAACAACGCTCAAGCCACAATTGTACAACTTGATAAAAGCTAATAAAGAAAGATTTAAAACTTTTTCAATAGATCAAATTTTAGCAGAAGCAAACCATAGCATATTGAGATTACCGCCTTACCATCCAGACCTCAACCCCATAGAAATGGCATGGGCTACTATTAAACAATATGTAGCTAGCAAAAATGTTAAATAGAATTTACAAGAATGTACCAAACTTATCAAAGAAAAAGTATCCTTAATGGGTGCCCAGGAATGGGAAAAAATATGTAAAAAGGTAAAAGATATAGAAGAAGAGTACGCCAAGAGTGACCATGTAGTTGATTTACTTACCGAGCAATTTATAATTCGCGTCGATGATAGTTCCGAAGACGATGATTCTGATGATGGTTATGAAGATGATGATGATGACAACTGCGACCGAGGAAGCCCTGAACCCGGACCCTCAACAAGCAAAAGACGTTGCACAATTTCGTGTCGCGGCAGCACCACTGGACCATGCGGTGATTTCATAGAAGGCGTTAAACCTTTAACTGATTCAGAATCTGAATAGCACTGCGGCTAGGACTTTTTTTTATGTTAACTTTTGTATTTAATAATTATTTTAAGTTTTCTTTTGTTTGTATGTACCAATTTTACATGTATCTTGGAATAAATAATTTTATTAAAAAACAATTATTTAGAATTTTCATCGCTGTCTCTGTAAACTTTAAAAGGAAATAAACATTTTATATAAGTAAAATAACTATCAATAGTTTTAATAAATGAAGAAGTTTATCTATTTCGTATTATTTTCTAGCATTATTACCACACCATGTACATGAATTTTGACCCACTCAAATATCCAACCTGGTACATAAAAAAGGAAAAGTATTAAGGTAAAGAAGGTCAAAGCCAAACTCTCGCCGCGCGATCTGTACTTATGTGGATCCTTTCATTATAATTTCGAGTTCCGAATAAAAATTTGACAGAGGTTGGACTTTTGCAGAGTTTACCGAGCAGTAGTGGGCAAACGTCTTCCGATGAAAGTTTCCAGCGAAAATGTTTGCCATCTTATATCAATGTGCGCGGTGCATTGCCAAGCCGGGTTTTGAACTCTTGCTGCCTTATTATCAAACGTGGACTCAATAGTCCTGAGTTTAAACTATTGTTTTAGGGAATTAGGGAATCTCCCATACCAAAATTGCTTATACCATGCTTCTAACTCGGTATTATCTTCAGTATTATTATTATAAAAAGGCGGTATTATTTAAAAAAAAACCTTAGTAGCACTGAGGTGTCGTGGGCAGACGTGATGCTTAACATCAGGCAAGCGACTTAAAGGTCTCATCACCGCTTGGTGTAAAAACGTAAAAAAGAAATCGTTTATTCATTAAAAGAAAATTACACATTTTGATTGAAAGGAAGTTGGTTTCCTACAAATACGAGTTTATCACAATAATATTAGAAGTGCAGAAGTTTTCACGTTAAGCAGAACCAACGCATCTATCTATCCATCCATCCATCCAAAGAAACGTACTTTCAAAATTATGTATATTATACTTATGTACTTACTTATCTTAATTTAATGTATAATTTAATAATTTTCTATTTAATAATAACCCTTTTATCAATTTTAATTACCTACTTGACATACTTATTTAAAGAATTATTATGCTGATATACCTACTTACTTTATTTTAATTCAATGTATAATTCTGTATTATTCTATAAATTTTGTAACTATATTAATTCATGACATTATTAATAATAAGAATCTATTGTAAAATTACATACCTAATATAACGTTCATTGTTCTATGGCAAATAAATAATCTGAATCTGAATCTATTTAGAATACTAGTGTAAACATTTTTGTGAATTAAGCACAAAAGTGGCTCGCAACATCAGCTAAGTGTTATGGAGTAGCGTGGCACTGCGTTGAACGAGTCACTTCCGTGGATTCAGCACTTGGACTGCATTGCCAATGCCTCCTTTTTTTGGTGCCGCTGGACTGCACTGCACACCCTATTTGATGAGACAGTCACTTTCGTTCGAGAACCAAAGTGTTTTGATTGCTTGTTTTTACAATTCTGTTTTAGTTGCTTGTTTTCCAATTAAGTTTTAATTGTTGTTTTCAACTAGGCTACCTTATTACAAGTTTTACAAAACTGTTTTTTAGTATTTGTTGTTCTAGCGGCAATAGAAATACATTATCTTTGAAAATTTCAACTGTTTAACTATCACGGATCATGATATACAGCCTGGTGTCAGGTCAGACGGGTAGACAGACGGACGGACAGCAGATTCTTTAGTTTTCTTAGTAATATAGGGTGCCGTTTTATCCTTTGACTACGGAACCCTAAAAACAACAACATCTGCAAATAAGACCAGTTTTTCTATATTGTTTATCAAATCGACATGATAAATAAAATAAATAATAAATAAATAACAGATAAATAATTTCATCACCGTATGATAATTATATTTTTCAAATCTGCTTGAACTGATTATGTAAAGAAGGCGATCCTATTGGTATTCTATCTGATAGTTAGCAACAACGTCTATGTGACAGAATCTGGATCTGTTCAATTCTTAATTGAGAAAACTGCACATAATTTATGGAAGATATATTAGGATATTAGGTCATGAAACTGCGCTAAAAATGTTTTATCGCAGTCATATTATTTTTAGGATATTTAGTTATCGAAAATTCTTGTGTGAAAGTGTGTCGAGGTTAATCTGTACCAGAAGTATTCGAACTGAATTCAACAAAAGCACCCAAAAATTAGACCCTTATTTATCCAATTCCACAATACTCCAACATATACCCGAAACAAACGAATATAAGGGCACAAAGAGCTGATTATCATCGCAATTCCCATTGCGGAAGCTCTTTTGTTATTGTCAAATTAGCCAATCCTCAAGATAACAAAAACATCCCTTTTGCAAAGGGAGTAAGGGACAAAAGCCCTTTTTATTGACGGGCGGAATTTATTCAGAGAGGGCTTTAACTATCTTCTACATAATCCCGAAGGTGGAAGGGTGATGGGGAGGGAGAAGGGTTTGTGGTCTCCCTTTAGGGGTCTTATCGTGGAAATTAGAGCAGGCTGGGAAAACGTTATTAAAATTTCTCCTTTTTCGGAAAGTTTTAATTGTATGCCGATTTGGGCTCAAGAGCTGGCTTGTTTGTAGAGAGCTAGTATCTGCCCGCGACTTTGACAGCGTAAAATAAAGTTATAGCTATCAATTGGGAATCAGCTACAATTTGAATCTAGACAAAAGTAGCCTATACATAGCCTGGGCGAAAGCTATCACCAAACCAAATTTCATCGTAATACATTGAGTCATTTTAGCGTGAAGAACCAATAAAGACACCCATATCTTAACTCACACACTTTCGCTATTATGTTGAGATCTATTGAATATGTAATGTGAGAGTTAAAACTGATTTCATTATTAATTATAACGGAACTAGTTGGTAGTGATCCGCTTGCGGGGGTAGAGGCCTCTAAAGTATATTTTATGACATGAGAACAAAATACATTCTCAGGTAACAGTGGGCCGAGCACGAACATCTGCTATGAGTTATCTGTGCCACTATTGTACTAGATAAATGACAGTTTGTACTAAATACGTTTACGATGCGATAACGTTACACTTAAACATATTTTCGTGCTCGGGCCACTGACGTTAGCGATGTTTTATGTTATATTTGTACGTCACCAGGTATATCACTGGAGCAGATGTGCCAGCGACTCAGAGTCATACTCTATTATAATGGCCCGGGTAGAGGCTGGCGGGGGAAATGCACTATACACCCCAAGCGGATACTCATGCCCGTTTAACACTTAGTAGTACAAAACTGTCACATAACTTGGCTTAGGTGTTACCTAAAATGTTAGTGAAAACGGGCATCAGTTCTTTTGTAAGTTGAGACAACTTAGCGCGCCTAATCAGAATAAGAAGAACTACGAAAAACACGATATTGCTATTCAGAGAACCCTACTCCTAGTTACTATACGGTGCAAAATTGGTTTTATAAATACTTAATATATAGTTACATATAAATTACTTACATACCTTTGCTCTTATTGACCGAGTGAGCTAAGCGTCTCTGCTTTAACTGGCCAAATTGACTTTCATATGTCCGTATGTTTGTTAGGTTGTATGTTGGTCTTCCTGTACAGGTCGCATTTCTCAACCTTTCTTGATAAAACTCGGTATGCATATTTTACTATTCCATATAATTTTTGTCGTCTGCTATTTTTAGGTAAATTATAACCTGGGAAAGAACATAGGATACATCATCATTGCAACGCAGGTGAAACCGCGGGGCATAGCTAGTTAATCATAAAAAATTCAATAGGACGATTTTACGAAATAACAAACCTGTGATCTATAAAGTCTATAAACATTAATCAGTAACCACAGTATAAATTATAGTATTACGCGCTGAAATTTAAGCACCCTGTCCGTAAGTCCCCCTTCATAAAAGACATAAAATCCGCGGGATGGTGGGGTAATTTTAACTATCCTTGTATGTAATAAGGGTGGGGGTGGGGATTAGAAGGGTGCGTCTTGCAAACGGATCTGCGTGCCGGCCCGTTGCCGCGGGCGATTTGTCCCTCGCATCCCCTGGTAAAGCTTATGAAGGTGGTGCTCAAACATTTGATATTAAACGTATATTGTCTGTTACGGATAAGGTAATTAGGTTATTTTTAAATAGTTGTTCTGACCCACCAGCGGTTTCGCCCGCATGGTCTGCGGGCGATACGGAATACCAGATATACTCACTGGTAGCAACTCGCTTGTGCAGCTCACCAAAATAAACTAACAAACTACAAGTACAATTTGAAAATTTTAATACCAACTTCCATTCTATTCAGTTATTGGAGTGTACTCGTATCTCAAAAACCACAAGACCGAATTTGATAAAATTTAAATGGGACTACACTGGAACCACCAGCTTTCAAACAAAAAAAGAACTTTGAGAATCGGTTCACCCAGTCGAAAGTTTAGAGGTTCCAAAAAATTACGAATTGAGTACCTCCTCCTTCTTTTGGAAGTCGGTAGAAAATACTAAAATCTATTTTTATTAAATTAAGTAGTTTTTATTCTGTTCATGCTAAACCCCAAATTCATATATCGCTTGCGAATGTCGGTCCTCAAATTTGACACTTTTGTTCAATTGCGGGTATTTTTTGCAAAAATTCAATCATTATGTAACTTCATGATCTCTAAACTAGTCTAAACTGATCTAAAACTACCCCCAATGGAATAGAATAATCTTACATTTAGAAACGTCATTGTAAGTTTTTATAATGTATTTTAAAGCACTCACGCCTGCTTAGCGATATCAAACATTGCAATTTTTGAAAGAATAATCCCTATACTACGGTTAAAAGCATTAGAGTTAAAATTTGATGCTCGGTCGGCGATTCTCGGTGGGCTAGTGGTCATGGCGTCTGACACAGATTGTAGAAAGACGCATTTTCGATTTTCTTCTCTAAATTGCAATGATCTTTGTAAGTGTTATACGTCTTTTTTATTAAAGTTATATGATTATTAACGGGATATTTACCGTGGTAAGGTTGTGGAATGAGCTCCCGATATTTCGGCGCAGTTACATGCACCATGTTCACGGGAAGCAGCTTCCCGTGAACATGGTGCCGTTAATAATCATATAACTTTAGAGAACAACCGTGATAGTTTAAAACAGTGTCTTTTTTATTGTTATACGAAAGTAGATTTTAGTGCTAACAGAATAAGAACTACCATATTTAAGAGAAGTTAGTTTCGTGTTCTGCACGAGTGAATTAACTGCCAAAATTTCGAGTTTGTAGTCCATGATCAATGACATGCAGTTGAAGATGGTATCACACTTGAACCAGAGTGGCGACTGGGTCTTAAAGCCAGCAGCTGAAACACATCGGTAGGTGCTTAATGTCAGGTATTCATTATTGCGGGTGTCAGATGAGCACCCGCAATAATGAATGATGAACACAGCACACTACCATGCTGTGTTCATCAAGATGTCACCATCATCGATGACGGTGTCAGGTGAGCCCGGAAAGTGTCGTAAGTACATCATGCTGTGTTCATCAAGATGTCACGATCATCGAAATCCCGAGGCAGGGTATTGTTTCATTTAAAGCTCCGAAAAAAAGTACAAATATAAAAAAAGGTCAGCAGGGCTATTAAGTATCAAAGTTGCAATCAAATTCTATATACAATTCACACAATGAGACGTTGCAATTGAACTAGCAAAGTTATACGTTAGCCATCCAAGAAGAAGAAGGAGAAGTTGTACGTCATTCGATAGGAGTACATCCAGCTACGTTTGTTAAAAAAATAAGCACCGTAGCACGAAAGACAAAATTTAAATTTTAGGGAACCAATCGGTATTTTGAAAAAAATTGCAAATTCAAAACTGTATTGTTGGATGGTACTTTTAAACTGTCCAATAGATGTCGCTCCGTCCCCGCAAGACGGTTAGTCAAATAGAGAGTTAAAATTCGATTCTCGGTGGCCTAGTTGGTCAATGGCGTCTGACACGGAGAGTCAGAAGACGCGGGTTCGAATCCCGTCCGAGAATGGAATTTTTCTCTCTATAAATTTCAATGTTTGAGATCGCTAAAGCAGGCGTTAGTGCTTTAAAAAGTAATACTATAAAAATCAAAACTCCTAAACGGTTGAAATGGTAGAACATATATGTAGGTAACCATTCGATGCACATTGAAACCTCCTACCCTCTCACACTGTTTGACCCATGTAAAATGAATCACCTCTATACCTTTAATAAAGGAGTAGAGGCCAAAAAGTATGTACTTAAAAGAAAAATAAAATAAAAATGTGAGCCAAAAGACCTAAACACATACTGAACAAGAACATGACGTTTATGAAAAAATGTTTGTCTGTCCGTCACTCTGTCTGTACAGTATAACGCATAATTTAAAAGTAGCTTTTCGATAAAATTTGGTGTTAAATAACAAAAAGTTTATTTGAATTGAATAGAGCTCAGGAGCCCTGGAGTTCCCAACTATAAACTTTTCATCTTGATCCATCACATAAATCTAAGTTAGCAGCTTGATCTCACTATGCTACACTATCTCATATAAAAACAAGATCTCGATTGACTGGTCAGCGCGCATGCACTTCTACGGTACGGCTAAAAACTTACGCA
Source organism: Selenia dentaria (assembly GCA_917880725.1). NCBI lineage: Eukaryota > Metazoa > Arthropoda > Insecta > Lepidoptera > Geometridae > Selenia > Selenia dentaria. The sequence continues at coordinate 9,070,233 of OU862895.1, read as the reverse complement.
AGAATCTGGACTACTATTGGGAATTTATTTGTCAGAATAACCCAATAACTGTCCGACTCGGCTATTGAACCTCGGACCTGGAGTTTCCAAAGCGGTCTTTTCCCCACTATACCAAGACAAAGCGAGCGCAGCCGCTGTAGTTTAATACATTGTAGAACCATGACGTGCTGAGAACGTTGTTTATAATATAGACTTTGATTACAGATAATTGAGCACATGCTATTGAAAATAATAAAAGGTATTCAATAAAGTATTCTAATGCAAAAAGCATAAAACTTACCAATAGATAAACCAATCAATGTTTAACTATTCCCATCTAATAATAGATTGACCGGTAAATACTCGCGCGTGTCACGAATTACTGCACAGGTCAATTTTGCCCGAGCCCGAGCTCATACGTGATTGAAGGTCAAACATTTGACCTCTCGCGTGCCTTTTGACCCATCGCTACCCTCTTGTTAGTGACAAGGTACCGGTTTTAAATGAAGAAGGGTTTACTTTGAACGTCCCTAAATCTCGTGCATATAGAACCTAAAAAAAGAATTGTGATTCGATATTTAAAAATTAAGAGCCGGGAAAAAGTTTCGCATTTAAAAGCCATGAGTATGAACTCATTGTGAAAGTGATAATGACATTGAAAATTAAAACCGGATAAAATCGTTCCATTGACCGCCGAGCGCTCGTAACCGAAAAAAAAAGAATCAACAACACGCAGTTCCAATAAAAACGTGAAATTTCCGACACTGACATTATCCTATTACGTCATCATTTCATTCATGAAAACGATGGCGAAAAAACAATCGCATCGAAACACGTGTTAAACGAGGCCATTAAACGGTGGCCATCGAAAAATATTAATTATTAATTAACGCGCTTGTGCCGAATTAAAATATTTTTATTGGCGCCAAAAGGCAAAAAGTCGGGAGTTAATTATGTGGCCGCGGTGGCATTGTTTGCGAGCCGCGTGCATAAAAAACCGAAACGAGTTCGTGGAAAAAAATACAAACGAAACGGCGGGAAATAAAAAACGCGACTGCGTGGAGCACGGTCGTGATTTAAAAATAAATAAAAAAAACATCGGACGTCCGTAATGAAATCGAAAGGCGGTTCGTCGATAGCCATTGGTAAAAGGTAAAAGAAAAGCGCCACTTTCACGCGTGAGAATTTTGGCTTTTTTGGCATAGCGCTCGGTTTTCGGGGCGCCGCATAGCCGGCCCGGCCCGTTCCGCCTTCTAACTGACTTGGATACTGGCAATAATGCAAATGTGTAAACATTGGATTTTATTTAAACACCACGTTTAACGCTACCTGCCGGTTTTCTTTTTAGTAATAATCTAGTATCTACTTGTTATGTTTTTTATGTGACAGGCCGGTTGGCGCAGTTGGTAGCACCCCTGCCTTCTGAGCCGCTGGTCCCGGGTTCAATATCCGGACAGGTCAAACATTTGTGTGCATGAACATGTCTGTTCGGTCTGTGTCTGGGTGTTTATATGTATATAAGTATTTAATATCATATATAAATATGTAATATTAGTCATCAGGTTACCAGTTACAGGTTAGTACAAGCTCTGCCTAATTTGGGACCTGAAGACCTTTGTGTGGATGTTATCCCGTATTAAATTTCATCATATTTGGTCTAGCAGTTTTTGAGATACACTCCAATAACTGAATAGAATGGAAGTCAGTATTATTTTTTTCAAATTGCACTTGTGATTCAAAGTAGTTTGTGCACTGTGCACGTAGATACATTGTTTTAAGGCTTGAAGGCATTGTAATTAATTATTTCCGTAACTTAAGTCGCCTTCTTGGGTAACACTGCAATGCCAGTTATTCTGATTTAAAGTAGTAGTGTGCACTGTGCACGTATGCATTGAACCAAAATTAATTATTTCCAATTGAAAAACTCTTCTTGTGGTGGCATATTTCTCATAAATATATTACTACTCGACGAGTAAACTGTTCGTCAAATAAATCTTCTAAACTTAATTTATTCCTCTCTATGGAGTTATACTATATATATTGTATATATTATTTAATATATGTTACTATACATATTATTTAATTGGTATTAATAATTTATACCAATTAAATAATATTCCTACTGCTCCTGCCGTCGAGACGCGAATCGCAAAAGACAGGAAACTCAACATCGTGTACAAGAGGCCTTGAATGGTACCACAGTGTCTGATACTCTGTCGCGAAGCAATAGTGTGCAAGCATTATTGTGTGGCAGTGGGTAGGGTACATAGCACGCAGAACAGATGGCCGATGGGGCCCAAAGATTCTGGAGTGGAGACCACGGACTGGCAAGCGCAGCCTAGGTCGTTCACCGACAATGGACCGACGACCTGATAAAGGTCGCAGGACGACGTTGAATGCAGGCCGCTTCCAACCGGTCCTTTTGAAAATTTCTGGGAGAGGCTTATGTTCAGCAGTCGACGTCCTACGGCTGAGATGATGATGATTACTGTGTTAGGATGTCAAGGAGACAGTAGCAAGTGTGATTACTGGGCGAATGAGACTTAAAAACCATTATCTCGAGGTGAGGAGTGCACTATAAGCACTGGGTAGCACTGTAACTATCATGGGCTTGCGAAGCGCTTTCCATAACATCCACAAATTGCCTGTATCGTCTCTATATTATATATAATAATAATATGGGACCACACGGCAAGCACCAGCTTTCAAACAAAAAAAGAGTTTTAGAATCGGTTCACCCAGACGAAATTTATGAGGTAACAAACATAAAAAAAAACATTTCGAATTCAGTACCTCCTCCTTGTTTTGGAAGTCGGTAGAAAATAACTAAGGTAAAGATAACACTTAGCTTGGTTTATTTGTGTTATATTTTAAATACCTTTATTACAGATACCTATTTCAGCTTATTTTGTAACCGTTTGAAACAAATATTCACCATTTGCGTAATCAACTAAATTAACCGGGATTAAAAATATATAATCGCCAAGAGTTGTTAGGAAAATTATAATTAATGGAGTGGTGTCGGTGCGGCGCAAAGAATATTTTTTTGGCGAGACCGTACCGGCCTAAGCCTCACAAAACCGGGTAAAACCGGCCGAAAGCGGCCAAAGCAGGCAATTTAGTCTGTCGCACCGGAGCTGTTAATTAGTATTTTAATTAAAATTAATAGGCGATTATTCGAAAAATTTTCAAGGAGATAAAAAACGGTAGGGTGCGGCTATTGTGTGTAGGTTATATGTATATTAAGTTATATATGCAACTGTACAGGTAAGTATAGCTAAAGTAAGTACAGTAAAATGATCACATAATATCTTGCGTTACTGAAAGAAAACACTCAGGCTTAGTAAGCGCCAGGGTGTCAAGTATCAACTCCAATGATTCCAGACACAAAAAAGTTGTGATGGATTTTATTTCTTGCTAAAGTAAGTACAGTAAAATGATCACGTAATATCATGCGTTACTGAAAGAAAACACTCAGGCTTAGTAAGCGCCAGGGTGTCTAGTATCAACTCCAATGATACCAGACACAAAAAAGTTGTGATGGATTTTATTTCTTTTAGTTATGGATATAATCATATATAATAGGGATATAAATATTAACTTGCCGATTTATCGCACTAGCCACTTAAATTAAATAAAACATGAAGTAAATAAAAAAATAAAATCAAACCTTCATAGTGTCAGACTGATACCTTTACATTTGCTGTACTTACAATATAATAGCGTTCTCATCTCACGGAATCGAATGCATGGATTTGCTGATCCCTACGATATTTTTTCTTTACATACCTATCAAATTCAACAAGACGCGGATTACTCGCTTCAAAACCTAATTCACCTGAGCTTATTCACCTATGTGCATTAAATACACTCTTATTAAACTTTAAACACCGGGGTGCATTAAAGTTACTTTAAAAAAATACCTTATTCACCTGGGTACATTTCTTTAATGCATTGAGCAACAGTTCAACAAGCACACAAATCAACCATATCTCCTCCCTGATCACTCCAGGATCTACCTACTCGTGTATTACCATACCAAATTTTAGCGTGTCTTGCCCTACTGATAACATTATTATAGTATCTTTTGTAAGGCAACATACAGGAACTAAAAATAAATGAACATTTGTTATTTTGTTAAGAAATTGGCAATATTTTTTTTTTAAAAATACATGCCCGCTGAGTTACTTGCCGGATCTTCTCAGCCGTGGTCGCGTTCCGATCCGGTTGTCGATTTAAGAAATAATAAATGTAATATGACAATTTGTAAGTGCCCCCGTAGGCGTATACAGAATAAACGATTTCATTTTCATTTCCTCCAATATCAAAGAAAACTGGCTAAGCTTCGAAAACTTTGAACTATGGTCGGATTTCAAAGAAAGACGCCGAACTAATAACTTAGTTAAAAGTTTTCATACTACTGTGAGTAAAATAATTTAAAAGTTTATCAAAATGTACAAATAAATAAGTATTTTTCGTAGAACAGAATCTACTGGATCTGGTCGCAGCTTTTAAAAATGTCCTAAGACTGGGAGACTTGCGTCATTTTTTAAATTTTAATTGTTCTAATCAATGATGAATTCATTATGTGAGGCCCAGTTAAGCATGTTAGATATTGATAATACTGTAGGCCATTTCTTAAAAATGGTCCGTTAGGATAGAACCACTTGTAACTGTTTGGGTATATAATGTTTAATTAACATTGAAAAATTGTATATGTCTTTTGTTTTATCAATCGCAGTACATGTGATTAGAATTTTCCAAAAGTGTTTTTTAATGCACCTACGTAAATAAGCTGATGTGAACTAAGTTTCAGAAGCGGTATATACTTATATCTTTCTAATATCAAAATATATTAACGTATCTACCCTTAAAAAATAAAAGTATTTTTATGACACCTACAAAAATGTGCTTATCAACGTGGAGTTGCGGGTACGAAAATGTGATTAAAAATATAAAAAGAAACTCATTATATTTCAGCACCGTCAGCTACCTAACCCTTCAAAGCCTCCCCTAATATAATAGACCCTCCCACTCCTCCCCGGGTCATAAAGGCCCATCCCTTCGAAATATCTTTTTACTGAAATTCTCGAACAAAAAAGAAAACGCTGCATCACGGCCGTTTTTAATTTTAACCCTAACGACGCCATTGAAGGCATTTACCGTTGACCATTACCATGTTACTATCGGTGCGTGCATCTTCCGCGCTAAATGGACAGGAAGGGGTTTGGATATTAGGGACCGGCAAATTTAGGACTTGCACCTTGTATTTTGGGTCGAATACGATAGGGTTAATGAGAACATACGTTTACCTTTTATTGACAATCCATCAGAAATATTTAAAAATAATGATGTAGGAACATAGAATCAGTAATTAAAAAAACAGCTTTTTAATTTAGATATGGTTACATATGTATAGTGGAAAGTGTTCGAGATACTAGTCTGTACCAAAGTAAATTAAACCGTCAAACCATTATTAAAATTAATTTTCATTACCTATATGACTATATAGGTGTGTCAGAAGGATGGTTTATTTAGAGTGGTCATTTTGCTCGCATGTTAGAGAACCACCAACTCCTTCAGCCGAATCAGTACTCACTATGAAATGATATAGAGACTTAATTGTTCGATCTTATACAAAAAATCATTTTAGTATAATATTTACGTAAAATATACAATAGTGTAGGTACTATAATTAGCGTTAGCACAGTTACTTTTGTCTTGTCCTTTTTCCAAAAAACAACAGATGGAACCCATTGCTATAAGCTTTTTACAGATAACTATGTACAGTAAAAAAATTGTTATATAACATTATAAACAAATTATCAAAGATTTAGAAATATTAGACAGTCTCATATCGGCTTCACTATTAGACAAAAAACTCATAGCAAAACATCAGACATTAACACTTTTTTCTGTCTTGCGCAAGATTCATTGATTGTTACTAGAGTAGTGCCAGATATTCTGCCTCAAGCAAGCACTACAGTGCTTTCTTGAGGTAGTTACTACTACTTACTTACTGGGTGAATGAGACTCCAAAATTTATAGCTCAAGTGACAAACACAGTGATGTGTAACGCAAAACTTCAGCTTAGAACTATATGTGTCAAGGCGAAGACTGTCATAAACTCGTAGGTAGGCTTGGTGCTTAATTAAACAGACGACTAACTAGTCACTTGATACGACTAGAAGTTCTGCAAATAGTAGACCTCGCGAGCACAGTTTTACAGCGGCAGTACTGACCAAGTTTCCTAAAATTTTGTTTGTTGTTGGTATCAAATGTTTTTTCCGATGATTACCAAAATGTTGTTATTAAAAATTCTTCTTAACACTCAGGAACCTAATGTGTGTACCAAATTTTATCAAAATCGGTAGTTAAATATTGCCGCAGCAAAGTTAAACTTAAAAACCGCCGAAGTAACAAAAAATATATCGAATATACATGCATACCAAGTTTCTTCAAGATTGGTTTAAAAATGCGCCATGTACAGGAATAACAACATACAACGTAACAAGCATACGGACAGATGAATTTCAATTTGGCCTGTTATAGCAGAGACGCTTCGTTCGATCGGTCAATAAAAATACTCACTCGCATCAAGACTTCTAGTAACTGAATTATAGACATGGTCACTACAATATAACAAAAATATCTACAAAGAACCTACTTTACAAGCACGTTTGTTGACCTTATTAACCTGATGCTGCTTTGCAAGCAGGGCTGTCACCAAAACCAAATAAGCTTCAGCTTTTAAAAACTTCCAAAGATAAGCACAAGTTGTATTTGAGCATCTCACACATAAATAAAGATAAGGGATACGATTCCCATGAAACATATGCATAAATTTCTACTCACTTCATTCATTAAACATTTACATGAGTATAAATATTTATATATGCCCGTGATTTGCATTTTAGCACTTGGCACCCCTTTTGCCGGTTCAGAACGGAAGAAATCTCAAAAATGACGGACGTTCGAGTAAATGGCGCGAAAAAATTACGCCTGTCGCGTCCAGCCGCATACATTAAGTAGGTGGGGGAGGTTAAAATATAGGTACAACCCTATCTCGGCATACTTGGGTAACGTGGTTTGAATTCTCGGAAAATGCTAGACTGAAAAGAATTTAATTAAGATATTTTCATGCAAGACTATCGCGTAAACGCTTAAAGCATTCAACTATATTATGTAGGTATAAGTTTTTAAACTGACATGGTCACTAATGCAAGAATTAACTTTAGAAACAGGATATTTACCATGTATTGCAAACTGTGACACACGAGTTTACTCATGAACAAGGCGCATGCAACTGTGCCGAAATATCGAGAGCTCAATTATTTTTTTTAAGTAATAATAATAATAAGAATTTGGCAGGTGCCGTAGTCTCTTCCATAGCCCACTATCTTTTTATCACTAATAAAATAATTTCAATAGCCTTGTCATTTTACCCATTTTTATAATAGGTATACCATTTCACCATCAATCCAAAAGTTTCTGGTTTTTTTTTTATACCAAACAGGCCTCTAAGTGTTGGCTACAGCCCCACTTATGCCTTTGTAAAGGACCGGATGAAATCCGTGATTTATTTTGAATAAAAGGAATAATAATAATAATATTTATTTACCAAAAAATTTACAGATGATTATAACTATAATATAATGATCTTATTTTAATACACAATTATATTAACAAGGCGAATAGATTATATTAGAGTTAAATTATTACATTAATTAATTAAATACAATACGTGGTAATTATGCAGTTTAAAAGATAATTCATAAATTATGTAGAATCTATTGTATCATAATGTCTACATTATTGAAAAGACAAATAAAATTTATCGTATCTATTTATGACAGAACAACGGGCTACTCGCATTATTGTCAATAACCAAACGTAAAATCGTTTATTGTAGTATGTCTGACACTACAATTAAATTGAACGATAAAATAGAGATAAAATTAATTATAAAAATTGTAATACCTCAAGTGACGCACGAGTTCACTTAGTATCAGCATAATCATTTTTTACGTAATAATATGAAGACATCAAGCTAGGTAGTACCCATCCGTTCCGTACAAATCTCGTCTCTAAACACTACGCTACACTAGACTCACTGGCTGACGCTAAGTAAACAAAGCTGCATGCCTTGCAAGAAATTTGTAAATTTGTGAATATGTAATAATTTGTAATAATAATTTGTAAAATTTGTAAAGTGTTACGTAACCATTTATCTAGCACAGTGGTTCTTAAACTTTAAACGAAGAGGACCATTTCAAAAAAGTCCTGTCTTGCCATGGACCACTAACTGTTTGTTGGTAATATCACAGTATAAGTATTAGTATAGTAATATACACTAATTTTAATGAATAAAGGAATGTTCTGTCTTTAAATAAATGTGAGATAATATAAAATTGTTAAGCCATACTTAACAGTATTTAAATATTTGAGGAAAATTTCATATTACAGATCACTAGATCGCGGACCACTTCAGGTGTGTCTAGGGACCACCGGTTAAGAACCACTGATCTAGCACAACGGTGTCACAGATAATTCATTGTTAGTATTATACGTGAAACGTTATACTTACCCAAATTTTCTTGCTAGGCCCACTGTACTCGCTGGTTGACGCTACATAATACTGGATTTGCTGATTGACGCTTAGTTGCTGAACCTATGCCAAAAATTTGATAGTTATTTTTCTATCACCGATAGATTTCGTGCGAGTGTGTATTTGAATCACATAATTTTGTTCTACTGTTCTTAATGTCGAAACGAAGTCTTATTAGGAACAAAACGAAAAAAATAATCTCAAACCGGCTTCAACTAATCTATCACTAGACTCAGTAGTAGTTTACTAAAAATTACAGCTAGTAGGTAGTGCCTCTACAGATTTTTTTAAATGTTCAAGAAATTTATTTAAAAAGTTGTCAGTTGAATTCTCTGCGGACGGCGTTCCAATAAAAATATACACTTTACCAACAGGCATATATTTAGTAAAGGATCCGCCTATTTGTTTGATGAAGCTTGCTTAATTTCGGCCGCGTTCTTCCTGCCTAATGACTAGTAAACACGGGGTGGTGGGGCTCCCGTAAATGAGGCGCCGATTATTTGCCCCTAAAATCGGCCAGCTGCAATGTGGAGATACAGGACAGTACCTAAATCATGAGGAAATATGCATTTGTTAAGTTTGAGAGCGTATCGTTAACGAATTTTCTACTGACTTCCAAAAAAAGGAGGGGATACTCAATTCGACTGTTTGTTACCTCATAACTTTCGACTGGGTGAACCGCTTCTTTTGTTTTTTTGTTTAAACGCTGGTGCTTTCTCATTTAAATTTTATCAAAGTAGTTTCTGAGACACGCTCCAAAAACTGAATAAAATGGAAGTCAGTATTCAATTTTTCCAATTGTACTTGTGTTTTATTATTTCACTGTATTCATGTCAAATGCCTTCAGATCTGAGGGGTTGTGAAATATCATTAGGCCAACATGAGAAATATATAGATTTTCAGACTTGCTTGACATTGTATTTAGGTTTGATTAGCTTTGCAATAATTACTCTTAATTATCAGTGGTTCGTTACAATTATTTTGAAGAAGAGTTAATGAAATCACGACGGACTTTTGTTATTTTTTGACAGCTTTGTCGCTAAGGTGAATAGGAACTTTATGCATTCTAAATTATAGGTTGATTTTAAGAACACCTTAGGCAACGTCGTCAATACTTATGTTCATCAGAAACCCCTTATGCGATGCGAGCATGGATTCTCGGTAGGATAATATTATTGAAGATATCCCGCGATATAGCAATCACAGCCAGATCCATACTAGAGACAAAGATAACTGATAAAAGTATGTTTATCGACTAGACAAGTTTATCATGATGAGATACATGCTCGCATCGCACGGCTGTTTCGTCTAAGAACATCGAAACATAGATACCTAAGGCTAAGGTACTGCTTATGTCATTACACTGTATATATTTACCCGCACCTCTTCCACTAATTGATGCCCGAGCCTTTTTTGCCCAAGACCGATGTAATGGCCCCCTTCCAGTGAAATATCTTTTTCGGTTTTTGTTACAAACGGACCCTGAAGGGTTCTGTTTACAGAAATCGTGTGTAGTCGCTCGTGAAAAGGTTTCCAAGGGCCATGGTTTTCCCATATTAGCATTGGGGTTTTAAGTCCCTAAAATATAAAAAAAAAAAAGAGTTTTGCCTCTAGACTTTCTGTTTCCTCGACTTATTTATTATCATCATATCATATTGTGAAATTAAGCACCAGACAGCTTATTATAGGTCCTCACGTATGAGACAGATTAAAAAATAAATACCGTCAGCATTCGTCATACTAATCTGAATAAATGTGTATTACAACAAAACAGAAAACATTATTTTCATATTACATACTCGTATGCAATATTACAAAATGCATGTGTCATAACGATATGTAAAATTATAACAGATACAAATCAAGATTTGTATTTACAAGAAAGATTTGTATGTAAGTATGTTTGTAACGAATTGGCTCAAAAAGTACTGGACCGATTTCAGAATTTCTTTCACCATTGGAAAGCTACATTCACCCTGATATGTAACTTCTCTAAACCGATGTACAAGTATCAGCAATTGAATAGATAAATCATACCTATACATTAGAATTGTCATTCTTAGTTTTATACACGAATGTGAATTTCAGTACAAACAAAATAAGAACTACCATAATTTAGAGAATTTTAGTTTAGTGTTATGCACAAGCGGATTACTGACACATGGTATTATGTATTTTTCTATATTTCCACTAATGTCATCTCTAATTCCTATACATAGCTATATATAGACATAGTTATACATAGCCACAATTTGCCATCTGTCGTAGATACTTTGATATTTAAATATTTCTTACATATTATGTTTCTTAGCGTATTTTATATTATATTGCATTTAGATACAGGGACAGTAAGGTACTCGCAGACCCGCCTCGGTAGTTATACAACAACCCCTCAAACCTTTTTGGGGAGTTTTAAAACAACAAATTTGTTTTGGTAAGGGGTTCCTGTAGCGTTTTCTACATCCAATGATATAAAGTTTATCAGTAAGATATATTTTATTATATATTCATATAAAGGAATCTGTAAACCGTAAATATTTAGTTTAATAACAAAAACAAATCGAATATAAAATTACAAACTTACTATTTGCGGTTGGTGCAATAATCATCTCTCCGGCAAAGTCAAATTTTTCCTATAACCTACCTTGCATTTTAGTTATAGCAATAATGTGAATTAAGTTTCTAAAGGTCTTACAATCCCGTCCGAGGATGTGAATTTTTCTCTCTATAAATTTCAATGTTTTAGATCGCTAAAGCAGGCGTTAGTGCTTTAAAAAGTAATACTATAAAAATTACAAGGGTGGCGATGTCAATATGAAAGTTTAAGTATTTCTAAATAATGCTTCTTTCGGTTGGATAGTACTGTTAAAGTTGTCCAATAGATGTCGCTCCGTCACCGTAAGACGTTTAAAGTCAGATAGAGAGTTAAAATTCAATGCTCGAACCCGAACCTCGGTGGCCTAGTTGGTCAATGGCTTCTGACACGGAGAGTCAGAAGACGCGGGTTCGAATCCCATTCGAGTATGTGATTTTTTCTCTCTATAAATGTCAATGTTTGAGATCGCTACTATAAAAACCATAAAAAAAACTCCCTAATAAGCACGAACCGCTATGCGGCGCGCAGTGGACCAGCGATCCCCACGCTCACGATTTTTGGTTAAATGCTTATGTTAGGTTGACGCTTGTTTACCGGCGAAGCGAAAGGCGATACGGTGATGGCCTTTGCTAGCCGATATGTGTGCTATGACCTTTAAAGTACCTCGGTGCGCGAGTCCAACTCGCACTAAGACAGTTTTTATAGACTGGTTTCAAGTATAGACTAAACATTCAAAGAACATGATTGCATTATTCTGTCTTGATCTAAGTTCCCTTACTGCTTACATTATGTATAGCACCGTCACCACCGTATAATTAAGGCCTGTAATTTACATGTGTCGACTTAGCGGCACGGGAGGAGTGATTGATGACTTCGGGAAAATTATATTAGCAACGGAAGAGATCCTTTTGGGCTTGTACGTAGTTGTAGTCTACATAGATACATGTTCTGGTCATTAGTGACTTTGTCAGTCTCTTTTGATATAATTTTGATGGTTTCACTTAGACGGTAGGTACATTTAAGTATCCGGACCCTACCGCGTGGCCAGGATAAGGTACCTCGAAGTAAGTATTTTGATTAAATTGAAAACGTTTTGGGAAAAAGTTATACTAAACGACACGTGATGTGGCGTGAAACTTCACGTGGTAGCTGGATAGTGGATACCATGTAAATTTTGATACTTTAAGAAACATCTGCAGGCCTAGACAAAATTCAAGCAGGCGTCTTTCCGCACACGCTACAGACAGAACGTTCCCGGGTCCCGTTTACGAATTCCGCGTGACGTCACGTTACTTTTTCACAGGTAATGTCAAAGCAACACATTTTGGAGTTGTCGTTTGGCGTTAACGATAACAGAAACATCTTTTGTCTATGGGACTGTGTTTTGTTTAATGGGATATGTTGGCAAACGAGCAAGCAGCTCACCTGATGGTAAGTGATACCGTCGCCCACGGACATCCACAATACCAAAGGTCTCTAGGCTGCGTTTCCGGCCTTTGAAGAAGGAAGATAGGAAGGAAGAGATAAAAGGGGTGAGGGTGGAGAGGGGACGGGGAAGGAGAGGGAGAACGGAGAAGGGGGGAATCGGGCCTCCGGAACCACCCACAAACGGACGAAACGAAATAGCAAGATACCTACATTACTTCACGTCGGTGTTATGTGGGAGTGTGGTACTTCCTCGGTCGTGCCGGCCAATTCAGCTGTGGGGTTACAGCGTGGCACTACCACCAAACAGAATAAATTGCTGTTCGTTAGTCTCGCTAAAATTCTAGAATGGCTAGACCAAATTGGCAAATTTTAGTTAAGAAATAAAAAAAAAAATATTATTGATATAAATATCTGTAGCAGTCCAGGGGAGATTTAAACGGTGAGGAAATGTGGAAAAATTGCATGTAAAATTAAAATATCAAGAACTTTATTTTCCTATACAATCCGTTCCTACCATTTTCTTGAAGACACACAATCAACAGCAATCGGTAGTAATGAAAACCATCTATGTACATATAAAAATGAAAATGATTAGTTACGTGCAAATAGACCTATACTATTATATAAAGCACGTGATACGAAAATCAACGAGTCATAGTTTACTATATTTGTAGCTTTTACACATATTTACTATACCTAAACATCAATGCCATCGAATCGCAACAAATCATTGTTCTAAATATAATTTAGTGACCCTGAAACTGTACATAATACTATCACAAACACATTCTATTCACATTGTATTCTAACGTGAATACCAGTATAGTAGCAATACCGGTAATTGTTAGTGGTGGCAATCAATGAACCAGCATCGACACGTATTACCGCCTGCCGACGGTCTTGAATGAACTCTATGGTCAGCAAAAACAGCAGACTATAAGCTTCAAAAAATATTTTTATAGAATCAATTTTGTAAAGCACTAACGCCGCTTTAGCGATGTCAAATATTTAAATTTATAGAGAGAAAAAATCCCGAACCTCGGTGGCCTAGTTGGTCAATGGCGTCTGACACAGAGAGTCAGAAGACGCGGGTTCGAATCCCGTCCGAGGATGTGACTTTTTCTCTCCATAAATTTCAATATTCAAAAAATATTTTACTTGGAAAACATACACAACACACATGGACTGTTTAGTAAAAAGTATATTTTTTTAATTTCATGTAGCCACAGGAGTGAGAAAGTTTTTAACCCATTTCCCAGTCGTCTAAGTTGGCCCATAACACAATAGATTTCGTAGAAAACATACTTTGATTCCAGGAAAAACTGTGGTTAAAACTCGATATATCAATATGAACTATGGTGCCAAAGGTAAATAGTTTATCTATTTACCTTTGGCATTTTTTTTTCACCTTTGGCACAATAGTTAATGGCAAAATAGTCTTTATCCAAAGTACCACAACACACCACAATACAAAATATGTATACCTACCACAGTAAAAAATATAACAATCAAAGAAAAAGGATAACAAAAGTTACAAAACAATGAAAAGTTTAAAATGAAAAATCACAATGGGCGGTCTTGTCGCTCAGAGCGATCTCTTCAACACAACCAAATAAGGAATAAGTCGAAAGCATAGTCAAGCATAGTATTAAGTCATTTATATATAACGATAGTTATTAGTGAGTTTAGGTCGAGAATAATTATATTTTTGTATAAATCTACACCTACCTTGAAAATGGTATAATCTGTAATAAACGAATATAAAATTAATAGCCCATTGGTGTTTTTATGTTATGAACACGTTTATTTATAAGACATTTTTCAGTTCCTATGTAGTTTCTTGCTTAGTTAGATTTTTCCAACTTTTTTTGTTGACAGTACCGTCTAGCAGGGCGGTTACACTAATGTTCTAATCGCCTACATATTGTGACGTCACACGTTTGCACTTTCACTAGGTACCATAGTACAATGTATTAGGTAACAACAGGTATTAGGGTACTGTACGTATATATATACCTATCTGTGTTTAGTACTAAATGCGGGCGGTTTGATTAAATTGTCGTGGTTTGTGGGATTTTAGTCAGATTTGGTTAAGTATAACTATTTATACTAATCGATTTATGTATCGGTATTTCAATTTATTCATCCAAAAAATAATGAAAACTATACTTTCTGAGTGTGGAAGCCAAGTCAACTTCCTACTGACTGCAGTCTAGTAGGAAAAGCAATTCTGAAGAATTACCAGCCGAGCTGAATAGATTATAATCCACAATCCAGCTGCCTGCTTTGATTATGTAGAGAATTAAAGTTTACCTGACAAGCAGATATATATTTTTTCCACTGCATTACAATTTATTTTCAACCAAACTTTTTAACATGAAGCAGCGTTTAGAAGCTATCATTTGAAGAAGAGAAAGATTAACTTACTAATATTTAAAGAGAGAAACAATATTTGGACGGAACACGAGCTTGCGTATCCTGGCTCACCCTATTTATTAAAGTGTGTGTCTTTCGCCGGTTTGTTATCTTTTTCTTTACAATCAAATGTAACATTTGATTTCCGCAAAGTAGGACTTTAAAAGTCATTGTTTCTATTTTACTATCTAGTTTTAATGAAGGTGAGTTTAGAGAAACTTGCAAAAAAGTGACATGCAAAATTGGTTTTAGTAAAATATCTAATAAAAAAACACAGTGTGGTGGGATAGAAAAATTATAAAACACTTCAGTCTAACAAGCTGTTTGCAAACATATTGTTAGAATTATTATAATTAAACCAAGTTAAATCAAGCACCATGTTTGATCCCATCAACCATCCGTAAAGGCAGGGTAAACTGTGCCTTAACCCGGTCTCTACTACAAACACGTACTGTGTACTACAATACTGGTTCTCAAACTTTAGCAGTTGTCCTTCACAGAAATTGAAGTTCTAGAACTTAACCACAATTGATCAGTGAAACTAGGATACGAGTATACAAGTTGCAATGAACTTCACTGTTTAATGAATACAAAACCGATTAACCAAACTTAGTGCCATCTTGTTGTCTATAATTTTGGAACAGTGACATTGTGCATTTGCATTCGAATTCAAGATGTCGTTTTTAGAATGACCATACTGCTTTAGCAATTAAAAAATAGATAGATAGATAGATAACGCTTTATGGTACATAAAACAAACGTGGATACATTTAATATACAAAATATATACACATTTCAAAACATATTTATAAGAAACGTATTCATATAATATTATATAAATTTTTAAGAAAGAAGAAAGAAAGAAAGAAAATATTTATTGCCAAAAAAACATAGTAACAAACAAAAAACACAATTAAAACATCAGGATTTAACCTTAATAATAGTAAATAACCTGTTTTATGGCAATAGGAGTACGCTCAGCACTGAACTGTGTTAGCATTTCGCTAACGCAAGGCTGGTTTTCAGCGCAATCCTTTGCTCGAATAAAGATCTTAATCGAGAGTACAGACAAGCGGGTAAAATAACACATAATATTAAATGACGTAAGAACAGCGTATGTAACTGATTGTAAAGCAAGGTTTCAATATCTATCATAGATTT
Organism: Selenia dentaria; assembly: GCA_917880725.1. NCBI lineage: Eukaryota > Metazoa > Arthropoda > Insecta > Lepidoptera > Geometridae > Selenia > Selenia dentaria. The sequence continues at coordinate 9,054,046 of OU862895.1, read as the reverse complement.
ATAGATAGCCATAATCTGTTAAGAAGTTCTTACACAAAGTACTAAAATAATCGTACAACAATTGAATCGCTGGAGGAATGAAGTGTTAGGGTGCGATGTGGTGTGTGAGGGTGTGTGTGCGTGTTTGTGTGTGCGTGTGTGTGTGTGTGTGTGAATGATTGCATGTTTGGATATGAGTGTTTATGTGAAGGTTGTATGCATATGTTGCTATTTTATCTTCTTTATTCTTCTTTTTAAATGCAAGCGACTAACAAAAATAACATTGAATCAACTTGAGAGGTAAAGCCTCTTTACTTGGTCTAAGTGTCTCCGCGCGTCTAATTGAGACCGGCAACGTATTCCACAAACAAACAGCTTGGACGGTGAACGATTTGGCATAAAAGGAGCTAGAATGTGGAGGCACCTTGAGAGAGAGATTTTCTGATGACCTAAGTGTGTGTGTACCCGAAGAGTTAAAAAAGGAAAAGCGTTCTTTAAGGTAGAATACCTTTCCCGTATGGAATAAATTTACGAGATTGTATGATTTTTTGTACTTACATGCTGAAACTTCGACAGTAATCGGTACGGTGACTCATAAATACCCAAACAATTAGCACCAAATAGGAAAATTACCAAATGGTATATTATTAACCATCTTCGAAAAAAACAGGAGGTTTTCAATTCTGTAATTATTTAAGTACTTTTAATAATTTTTTCTTGGACAGGTTACATTTTCTAGAACAGTTGATTCTATTCAAATCACGTGTCAAAGTTTTTGATTTATGCTCAACATTAGCAAAAAATATTTGCATATATCTTGATAATATCATATTGTACAAATTGAAGATCTACATGTGTAATGGAAGATATTTACAATTGTTTTGAATAGTTTATTATTTAAGCTCCTTATGCCAGATAGTGGGATTGGTCTGTAAACCTTTAGATTTATTTAGGGTGAGCTTTCTATCATGTCCATTCGTTTATAAATTGATTATTATTTTAGTTTGAGAGCCATTGGGCTGTTTAAGAGTGAGAGTGCATGTCAGATAGGTTTATATACAATATAGGTATAACGTAACTAGCTACACGTACTCGTACCTATAGATGATTGATATAGTACATATGTGTCATCTAGGTAGGCAAGTTTGTGTTGTATAGTAAAAAACGATTTCAAGTGTTTATTTACGCCAAATAATAACATTTTGTGAATAGGAGTTGCGCTTCAAAACTTTCATGGGTAAAACACATTCTCACAGAAACCTGTCAGAGTTATTTAGTCGGTGTACCTAACGCAGCATTTTTGGGATAAAGTTTTTAATAGGGTAATCACTTAACGAAATCTAGAACAATTTAGTTGCCGCCAATCATTAAAACGTCAGGCGTCAGGATATACATGTATTGCTCGCCTATAACTGTTCAGGGTGTTAACTTTATTTTAAATAGCGTTTTTAGAATTGCACTCAAGATAAATATTATATACGTTGTACTGAATGACGTCATAACAATGTAAGATACACAGGTAAGTACGTATAAAGTTGTGTATGCCTTTAAGTCTAATCGTCGTTCGCATACCCCCTAAACTACACATGCATAGCTCCGGGACTATCTGAGAGCGAAAGTGGCTATTAGTCGCTATTAGATCGGTGTTAGAGCTTGTCTGCGGTCGTTTGTGGTACTACTACTGTTTGCCTATTCATTACATGTGTGATATAAATAATAGAATATCCGGATTGTGGTAAACAGCTGTTACTGGTAGATCATATTGCCTAAATAATGATTCAGGGCCACTTGCACGATATTTAAATAAAATATCGTGCTATTTTAAATGTTGTTTAGCAAGAAAGAAATAGAATTAGAATTTTGAGGAATTTTCAGTTTGCTACTGTCGGTTTTGTTTTGTTTGCTTGTTGTTGTACATTTTATACAAATTTACTTTCTTTTATTGCTGGGTCGACAAGTACCGCCGGGGACGCAACTTACGACTTATCAATCTTGAAGCTGCGGGCAGAACTCAAAGTTATCATTCAGTCAAGTCTCCGAGGTTAGGTTAGGTTACGGTTCACGGCCCCCAGTCTCCGGCAGCTCTGCTATCGGCTACGGTAGCGGCCATTGTTACGGTGGAGCAAGGGGTGTGAAGAATCTCCGGCAGAGATCCGGCTACCAATCCTAAAAACGACTCCAGGCCCTGGCAACATACAATACGCGGACGCTCAGGACCGATGAAAAGATGGTCGATTATCTGCAGTCTAAAGACAGGGACAGGACACGATATTTCTAAATTCCGGCAACTTGTTCTTCCATCGGGAGGGAGACCAACAATCCCAGGGTGGTGTCAGGTTCCTCGTCCGCAAGTCTCTCGTTAACAACATGGTGAAAATCGATAGTGTGCCGGCTAGGGTAATGTTCCTTATACTCCGAATAACCAAACTGTATTGGCTGAAGGTCATATATGTATACGCACCGACCTCAGCACACTCAGACGATGAAGTAGAAAGTGTGTATAAGGATATATCCAGGGCCATGCATACTTTTGAAACCTACTTCACTGTTGTAATGGGAGACTTCAACGCAAAGCTAGGCACAAGGAAACGTGATGAGTTAAGAGCAGGGCCATTTGGATACGGACAGCGGAACCAGACAGCCGGACAGAAGCTGACTTTATGAAGAACTTCTTCTCCATTTCGGACATTTTATGATGAACTCCTTCTACATGAAGCGGCCATCCAAGAAGTGGACGTGGAGAGAATCTCGACGGTTCCACTACAAACGAGATAGACTTCATCATGACGACTAATAAGCACATATTCAATGCTGTCTCCGTGATCAGCAAGGTAAAAACCGGCAGCGATCACTGCATCGTAAGAGGCGCATTGAATATCAATGTCAAGCTTGAGAGGTCACGTCTTGTGAAGTCTACGCTCCGTCCAAATCCTGTCCAAATCCAAAACCCTGAAGACGTTCAACTGGAAATTCAAAACCATTTCCAGTGCCTAGCTGAATCCGACTTGAGATGAGAGATTGAGAGCTTCTAACGACAGTTATATACCTCGATCCGCGAACCCGCTACTGACGCAGCTCAGGACACCAGAGCAAAGTTAGTCCACCAGTTAGTACACTATACCGAAGACATCCCGGACATCAGTCTGTACGAGATCAGAATGGCTCTCAAACAGCTTAAGAACAACTTCTGAGAGCAGGTGGTAGACCGATACTTTTAGTCCTGCAGAAGTTATTCAATTCTGTCATCTTCGAAGGCAAAACGCTGGAAAAGTGGCACAAGAGCGTGGTGGTGCTCTTCTTCAAAAAAGGTGATAAAACCTTATTGAAGAATTATAGGTCCATATCGCTCTTGAGGCACGTGTACAAGCTGTTTCCGAGAGTCATCACGAACCGCCTCGCACGTAGGTTTGATGAGTTCCAGCCTCCTGAACCAACCGGTTTCCAAAGAGACTTTAACACCGTAGGCCACATTCATACACTCAGCCACTGTGTCTAGAGTTTGTGGACTACGAGAAAGACTTCGATTCTATCGAGAAGTGGGCCGTGCTGCAGTCCTTGCAGCGATGACAAATTGACTATAGGTATATCGAAGCGTTGAAGTGTCCAAGGTAGGTCCAACTTCAACAAGGAGGTTGCACGATGAATCCAGCTCGGATGGGCAGCGTTCGGGAAGCTTCGATCCATATTTTCGTCCCCAATACCTCTGAGCCTGAAAACCAAGGTTTCAACCAGATTGTGTTGCCAGTGATGACTTATGGCACTGAGACGTGGTCCCATACTGTGGGCCTCATTAACAAGCTTAAAGTCATGGTAAAAAATGGAGCGGTCTATGCTTGGGGTTTACCTGCGTGATAAGATCCGAAATGAGGAGATACGTAGGAGAACTCAGGTCACCGAAATAGCTCTCAAAATTAGCAAGAATAAATGGCAATGGGCAGGCCACATCGTTCGCAAAATTGATAACCGATGGGGAAGAAAGGTTCTCGAGTGGCAACCACGCACCGGAAGATGATGTGTAGGCATATCCCCCGCTAGGTGGACCAACGACCTCGTCAAAAGAGTATAGCTGGTCCAAGTGGCGTTCTATGTTCAGTAGTGGACGTCTTCCGGCTGATAATGACATATGATGATGAAGGTTAAGAATTATGACCACTGACGAGTGCGGAAGCGTTCGAAGTCCCAACATAAAGGCGCCCGGAGAAACACCGTGTGGTGGTTTAGTCAGTATGGTTTGCTTGGTGCTATGGATGAATGGATGTTTGTTATTCTCTTACGCTCAAACCGCTGGCCCAATTTTGATGAAATTTGGCATGGAGGTAGATGGGGTTCTGAACTAACTCATATAATAATTTTCATCAACATCGTCATCATCCATCACCATGCGGGTGTAACCGCGGGGCACAGCTAGTATTTAATAAAAAAAACCTTCTTTTGATCGTAGAAGAGCGAAATGCTCGTAGAAATCTTCAAATGATAGAAGGACGCATTGCGGAATGCAAACAATTCGTAATAATCTATATACTGTCGACAATTTGACGGTCGTATAAGTCGTCGATATGACTTCCATACTTGCTAGGATACGATTCTCTAAATTTATCTATTTTAGCGATTTGACAAATTTAACTACTATTACGGTACTTGCACTGCTGGTTATCGGGGATGTGTATGTGTATATCCCGCACGTTAAAAAAAAAGGTTTAAATATTATGATGATCTTTTATTTGTTTGGCGTCTCAATGACGTTTTATTACGTGGAACGTCGAATTATATTAAATGTTGTACAAGATGGCCTATTATATCTTGTAGGACATTTTCCCAAATTTATTTTACTCTGAACATGTTCTGTCTCTATCAACACTAAAAAAAGCAAAGGTATAAAAAAGGATCACATATTTTATTTGGTATAATTAGTGCAATAGTAGCACGATGTATCAAATATTATTCTTGGTTATTACATTCAAAGTCAAAAGTCAAAATCCATTTATTAAATTTAGGCATCAAAGACGCACTTATGAACGTCAATTTTTAATTTTAATGTACTTTAAAGACTACCGCTGCGTTCTAAAATATAATGTACTTTAAAGACTCTACCGCCGCATTCCAAAATAAATAGAGCCTACCGAGAAGAAGGTACAAGAAACTCGGGGCCATTATTTTATATAGATGTTTTCAATGTTTCTACTTAGTTACTACAAATATTACATTTTATGAGTGGCAGAGTGACAGCTTGCCAGAAGTGGAGCATCATGGTCTTCTATATAATGTCGGACTTTATAATAAGCTTTTTTTATTAAAACGTGTTTTACAGTCAACTTATATTTGCCAGTTATATTAGTCTGTTTCTCTACGTTCTATTAGTCTGTTTTTTAAATGTATAAAGATGTAATGATGCTTCAATCATGTTTAGTGTTGAACACAATAATTATGATAGAGACACATCTTGTAAGTGGTTTCATATTCTATTAGGAAGAGAATCCCACGAGTAATATATATATGTGAAGTATGTCTTGATGGATGGATAATAGATATAATAGTTAATCCAATCATCCATCTATGACATGCTACGATTCGTGTGATATTTAACGGAATCTGTCTAATAAACGTATCAGCCCTCCGCCTTACAGTATAATTATGGATATAACTCGGGATGGATGTCTATTATTCTCTTCCACCTAAACTATTGTACCATTTTAGGATTGAACATATAGACGATTAACCTGGAATAACATAAGAATATTCTTAACATTTTTTTGTTTCAGGATTTTGATTAAACTACGTACCGAACGAGTTGGCAATATTTGTTATATTTAAAAAACGATATAAAAAATATTTAGTGACACTTCCGCTGAAAAGAAAACAATGATTTTGGCCTATTTGGGGGCGTGCACCACCCTCCCTCCCGCATAAAATGCTAATAGGAAGAATACAAAATAAAAAACACACAAGAAACCCCAAATAAACCAAAACCGATTCGACAGGTAGAGGCGAAACACGTGTTTCGCCTCTACACTCTATCCTCAGGAGATGTTGACTCGTCGAGCGCTAGACCGACAGTCATTGTTTTCTTTTCAGCGGAAGTGTCACTAAATATTTTTAATATCGTTTTTTGATAATGGATTTCCGCAAAGTAACACCTGAATCAATAAATTATTTGTTATATTTTACAATTAAGGCATGTCTTATTTATTTATTATACAGCTTGTTTTTTTTTATTCCATCATGAGCAACATGATTATCATAATTGAGGATTGTATTTCACTGATTCATCTAATTATTATAAACATCCCGCAAGAAAGTTTTAGTTATTTTCCATGCGGGTAGAGCCACGGGGCGCAGCTGTCACTCGAATATATAAATGTGAAAGTATGTATGTTTAGATATATGGATTATTGTTAAGCAAATTCCATGTACGGAATTCCCTATTAGATAGTGTCCTAGCAAAGTCATTACTCTTCAAACACATGCTATGGGTACCCACATCTGCATTCAGGATTCAGACGTCACTGGGGTGTAAATGCAAGTTATGTGCCTAAGATATCAGCCGTACCGATCCGGGTCATGAAGAGGGAAAGTGCAAACATGTACATAGCATATTGGGGGAGGTTTGGTGAATTACTCTTGACTGTGTGTACTTTGTGGCTAGCTCAAAGCTTAGCTAGATACAAGACTTGACTATTCCGAAGTAAGATTCATGATTGTTTTCACAATTCACAAGCTTTTAACTGACTTCCAAAAAGTAGGAGGTTATATGTTCGACTGTATGTATTTTTTATGTATGTTCACCGATATCTCCCCCATTTGTTGACCGATTCTCAAAATTCCCGTTTTTAATTTGGAAGATATACTTCCGAGTCCCATTTCAATTTCATCATATCCGCTCAAGCGGTTTTTGAGTAACACTCCGATAACTGAAAAGTGTTTCGCCTATCTTGATGATATTATTATTGAAGGTGAATGACAATCGACCCCGTAAGCAGCAAGGGTCACTAAAAAGTCAAAATATGGATCCGACCTCAACACTAAAGATTGTGAAATAGCTTGTCGAAGTCGGTACTATGTACCGTATGTACTATCATGGTACCGACTTCAACACACATTTTCACAGTTTTCAGTGTTGAAGTCGGTAATTTTTTTTGGTATAAAGTTTTACTAGGAGTGTGACAAATAAACAAATTTACTATGTATCCCTTAGATGATTTTTTTTTTATTTTTTATTTATTGGCATAGAGCCAACAGCACTTAGGATATCATTTTTACAATATTATTTAACACTTACTGCCAATTACAGGTTCATTCTTTTTATACATGAAGATAATATCGCCTATCAAAATAACTACTAAATATAAAGTATATAATTATTAAAAAGTACTTAGTTAAAATGAAGGTACGCAAGTAAATTCGAATTTAGGTAAAAGATGAAGGTGTGTGTGAAAATGTATAAATATATCTATAGTAAGGGTGACTGCATGTGGGTGTGTGTGTGTATGTGTTAGTGATGGTTTGTGTATGTGTGTTTGTGTGTGAGATGAGATAAATTACTGTAACGCCTAATTTACTGTAACTTGATTGAAACTTTCCTAAGTATTGCACATTTTAATGTTATTTGACGGTTTAACTTAGACGATAGGTATAGTCGAATATCTCGTGATAAATATAAAACTAATTTACTGCGATGAAAAATATCGATTGTTGAAAAGTCTTTGTTGAAACTATTTAGTGTCCTGCAAATGACGGAATTCTGAGCATAGTTTGTACAGCTTGTTGGAACGTGAAACAAAGCTGTATGTCTAGTACGCTTAGAGGGAGTTCTGAGTTGTAAGAAGAGAGATGTCAATTCTGGGCTATTTATTCTGTTACTGCAAACATCGTGAAGAAAAATATAGCAAAAGGATCAGAGAACGGTGCAGATGGTAGCCACAGTTTATGAATTGACAAGCTATTTAGTTTTTCCATAATCATGGCTGCCTTATTGTCAAAATGAGTATTAATTAGAAGATTATTTTTTGTTTATGTTATCTTTTTACTATTCAATAATGTTTCATAAACCAAACCTGTTTTTTCATGGTAATGATATTTAGATTCTAATTGTCGTAGTAAAGCAAAACGCAATTAATATGGTTTAATGTTACATTGTAATAGTTTGACATTCATTCCTAGTATAGAATATATAATATATAATACAGTAGACTCCAGTAGCCTTACGATACTGAGAAAACAAATAACTAGTTCACATATAGTATGAAATCATAAAGGTTAAAAAAAAAGTATTTTACAAGGAAAAGTTTCTATCGACGAAATATTAAGTACCTACCGAAAACTGAAATATAATTTGTAACAATTACACTTCCGTAACTTGACTTTATGGACTTCAAAATTGTGTATAACAAAACATCGGACACCCATTCATTCTAATAATAGTTTTCGTCCATTTGAAAACTCGAACAAAAAAGAACGAAAGCGTGATATGTTATCCTGGTACCTAGTACCAAAATCAAAACATACGCAAAAAAACAAAAATTGGAATGCCTTCTAAAAAAGATAGGATGACGAAATCGTTAACGTCCACGTTAGTTCATTTATACCTATCTATCGTTTTAAGAATAACAAACAGGATCCGAGACATAAAAATTGCATGGAAAAAATATAGAAGTGTCTCAAGAGACAGAAAAATGGAAGGAGATGGGGGGGGGTTAGTGCTGAGAGCATTTCTTACATCTAAATGTTATGATTAATAAGTCACGTAGTAATATATAGTATATTTTCTTAATATGTAGTTAATACTGACAACTACTTATGTATCCATACCACCCGTAACACGGGTACTACTGAAACGGCCTTATTAATAAACTTGGCTTACACCCGGAGTAGTTAAAACATCTATCTGTCAATTTTTCACTTGCAGTAACACAGCACAGGCTCAGGCAACGAATACCACTCCTTAGCTGTTTGCATTATGAATGTGGAAGCCAAACGCTTCGTGCGCAGTAATGGAATTTCAACTAAGTAGCGACGCCGTCGTCGTCGTACGTCGGGTCGTTTTTAGTCGTTTGTTAGTCGTTTTGAATGGAGACGGACGAATCAGGTCATGTAACTCCAGTGGACACTTCCCGAAATGTATCCGATAAAAAACCGATTAACTAGCAACATTGCGTCGGTGTACAAGATTTTGAATTTTGTTCATTTCCATAGCGTACATGTGAACCTTAGAAGCAACAATACGTACTTTATTAAGCTTATTTCATAAACTTTTAACAAATAACATACTATTATCTATATCGCCATCTCTATAGATTTCATGAGTTGCAAAAAATCATGTAAAAACCTAGGAGGTTATACAAACTTCTCCGTCTTTTGCCACTTTGAAAATATGCGGTAATAAGACAAAAATCGTGCGAGACCTTTGGATGCTTGAGCCCTACGAAGAAATATACCAATAGTCGTTCACGCCGCTATACTTAGCTGTCATAGTAGACGTTGCAGCACGCGCGTGGACCAATCCCTGCTTTCCTTCTGAAATTTAAACCAACCACCGAACATGTCTATTTGTAACCTCGGAAGTAATTCGTATTTGGAATCATACGTCGTTTTGGTTTTAAGGACCACTTTTTGTGTGGAATTTGTTCCGAGTTATGCTTCTCGTCATTATTTCTTCGTAGCTTGAGCCCACTGCTCTAAGAAAAGTGATGAAAACCACTTGTTGAAAATATATATTTATGTACTGTTTATGTTTAGCATATTTTAGTATATTTAGTATACTTGCATTAAATGACCCATCACGTACACTAACGTCAAAATCAAAAAAAGAATGTTTATTTGAATGTTTGTATTTTAATGATAAAACTTTAAAACCCACGCGCCATTGGCGGAATAGCGACATCTCGCAAAAATCATAAAAAAGAATGAGAAGAAAAATAACCTTTCATATAAAGCCAATAGCCATATTTTTAGGTCATTCATAAAAACAATCTATTTATTCGTATTTGTCGTTTTAATATTAAAAAAGTTTTCAAGTTAAACCTTACTGAGCGCGTTTATGTCTTTTCTTTAGACTGTTATGTACTAAGGTAATTATTACTTCACATAATGTGACATAATATTACACTGTAAGTACAATTTTCCTATAAGCTAAAGATTACTTTGCTCGTTTTTACCTCAAATTACAACACAGTCACATTTAAAGTACGTATGTTAATTTGAAAAGGGTACCGAATGGCATCTGACAAGCATATCTCATCTCAATATCCAATTACCAGAAAGCATTTCAGCGTCCATAACAAAGATATCTAAAACCAAATCGGCGGGCGGCAAGACCCTCCCCCGCGACTCCTGCGATTAAAGAAAATTATGACGCTGGTGTTATCGAGCGAGGGCCGAAAGTAAAGGCGCTGTTGCCTAGCAACCAGGGCCATGCCGGCCTAACCCTTCAGGAGCTTTACTTTCCGAGGGTGTCCCCAGCGGGTGGTAGCCCCCGTTTTTCGGCATTGATCCGGACACCATCGCGCCTGCGTGCTAAACGAAAAACGAACTGAGGAAACGCAAGGTCACATCACTACAACTTCTTTTTTCAAATTCGAATATTGAATGGAGAATTATTGCGGAGAAATGTTGCAGCGTACGTTCAGTAGGACAGTGCAATGTTTGCGCTCGTGACGAGTGCACGTCTTAGTTTTATCTGGATTTGGCAACTTTTGACTGAGGACCTTTTTAAACGCGGATACTCAATGTCTGTACACGATTCGCACTCGCGATGTATGCGTGCCTGCATATGTGTGTCTACGCTTCGGCACCACTACATATACATTACTGATCAAAGGCATTCACTATTCAGAATTTATTATCATCAATTAGACATATCTTTTACGTTACACACTCATAATTAGACATCTAATATCTCTATAATATAATCGGTTGAGTAGCGTTATTTGACTTTCGAAAATGATGTGGTTTAATATGGTAGCATAGACCTATAATTAGTAATACCTTCAACAGCACCTCTCTGAAATTATTAGGTTAGCGACAAATTTTCAATCTTAGAGCGTTGCGAACTTAAAGGAACGCTAGGACGCATGGTCCTGTGTATTCTCCTACCCGTTGACTCGCGATTCGCCATATTTGGCCAATAATACAATAGATTTCACAGAAATCAAACTACTTTTCCAGGAACTGCAACGTGTGTAATTAAGTTTGGAGTACCTTCACTAAAATCTCAGGCCTAAGGAAAACTTCCAACCGGCAACTTGTGTGACAGCTGACACTTTAAAAACTTAGAGCTTAGAGCTAAACTTGAAACTTAGAGCTATCATCACTTCCAAATCATGCAAAACGTACAAGTAGTAACATATAAAAAAACATCTCTTGCCTTCAGAGGATGGATTATGAGATAAATAAGTAACTCAGGAAAAACACATAACTACTTACTATATTTTACACATAGTACTAAGTTTTACCTAATTAGATATGCTTAACTAAAACAACTAAAGATCTTGGTATAAATAAATATAATCCGAAAATATCTTCCTAAGTAAATATATTTTTCTAATTCTATTGTATGATTTTTAAATCACTAACGCCTGCTTAGCGTGACCAAACTTTGAAATGCAATAAAAAGAGAAAAATTACACATCCCTTTCGAGGATATATAATTTACTCTCTAAATTGCAAAGTATATATCTTATAAGTAATATTTATAGGTATAATTATATTACTTATAATATATATAATAAAGTAATATAAGTATATATCTTTCTTCAATCTTTTGTTAGAACTTAACCAAAAGTATGTAAACAATTACAGAGTAGCTTACAACAAATCAATTTTCCTGCTGTATGCAGACAAATCTAATACAGCCTGCATCTACTATTTAATTATCGAGGTACGAAAAAAGCGAGGCACACCGGTTGCATAAACGCGGCCATTATAAAATCTAATTACTGACGACGCGCAAACCAATCGACTATTAAATTATTTAATTAATTACACCATTGGATTCTACGTATCGATTATACGGATCGAGAAATAGACTCGATTAAGCATTTCTGATTAAAGACGAAGTTGGAAATGAAACAGTAAATGAATCCTGATAAAAGATGTAGTTTTAATTCGTATGCTTGCCGATTGTTCTTTTGCCGTTTGTGAAGTAAACCTACTATATATATGAATATCGACTTTATGTTTTTATCTTGAAATCCATCTACGAAGTCTAGTCAAAGTCTAGCCGTGCAATTCTCTAAGAGTAAACGTCAGCAGCTTTCACGACATCCGTGAAACAAATGAAGAGATGACAAGAAACGTTGGAAAAACAACGTTTCTTGTCATGTGCACGTCGTCGGTGAGCACGTCGACGAATCATTACAGAATCGCACGGCTAAAATGACCTTTTAGAGAAGCGGTGATTATATTACTATTTTGTTCTGGGTGGTTAATGAAAACATAAGAAAATAGGTATAATTGTTTTCGTTCAATACACACTGCATCTGGCAACTTAACCATGAATGATCCGGCATGAAGTAAAAGAAACACAATACATAATTAATCATACAAAACTAACTGCGTCTCGCGGAGCCTATGAGGACGGGAAATTTCTATCCACATGTTTTTTTTTCGGATAAAGTATCCTTTCAATGTGCATGTCAAAAATGTTCGCATTCATAATATTATTAGAGTGAAGTGTGATCAACGTAAGCCATCCAATACGTTTTCCCGCCTATATATATATGATGTTACAAAACTGGTGAATTTTATCTTTAAAGTAATCGAAGTATAGACCTTGTACAAAAACCTAATATATACATACCATGGCACACCAGTGTGTCCATCAGACTCAAGGTATTCATTTGATTGATCTAGTTATTATAGATTTTTTTTTTGTCCGTAACACCTAATATTTATAACTCTGGTATAATGATTACATGGAGAATGTTATTATCTCAGTAAAAGGAGATGATGGCAATAGATAACACATTAGTTTTATGAAACGTTAGCCGAGAGTTACATATTGTTATGTATAATTAGATAATTATTTATCCAAATCGAGTAAATGGACTTTCTTTTATAATCATGAAATGTAGTTACTTCAACAGTTACAACAACACACTCAAAGATATTTTTTTATTACACCAATATCACCACAACCTCAAAATCAAAACAATTTAAATCTATATCTATACTGTAATATTATAAAGAGGAAAGATTTGTATGTATGTATGTTTGTGACGGATTGACTCAAAATCGATACATAAAGAGTACTAAATCGATTTCAAAAATTCTCCATTGGAAAGCTACATTCACCCTGAGTAACATAGAATATATAAGATTCATCATCATCATCATCATCATCCATCACCGCGCGGGTGAAACCGCGGAGAGCAACTAGTATTTTATATATTTAAATTGTTTTAGTAGTGTTTTATTAAATAAGTACCGACCATTAAGTATAGTATCCAACTTCTTACTTCTACAGGTCCAGGTATCATTTAACATATTTAAGTTCATAATATGATATGAATGTATTTTCCACATTTCTGTTCTTACAAAGGTCTTGCCTTAAAATTGCATTCACTACCCACATTTTTTGTTTTACAAAACATTACCAATCTCTATCTACACACAATAATGTTTAAACCGTAATCTCGGATACCTAATAGCGAGCAACACTACACTTTATAGACGCACCAAAGTCAACAAGTATAACTGCACTGAGGATCATAGGTTATAATAGAAGCGGATTTTATAACCCGGCAACCCTTTCCGAAAACCGTTTTAAAAATCGTTAAAAATAACGTTTAGCTCTTGCAGCTAAGGTTCAACGCAAAAAATAATGTAAGTGAACATCATCATGCTAATCAAGTCGCAGTCTTGCTTGTGAGAAAAGACACGTAGCTGCGTTTTTTACAACTTGTTATGTTTATTATGTTAATTAAAAATGCTAGTACAGGTGGGGTCACGTTGCAGAGAAGGGGTCATCTTAAAGAATGAACTGTTTTCGCCAGCTTTATTAAATTATAATTTTAGATTTATTTTAGAATATTCACACGGTTCGTAATGAGAGTATTTTTGAGTAGAGGCAGATTTTGAATTCAGACGCAAGCTTGCTTTTGGTAATGGTTTGTGAGTTATAGTGGAGAGAATAGAATTCAAACTAGATATAGGTATTTGTTTAATAGACGATGAGGGTGATATTGTTTTTCATTGGTAGAGTAAATCTTGTGGTTTATGTTTTATGAATGTTTAAGAAATAAAACTTGAATGTATTTTTTAATTTATAGTTATTCAAAATATAGTGATCAGAAATGTGAATAATATACTTCTAAATATCACTTTTATATGATACTTAATTTTTCACCATAGATTTCCGTATCTTGAAAGCAGTATTTATTGTGTTTCTATATATAAGTAATCTTTTGTATTTATTTTTGTGAACTGAATTTATTATCATTGTAGTTCTTATTTTATTTGGATACATAGGCAAATACTGTTTTTTTTAAATGTAATGTTAAAAGAACCTTAATTTTCATAAATACTCGAATAGTTTATCTCATCAAGAATATTTTTTGAATTGTTGCCAATCATTTTAACATAAATTAAGATGTATTTTTATGGATACGTCAAGCGCTTAAGAAAACGTCTATTTTAAACATTTTGAATTTTAAATTGTTACCCTTCTTTTAGTTTTACTAAGATTTTTCCACGAGCCCTATGAATTTCTCTTAAAAATCACACGTTAATTTTGCATATTTAAAATATCCATAGTTCTGCTCTCACATAAATTAACTATAACTGTCCAAACCTGCATAATAATCATCTTTGCATAACATCATCCTGCAGAATCCCTTCTCTGGTAAAATTTCGCTTCATGCAAATGAGATCAACAACAAAGGGTCATCTCTAACATACGCGACACGAGTAGGGTCAAGACCTCTGACCTCGTCTTAAGACGCAATTGACCCCAAGTATTCCCACGGTGACCCCAGGTCGATTACTTATGCATTTTTTGACCTTTTAATTGGAGCAAGGTGATACATTGAAAGCATTTGGCTGAGAACTTGTTTTGGTGGCGAAATGAGATGAGAGAGTAGGTAGGGTTGAATTAATCCGTTACTGGAACAGTCTTAGAAGTAATTTTATTCTGGGAAGTTAAGGCTCTTTTTGCTGTAGTATAGATATATATAAACTAAGAAAAATGTAAACGTTTCAAATTAGTGTAGTGAATAGTGATGTTAATTTTTTTACAAGTCATGATATCAGACAGGCAACTTGAGCGTTTGATGGTAAGAATATCTAGCATAAAGTAATTTAACTTACTCCAATTCCCGTCAAACCACGCACTGTTCCTAATGCTCGTATTTTTAAATTTAACAGTTTTAACATCTTTTTTGTTGTTTAACTTCATAAGTATTATTTATATATTACAAGCGTACAATTATAAAATACCGTCATAAGATTTTAAAGTTCTTAGAATTTAAATGTTTGCATGAACATACTTATATTGTTTCTTTATGTACCTACTGATGCTCCACAGTGATGACCTTGCCTAGCTCTTATTACAAGTATCAAGACAATAAGTGAAACAAACAGTGCCGATAGTCATTTTGTGACTACATCATATTAACTTTCTTTTCACCTCACTAGTTTGAAAAATGTATTGCTTATAACCTGTAAGTCAACCTTGTTCACTCATTAACAAAAGTATTTTTATAAATAATAGAGTGTTCGAATCCTATCTCACTTGATGCTCAGTGATGATGCAGTCCAAGGTGTCACGCCATATCTAGGTGGCTCTCAAGAACAACTGGCAGAAGACACAGGTTTTCAATATTGATGGTGGTAGTCAGAGGGAACCATATAGTGACCCTCTAGCATACTGTGGATTTCATCACAAGCATTGAGTTATGGAGGCTTTTAAGGATGTATGGTAAACTTACCATTAAAGGCATTTTAAGGTTAAAGGAATTGTAATGACTACCTCGAGTGCGAAAATAAGAAATGACAAATGTAATACCGTACGAGTTCGAATAGAGCTGAAAGAGTTTCTTTTCTTTCGTTCTTTGAAGCATCGGCATACTGGTTTGTTCTTTGATTAATTGATCATTGATTCATTTGATATCTATCATAAAAAAGTCCTCCTTCGCAACATTAAGAGGTTGCGATGCCTTGGGTAAAGGCTGGCAGGGGATAATACACAAAACACCCCAAGCAAGATGTCATTGCATGATTTATGGCCCTCGATAGAATAACAATAATAACCTATCATACTCTAATTTTGTATTTAAAAATATTAATAATCATCATCATCTCAGCTGTAGGACGTCCACTGCGGGACATAGTCCTCCTATATAATTTTCTAAAAGGACCTGTTGGAAGCGGCCTGCATTCAACGTCGTTTATCAGGTCGTCGGTGGACCTACGCTGTGCTTGCCGGTCCGTGGTCTCCATTCCAGAACCTTCCGGCCATCTATTCTGCGTGCTATGTGCCCTGCCCACTGTCACTTAAACTGGCTTTTGGGCTATAGTCGGTGACTGACGTTCTTCTACGGATCTCCTCATTTCGGAATAAAAAAAATATTTAAGCAATCAATAATACAACTTTTGTCAGTTAATCTGAAGCCAGTTCAGTTCAGTAGTTTACAATAAAATTTTATTTACCATGTCATGTACCTAAATTTGTTTGTGAATAAGTGTGCATGCATTGTTTGTTCGTAACGCTAAAATGGCTTGACGGATTTTGATTGAATTTGGAATGGCGATAATGAGAGATTAGCGTATAAGTTTTTATCCTGGTTTAATGGCTAGTCTGTTAAAACTCGTAATAACTATATTCTACACACAACTATGTTCCACGGGCAGAAGTTAATTGATAAGTAGAAAAATATTTCATAAACATCCGGCTCTATTAACCCAGTTAGTCGCGACTCTGCCTTCGAAGCGTCCTGACAAATATTTGTGTGATGAACAGAAATGTGTGTTATCGGGTCTTGGATGTAGTTATGTGCTGTTGTGTGTATCCGTGCCTCCCGCAACACAGGGAATTATAGTAATCCTAGATTTCAATATGAAGGCGGTTAAGAAAGTACTAAACTTATAACTTACAAGTCTTTCTATTTATATAAGTAGGTACATGAGTAGTACCTACATGATTGATCAAATGCATATCAATAATTTGTTTCTCTAAAATATAACGTACAATTATCGGTGTTGATTAATAACACCATATATAATAATATCATGAATCCATCATCAATTAATAGACGAAAGCCGTCATGTATCACGGAATATTTTCCATCAGTAAAATCGAAAATCATTTTTGATCGTAATTATCTCATATTTCTATAGCGCTCCAGCTAAGTACTCCAAAAACCGTGATTAAACAATCTACAACACTATTCATTATCTATAAATACTATAGGTATGTAGTATCCCCCTAAAACACTGCACGCAACTACGCGCCTGTTACCCCCTTCTCCCCAAACGCACGGTTTTTCTCCCGCAAGATAAAGACCAAATAAAAAACAAAAACGCGAAAAATCCCCCTGTCCCTTTCTAACATGCGTAATTTAAATAGGTGCGAGTAGCGCGACATCTAAGCTATGAACGACTCACGAAAACTTCCGCCCCACCCGAGACGCCGCCTCTATCTGTCTCTCTCACTTTTTCACACTTTTCATACTATACCTGCGTTTGCATAAGGATGTAACTATCAGTGTTAGCGTAGGCCAAAATCACACTTATAAATAAGGTGATAGAATTGTAATTACAGTATAGTTTATGAAGCATTGAAAATATTTTAGATTGCAAAACACTAGGGATTGGAAGGTCTCTTTCGCTCGCAAAAAAGCAAGCCCTCGTGGGGTGGGGGGTTTAGATAGCGTAGAGGGGTGCGGGGAGGATAGTGGCTGCCATGATGCTAGCCCGACGGCAAACGAAGACTGCGTATTAATTTTGGTATAATTCGCACGTTCATTTCGAATGTTATGCGTATATTAGTTAAAAAAAAAGAAAAAAAAAATATAAAAACACTGTAACCCTACATTAAATCTACCTAATGTTTAAAAAGTATAATGTTTTAATGGTTTTTTTTGTCTATATGTTTAGCTATATGATTATCTAGCTAAATGTTTACAAGAAAACTATATCTACATTATTACCTGCTGCCCGTGACTTCACCCGCACTTCATCTTAAAACACCGTCGTAATAATGTAATCTACGCGTTTTTCCAGGTCAGCATCTACCGACGTTAAAAAGTATAGCACCAGTTAACGGTCAGTAGTTTGGGCGTGAAAATGTTTTGGTATTTTAAATAACATTGGTATTTTTAATATTAAAATACATATTTCACTTCTGAAGAACGTAAGAAAAATGTTTTGAATTAATACATATCTCTACTTCATAGTAATATTATAAACGCGAAAACTTGTATGTATGGAGTTTGTTAGTCCTTCGCGCACAAACTACTGAATGGATTATAATGAAATTTTCTATGTAGATAGATACGAGGGCGCTGGAATAATATAAGATGCTTTTTCTTTATCATCATCACCATCCATCACCACGCGGATGTAACCGCTTCAGCTAGAATTATATAAACATATTACTACTTTATAATTTTGATGATTTATTTTAAATACTTAGATACATATAATTTACTTTAGATAACTAATTATATTACTAGGCGATTAAAACTCACAAATTGATTTCCCGAGTTGATAATATGAGCGCAGTGCAACGCCACGCAAAACTTTAGTTCTAAGATCTGGGTGCCATCGCCTCTATGTATCATGACCAAAACAATGTGCGAGAATTAAACTGGACTGTAGATTAGACTTATAGATTTTGAGGACTTGAATGTCAAAAAAAGACTCACCGATGGGGGTTATATATACGCCTGCCTGGGGATGTAAGACGAAAAGCTACCTACTAGGGTACCTACCCTTTCACCTATATGTCCTTACGTCACCCGTAACAGCGACGGTCGTGCAGTGGACCCCGCTGACAATGGGATACCACTGAAGTTGTATTTCACTCCTGCGCGGAAATGTGATTGACTACTGTATGCATATGCAGGCGCGTCACTTGCCCGTCTTATTTAATACTAGCTGCTCTCCGCGGTTGCACCCGTGCGGTGATGGATGATAATGATGATGATGAATCTTATATAGCCTATGTTACTCAGGGTGAATGTAGCTTTCCAATGGTGAAAGAATTGTTGAAATCGGTCCAGTACTTTTTGAGCCAATTCGTTGCAAATATACTTACATACAAATATTTCCTCTTTAATATTAGTACAGAAATAGGTTTATGTATCAAATAAGTCTGTTTCAGATTGTTTAGATGAATATTTATCGAATGAAACGGCTACAACTGAAAGGATTTAGAAAGGGTTTTATTATTTTTCTCTTTGAATGGTCTGGCTAGAACAATCCGTAAGATATTAAAGGGATTAGAAAAGAAAAGAATTAATTTTTCATCAATATTTTCATATTGAAAAATAAATTCCTTAATTTTTAAATCCCTTTATAATCTTACGGATGGTTCTAGCCAGACCCTTTTTAAATCTTTTCAGATGACGTATGACCTATGAATATCTTCCGTGTTTTACTTTTATTTCTTGACGAAATAACGATGGATATTGTACAGCCGTGCGATTCTCTAATGAATCGTCGATGCGCTCGTCGACGAGCTCACCGAAGTCAGATACTTTATGAGATATTGCCCTTGTACATAAGGTTGTTTTTCTAACGATTCTTGTCATCTCGTCATTGTTTCACGGATGTTGTAAAAGATGCAATGATGTTTGCTCTTAGAGAATCGCACGGCTGCGCGGAAATGTGATTGGCTAAGGTATGGATACGCGTATTGCTGATGGTAAATCAGGCGCGTGACTAGCCCTAGTCTTATTTAATAAATAGGTATATGCATCAAATAAGTCTGTTTCAGATTGTAGAAATGAATATTTATCGAATGAAACGGCTACAACTGAACGGATTTAGAAAGTGTTTTATGATTTTTCTCTTTGAATGGTCTGGCTAGAACAATCCGTAAGATTTTAAAATGATTAAAAAAGAAGGATAAATTCTTTTCATTTTTCAATATTGATGTATGAACTATGAATATTTTCCGTGTTTTACTTTTATGTCTTGACAAAATAACGATGGATATTGTACTGTGCTTATGTGGCTTCGTGCTGGTGATTTTCAAGTGGTTTGCTGTATTTGATTTCTAGTTGAATATGTACTGAATCTATTATGCAGCATCATTAATTTTATGATTTAAATATGCGACTACAAATCTTAAAAATAATCTAATAATGATACTAAAATATAAATATATAATATTATAGGTAAATTAGTTACATTCGATTATAATTTTTCAAGTTTGTATAATTAAACAGTATTTAGCGGTTGTATATAAAATAGAGTAAAAATTAATATTGTAATTAAAATAAATGCAAAGCCCAAACATGTTTATAAGTTACATATTATTTAAACAGGACAAAGATACATAGATGTAATTTCTATGCCGATGTCGTACAAATAAAAAGTATTGGATAAATGAACAATCACTATTAATAATTAAGAAAATTGCATACCGATAATTTTGCAATATCTCATGAGACACCAATTTTACCCTTTACTATTACCCTTTTATGCAAATAAATAAATTTGGTTTGATTTGTTTTGTAGCTAATAGATTATTCTTTTTTTAATACCATAATGCAAAAAAAAATAAATCCCTAAAAATGTAGTTTGTGATGTAATGAACTTCAGCGTCTTAAAATTCAAAAGAGATCAAATTATTTTGTTGTTTATCAACTTTTATCAACCAGTTTTAACAATTAATGAATAAAGTAATAAATACGTATCGTAATTTTAATTTTTGTGTATCTGTCTGTATATCTGGGACACTTACAAAACGTTGGCATCTGATTATAATGCCGTTTTTTTTTTAAGTTAATTTATGCATAATAAGTAGGTAATGTATTGGATTAAAATTGGTCATATCATCTGCAAACCTTCTTGATTATCCACATCAAATCAAAGAATAGTTAGGATTAATACAGTTTATGCCTCCAAGATATATTACTAACGTCAATTATTAATTTTCTTATTGTACTTTAAAAGCCTTTAAATAGAGCCTAATGGTTTCTTAGGATTTCGCAATTCTTATAAATTGTAATTTATATACTTTCTACGGATTTTATGCATCACCATACACACTAGAAATAGGGATAGAATATTATTTTATTTATTTATTTTAATATAAATTGCTTACATATATTTAACTTAAATTAAAAACTAAACATATGTACCCTGTTAGGGCGTTGCAAAAACTTATAGTTATTTATTACAAAGTTTGTTCCTACAAAGTATACAAACAATAAAATAGACTTAACATAATAGGTAAGTAACAAATAATATTTTAAACAAATGAGATCTATTTAGGTACATATTATTGCGATTTCAATTATAATAACATGCTAGCTAGGTATAGGAGGGTATGTGAGAATATTCACTATTGACATTTTTATCATCTAAATACTCTTTAATTGTATAATAGCATTTTTGTATTAATATTTGTTTTAGTTTTTTATGGAAAATATTATGTTTTGGTTCAGTTTGCAATTTATTTGGGAGTTTGTTGTAAATTCGTATCAAGATGTAATGTCAGCCTTTTTTGAATATTTCTAATTTAGGATTTGGCAAAACTAGTAGTTGTCGGCGCGGTTTTTCATAAAATTTGTAAATATCAGGATGTTTTCGAACAAACATAGATGCTTCCAATATATACACGCAAGGCAATGTCAAAATTTTGTGGTGGACGAAATGTAGTCTACAGCTGTCCCGCTGGCGAATATTTACTATTACGCGAATGCACTTCTTCTGCATTATAAAAAGCTGTTCAGCGTCGGTACTGTTGCCCCATATCACCACACCATAACGTAACCATGCTTAAGCATATGCGTAGTACGCAGTCAATGCTGTTTTTAGATCAGAATTGGATAAAAGTACAGCAAGCGCGTAAATAAATTGTGATAGTTTAGTTTTGATTTTCGCGATGTGACTTTTCCAATTAAGGTGCGTGTCTATATTTATACATAGTAGTGTGAATTCTTTAACTTCTTCAATTTTAAGGCTATTGATGAGGGATTTTAGATTTATATAGTTTTTTTGATAGGGTTCCTACCCTATCAAAAAAACTGGATCAGCTTTGTTTTCTTTACGTTGAGCTCAAGGTTGTGAGACTCTAGCCACGTCTTTATATGATTAAAGGTATCTTTAACGAGGTTTAAAGTACTTAAATCGGTTGTGCATCGGAATTATATTTCCTAAATGTAGACCAGCGAAGAAAACTTATGTTTTTTATAAATCTTTTTTAACATAAAATGTATATACATAGGTACTCAACAGAACTAACAGACATAAATCAAGATGTGAAAAAAAATCTAAAAATCTTATTACACATAAATACATTATACCGATGACAAATTATGTTTGGAGTACTCTTTTGCCACGACGACATCTGCCGCCCATGTTTTTTAACTATTAAAGATTGTGATGGCACATGATGGTGGCAGTGGGCAGGGCATATATAGCACGCAGAATAGATGGCCGATGGAGCCGGAAGGTTCTATGAAGTAGAGAACTTGCTGCTTGAGAACATGAACATGCTCTATAAGCATGGTCTGGATAAGCCCCACCACTGGATCCGGTTCGATAACCCACAAATTCTAGCTAGGGAGAACTGCTATGTGCCAAGAATGTTAAGAGAATACAAACATGCCATACAAATAGAAACAAAAATTTCAATAGATGGTTAGCACCACCTACTTGGAATCCAGTGATCAAGCTCATAAAATCCCAAGGCCAGAGCAATACTACAAAACCTCTGCACACTGTGAGTGACTACAGCGTGTATCGGGAACGTTTTGACTAAAATTTTATAGATGGTACATTAAAATAATTTTCATAACTCAGTAACAGACTATCATCTTGCCTACCCGTGACCATTTACACTGAACAGTGTTCAAAACGTCAGGTTAAAATAATATAAAACATACGCAATTTATTCCGTTTTAAAGTTGTTTATTGTCAAGTAGTAGAGCCACCACCGAAAAGAACGGGCGAGTATTTTGTTCAATGTCATCATAATCGTAATCAGCCCAATTTGTTCCCACTGCTGGGACTCGAGCCTTCCTCTCAGAGGAGTTGGGTGATAATCCACCAAGTGGATTATCGCAGTGCGTATTGGTGGATAGGTTAGTGGCCAACCAATGTCGAAGTGTTCAGGCCTTCCGAAAGCCTTCGACATAGCCTAACGACTGTTGTCCTAAGACAAACAAACGGGACCGACGGCTTAACGTGCCCTACGAAGCACGGAAGTGCTCAGTTGAATAATGCCACTAGCGGTCACCATCCAAGTCTTAACCGCAACAAGCGTTGCTTAACTTCTTGATCGGTCAAGATCGCCAAGTCGAGCTCCGCTGCGAGCGCTTCAATGTATTTTACTACAATCTTTAATCATCATCATCATCTCCGCCTTAGGACGCCCACTGCTGCCTCCCCCACAACTTTCCAAAAGGATCAGTTGGAAGCGGCTTGCATCCAATGTCGTCCTGGAAACTTTCGCCTGTCCATCTTGTCGGTGGACGACCTGCGCTTGCCGGTCCGTGGTCTCCACTCTTGAACCTTTCGAACCCATCAGCCATCTATTCTGCGTGCTATATGCCCTGCCCACTCTCACCATCATGTGCCATCACAATCTTTAATAGTTAATAAACATGGGCAGCAGATGTTGTCGTAGCAAAAGAGTATTCCAAACAGATTTGCCATCGGAATAATGCATTTATATATAATAAGATTTTTGAAAAAAAAAAAATTCACAGCTTTATTTATGTCTACTACTTGTAGTTCTATAGGTTCTCAACAGAACTACTGTTGTGTACCTATATACATTTTATGTTAAAAAAGATTTTATAAAAATCATTATTTGTCTTCCTTGGTCTACATTTAGGAAGTATAATATCTATCCTTATTTTAGTGTTATTATGTGTGATGATCCTTGTTGTTAACTTAAGAGTAAACATGAAAATAAACGTAACCTTAAAGTCAAAATCTTTAGTCTATTTCATCATGCATATGACACATCATATTTATGATACACAAGGCTGCGATCCACGACTCCGTCAACCTTGACCAAACGTCAACCCAAAGACTGGGAAAGACTGGAAATTCATCCATTCATTATCTCGTAATCAATGCGTTTCATATAATTAAATTAAACCATCCTCATATTTGTTTTATTACACTTGATAGGCTAGCGTTTAAACACTCATTCGGTTGATGGCCTGTGAAGGTGTGGTGATGACCCTTACCTACCTAAAAGCTACACTGTGGTAGGAGTATATACACTGTACAAACGTAAGGACCGACATATGATTGTATGTAGGGTCCGATGCGACTTGAAGTTCTTTCCGTGGTTATTTCAGCTATCGAATCAAGAAAAAGACATTTATGAAACATCACGCGTCAACCATACAACGCCATCTATTGGCGAGTAGCAACTGTAAAAAGAATAGGACTATATACTAAATTATTTACAATCAGTTTAGGTTGATAGCAATACGTTTAATTATTTACAATACGATAACATTATTTTAATAATAACATTTAAAACTTAGTTTCGTTTATTTACAAGCTGACCCGTCAAACGCATTGTTGGGAATTTAGTTCAACTTGAAGACGATAGAGGGCAGTTTTTTGTACCTATCAATAAATAAGTGGTATTTTTTTAATGATAAGTACATAATACGTTTATTTCTGTTTTCTATAAAATAAGGCAACTAAATTAAAAAATATTGTCATTTTTAAATTAAAAGATACGCGTATGATTCAGATTGCAGATCTACTCGATCATAGATGGCGCAACATGACTTTAGGTTAAGATTTAAATACTTCAAAAAGCGACAACTATGACTAATGACACGTTATTTAATTATTTTTTTCAAGAAATCGTATTATTCTATATTACACATAATCTAAATTTTCCAGTTATATCCGAGTAGCTGTCCCCACGGTTTCACCAGCGTGATTGGTGATGGGTGATGATGATGATGATGACGAAAAAAGTATCTATGATATTCCAGTTCCAGTTTTTGCGTGAAAGAGTAACAAACATCTATACAGCCATACATACAATAGTAGGATTCGTTTGTTCATATAGGTAGGTACACTAAATAACGAATATTAAAGTTTGTGAGTGTGTATACTTTGTATTTCTGTTCTATACGTATATAATACGTTCCTGTGGAATCGTCATTTACCCCACCGATGGCGACGCAGTACGCAGCTAACATAATAAAGCAATATAAAAAAATGCATAAAGATTTAGTACAATATGCACTCACACCCCTGCATTAGGATTCCTTCTTCGCGGGAGAAATGCCACACAATAACACGTCACAGCATCCAAGACCCGAGCACAAACATTTCTGCTCATCATATTACATCATATTGCCCCGACCAGAGTTCTAACATGAGACCCCCCTCTTCGAAGGGTCTTCACCTGGTTAGAGTTTAAAATCTTAATGTTATTTAAATATTTTCCGTTGAGGTGATGGTATCAGCTACTTTATAGCAAACGCGAGTCATTTCAGTACATCTTCCTTCAATACTTGCATCGACCCTCATAAAGCCGCTGAGTCGATGCCAAACAAAATGCGTCCACACCCATAAGGATCTAAAATTCTACCTTATAAGGGATTTAACCATCCGACAAATTATATTATTGGCGAACGTAACGCAGTCCGAATTAAACAGACCCAATAGAATTATCCCTCCCTTCACAAAATAAGACATGCTCTCTTTACGCAATTATACGGAAATGGGGATAACACGGTGCGTATCATTTACTTGTGCGTATCATGTGGTATCAATGTCGTATTTATGCAATCAATTTTATTGATGAGAGAGCAAGCCAAGCGCATTTCATACTTAGTGCTTAAGGTGCTGTCAATTCACGACGTCAATAAAAATTAGGATATTTGAAGCAGTTTATCTCATAAGCAGCGATTTACTTAAAATTACAGAATACTAATATGACATTTCTAAGACTTTTAACTACACATTGACGGACTTGTAAATATATTTTATCATACTAGAGAATATTAAAAAAAATCAAACATACCACTTAATTTCACCTTTAAAACAGTTTTGCTCTTTATTAACAATTACGTTTTTCATAATATTGATAACTAGTAAAATATACAACTTAGGTAACAATCAGTTTTCCCATATCGGGCATTCAATATTAATCAATTATTATAAACATTATTAAGTTATTAAGTCACAACTTTGATTATTATCACTAAGTATAATAGACGAAATATTGATAGAGATATTGTAGTCATGGCAGAATCCATGGAAGACCTCAGTACAATGCTCGAAGGCCTCCATCGAGTTTCCCAACGGGTAGGTCTTAAGATGAACATGGATAAGACGAAAATTATGTCTAATGCCCATGTTGTACATACCCCAATATCAGTT
The DNA here is from genome assembly GCA_917880725.1 of Selenia dentaria. Lineage (NCBI taxonomy): Eukaryota > Metazoa > Arthropoda > Insecta > Lepidoptera > Geometridae > Selenia > Selenia dentaria. The sequence goes on along the minus strand of OU862895.1, from coordinate 9,027,532 downwards.
GGGAACTCAGTTCTCGAAGTTGTTGACGAGTACATCTACCTGGGACAGACAGTCAAACTAGGCAGGTCCAACTTCGAGAAAGAGGTCAATCGTCGAATCCAACTCGACTGGGCAGCGTTCCGGAAACTTCGCGAAGTCTTCTCGTCAAAAATACCTCAGTGCCTCAAGACAAGAGTCTTCGACCAATGTGTGTTACCAGTGATGACTTATGGCACTGAAACGTGGTCTCTTACTATGGGCCTCATAGAAAAGCTCAAAGTCGCACAACGAGCTATGGAGAGGGCTATGCTCGGGGTTTCTCTACGTGATCGAATCAGAAATGAGGAGATCCGTAGAAGAACGAAAGTCACCGACATAGCCCAGAAGATTAGCCAGTTGAAGTGGCAGTGGGCAGGGCACATAGCACGCAGAACAGATGGCCGATGGGGCCGAAAGGTTCTGGAGTGGAGACCACGGACCGGCAAGCGCAGCGTAGGTCGTCCACCGACACGGTGGACAGACGACCTGATGAAGGTCGCAGGACGACGTTGGATGCAGGCCGCTTCCAACCGGTCCTTTTGGAAAATCATGGGGGAGGCCTATGTTCAGCAGTGGACGTCCTACGGCTGAGATGATGATGATGATAATAGACGATCTTTAAACTAATATCCTACAGTTAAATAACAATTTTTAATACACATACATTGACGGATACTGTTTTTATTGAATAGTGAAAGTGTGTTGAAGTGAATGTGAGTGAAAGAAATTGTAAGAATTCAAGCTCTGAACTGACAGCGCCATATTTTTACGTACGCTGCATTCGTCACAACGAAATAATTTTTTTTGGTATTTTTCGACCACTAATTCCACTTACACAGTGAACAGCTACAGTGGCCTCCACACCTTAATGGTAATGCTTGCGCATTAATGCTTTGCAGAATATCAGTTACTGTGGTGGTACGATCCAAGACGGCGTCTTAAACAAGAGGCCTACCTGGTGTAACTTATCGAAAATAGAACTTCTTTTATAATACAGTGTTATAAGAAACTGTATCTTTTGTGTAACCTTTTATTATTTCGGGCCGAAATCCGGACGCGCATGTCATGTTTCTTTAGAATCATCATTAATCAGTCGTATTACCTAACCATGTTATACAATTAACTATGATCAGTTATAATTCTAGTGTATAATTAGGTATTATTATAAAAGTACCTGTTTTTACGCGCTATTATTTGTGTCCCTTTTATGTTTTTATATGTTTTACTTCATTCATTTGTAGTGTGTACAACACTTGATTTATAAGTAGTGACTGCCCGTGACTTCGTTCGCGTAGTAGGGTTGGCCTTCGGCCTCGCCATAACCTACCAACTTTTTTTGGTTTTCCTTTCATGAAAACCTTAAAAAAAAAGAATTAGCGAGATTGTTCCATCCGTTCTCAAGTTATAGCGTGACCAGGAAAATATATGATCATCATACTATAATATATAAACTATAATATACATACTATAATATTATAAAGAGGAAAGATTTGTATATATGTTTGTAACGAATTGGCTCAAAAAGTACTGGACCGATTTCAAAAATTATTTCACCATTGGAAAGCTACATACACCTTGAGTAACATAGGGTATATAAGATTCATCATCGTCATCTGCATCCATCACCGCTCGGGTGAGTGCGGAGAGCAGCTAGTTTTTATATATATGGATATATATTTATATACTTTATTTGCTACTGTTAGGAAGTCGTTTGACAGCTTAACACAGGTTAAATGATATTGAATATTTCTTGTTTCTTAATAGTCTACATTAGATCTTTGCATATTAATATATCTACTCGTACATGTATGGTAAGAGTTACAAAATAAATTGTAAAAAATGTGTCGTAATAGAATGTATTCTTTGTCAAATAATATATTATTTTTTATATCAAAATCTAGCGCTATCCAATCGCCATTCTACATCTAAGGCCATACGGCCTTGGTTTCATTTTATCATTCATCATTCACTACAAAGAGCGTACTTCTGGAATACTCCAGTAGCACGCTCTTTGTTGTGTTTCCACGCTTGAGGATAGATCCAATAATATTAATATCAAACAGTGGTACGAGTAGATATGGTACTTGCGTATAAAATACGGCAACAACAAAGGTGCCTGTACATCCATATTTATTGTTGAATAATATATGCTATCCGTCATCACGTCTAAGAACCTCAGCAAAATACGTTCTTGTGCGCGCGAAAGTAGGGACATTGACTTCGCGTCAGTTCTAACATAACTAATGTACCTCTTTTTTAATATAAGATCTTTGTATAGATCTGAGTAAGTTTTGTATTGCTTCTTAAAGTGCCTGTCCAACTAGTGGAGGTTGGCGATCAGCGTGGCATCCATCTTGTTTTTGGTTCGGCGGAAAAACTCAGACGCCGCAGATATTCCAGTCGACTCCCGGATATTCCGCAACCACGAATTCTTTCTTCTCCCCACCTTTCCCCACCCTTTGTATTGCATTCACTGTCAAATCCCCACTAGAGTCGAGAATCACAAATAAGCGTCATTCTGTAATAGCGGCCTAGTGTGATACCACTTTCAATCGCATTATCAATAACCTTTGAGAGGCTTAACACTAGTCTATCAAGTATAATAATGCTATAATGTAATATAGACTTAATTCTATTACAGAAAATGCGTATCAAACCGAGTCCGTATATTGTCACCTTAAGGCTTGTACCCACCCCGGGGTGTGTCGGGTCGCACCCGCAGAATCCCGTCAAATCATCTTCACCCTCCGTGATGAAGATATGCAAAGTCCCGGATTCAGAGGTACTTTGTCGTCGACAGGGGACTGGTACCAGACATATATAACTTCGTTGGGACAAGCCTTCATTATGGCATGTATTTACTGATAAGCCTATTAAGTCTTATATATTATGAAGCATTATGCCTGGCCATAAGGGCTAATAACATTTTGAAAATAACTTAAAATTTTGGTCCCAATTTGTATAATTTAGAACCAATCTCAGTGATACGCAAAATATTTTGTCATATATTTCAACGTCATTAATCCTTCCTATACCGTGATAATGTATGAATTAAACTGACGTATATGTACGTACGTTGTACGCAAAGGGTTAAATCAACATGATTTAAAACCTGTCGATGCTGGTTTACCACTGTGTGATATCGCCGACTCTATTTATCCTGCATATTAATGACATGCTGCAGATATTGATATGCATTGTTAGTACCTACCGGAGATGCTTCTTATGCAGGCCATAGGTACTTCGTTCATACGTCAGGGGCTATAACATTAAACTACAAGCCCTTTACTTGAGTAGTGGAAACCAAAAACTTTCTACTGACTGACTTAATCTATAGACCAGCCCATATTATAAATCCATAAGTCTTGTACTTGTATTGTTCAAAATAGTCACAATTGTAAAAGTTTAGTGTCAGGGGATCTTTATATAAAGCAACAATAACATTATAATGTTTAAAAAGTGAAAATACACAACTGTTGGCTCTGAACTAAGAACATGTGAATGATAAACTTATTGTAGCTTTATATAAAGATGGCCCCTGACACTACATTTTTACAATTGTGACTGAACAATGCAAGTACAAGGCTTATAGCTTCATAAGATGGGTCGGTCTATAGATTAAGTCAGGTAATAGCAATTCTTATCACAAAAATGTATATTATACACACATACATAGTATACATACATAGTATACATACACATGTATAGTATACACTACTTAACAAAATAAAAGACGAAAATAAACGTAATCAAATTTACACTTAAAAAATTTCTTTTGCAGAAGTGTTATAGAATATTGATGAATTTTTCAAAGATCATTAAAATAGAGTGGTCCTCTCTGCACAATTGCAACACCCCCAGAGGGTAACATGTGACATGTACTTATTGTAAACCTTAAGCATCAACACCTGCACTGTATGTTAACTTGGCACATAAGCAATAAATGATTTGAGTTTAATCATGTGTGTGTTTTAGTTTAGTTAGAGCAGTAGAACTATTTTTGAACGAGTTCGTCCAGGGAAGCAGTATTTCCCTGTAATACACAATAAGTATTTCTACCATGAATTAGTAATGTTCCCAATACTGTGTTTTGATTTGAATGGTATGGGTGCCGGGAAATTAGAAGCGCGGTGCAATTCGTCACTTGTGGCCAAATACATATATCAGATTACCATTTAGATCAGAATCAGAATAGTTTATTTGCAACAACCATGTATAATTTTAATTAAAGTAACAATTATTATTAAAAAGAAACGTATTTGTCGCAAACCGGCCTCAACTCAGCGTTGTGCTGATCGTTCGACCAGCGCTGATCTTCCGTTGAAGCCGCTTGGGTGACTTCACAGATGAACTAAAGTTATAGAACTTATATAATTATCTACATCAACATACTTCTTTGCTAAAATACAATAATATGCAAATTCTTGTATATAAAGAGTGCTGGCTAAAATTATGCTAACTGGATACTAAAAATATAGACCCAAAAGTAAGAATGTAATAACAATAATAGTAATTTTATTTTCATATTTGTAGTAGATACATTTATATGTACCTGACCTAATGTATAAACATATATATATATATATAACTATACTACTGCACATTCATAAGCTACAAATTATAAGATGCTTCTGCTCACATCAAAGTTTAAAAAAACAAAACAACAACATTTTATAAGGCACTTGTATCAAGCCTAAGTGTTTCCTGCGATTGTTGGTGTAAAGTTAGAATTTTTTTATTTTTATTCTGAAGCCTTGAAGATTTTGCAGGTTCCTTACGGGCGGTGGGATATTGTTCCAACACTTAGTGGCTGAGTACCGGAAACTACCGCGGAAAGCAGCTGTGTGGTGTTTTTGTGTTGACAACTGTAATGCTGAGAGAAAGCTGGGAATTCAAAAGAATCGTATATATAATAAAAGAAGTCTGTAACATAAAACAATCAAAAGAGATGCCGATAGGCTGCTCTCATTAAAACCATCTAGGCAAGAATCTTTAGATAAAATTAATAACTACTTCACGTCTATAGGTCAAGATCTGGCCAATTCTGTATTACAAAAATTAAACACCACAGATACAAATTTAGCAAACAAAGCTACTTCTAAAAATACACCACTAAAATCTATGTCATTGTTCCTCACTGATGCTGTTGAAGTTATGGCTGTTATAAATAATTTAAAACAAAGTAGTGCCCCTAGATGTGACAAAATTAGCTCTAAGGTCATTAAGTATTTCAGCCGAATCTTGACTGAACCTATAGTTTACTTGTGCAATCGTAGTTTATGTGAAGGTATTTTTCCAGATACGTTTAAAAAAGCTTTAGTTATACCTGTATATAAGTCTGGAGATAAAAAGCAACCATCAAATTACAGACCTATATCTCTTTTATCAGTGTTGTCTAAGATCCTAGAAAAGATTGTTAACAAGAGACTCGTATCATATTTAGAGTCCAATAATTTTATTGCTTCGAACCAGTACGGTTTTAGAAGTGGACGTTCAACTGATGATGCAGTACTTAAACTTACATCTTTGATAACTGGTATGAAGTGTCTTGGTGCTTTTCTCGATTTAAAAAAGGCTTTCGACACTGTGTCTATACCTATACTTTTAAGTAGATTAAAAAACATCGGAGTTAGAGGTGTTGCTCTACACTGGTTCTCTGATTACTTGACATCGCGGTCTCAGTGCGTCTGTATCAACAAGCTTATAAGCAGCAGTTCTATTTGCTCCTATGGCATTCCACAAGGAAGCAAGCTCGGTCCTACCCTCTTTCTACTCTACATAAATGAATTGTATAGAGTTGGAATTGTAGGGGCCGATATTATCATGTTTGCGGACGATACTGTTCTTTTATTCCATGCAAAGACCTGGGACAAAACCTTTGAGAATGCTGAACAAGGACTAAGTAAAGCTACATCGTGGCTTGAAGACAACTTATTAACGCTGAATGTTTCTAAAACGAAGTATGTTTGCTTCAGCAAAACAAATATTGCCGCTGCTGATATGGACCAAGAGTTGATTATACACACTTTTCCTTGTAATCGTATGACCTTGACTTAACGAGAACACTTGAGTTGTAGCTGTGACAAGTTAAATAGAGATAAGAGTGTCATATATTTAGGTGTCGAAAGTGACAAAAATTTTAAATGGGATAAACATATAACAGCAGTAGCCAAAAGGACCAAAAAACTAATTTATGTTTTCAAATCCTTACGTGAAGTAGCCGATCATCAGTTACTTATAAGTATATATAAAGCTCTCTGCCAATGTGTTATTATTACTGTATATGTTCCTGGGGAGGTGCAGCCACATGTTTTATGATTCAGTTAGAGAGAGCGCAAAGGGCAGTTTTAAAGGTCTCAATGCGGCTACCGTACCGACATTCAACTACTGACGTTTACTTAAGAGCAGGAGTTCTTTCAGTTCGCAAGATTTACATTTCCCAATGTTTACAAAGACATCACAAGGTAACAGACTCAAACTTAACACTGACTGGAAAGAGACGAGATAATTTCCCAGTTCCGAGTACGCAGAGTTTATTTGCGCGTAGACATTTTACATTCCTTGCTCCTTATTTATACAAAACTTTCTTCAAGTGTCCCATAAACTCTAACGAGGAATCTAAAAGAGCAAATAATTGTACACTTAAACTACTCGTCTTGAATTGGCTTAATACATTTAATTATGACGAAACAGAGAAATTATTAACTCCTATTTTATAATATTACTGCATATTATTCACTTACTTACCCATACTCGTAGACACACTCTACTACAAACAGATACACATATACACACAATACTCGTACACATACATATGCGCGCTAGTAAACTTCTACTTATTGTATAATGTGCCTACTTCTTAACACTAAAATAAAAATACTTATGTTTATAGAGAACGCAAAAATATATAGATATATGTCGAATCTTAGAAAACAACATGGGAAGACACTGCCTCTCATGATACAGGTTCATATCCTAGTATGGGAGGCAATGTTCCACTGAGTTTTGTAACATATTATTATTGCACAATAAACGTATTATTATTATTCACATTATTTATTAACTTTTCTTAAAATTACATTTTACAATATTTCTATATACAATAAAAAATAATAAATAAAAAACATTGTAAAAAACCTAATCCTAGATTGCCATCGGCAGCGGGGCATGACCCAAACTACCAGTGGTTAGGGCTGCAGACTGAGGAACCTCCTGACAATACGTGCCGTGTCAAGAAGTACTGCCTTCTGTATCTGTCCCTTGATCCAACCGTCTAGCGAAAGCCTCTTAAGATGTCGGTCGAGGCTTTTTGCTATAAGGCCGTTTGCTGAAACTACTATCGGAACAATTATTGTCGAATCAACATCCCACATGGCGGTCACCTCATGAGCTAAGTCAAGGTACTTGCTAAGCTTGTCCTTCTCAGCCTTCACGAGGTTCTCATCATGAGGAATGGTGACGTCAACAAGCATTACCCGGCGCTGAGATCGATCGATCACCACGTTGTCAGGCTTATTGGCAACAATAGTCCTGTCCGTGATTATAGATCGATCCCAATAGAGCGTAGCACGACCGTTTTCAAGAACAGGCGTAGGTGCGTACTTATAGTACGGCACCTCAGACTCAATAAGGTCATATTGAAGGGCAAGTTGCTGGTGAATAATCCTGGCTACTTGGTTATGTCTGTGCAAGTACTCTCCATTAGCAAGATGAGAACAACCGGAAATAATATGTCTGAGTGACTCTCCGGGACGGCGGCATGCTCGACAAATGTCGACCGTACCGTCTTTCAGAATATATTTCCGGTAGTTATTCGTCTTGATAACTTCGTCAGCAATAGCACAAACAAAACCCTCAGTTTCACCAAAGAGATCACCGAAACGCAGCCAGTTCACTGAGGCGAGCGGGTCCACGTCAGGCCTTGTTAGGGCCTTGTAGAACCGTCCGTGTAGCTCTTTGCCCTTCCATACGTCTCTACGGTCTTCGATGCTTAGCACCACTGGTTTACGCCAGTTCTCGTTTGCCAAGGAGAGAGGTGTGAGGCTCCTATCAACTGCTATGACATCGCGATGTATCCCACACTCGGTGTTACGGAAATACTCCCGGAGACTGGACACCTCACAGTTGTGGAGGTTCTTGGCATTTAGGAAGCCACGACCCCCCCACTTCCGTGGGATGTATAGCCTCATAACAGACGAGCGTGGATGTAGCATGCGATGTGTTGTAAGCAATTGACGGACCCGCCTATCCAGGGCGTCAAGTTCAGTCTGAGTCCATCTTAGTATGCCAAAGGAGTATATGAGTAGGGGCATCACCCAACCATTGAAGGCGCGCGTCTTGTTGCCGCCCGAAAAAGACTGTTAAGAACTTTTGTTAAACGGTAGAAGAAACGCTCCTTCACTGTCTGCTTAATGTCCCTATCCATGATACCCAATGACTGTGACATACCAAGATACTTATAGGTTTCAACTTCAGAAAGACATGTGAGAGTAATTGTATCGGAAAGTTGTAAATTTGAAGAATTCACAACCTTTCCCCGTTGTACATGCATGACCGCACACTTATCTACACCAAACTCCATCCTGATAGAATCACTGAAAGATTCAGTAATTTTCAAAAGATCCATCAAGTCTTGGCGATTCGTTGCAAACAGCTTGAGATCATCCATATACAATAGATGAGAAATTATCTCACCCTCTCTTCGAAGTCGGTAGCCTAGTTTTGAATCCATCAACAAAGTGCTGAGAGGATTCAACGCTAGACAAAACCACAAAGGACTGAGACTGTCACCCTGGAATATACATCGTTCGATCCTTATGAAGTCCTGTGACCCAGAGACGCTCTCACGATCTCCTGGTTGACGAAGAACTGTGGTCCAATGTCTCACGCATGTGCTTAAGAATGATCTCAGAGTTATATTGATTTTATATAACTCTAATATCCTCTCTAGCCACGAATGAGGCACTGAATCATAAGCCTTCTTATAGTCAATCCAGGCAGTGGATAGAACCCCCCTGTTTCGCCGGACTTGTTGACAAATGGTCATGTCTGTGAGGAGGAGCTCTTTAGTACCACGGGACCCAACCCGACATCCATTCTGAGCAGGAGCCAAAATGTTATTCACAACAATGTGCGAATAAATTTTTGTTCGCAGAATAGATGTAAGGAGCTTGTATAGCGTAGGCAAGCACGTGATGGGTCTGTAATTCTTCGCTTCCGTGGTACTACCGGACTTATAGAGCAGGAAGGTGACACCAGTTGTCAAGAAATTGGGAAGGGAACCACGTTCAATGGCTTCTTGGAATTGTATTGCCAAGCACTCGTGTGAGCATCGAATCCATTTTAGCCAAAAATTGTGCAATCCGTCTGGTCCAGGGCTTTTCCAGTTCGGGGTCTTACGAATAGCACAACTTACGTCTATGGGGCTGATGTTCACAGCCTCCATGGGTTCGATGGATTCACATGAGCTCTCGACAATATTCATCCAATTTATTATTATTATTATTATTAATGCTCCATGCCGCGACTCATGAGTCGCATGCCTAGGCAGCCAAGACAACGTATCATACAGAAATTTAGGAACTTGGTGCTTAATCACACCAAAACGGAGACAAGCTAAATGTAATTTAATACTTGGTAGGCCTCGTACTTTTACCGTTTCCTAATAATATTAAAAATATAATTATATGTAGGTGTAATATTAGGAAATATATGTAATTATTATTTAATATTTGTGAACAATTTTAACACCATGTCTAGTATGCGTATGTCTATTTCACTAACGTTTACTGACATGACACGTTATTTTTAGTAAGTCAAAAACAAGAGGCAACAAATCAGTCATATCCTTAGATAGTATATCACTGACCCTAACCTTTTAACTAGAAACAGTATCCACTGTATGTATTGTTTAAGTTGTATGTAGCAACCAACTAAATAGTTACATGCTTCCGTTTCAGTATTCGTTGCGTCTCATGAGGGAAGAGTCTAAAGCGTTCAATTAGTTCCAAAGTAAGATGGCATTACAGTTAATTAAGTGGGGGGGGAGGGAGTTGCGATCAGCAAGACTGTCATTGACTTAATCCATTTACTCAAATTGGATGTAACTCTGATTCTGTTTTTTGTTGATACGATACAATATCAATTATACTTTAGGACCGGCTTGGACCCACGTGATATTTACCAGATATTGTCTCTGACCAACCGTGTGAACTCACGATAAACTTGTCGAGTCGATAAACTGACTTTTATCAGCTATCTGACTTTCTCTCTAGTATGGATCTAGCTGCGACAGCTAATTCGAGAGTTGCCTTTTACCGATAATTTTCTATCGATAATCCATGCTTGCATCGCAGCTTCGAACTTAAATGAAGTTTGCGCGACAGTACTTGGTCACTGTCGCGCAAAGCGAAGAGCGCAGGTTACATTCTCCAAATAACTATAACTAGTAAATAGTTATTGATGTACCTCGCGATAATTTTGTAACTTAAATATCTAACTAAGCTATTTCTGAGTCTTATCCTATTAAATAGTAGCAATGTGTATAAAAAGTGTTTTTACAATACTTTTAAGTGACGAAACGGGCGCGTAGTGCGCCCATGCACTACCCCTGCTTATGAGAGTAGCGGCTCCACACTGGCCCAGCCATCATCGATCGAACAAACATCGATGCATCTTTGACAACATCCGTGAAACAAATGAAGAGATGACAAGAAACGTTAGAAAAACAACCTTATGTACAAGGGCCATATCTCATAAAGTATTTGACATCGGTGAGCTCGTCGACGAACACAACGACGAGTCGCACGGCTGGTCAAGCAGATAGATACGCTTGTTTACAAAACACATTATGAGCTAGCTAGCTAAACTACATGTTTGCTACGAAGCATCTACGAGCTACGGTTCGTAGTCTACTACGCAACGAACAATTGTGTCTACGGAAATAATGTTTTCTTTTTGCACTTACCTCTGCACATCGTTGCATCTCTTTACATCTCACAGACGACACGAAAGCTTGTTATTTGCCCAACAGCTGTGCGAAGGCTCCTCTAAGGAATTTTTCGTCATTACGATCGTCAACGAGCTCACCGACATATATAATTCAGATATCGCCTTTATAAGGATGTTTTCCGATTTCCTTGTCATCTTGTCGATATTTCATGGATGTTGTCAAAGATGCAAAGATGCTTACATAATCAGTCAATTATGTTCCCACTTCTGGGACTCGAGCTTTCCTTTCAGAGAGAGCAGGCGGGCCATAATCCACCACGTGGTCCCAGTGCGGCTTGGTGGATTCGCTAGTGACAAACCCATGTCGAAGTTTTCAGGCCGCCCGAAGGCATTCGACATAGCCTAGTGGCTGTTGTCCTAAGACAAACAACCTGTACCGACGGTTTGACGTGCCCTCCGAAGAACGGTAGTGCTCATAGTTGAATAATGCCACTAGCGGTCACCCATCCGACTCCTGACGGCACCAAGAGTGCTTAACAATGTTGATCGGTTAAGGTCACTAAGTCATGGCCCGCTGCGAGCGGTAAAACAAAGCTCAAAAGGGCAAAGATTTTTGCTCTTAGAGAATCGCACTGCATATCGGCAATGCTGATCGACTAGTGACAAGCATTCGCAAATCTGTCATGAGATCATCAATGAGCGTAATAATTAAATGGTAAATCTAATTCCCATTAAACGAGGGCTTTTCTTGTAAAATCAAAACACCGACAAGAAAATACGCCGGCAGTTCGTTGTAATTAGATAAAATCAAGTTTAAGATCACGTTCGAGATACAAACGGTTTACAAAAATGGCCTATCATTTATTAAATAAATTTCATGCTCCACAAGTCGTTCAGTGGCTCTACCATGAAGTGGCAACATAACTGTCATCTATAGCCGATACTCGGTGGTAGTGAAAGGAAAAAATTTGGAAGGCTACCTGGTTCAGCTCGCCCCGAGTGCTTGGTGTTATACGACGCGCCGTATTGCTTCTTTTCCCTTTCCACATCGACGTTGATTTTCTCAGAAGTTATCCGAGGATGATTTGTAATGCGCAAAGACCGCGGCTGATGTTGCCTTTCCGTCCGTTTAGCAATATTTTCGAGGAGAACTATGGAGATCTCGACTCGTTCGCGTGCCGGTCAGACGTCAACTCTTTTTCCCAAAAAACTACCTCCCCAGGTTAGCCATTATGTTGTAAGGTGATATATGGAAAATGTGGGTAGTTTGGAGAAAGGTGTTGACAGGTTGCGTTCAGATAAAATAGATAATAGGAAATGTTGCGTTCAAAGATTATGGCTCACCAATATTGCTAATATTAGCAAACATAACGCCCCTCAAAGAGCTGCTAAGCTCTTTAGAAGAAAAATCTAAAGAAATAGAAACGTAACATACACAATCGAAATTTGGCTGATTTTCATGATATAATAATTGTTACATGTGCTGATTCTCATTGTTGATTTGGAATGGTAACAAAAACAGTGTAAGATGATTAACAAAAATATAATAATAATAAATTTAGAATAAGCGCATTCAAAAATTAAATAAGATGATTGTCAATATGATGATTTAGAGTAAGATGATTTTCAAGAAGATGATTTTCAGTCGGATGATTTTCAATAAGATGTTTTTTTCAGTAGGCTGATTTTCAATAAGTTGATTTGCATTTTGTGTAAGTTGATTTAGAATACGATGTTCAGTAGGACGATTTTGAATAAGATGATTTTTAATAAGATGAGTTTCAAAAAGTTGATTTAGAATAAGATGATTTACGAAGTTAATTAAAATTTTAAAGCAAGGCATTTAAAGGGCACAGTTTTATAATCAAACCGCAGCAAAATGCCGTCTGAAATCATATATTTGTTCGCGGAATATCCGCGACACGGGTAAAATTCAGAATATATGTTGAATCAAACTAGTAAGAGCCATTAGACCAGGATGAAGAAGCAACCGATGGTAATGGTTTACAGTAAGTTTTTTTGATTGATACAATATTAGTTTGAAGGGATGAACGCTTTGTGATATGATCAAGCTGAGATACAATGAATTTTATTTCGATTTTAAGTTTGTTTGGGAATTCAAGGATTTATTATGTCGGTGACGATGGTGACTGCTGCCCTCGAGTGATTTATCTACGCGCAACAACCGGAAAGTTTCATAAAACTCTGTTGACTGGACCAGCTTCAATTTGTAAAGCAAGCTTATGCGTATAAGCTCCGCAATGACTGATGGGCCAGTGCAACGCTGATGGAAGTTGTGCGAGTAATGGATTAAACGCTTGCGCCAAGCTACGATATATTGTAAATTGGGAAACTAGAATTCCTTTAAAACGAATATTTCAACAAGGGCAGCAACGTTTGAGATAACTGCAAAGGCTGTGGTTAACATTAAGCCAGACACGTTGTTGGCAGAGCAAATGGATATGTCCTTTGCCCGTGGACAGTCTGTCACCAGCCATGAAAAAGACAACCACAATTGAGGCACCACCAATTCGTAAGAAGTGCTATCTGGACTTGCCGAAATGTTGAAGCGTTTAGCTGATTGCACGTACTTCGACACGACCCAAATGAGTACAGGGTGTATCTGGAATATATCATTTCTTTCGATAGGCAGCAACTTATCGAGGGGAATATTGAGGCAGGGGGGTACGAGTAAAATGCTGGAATCAGTCCAGGCCATTGTGCTGCTGATTTTAATTCTTGAGCTATGCACGTCAAGAATGTGAACAAGCATGATATTAATAGCATTTAGCTCAACTTTGGGTGCTGTATCCGTTTGGTTGAGCGGAACCACACGGCGTTTTGTCAGAAGAATACGGACCAAAGCGCTCCCGTGCAGTCCTTCAACTTGCAGGTAGACGCAGAAGGCGTACCGGCATTCCGAGGTACTAATTAACCAATGGAGTTCAATATCCGTTAAGTGATTATTAAGCCTTGTTAGCCAAGCCTTGTTAGCAAAGCCAGATGCCTTTGAGTTGAGAAATAATGTCATTCCAGATTTGAAGAAATCCGGACAGATGTAGTTCGTTCCAGCTGTGTTTCAAAGTAAAAATTGTTTGTATTAAGAGTTTCGCGATGGTGAATGGATCGAGAGACTCGCAAGGGTCGTAAAGCCTTGCGGTGTTTGGCGGGATGCTACGCGAGGTTGTGACACTCTTGATTAGCGAAATGCGAGAAATGAACTTATCTCCTACTGCAATTTGGCTTTCAATCACTGAAACCTTGTAAATGTTGTTGCCATCTTTATCGATTTTGTAATATTGCTCGCAGTGATCAGCAGATTGTGGTTTAAAAGATTGTTTAGAATAATTACTAGACCACTCTTGCAATATAAAACCGAGCAGATAGAGATATATGGAAACGAGCCTTTGTTTGTCATTCACAGTGGTAAGCAGATCATGAGCTCCACTGCAAACGTCCGCGACAAAAGTGTATCTTGGAAACAGTTTTGACGCGCTTGGATACAAGGTCTCGTTTAGATATGAAAGTGTATTTAAGAAAGAAACGGCTGAGCTGGTACCACCATTCGTACCTAACGGTGGTAAGCTCCTTTTGTTTGACAAGCTCTTCAGGATATTCGCGCCAAATACTATACGAAACTTACAATAATCGTCGGCCAGGTGCATATAAAGACTCATCAGTTTTATGTCGCACGCAAAACAATTTGAAGCTACAGCGCAGTGATTCTGAAGCGATGCTGTGGATGCTTTGCCCATTATAATCCACCCAAAGATAGAAGAGTAGGCAGTTGGCATATTTTGCCAAGGCTGAACCTACTACCATCGAGTATCTGGACATAAACATCTATACCTAGCAAGAGGTCTATTTGTCCTGAAACTTTGAAATTATTATCAGCTAAGACCAAATTTTTGCAAAGTTTGAGAGTTGAGTGATCAACTGGTACCGTTGGTAGATTACCCGTTATCCGCTTTAAAATGATGCAATCATTTGAGAGAGTGAGGCTACAATCAACCATAGGTGAAATGGTGCATGAGACAATGCCACGTGTCTGCTGAGTTGAAGCAGACCCTAAGCCAAGAACCGCTCCAGATGGTGTGCGTGGAAGTTTTAACTTTTGTGCTAGATTTTCACTAATAATGGACACCTGTGAGCCGCTATCAATGAGAGCACAAGCTGAATGGAAAACCCTATTGATATCCTGTAACCTAACAAGTGCAGTTCCTAAAACCATTGTGGATCCACTATTTGCACTATGAAAAGATTGGACCGTGGAACTAGTTGACATGGCAGTTTCAGTGTTATTGGCACCCTTTACTGATTTATTTGATGTATCAGAGATGTGAAGCTTTGTATGGTGTCGCCCACGACATACTTGGCATACACTCTTTGATAAATATTTAGATACATGATGTGTTCTAAAACAATTAAAACAAAGTTTGTGTTCTATAACAAATTGCTTTCGTAGGTAAGGACTCATAGAATTAAATTTTTGGCAATAATAAATTACATGAGGTTCGGTGCAACCTGTGCATGAATTTAAACTAAGTTTTTGTTCTGCGTGGACTACTTCCAAGCGAAGCCAAGCCGAAGTCCGAGCATGCTTCTAAGAAAAGCGAGGCCGAAGGCCGAGCGTTCTTCTAAGCAAAGCGCGGTCGAGTTTTGTGCCCACGAGGAAATAGAAGCCTTTCATGGCAAGTTCGAAGGCCAAGCTTTCGCAAACTTTCAATGAAGTACCGGCAATGTTCTCAAGTATGCGGAGCTGACTTTCGAGAAACTTCAGTAGGTCTGCAAATGTTGGTATAGCCAAAGGATCCTGAATGTTTGACTCAAACTTACTCCGCACATCAACAGGTATTTTCTTCAAAATTATATGCAGAAGTAAAAAACTCCATGAATTTACATCAAATTTCAAGGCTGACAAAGCCTGGGTATTTTCTTTTATGGTATTTATGAATTTGCATAGTGATTTAGCATTTACTTGTGTTAGGTTAGGTAAACAAAGGAAAGCTTCCCCATGTTTATCTGCAATAATCCTCTTGTTGTCATAGCGCTCCATTAATAAGTTGCATGCAACACTATAGTTTTCCTCTGAGATGGGAAGGTGTTTTATTAGAGATAAGGGATCTTTATCTAGTACGCCTAGTAAATAAAACATTTTTTGGACTGAAGACAGTCGCTGATTTTCATGAATAATACTTTTGAAAATTGAGATGAAATTAGGCCAGTCAGTGTGAGAACCTGAAAACCTACTCAAGATGATTTTTGGTAGGTGAAACTCGTTTTCACGTTGAGTACAAGTAGATTGATTTGTTCCATTGGATTCTTGCTGGGTTTCAATCAAAGAACTGTGCATGACTTGTATGGAATAAAACATATCCATGAATTTTTCGTAATTCTTTTCTAGTTCTGAGGATGAGTGTTTTTCTTCCTTCAATGCCTGCTTGCTGCTTATAAGAATAGTAAAAGAAGCATCCACTTGCATTCGATACTTTTCCAAGTCTTTGTATCGAGCTACAAATCGTAATTTTTCGTTAGAACTTACACTGTCTTTTGAACCTAAATCTTGAGAAAAATCATACGTAGCTTGCAGCCATTTCATAGCCATATCAAATTTGATTAAACAAATGCGAATATCTGCCATTTTCGATAGATATATATGAATTTGAACAATAAAATATTACGAATTGAATTGGTAAACAAACAAGTTTCCTAGTATATATTTTAGTTTATGCAAACAAGTAGCACAAATCAAGTTTTACTCTATGCACAGATTAGATTACTCACGATTTTATTGTTAAGAGTATAGATGAGTATAGACTTTAGGTGTTTATTTGTTTGCTAAGTGCACAAACTATACAATCGTGAATAAACGACCACAGATTGTACACAAAAATATTATACTCTTATGCTAAAAATAATGCAAAATGGTGGCCATAGACATGAAACACAACTTGAAAGATGATGAAAATGCAATTTTGAATAGAAATGTATGAAATTATAGGTAAGTAATTAGCTAGGAATTGGATTGGAAAGATGATTTTACAATGAAATAGGAATCCGGCTCGAAGGACCAGAAATATGGTAGTGAAAGGAAACAATTTGGAAGGCTACCTGGTTCAGCTCGCCCCGAGTGCTTGGTGTTATACGACGCGCCGTATTGCTTCTTTTCCCTTTCCACATCGACGTTTATTTTCTCAGAAGTTATCCGAGGATGATTTGTAATGCGCGAAGACCGCGGCTGATGTTGCCTTTCCGTCCGTTTAGCAATATTTTCGAGGAGAACTATGGAGATCTCGACTCGTTCGCGTGCCGGTCAGACGTCAACTCTTTTTCCCAAAAAACTACCTCCCCAGGTTAGCCAATAATGTTGTAAGGTGATATATGGAAAATGTGGGTAGTTTGGAGAAAGGTGTTGACAGGTTGCGTTCAGATAAAATAGATAAATAGGAAATGTTGCGTTCAAAGATTATGGCTCACCAATATTGCGAATATTAGCAAACACTCGGTATCGCCTTAATACCTATTAAGCTTGTGATTGGCGTACTCGCTGTCAAATTTAGTTGTACAATTGACCGCGAGGCGGCACTGTTGTTTTTTTTCATACATTTTTTGCGGCAGTCGATGTCGAGTATCGATTGGTGTCAATGTTGTAAGCTCGTGGTAGACCTACAGATGGTTAAACAACCATCTGTACGACTGGTGGTGCATGTAACTAACTAGTTTGTAGTTAATAACAATTTTCTATCGAGTAGAGCAACATGATTTAAACGTAAAATTCCTCACACAATGTATTATCCCTAGCATTACTTCAAAAATACTTTGTGATGCTTATGATTACAACCCAACAAACTAAATTGCAATGTAAAACATTCATTGGGTGGGCCTAGCACGTATAACTGCGCGACGTTCTTAAAGTGTCGTTCACGTAAAACAGAACAAACTGTCATTTACCTAGCGCAACTGTGACACAAATAACACATAGTTGGTACGCTGAAGCGTGACATGTTAACGCTTTCTATATGAATACATTTTCGCAAATTGTTTGTGCTACAGCCTCATTTAGTGTTTTTCGATCGTGTCAATCAATACAATTGGGGTTTCAACGAGCCCAAATCGTACCGAATCAAAACGAATTAGGGTTGGACTGAGTTCGATTTCAAATCAAATTCGAGTAGTTTGATTGCGTCAATTGTAAAGCTGTTGGTTGAGTCAATATATCTTTTTTATCTGCTGACACTATTTTATTCCGCTATTGAAGCTATACATAGGCTATCATCAATGTATACTTTAATTTGCCGTTTTATTGGTGATAATGGCTTCTAGTATATCTACACGAGCGTCTTAACTGCCGCGTTTCACCCGACGCTGTGTTCACCCGCCATCGCCATCATCCGAGCACCCACGTAGCGAAGATCATTATCTGGGACGAGAAAGTTACGAGGAATCTAGTTAGACCCTCCCTCTCTCAACCCGTTAAGGCCCCTTCACCCGTCCCCCGCTAACTTGTTATAACCAGTTTAAGCCAGTTCAGTTTAGTTGGGCACCTGCGATACAAGGAAACTTTAGTTTGTCTTGTACAGGGTGCCTATGTGTTTGATTGTTATCTTGTACGTGGGAGAAATTTGAATGTACCTACCTTGTAGTTTAGACCTTTATATTATTTATATCTAATCTATTGTAATAATATATATGTTTTCCACGTGTGAGTTTTACCTTATACCTCAGACAAAATAAAATAGTCAAGACTGAATGTTGTAAACAGAGAAATGAGGCCTGTTAAAAATACGGCTCGCCGTGTCCATACATTATTACATACAACACGTACAACAAAACTACGTCTTGATTCAGTCGAGCTATCGCCGCGCGTGGCAGCAACACGTAAAGTTTTAATTATCATTTAATTTAAATGTAATTTTTTTTTTCTTATTTTAGTTTGAATTATAATGACAGTACCGATGCAAGCACATGTAGCTTATAAGTTTTTAAACTATCATGGTCACATACATAAGAGGTATTCAAGTTTTCAACGGGATAATTACCATGAATATTTTCTATGAGTTTCTATAAGTTCATCCGTGATCATGGCGCTTGCAACAGTGCCGAAATATCGGAAACTCACAGAAAATATGATAATTTGAATACCTCACATGTAGTTTAGATAACCGACCTCAATTCTCTGTTCACAACATTCTGTCCTGACTTTTTTATTTTGTATGAGTCTTATACATATACATTTTTATACTTTCTAGTGCCGCGATGACACTAGAAAGTGCAATACGACCGTTATGTGGATTTTGTCCACATGTTGCAGTTCACCGTTCATCGAAAGCTCAAGCTCGAGGTAGGATTCGACCGTCTCATCCTAATAACGTCTTTTTTTAGTCATTCATTCAGGCCCTATATCACACTAACAATACCATTCTTATACATGCGATATCTATAGGTACATATATAAATGAACCCCTATATCTCCTGGTCACGCTATAATTTGAGAACTGATAGAACAATCCAGCTAATTCTTTTTTTGTTGTTTATTATTGCCAGTAGAAGGTTCTTATGAAAGAAAAATGAAGAAACTAGTAGAGGTTCATGCGAAGCCGAAGGCCGAGCCTACTACGAGAATGAAGTCACGGGCAGTCGCTACAAAAAAGCTGATTTTCAAAGAATTCGTCGCTAAGCAATCGCCTCACCGAGTTCACGCTTATGTTGAATAAGTCTACTGCTTTATCATCATTAAAATGTAATGATGATGTATTGTAAATTTGTATTGTAAAATATGTGATATATTGTAAATTTTATACTCGCTATGTACTCAAATACATATTTTAAGTCCTAAACGAAAAACAAATCAAAGTTTATTAAAGAAACAAAAGTTTATGTAGTATCGTCAATGTTAAGTGCGATTCTCTAATGATTCGTCGATTCGCTTATCGACGAGCTCACCGATGTAAAATACTTTATGAGATATCGCCCTTGTACACAAGGTTATTTTTCCAACGATCCTTGTCTTCTCGTCATTTGTTTCACGGATGTTGTCAAAGATGCAACGATGTTTGCTCTTAGAAAATCGCACGTAGGCTTTACGGTATTCACTTTTGTTGACAAATACTCATATACAACATGATTTAACTTCTGATGTCGGCAAACCATGAAAGTCACAAACACTTTACATATAAACCTACAGATAATCCTCTTTCGTTAAGTAAGTACTAACCGCTATCTGTTAAGTCCAAGTCCAAAGGACGTCTGAGCTATAAAATCTTACATTAACAAAATCCGTCTGGCCATGTTTAAGGGCAGTGACACATAACAGTGTGTTTTTAACCGACTTCAACTTATTTTTTGTTGAGTTTTCCGAAATAACTAGGGCTATTATGTATCTCAGTTGCTAACAAATGTTGATAGAAATCGAAAAAAATGGCGGCTCTATGTCACTTTTGTCAGCTCCAGACATAAATTTACTAACATATTTGCTTACTGGAGTTGTCAAAACTGACATAGGGGCGCCATTTTTCCAAATTGCAATCAACATTTGTTAGCAACCGAGATACGTAATAACCCTGCAGATGAATGGCGCTCTCGTAGTCAAGAGAACTTTGGGTTTTCGGTGTTTTTGAATATGTGCAAACGCATGTTAGACTGCTCTGCATTCATAAAATTATGTAGGTAATATGCGTTACTTGGTTTTTATCGCAGTTAACTCGGAAATTTCATCTTCACAAACTTTGATGAATTACAAACATTCACAGAGTCATGATATTTACATTGTTTTAAGTATTTAAATGGTACTATTTCCCCAATGAAGGTTTTATTCTTGCAAAAATCAATTAATATTATATAATAGTATATAACATACAACATATAGACACACACAACATAATATAATCTTTATAAGAAGTAGTATTCCTAATTTGAAACAAATCATCGCATTATTACTTTTGCAAACATTTAACTTAACTGGAATATTATTTTCTTTTCTTTCTAAAAGTATCTATTCAGAATATCCGTATAGCAAATGAACCAGTATCTGTGTATTAATTGGCTACCGTTAATTTTTGTAGAGATATTCTAAGCCGTGAGCTTAGAATATAAAAAACGAGCCGTGTACCGCCGTCCTAAAAGGATTAGGTACTTGAGTGTCTGCTTAAATAATTTTTATAATCCTATTTGGTAGTGCGGACTTATCTTTACGATGTTTCTGCCAGTGAGGGTTTGAAGGTCACGTTGTTTGCTGGAGTATACAGTTATCAGGCTCTACTTTTACTACATCACTTTAAACTAGGCAAAGTAGAGTATCATGCTAAAACATCACGCTGAAATTGTTCTATATGTATGCTCTAGGAAAATTCTGGCTCTATTCAATATACTCTACTGTGGCACGTAGAATACAAATAGATATAGTATTTAATAACTATTATTGAGAGTGGAAAAACTTCAACGCTGGGTCAACCGTCGAGCAACTACAGGCTTGTAGACCCTGCTCTATAAGACGGAGGTGAGATGGTTTATGATGTAGAGTTTGGGCCTTTCCACACCATATTTCGGTGGCTTACCTCATTCACCGATAGCGGTCTCCTATTATATACTATATCATATATCATATAATATAATATTATAAAGAGGAAAGATTTGTATGTATGTTTGTAACGGATTGGCTCAAAAAAGTAATGGACCGATTTTAAAAATTCTTTCAACATTATCTACAGTTACCCTGAGTAACATAGGCTATATAAGATTCAACATCATCATCATAATCTATCACCACGCGGGTGAAACCGCGGAGAGCAGCTAGTCAGTAATAAAGCTGCTTTTTTTCTTTGTGTTACCAAACAAAGTATCAACTCAACACATGCTACACAGTTACCTTCTGGTTCAATAATATGATATCCAGAACCAATAACTCCAGAGCCCTAATGGAAATCATCTAAAGACCTCAATTCTCTTGGTAATTCGGTATACAGTTGAAGCTAGTCATTTGAGTAACTGTGGAATTCTGTTGCTTCTCACTGTGACGGATGATGATGATGATGATGATATATTCATTTGTCTTTCAAAATGTTCTTACAATTCTTAACGCACACTGAGCTGAAAAATAATAATTTATATCAATTAATTTGATTTTAAGCGCTGTGCCGTAATAATTGCAGATCAAGTTAGTATGTTCCACTTCATAATTATTTGCAGCAATGTACCGAACCCTAGAGTCCCTAGACATACATATTTACTCTTTATTTCAGCCTTTTTAACAGACTTCAAAAAAGGAGAAGGTTTCTCAATTCGACCATATATTTTTTTTGTGTTTTCGCGAATAACTTCGTCGTTTATGAACCGATTTTTATGGTTATTTTTTGTTTGGTAGTGTACTCAACCGAGATGGTCTCATTTCAATTTCGTCAAATTCGGTCAAGCAGTTTTTGAGTAGCACTCGAATAACTGAAACAGTGTTTGCCTATTTTGATGATTTGATGATATTGTCATTGACGGTGAATGACTCGACACCGAAAGTAACTTAGTAATTTGTTTTACCTATAAATGGAACCGACTTCAACAACGTAAAATGTGAAATAACATGGCAAACTCGGACCATGTTGATAATATGTACTTTTGAAATATCATGGTACCGACTTCAACAAGTTATTTAACACTTTTTGATAATTTTTGACGGGTTAGGTTCGTATAGTCTGCCGTGCGATTCATTAAGAGCAAACATCGTTACATCTTTGACAACATCCGTGGAACAAATGATGAGATAACAAGAAACGTTGGAAAAACAACCTTATGTACAAGGGCGATATCTCATAAAGTATTTGCATCGGTGAGCTCGTCGACGAGCGCATCGACGAATCATTAGACAATCGCACGGCTGGATTGTCAAACGTCTGTGTGTAAAGTGTAAAATGGCTGGGTGATACTTGCTAAATTGTCGTTCAAACTGAAGACACAGAAGTTTGATATAATCCAAATATTATGTTAAATTACATCGTAGCGATTACACCTTTTTATAATAAGGAAAACGTTAATTAATATGAAGCTGCAAGTGTGACCATTGATGTTTTACTGGGTACCTCTAGAAACTTAGATTAAGGAAAAAACAAGAAACCAACTCTGTCATAATTTTCTATTTATTCCAGTTTGATAATGCTGTTATACGGTTGCTTACTAAGGTGGATATGCTTTAAAGACATTACTTATAAACGCTGTTTAACATTAAATACGTTATTTAGTAGTTCGCACAGCAAAACCCCCGTGCGATTCTTTAAGAACAAATATCGTTGCATCTTTGACAGCATCCGTGAAACAAATGAAGAGATGATAAGAAACGTTGAAAAAGCAACCTTATGTACAAGGGCGATATCTCATAAAGTATTTGACATCGGTGAGCTATAAGAGTAAATGACGTTATATAATTTGAAGAAGCGTTTATAAGTGAGGCCGTTATTCTTGTATAAATGTTAAAGGATTCGATAAAAATGTAGGCACTTGTAAATCGCTTTCAATCTTGTTTACGATGAAATATTGTTCGTTTAGAACAATACCGTTTAGCTCAACCTCCACTCATCTTTGTGTAAATCAAAGTTTGGAATTCTCCCAATTAAGATCTTCCCAATTTGATCTCTCTTCAGTTAATCACACGTTAGAGCTTGTTTTATCCTCGTCGTCACTGAGATATACCCAAGGAATATAATAACAAGTACAATTTGAAAAATTTAATACCGACTTCCATTCTATTCATTTATTGGAGTGTAACTCAAAAAGTTCTAAACCGAATTTAATGAAATTTAAATGGGACCACACGGAAACCAGCTTTCATACAAAAAAAGAACTTTGGGAATCGGTTCACCCAATCGAAAGTTATGAGGTAACAAACATAAAAAAAACATATTGTCGTATTGAGTACCTCCTCCTTTTTGGAAGTCGGTAGAAAAAACACCTAATCGACTAATTGTGTTTTGTATATTGCTTCACCATAGCAGACTGACTGAGCGCTAGGTCTACCTATAATTATTTATAAACTATTGTACGCGATATGTTACAAATTTCAGTGAATAAATCTTATTCTACAGTAAATAAAATCTCTCATTTTGTCTATGATAACAAGTTGAAACAATAAAAATTCTTACATCTTTTCAAAACGTTGTATAGAAACATTCTTCAAACAAATACCTACCCTCTTTACTTTAAAAATAGGCATTCTTTTTCAGGAAATCTACGCACCATTACGCAGCCTACTTGAGCATCACGCGTAAACTCTTACCTATTTTAACCGCGTTAAAAATACAGTAAGACACCGTAGGGACAGCCCTAGGTCATTACACGCTAGAGCTAGTATTGAGGTCGATGCAACCACGCGGACGTACGCACCCCGCGTGCCAACCCTAGTGCTCACTAACTTGAGATAATTATTTTTCTGCACGCTTGTGGAAAAATCTAAGTCTATAGTTACTCACACTTATTACAGGGTATTATTGTATCGGCACATGCTATTATTGGCGCATTGTATCTAATACTTTAACGAGCAATTTATGTATATAATCTGGATCTCAGAAACGGCTCTAGTGATTTTTCGTGAAATTTAGTATGCAAGGAGTTTCGGAGGCGATAAATTGTCGACCTAGGTAGGTAAAATTTTTAGAAAACGTCGTTTTTTCCCGTGTTTAGGTTATAAAAACAGTTTGTTCGTTGCGTTCAAACTAGATGGCGTAACAGTAACAGTAGCATTGCAGAATCCTGAAGCGAGGTGACAACATTCTCACAGAACATGTTGCTATTTTGTATTCGTATCTAAATCGAACCAAGCTCAGTCAATGTATTGACAGTATCAACTGCATGAAAAAGTGTTGGAGATAACAAGTAAACGTCTACATCGCTCCTAATTCCTTCACGGTTCTCCTTCCACACACATTCTAACCAAAATCGTAAAAACACATGATTATTTTCTTCTTTTAAATAAGTATCAATACTACATCTAAACAATATTTATATTGGGAATTAAAGCAGGCACAACATCTTCCCATTAAAAAAAAAATATATCAAAAATAGTGTTCGTTTAAAAACAATATCAGGACCTATTTTACTTTCACCTTTTGTTGACCCATATTGAGTCATCTACACCAAAGAACTCTCAGAATCGAGAACGCTAGAAATAAGTCAGTGCATATTTATTTTTAGCATTCGAGCGAGCGGAATATTTGCACACTAACACTCTGATATCCGAATAAGCAACTGCTTCATACATACTCGGTCTTACAATTTAACCCTACATTCAGAGAACCTAACACAAGCCCAAAGCAATAAAATGTAACTCCATCTCCAGCTATCTGATAGTCAAACTACGCACATAAAGGTCTAACGCACATAAACTGTTTATCTCTACGCCTCGGGCTAAAGACTGCAGTGGGGTCTAAGACATGAGATGTAGCGTGAGCGGGAGCGAGTATACGTCCTCAGAGAAATACAACTTATTCATATATGTATGCAATTCATAGATTATTCCGTACATAATAGTAACTGTTTTATGTATAGACCTAAGTTAAAGACTTTAGGCGTAAGATATAACTCATGGCACAGTCATCTACGGGAGCAATACATGTTATGTACAGGACACACTTTTTGAAAAGACCTTATGAGTATGTGTATAATTTAGAATGTCCATTGTACTAACAACTAACTTGGTTTCTGTTGAGGTGTTTTGCATATTTTTGTAATTGATGAGTATATTATGGACGACCAAAGTTATATATTGATTATATATTGACAAAAGAGCTTGGACTGATCACTCCAGGATCTATCTACTCGTGTACTAAGATGTCAAAGTGTAGCGTGTCTTGCCCTACTGATACCATTATTATGTTCTCTTTTGTAAGGCAACACACTGGAGCTAATATTTGTAGTACCTAAGTAAAAACATTGTAAAAACATCTATATAAAAAGAATGGCCCCGAGTTTCTTGCCGCTTCTTCTCGGTAGGCTTTATATATTTTGGAAGGCGGCGGTAATGAAAAATTGACGTTCATAAGTGCATCTTTGATGCCTAAATTGAATAAATGATCTTGACTTTTTTTTTTATTAGTAGCTGCTAGGTCCGCAGACATAAGGTCCGTGCCCTTGGTAATACAAGATTATAATTTTTAATTTTATTTTTTTTTAAATTAAATTTTAAACATTTTACGTGTATTCAAAGTCCTAGACAAGATCAAGTGTTTTTTTTTTTTTTTATATATGGACGGCTCCTTATTAACTTCTTACAAATACTTAATATCTAAACATATCTAATACTAAATCTTATAATTAACAGTAAAAGGTCTTTTTTTTTTTTTTCTTTTCTTCTATTGCTCTTTTTTTATGTTTTTTGTCCTTTACATTTTTTTTTCCTGTTTTTTACAATTTATCTTATCTCTAATTAAATAAATTTACAAAACAAATCCAATAAGGAGTCGTCCAGCAGCTCTAATCTACTTAGCACAAATCAGCCTTACTTAACTTAAAATGTCCAAGATTTGGCCTGGAAAGGATGGATCTGGAATCTAGAATCCAGATCATGCTAGATCAATCCTCTCTCCCGACCATCATGGAGAGCCAGGCCTCTAGAACACCCTTCTTGGCATTTGCGAGCAAGGCTGCCAGAATCGCAGCGGCGAGAAATGATCTTGACTTTGACTATGATATAACATTTTGCAAAAACATATTTTTGGACATTTTTCTGAAATGGTGTTCCATAATTTTCTATTTTGGCAGGAATAGAAATCTAAATATAGTACACAGGATATTAACTTGTTCTTAACCGATTAACAAGTTAAGCAACACTTGCTGCGGTCAGGACGTAGATGGTTGACCTCTAGTGTCATTATTCAACTGAGCGCTTCCGTGCTTCGGAGGGCACGTTAAGCCGTCGGTCCCGATTGCTTGTCTTAGGACAACAGTCGTTAGGCTATGTCGAAGGCCTTCGGGCGGCCTGAAAACTTCGACATGGGTTGGCCACTACTCTATCCACCAAGCCGCACTGGGGCAGTGTGGTTGATTACGGCCCAACTCCTCTCTCTGAGAGGAAGGCTCGTGTCCTAGCAGTGGGAACATAATACACAGTTATGATAAATAAAATGTTATAGTATAATAAAAAGTAATAATAATAAAAAGTCACATAGACTTATAAATCACGTAGGAACGTTTGTATGGTAAGTATGTAGGGGTTTTTAATACGATATATCCTATAACTTGCAACAATCCAAGAAGTAATATGCACGTGCAATAGTAAAGTATCGTGATGGTGATTACACTGTAGCTTGTTATTTGTGACCATGAAATTCCATCGCCTCGCATCGCATCGCCTTAGGCGGGCGGTGTAAACAAGACAATGTCCTTATGCGGGATTTACATGTGTTGAGCATATGGAAATTGAAAGGCCTTTGTGGATAGGGTCGTAAGTAAATTGATTTGGATGGAACGGTGATTGAAGTGATTGATAGTAAATGGCTGTTACCAACATGATCTGATGAACGTATCTCCATATTTACATCTTCACACTATGTAATATATTTATTTGTAATATGGGTAAAATTAAAAATACAAATATTTACATAATAATTAGAGTAAAAAAGTTTTTTGTTACATAAAAAGGATCTGACTTCAAAACAAAATAGTGTGGAATAACTTATTGAAATCGGTATCATGATAGTTCAAAAGTAGGTAATATCACAATATTGTGCGCATGGTACCGACTTCGACAAATTATTTCACACTTTTTTGTGTTGAGTCATTTCCATTTTTTGTTAAAAAAAACTCGTTATTTTTAGTGTCCTGTGTCTCAATTATGACATCATCAAGATATCCTTTTTAGTTTTTGGAGTGTAACTCAAAAACTGTTCGACCGAATTTGATGAAATTTAAATGGGACCACCTCGGAAATATTTATTTATTTATTTCGGTATATATATTATTATATTTTATTTATACTATATTTATATTCGGTATTTTATACTCTAGCAAACAAAAAAAATTTGAGATACGGTTCACAAATGGGAGAGAAGTCGGCTAACATACACATAAAAATACATACACATAAAAATACATACACACGAACATATAACCTCCTTTTTGAAGTTGGTTAAAAAGGAATATATAATTAAATAAACAAAGATAGACTTTTCTAGCGGCTATACAAGAAACGTATTACGTAGTAGGCATTACATTTTGATATTTACCTAGTGCTTTACGTAAGTTGATTAATGTTTTAGCTTATTAAATAATGACGAGCCTAGTAAATCGCTCACAAAATTAGAGCAAAATTCACAAGCAATGCTAGTTCTAACCTAGTAAATTCATACGTAACGTTTGCCTTCAAACCTAAAAATATTTGTCGTTAGGTGCTTTAAAAAAGTAGCTTAAATTCAAAAAACTTAATTTAGTACTGCGCTCTACAAAACTGTTCTGAGCCATACTAAATAACGTTATTTAAATTTACACAGCGTTTTAATATTGTCGAATAATTCTTGCGCACTGCTTGCTCCGTGTTTTAGATCGTGAGGGGATGGTGTAGGATATTTCCTACGCCGCGAGTCGTAAGAGGTGAGGAAACCGGTCGTACTTGGAGGGATGCAAGAGGACGGCTTGGTTGTTACCACCGCAAGCCGCGAAGCAACTGTAATTATTTACTTATAGCTATATATTATAAAGCATTACTTTACATAAGGATGTGAAAGACACTGTAATAAGTGTAATGACTAGGCGTAAGAGACTTGGTGAGGGGATAAACCAATGTATCGGGGTACATTGGTTTACGACGAGCAGTGCAGTGCCACTCAAAACTACAGTAGTAAGCTCTAGGTGGCCCTGCAACTGTCATAAGCAAGCGTTGTGATCTTAAGACCAGGAGCACGACTTGCCCGTCTGCATAACTGCATAAAAACAAAGACACTGCTTTACTTACAGTGCTAGTACCTAGAAATAAACCTATTACTGTTATTTAATTGAAAATAATTGTATCGGAAACTATCAGCACGAATATTGACAGGGGGCCTACCATAGTTTCTTTACAACCAATAATATTCTTTGTATCTTAGTGTTTTTCCTTGTATAGTATAATAAGTAATCAAGGTTTTATTCATATGAGCATTTACTAAATTAAGTAATAATTACAGACAATTAACTATACACAGCATTTTGACCATCTAAGAATTAAAATCGAGCAACAGAAAATGTAATTCTTGTTTATATAGGTCTTATATTAAACAGCGTTCCGGAAACTTCGCGAAGTCTAACAACGTTCTTGTCAAACTTACCTCAGTGCCTCAAGACGAGTCTTTGACCAATGTGTGTTACCAGTGATGAAATGTCACTGAAACGTGGTCTCTTACTAGATAAGATTAGATTAGATTTATTTATTGGCCTTAAAACTGCATTTGTTACACTAAGCAAGTCAATATTGTACTGTATATTTTATAAATAAAATTGAATACTGAAATATGATTAAAATAAAATTACGAATAAAATTTTAATTTTTAATTTTCCAATAATATCGTCTTATTCATGTTAAATTCTTTAAAAATAAATGTCATAATATGTATAGATTAAGTATGTCAAGAATTTCTTTATTAATCTTATTACAATCAAGTCTTATAAAATCCTAATCCTATAATTAATTTGAGAATGAAGATTCAGTGAAATGACTTTGCAAAAATTCCTTTACTGAGTAATATGGAGTGAATTCGAAGAACTGTTTCACTGTTTTCTTAAAATCATTTTCATGTAAGTTAGCTATAGGATAAGGTAATTTGTTAAACGTGCATATCTTTATCCAGATGCCTTGTTTCTTTACTTTGGCTAATCGTACTTTTGGTGTCGTTAGTATTTCGTCCGGTCTAGTTCGATCTCTTAGGTTATATGTATGTTGCGGTTTTGTCATTAAATTTTCCTTCTCATCGAAGATTTCTAGCAGGCAATTATAAATGTACATGGATCATCATCAACATCTCAGCCGTAGGACGTCCACTGCTGAACATAGGCCTCCCCCATGATTTTCCAAAAGGACCGGTTGGAAGCGGCCTGCATCCAACGTCGTCCTGCGACCTTCATCAGGTCGTCTGTCCACCGTGTCGGTGGACAACCTACGCTGCGCTTGCCGGTCCGTGGTCTCCACTCCAGAACCTTTCGGCCCCATCGGTCATCTGTTCTGCGTGCTATGTGCCCTGCCCACTGCCACTTCAACTGGCTAATCTTCTGGGCTATGTCGGTGACTTTCGTTCTTCTACGGATCTCCTCATTTCTGATTCGATCACGTAGAGAAACCCCGAGCATAGCCCTCTCCATAGCTCGTTGTGCGACTTTAAGCTTTTCTATGAGGTCCGTAGTAAGAGACCACGTTTCAGTGCCATAAGTCATCACTGGTAACACACATTGGTCGAAGACTCTTGTCTTGAGGCACTGAGGTATTTTTGACGAGAAGACTTCGCGAAGTTTCCGGAACGCTGCCCAGCCGAGTTGGATTCGACGATTGACCTCTTTCTCGAAGTTGGACCTGCCTAGTTTGACTGTCTGTCCCAGGTAGATGTACTCGTCAACAACTTCGAGAACTGAGTTCCCAACTGATATTGGGGTAGGTACAACATGGGCATTAGACATAATTTTCGTCTTATCCATGTTCATCTTAAGACCTACCCGTTGGGAAACTCGATGGAGGCCTTCGAGCATTGTACTGAGGTCTTCCATGGATTCTGCCATGACTACAATATCGTCGGCAAATCGAAGGTGAGTGATGTATTCGCCGTTAATATTAATGCCAAGTCCTTGCCATTCCAGAAGCTTGAAGGCGTCTTCCAATGTAGCGGTGAACAGTTTCGGAGATATAACGTCTCCCTGTCTCACGCCTCTTTGCAATTGCCTTCGAACTCTACTCCTGTACTCGGACTGACATGTAGGCGTTTTTGTACAAACACTTCAGCACTTCAATATACCGATAGTCAATACGGCACCGCTGGAGAGACTCAAGCACTGCCCACGTCTCGATCGAATCAAAGGCTTTCTCATAGTCCACAAACGCTAAACAAAGAGGCAAGTTATACTCTGTACATGGATACGGCGGTCATAATTTTATGTTTTTGAAAATATTTTCGTGCAGGTGTACGTTTTCTTAAGCCAAATACTATTCTTACAGCCTTTTTTGGGCTCTTAGCACCTTTATCGTATCCGTTGCCCCAAGCAGTAATCGCATATCGTATCATAGAGTGTACGTATGCATAATACACTGACAACATAGCTTCTCCATCTAATATAGGTTTCAATTTAATTAGCGCGTAGTTAGCACTTGCTAATTTCTTACATAGTTTGCTTATGTGATTTGCACGATTAATTGTATTGTCAATAGTGTACCCTAAGAAGACATTTTCTTAACAATGCCTTTACGCGATTGATATTGCATGACAACGCTTTTCTCTGCATTTAGTGTTATTCCATTCGCATTGAACCACTCCTTGAGAATATTTTTGGCATCCAAAATTTGTATGTTTAATTTCTCTAAGTTCTTGTCCTTTAATCCTACATGTGTGTCATCGGCAAATAGGCTAACATAAGTCCAATCAGGCATGGCATGGGCAAGATTAACAGACGTTAACATATATAAGGAATAAAACTGGGCTTAATATTGATCCTTGTGGTACCCAGTCTACAGTCGCGGCTTTAGAATTTACTCCATTTAGTGAAACAATCTGACTACGATTATATAAGTACGTACGCAACATATTTAGCTCAGCGCCGTGGAAACCATAGTGTTGTAGTTTGATTACTAATATGTCATGTCTTAAACAATCGAACGCTTTAGATAAATCACAAAATATGCTTGCGCTATTTTGTAATGTATCCAAAGAGTCCAGAATATAATAAATTACTTCCCTAATTGCCATTTCGGTTGATCGATACTATAGGCCTCATAAGCAAGCTCAAAGTCGCACAACAAGCTATGGAGAGGGCCTATGCTCGGGGTTTCTTTACGTGATCGAATCAGAAATGAGGAGATACGTAGACGAACTAAAGTCACCGACATAGCCCAGAAGATAAGCCAGTTGAAGTGGCAGTGGTCACGCCACATAGCATCCGTAAATCCGTATGAATGTTTGTTACTCTGTCACGCTCAAACGGCTGGGCCAATTTTGATGAAATTTGGTATGGAGGTAGACGACAAGCTGGATTAACACATATGAATCTTTTCATCATCATCATCCATCACCATGTGGGTGTAACCGTGGGGCGCAGCTAGTTCTAAATCGTCTAATAGCAGGTTAATCGTCCTTAGTCTTAATTTCAGCTCTAATTAGTATCGAGTTGATAGCGGCGATTGATAGACATTAGTCGCAGACATGCACATGGTGCGCTGGTATAAAAAGTATAAAAAGCTAAATAAACTCTATGCTGATGCCTTCTCGATCTAAACTGAATTCTAAAGATGGCTGCCTCACTACCAATTTTAGACGCGAAGGTCCGCTAGAGTGACCGTGACAGCTCAATATAGACTTATGTCTGGGACAGTTATTTCACGGAGAGCATTTCAGCTGCAAGTAAGTCGTTAATGTATGATAAAAATTTGCTGTGCAGTACTGGGCTCCACAGACAAATTTAACGCACGTTATATGAAGTTATTTCAACGTAATTCACTTCGTTGTTCGCATCGGCACACGTTAGGCTCCTTGGTTGGCAATGTCATTTGATTGCAGAAATTTTTTTTTGCAGTAAAGTTACAGCGTCTCCGTGATCCTACGAGTAAGCTGTACACTAATGTGAATTTGTATGTTGTTGTAAAATTAAGTACCTACGTATCACGGAAGTCCTTTCTCAGCAGAAGCACACTCGTAGTGCAGTTTGGCAGAAATAGATTATTCTACCTAGTACCTACTTCTGCAGCAATTTTAGTACCTTTATAACCGACATCAAAAAGGAGGAGGTTCTAAGTTCGACTGTTACATACAGTTTTTTAATGTATGTTCACCGATTTCTCCCCCATTTGAAATTTCCCATCATCATCAGCCTGTAGCAGTCCACCCACTGCTGGA
Source organism: Selenia dentaria (assembly GCA_917880725.1). Taxonomy (NCBI): domain Eukaryota; kingdom Metazoa; phylum Arthropoda; class Insecta; order Lepidoptera; family Geometridae; genus Selenia; species Selenia dentaria. Next base: position 8,994,530 of record OU862895.1, on the reverse strand, counting down.
CATAGGCCTCTACAATTGCACGCCACTTAGGTCTTTGAGATTTCCCACCCCCCGATTTTGAGTGCAAGAACATATGAGTGTTTCGACTAACGTCAATAAGGACATATTGATGATATCCTTATTGACGACAATCAATGAATGACAATCAATCCCGTAAGTTGCAAGGGTCACTAAAAAGGATTAACAATTTATGACAGAAATGCGATAACTATGAAGGCTAAACATTTTTACCAAAAAATGGAACCGATTCGCACAATATTGTGATGACAGGTACTTTTGAACTATCATGGTAACGACATCTACAAGTTATTGCACATTTTTTAGTGTTGAACACGGTTCCATATTTTGGTAAAAATCTTTAGATTCATAGTTATCGCATTTCTGTCAGACATTCAGATAGAAGGTAGGTGGTAACCCCGTTACAAATTACAATATAGAGCCACTCCTACCTCTGTTCAGGTTCATTTCCGGGAACAAATAGTCTTGCCTCCTACATTAGTTTCACGGCGCTCTATCTAGTGTCTATTACGAGATGAGTGTTGTTTGAACGGAGGACGAGTAATAGTGCTAGAATGACAGCTTTAATATACGTTTATATTCATATATCGCAACAGAGCTTGACTTGACGATCTTGACCAATCAACAAGTTAAGCAACGCTGTGCTCGGGAGTTAGATGGGTGACCGCTAGTGGCATTATTCAACTAAGTGCTTCCATGTTTCGGTTAAAATAAAAGTCGAAAGCCTTCGGGCGGCCTGCAAACTTCGACATGGGTTGGCCACTAGCATATCCACCAAGCCACGTTGAGGCCCACTTGGTGGATTATGGCCCATTTCCTCTGTATGAAAGGAAGGTTCGAGGAGTGATATTATTCAGAAAATGCTGAAGGTATTGCCACTTCTAATAGCAATGTTTAATCTTTGCGCAAGAGTAAACTGTTAAAATTTCAACCAAAAGTTACCAATATCTATCTATCCAAAATAATACAATTTCGCATATATTCTATCAGTTAGCACGCTAAGCAAGCAAAACTTGCAACATTTCTGCAAGTTACATGTAAATGTATAACCATGGTTGGTTATAATTTTACAAATAATTAGGTAAATTAATAATCCCTTCAGATGACGAGAATCTCTTACATTCCCACAGAATCTCATCTCAGTTCCAATCCCACGACTCTGCCGTCAAAATCAAATAGCCCAGGGTCAGAGTCCAAGTTTCAAGTTTGACCAGAGCGCAGACAACGGATGCTGCAATATCTAACTTATTTATATGCACACACCTTTCCACTTCACAAACTTATAAAAGTCACCTTCTAAAAATACTTACCAAACCACTGTCAACCCTATTTAAAACCCTTAAGATTCATAGTGAAGGGAGCCAATAGAAAAGGCCGATTGGTCACTTACTCAGCACCCTTAATTTGTCTGAACATAACCGGTTCGATATACAATAGTAAGGCCTATTAACATAACTCCTTGATCGGACACTCATTAATATTTATGGAAAAAAGGAAACGGTCAAATTTTTGATTCTTATTTCAGTATTTATTGTGATTCTGTGATGATGACACTGTCAGTGCTAGTGTTAGTTTCCTACAAGATGTATTAGTACTCGTACTATACCTACGATAAGTACCGTTTAGATATTTTCCTACGTAATGTAAGTAACTATGATTTCTTATATTTTTTCAAATATACAGCCGAACGGCCAGTGCTAAAGATAGGACTGTAATGGGATAATATCGATGGAACATTCAATTCGCCTATTCGATTCAATCTTTTCCTTTAATTAATTACTGTATGCATTAATTTTTTCCGTGATATATATATATACTAATAAAGGTTATTACTTTGTGCAAAGGATTGGCTACACAGAGACGCTACCTGTAGGGATATTGTGTTTCTCAGTTGCTAACAAATGTTAATTGAAATCGATAAAAATGGCGGCTTTATCTGACTTTTGTCAGCTCCGGTCATACTAACAATTTCGCTTACTGGAGTTGTTACAAGTACAATTTGAAAAATTTGTAACCGACTTCCATTCTATTCAGTTATTGGAGTGTATCTCAAAAACTTGATTTTGAAACGGAATTTGATGAAACTTAAATGGGACTACACTGGAAGGACCAGCTTTCAAACACAAAAAGAATTTTGAGAATCGGTTCTCCCTATCGAAAGTTATGAGGTAACAAACATAAATATATATATATATATATATACAGTTGAATTGAGTACCTCCTCCTTTTTGGAAGTCGGTAGAAAAGTGTCATAGAGCCACTATTAATCAAGATTTTAATCAACATTTGTTAGCAACTGAAATACATAATAGGCTTTGTTGCTTTGCATCCATCCGAAAATGCACCATATAAGCTATTGAACGAGGACACATTATGAGCTTTGAAGCATTACGCATCAAATACATATAAAATCCAATGTTTTATATTCATAGCTTACATATACGGCCTTACTTATAAACGTTGCTTAAATTGAAATAACGTCACTTAGTACGGCGCAGAACAATTTCCCTTTGCGAAGTACTAAATAACGTCATTTAAAGTTAAGCAGCGTTTACAAGTATAAGACCATTAGTAAGTAACTAAACTAAATCTTAAACTATGAACGATCCAGTGTAAGATATCATTGTACTATTTTTATTTGTAACTAAACCAAAAACCAAATTATACAAGGGGTATAATCAGCAACTAATTAAGATTTTTGTTTAACACTAATCGAATCAGCTATTCAATCAAACTCGATGATACCAACACTAGAACTATCAATAAATCGATATGCCGTCGGGCGGGTTCATCACTAATTTACAATTTTATGGGCCGTGGGATTCAGGGGTGGGGGACTCCATTAGTGGAGCTTGCCCCCCGCGCCATGGTTAACCCTGGAGCCAGAAAGATGGTCCGCAAAGAAACGTGTTTTATGATTTTGCTTTAAATGTGTGTTTTGCAATAATTTTTTTCATTTGTTCGTTATTGCGCTCGGCATGTCATTGCGCTGAAGGTACGTTTTGATATAGATAATTCATTACTTTGGGGATAAGTAACTAGGTAACATCCGTAGGCGCGTACCCTTTAGTGAATTGTGGTGAAATCGTTGACACACGTTTTACACGTTGTTACAAAGTGGTGCCGGTCAAAATTATATACTAAGTAGATATACTTTGAATATATTTTGATTGATATCGTCCTATATTAATATATATTCTATCGTAATGCCACCAAAACTCGATAATATATTATATATCTATTAAAATGAAATCGTTTATTCTGTTTAGGCCTACGGGGGCACTTACAAATTGTCATATTACATTTATTATTTCTTAAATCGACAACCGGATCGGAACGCGACTACGACTGAAAGATCCGGCAAGTAACTCAGCGGACTTGTCTTTTTACAGTTTTTGTATCGTCAACTTCTGCATATAACAAAATTAAATGTTCGTTTATTTTTAGCTCCAGCGTGCGCCTTACAATAGAGATATAAGTAAAACAAAGTCGTGTAAGTCAACCATTTATAATTCAAGAAAGGCTGGACGAATTTCTATGAGTTTTTAGTTTTTCGATTTGTCATATCTCGGGGAAGGATATAAGATACTTTTCATCATCATCGTCGTCCATCACCACGCTGGTAAAACCACGGGGCGCAGCTAGTTAATACATGAGATCTACCTATTGTAATTAATTGTCAAATTGTAATTTCAATTATCAATTTATGCAGCGTGATTGATATAAATTCAAATAGTTCATGTGTACCTAGACAGTGTGGTTTTGAAATAAATTTTGTTCATTAATATTTTATCAATTTTTTTTTAAATATTGAATCTCTATACATATTGTCGTATTTCAAAAACTGTACACATATCGGCACTATCCGTCATACTATTTAATTTTTACAGCCTATGCGTGTAATTTTAAAAGCAAATAAACGGAAACTGGTAAAATAGAAGTTATGTTCGTTCTCTAAATCGTATCTACAAAATTACTAAGTGTCAATTATAATTCAAGGTTTAATTAACTATTTTAATTGAATTGAATAGAACTCTTAGAACTCATATTCATAAATGTATAGATAAATTAATTCTAGTAATGAGCAAATGTGTGGCTTCCAATAGGAAAATAGTATATACGCTTATCACGTGGTTAGACAAATAAAATTACCCATAGTAAAAATATTTCATACAAACATTATGAGTCTTACATACTGCGCTTCACATGAAAATATATTGCAGCGATGTGACTTAAAACACATACCTTATTTATATGCAAGAACTCAAATACCTACATATGGTACAGATTCATCTGCAAACGGTACTATTTCACGCCTACCGACAAGAAACGCGCGTGCAAAGGAGAAAGGAGAAAACTGAGACGGACAGGGGGGAGATCTTTAAGATACGTCACCATGGCAACCCTCGGCCCACGCACACACGTAAAGTTATCGCTAGTTTAATGATAGTTATGTAGAGATGTGCCGCGCTAATTATTAATTATATCGAGAGAACTTATCGCGTCATTATTTAACGATGATGTTGATGACACGTTATATTATTTGTGTATAAATTATTATTGATATTACGCTGTAATCATATAAATTCAATAGTTTTGAATTTAAAGATATGTCAAAAAATTTTTTATGAGAGCTAATTAACGAAACTAAATAAATATGAGATTGAACCATTAGGTGTGTGTACAATAAGTACTATTAAAAATAAATAGTTTGGTATGATATTGCTCATTTTTGTAAGTATTTTTTTTTGTTTCGCTGGAAATCCAATATGGTGGACCATGATTACTATGTTATTTGCTGTACAGTTCATGTATTTCTGTCTATTTACCTTTAGTCCAATGCACTTGGAAATTATTTGTATGTACACTCTGACAATAATTCCTCTGTCGCTGAAGCTTTGTAGTGTTAATAAATTACGATAAAACTACTTAACAAAAAAAATTACCTTAAATGTGGGTGTATGTGCAAACATGAAAATCGCTTCCAGCTCCTGGTGGAAAATTCTATATTATATCTTTACATGTATAGATTTTCATAATTATCAAAAAAAATACATGCCTATCACGCCACAATCGTAACGCATTCAAAAAAGAAAAAAAAATGGTATTTGTTAATCGTAATCTATCTAGTCGTTTATCGTAATATATCTCACATTTCCACACCAGGATTGCTTTGTTGCAAAATTTAAGGACACACAAAAAAATCACGAACATCCAATACTATACCCACCATTGCTGTTCATCACTAATATATTTTTCCTGACCGTGATTGAACTTGGGATGTTTTGATTTGAAGACAATTTTGCTACTAGTTGCGCCAATGGAGCTTCGACAAGTGCAATTTGAAAAATTTTATACCAACTTCCATTCTATTACTGTGGTAAAAATCAGTTATTTGAGTGTAACTCAAAAACTACTAAACCGAATTTGATAACATTTACAAAGGACTACACGGTATACACCAGCTTTCAATCAAAAAATAATTTTGAGAATCGGTGCACCCAGTCGAAAGTTATGAGGTAACAAACATAAAACTAAATAAAAAAAGCAGTCGAATTGAGTACCTCCTCCTTTTTGGAAGTCGGTAGATAACATTTTGATTAAATTTGCTATATTCTCAACATATGGCAAATATTATATAGACACCCACATTTCGCCAGTTATGTATTTGGTCTCATTTAATAGGGTGCCAGCCTATTTCCATCAATCGATGTTTATGAAATATAGGAGATGAAACACCCAAATCTTAAGTGGAATTTAAAAGTAATCGAATTAAAAATATATCGAGTTTGTTCCGAATTAGAGTAACTCAACTATCCTTATTTTCCCATCCCTTTTAACCCAGACTACAGCACTAACAACACTAGTATTAGGAGAATTCGACCCGACCCCCGAAGTTTTAGTTATTAAGCAAATGCTTTGTAAACAGTTTGGGTGGCCACCTTCAGTTAGGTACCCTCTATAAATAGGTAGGGCCATGTTAAGCTTCAATTAGGTAAATGTTGGATTTAGTTAGATAGGTATAAAGTTACTATAAACACAATATTAAGTGTTGGTTTGACTTGATAAATGTTTCAGGCTGATCCGGTTTGTTTTGTTTTCGCAAAATAATATATTAAGATTTTTTTATTAATTGAATTTTTCACCTTATAACTTTAGCATTTAATGCCTTTAAACGAGCAATTCTTGTATATGTATATTTATATATATATAGTATATATTCTGACGAATCTCGGAAACGGCTCCAACGGTTTTTATGAAATTTAATATGCAAGGCGTTTCGGAGGCGAGAAATATATCTAGCTAGGTTTCCTTTTTAAGAAACCTCGTTTTACCCGTATTTTCATGCAATGAAAACTGTTTAAAAACTGTTTTCCTGACACAGCAACGCTAAAGCTATTTCACGATAGATGGCGTTGTTAGGCAACACTAAGCCAATGAGTGTTTGGTTTGAGATTAGACCAAGAAAATCAAGGGTTTACTTATGAGCAAAGAACTTTCGTTCACAACTCATACCCCCGCTCTAAGGCGTCCTGTGTCACAGGAGACTCACATTAACAACATACAAACATACGCTCAGGTCAAGGATCAAATCTAGCGCTTCAAATGTATGGAACACTTTTGAACGTGCCATTTGAAGCACAGAAGCGCTCCGTTGAAGATATCTCTGGCGGTTATCATTACAATACAAACCTCAAGAAGGTTTCAAGCCTGGTTGATCAATTTAGAATGATATGGTATGCATTGGTTTTCTCAACCAATCTCGTTATCGCTTATAGGTTGGACTCACTGCTACCACTTGAAATTTCTTAGAATTAGTTACATTTTTGAATGAAATAATCTATTCCATAATAATATTATCGAGAGGAAAGAATTGTTTGTTTATTTGAATTAAATAGACTCCGAAACTACTGAACCGATTAGAACAATTCTTTAACACCATTAGAATCTTACATTATCCTTGTTGAACATATGTTTTTTTTTATTTTTATTCATCATCATCATCGCGCGGGAGTGCAGTTAGTCATCAATAAACTACACTATCTGGTTATCCATTTTGGATTTAGACACAATATAGATCAAAGTAAGTAGTGTGCCTTAGTAAGTCCGGATAATAAGAAACGTAGTCATAACATTTTTCTTCAACCCTAGTTGTTTCATAGCATATTGCCGCTGAAATGATTAATTTCATTAAAAAAAATTATAACTTATCAACTTCTACATTTTAATCTATTACGAATCATTTGACGTAATAGTTTACGTCAAATGATTCGTAATAGAACTCAACTTGGCTTATGGAGAATCCCAATAATCTAACTATCCACAGTTTACCTTACTACCGATAGAAATTTGACGTAACGTCCATACAAATAGTGTCAAATATCTATCTCTAGTAGGGTAAACCGACGATAGATAGATTATTGGGACCTGCCGTTAGTAGCCAAGTTGATTTGATAATGATAGGAAGAGGTCGTGTACAACTAAAAATACTCTTTAAATGTAAGTATATAACTAGGAGTTTAGTTTCTGAATCCTTTTAAGTATTAATGTGTTTTAAACCATACATATGAACTTTTAAAATGTCAACAATATAGTTATCATATAAAACAAAACAAATTAAATACAACTGAAAATTTTCACGTAAACACCTCGAATTCTAACATCAGAGTAATTCAACCCAAGACCTCTATGTTAGACCCTTTCCGACCGTCCTTAAGTTCTTATCGACCCGCACATTAGGGGCTTAAGGCTGCGTCCTTAATACGTCCCCCCTTCTCCCCCTCCCCCTTACCCCAAGACATATTTCATCGAGAACTCCTCCTTAACTACCGCCCGGGGCTGGCAACTTTAAGCCATATTTCACACGTAAATAATATACAATGAAACGTGAGTACGCTTGTTTCTCTCGTATTCTAGGTTTTGTGTTCGGGCCGTATGCTCATTTATGAATTAAGGACAATACAAAACCTTTTTAAAGTCTCATGCGTACCTAAGCTCTGAATTCTGTACCTACCAACCAATCAAAATCATTTGTTATTTGAAGATAAAGACGTTTGGAAAACTTTAAAAATGCCAATCGAAACGCTCGAAAATAACCATCCCTTATTATAGTAACTTAGTTTTTGTAGTTTAATGTACAATATTGTATGGTACAGCAACTCTAATGGCCTGGCGACATCAACATTCAATGTCAATGCTTTGCCATAAACAACGCGCTAATTATTCCCATAATTATCAAGATCAGTCGTAGCTACACCTGCGGATCATCGCGATAATCAACGGCGTTTCTCGTTGATGTGCCCGGGTCATAATAACTATAAACTGGATAATCTTTTAAGTGGGTTTTTTGCACGGATTCCTTACAAAAGCCTAGTATTTAGTTTTGTTTTTAAAGTTATATGTCATATGTGGAATATTAATTTATTCAGTAAAAAATACTCAAATCATAAAAGCCAACCTCCAAATAAGATACTGCCGTAGCACGAACAATTTGCGAAAAAGTATTCGTAGGTATGGTAGACGTCAACGCGTCACGCGTCAGCGTATAAAACTAGGTACAAACTCTGAGATATCTGTCACAGTTCCTCTACCTAGATAAATGATAGTTTGTGCTGTTTCACAAGAACGACTGTGGCGTTACACATACGCAGTAATTGGTGGTTAAAAGCCCACAGAAGTTTAAAACACATTTTTTTATTAACAAATGTACTTAAAAAAATATTACATATAAAAACTCTTTAAATTACAGCATAGCATGAAAATGCCTCCAGGCATTGTTTAATTACATTACAAGATCATAACTGTAAGAAAATTTGTGACTATCGGCCATTTCGATGATATTTAGTCAATCAATGATATTTTAGCGGTTGATGCTACTAAAGCTTTCCATGACGATTGATCAACGTTTAAGAGCCGTAAACGAAGAAGAAGAAAAGGAGCGATTGACTTGGACATATTACATAAAATACATAATATTTTTACACGTAACGCGAAACATGAAGAAATATACCAATTCAACGATCCCGCCGCGTATTTGAGACTGTGTACATAAAATCTTAGAAAATTACGAGAAATAAGTACAACATTAAGTATAATTAATGCACCCACAGCTTTACTAGAACATGACTTAGACAGGACAGTGACTTAATAAAAAATTATGTATGTCACTTGGAGTTGACTTGACTTCTTATAGAAAAATCTCACTTGACGCAACTATAAATATTAACTACCTAATTAAGTTGAGGAATGGCCAATGTACAAACATACGAGTCCATATATTTAAAAAAAACATTAATATGTGACGAGACTGCCAACTAAATGGCAAGGCGTCACACATGCCCGTGATGGTCCTTAACCATACTATAAGTTTTCTTATAAGCCAGGCTTGTCACCCTAAAACATAGAATTTAGTGACAGTTGCAAATCTATAAGAAGAATATTGTTCATTATCTTTCGTAGGTCTTCGACCAAACCAATATTATTTTCCTAACAGTAAGCCATTACGTAATATAATATCCTAAATTCTGGCAACCCATCTACATACATAATATACTGATGGTATCCAAAGATACATACGTACAAAACTTGCGACCGCGTAGTATCGCCGAAGCCATGCAAGTTTTAATGAAAACGGCTCCTCTACAAACACGCCGCCATTATACGTGTACTATGATATAAGGACCGATTAACCTGAAACACTTCCTAAAATAGTTGTACTATCGATTGCTATTTACACTATTACTAATTATATTTTAACTATAAATAGATAAATAGAGGGCAAGGGGGTCCCCCTGATGTACCAAGTTTCCATGTCAGTTACAGTGTCAAACAGATCTTTAAGCTGAAGCTAGTGAGTGAACGTTAATTTTACGCATGACACTATATTTCGCTCGTTAACCCGAAACATTCTTGCGTATTAACTTATTATAATAACGGTGCCGTTTTATCGCCAAGAACTAAATAAAACATAGTTACTTCTTGACGAGGGCTCAACGGATTTGGATCCAACTCTTTGTTCAGCTGCTCAGTTAATTCGGGTAGCTCCCGAGGATTCCTGATGAACCTAACTCCGTTCCAGTAACAAATAAGAAAACCAATATTAGTACAGCCAAGCAATAACTGTATACATTCATAGTGTAATCCTTTTTTAATATATGTTATATATATGTATGTAGGAGTGATTATCTGTGCGTGTAGATGGATGAATGGAATGAACGAACCACTGTGGAATGTCAGAACTGAGTGAGTGAGGGAGTGTACGTGAAGAACGAAAAGGGCCCATTAGAGTATCTTGTTCAGTAGCGCTCGACGGTGTAAGACGTGTTTCAAAAGGATTAATAAATTGCTACTCTGCTACCAAGTATTACGACTTTCAACCCTGCGATCCTACATGTAGAGATATATATATTATTGTATAGGTACCTATTTTACAGGTACCGGTAAAGCTCTACCGTTTTCAGTCCTTGATATGTACGTGATAGTTTGCTGGGAGAGGGTGGAATTACCGCAAGATTGCTGCCATTCTTTAGGCCTCGTCCCTTGACCCTCAGAGGGTAGGTAGAAGCCTTGCGTGAGAAAATTATATTATCACCGACGGTAGGTAATGGAGTGAAATTTCGATATGGCAGGGTTTGACCTTTGACGAGATATTTCTTGGGCAAAATTTGGAAGGGTTTACAAAATGGGTGCCTTTTTGAAACTGACAGTGTCTCTGTGGAAAGCCAATGATTGATGGATAGTGAAAGATGTATATATATATATATATATATATACGTATATAGAGATATAATCTTACACGTATAAATGCTTTCAGTTCAGCGATGTCGCGTGTTTATCGTACAATAATAATAAATTAGAATTATTGTGTGTACACGAAAGTTGAAAGTTATTTTTATTTGTTTAAACAAGTCTTGATCATATAAATATAAGTATAAATTATCCAAGAGTATTTTTTTAGGTGCACTTCTCGGTTTCGCTTGCGGTACCACAAATCATGAATGAATGGATGTTTATTACTCTCTTGCCCCAATTAGCCGAAATATTACGTATTGCAGTAGAACCTGCAACTTTATGGACTACATTGCTCCCAAAAAAAAATCTTCGGAATTGGCAGCGATTCTCAGATGCAGCTACGTGTTTAGTACTCCGATTACGTTTTAAAGTGTACTTCTTGAATGGACAAATTTTCAGAATGAGTTCTTTATACTTGTTTCGATGCTCATGTTCAGTTGTCTTAACATGTAGGTGACCCTTCTTCAAAGCAATTAGGTCAGTGTATCAGCCAAAAGAAAAATTAACAAGGCTATTCCTCGATTTTAAACTGTATTACTTGTAACCTAAGGTTGTAGAGGTGGTAAACGCGATATTAGGAAAGTCATCCGTGTGGTCTTTAAAAAGATTATTCCACATTTTTCACAACTAGGCCAAATCTATGACAACCCTAACAAAAATTCATTACTAACTCAGTTTTCGGGTTGAGTTTGTTTAGTTGCGGAAAGATTTAGAGATGTGAATACCCACATTTTTAGATGAAACAGTTCGCTCAAACGATTCATTAACAATTAAACAGTATATACACTCCACAGATCATCTGATCTATGCTACACTCGTATCTCAGTATTGATAGCAAGAAAACAAACTGAAAATGTATGCGAAAATAAGTATCCAACACAGCGTATAAAATCCGACATTTATCATTTATATATTAATTTTTTATTGACCTGGTGGTACTCGCGCTATCAAGAGGACTCTAACGACGTATTGCTTATTTGTTATAACAGTCAAGTAGTTAAGAACGGGTTATAGAAATGGACTGTATATCCATTGCGGGTCAAATACGTAACCTTTGCTTTCGGCTTCGTTGCAGGCGGATAAAAAATAGAAGACTACTCGACTGTCTATATATTATTATTCTGTACTGTTGATATATTTTTCAATATTTTTTTTAAAGAACTCTAAATTAAAAAATGAAGTTTTTTTTTTCAACTTTTAAAATTGGCGGTAGTTCATTATTCAGTGGCGGCCTATACGTCGTACGACGTCACTGAGGCAAAAATAAAACAGTGTTGTGATTCGTTTTGCTTGTTTGGAGGTTGCTTGCTTGAACATGCAGATGGCGGGAAAAAACCAACAATGACTATTATAATTTATTTTCTTTTGTGGTTTTTCTCAAATTTTGACGTGTTGTAGCGGTGGATTATTAACCGTCGATGTTCACAATGGTGCACGAGTGTCAGTAAAGTGTATAAAATAATACATTATATTTGTTTTTTTTCGTCAATCGTGTTAGCAAGTTTTAGTGATGCATCCACGTGACTTATACAAAACAGTAGTTAAATAACTGACTTATTTCTTAGAGCAGACTCTAACTACCTACATGAAAAAAGTTAATAAATCTGCAGTTACATAAAAAATTTAGCCTTGAGGCGCATAATTTGTTCTATGTGGGGTTGTCCACCTCAAAAGGACAAATCAACCCTTATCAGATCACTTTGTTGTCCGTCTGTCTGTCTGTCAAGATCCTTTTTCATTCATAAAATTAAAAAATCTAAAAGCCATATATGTATAACAACAGTGATAACAAGAAAAACGAATTTACTATTGAATATTATTATAAAATTAGATATTTAATTAATATAAAAAATTTACAACAAACTTATTATTTGCGGTTGCGGTTATAACCGTGTTTATGAATCGACAGTTTGTCCATTGACCTAGTATGTATTTTAGTTTTACAGCAATAATATTAGATGCTTTCTTCACTTGCTTGATTCTCAATCTGTTGACAAGGCACGACACTATCATACCACACGTTTGTTTTTGCCCTTATGGCATCATTTCCGCAGCTACTTCCGTTTTTGGTCACGTGACTTTTAGAAACTTTTGTACACACTTTGTTTATTCAAAATAAAGTTAATCCAATGCATATAATGTTTTTTTTTAATTCATTCAGTTATTTGCTCCAACTACTATTAATTTAACATTACATTGTAATTTATTTTTGACTGTGTCAACTACCCTATTCTAACTTTACACAAACTTTTGACAAATTACCAATTTGTCATGAATAGAGATGTATTTCCAACTGACAAAAAAACTGGTATAGAACTAAATAAGAAGAACTCATTCACGAACTAGATCTCACTAGCTTCCCTTCCCTTAAGTCCCTTCACGCGCCAGTGAAAGCTACAGAAGGGCCACGGAACACTCCAGAAAATTGGGTCATTTGTCGCCATCTAGCTATCGCCTCTCTTCATGGCAGATTGGTTTTTGTTTCATCTCATCCACGTGTTACCCTAGGGCATAAGATTACTAGTCCTTTGATTTGGAATTGGAAATAGTTCTGATTGTCCACGTAAAAGAAATATTTGAAACTATAACTGTTAACCGCGACTTCGTTCGCGTGAAATAAGCCTATCACGATCGGCCCAGAAATATCTGTTGAAACGGTAATTATTCCGTTAAAACATAGGCTATTAAGCCTATCTGTTAATACTGGGTATAAGTTATATCTAATCCTAATTACATTTGGAACCGTGAAAAGTACATGCTTGATCATTCTCATCCACAATCACTCACTCGTAGTCTGCATATTATGAGAACTATAGTGCCTGCCCGCAACTTCATTCGTGTAGTAGGCTCGGTCTTCGGCCTCCCCATGGGTAACCTCACATCTTTTCGTGGTTTCTCATTCTAAGAAACTTTTTCTGACTATAATTAACACATAAAACAAGTACAATTTGAAAAATTTAATACTGACTTATATTCTATTATATACTGGACCGACTTTGATGAAATTTAAATGGGACCACACGGGAAGCAGCAACTTTCAAACAAAAAAGAATTTTGAGAATCGGTTCACCCAGTCGAAAGTTATGAGGTAACAAACATAAAAAAAATACAATCGAATTGTTTACCTCCTCCTTTTTTTGGAAGTCGGTAGAAATCTTAGCGAAATTGTTCTCTCCGTTAACACGTGATGCCATGACCAAGGGAAATAGAGATTCATTCATTCATTTATTTATATAGATAGGAATGTTAAACAGTGATTAAAATTCCTTGGTTTGTTTGTCTATGTGGCGTGGTAAAAAACATATTTATTTATAGTAGATACATTTACCAATATTTATGTTACAAAATAATTCTTGAAAATTAATACAACGTCAGTAATATGCACCTCAATGGATTCTGAGTTATATCTACTCGTTTAATATTAGTCTTGACTCCCCCCCTAAGTTTCTCGCCCCCTTCTTACTACCCTGGGGTTAACACCCACGTTCGAAAACTGCGCCTCTTTGCGGACGCCCGCCTTAATATTGGGGTGGCGGAGGGTGGTAAGGGTGTCCACCCTTCGATTATTAGTTCGCTCCGTCAATCTTTGCTTACACGCGCGAGTTATATTTTGCTGGGTTGAGAATATTGGTAACATCTGAGGACTTTTAGGCCCATTTGAATATATGGGTCACATGCATGATTTTCATTATAGTATTGTTATTATAATCAATCAATATAGTAATCTGGTGCCTAAAAATGATTTGACAAATAAATTTAAGTCCACTTTATTCTGAGTATCTCACATTGGGCACCACTGCAGTACCAAATAATAACGAATAATAGTAGCTAGCAAGTAAGTAGTAGTAAAGTGCAATGCCACCCGCAGGGCTAAATATGTACTTATCTTTGTTTCAATGAAATGTTGTTGAATTCTAAAAAAAGGCGTATGTCACTTTTGTCCGATCCAACAACTGACTTTAACATTTTTTCTTACTGTAGTTGTCAAAACTGACATAGAACCGCCATTTATCAAGATTTAATTCAACAACATTTGTTGTTGAATTCTAAAAAAAGGCGTATGTCACTTTTGTCCGGTCCAACAACTGACTTTAACATTTTTTCTTACTATAGTTGTCAAAACTGACATAGAACCGCCATTTATCAAGATTTCATTGCCACATTTGATTGTAACTAAGATACGTAAATTGACGTAGAACTTTCAGAATCATAAAGATCTGCCGTGCGATTCTCTTATGATTCGTCGATGCGCTCGTCGACGAGCTCGCCGATGTCAAATACTTATGAGATTTCGCCCTTGTACATAAGGTTGATTTTCCAACGTTCTTGTCAACAAAGATACAACGATCTTTGCTCAGCCGTGCGATTCTGAAATGATTCGTCGACGAGCTCACCGATGTCAAATACTTTGAGATATCATCCTTGCAAATAAGGTTATTTTTCCAATGTTACTTGACATCTCGTCATTTGTTTCACGGATGTTGTCAAAGATGCAACGGTGTTTGCTCTTAGAAAATCGCACGGCAGAATCGCACGGTTGAGTTGTATTCTTGTCAAATAACGACTTGCTAATTATGTCATTTCATCATCATCATCTCAGCCGTAGGACGTCCACTGCTGAACATCCCCTTAATTTTCCAAATTAAATTCCAATTCACAAGTTATGTCAATTAATAGTATAAAAAGCTGCCTGTGGCAACATCATGTTATATCTACAGGCGTTGATTTTACCATTAGGTGAACAGTTTGCCCGTCTTGTTAACTTAATCTATTTATAACTATACCTAGCTATATGTCCCCGCCACCACCTATCAGCCCGTAGGACGGTCGTGCATCACGTTGCCGGATTATAGCAACGCTTCGCGATTTCACCCGCGTGGTGACTATGATGATTATGATGGTGAAAAATATGATACGTGTTATTCCAGCTCCTCATCTATCTACATTCACAATTTAACCAAAATCCGTTTAGCCGTTCTGCCGTGATCGAGTAACAAAACCTCCATCCTCCATCCATCCATCCAAACGTTCGCATTTATATTACTAGGTCGATTTGATATATGATACAAGTTTTGGTCGTAGTAGGTTTAAGGGAAATAAAGTTTAGAAATAATGCCCTTAAAATATTGAAAAACTTTCTTCTAACGGACAACATAACGTTTGCCGGCTCAGCGACTATAAAATGAAACAATCCAGAACAATCGTATTCTCTGTCCAATTGTATTTTTCAATAACTAATAAAATCTCCTTCGTTTAATTATTAATAGTTATTCTGACTCGAATCGTAATTACAACATTATCTTCTTATTTTGTTTATCTCTTGATTTTCGTATTTATTTCTGTTATTTCTCTCGGTACCTTGTTTCTGGACCCCACAAATCACAATGAGCTTGTAATATGGCGGCTCCTATAAAATAAAACTTCTTAACACCCATGACAAAACACTAGTCAATATACTGTCAAATAAATGTATTAGGTTGTGAAGTATAGAAAGTCATGTGGTTCTTTTTTAGTTAACATTAAAAAACATATCATTTCCCACATAATTTCTTAATTTTATCAAACAATCACTGTTTTTCTTGATTAAATATTAAAAATAATGTAACTTAACTCGTTAACCTCAAAACGTTTTTAATTTAATTTATTGATAATAGGAAAATATGACGTAAGGAGGACCCAAACATAAAATTGGTTTGGGAAACAAATTATATGTTGTTGAGCCAGCTTTGACCGTTTTTTTCATGTCTTGGAATACAAAATACAAGTTATATACCTATACAGTTACATATTCTTAGTTCTCCTAGTTCCTTGTACACAACTCAAGCAACAGGGCATTATACCGCGTCGTGGTTGCCGCACCAACTAATACTCTCCAACTTCCGCAAGGCGTAGTTCATAACGCTGAAGTGGCTTTTGAATTGTTGATCACCTAAGTTTTGCCGCATCCTAGGTACTACGCAAAGCAATATACTACTAAATTGATAGAAAACTCTTTATTTGTACCTTGCTTACCTTAAAATTAACATATTTTATATTACATATATATGACTTTGTGGTACCATGCTCAGTATATAGGTATCATAAAAACTATACACTTGACTATTGACTTTTAATAAATAAATCTTTGCTTAGTTACAACGATTTGGAATCGCGGTACCCTGTTTTCATAATAAAATATTCACTTTGTTACATGGTAATTATGGTTATTGATTATGGGTTCTTTTCCATAATAAATAATTAAAATCTCAGAAATGTTTAAGATGCAATATTTGTAGGTGCTTTAACGAAACATATTTTTTTATGATATGTTCACACAAGGTTTTCATGTACCAAACTAAGCAGAGCCTGTACTATGGTAACCTCATGACTGATAAACATACTTATAAACATATACACACCCAGACACAGGTCATAAAAAGTTCATGCACACAAATGTTTGACCTGTCTAGGAATCGAACCCGAGACTAGCGACGGTAACCAGCCAGTCGTAAGTGTTAATATTTCCTCGTATGTTAGTATCATACGTGTGGTATGAACAATAGAACATATCACAGACAAGAGTCACTTAAATCTATGTGCTAGCTTGAAGTGTAAATAAATAAACTGTGCTGAGTCTACAATTACAGAAGAAATGTTTCTTAAGTAGTTTTAAGGATTTCATGTGAGCTTTAAACATAGAATAAATAATAATAGATACTACTTAAATAAGATGCAAACTGAATGCCCTATAAAGGCGATTTTGCCTCACTGCGACAGTGTCGTAGTTCCTTACAAAAGTTGTATATCTCAAAATAAAATGCTATTAGTAAGCCTGCCTACCGAGCTAAAGTAAATTAAAATATGCAAAAGTCTGCATACTGAAGTACCATTTGACACATCTACACCTGAGCTATTTATAATAAGCACATCATTTGCATGTGCGAATACTTAATTCCTATTATTGAGTATGATTAAATAAAAACAATGATTAAATTATGAAGTTTACATGGAACCATCATATAACCATAACATGTCCAATCAAGGGTGTGGTTTATAGAGCCCCAGCTGCATCCACGAAGCTGTTACCAATATCGAGCTGTTACATAAAAGCTGTGATAATAATCACCATGACATATTATATGCTTGGATTATGTGAACTACAAAAAGAGGCGAAAATTATCGCGAATTTCATAACAAATTATAAATTCATAAAAAAATATAGGGACATCCCTAATTATACTTTAGGACCGAGTCACACCTCACGAGAAAGACAAGAGTGACTCTCAGACGAAGAACTTCAAATAAGTTTAAAACTAGTTGGAGGCAGTTTCCGGTAAAAAATAGCCCGTAAATAGAGTGCTAGCCGATCTGAAAGTATACTCACAAAAAGAGGTAAAATGATTTTATAGAAGACTTTCTTATAATTTCCTATTTCCATCGTTTCAATTAAAGCCCTGCGCCAGAAATTTTCTATAGGTAAGCAAACCAAACTTTTGTTTCCAAATTAGCAGCGGTTCCGTGCAAAGTTCGAGAACACAAAAGGCCTCAATTTAAAGTTTTCAAAGAGGGCACCTCATCACAACTAAGGAGGACAACAAAGAGAGGCCGAGTGCGAAATTTAAATCCCACCCGTAACTGTGGAATAGACCGGACCTTAGGAGCAAACAAATCGCCCCCTTCTCCTCCCGCGGTTCTCCAGGACAGGGAGAAAGGCTGCCTTATACGACCACATCTTACAGGCCCCAATTCCTACTTCCTTTCCATTACACAGGCAGAGCTGACTAAACATAATCGCCGAACTTCCTTACGAGTCTACCCTTCCGGCGAATTGCCGATGCCGACAACAAGTGAAACGAAACTTTAGCACTAAACAAACAAAGCTGAGTCTACTTCACCGCGCTGTCGATTCCACTATCAATACTCACCAATCAAATCTCTACTTTAACGTGTTACTTGTAAGTCTGTTTTTGTGTAATGGCGTACAGTTTTCCAATTTTCCTCGAACGAGCGCTGAAGCACCCAAGTTAAGAACATGTACGAACAAGTTGTGCTGTTACCAGCGAACGTTTGAATAGTTTTCGCTGTCGAAACTTGTCCGGCGGGTTGTTTCGGGTGTATTTTCTTATACAAAAGACGGGGTAGGGGGAGGGTCATGATAAATAGCATAGTATTAATACTCGGGTCGGCGTGTGTATAGTTTTATGATCTTAGTTGGGTAGTAATATAAATCTGCTTTTCCGGGCCGCTACTCTTGTACATGGTTGTTTTAGTTTAGTGTCCACTAGAATATCTAAGTAGTAAAATGGTAATGTTTGAAGCAAACGACTCTGATGCCGTTTTAGGATGATGGCGGGTGAATCATTAATGTACACTTTAAGTGAGTGTGTTTGGGTCGGATTAGCTCTCATTATCACCTTTGTACATTACTTTCTTATCTATCGGAACAGTCTTTTTGAAATATTTATCAAATAGAGACATTAACTGCGAACTCTAAAGAATACAGCTATGTCTATTTGAAGACTCCTGAAGCTCAGTTAATAGTAACTCTGTTTTCGCAGGGAGCAGGTTCAGTGCCTCGCTGGAACAAATCAATGTGTGTTGAGCACAAATATTTGTTTTTGGGTCTTTGAAATTGGATGGTTTATTATTGTAACACAGGGTTACCAACTAAGGTAACAGACCCAGCTTAATATCGTTATTTTAATATTAAAATTTTATTTTACCTGGAGGTTCCGATCAAACAGCAACAACCCTGGTCACGAGTGGATTGAATATTAATGAATTAGCACCATGCACGAAGCCATGCAGTAGTTTTTTTTAATTTATTGCGGAAATTTTTAATTCCCTTACTGTTCAGAATTTGTATGTAAGACCAGAAAGAATGTTTATTTACATCGTATGTTAATAAACTGTTGAGTATTAAATACTCATACGAATACGTCCAGAACAATGCGTATACTTGATAACAGCCATGCGATTATCTAAGAGCAAACATAGTTGCATCTTTGACAACATCCGTGAAACAAATGAAGAGATGACAAGAAACGTTTGAAAAACAACCATATGTACAAGGGCGATATCTCATAAAGTATTTGACATCGGTGAGCTCGTCATGTATATGTATCGTAGAAACTAGCAGTGTCCCCCGATGCGGCGTGATATACTCGTACCTTATATAAATAACAGCCATAGAGCTCGCCGCGTCACGTCGCCAAGACTTTATTGCACAAGTGTAGGTATACATTTGTACACCTAGACTTGTGCAATTATATATACACGTCGTAAACAGACTAATGTAGTGCTTGTGAAGTACACAATCAAGGGGATTTCCATTGCGACATATTTATTTGGCAGAAGCGCTCGTTGCGGAGCTTGACTTGGCGATTTTAACCGATCAACAAGTTAAGCAACACTTGCTGCGGCCAGGACTTGGATGGGTGACCGCTAGAGGCATTATTCAACTGAGCGCTTCCGTGCTTCGAAGGGCACGTTAAGCCGTCGGTCCCGGTTGTTTGTCTTAAGATAACAGTCATTAGGCTATTTTGAAGGCCTTCGGGCCTCTGCTTTATGGGTTGGTCACTAACTTACCCACCAAGTCGCACTGGGCCCGCGTGGTGGATTATGGCCCAACCTCTCTCTCTGAGAAGAAGGCTTGAGTCCCAGCAGTGGGCTGATTATGATATTTATTTGCAGACTAGCAGCGTCCAAGGCTTCACATGTGGAGAAACTGACTATAAAAGGAAAACACTTATGCGTGGAACTCGATTTTGAACTAAAATTTAATGATACAGTTTTGTATGTTATAAGTACCATTTGTACTATGATAAACATTCAGAAAATAACTTTTATTTTGACATTAAAAACATACACTTCAATTTTTTTTATTTTGTATGCAGTATGTATGTGTGTATAGATTTCTAATGCAGCAAAATCCACTTGACTCGATCACAATCTATACCGTTGTTTTTATTTCTATATACGGCATGAGTTATCCGTGCAACTTGAGGTATGTTTTCATAGATTTTTCCCGCGTAATATAATTCACACTACTACGATGTGGAATCAGCTGCCACTTGAGGTGTTTCCGAACAAATACGACTTGGGAGCCTCCACGAAAAGAGCCTATTCCTTCCTCAAAGTCCAGCAACGCATCCTCGAGACCTCTGGTATTGTGGATGTCCGTGGGCGACGGTGATTACTTACCATCAGGTGAGCCGCTTGCTTGTTTGCCAACCTATCCCATAAAAAAAATCGTCTTTCGCTTTTTTAGCCTTTCTTCCTATTTCTTACCTTCTCTGTCACCTTTGTACCACTAGTGAAGTCACATATCTATGGTTAGATTTATGTAGTTACTGTAATCAGCATCATGAACTCTATGAAACTAGAACAGGTTACTCTTAGTACTACGATACTATACAATAAATACAAATGTGTGTGTACAGAATTTTAAGAGTAAAAGAAGGACAAACCAACTATGGTTTGTCCTTCTTTTAGACTTTTCTGTAACCCAGAAAAAGGCATAAGCTTCTTTTTATCCTAAAATAATGATCATAATGGATAGTCACTGAGCGCGGGGGCTAAGATGCGGTCCGGAATGATATTGTGCATATAATTTGAATATTATGTATATTAAACATAAAAAAAAACAATATCATTTCCAAATCATTCTTTTATATATAGTACGTATATGAAGAAAGTAGTTATCTACGCGTATATAATTTATGTATGCGTACGTTTTTACTAACCCGTTCAATTACAAGCCATAGGCGTATTTTTGGTGGGTTCCTTCAGAATCGTCTTAACTGGATATCACTGTTTGTTTTGAAGAAAGTTAGATTATTGCACCATATTGAATTACGTTTGCATTCCTCCAACTATATAACAATATTTTATGTCCAGGTGATTTTAAATCATGACCTTATTAGTTATAATATGATGATGTCCATAGTTAATATTTACTAGTCTCCATGTATATAGTATGTATAATATAAGTATAATATAATAATATAAGTTATGGGCACATTATGGTATCCATAATTATTGACACATTAGAGTACATAGACATTTGCCACGTGGCAGGATTAATGTACGTTGTTCTCTTTTATTTCTTGACTAGACGGCGTTAAATTTTTTTTCGTAAGTCACCGATATGCGAATTGTAATAGATGAACAAACGCGACTTACTAAAAGATAAGCTTTATCTAGAGATTGACTATTAGTCGGTACCAACAGAGTGCTAGGTATTCTGTCGCAAAGCAGTATTGTAACAAAGTGAGATTACCGAGCGAATGGGACTCAAAGACGAATGTGACCGGGTGACAAGCGGAGAGCAGTGCTACTCAAAATTTTTGATTAGTCCTTTGACACTAACACTTTTATGATCAGGCGAGGAGCTTACTAATAGACAGAGATGGACGTCTTTTCTTTTCAAAATTATATATTAGTAAACTGTTAAATAAAGTAATTAGCAGTAATATAAGCGAACTGTATTCTATCTTTCTAGGAAACACTGTAATGATTTTATATTATAAAGTGGCATTCTGCCGTGCGATTCTATAAGAGCAAACATCGTTGCATCTTAGACAATATCCGTGAAACAAATGACGAGATGTCAAGAAACGTTGGAAAAACAACCTTATTTACAAGGGCGATATCTCATAAAGTACTTGACATCGGTGAGCTCGTCGGCGAGTGCATCGACGAATCATTAGAGAATCGAACGGCTGTTTAATTCCGACTGGTTCATTCTAAAGTGTCACTAAGCAATTTTCTCACTTCCGTTCCGTAGAAAGACGAGCCTTAGCAAATTGCTACGCGTCGTAGCACTGTAGCTTCGTAGATTGCCGTGCCAAGATTTCAAATGCTAATCGTCTACATTCTGAATGAAGCCTTGCCCATTTAACTTCACATCCATGAAGTCTAGCAGGCGACTATAATTAAAATTTATACAGTTTAAAAGAACGTTATGCAAATTTACGGAATAGGTATTTATTAACAAGCTTTTCCACGAATGTTTATCATAGTAATGTAAGTGTTCTGTAATTAACATCACATCATATTGATCAAATAAAATACTAATATGTTATCAAAATTGCATACACTCAAAATAGGGTTCCGTAGTCATACAAGTAAATCGTAAGTTTTTTAGAATCAAAGTCCTTAGACAACATGTTTATTTCTTAAAAGTTTGATGTGTTTTTAAAAGTTAACGCGGGATGGAATACGCGATAATATGTTCCGTTAGATGACGTTATATTTTCTTTTAATTTAGAACTAGCTTCTGCAACTTCGCACGCTTGAAAAAGGTCTTCTCTAAAGTATGCACTAATTATTTGGATAATTAACTCCTTAACATGAGTTGTCAATGGATTAATCAAATTAAATAATTATTATTATTAATAAATTTAATAATTATATGTAATTTATTAAAACAATCTACTCAATAAATCGAGCTAAAAATATAATTTATATATAAAAGTAGATAGCTTATATATTCTAGAATTTTGAATCGAAAACGATTTTGAATCGTTTTTGGTTTATTTGGGTTTTCTTGTGTGTTTTTTAATTTGTATTCTTCCTAGTAGCAGTTTATGCGGGAGGGAGGGTGGTGCACACCCCTAAATAGGCCAAAATCATTGTTTTTTTTCAGCGGAAGTGTCACTAAATATTTTTTAATATCGTTTTTTGATAATGGATTTCCGCAAAGTAACGCCTGAATCAATAAATTATCTTATAAGCTATAGTACTATTATTAACATAGAAAATATAAACTGAAAGCAACGTGAAACCACTGCGTGATCCAAAGTGCTGTCGTGATGATCACGATCCTCAATCATGAGGGAACGACTGAAGAGATAAACTTAAACATGTCTTAAGTATAATCTGAACCTGTCTCGTATAAATCTAAAGGCTTATAAAATATATACTGTGAAGGCAGATGTGTAATACAAGTAGGTACTCAATTCACCACCTTATTATGTGTTTACCAGGTTTATCTTTATGACCTATCTTTTCAAAGAGCATGTCGCAAAACATACCTCATTATTTCAATCTGCTACAAAAATTCTTAACCATCCCGTTCAAAATCATGGTATTTTTGTGCAGTCCACTTTAACTTCAGATGTACAGTAAAGAAACAGGTGGTCCATTACATTGGTAAGATGTTTTTTCCCACGTTGAAAGTTAGAACACCCTTTTTTAACCCTTGACAACCCGTTACCGGTCTGAGTGACCCAGCGGTCCTGGCACTGACCCCGTGATCCGTACTATGGTACATTATGCCCACACCATCAGTCACAATGCCGCATAAACTGTAAAGTGAAATCATAACGTATACTAAAATATTTCTATAGTAGTTTGACAGGATTTTATTTCTTAATAACAAATATTATAATATATTAAAATTCAAATTCAAATATGTAATAGTTGAGCAAATTATAGACGTTCGAGTCTCTAGCCGCTTCTTTTTGGTAATGGCTCTATTGGTTTTGAAAGGTAACAGAATAGGCTTTAAAAGGTACATTGGTTCACATCTCTCATCGTGTAAGTGAAATACTTGGTCTAAGTAATTTTCATTTTAATTATAAGAAATATTAATAGCAACTAAACCTAACAAAAAATAATATATAATCATACATAATATTAATTCACGAAGTGAGACACAAAATAAAAACAGAGAACTCAATACTATAGTTAAAATTAACTCAATATCAAATTATGTGAGAAACCACTTTTTTGTATACAGTTATAATGCCTCGAATAGACGAGCCTATAGCCATTAACTCCCTTGGTGGGCTTTTACGACGTCCACGTGGGAGTTATACATCTATTCTTAAGCTGCTAACATTATGTTACAAAATTTAAAAATCTTTGATATACAACTAAATCCCACCGTTATCTCAACGAGTCTAACCAGTAGTGACCTCTGAGGTCAAACAAACCCCATCATCTCGCGCTTTCTCACGAGAAACGCAACTTCGTCAAAGGGTTGTTTCTTAAAACTGGATTGATTATACGTAATCTGGGAGATGAGATACATTTAGAATCAGTTAACAGTGAATCTCAGTTCTTGTATAAAATTATTTATTTAGGAAACCAACAGCGTTTACAGATAAAACTTAATATTATATGAAGTAAGTAACTACATTGTAAGGACAATAACAGATTACCCTAATTTTATATGAGAACAATGTGTCAGTTGTATAAGTACTTAAGAGGATTTGATAGCTAGTACTTTTCATGCTAAAAGAGAAAACTCTTTTCTACCTCTTAACATTGTCTGATTTCAGTGATTTTTTTTTCATGGAATCAGGTTAAACAGGTTAAACATTTGCGCGCATGAACAGTCAAATAGATAACCTGTGTTTATGTATAGTAGTAAATCAGTCATGAGTTAGGGTATTATGTATTTCAGTTGCTAACAAATTCTGAATATCAATTAATAACATTTTTGCTTACTGCTGTTGTCAAAACTGATATAGAACCGCCATTTTTTTCGATATCAATCAACATTTGTTAGTAACTGAGATACATAATCACCCTGCAGGCCATACTAGTACAGGCTCTACTGAATTTGGGACCTGAAGATCTTGTGAGGATGTTGTCCCATGTTATTATTACTGTTTCCAATTCACCAAATCCATAACTACTCGTTAATTACTGAAACTCAAAGTTAATTAGCGAAATGAAATTACTTCGTACGGAATAAAGTACCCCTTACATATAAGTATAATCAGACTGTACATAGAGCGGCCGATAAGACCGGGGGGTCGGGTGGTAGCGAAATGTGAGGGTGGTACACGTGAAGACAGCGCGGCGAAGACGTGCTGGTATCAGTATAGAGTTGTTCTAACGTAAATACAAAAAAAAATGTTGAATGAAAAGTTTATGTGTAAAAAAACTTATATTCTAAATGCGTGTGAGTACTAGGAGTACTAGCGCGGACACAGCCGGGTGCTCGAAAGCCCGGGAGCTCTGTATGAGGAAGTGCCCGGAAGGTTACGAAACCAGTTCAGATACTCGACTATGCCTACCGCGTAAATTAAACTATCAATATAATATTAAAAATGTGAAACATATGTCAACAATTATAAAAAATAGCGACATCGTGAAACTCAACTGGAAATTCTTTATCGCATGTTTCGCCTGTATATTAGGCCTAGTTGCGGCCCGCGTGGTGATGGATGATGATGATGACGACGATGAGTATTCTACTTAAATGTGTTACTTAACTGTGCTCCATTTTTCTACTTACCAAATTTCATTCAAATCTGTTCAGCTATTTTTGCGTTAATGTGTTACAAATACAAACATCAAATCTTCCTCATTCATAATATTGGTAGGTTTTTTCAGTAACTGTGTTTTCCATAGTAACTAGTAACTTTATTTTTATTGAATGACTAACAAATAAGTCTGAAAACAAGAGTGTTTAGATTCGGCAGGGGGTGATTAAGTCGCTTTACATAACTTTACGTGTCGCGTGTACACCATGTGTACGTACAAAAATGTGCTAAGCTATGTTGCACGTACACCTAATGTATACACATTTTTATACCTCTGGCTTGTAACTAATTTTATCAGATCAAATTCACTCATGTTAGTTGGTCAAACTATTCAAGCGTAGTATTTTTTAACTGAACTTTTAAGCGTAGTTCGGAAAGACACCGAAAGAAGTAGACACTGGACTGGTTACGGGGCAGTACAGTTCGTCACTCGTGAGGAAATGTATCAGTTCCAGGCAGAGGTTTCTACTAAACATCAGGTTGCAGTGATAGAATAAATGACGCCTCTTCAATGAAAAATGAAAAATCAAAGCATTAATCAAAAAGTACAATTTAGGAAAATGACAAGAGTAATTCATAGAGACATAATACAAATCAACATTGAAAGAGACCCCAAATTGTTATTGAGGAATAGTCAATTAGGGACAAAATACTATTTTATGCACATGGGTCAAAACACAGTAGAATAAGGGGAATACGTTTGTAGGTAGAGGATGCAAAAGACAAACAAACTAGACGTTGATGGTTCTTGACATTTTCATTTCATCTTCTGGATGGTATACATCTGTCATAAGTAAAAGAAGAATGGCTTGTCCGTAGAGTAACTTACTTTTTTGTTTCTTTGTTTCAGGTTTCCAGCCACAAGACACTCCAATGACTATGAAAAATGTTAATAAAATTAGACTTTTACTATATTGAAAAGTCAAAAATATAAAACCACCAAACACTAAATTTAGAGCTTTTAAAAATCTAAGTGATAATGATGCACAATATATTAAAATATTATAAGTAAACATCAACACTTTATTTATTTCATATATATTTTTAATATTCCTTTTTTCATGCTACATTTCATTGGGGACTTTTGATTGAAATGATAAATTCAAATTCAAATTCAAACAATTTATTTTGCAAAACATAGGTGACATTAAATGTAGAGTTATTTTTATAATAGTATATTAGATCGCCATGTTTTAGCCGCTTTGGCATGCAAAGTTTTGTTACAATAATATAATAGATTTACAAATATGACGAGATGTCAGTCCCATTGTAACCTAAACTTACAACTAGTTCTACATTAACTTATATGACTACTATAAAATAGTTACTAATGAACTTGTAAGTTTAGTAAGTAAGGCGAAATCATTAGTCCACAAATATTAATATTAAAATTATTTATAGTTTATTTATAGATGATCATATAAATAAAGAAATGTCTGTACATAGAGATCCAAGACGGAAGAACAAATAAAATAAATTTTACAATGTTAAAACAAAAAAAAACAAAAATGTAACATGAAATATTTTTTTCTCTTTTTAAAATCGGGTTCCGGTTGTATCAGCTCCATGTTCGTCCAGTGAGGTTCATTCGGGCAGAGTCCGAGCGACTTTCGTGAGGGTGAAAGCAGTTTGAAAGTCGGGTCGGTATTGATCGAGTGTCTTGCCCTCCCACCCCCTCACGTCGCCGCCTTCACCCCCGCAAGGAGCGCCCAATTTGAGAACGCGTCTTTTGAATGTAAGAACGTTATTATAAGGGGAATGTTTTGTTTCATTTAGATAAATATGTAAGATGAATCCTTTAGCGGCCTTACTTATAAACGCTGCCTTAATTTAAATAACTTCATTTATAATACAAGTACAATTTGAAAAATTTTATACCGACTTCCATTCTATTCAATTATTGGAGTGTATCTCAAAAACTACTAGACTTTATTCAATTAAATTTAAATGGACCCGCAGGGGAAGCACCAGCTTTCAAAGAATTTAGAGAATCGGTTCACCCAGTTGAAAGTTATGAAATAAAAACATAAAAAAGAATGTCGAATTGAGTACCTACTTCTTTTTTTGGAAGTCGGTAGAGAACAGTGTAGAACATTTTTGCTTTGCGCAGTACTAAATAACGTCGTTTAAAATTTAGAGGAAACCATTTCCTCTATGTTTAAAGTGAAGCAGCGCTTATAATTAAGGCCCTAGATCTCATTGTTATCTTCTTTAAGCTTTTTTCAGTATATCTGTGGTGATGTTATTTAACATCTTCTCTAATAGGTACATTTTATTGTAATTATTTGTACCAAATCAGGGGGAATTTAAAAGTATACAAGTGCAATTTGAAAAATGTAATACCGACTTCCATTCCATTACTTTGGAGAAAAATCAGTTCATGGAGTGTGACTCAAAAACTACTGGACCGAATTTGATGAAATTTAAATGGGATAACACGGGAAGCACTAGCTTTCAAACAAAAAAGAGTTTTGAGAATCGGTTCATCCTATCGAAAGTTATGAGGTAATAAACATTAAAAAAAAATACAGTCGAATTGAATACCTCCTCCTTTTTGGAAGTCGGTAGATAAATGCAAACATTTGTACAACGGAATGCAACAATACAACGGAACGGAACAACAAATGTTAATATTTGAATAAAGATTTACCATGTTTCCCACAAAACGAATGTAAGATCTAAAAACATTCGTGAGACGAATTTTGATTTGAGATATGTTTAGCGACATGTTTTTTGTGTGTACCAATAACAATCAACAAGATACTCAAAAGTTTTTCTAGTCGCAGCTATCACCAACACCCTTGTACCAAGATATTATAGCCAACGTGTGACCTAGGTACCATAATATAATAACAAGGTGTAAATCCTTAGCGGCAAAGACCTTTAATAATTCACACTTCATTAAAAGTTTCTTTAATAACGTAACTCTAACGGCCTTAGTTAAAGTTCTAACTTGCGCACATAATTCACCTTAAAATGAATATTTGGCAACCATACACCTAATGTATATGTACTATGCAAGGATACGGTCAAGGATGATGTTGAAATGGAAGATACTTTGAACCAGTCGAGGATTTCTAATTAGTCGTAATTTATATTTTTATCTGTTTCACGCGTTATAATGTAAGAAGTACACATCACTTTTAAAAAACCGGCCAAGTGCGAGTCGGACTCGCGCACGAAGAGTTCCATACCATTATCTATAATTATCGTCCGACTCGCATTTGGCCGGTTTTTTTATATTTATTGTTATAGCGGCAATAGAAATATATTATCTGTGAAAATTTCAACTGTGAAACAAAACAAAGTCCTAGCTAATGAAGTAATTTAAAAATAAAAATATTTATATAATGTCAAACTTAAATAATAATCCTTAATAAAATGTTTAATTAAATATTATTCACAAAATGTCAGCATTAAATTTACAATATTAGACCAACTATCATTAAATATGTCACAATCAGGAAACGTACTGAAGAACGCGTTAAGGTCGCACATGGCGCGGTGAATCGTACGACACCTGCCTAGGAAGAAAAACTTGTGCCTGTGATTAGGTTAATATTAATTAATATTATGATTGTTGAAGAAGAAAACTCGTACAAACGTTCCTATATCCATTATCAAGTGATAGTATATCACTACTGGCAACCCTATTACGTAGCTACGTGATACTTGAGGCAGCCCTTGAGATATTAGGGACGACATCGGGACGTGACCTTATTCTGGATTATTTCAGGGAAAATTTTAATATACTAAGCAATTGTTTTATGACATTCAAATGATTTCCACATTAATATATTTTCTTATTAACACAAATCCTAATATTTTCGATAAATAATATGTATTTAACAGTAACAGTTATCGAATTTAAAACGAGTTTTTTTGCAATTACATTGCTTAATGGCTTCCTACTCATTGCAATATTAATCTAAGTACCTAATTTATATTTGAAGAGTGAAGGTTCTCTCTGGCTCAATTACTCCTACTCTTATTATTAATTTTTATTTTTATTTTATTTTGTTAGGAAAACAAACAGCTTCTCAAGAAAAAATATTACCTAACGAGTCTAAATACATTTAAGTATAAACGCGAAGCTTGTATGTATGGATATTTGTTAATTAATTTTAATGAACTTTGGTATTTAGATATATAAGACGCTGGAATAAGATATAGGATACTTTTTCATCATCATCCATCACCACGCGGGTGAAACCATAGAGCACAGGTGGTCGATTTTCTGTAGATAGTTATAAAGAACAATACCTAATTAAAGCTATGGAACTTTCATCAATAAATAAATTAATATTCGCAAATATAATGTCTATATAGCTTTATAAATGATATTTAGCAAAGGGTTACAGTAATGTTGTATTTCCGTCGTAATTTATGTATAATAAATTACGACGAAAATAAAAGATTCCCAATACCCAGGACAGTCATTATTTTAAATAAGATTTCAAGATGAAATTACCAGTAAATAGGCAGAAAGGATTTCTTCAACCGAGTAACTTTATGCGGGCCGATGCAAATGTCGAAGGAAATACAATTGAAATAACTTTCATAATCGCGCGGGCAACAAAATGGCCGTACGTCCCACTCTTCGGCCAAAAACGCTAAGTTAGTCTCATTATTATTAAAATAAAAATTAGTGTTTTTAAGAAAATTAAATGAAATAATAGTTTCATTACAAGTTACTTTAATGCGTTTTCGTTCAACGCCTTAGCGGTTTCGTCACATAAATATTATAAATGGTTAAAAACAAGAAATTAAAGACTTAATTGTGTTTAATTTAGTTGAGTTTGAGTTAAGATCTTGTTTTATTGAAGATATTATAGATGTATATCTCAAATAAACTGTACGCATTAGTTAATTAATTTGTGATAAATTATCTAATACGGTATAACTAATCAACAAGAAAACACCGCCTAAACATTCAACAAATAAACATGTTAGGGGTCGAATACGTCGAAGCAGCGGTATCTGTGAGTGTCCGATGATGCGGAAACCTAAAAACACGACCTAGTTTTTGTTGGTTAATTATAGAATTATATGGTCACTCACGAGAATTTGTATACAAACAAACCGTTGCAAAACCAAGCTAACATAACAGCATTTTCAACCTGAAAAAACATGTTTCGCAAGAAAATTTGTTCTTTAACTATTGTGCTGTGATTTTTATATCAACAGGTTAAGCCAATATGCCAGAATACACCCGACAGCAACCGAATACTTTCTACCGTTCTCGTCTTACGCACTTCACTTGATTAATGCGTGTATGTGTGTACACACCGTTAATCACCCACTAGAGATTGTGGACTGTGTGTTTGATCCTTTAGCGACCTCAATGGCCATCGGCAACGAGATTGCTGAAAGCTAATCTAGAGTTTTTAATACTGTTTTTGACTTAAGTAAATTTTGTAAAAAGGTAAAACCATATATATATATATATATATATATATACCTATTGTTGTTGTATTCTTATCGGACTGCGTGCCTGTCTGCTTGCTTGCCAATCTTTTGCCTACAAATTAGTAATAAAATAAAACGAGGGTTTCTAAACTATAGTAAATAAGCCTCATGTATGTATGTGAAAGATTATATTTTATATATAATTCTATATTGATCACCAAACTTCAGTAAATCTTATATTCCCATATCAGGTGTGGCAATATTTCGAACACGTCAGTAGAATAAGAAAATCTGATCTAAACGATGGTTTGTTTCACCTACATATCTTCCTAATTTTTTTGTAGCTAGTCAGGGTAACTATAGTAGGTACACGATTATGAAACTCGCGACAATATAAGGGGTTTTTTAATATTAATCTGTAATAAGGCGAGCAAGTCGCTCGCCTGTTAAGCATTATGTTTGCCCATAACATTTCAATGCCATTCGAAATTTTAAACTATAAGTGCTCATAACCCTGCACGGCAATGCAGGGCTTTTTATTCCTGTTGACAAAAATCCCGTAAATAGCTACAGTAAATTGGACTATTGGAGGCATATAAGACCATCAAACATCAAAATACTGCGTGGCCACTACACTGCGCACGTCATCATGAGACATAGGTATACACACTACAGCTTCGAGCGCGGAATATATATCGCTGGAGTGGTACCCACTTTCAGAAGATTCGTAATACCTAGTATGTCACCTGATTTGCATCACCCTGAGGACAAGAGTTCTAGGACTGGCTGAACTACAAGCGAGTACGTGGTGAGTGGTATCCTTTAGCGGTGATAGGGTACCCACTTACGGATATGGGTAACTTGGCACCGAGGTGATTTTATTAGTCAAGTTAAAAAATGATTTATGATAGTTTTTATAGTATGCTGGCGGTCTCCGTGGTTACACCCGCGTGCTAATGGATCATAATAACGATGATGAAAATTATCATATAAGTTATCTACTTCCATTCGAAATTTCATGAAAAAATATCCATCTTTTTGAGCGTGAAGTAGTAACAAACATACCTCAAACTTTCGCTTTTGTAATACTAGTGTGATACTTATAAGTTATTTTGATTGTTTTGTCGATACCCATTGAAGTAATAGCACCAACACTTAGGGGGATCCCAATAATCTATCTATCCACGTTTTTCCTTACTACCGATAGAAATTTGACATAACGTCCATACTAAAAGTGTCAAATAGCTATCTCTAGTAAGGTAAACCGGCGATAGATAGATTATTGGGAATAATGAATACGATTGTATCCTTAATCCGTAAAAAAACAATTTAAAATATATCATATCCAATACAATCCAAAACAAAGATGCCTATTATTTAACTAAATAACTTTGTATATTTTCAACTGTAGTAGTCACGTGTAATTTCTCAAATTTAAATAACGAAACCAATACAAAGCTTACAAACATCTAGAACGATCCGAACCGCACTAAAATCCTTACCAAATGGAAACCATACAAAAACCTATTTACAGAACAACGGGCAACTTATCTACAAGAACAGTTCCGAATTTCGGTCCAAATTCCGTCCCTTTTTGCAATTTCACCGAATTCGGTAGATCGTCTCGGAGCGGTCGCTTGCCATAATTAATGGACCTCCTACAAAGTGGGCATTAAGAAGAGGGTACGGGGTGGTTGGGAGTCCACGCTTTAAGGCTGGGGGGTCGAGGGGTCCATACTTTAAGGCGGACAGTCCCGACTCAGCTCCCGAGCGAATTTCTTCTTACGCTCCTTAGGTAGCCAACCCCACAAACGTGTCCAGTTTGTGTAGACCTTCTAAATTTTACAGCTTCCATTTACCCTTGTGTTGGATAAGGATGTTTGGGAGTTCGTTTAGCGCTGGTGCAGTTATCTTCGACCATTCCTTGGTGGGTTGAGTAAGGGGTGTTTTGCTTGTGTGCGTGCTCCTCAACTTTAAGACTAGTGTGGCCAGATGTGTATAATCGTAACTTAATTATACTGCTATATTTTCTTTCAAAAGGGCAGTGTTATTATTTTAAACCACCTTAACATTTATGAAAAACTAGTTCCAGGGTTTTCCCTAATTGCGTGGTCAATGTAAAAACTTTTAATAAAAAATTACAAAAGTTTTAGAAAAATTAAGTATTACAATATACTTTTGTTACTTCATATAAAAACCATGTTTAAAAAAATGTACAGAACATACCGAATTACCAATAATACCAATAATACTACATAATAAATACTAATTATACTATATCAAATTGCAGTACGCGCAAATACAAATATTACATTTAACTCATATTAAAAATAAATAAAGCTCAATACTTCTTAAACTTGTCCTAATTTTCCGGGGGAAGCTCGTAATGTGGCAACACAGTTTAAACGGGTCGCAATCAGAATGTGAGCTTTTCATTGCGTCGTTATCTACGTGATGTTTGTTTTGTTTGTTTCGTAACAATGTTTGATTGCTAGAACACCAATTTGTATGGATTTTTTTAACTATAAAACTTACTTTTTCGATCGTGAGTCTATACGTGAAAAAAATCTCACATATAAAATTCAAGACAGGCTCTGCTTTAAGTTCTTCGTCAGACACGGAACTACGCTTAGACTATAAAATTAAATACATATTAAGATTCACAGAACTTCACAACTAAACATCCGCGTCACCAAAACTTGCTAGAACCAATTTAAAACTATGGGGGCAAAGTTTTTAAAATTCGGATCATATAACAGTATGAGTTAAAGGACTGCACGTTCCGAGGGGTGCACGCTAACTTGCTACGTTCATAATAGCTGTCATTCTTAGATATTTTTTAGCACTTTTATGACTGATACTAATTATTAATAAACTAGCGACTGCACGCGACTTCGTTCGCGTAGTAGGCTCGGCCTTCGGCCTCGCCGTAACCTCACGTTTTTACTACCGACTTCCAAAAAGGAGGAGGAACTCAATTCGACTGTATATTTTTTTTATGTTTGTTACCTCATAACTTGCTATAGGTTGAACCGATTCTCAAAATTTTTTGTTTGATTCAGGTGCTTTCCGTGTGGTCCCATTTAAATTTCATCAACTTCGGTCAAGTAGTTTTTGAGTTACACTCCAATAACTGAATAGAATGGAAGTCGGTATTATTTTTTTCAAATTGTACTTGTCTAGATTTTTCTTTCATAAGAACCTTCTCCTAACAATAATTAACACAATAAAAAAGAATTAGCGATGTTGTTATATCCGTTCTCAAGATATAGCGTAACCAGGAGAAATAGAATTTTATATACATAGATAAATAAATTGTAAATGTAAAAATAAAAATTTTAATGATTTCGTAAGTATTGAATTAATTTTAATAGTTATGAAGTCTTACATACGTTATTATTTTAGTAATTACATAATTATATGTTATTTGTGATTAATTATGCGTCTCAGGAGCTATTTCAAACAAAAACAATTGGTTTATTTTTTGTAATCAAAACAAGTCTACATACGACGGAGTTATTATATGTAGTTACAAGTTTCTATGGCAATCGTCAGACAGTTCCGAGGTACCATAACATTGTATCATCATCAAATTGAAACTTGAATGTTCGACCAAAATGATATAAACAATGAATTCCAAATTTGGGAGTTGAAAGGTACGAGTAAATCCGAACGGAACAATCTAAATAAAAGCTTGTATATATATTCTGCTCGGTAAGCTTCGCCTACCGAGTAGTTTTATACTGGCCGATGCAAATATCGAAGGAAGACTGATCGATAAATTTATTAAACTTCAATATGCGCGCAACGAAGTGGATGTTACGCCCAGCACTTCGGAAAATTAGGTACCTACATTATTAAATAACCGTTTAATTATTGTAAATATAAATAAGTCCTTTCATATTAGCTTGCCTTGTGCATTCACTACGGAATGTATCAATCGACCTTAATATGTTTCATAAAGTAAATCTTTTTTTTTCTTATATCTATTATATTAAAAAAAACATACAGTCAAATATAGAACCTCGTCCTTTTTTGAAGTCGGCTAAAAACACGTTGTACGTAAAGTATGACATGTGCGTGACGCGCAGAGCTTAAAGAACCAGGTATATTCTTATATGGATCTGCTAATTTGTAAGAACCCAGTGAAGTTTCTTAATATATATATTACAGTTCCAATTGCTTCTTGGAAGGATAGGCAAAGACCGCGGATTTCTAGTTGCTACGATCCTGCCGTGCGATTCTCTAATGATTCGTCGACGAGCTCGCCGATGTCAAATACTTTATGAGATATCGCCATAACATAAGGTTGTTTTTCCAACGTTTCTTATCATCTCGTCATTGGTTTCACGGATGTTGTCAATTATGAAACGATGTTTGCTCTTAGATAATCGCACGGCATGATGATGATGATGAAATCGCACGGCTGGCATACTTCTTTAGTTGCATCCAATCTCATTATATTCTTCGTAATCGCTCTTCGTTATTTGGGGTTTCTGGGACTGGGGTTTCTCTAGATCGTCTCCCGACAGTTTATCATGAAATATTTCTTACTACTCGTATCAACTCGCTCGTTGGCCTTCGCTATCGCGATCTATAGGGAACTACATGTTGGAATCGGATAAAAAGTATTTTCTATGTATCAATATTAGAATTTTTCGGACACATAGCACGCAAAGACGGTCAACACATCGAACAGCTGATGGTGACAGGCAAGGTTGATGGCAAAAGACCAAGAGGCCGCAGTCCAACGAGGTGGTCGGATCAAATTCGATCTGCGCTAAATACCAATCTCCACAAAGCCCTCCACGAAGCAAAAGACCGGAACAGATGGAGGGACTTAGTCCATAAGAAAATTATTCAGCAAGGGAGTCACGTCCCTCAGTAATGAGGAATACGACGCGAGGAGGAGGATGTATAAATATTGTTTATAAGTTATCTCCCTCATAAATAATTAAATCCACCCAGCCATCTTAACACTGCATTGGTAACACTTAGGTGCATACATACACACGTACTTGCATACCTTCTAAATTATAAAATGAGTACGAAGCCAGATAGGATATAGGTACAGACAATCACACCTTTGTAACTGTATAACAAAATAAAAAACAATATAGATAAAATATTTCATTTAATATCAGAAAAGAGTAAATACCGATTTCACTCTGTAACAGCACGTGAGTTCAACGTTTTGATGAATTTTCAGACGCTATAATAACTCTTGATTTCATGCTTTAGATAAATATTTAAATTTAAAAGAAGAAATAATTGAGAGCATTTTGCATGCATAATATTTTTACCTCGAAGTGTCTGTGATTCCGGAGAAAAAAATAGAGACATTATTTTTTCGCAATTCGCGCCTCAGGGTTGCCTCCGTAATCCTTCTTAAACCGTGATAATTAAGCCTAAGATTTATGAATTAAACTGACGTATATTTACGTCTCTGGGACGCAAAGGGTTAATCGTACTAGTTCTATAAACGCCAAAGTTTGCATGTATGGATGTATGGATGTTTGTTACTCTTTCACGTAAAAACTACTAAATGGATTTTAATGAATGTTGGTATGTAGATAGATGAGGCACTGTTATAGCGTATACTATACGCTATATCAGTGCCTCATCTATCTATCTGAATATTCTTCTCCCGTTCCCAACAACATATTTGTGCGAAACAGGATTCTCAACCTATGCAGCCACGAAAACAAAATATCGCAATAGACTGGACGCCGAACCTGATATGAGACTTCAACCGTCTTCTATCAAACCTGATATCAACCAATTGATGAAAAATAAAAAAAACAGTTTCATACCTCCCATTAGTTAGATTTTTTCTTTTTTAATATCTTCTATTATTGTTGCCATGTGGTAAAGTAAGTAATAATTAGTAACTGTCACATTGTACTTTTATTATGCTTATCAATCAAGAATACCCTTTTAAAAACTATTGTTTTATACTAAAGAACTTTTTAACAGAAAGCTAAATTCAAAATGGTTTTTTTTAAAAGAAAATAAAAGTTGTCACTTTTTCACATTTACACCGATTTCCCACTTTGAAAGCTCAGAAGTTTTTTTTGACATAAATTGTATCAAGTAATAATTTATTTAGAATAAGGATACATTGCAGAATACAAGCATAAGTTATTATGTGGTATTACACCACAAACAAAACAGTTAAGACTGTTTAAAGGCAAGATTCCAAGTGATTTAAAAAAAACATATAAACTACCGTGACACTTAGGACATAGGATCTATCGGGGAAAACTAGCGCATTACTGGTCTTGCGGGGACGGAGCGACATCTATTGGACAGTTTAACAGTACCATCCAACCGAAAGAAGCATTATTTAGCAATACTTAAACTTTCGCATTGACATCGCAACCCTTTTGATTTTTATAGTATTACTTTTCAAAGCACTAACGCCTACTTCTCACTCAACTCAAACATTAAAATTTAAAAAATAAATTTCAATATACTTTAAGAGATCAAATGTTGTATAAAAGCTTGAAAAATGTTATAGACTCTCCATATATGGTAAGTCGAATTAGTTTTAGATGTCCTCGTCTAAATGCCCGTTACACGAACAAACTATTTAATATTTATTCTTGTAAGTCCAATTATGCATCTAACTCATTCGTACCAAGAGCATCTAAGTCTTAGAATGAGCAATTCTCGTATTGTGACATATTTGTGTTATCAGCAGCAAAATTTGCAAGACAAATATCTCTGTTATAAATAATAAATAAGTACCTAGTTTATCTTAATGTTATCATATTTTATTGTTTCGCTTTGTATCTATTCATAAATTATTTTGGCAATTTTATTTATTTTTTGAGTACCCTATTGTAAAATTTATATAATGCATATATTAGTGGCAGCTTTATTAGTTTATGTATCTTGTCTATTAGGTTATGTATATTATTTTAAGTATATTGTATACTGTTTGTGCCTTAATAAAGAAACAATAAATAAATGCGAATGTCAGCCGTGCGATTATCTAAGAGCAAGCATAGTTGTATCTTTGACAACATCCGTGAAACAAATGATGAGATGACAAGGAACGTTGGAAAAACAACCTTATATACAAGGGCAATATCTCATAAAGAATTTGACATCGGTGAGCTCGTCAACGAATCGTAAGAGAATCGTTGCGTCATCGACGAGCTCACCGATGTCAAATACTTTGATATGTCGTAATAAATTGATCCCTAATCGCGAAATGACAACGTTATATGTATCGTAGAAACTAGCAGTGTCCCCCGATGCGGCGTGATATACTCGTACCTTATATAAACAACAGCCATAGAGCTCGCCGCGTCGTCAAGACTTTATTGTCAACGACGAATCATTAGAGAATCGCACGGCAGGATGGATTGAGGTTTGTACTTCACGCCAGAACGGCGGAACGGATTTAGAGTGAAGATAATTTCCGCTAATAATTTGTACCCGGTATTGACACAGGTTATTTTATCCCGATCAACGTGTAGCTTTCGAGCGATAGAGTTAATCTTATTGCATAGTTTTTTTCATACAAGTTGAACACCATCCATACTGGTGCTATATATTTTTATAGGCACTTTTTTCCGATTGTTCTTTGTGTTTATCATTTCTTTATTATATTATTTCATAAGTACTACTATTTCGTAAGCACTGTTATAATGTGATGATAATTTTACTAATAATTTTTATTGTATTTTACCCTTTAGTTAGGTACAGCCCTATATCCAACCACGTCTGTTGCTCGGATGCTAAAGTGGCGGAAAAAGATTAGCATAAAATTGTCTTCTTATAAGGTCCAGTCTGGCTAATGCTTGCCTGAATATATTTTCATCTGTTCCTTTTATTTTTTTATCTTTATCTTTTTCCGCATTCGACTTTCACATTAGTCCTATTTGTGGGAGTGGATTTCTTTGTAAACGGAAATTTTGTCTTGAGTTGGTAGAGTAAGAGTTGGTAGAGAGAACGTAAGTGAAATAGTTTGAATATAGTTTTTATAATGGATTTAGCATACTCTGCGATTTCAGAGAGAAAATATATACCCTATAAAGAGGGTTATAGAGGGCTATATTTTTTCTCGCTTAAGTTGCAGAGAATGGTTTCGCTAAGGAGGCATAAGTGCTTTAAAATCATTTAAAAATAACAGAAAATATTATCAATAACAAACGCATTCTCGCCGCACTAGGATTCCATAAATCATTAGAAGTATGCGGTACATAATACATCACAAGCAACAAGACTCAAAAACAAATATTTCTGCTCGTCACAAACATATGCTCCGACTAGGAATAGATCCTTGGACCCCGCGCTTTGAAGTCAGTTATTACCAACTGAGTAAACAGGGCGTCTAATAAGAAAAAGCTTTAGTTACTTTTAAGCTGCTTTGATTGTTTTCGATAATAGTCCATATTCATATTTTTTGAGATAATGCTCAGGGGACTTACTATCAGTTTCATAAAAACCATGCAGGTTCCGTGCAGTTCTTAAACCTGGCATAAACAGTTTTAAATGAAATCATACCATGATGCTCATTTAGGTGAACTGTTTGAATATTGTTTTCTCAAAAGTGAACGGATAATATTGTCTCTGGTATTTTAACAATTCACTTTAACCAACATTGCAGACGCTTTGTAAGCTGATAAACTGAGTGGATATAGAGCGTCATGTTAACGAGTCCATACAAAAAACAAGTGAACGGTTTTTCTGCGGTTCTTGGTCGCGGTCATTTTTCTAGAAGTCCTGCTTTAAGAGCTCATAGTAAGGCCCCAGTACTACAGTACAGCCGTGGGACATCGTGGGATCGTATTAGGCTGATTAAGATATGCTATGCCCGATTGACAGAAACCTAGAGTCACCTGCGAGCTAGGACTTTGCAACGTGGTAGGGCTGGTATCTGCCTGGCTAGCTACCACCCTTAAGTTTGAAAATATGTCATTTAGCACCTAAAAGTGTGCTATGGCAGCTGTTTTTGAGAACCATGAGCTATTTTAGGTCTATGTCACTGCTGTAGTAGAACGTAGTGATTATGCGGTCACCTTTGAGTGCATCATTACTTACCATCCAGTTGAAGAGTAGTACAACATAGTGTTTATATGTGAACCTATTTAGGATCTATATAAAGCCTATATAAAGGTTGTGCCAAAATAAGCATTACAGTAGTCATATAGAACTAATTAAGAATGCTAAAATGATACAGCAATGCTGTAAGTGGGCCGTTATACTGCTGTAATGTGTTACTTGGGTAACCTATTTAAGAGGAAAAAACTTACTTCTTACTATAGTGACTTAATACTATAGTGACTGACAAATTAATATCGGATAAACCGAATATTATTTCCAAAATATTCGTAGGTGTGTACCGAGTACATTTCAATTCAATTAAACATCGATGAAGTCCTGGATCGGCATCCGCCTACATTCCAACGCGAACAGTACTGCCAACCGCACGGTTAATAAAGAAATTCCAAATCATAGCAAACAGCAATAGAAATCTCCAAGTGTCGCGCGCGAAATCGTAAACGGACAAGCGGGCAACGGGCAGAATACAAAACAGTCAGACCCACCCCACTCTCCCCTCCCACCCTACTTCATGCCCTTCCTTAATGTGTAACAAAGACACCCCTCTTACGCTTCGATGTATTTGTGTAGTTTTATTGTATTTGTGTGAGTTTACGAAGGAACGAATGCTTCGTGTAGGTAAGTACTGTGTTTATATGTGTGAGTGCAAGGGTGATGTGTGAATGTAGTTTGAAATATTTCATATTAAATTTCAGGCCTCCATCAATAATGCTCGGGTTATCTTTTGTTAGTAGTTCGGTCGGGTTATATACTGGGTTGAAATTTGCTAGTTTGAGAATATATTGAAATATCGACCAAGTAAATATTGTTTGAATGTAAACATTTGTAACGACCTCAGATGCGGTTTATTTCCGATATGGAATACAAAACAAAGTCAGTGTTATTTATTAGAAGTAAGATATAATGAAAAATGTTTGTCTGAAACTATACAAGTGCTATTACCTACCTACTTTTTGAAGTTAACAATATCTAATTACAAATCAGATGCAAACAAAAAACGTTTTTTTGAATAGGTTCTTATTGGATTAAGGGTATCTATACAATAAAACGATGGACATTCAATATTACAAAAGACCATAAAAAATCCAATTTGGTAAAGTAAAGTTCTAATTAGGCATACAGTTCCAATAAGAGTGCCACTTTTACGCAAATTGCCTGAACGCTTAATGATGTAAGGAAAAACTGTGGCGACACCGCAGCGCCACTTTGCGGGAGAAAAATAAACTAAATGTGTAAAATGTTGGCAAAGTGTGAAAACTTCGCGGCGACACCGCTTTACCCCTTCGCGTAGAGATTTCAGTTTTGAAACAAAGACTTTTTTTCTTTTTATTGATATTCGTTTTTGTATAATTTCATTTCCCAAGTACCAGTTTTATAAATCTTGTTTGTGTATTATAATTTAAGCTGCATATGTTTGTGATTTCATAGATGTGGGTTCCAACTGAACATCAGTAGGTAACTAAGATCTTGGATCTTAAATGCTGAATTTGGACCTATATTTGTAACAGCAGGTAATATTTTATACACTATACATATATTATAAAATATGTGTTTTGTATTTTTTCTTTATTAAACGCA
Organism: Selenia dentaria; assembly: GCA_917880725.1. Taxonomy (NCBI): domain Eukaryota; kingdom Metazoa; phylum Arthropoda; class Insecta; order Lepidoptera; family Geometridae; genus Selenia; species Selenia dentaria. The sequence continues at coordinate 8,952,399 of OU862895.1, read as the reverse complement.
TGTTTGTATATGTTATTTTGTATTTAGTTTAATATGTATTTTGTTTGTACCTTTATATAATATTGCGTGCGTCCGAATAAATGTATGTCATTTATATCGATTTTTGCCCAAATTAGTTTCAGCGTGAAGAAAGAACATAAAAACTTATTCTCATCCTCACTCACAAACTTTCGCGTTAAGAATATTAGTGAGATACACTTATAGGACATTTTGCGACAATTTAACAAAGTCTCTGTACGTATCATTAGCATAATGACGACGGGAGTCGGAAGAGGCGGAAATAAATCTCGGAGAGGGGTTACGTGTAAACAAATTTCGAGTCTTGTATTGTGTGCTGGCCTATGTGGGCCTCGTGCTAATAATTATACAACATTATTTCTTTTCTATGCAGTGAATCTCATTGTGTTAAACTTAAGTTGTATATAAACAGTGAGTTTTCTTATTATTACGTGTTAGATTAGTAGTATTGGTAGTTGCACGAAAGGTATGACCACCGGGTAAGTAGATACAATATACAGTTCGTCCCACGGCTATGCCACGTGGGGGGAAAGTACCATGAATATTGTACATGGAACATTTTACTGAAAGAAGACATTATTTTATTTTTAAAACTTAGTAATTCTGCAGTCAAAGATTTTATAAAAAATACTTGTTTCGTCTGGGAATCGAATCTACTTTAAATGTGAAAATAAAACATCCTGTATTTTTGTAATGCCAATCGAAAAGATTGGCAAGAAAAACAACTCCTCTTAAGTAACATAGTATCTCAAAAGAAGGTAAACGAATTGGGTAACTGTCATGCATACCCAAGAGTATGTATTTACAAGTACAATTTGAAAATTTTAATACCGACTTCCATTCTATTCAGTTATGTTTGGAGTGTATCTCCAAAACTACTAGAGCACACATACATGAGAGACATTGACCATATTAAGTTGTTAGTGTGATGCCACCTTCAACCATATTAACAATATAAAACCAATCCATAAAAATACCAATGATTTTGTAAACCAATTCATAAGTAAACATTACTACGTACTCATTAAATTAATACTCGTATGATTCAAAACACATTAATCCATTCTTACTTAGTCATTAAGGAACTTAGGTACTTTTAAACGCTTAACTTAAAATTACATTATTTAGTAGTGCACACAGAAAAAAATGTTCTGCGCCGTACAAAATGACGTTATTTATATTTAAGAAGCGTTTATAAGTAAGGCCGTAATACATTATACTTCATGTTACTTTGCTTTACTACTTTTAGTTACTTTTTTTTACTTTAGTTATACCTAGGTACTTATATAATCAACAACTGTATTTGACTAGTATATGGAGGGGGGGAGGGGGGGGGGGGGGGGGGGGGTCAGGTCTAAAATATGCGATTATTAACTAATAACCTTATAAATATTTCTTAAGTTATCATAACATAGACATATTATATAATTCTTACTATATACTAATTTTCAATAGTACGATATACATACGCTATATTTATAAACTGGATTTTTACTATTAAAGTTATATGACAAGCCCATTTTGTTCCCACTGTTGGGACTTGAGCCTTCCTCTCAGAGATAGGAGTTGCATCTACCACGCGGGCCCAATGTGGATTGGTAGATAGGCAAAACTACATGGATTGGCCACAGGCGAACCCATGCATGTCAAAGTTTTCAGGCCGCCCGAAAGTCTTCGACATAGCCTGACGACTGTTGTCCTAAAAAAAACCTGGACCGACGGCTTAACGTGTACGAAGCACGGAAGTGCTGCGCTCAGTTGAATAATACCACTAATGGTCACCCATCCAACTCCTAAACGCAGCAAGTGTTGCTTAAAATTGTTGAGCGGTTCTGATCGCCAAGTCAAGCCCCACTGCGAGCGCTTCTTAAAGTTGTGTACGGATAATAATTATTTCGACAAAATATACTAGATATTGTTTGTATGTATTCCTTGTAGAAAATATCTGAAAACTAAATCCGATGCTTACACAAAATACTATTTGAGTCCGTAAACCGAATCTTAGCTTAACAAAGGAGTATAATAATATTAGTTTTAATAAGTTTTTATTACCTCGACCACTAAAGCGAGTGAAAATTACCTCTAATGGAAATGTCCTCAATGGTTATTTTTAGGTCACGTAGGATAGATAAAGCTAAAATACTATTTAAAAACCAAAAATGTATTATAATTTCTATAGCGCAGAAAATAAGATTCAATTTTCTTTACGGCTGTTGGTAAAAATATGTTTTTCGCAGTGTTTTGGACTGGCCGATAATTTTCTTTGGAACGCTCCGATGGCGCGAAAAATTGTGTTTTTCAAGTTGGCAGCCCCGTGTAATGTGGGAGATCCAAGTGCCAGTTGCTTGAAATAGCCGTGGAGTGTTAGAACAAGATAATCAAGATAATCAATTAAATGAAAAATGAGCTTACTGTAATAGTAATCTAAATTTCATTTAGACATGAACACTGGCACATTATTTTTATGCCTGATTTATCGTGACTCGTGATCTATCTATCAGATAACTTTAATAGATCTGAAGAAACAACCAAGTCACTTGAATTAGATTTCGACTCGAATTCAGCTCTATTCTATCGTTTTCGACTATCTCTCTACTATACCTATCTTTATTCTATCGACTTACGTTCAAAAACAACAACAAAAATGTGTCAACAAAGTACCTACAATATAAAAAAATACTAATCACGACTCACTCGCTTATTAGCTACTACTTGAGGAAATAGAGAATAAATGATAAAATTTTAAAATTAGTTATCCCGACACACAAATTTTAATAAATTGAAGCTAAGAACCATCTCGGTATCAAACAAAAAACCTCATCATAATCAATACATTCGTTTAGGAGCTACGATGCCACAGACAGACAGACACGTCAAACTATTATACTTTTTTGCGTGTGGCGTTAAAAATACTATCAGAGAGATCTTTTCATAACCCAACTGAATAAGAGTCTAAATAAGCACTAACTTTGAAAACTTTACACGCCATCTGTGAATAGGAAGCTCAACTGTTTAGTACAGCTACTGGTCCATAGATGACTCTACAAATAAATTGGTGCGTGGATTCAGCACTTGGAGCGCTGCCATCGTTGTCTTTAATAGCGCCATCTATATTCGAGTAGAATTACTAGACTCCATGCATGAGCATAACTCTGATTCGAATACAAATACGAAGTATTTTATTATACTCTATGATACACCGACATAAGGAATCAAAAATACATAAAGTTACCCGTACCAGTCACATTCATAAATGTTTTTTAAACCAATACCTCCTCATTTTTTGGTAAGGAAAGCCACCAAACAACACGATTTTTTTCACTATCAATACCTGTTAAAATATTACCCAGAAGGGTTCGAAAGATACAGCTCTTGTAAGGTATGACAGGCAAGATATGCGGACAGCATAGGCTCAGCAATATTTATCCATCTAGAACTCTTATGGCACGAGGCTTTGTTTGTTAATGAAAATAGTGAAGGTTATCATAGAAGTATGTCAAAAAGTACATAAAGGGGAGAATATCTCGGTCATCATAGCAAATATCACTTTTCTATCCGCCTTTTCTATAACAATGTAATGTGCTTATATGGTCCGCTCTGAAGACATACCAGCCTTGGTATAATGACGCTGAGGGAAGCGGGTTAATAGAAAGCTAAAAAGTACAGGCTTTGTTTTATATTGTCACGTAGAGATAATAGTCTGTGTATTAGTGAAAGTGTTAATTTTGAGTCTACTGTAGCCAATGCTTTACACATATTTTAAGGTTATTAAAACTGAGTGCCATCATCATCATCATTTCAGCCTTAGGACGTCCACTGCTGAACATAGTTCTCCACAAATTTCCAAAAGGACCTGTTGGAAGCGGCCTTCAACCAACGTCGCCCTGCTACCGTTATCAGGTAGTCAGTCCACCTTGTCGGTGGACGACCTACAATGCGATTGCCGGTCCGTGGTCTCCACTCCAGAACCTTTCGACTCCATCGACCATCTGTTCTGCGTGCAATGTGCCCTGCCCACTGCCACTTCAACTGGCTTATCTTCTGGGCCATGTCGGTGACTTTAGTTCGTACTTATTAAACTGAGTGTGAGTTATCATAATTATTGTATTATTTTTTGTAATAATATACGATATAATAATATATAGTAATTGTAATACTAAAGTAAGTATATCGTGAATTCCCTAGTAAGGGATGCTGAACTGAACCCTCTATCACCCCGGGAACCATCCAGCGTTTGATAAAATTGTCATTCATTCTGTTTTACATTACCTTTGACAGTATGACAGAGACAGCTGTTTAAATTAAAATAATGTCACTTCGCCCTGCCCGCAACAATTTTGCTGTGCGCAGTTCTAAACATCGTAAAGTTCAGTGTTTCTAAGTAAAGCCGATACTCAAGAAGGGACTCTAGTCCTTTGATACTAAGACTAGACTAAGTTGGTAGTACATACATCAAATATAAAATAAAACCAAATTTAAAATAAATCAAGATACGATATTCTGAGACCTATTTTTAAAATCTTAGCAGTTTATTTCTCTCCTCAAATATGTTTCATAAGTAAGTACAAACCAAATATCCAACAAAACACTCCATTCCAAATGCTACCACCCCAAGTTGAACTTCAAACTTTGCAAGACAATACCAGTGTAGCATCCGCCGCGTATGGTGTCCATTGAATGATGCTCGCAGCTGCTGGACCGGTCTTCTCTTAGGACCGAGCGTATTATTTGATAGCCGTAAGTTCAATGGGTAGTCGCCACCAACCAAGTCTACAAAGTGATTTCAAGCTCAGAGCTGTAGGACCCCGAGGCCCATGTAGGCCGTAACAACAATTTGCGAAAAAGTAATAAGTTGCGAAGTCGCATCGTAAGCTAAGCGTCAATGTGTCACGCTTTACACACTATTAGTTATCTATATCACATTTGCTGACATAAATGACAGTTTGTACTGTTTCACGTGAACGACACGTTACGTTACACTTACGTTACTCGCAGTTGTTCGTGCTAGGCCAACTGGTTCTATCCCTGGCCGAGGAAAATGTATGAAAGGTAGTATGGTGTGTTCTCGGATATTGGAGTTTTCTGACGAGTAGATCTCTCAATAGATCTGTCTCTCCGCTTCTCCGTCTTCCCCTCCATAAAAAGCTCTACTTATAAAGCGTTTTACAGAAAGATGAAAGTTTTACGTAGATAAAATGTACGTGGAACGTTTTTTGTTATTCAATCCCTTGTTTTTTTAATTTAGTAATATTGGCTTTAGTTTTTTTTTCTATTAATTCTGATGCTGCTGTGACACCATATAAACAGTCTTCTGAGGTCGTTATCACAAACGATTTGCGGAAAAGTATTCGTAGTAACGTCATCTTTATCACTAATATATATGAAATGTACATGAAACATTACTTTATACGAATACGAGTTAGCGTCCCGTTCATGATCTATCGAGTTAATATATATATATAAATGAACCCCATTTCTCCTGGTCACGCAATGAACGGAGATGGAGAACGGAACAATTTCGCTAATTCTTTTTTGTGTTAATTAATGTCAGAGGAAAGTTCTTGTGAAAGAAATCCAAGAAAAGATGGGAAGTTATGGCGAGGCCTAAAGCCGAGCCTACTATCGTAACTTATAACATTCTCAGTTCTGCCCTCAGGTTCACAATTGATACGTCGTTAGTAGCGCCCCTGGCGGTACTCGACGGCGCTACAATAAAAGATGAGTACTTTAGTACAAAATTTATACACCCGATGGTAATAAATCGGTATCAATCGCGTATACGCGAATGAAGTCGCGGGCAGTCGCTAATCTATATATATAAAAATGAACCGCTATTTTACCAGGTCACGCTATAACTTGAGAACGGATGGGACAACCTCAGTATAATTATTTTTTTGTTGTGTTTATTATTGTCAGGAGAAGGTTACTATAAAAAAATATGCAGAGGCCGAAGGCCGAGCCTACTATGCGAACGAAGTCGCGGGCAGTCGCTTGTAGTTCATAAATTTAGATCGATCGCTAGCGTCAATAGAAACATAACTGCAGGTGGACTATTTTTCAATAGCATAATAAGAAAACGTGTAAAAGTCACCGTTCACCTACGGTTCGATTGTAATTTAGTTAGTGGAATCGGTCCCCTGTAATTTACCATCGCAGCGTCGGCCCACTGACCGGCTAACCTCGTCGCTAGTTTAAAATAATAAAAAACAAAACACAACTATAAAATTGTAACCCACGAAATGCAAAACACGGTGTAAAGTAAACGGTGAAATATTGTCATTTATTCGCGGCAACGTGAATGGTAAACATTGAGACCGGCAGCCAAGAAAATAGTAAAAATCGCGCTTAGGTACAGTCGCCAGCGGAGTGCTTAACTTTGTGAATTAGATACTTAAGGCATGAAGTTTCGTTTATGTGTTCCATTATGAGTGTATGTACATTGAAAGTTTTAAACTATCACGGTTGTTCTCTAAAGTTATATGATTATTAACGGGATATTTACCGTGGTAAGGTTGTGGAATGAGCTCCCGATATTTCGGCGCAGTTACATGAGTTAAAAAAATCAGTTTAATATACTGGTCCCTCAATGAGGGAACTTTCAGATATTAAGCTGAAAAGAACACAAAGTTTTACTTAGATGTAATAGAAACTAGATAGTGTTCCAAATAATAATGTCTGTTTTTTTATGTTTGTTACCTCATAACCTTCGACTGGTTCTGGACTTCGTTTTTGGTAGTAGGCCTCCTATCTATAGGCTATGAACTACTAATCCTACTCGTATCTAATGAACTACGAAGTTTCGTTTATGGGATTCCACGATTTCTACTGTGAAAGTGATCAAGCAACAAGTACAATTTGAAAAATTTATATAATTCGATTCTATTCAGTTATTGGAGTGTACTCAAAAACTACTGAACCGAAACGGGAACGAACATGGGAAGCATTAGTTTTCAAACAAAAAAGAATTTTAAGCATTGGTTCACCCAGTCGAAAGTTATGAGGTAACAAACATAAAAAAATCAGTCGAATTGAGTACCTCCTCCTGTTTTTGGAATACGGTAGAAAATACAGACAAGGGTGATGAAATGTAATGACAGATAAAGGGGTTAGTGTTTTATGTTAAAGTGACGATAATATATGAAATCTAAACATCATAATGTGTATTTATTTAAGGATAATAATTTTGTGTTCACCATAAATGTAAAGGTACATCTATGTATGCATTTCTAAAATACTGATCTTAAACCCGTTTAATTGTTTTACTATAATTAAACTACTCGGCCAACAAAATATGTTACATCAAACAAATTCCAAATTAACACCAAGATATAACACTTTTTTATTGTAGTGCGCTGCAAATATTCTATTGTAACAATAACTATTTTAATCTTCCTCGAAAAATACTGATCGTGCACCAAATATTCCTGAATGTTACACAAAATAGGTTAGGTTAGGTTAGCATTTTTTATTAATAAAGCTATATTGGACATTAATTGGTGTTTGATTCAAATACATTTTGCAGTGCATTATCTGAAGTAAAACTAAAAAAATAAATGCTTGTTTTTAAAATTAGGTGTATTACTATTTTTACAAATTTGCAACAATTGTTAAATAGATGCTCGTTATGACATATTTTAATGAACCTATTTTGGTGCACATTCAGTATATTTGGTGGAACACGGGCAAAATTAGGTAGGTAAATGAATTGGGAATAAATTGAAGTACTTTTAAATACCATCCTTTATTTAATATGGTCGCCGCGATCTTGCAGTGTAAACTCCCTGAGGATGGGCATCGGACATGCCCGAAACCTAGATCGAGAACGTCGGCTAATTACGTGAGGAAAGTCGGTTTAAATATTAAATAAGTATGTGTCAAATTCACGAGAATTTTCAAACTAAAATATCATAATGTTTAGTTGATGAGTATGTGTAAAATTAAATTTTTATTCTATGTAAGTCCTTAGACCGTCTTTAAAATTCTTTATTAGAAATTGAGTGGTACCCACGTCAAATCATGTCAATCAGGCTTTAATAAAACACCCTGTTTAAATACAAACATAATTAATCACTATGGATAAACCTTTCATCACCCTGGACTGTATTTTTGCTTGATCACTTTCACAGTTGAAATAGTGATCCATCAACCGAAGTTTCGTAGATCATTTTTCAGATTTGATGGAATAATAATTTATTTGCATAAAACATGCGTATTATACATATACTAAGCATACACATGAATATTATAATACATATAACATTTGTTACATTTTAGAAGCTCGTTATGTTTACCTCTGAGGCGTACAAACATTTAAAAAGATTAAATTATAACATTTATTTAACCAGGTATTTATAGTTCTCCTTTCATATTTCTAATGCGTTAATATTTTTTTATATCCAACTAAATAAAAAATGGACAGAAAGGGATTGTGATTTGTGATATTTGTATAAAAAACCTATTTGTATAAAATAATTAAATATAGTTTGGATTTGAACGCTAGGTAGCATACATGTATTTTAAATTTTAGAGACAATCTGTTACTCTACTAATTCAATATAAATATTTAATGAGCTCATAAAAGAGTTCCTTGTGAAGTTGTCTTGTTTCGTTTGAACTGTATTATATAAATAATTTCAACGAACTCTACATCAAAACCTGTGACACTTTTCCGCGCGAGGGTACCTGTTGAACATGCTACGACTTTTTATTTTCCCATACACCGTTCACGTACTAAAAATCGAATAAATCAAAATAACCGATCACAGGACAAAAGCTCATTCACGATATAAAACCAGTTTTTTTTTAATTCTTTTTTTTAATACGATGCAGCATCCACGGACATCTGAGCGGATCTTTTGTGTGTATTCAAAAGACAAAGTGGTTTCGATGAACCGGTTTAGATTTTATTATATTTTTTTCTTTTTGTGTCGTTATTTAGGTCAGCAACGGCCAGTTTGCGTGTTCCAAATTTGAATCAGTTCAGAGCGGATCTCGATAACGGATGCTGTTTTTTGTGATAAGTTGATTTGTTTAGAAGCTGTGTGTGATTTTTTAACCAACAACAAACTTCATGTCTAGAACTTCTAAAGTTTTCGAGTTCTTAGAATTTTAACTTTGACCATCGTGTTTATTGGTTAGGTACCTTTACTATTTAGTTGGTGAGTATATTTTTATATGTCTACAGTATTTTATTATTTTCCTTAGCAGAAAGTAACTAAATTGGCGATAAATCATTTATGCATGTGATTGTACTCTCTTGCTAAATCTTTGATGTAACTCCTTGGCCACTGTTCCCGGGAAATATTTTGGGTCCGCGCTGCCCGCGGTTAATACAGAAACTTTTTACGGGTTAAGAACAATAACAAAGTTATATAATCGTTTTAGTTCCGCAGGACTATTGAAAATCTACCTTATACAATTTATAAAATAAACAGCTTGTACCAACAATCAAGCGTCCTTCCTAAATAATATTTTATATAGTACATTAGAAACATCTCAAATTGCAGTTTTTCTTCTTCTTCTTTTTTTATGTTAAAAGACATTTTAACTTTTTTTTCTTAATCAGTGGTAGGTTTTCTAATTATATTATTTATTTTTAATCGTCAAGTTATTAAGGAAAATATTTAGTGAGTGAGATTGGTATTCAAGCAATCAGCGTAAAGTCACAGATACACTGACTTGTTTTAGTCACGTGCTAGTAAAGCAGTGGATACATTGCTAAAATTTTCTATGACGATTGACGAGGAGAACAAAAAAACAACGTTACGTGATTTTGTACACTTTGCCCAGACTCGTACACCGACATGAACACATAACGGTTAATAATCTACTATTAGGTACACGTCAAACTGAACTGAAACGTCCAACAACTTAGTTATCTTATATAATTTGGACAAATAGCTTACCTACTAAAACTTTCAAAACACAATTCAAAATTCAAAAATAGGAAATGAAACAAAGTCATAATAGCTATTGTTGGATTTTTAGTCTGCCATTTACCCAAATGTTTTTTTTTTCCACTGACATATGTCAAATAGGTAAATGTGTCAATGATGTGTCGGTGGGGGGAACTCGAAAATGACAGGCAACCAATACCAACAACCTTGAAAAAAACAACATTCAATATCGAGTACATGCCATTCGGGTATCGATTTAAAGATCCCCTTTCTCTTATTTTTTTACATAACAAAGAAAATGTAAAGGAGGAGTTTTGCAAGGGCCGCGCGCCCCTGTTTTTGCATGTGTGTGTGCGAATAGTGGAAGTCGTGAGTGTGTGCGTGTTGAGACGATCGACTCGAGTGAAGCAAGGGGAGGCATTCGCGGAGTAAGTAGGTTTTGATAATTTCAAAAATCTGATGACCTAAATATTGAAATACATATTCATAAATAAAAATATATGTCGAATAAACATTTACCAAAAAAATATATCCTGAAAATATATACTCACAGAGACTTGGATCAAATAAAGTGAAATCTTAGGGTACGTTCCGCTAAGCACCGTCAACGCTCACAACTGTCGCGCCCCGGTTCGCCGTTCGTTTTGGTTGACAGTGACAGCTCGCAACGACCACGTGAACCCACCTTCGATCCGCGAGCGTTGTGGTCGCGGTGTGAGCGTTTTCGGTGACGTCATCGATGACGTATCGAGTTCGCTCAGTCGCTCACGATGATCGTGGGCTTGTAAGGGAATGGGTGTGCGAACGCCGCGAGTGATTTCGGTGCTTTCCGGAACGTAGCCTTAGTGTCATCATCATCATCATCATCAGCCAGTATCAGTCCACTGCTGGACATATGCCTCTCCTAATGCACGCCACTGAGCCCGATCTTCGGCTTTTCTCATCCAGCTGCTACCAGCCACTTTGCGTATTTCGTCGCTCCACCTAGCCGGAGGACGTCCTACACAACGTTTGCCGAGTCGCGGTCTCCACTCAAGAACACGTCTACCCCAACGATTATCGGTTCTTCGGCTAATATGACCAGCCCACTGCTACCTCCTCAGTTTGCTAATTCTTTGGGCTATGTCGGTTACCTTGGTTCTCTATCGGATCTCTTCATTTCTGATGCAATCCTTGAGAGAAACTCCATAGCATAGAAGAATAGCTCTCTAGCTTAAGAATGTTTATTGTGATGTTTGGAGAACGAATCTCCAAGAAAAATTTAATATAAAAAAAAAACATCAAAAAAAGGTACGGACCAAAGAGTCTGTAGTGTGGAAGAATAATTAAATAAAAAATAAATAAAAAAAAGCATAGCCCTCTCCATAGCTCGCTGAGCAACCTTAAATCGGTGGACCAGTCGTTCTTTGCGTGTCCACGTCTCGGCTCCGTATGTCATAAGGGAGAGCCTTACCTACAAATAAATGTCAATTGAATAAGTAAAAACTATATTTCACAATAATTCACCAAGTATACATAATGCAGTAACTAATATTCTTGATTTGACTGATTACTTTTGCTGAACTGCGGTTTACAGTACCAGCCATAGCATAGTCATAATTATATATATGATTATTATTAGCTTTTACTTATTACCTTAATAAGTTATTTAAATATTCTCATTTTAGTATTGCCTAATTACAAGAATGCTCGTTTTATTACAAAATGGCTAACCGTGAGCACCTAACTTGGCATGATGTGCAGGTACCTTGGCGTCCCAATGAAAGTCACGGTAATAGTAGATAATATTACCGTGGCACAATTGTGTTACTCACAAGCATGGTAGGTAATGTTATAGGTAACATGTGACCTCGTCCAACTTTAAACTTTACAAAATAATGATTTTACACTACTCCTACAAGGCAGAACATCTCCGTAGTGGGTAGGCATTTTCGTGAAAAAGCAAGTCCGATGTTATTTTTCGTTGAAAGTATCAAGACCTCTCACTTCCCCTATAAGAAGCGAGGGTCGAAGAAAGCATCTCTTAGCGCCCCTCCTTGCACTCACACAAGTGTACCCTCCGTTTGTGTATCTAAAAAAATACCCAAAACACACATACATATCTTGAGCTATCAATAGAATCATTAGACGTATTTCTTTGATGCAGCCAGCTTTTAGCGGACCACCATACCACTTTAACTTTGCTGAAAACTTACACAACTTACAACCTTATTAGTTTGGGAATTGCACATTTTGCAAGTTTAAAGATGTTGTAGTGGAATTGGGGAAGAAATAATTGCGTCTTCACTTGGCGACTTTTTTCCTTTAGGGAAAGGGCTGGAACAGGAGCAACCCTCGCGTACATTTTGTTTGATGTGAGCCACGTCTTGCAAGATGAACGGTGGTGTTATAATTTAGAATTTATTATTTTATTTTTAATATATATAATTTTGTTTTATTTTAATGCTGACAGGTTTTAGATCTCACTTGATCAGACAGTGCGATCGTAGATATTTGTGAACGTAAACAGAACCGTCGTCGGTAGCGTTCCGCTGAACTAACATTTAGATGTTTGTATTCCTTTTGGAAAATCATGGGGGAGGCATATGTTCAGCAGTGGACGTCCTACGCCTGAGATGATGATGATGATGATGATTATTGCAGCCGAGTCCAGCTATTATCTGTCCGTCACGCAACTGTATAGCCGATCGTCCACCGTCAACTAAACTAAGTTAGTTTAGCTTCATAACCAGCCCATTATGCTCCCACTGCTGGGACTCTTGAGTTGAGAGAGTTTTTTTTTTGTTTGAGAGGAGTTGGGCCCTAATCCACCACGCGGGTCCAGTGCACCTTGGTGGAAAGGCCAACCCATGTCGAAGTTTTCAGGCCGCCCCAATGCCTTCCACATAACGAGTCATGAGTTGTTCTAAGACACACAACCGGGACCGACGGTTAAACGTTTCCTCCGAACCACGGAAGCGCTCTGTTGAATAATGCCACTAGCGATCACCCATCCAAGTCCTGACCGCAGCAAGTGTTCCTTAACTTGTTGATCGGTTAAGATTGCCAAGTTAAGCTCCGTTATGAGCGCTACGAGTGCTAGTTTATTTCAGCTTACATGAACTATTTTACGTAGCTTAGTTAGTTTGCTGTGGACGCGCATGTATAAAAAACTGACTTAACGATGTGAGCTAAGCTAACTTAGTTTAATTGGTGGACAATCGGCTTCAAGTGTGTACTTTGAAATTAGCATCAATTGTATTCAGCGTTTCTTTTATTTACTATAGAGTTAGGATTGTAAATTAGCACAAGCGCGACCACGATTCTTAGTTTATCTTTTTGCACAACCTCTACTAGCACACTACGCTTAGAATGGTAACTGACTTGAACCGAAGATATATAATCACTTACCACGTTTAAGATTGGACGCAGATTGTAGTAATACATTTAAAAAAAGATTATTTGCCTTTCTTATAGATAAGGGTTACTATTCTATAAACGATTATATGAATGACATTTGGATTTTCTATTAATTCAAATGCAAATTTTTATTTAATAATATCAATGTATTGTAATGGCACTATTTAAAATTTGACATTATTTGATTATTATGCATTTTATTATCGTAGATAATAATTATTGTCAGTATATTTACGATTTTTTAAATTTTAACGATAGTTGATATGAATTGGGTTGTAAGGTACTTACCTAAAATGTGTTGATGCACTGCTATATTTCATTTCATGTATAATTTTAATTGTATAATATGTTTCTATTCCCTAATATGTTATAATTATGACAGTCATTGTTTAATTAGAATGTTACTTTAATTTAATTTCATAATAATTGATTGTTGTTGCATGCCTTAAAAGGCAGAATATGGAGTACCAATGTATTGCGATACCAACTGCAACTATAATGACCTATGTTCTTGCAAATAAATATATTTTGATTTGATTTTAAAGTACAGCTATCGAAACATTGGCACTTAACCGCTTATTATCAATCTAGAGTAAGCGGTAGCAGCGGAGAACTAGAAAGTGTCTAACAAGTGCTCCACGCCGAGGTAGGATTCAAGCCCACAACCACCAAATCAACAGTCAAGCCGTACACCCAGAACTTACAAAAGCATTGTAAATAGTAATTGTGTATTCAATTAGATATGAGTGTTTTCGCTGTTTGCCTACCTGTGGACTAGCGTTGAGTGCACAAGTAAATGATTGAAGCCCACAGACTTGAATGGGCAAATTTCGCAAGACTATAATGAATTCGTATTACTTAATATATTTAGCTCCCTTATTGTTTTCATGTAGGTAGCATTGTTTCAATGAGAATATAGACATTCTCATACGCCGGTTAAAATCTAATAGTGAGTTAAAATTCGATGCTCGGAAGGTATGCCTCGGCGGCCTATGGTGGTAGTGAGTAGACGCCATGCGTCTGACACGGTTTGTCGGAAGTCGCAGGTTTGCATCCCGTCCGAGGATCTGTATTTTTCTTACCAAAACTCCAATGAGAATAAATAAACCAACTAAACTAACAAGCACAATTTGAAAAATTTAATACTGACTTCCATTCCATTCAGTTATTGGAGTGTAACTCAAAAACTACTAGACCGAATTTGAAGAAATTTAAATGGGACGACACGGGAAGCACCAGCTTTCAAACTAGTGCTATAATTTTGAGAGTCGAAAGTTATGAGGTAACAAACATAAAAACGCCATCGCCAACAGTCGAATTGAGTACCTCCTCCTTTCTGGAAGTCGGTAGAAAACGGGGTTTAACCCTGGATTTAAAATATAAGAAACAAAAGTTAATCGCTTTAAAATACCCTTAAAAGAACATGTGCTTGGTTTCGTTAAGCGTAAGTGCTTCAAAAATCATTATAATAAACAATAAAAAGAATTTGTCTCCTGAACCATTGCAGTTACATTTATAATATCAATGTACATGATATAAAAAGTGATGAGACATATTTGTGTTTTATGTTTTATATTTTTTATAGTGAATTTATTTAATTTAATCATACAAATCATAATCATGTCTGATTTTGTCGTTGGAAGAGTTTGACATTTTCAATTTTATGAAAGCTTCATCTTAAAATAATATCTTCATAAATCGCCTAAGGCTGGTTTGATAAAGACTCTGACGTATTTTTTTTTATTATTTATTATTTATTTATTATTTATTACATACAACAAAAGTATTAAATTTAATTAATAATAAAATGAAATGAGTATGATTCTCTACTGTATTTTAACTTTATTGCAAAGTTTTTGCTTTAACTACAACGTTTTAGAACTGCTTGCTCTTGTTTTCTTTGTAGTCCTTATGGAATAAGAAACAAAATATGCTCTTGCCAAATCTCAATTTTATAATAATGCTTTATGAAATACATCTATCAATGTATAAATATTAAGGGGTATGCCGTAACTGATCGATTTCAATATTAGCATTAGAAGCGACCGCAAGCCGCGGAATGTCGGAGGGGGGAGGGGGAGGGAGATTAACGGTTACGATATAAATCTTAATATTAATAAACGTATTTATACGTGTATATATCTATGTAAGTACTAGTTTGCTTTCTCTAGTAAATTTACATACTCTATATTACTTTACTCTTGGCAAGCATAATTTCATTTGTGTGTCATGTAAAAAATAAAAAAGCTCAGATAAAATATCATAGAACGTTAACTAAGTATAAAATTTAACCTTTAAAGAGCAATAAAAGGAGCAAAAAAGAGCATATACCTAATACTAGACTCAATGTATATTGAGTCTAGTATTAGGTATAATTATACGCTCTTTGTTTTGAGTCTTCACTACATAAAATAACTCTAAAGTCAGTATTTGGAGTATCCCATAATTTTAGGCCAACAGAGTCGGTCTATCTGAGGCTCAGTTTGGTTTATTACTGTTCCTAATTAGCAGGGCAATTATGTATCTTATTTACAATCAAATGTTGATGGAAATCTTATATAATGGCGGCTCTATGAACAGTTTTGACAACTCCAGTAAGCAAAAATGTTAGTAGGTTTCTGACTGGAGCTTACAAAAATGAAAAATGCCGCCATTTTTTTAGATTCCAATCAACATTTGATTGCAACTGAGATATATAAGATAGCCCTGCTGAACTTAAAATTCATCAGTATTACAATTATACATCAATTAGTCTCTACTGTGGAAAGAATACACTAGGCTTCATAATGATTTAAAAATACCTATCCAACGTTACGCGAGAAAGCAGTTTTATTTATTTGCCTATATTTTATATTTAGGGTTAGTAGTAGATAAGAAGTGATTTTAAATGTGTATTTCAGTCACATTGAAACAGTTCATGATTATTTGAACTACATAGGGTACAATAATATTTCAATAACAAATCTAAGGAGACCCTTCAGATAATATCATGAAGCGATGCGTGTAATGAATCTGTACGGGTCGTGGGCTGGTCAGGGACTGGTATTGAAGGCGGTTGCCTGCTGAGACAGGTTACTTGGTGCTGGACATGAAGCCCGGCTTACAAGTTACTAGCGCTAGAGAGAGCGAGCAGGTTTTTTGTCTGTTACACCTTCTCTCTACGTATCCTCTCCCTATGGTTCTCATAAATGAGCTCAATATCGCACAACGAGCTATGGAGTAACGCTCGGGGTTTCTGTAAGAGATCTAATACGAATTAAGTAGAAACGAAAGAAAGAAATTATTGCCGCTTTTGTAGTCCAGTAGATGACTGAATTTCGCGTGGCAATGGACAGGTTGGGAAATGGAACCCATGGACGCCCCAACAAGGTGTACGCACGACCTGATTATCTTATCTAATGGTTCCTTTTGGCATGTTTGTATGGGAGACCATACATCCAAGAGTTAACGTTATGTGGCTCAGATGCTAAAAATTAATAACGTTTATACACTCATAATAATGTTTACATACCTACCTGCCAATGAAACTTACCTGCCTAGACGGCTGCGAGATTTTCATGAAAGACAGGTAAAGTTCTAGACGTTTATTATAGCCTCTAGAAAGCCCAGAGCTGGGTCGTGAGTACAGAAAGATGATGCAATAGCCTCCCTTGTTACGGGGACTTATCTCAGAATAGCAGTGAAGTCCTCAACGCGATGGTGAGGGTAGTGCAGTAACCGGCAGAAGTCAGTAGCAGGAAAAACGGGAAACGGGCAGCCGCAGTTGTCGGGTCAGCCCAGATGACCAGCTGGATTCAGGGTCCTGTCCTGGGTGGAAGCCAGGCCAGCCTACTAGACGTAGTTGCAAGTTGGGCCTGCAGTAGGTTTAGCCCGCCGTAAGATCCCCGAGATGGGGACTAAACTGAATTTAACTTTAAATTACAAGGACGACACAACGTCCCACAATTGCCAATGGGTCACAGCACTTGGTAATCACTGCTGAAGAGCTCTGTACTAGACGGTGGCTGGCGTCGTAAAAGTACCTACCTCACTAGGCTACGAAGAAATAATGTCAGGAAGCATAACTCAGAACAAATTCCACACAAAAATTGGTCCTCTAAACCAAAACGACGTATGATTCCAAATACGAATTACTTCCGAGGTTACAAATACGAGTAGACATGTTCGGTGATTGGTTTAAATTTCAGGGTTTGGTTCACGTGCGTGCTGCAACGTCTACTATGACAGCTGAGTCGTAGCGGCGTGAACGATGTTATTGATTTAGCACGACTTTTATTGGGTAATTTTTTTAAGACAGTTACTTTTCCTGATATTATTTCTTCGTAGTTACTAGGGCATGGTCACACATCCAAGAACATTTCTACTTATCACCCACATATTTTCTCCCCACTGACCAGGGATCGTACCTGGAACGTCGCACATCGAAGGCTCAGTGAGAAGGGTCACATCGAACTGAGCTGTAATGGAGCTACCGATGATGAATCCTTTAAAATGTTTGTGTTAATAATACAGAGCAGAAACTTAATTTGATTTATAAAAGCAAATGAAACGCGAACTTAATTGTTGCGTGAGTGAGCCGGAACAAATGATTTTCTGGCATTGGTAACGGTTGAACGGTGGCACTGGCGTCTATGCTCATACTCCAAGACATTGCTTGTGGTCTCATTCGCCGGTTATTCAATTTGCTACATTACCATTAGAAATGAGATCCGTAGACGAGCTAAAGTCACCGACATAATCCAGAACATACAGACAAGTATATCTAGTTGAAGTGACAGTGGGCAGCCGTGCGATTCTGTAATGATTCGTCGACGAGCTCACCGATATCAAATACTTTGAGATATCGCCCTTGTACATAAGGTTGCTTTTCCAACGTTTCTTGTCGCATCTTCTTTTGTTTCACGGATGTTTTCAAAGATGCAACGATGTTTGCTCTTAGAGAATCGCACGGCAGCGCACCACAGACCGACCAGCGCAGCGTAGGCCGTCCAAATGGAGAACAAAAGTGACGAACAGAATCCATTATTTAAAGTATGCATCACTCAGTGATATACTTACACTTAGACCACAGCATAGCTAGCCCACCTACTTGGCAACTGATAAGTGGACAGCTCGTGTGCGCGGAAACGTGATTAAGTCTATTTATTTATCTGTTAACTATTTATGTAAGTTGCTCTTCTATTCCATTTTATAGAAAAAAATAATGTTCGGTTATGCCTTTATTACACTAGGTTTATTTTTATGCGTATCTGTGAGCATATTGATTTATTAAAGGCTAGCTGCTCTCCGCGGTTTCACCCGCGCGGTGATGGATGATGATGGTGATGGTGATGGATATATAACCGATGTTACTTAGGGTGAATGTAGCTTTCCAATGGTGAAAGAATTTTTTAAATCGGTCCAGTACTTTTTGAGCCAATTCGTTACAAACATACATACACATCTTTTCTCTTTATAATATTATATAGTATAGAACTAAGATAGAGGATACTAGAGCTTTATCGATTTTAATATTATGAAAACGTTTGTAACTATGTCACTCTGTCTCTCTGTCTGTTTGTTACCATATCATAAAACGGCTGAACGGGTTATATAACATTTTTCAAAGAAATAGATTATATCCCTGGTCCCTGGGAGGACATATAATACTTTTTTATTATCATCATCATCATCCATCAACACGCGGGTGAAAATGCAGGTTGCAGCTATCTGGTATATAAAATCGTTATGTTATTTTAACGCTGTCAATATCGGAAACTGCATTAAACTAAAAGTAAACCTAAACTCCCATTATGTGTTTTGTAAGTATTATTTGAGATTATAATATTATTTTATATATTAATATTATATACATATATTGAACTTAGAAAATGTATAACTAAAAGTGAACATGAAAATAGAGCATTGGCATTATTATATATGAATCGAGTATATAATAAAGGTTGTGGAAGAAGATATCTTATAGAGGCCTATGTGTATTGTTTGATCATAATTTTGTTTCTCTCAGGAAAATAATCAACGACAAGAGTGTTGTATATTCAATGATTATCCATATACGCACATATATTGATTTATACATCACAGTACATTTGGAAATTAAAATCAATCCGAAATGTTGCTCTAATAAAAAAAACTTTTGTAAAGCCTAAAATTCACAAAAACAAAACATGAAAGGACGCGAAAAATCAAAGATATAAAAACAAGTGACAAATCACTGCGAGCAATTCGCCCATGCTATCGCGTCAGGGCGGCCCGTCTTGGGCGGGCGGGTGCGGCTGGAGGGCGGCACTTCCGGCGGAAATGCTAGCACCGTCGCCGTCTCTAATTGCAAATCTACTCGGAACTTAATATCATCTCTCATATTTTGGAATTGATTTACTAATAGAAAATAAATAAATATACAGCATGGTGTCTTAGTTATAATCAAAGTTTGAGGACTAGAATTTTGCACGATATCTGTCGACATCATTTACACTAAAACTCCTAGATGACCCAAGCCCAGCGCGATGTTAAATTTTTTACGTCGTCACAGACTTATCACAGATAAATACTTATCCGGATCATGTGCATACTCACTAGTAAACCAGGGGATTTACAGTCAGAATGAGTCACATAATGGATAAATACTTATTGTAAATTATCCGGATCATGTGCATACTCACTCGTAAACCAGGGGATTTACAGTCAGAATGAGTCACATAATGGATAAATACTTATTGTAAATTATCCGGATCATGTGCATACTCACTAGTAAACCAGGGGATTTACAGTCAGAATGAGTCACATAATGGATAAATACTTATTGTAAATTATCCGGATCATGTGCATACTCACTAGTAAACCAGGGGATTTACAGTCAGAATGAGTCACATAATGGATAAATACTTATTGTAAATTATCCGGATCATGTGCATACTCACTAGTAAACCAGGGGATTTAAAGTCAAAATAAGTTACATAATAGATAAATACTTATTGTAAATTATCCGGATCATGTGCATACTCACTAGTAAACCAGGGGATTTACAGTCAGAATGAGTCACATAATGGATAAATACTTATTGTAAATTATCCGGATCATCTGCATACTCACTAGTAAACCAGGGGATTTAAAGTCAAAATGAGTCACATAATAGATAAATACTTATTGTAAATTATCCGGATCATGTGCATACTCACTAGTAAACCAGGGGATTTACAGTCAGAATGAGTCCTATAATGGATAAACACTTATTGTAAATTATCCGGATCATGTGCATACTCACTAGTAAACCAGGGGATTTACAGTCAGAATGAGTCACATAATAGATAAATTAAACTACTTTATTGTGTCACACAAAAACATCTTATTTGATATTATTATAGAAACTAGTTTGGTACTTAAACTCTATTTTAGAATAGTGCTAATGGTGTCAATTCTGTAAGCATTTTCTAAATAATCTCTAAATTATGGAAGTACTTAATTTGTTTAGGCTAAAATCTAAATTAGTATAACACTTTTGAATGACAGCACTAAAATTATACATTTGTATTAACTTGTGAGCATTTTTTAGACAGTTTAGTCGTCACGCAACTTGGTGCTCGCTAAACTTACCTAAAACCCCCAAAATTGAATAGAATAATTTTAAGAAGTTTCATTCTAAGTGTTAAATGATTTTGAATTTTATTGTTAACAAAATAAGGACTCTCTATTTTACTTTACTAAGAAGTGCTATACTATTCTACCTACACATGATAGTTTACAACTCTATTAGCTCTAGTCAAGAGTACCTATATACTCTGATAAGTATTCGCTGCTAACTTGGGTCACAAACCTTGTTCGTGATAGTTAGACTGTTGAAATTTTAACAGATGTTGTATTTATGTTGCCGCTATAACACCAAATGCTAAAAAACAGAATAAATAAAATATTATAGGGGCTCACATACAACAAACGTAATATTTTGCTCGTTTTATACGTAATGGTACAGAACCCTTCGTGCGCAAATCCGACTCGCACAGGGCCGGTATTTTATTATCTTTTTCAGTTTGAATTGTTTCAATATCTAGAATTAACTTATGTATATGATTTTCACTTTTTCTATTACGAAATACATATACAATTTTGTTTATGAGATTTGTCAGAAATAAACGTATGTGTATTAAACATAGCCTATATACCTAAATTATTAGTTTACATAATCCCATAAAAAATTAACAATAAATGTTGACTTTGATGATTGAAAGTCACCATTGACCTCTATATATGCGTCCTAGTATATATAGAGGTCAGTGGAAGACACCCAGAGTTAATTATTCTTATGCAAATGTAACAGTGACCGGTACTCAGTAAGTAATGAACTAACGGATCCCTTGTCCTTGACTATTTGTGTTCGGCTAATTGATCGAGAAAGAACACGGGTGACATATACACATATCTAGAGCCAATTGTAGAGTTAACGTGAAGTTACAGTAGCTCCTTTAGCTCCTTGAGCGACTAACAGTTTTTAACCGACTTCAAAAAAGGAGGTTTTCTTCGGCTTTGTATTATTTAACGTCATTTAGTAGTGCGCACAGTAAAATATTTGCACCGCTAAATGACGTTATTTAAATTTAAGCAGCGTTTACAAGTAAGGCCATGTATGTTCCTCTGTATTTTTTTATAAATATTCACACATTCATCCGCAAACTGATACTGTATTTTTTTTTCTTTAGTTCGGTAGATACTTCCAATTTGGTCCCATTGTCCCCAAGTCAGTATCTGATGATGGGATACCAGGGAAATCGAGGGCGCGTTGCCTCCGAGATTAAGATTTTAAGGGCACTATTTTTATCATATTTTTCACTTTATTCATATAATTTCTAAAGCTGTTCAAGTATTTGTGTCTGATAATCATCATCTAATGTGGATGAGTTGACAATTAAACATATAACTCCTTAACTATACCTAAGCATAACGAACGACGTAACATATAACTATTAGGAGTTATATGTTACGTAACATATAACTATTAAGAGTTATATGTTACGTCGTTATGTTTTAAATTTTTTTTTTTTCCACAACTATCACACAACGCCATCTAGTCCCAAGCTAAGCAGAGCTTGTGTTATGGGTACTAGACAACTGATAAACATACTTATATATTCCTAAATACATACATATTATAGATAAATAATTTACGTCGGTGTTTCTAATTGTTCTAATTGTACTTGGGAACGGAAGTCAGTGTTTCTATTGTTTTCTAACTGTACTGTAAAAAAAAAGGTTTTTCTTATCGATAACAACTATGGCGGAAAGTTCAGTGATGTTTTCGCTATTAGCAAAAAGTTCAAATCAATTGAAGATAAAGGATTTGAATAAGATTCTTTATATTACCTAGTAATATAATAGTATTTTTAACACTAATCCAACATATCAAGTATTAAGCGGGGCTACGTAATTTGTTTCTATTTATATGTCAATCGGTGATGCAATGAGTAAGTCGCTCGTATAAAGTTAAGAGTCCATGACGCTTACTGCTATTCTGAATTTTAAATTGAGTTCACATAACCCTGCATGACAATGCACTGCGGTCGTCTCCCGTACAAGATGGAGATTTCCCCCGTAATATTGCTGGAACCATGGCCCTTCAACGAAACACAGTGATGTTTGCACACTACTGCTTCACGGTTGAATAACTGGTAAAGTTGTAGTACTTCCACTGCGGATTCTGCAAAAGTCCTACCACTAATAATAATTTAAAATATGTTTTAAACAATTTATATTTAACACACTAATGCTGCCAGCACTACTCTTAAAAATGTTCCGACATAACGTAAAGAATGTTCTTTAAATAATTAGAAGGCAAGATATTACACGTACTAGCTACAATACAAAAAAAAATCATTTGTTCGCTTAAACCGAAAACATTACTTTAGCTCTCCGCATCGGCTGATGACATAAAAATATCTAATTGTTACATCAGGTAGCAATCCTACAGTCCGTCTTGGAGAGTACCACTGCGACCGTGGCCAACCCATGACGAAGTTTTCAGGCCGCCTGAAGGACTTCAACTTAGCCTAATTACTGGTGTCCTAAGACAAACAACCGGGACTGACGGCTTAACGTGCCCTACGAAACACGGAAGCGCTGTGTTTGATAATGCCACTAGCGATCACCTATCCAACTCCTGACCGCAGCAAGCGTTGTTTAATTTATTGATCGGTTAGGTCGCCACGTCAAGCTCCGCTAAGAGCGCTTCAGTCAATCTCCTCTGCCAGCGCTTCATCAAAAATAGAATATATAGGGGCTCATAAATAAATTGGTTATACCAACATATACAACCAACATACCAATCTACGCTCCACATCCTTAGCACTCTACGACTATAAAATATACCAGCACTCTATAACCGCTATTGACCTAAAATGGAAAATACTTTCCATAAAACTTTTCTTCCCTCCATTTGCGAACTACGCAGTAGGTACTTTACCCACTTATATTGAAACTCTAGTACTGGCGTTAGATCTGTGTATCTACATTTCCTGATAAGTCCTAGCTATTTATATTTATTGTGTAGAATGTTGTAATATATGTATATATGATAGACCACGTGACCTGTTTTACCCCTTATTAAGCGGTAAAGTACAGTTGAAATTTTAAAATTCTTCAGGCTATTTAAGTAAATATATATAGGTAGTTGCAACCATTGAGATTTGTATTCAAGTAGTAATATTAGTGTTAATTCGCAGTCACATAAACAAAGTTTGACTAAATCATTTTCTAGTAAAACAGTGGATCCATTACTAAAACTTTCTAGGGTGATTAAGGAAATCACAGCAAAACAACGTTGCATGGTGTTTAACCGACTTTAAAAATGGAGGTGGTTTCTAAACTCGTCCATATATTTTTTATGCGTGTTCTCGGATAACTTAGTCGCTTATAAACCGATTTTGATGTTATTTTTGTTTGGTAGAGAATACTTTCGAGTTATTGGAGTATAACTAAAAACTTGATGAATTTTAAATGGGTGGCCCCATTTAAAATTCATCAAGTTCGGTCAAGCAGTTTAGTAGTTATTGGAGTATAACTACTCCAATAACTGAAAGTTGACTGAGTTTTGCTTATTTTGATGATTTGATGGTATCATCATTGACGTTGAATGCGCCCAATATTATTTAGGTACCTACTTTTGAACTATCGTGGTATCGACTTCAACGAGTTATTTCATACTTTTTAGTGTTGAAGCCGGTTCCATTTTTTGTAAAAAAAATTTTACACATCAAACTCGAGAAAACGTAAAATCTACAAAAATACAACGACATACATTGTTAGGTTTTTTCCAACCATCCCATTTTGTGACCACCTTTATTCATAATGATTTATTTAAATCGCCCACAGTGCTTTAATCAACCAATATTAATTAATGAACCTTAACTCCAAGTGCTATTTTTTGTATGTTTATTATCTCTTTGTTTACGGCTAGTTATGGACATGTCTAGATTTATGTGAGGTTATCCGTTGCCAAGACAGGCCACCAAATAATATATAAATGGAGGTATATAAATATTTGTAACCTTATATTATTACGTTTATGTAGGTAAAGTATTTCTCAAGTATTTTAAGGCAAGAGCTGTAGAGATCCTTGTGAATGAGTTTTAGTAGGTAGTACTGCCTCCACACCTTTTTTTATCGTGAAGCAGTAATGTTCGCAATACTGCGTTCTGGTTTGAAGGTATGGTTGCAATTCACAGGCGCATGAGACTTACAACTTAATGTCTCAGGGTTACGAGCGCAGTGCATTTCGCCACTTGTAAGGAAATGCATCTGTTCTAGGCAGAGCCACTTAACATCAGGTGGGCCTCGAGTTTGTACCGTTTTCTAATAACATAAAAAGGCAAATTTTGTATAACAATATGACACTATCGAAGTATATTTACGCAAAAGGGCGGAAGCGGAAGATATATTGCGTAGATATAAAAGTGAATTGAAATTGAAAAAGCAATAACATCATAATCAACGTTCCATATCATTAAATGGCAACCACAGCAACTTCAGCAAACGAGTTTCGTGAAGGGGGAGAAAAACACGAAAAAAATCCCCAACATTCGGAATTACGCAATGAATCGTACGCTGAGTGAGCGCAATAAATTCGCAAGTCTCGATACAGTACATCGCTACGGCACACCCCTGTTCTTGGCTCCCCTTCGATATTCAAAAAAAGTAAAATGGCGGCGAGCGAACCTCATCCGGCTAGGGAGCGTCTTGTCCTCGCGTCTTTATCTTTTCCTTATGTAAATGTCGTGAGTTATTGTATATTTAATGAGGTTAAGAACTTTCCCGCCGAGCGGCGCCACCCCGAGGCGCTCGTTAAGCCGTGCTGTCACTTCCTTGTTTTTGAGGAAAAAAAAGAAAATTATTTTCGGCACTGGCAACTGACAAGTTTGTGGCAGACTTTTTTAATCGACTTCGGAGCATTCATTGTCAAGTTGGAGTCAGTATTGTTTAAGTTTTGTTTGTTTGTGGTAATTAGTTTGTGTAATTTTATTCAAAGTATGTAATTTAATTTAATTTGTTATATATGTATGAGGTTTGGCTGGTAGGCTCATGTAAGTGTATACGAAAGCAATGTAAGACTTAATGTAAGTATTTATATTAAGTCTTACATTGCCTTAGTTTTAATATCGTCTTATCCTTTGTACTGATAATATTTACACTAGATTTCTTTTCGTTGTCCCTACGTCATCTGGTGAAATTCTATGAGATTACCGTAGCCAGTATTCAGATCTGTATAGCATAAAATATATATATATATATATATATATATATATATACTAGCTAGCTAGATAGATACTATATAGGTACTACTTATACAGATATCCGTGTCTAGTGGGAAAAAAGAAGGTTGCCCCTGTAAGGCTATTATATTTCATTTGACAGTTAGCAGTGATAATCACAATTCATCTTGCAACATCGATTAGCTGTCAAATGACTGATGAGTATTTACCAATACCACAAGAATAAAATACCAGCCCTATCCCACTTCTTAAAGTAGTGTTGATTCAATCTTACCACTACATTTGGTACCACCACGTCAATATAGCAAGCTTAAAATAATAATGGATTACAAAAGACGTTTTGATGACGCAGTGTCAAATAATTCACTCAATTCGCGTACTTTGACGTGACTTTTGACACTAAGTTTAATTGTATCAATGTCAATTTTTTGAAGTTCCGTACTCCTATCTTATAAAATAACCTAGCCATTTTGTGTCGGTGGGAGTACGATATTAAGTATGATTATTCTAAGCTTATTACAAAACCTGATGTTTTGTATGTTATTATTTACATTATGATAGTTTCATAAAAGGTGGGAGTAATAAGGTGTTTAAAACCTGGTTTTTGTTCTACGAGTAGTTCCAATACTATGACAAAATTGGTAGCCATGAAAGTTTCACGGTTGAGTAACTAACAAAAGTATGCTACTTCCCCAAGTGGACACTGCGAAATGGCTACCACTACAAAAATGCTGTATGTTTAACACCACGGGGCCGAAATTTCGCAAGATATTAATTTTAAATGTCTTGCAAAATTTCGATCGCAAGATAGATATTTATTATAGGCCGTATGTAGGCTATTACTAGTATATATTTTGGTCTATGAGCTATTAGTTTCTCAAATTCATGTTTTAGTCCCTAGTCTATGGTCTGGCCTTTTTAGGTGTAGAATAAATGTAAACAAACCATAAATAAACAATAAACAACAGTTCTTAGGGTTGTCATTTAAGCGTTAGTGATAATTTTTTGTCAGAAAATTTGATAAATATGCTTTATGCAACGTTATAATTGGTATATAAGCACCTCTGTGTTAATAACGAAATCAAATATTTACGATCTAAAAAGATCCTTTAAAGATAAAAATGAATAATTGTTTCGTTTATATTATATGAGATAAAGATATAAAATATAAACATAAGTAATCATTAAAAAAATATTAATTTTAACATTAGAAACGGGATATTTACCGTGTAATCCTTTATGTTTGAGTTCCCGATAGTTTACTGGTGACCATGGTGCTTGCAATAGCGCCGAAATATCGGAACTCGAAAAAAATTGATTACACGGTCAGTATCGCTTTTCTAATGTTAACTATAGCCATAGTTATTTAATATCAATACCGACTTTACTCACGTAATTAGCCGATGTTGTCGACCTAGGTTTCGGGCATGTCGGATGCCCATCCTCAGGGGTCCTCAGCGGCAAGATCGCGGCGACCACCGGTCAAACTCACATGTGTGACACTCACGAGAATTTTCAAACTAATATAGCCATAGTGTTCAAGTTTTCAAACCACGCAAGGGCCTTGCGTGGTTTGAAAACCATGGCTGAGCAAGACTGTTGTTGGACAACAGCGGGACCGACGACGGCTCATGCCCTTTGAAAAACAGAAGTTTCAGTTGAAATGTGCACTAGCAGTGGGTATCAAGATTCCTTTTATACCAATGTACTTTGTGGTTGACCAACGACAAGGAAAGTCCGCGAAGAGCGCTCTAGTTAAGTTTAAATTCGTAACCCGGCGACCTTATATCTATTTTGAAACTTATCATCTCATACATAAGAGTTCCATTGTACTGTCACAGATACTACATAGAAACATATATTTAGTGGGTAGGTAAGAAAACCACTATCTAATTCATGACATCTATTCAAGTTACCTCAAAGCAGTAACTTATACAGGCATGAATGCACGTTGGCGTACAAGACTAAGGAAGCGGTAGGTAATGATATAAATATAATTTTGAGTCAGTAGCTAAGCCAACGTTTTCTCACACACGTGGTATTTACTGCATGATACGTTCGTAAATAGCTAAGCACCACAACAAGAGCATGTAATCGCTTGTCCTCATTGGCTGGTCGATGTACCAACGCCTGAGCCTGAGCCTAGTCACACAGAGCTGCATCATCACTGAGGCCACAAACTTGAAATGTTGGCAGTTGATTCCTTTTATGTTGTTAGCATCCTAATACTCCATAGGTAAGTCAGCTAAGGAAGCAGTTTTGGTCCCCTTACGGCTGAATTCAATTTATTTCGGTGGCTTCTTATTCCATAAAAACAAAGCCAAACGAGCAAAACCGCTAGTGGTTCTGCTAATATTCAATATTATCGCAAGCTTATTTTCGTTTATGCAAGCTATATAAAGTATTATTAATTTGTTATAATAAAAGATCTTCGGTCTAGAACGTTCAGATATTTTTTATCGGAAAGGTTGGCAAACGAGCAGGCGGCTCACCTGATGGTAAGTGATACCGTCGCCCACGGACATCATCAACACCAGAGGATTTGAGGATGCGTTGCCAACCTTTGAGGAAGGAATAGAAAAGGTAAGGTGGAGCGGGGAGGGGGAAGAAATGGGGGAGGACGGACAGGGGAGGGAATCGGGCCTCTGGAACCTCCCACAGACCGAATGAAACGCAATAACAAGCTTCAATGTTACTTCACGTCGGTGTTATGTGGGAGTGTGGTACTTCCCCGGTCGTGCCGGACCATTCGGCTGTGGGGTTACAGCGTGGGACTACCAACATAATTATCGGAAAATGCCGACATGGTAAACCTAAAGGTGTCAAAACTTGCATGAAAGGGCCTATTATGCCCTCTAGAACGTATAAACAGCAAATATTCATATATTCTCGCTGACAATTGCTAACGCTCCGTGTAAAGCACGCGACAGTGTTGGTCGGCAACTTCACTAACTTTTGGGTATAATCTCACACTTTCAATACACATAACACATACTTGACACGTTCCTAGCACGATCGTATAATACGATGTAGTGGGCAAATACCTTTATACTAACCTTGTGTGCGCGCGTGTGTGAATATGTTTGAGGTGTGTTAGGGTGTATACATGTGTGTGTATTTAAATTTACTTCAAGTATTTATTTATGGGCTTTGTGCATAGATAGCCTACTGATTCATTCTACTATCTCTAATACCTAGTTCTCAGGAAACGGATCTGTGCGCCATTGTGAGTATTCGTGAGACGGGAAGCAAGACTTCCCTTTGGCGATAAATCGTAAGTTTTGGCAACGTATTAAAGAGGCATCGCAGTCTTTGAAATTAGTTACACTTAGACTCTCTGTTTTGAATTAATATAATTGCAACTATATTAGTGCCATTTTGGCTATAAAAAGTTTAGTGACAAAGTTCATAAAATTTTACAGGGATGTTTGACTACGGTATTGTTTGGGTACCTTTATATCTATGTACTTGTATCATTGTTGTTTTCTCATAGTTTAATAGGTGGTAAATAAATAAAATTATAAGTAATAAAATGAAAATACACGTTATTCACTCTTATGGAAGATCCCAATAATCTATCTACCCACAGTTTTCCTTACTACCGATAGAAATTTGACATAACGTCCATACAAATAGTGTCATATGTCTATCTCTAGTAGGGTAAACCGACGATAGATAGGTTAATGGGACGGGCCGTTAGCCATATTGTTCTAGAAGGTTCCTTGTGTTGCAAGCGCCATAATGCATAGGTACACGTAATGACATACTACATGGGGTCTTAAAAAATGATGCTCGTTCATTACACAAACTTCTCGCACGTTTTTTTGTCTTTGAACTTTAGCGGTCCACTTGGACTGGATTGGTCGTTCATTGTAACAAACAAATAAGAACTAAAACAAATGACGCTAAGCATCAGTTTTTACAAATCAATACCATGAATGATATAAGAATAGGAAAGCAAGGAACCAGTAGAAAATGCACTGGAAACACACTAATTCTAATTAAGTTGTGCCACAGGCACAACTTAAGTAGTAAATGGAAGTCAGTATTTTTTTTTTCAAATTGCACTTGTTTTCACGGTTTAGTTACGCGGTAGGTATAGTCGAATATTTCGACCGGTTTCGTTTTGTTAATTATTGTCGAGAGTTTTATTATGAAAGAAAAACAAGAAAAGATGAGAAATTATGGCGAGGCCGAACGCAGAGCCTATTACGCGAACGAAGTCGCGGGCAGTTTCTAGTAATAAATAAATTACGAACAACATACGTATTTACGTAATTAAGTAACCTGTTATATAAATGACGATGTCTTTATTTCTTATAAAATAAGAAAGTAATACCTAGCTACATATGATCTTATTTTCAATTCTAATTCAATTCAAACCCCAATCGAAAATCGCGGCTGACTAAAAAACTAAAATTATTCAAGGAAAAAAAATTCTAAAAAAACTTCAAAAAAAAAGGAGGAGGTACTCAATTCGACAGTATTTTTTTAATGTTTGTTACCCCATAACTTTCGACTGGGTAAACCGATCCTCAAAATTCTTGTTTATAAGCTGGTGCTTTCCGTGTGGTCCCATTCAAATTTCATCAAATTCGGTCCAGTAGTTATTGAGATACACTCCAATAACTGAATAGAATGGAAGTCGGTATTAAATTTTTCGGCCGTGGTTATGCCGTGGCGGTGCCGGCTTAGAATAGCACCCCCCCAACTCTACCCGTGGGTGCCGTAGAAGCCGGCTAAGGGATAACAAATCAGAAGGTGGGCAGCAGCACCTTCCCAGTCAAACACACACAAACTGCGCTCGCCAACCCGCCTGCCAAGCGTGGCGAGTATTGGCAAAAACCCCTCAATGGATTGGACAAAAAGAACCAGGCCCCCAGTCCCCGGCAGCCCCGCTATTCCTGGCTACGGTAGCGGCCACGGTAACGGTGGGGCAGGGGGTGCTAAGAATCCCCGGCAGAAGCCCGGCTACCACCCCCAACGACGACGACTGGCCCTGGTAACACACAACATACGCACGATGAGGACAGACGAGAAGATATATGAGCTGGAAGAAGAAATGAGTAAGCTACGCTGGGACATTGTGGGGTTATCTGAAGTCCGTAGAGCGGGTGAGGACACGATAACCCTAAAATCAGGTAACCTACTCTACCACCGGGAGGGCGACCAACAGTCCCAAGGTGGTGTCGGGTTTCTCGTCCACAAGTCCCTTACTAACAACATAGTTAAGATCGATAGCGTTTCCAATAGGGTCGTATACCTAATACTCAGAGTATCCAAACGATATTCGCTGAAGGTCATTCAGGTATACGCACCGACGAAGTCGCACCCGGATGATGAGGTGGAGGATATGTATGAGGACATTAGTCGGGCCATACATACCTCTGAAACGCACTTTCTAGTTGTTATGGGGGACTTCAACGCGAAGTTGGGTAAGAGAAGCGAGGATGAGTCGAAAGTGGGGCAATTTGGCTATGGACAACGGAACCGTAGGGGACAGAGGTTGGCCGACTTCCTGGAGAAAGAGGGACTCTTTATGATGAACTCTTTCTTTCAGAAGCCACCTCACAGGAAATGGACCTGGCTGAGTCCCGATGGTTCCACGAGATATGAGATTGACTTCATTATGACCACCAAAAGGCAAATATTCACTGATGTCTCCGTAATCAACAGGGTTAAAACCGGTAGTGATCACCGAATGGTAAGAGGCACGGTGAATATTAATGTCAAACTGGAGAGGTCTCGTCTGATAAAGTCTACGCTCCGACCTACTCGTGCCCATATTCAAGACCCCGAGAGCTTTCAACTTGAGCTATCCAATCGCTTCGATTGCCTTGAGAACATCGCTTCAGTGGACGAGATTAATAACAGGTTAGTAGAAACTGTCCATACAGTGGGTTCCAAATACTTTAAACCCCACCGTACAGATAGGCCACAGAAACTCTCCAACGATACCCTCAACCTCATGGCTGAACGACGCTCATTGAAACTGCAGTCTTCGGATGATGCTGAAGCATATAGGCTGCTCAATAGACGAATATGGAAGTCCTTGCGACACGACATTCGGATCTTTAATACAAACCGTATTAAAGAGACGATAGAGCGGAAAAAAGGCTCCAAAGTGTTTGCAAGAGACATGTCTATTGGGCAAAGCCAGTTGACGAAGCTGAAGAGAGGAGACGGCAGTGTAGCGTCGACCAAAGCGGAAGTGTTAGGAGAGGTCGAGAGTTTCTACGGACAGTTATACACCTCGGTCGCTAAACCTGTTAGCAGCTCGGCCAAAGACCCAAGAGCCAAGCTGACCCGACATTATACCGAAGATATCCCGGACATCAGCCTGTACGAGATTAGAATGGCCTTGAAACAGCTTAAGAACAACAAGGCGCCTGGTGACGATGGTATCACATCTGAGCTTCTGAAAGCGGGTGGAACACCGCTACTTAAAGTCCTTCAGAAGCTCTTTAATACCGTCTTACTCGAAGGTTCAACGCCAGAAGCATGGAACAAAGGCGTGGTGGTGCTGTTCTTCAAGAAAGGTGACAACACTTTACTTAAAAATTACAGACCCATCTCGCTTTTGAGCCATGTTTATAAGCTGTTTTCGAAGGTCATAACGAACCGTCTCAGTCGCAGGTTTGATGAATTCCAGCCTCCGGAACAAGCCGGTTTCCGAAAAGGCTATAGTACCATAGACCACATCCACACGCTACGGCAAGTTATACAGAAGACCGAAGAGTATAACTTGCCTCTTTGTCTAGCGTTTGTGGACTATGAGAAAGCCTTTGATTCGATCGAGACGTGGGCAGTGCTTGAGTCTCTCCAGCGGTGCCGTATTGACTATCGGTATATTGAAGTGCTGAAGTGTTTGTACAAAAACGCCTACATGTCAGTCCGAGTACAGGAGCAGAGTTCGAAGGCAATTCCATTGCAAAGAGGCGTGAGACAGGGAGACGTTATATCTCCGAAACTGTTCACCGCTACATTGGAAGACGCCTTCAAGCTTCTGGAATGGCAAGGACTTGGCATCAATATTAACGGCGAATACATCACTCACCTTCGATTTGCCGACGATATTGTAGTCATGGCAGAATCCATGGAAGACCTCAGTACAATGCTCGAAGGCCTCCATCGAGTTTCCCAACGGGTAGGTCTTAAGATGAACATGGACAAGACGAAAATTATGTCTAATGCCCATGTTGTACCTACCCCAATATCAGTTGGGAACTCAGTTCTCGAAGTTGTTGACGAGTATATCTACCTGGGACAGACAGTCAAACTAGGCAGGTCCAACTTCGAGAAAGAGGTCAATCGTCGAATCCAACTCGGCTGGGCAGCGTTCCGGAAACTTCGCGAAGTCTTCTCGTCAAAAATACCTCAGTGCCTCAAGACAAGAGTCTTCGACCAATGTGTGTTACCAGTGATGACTTATGGCACTGAAACGTGGTCTCTTACTATGGGCCTCATAGATAAGCTCAAAGTCGCACAACGAGCTATGGAGAGGGCTATGCTTGGGGTTTCTCTACGTGATCGAATCAGAAATGAGGAGATCCGTAGAAGAACGAAAGTCACCGACATAGCTCAGAAGATTAGCCAGTTGATGTGGCAGTGGGCAGGGCACATAGCACGCAGAACAGATGGCCGATGGGGCCGAAAGGTTCTGGAGTGGAGACCACGTACCGGCAAGCGCAGCGTAGGTCGTCCACCGACACGGTGGACAGACGACCTGAGAAAGGTCGCAGGACGACGTTGGATGCAGGCCGCTTCCAACCGGTCCTTTTGGAAAATCATGGGGGAGGCCTATGTTCAGCAGTGGACGTCCTACGGCTGAGATGATGATGATGATGATGATTAAATTTTTCAAATTGTACTTGTTCTACGTTATCTTTGATTGAACACATTTTTCATATACGCTCATCTGTTATTTATATTAGATACCTAACGCCTAAAGCAAATTACGCCAAAGTGATCACGTTGTTGGGGTGGTCAAGTTACGAAGTCTTAAAGTTATTAATACTTCGATGTTTAGAGCTGCCCGCCCGAGCCGGGCTTATTGAGTGTTTGGCTGTTTTCAGGAATATGGTTGTATGTGAAAATGGGTATATTTTGTTACTTAGAGCGTTGCCTTCCAGTAAAATTGGGAGTGCGTACGCTCGCTTGAGTAACTTGAGTAATACAAAGATTCGTCACTATTAGTCTTATGAGTATTAATATCACTTTAAAACAAATACGCAGGCTTACTCCCATGCGTTGTCGTCGTATGCCTTATCCCTCCCTAATATTTATATCTGGTACTTTTCCTATGATAATAAAAAAATATGATGATAGTTATAGTTGGCAAGATTATTTAGTTAAAAACATAACCATTAAACAAAGCCAAACGAGCAAAACCGCTAGTGGTTCTGCTAATATACAATATAAGTCTGTCCTCAGCCACAAAAAAAAGAGATGCCAATCGCAAGCCTATTATGGAAGATTTTCTTTTATATAAGCTATATAAAGTATTATTAATTATATAGCTATTATTAAGTATGTTATAAAAAAAATCTTCGGTCTAGAACCTTCAGATGTTTTTTATGGGATAGGTTGGCAAACGAGCAGGCGGCTCACCTGATGGTAAGTGATACCGTCGCCCACGGACATCATCAACACCAGAGGATTTGAGGATGCGTTGCCAACCTTTGAGGAAGGAATAGAAAAGGTAAGGTGGAGCGGGGAGGGGGAAGAAATGGGGGAGGACGGACAGGGGAGGGAATCGGGCCTCTGGAACCTCCCACAGACCGAATGAAACGCAATAACAAGCTTCAATGTTACTTCACGTCGGTGTTATGTGGGAGTGTGGTACTTCCCCGGTCGTGCCGGACCATTCGGCTGTGGGGTTACAGCGTGGGACTACCAACATAATTATCGGAAAATGCCGACATGGTAAACCTAAAGGTGTCAAAACTTGCATGAAACGGCCTATTATGCCCTCTAGAACGTATAAACAGCAAATATTCATATATTCTCGCTGACAATTGCTAACGCTCCGTGTAAAGCACGCGACAGTGTTGGTCGGCAACTTCACTAACTTTTGGGTATAATCTCACACTTTCAATACACATAACACATACTTGACACGTTCCTAGCACGATCGTATAATACGATGTAGTGGGCAAATACCTTTATACTAACCTTGTGTGCGCGCGTGTGTGAATATGTTTGAGGTGTGTTAGGGTGTATACATGTGTGTGTATTTAAATTTACTTCAAGTATTTATTTATGGGCTTTGTGCATAGATAGCCTACTGATTCATTCTACTATCTCTAATACCTAGTTCTCAGGAAACGGATCTGTGCGCCATTGTGAGTATTCGTGAGACGGGAAGCAAGACTTCCCTTTGGCGATAAATCGTAAGTTTTGGCAACGTATTAAAGAGGCATCGCAGTCTTTGAAATTAGTTACACTTAGACTCTCTGTTTTGAATTAATATAATTGCAACTATATTAGTGCCATTTTGGCTATAAAAAGTTTAGTGACAAAGTTCATAAAATTTTACAGGGATGTTTGACTACGGTATTGTTTGGGTACCTTTATATCTATTTACTTGTATCATTGTTGTTTTCTCATAGTTTAATAGGTGGTAAATAAATAAAATTATAAGTAATAAAATGAAAATACACGTTATTCACTCTTATGGAAGATCCCAATAATCTATCTACCCACAGTTTTCCTTACTACCGATAGAAATTTGACATAACGTCCATACAAATAGTGTCATTTATGTCTATCTCTAGTAGGGTAAACCGACGATAGATAGGTTAATGGGACGGGCCGTTAGCCATATTGTTCTAGAAGGTTCCTTGTGTTGCAAGCGCCATAATGCATAGGTACACGTAATGACATACTACATGGGGTCTTAAAAAATGATGCTCGTTCATTACACAAACTTCTCGCACGTTTTTTTGTCTTTGAACTTTAGCGGTCCACTTGGACTGGATTGGTCGTTCATTGTAACAAACAAATAAGAACTAAAACAAATGACGCTAAGCATCAGTTTTTACAAATCAATACCACGAATGATATAAGAATAGGAAAGCAAGGAACCAGTAGAAAATGCACTGGAAACACACTAATTCTAATTAAGTTGTGCCACAGGCACAACTTAAGTAGTAAATGGAAGTCAGTATTTTTTTTTTCAAATTGCACTTGTTTTCACGGTTTAGTTACGCGGTAGGTATAGTCGAATATTTCGACCGGTTTCGTTTTGTTAATTATTGTCGAGAGTTTTATTATGAAAGAAAAACAAGAAAAGATGAGAAATTATGGCGAGGCCGAACGCAGAGCCTATTACGCGAACGAAGTCGCGGGCAGTTTCTAGTAATAAATAAATTACGAACAACATACGTATTTACGTAATTAAGTAACCTGTTATATAAATGACGATGTCTTTATTTCTTATAAAATAAGAAAGTAATACCTAGCTACATATGATCTTATTTTCAATTCTAATTCAATTCAAACCCCAATCGAAAATCGCGGCTGACTAAAAAACTAAAATTATTCAAGGAAAAAAAATTCTAAAAAAACTTCAAAAAAAAAGGAGGAGGTACTCAATTCGACAGTATTTTTTTAATGTTTGTTACCCCATAACTTTCGACTGGGTAAACCGATCCTCAAAATTCTTGTTTATAAGCTGGTGCTTTCCGTGTGGTCCCATTCAAATTTCATCAAATTCGGTCCAGTAGTTATTGAGATACACTCCAATAACTGAATAGAATGGAAGTCGGTATTACATTTTTCGGCCGTGGTTATGCCGTGGCGGTGCCGGCTTAGAATAGCACCCCCCCAACTCTACCCGTGGGTGCCGTAGAAGCCGGCTAAGGGATAACAAATCAGAAGGTGGGCAGCAGCACCTTCCCAGTCAAACACACACAAACTGCGCTCGCCAACCCGCCTGCCAAGCGTGGCGAGTATTGGCAAAAACCCCTCAATGGATTGGACAAAAAGAACCAGGCCCCCAGTCCCCGGCAGCCCCGCTATTCCTGGCTACGGTAGCGGCCACGGTAACGGTGGGGCAGGGGGTGCTAAGAATCCCCGGCAGAAGCCCGGCTACCACCCCCAACGACGACGACTGGCCCTGGTAACACACAACATACGCACGATGAGGACAGACGAGAAGATATATGAGCTGGAAGAAGAAATGAGTAAGCTACGCTGGGACATTGTGGGGTTATCTGAAGTCCGTAGAGCGGGTGAGGACACGATAACCCTAAAATCAGGTAACCTACTCTACCACCGGGAGGGCGACCAACAGTCCCAAGGTGGTGTCGGGTTTCTCGTCCACAAGTCCCTTACTAACAACATAGTTAAGATCGATAGCGTTTCCAATAGGGTCGTATACCTAATACTCAGAGTATCCAAACGATATTCGCTGAAGGTCATTCAGGTATACGCACCGACGAAGTCGCACCCGGATGATGAGGTGGAGGATATATATGAGGACATTAGTCGGGCCATACATACCTCTGAAACGCACTTTCTAGTTGTTATGGGGGACTTCAACGCGAAGTTGGGTAAGAGAAGCGAGGATGAGTCGAAAGTGGGGCAATTTGGCTATGGACAACGGAACCGTAGGGGACAGAGGTTGGCCGACTTCCTGGAGAAAGAGGGACTCTTTATGATGAACTCTTTCTTTCAGAAGCCACCTCACAGGAAATGGACCTGGCTGAGTCCCGATGGTTCCACGAGATATGAGATTGACTTCATTATGACCACCAAAAGGCAAATATTCACTGATGTCTCCGTAATCAACAGGGTTAAAACCGGTAGTGATCACCGAATGGTAAGAGGCACGGTGAATATTAATGTCAAACTGGAGAGGTCTCGTCTGATAAAGTCTACGCTCCGACCTACTCGTGCCCATATTCAAGACCCCGAGAGCTTTCAACTTGAGCTATCCAATCGCTTCGATTGCCTTGAGAACATCGCTTCAGTGGACGAGATTAATAACAGGTTAGTAGAAACTGTCCATACAGTGGGTTCCAAGTACTTTAAACCCCACCGTACAGATAGGCCACAGAAACTCTCCAACGATACCCTCAACCTCATGGCTGAACGACGCTCATTGAAACTGCAGTCTTCGGATGATGCTGAAGCATATAGGCTGCTCAATAGACGAATATGGAAGTCCTTGCGACACGACATTCGGATCTTTAATACAAACCGTATTAAAGAGACGATAGAGCGGAAAAAAGGCTCCAAAGTGTTTGCAAGAGACATGTCTATTGGGCAGAGCCAGTTGACGAAGCTGAAGAGAGGAGACGGCAGTGTAGCGTCGACCAAAGCGGAAGTGTTAGGAGAGGTCGAGAGTTTCTACGGACAGTTATACACCTCGGTCGCTAAACCTGTTAGCAGCTCGGCCAAAGACCCAAGAGCCAAGCTGACCCGACATTATACCGAAGATATCCCGGACATCAGCCTGTACGAGATTAGAATGGCCTTGAAACAGCTTAAGAACAACAAAGCGCCTGGTGACGATGGTATCACATCTGAGTTTCTGAAAGCGGGTGGAACACCGCTACTTAAAGTCCTTCAGAAGCTCTTTAATACCGTCTTACTCGAAGGTTCAACGCCAGAAGCATGGAACAAAGGCTTGGTGGTGCTGTTCTTCAAGAAAGGTGACAACACTTTACTTAAAAATTACAGACCCATCTCGCTTTTGAGCCATGTTTATAAGCTGTTTTCGAAGGTCATAACGAACCGTCTCAGTCGCAGGTTTGATGAATTCCAGCCTCCGGAACAAGCCGGTTTCCGAAAAGGCTATAGTACCATAGACCACATCCACACGCTACGGCAAGTTATACAGAAGACCGAAGAGTATAACTTGCCTCTTTGTTTAGCGTTTGTGGACTATGAGAAAGCCTTTGATTCGATCGAGACGTGGGCAGTGCTTGAGTCTCTCCAGCGGTGCCGTATTGACTATCGGTATATTGAAGTGCTGAAGTGTTTGTACAAAAACGCCTACATGTCAGTCCGAGTACAGGAGCAGAGTTCGAAGGCAATTCCATTGCAAAGAGGCGTGAGACAGGGAGACGTTATATCTCCGAAACTGTTCACCGCTACATTGGAAGACGCCTTCAAGCTTCTGGAATGGCAAGGACTTGGCATCAATATTAACGGCGAATACATCACTCACCTTCGATTTGCCGACGATATTGTAGTCATGGCAGAATCCATGGAAGACCTCAGTACAATGCTCGAAGGCCTCCATCGAGTTTCCCAACGGGTAGGTCTTAAGATGAACATGGACAAGACGAAAATTATGTCTAATGCCCATGTTGTACCTACCCCAATATCAGTTGGGAACTCAGTTCTCGAAGTTGTTGACGAGTATATCTACCTGGGACAGACAGTCAAACTAGGCAGGTCCAACTTCGAGAAAGAGGTCAATCGTCGAATCCAACTCGGCTGGGCAGCGTTCCGGAAACTTCGCGAAGTCTTCTCGTCAAAAATACCTCAGTGCCTCAAGACAAGAGTCTTCGACCAATGTGTGTTACCAGTGATGACTTATGGCACTGAAACGTGGTCTCTTACTATGGGCCTCATAGATAAGCTCAAAGTCGCACAACGAGCTATGGAGAGGGCTATGCTTGGGGTTTCTCTACGTGATCGAATCAGAAATGAGGAGATCCGTAGAAGAACGAAAGTCACCGACATAGCTCAGAAGATTAGCCAGTTGAAGTGGCAGTGGGCAGGGCACATAGCACGCAGAACAGATGGCCGATGGGGCCGAAAGGTTCTGGAGTGGAGACCACGTACCGGCAAGCGCAGCGTAGGTCGTCCACCGACACGGTGGACAGACGACCTGAGAAAGGTCGCAGGACGACGTTGGATGCAGGCCGCTTCCAACCGGTCCTTTTGGAAAATCATGGGGGAGGCCTATGTTCAGCAGTGGACGTCCTACGGCTGAGATGATGATGATGATGATGATTAAATTTTTCAAATTGTACTTGTTCTACGTTATCTTTGATTGAACACATTTTTCATATACGCTCATCTGTTATTTATATTAGATACCTAACGCCTAAAGCAAATTACGCCAAAGTGATCACGTTGTTGGGGTGGTCAAGTTACGAAGTCTTAAAGTTATTAATACTTCGATGTTTAGAGCTGCCCGCCCGAGCCGGGCTTATTGAGTGTTTGGCTGTTTTCAGGAATATGGTTGTATGTGAAAATGGGTATATTTTGTTACTTAGAGCGTTGCCTTCCAGTAAAATTGGGAGTGCGTACGCTCGCTTGAGTAACTTGAGTAATACAAAGATTCGTCACTATTAGTCTTATGAGTATTAATATCACTTTAAAACAAATACGCAGGCTTACTCCCATGCGTTGTCGTCGTATGCCTTATCCCTCCCTAATATTTATATCTGGTACTTTTCCTATGATAATAAAAAAATATGATGATAGTTATAGTTGGCAAGATTATTTAGTTAAAAACATAACCATTGTATTGAAATAACTCAAACTCAGATAGAATTACGGTTACATAGACCGAAGGGGATATTGCACGTTGACTCAGATCAGCCCCAGGCACTGCTAACCAGCCGGGCGATTCTCTAAGAGCAAACATCAAACATCTTTGGATCTTTGACAACATCCGTGAAACAAATGACGAGATGTCAAGAAACGTTGGAAAAACAACCTTACGTACAAGGGTGATATCTCATAAAGTATTTGACGAACGCATCGACGAATCATTAGAGAATCGCACGGCTGGTCATTACATTGCTAATGGTCTGATATAAAAAGAAGGGATACCATGATTTATGTTCTCAAGTCTACAATGTTTCCGACGGAATCAAAGCTACAAGAGAAAACTCAATCAATCACTAGCCACTATCATCAAAGTAATATTCTTTCAAAAGCATATTAGTGAAATTAGTAAATTTCGATAACCACCTTATGATTTTGGAACGTTGTAAACGAAGTTGTGCCGTCTCAGGTAATAAGTAAGCTACTGTTTCAGCTTAAAGCTCGGACTCGACTT
Source organism: Selenia dentaria (assembly GCA_917880725.1). Taxonomy (NCBI): domain Eukaryota; kingdom Metazoa; phylum Arthropoda; class Insecta; order Lepidoptera; family Geometridae; genus Selenia; species Selenia dentaria. Next base: position 8,911,303 of record OU862895.1, on the reverse strand, counting down.
TCGCAAACACAGCACTGTTTTGCTAGTGACGGCGAAATTATCGATATTTGTAGGTAAGAAGTTATCGACACTTTTGTGTACACAACTAGATATGGTATATTGTTTTTAGTGAAGCAAAACTGAGTGAATGAGTTCGTCCGAGAAAGTAGAGCTACAATACTGACCTATTTCTACTGCGAAGCAGTAATGTTCGTAATACGTTCCGTTTGAAGGTTAAGGATGTACCAGCAGAATTACGAACACATGAGACTGAACAATACGACGAATAGGGACGATTTTGCCAGATGTATATAGTTCGAAACCACCCCGAAATATTTACAGCTTACGAGCCAAACCCGAAGAAATTTCACAGTTTTCCTTTCTCCCTAAACAGTATGGCTTCACAATAGAGTTTCGTTTACAGTCTTTCGTTTTAATATCAAAATCTATCGATATGCAATTGTTAATCCCAACCCTACTGAAACTAGGCGTCCAAGCGCGTTGTATATTTTCTTCGACCGTAAGTCCGGCCAAACTTCCAAACTTGTCGATTTATTGAGATCCATAGTTTACAACTTACGCCGGAATTTATAGTTTGTCTTGCGTACAATGCGAGAGACCGTATTGTCTGTGAGAGCTAGATATAAATCTGAAACTCGAAGTATTTGACTTGAATGTTCTTCAGGAGTGATTTGGTCATTTGTCGATTGAATTAATTCAGTTGATTTAACCGTTTTTGATTCAATTTAGGAACACAATTGTCTGTGTTTCGTAGTAAATTTGACCGAAGTCTTTTTAGTGACTTTAATTTTCCCAATAACTTTAATGAGACTGAAAGTGAGAGCTGGACGCATATCTCTCCACATAACGTTGAAATCAGAACCACAGACAGCAGGAGGCCTAGACAAAAGATGTTTCTGTTATCATTAACGCCAAACGACTACTTCAAAATGTATGGCGTTGACATTGCCTGTGGAAAAGTCACGTGACGTCACGCTAAGTTCGTAGACACATTTTTGTCTGTAGCGTGTGCGGAAACATGCCTGTTTGAATGTTGTCTAGGCCTGCAGAACAGGCACTGCAACTGGCATTGGTATACGTAATGCTTACCATTTGACAGACGATCTGTTCATCGCTTTACTTTAATAGTTTAAAAAAGTATGATACAATATTATTTACTATTTACAAAAAAGTATATATTAAGGTACGGCCGTATGGTAAGTAAGGTAAGGCCACAAATTAATAAATAATCGGCTATAGTCTCAGTGACTAGAAGAATCATGAAACTTTTTTAAGTTTATTATAATTATATTTTTATTAATTGAACCAAATATAAATATCGGTCGTATTGAGCGAAGCTTGACTACACCACGAGGATCCAGTGGGGGATAACATCTTCCATCGACTGTTGTCCTACAACCTTAACCGACATCACAACGTGCCCACAGAGGCACGGAATAAGCACACTAACATTATAAAGGTGAACATTTGTGAGTGCGTTTGTATGTTTGTAACTTCTTGACGCTCAAACGGCTTGACCAATTTTGATGGCATTTGGTATGGAGGTAGACGTGGCACTGGTTTAAAACATAGGATTCATTTCATCATCATCATCATCATCATCATCTATCACCACGCGGGTCTAACCACGGGGGTCAGCTAGTAAGTCGTAAATGCCACTAACGGACGTCCACACGCTATAGTGACCGCTACAAGCGCTTCTTAGGCGTCGTCCAAATTGGCGAACGACTACGAGTGGACAATGCGATTTTGTCGCGCAATACACGAACTTACGGTCAAACATACTCTTTGGGGATGGCGAGAAAAAAACACCAATGTCTAAACTTTATTTTTTATAAATTCCCTACATTTGTGTTACTTTTAGTTTTGACGTGTAGAAGTGGTTGATTTTTAACCGTTACGTATGGTGCATGAGTGTAAGCAAAGTGTACGAAATCGTGAAAGGTTTTATTGGTGTTCTCGTCCATCACCTTAGAAAGTTTTATTACCTAATGTACCCACCGCTTTCATAGGACAGTGGCTTATTAACAGTCTTATTATTATGTGATTGTGATTTTGAGAATAATCTCACTCGTAAGTGACTGTGACTCAACTTTGTTTTAATAAAAAGCTCACTTGATGCAACTATACTAAATATACAGCGTGTAAACCCGTGGTGTAGTAATACGATTAGGCCCTAACTACTGCGTCCCAGGAAGTAGTAAAACTACCAAGGTATTCATATAATACTAAGTAACCAAAGTTTTTCTAATACTCAAGCAGGTTCCCCGAACAAAACAATTAGCAAATACAGCAATGACCTCCAGAAGCTAAACCTGAACTGGGGGGGCGGGGTGCGGGGAGAGGGTGCATGCTGGCATGGGGATTGCAGAACGAGAACTCCAAGAATATGCATGTCTAATGGGGCTGTAAAAAATGTTTGAAATATTGTTTTAATTGGTATAATAACAAATATAAGTGATTTACTGATACCTTGCCACGTGAATCCTGTCAAGGTATACATATGGACACATTTCAGTATTAGGTACTAAAACTTTGTTACACGCTGTATTTACCTAAATAAGTTGTATTTTCTTTTTATTTTGTTATGAATGTTTTAAATTCAGGTCGCAAGTCATCGCGCAACCACAGGAAGCATTTTCATGCGTGACAAAATCGCATCGTTCGCTCGTAAGAACCTTAGCCAGTAGGGACGATACCTTAGCTTTTTTACGAGTATTGCTGTGTGCTTCTTCAGAAATGCATTTTCAACCGACTTCCACAAGGAGAGGGTTCTCAATCGACGTAAATTTTTTTATGTATGACCACGATATATTTTTACAGATTAGTCCGATTTTGATTATTCTTTTTTTTTGGTAGGATATACATCCGAGGTTTAATTTTGATTTTGAGGAGGAATTTTAGTACATTTTTAACTGACTTCAAATAAGGAGGAAGTTCTAGATTAGACTGTTACATATTTTTTTAATTTATGTTCACCGATTTCTCCCCCAATTTGTGGACTGATTCTTAAAATTCTCTTTTTTTTTTATGAAAGAGTATACTTTTGAAGTGGTTCCATTTAAATTTGATCAACCTCGGTCAACGGTTTTTGAGGTACACTCCAATAACAGAAAAGTGCATAGACTAGTTCGTCAGTATAGCACTTTGTCTAAGACAAACAATATCGACATATTTGGTGACAATATTAATAGCTTCAGGGAGTCCTCTGACTATTCCAATTTATTTTTTCTTTATGTATACATTTTTTTTTATTGACTCTTACTCTAGACTTTGTTTATTGACTGTATTATGTTAACAACTCTTACTTATTATTGCATGCTGTCTTCACCTGTAATTATTGTGACATTTGCTTTTTTTTTTGTAGTATAAAAATTACAAGGGTTGCGATGTCAATACGAAAGTTTAAGTATTTCTAAATAATGCTTCTTTCGGTTGGACAGTGCTGTCAAGGCTGTTCAATAGATGTCGCTCCGTCCCCGTAAGACGGTTAAAGACAGATAGAGAGTTAAAATTCGATGCTCGGACCCGAACCACGGTGGCCTAGTTGGTCAATGGAGTCTCACACGGAGAGTCAGAAACGCGGGTTTGAATCCCGTCCGAGGATGTTAATTTTCTCTCTATAAATTTCAATGTTTAAATTTGATTTTTTTGACAATGTATTGGTGTATAGGTGTATACAGTGTAGGCGGACATAATAAATAAATAAGTGTTTCGCCTATATTGATAATATCCTTATTGACGTTGAATGATAATCAAACCCGTAAATAGCAAAGGTAACTAAAAACTAAAAAAAATATTTTCATAAAATAGAACCGACTTCAACACTAACAATTACAATTTGAACATTTAATACCGACTACCATTCTATTCAGTTATTGGAGTGTATCTCAAAAACTACTGGGCCGAATTTGATGAAATTTAAATGGGATCACACGGGAAGCACCAGCAACCCAGTCGAAAGTTATCAAGTAACAAACATAAAAAAAGAAATAAAGTCGAGTTGAGTACCTTCTCCTTTTTTTGGAAGTCCGTAGAAAAGTGTGAAATAACTTGTATGTTAAAATTAAGTCGGTACCATGCGTACAACATTGTGATAATAGATACTTCTGAACTATCACGGTGCCGACTTTAACAAGTTATTTCATACTTTTTAGTGTTGAGGTCGGTTCCATTTTAGTTTTTTTTTAATTCAATAGACATACATATGCATAGATATTAATATTTAATAATCAACAACTCGTCTAAGTGGATAAATGGGCAGTCGATAGGGCGCTGAGGGACGTCGTATCGTAATCAAAGATGCGGGCTGCGCGAATCTTAGCAAATTAGTGGGGGAACTTCCCCTTGATAACTGTTATAGGGGTGGCAGTTTACGAAATATCTGATTCTTATTTGCATTTTTGATGAGAAAGATGGAATCAGCAAATTGTGACACATGTGGAGTGGCAGAAGACGTGCTCCACTTGTTGGTGGAGTGTGTTCACTTACAACGGGACCGTCAGTCACTTCAGGTGGCTTACAATCAGAGGCCATAGCACCAACAAAATTTCCGAAAAAGTATTCGTACTGTAAGTGTCGATACGTCACGCTTCGCCACACAAACTATGAGGTGTCTGTGTCACAGTTGGCCTAGGTAAATGGCAGTTTGTACTGTTTCACGTGTACGACACATTACGTTACTCTTACGCAGATATTCGAGCTAGGCCCCCTGCGGCCGTAGCACAAACAATTTGCGATAAAGTGTTCGTATCGAAATATGTCACGCTTCGGCGTACAAACTAAGAGTTTATCACAGTTGCTCTAGAATCTCTAGATACATGACAGGTGGTACTGTTTCACGAGAACGACACATTACGTTACACTTACGCAGTTACTCGTGCTAGGCCCACTGAACACTTACGACGTTGGCATTGACTTGCCAACGTCGCAAGTTACAACAATTGTTGAACGAGCCTGATTGACACAGCAACACCCTTTTCTCTTAGCTATTCAGCAATCGCCACACTACTGCAATGCTTCTGCGATCGAACTGCTTTTATTGTCAAATTTGGTATTCTGTTATATCTTGCTTTCAATTGCAATTGCATATCTATGGTATGGCTGTGCTACGCCTTGCGAATGTTGCCACTCAAATAAGATTGAAAACTTGTACAAATCAAGCATCGTTCTAAGTAAACATTATTTTACCTTGTTGACATAAATAAATATTGGTTATATCTTACAAGACTCGCATGACTGCAACATCATATAGAAAATACGAAATAATACGTAAATTAGCCTAAGAAAATAATAAAATTTTGTAGCACTAACCACCCAAATTATGTACCTAGGTAAGTAAAATTAATCCAGGTGACTTTTTCCTAGGCATCATGAATACTTCTGAAATTGGTTAGATTTGTTGCGTTTCTGTCTCTTACCGGTATACGCTAATGACAACTCTATTTGATACTTACTCTGAGACCGATGTGTATCACTGTATAGCAACACATAGGTAGCAACGCAATCGCAACTCAATAGATTACAGAATACCATTTATGTCAAAAACTATCGATCGCAAGCTGGTGGACCGCGATCGAACCTAAATAGCGAGCAGAATACGAAAACTGTCAAAAACGACAATTTTCAAACGGTTGAGTTGCATTATCGCGGTAGGTTAGAAAATAGGGTTTAGTTTATTTAGTCACCACAAGTGACAGTAACTATAATAAGATACTACTTATAAATAACATTATTTAGAATATAATATGATAGGACTTGCATGTAATAAAATTATAAGAGTTCCTAAAAACAAAATAATTATACGATTTTCATTATTCATAGTCATCAAAGACTATGGTTTTCAGTCCTTATACCAGTTCACGCACGCGGTTCCGTCCACATATAATATATGATCATTGTGATCGGGAACTCTACTGTCGGTTAATCCCCGGTACAAACCATTTCCTTTCTAAATTGTATCCAAATCCGTTCAGCTATTTTTGCGTGAATACAAACTTAGTACTCGTAACTAACTCTTTTATAATATTAAAATTATACAATACTAGCTGAGGCCGCGGTTTCAATTGCGTGGTGATGGATGATGATGAAATGTATCCTATGTGTTATTCCAGCACCTCATCTATCTACATATGATTTCGAATATGAGCTTACTCATACTCATAGACATACTCATTTATTGATATTGATAGTATACGTCACATAATTACAATTAGTCACAGTAGAATCATAAATAAAATGCAATTAACAATAAAAATCAATATGAAATAATAAAAGTTATATATTGTGTACCTACATAACAAATTATTAGTAATCTACGGTTTTTTATTTATTTATTTATTTTATATAGAAACACCAACAGTATACATATTAAATAAAAACTATGAGTTAACACTTACAATTATATAACTGTTCTGATATGTACACCTTTAACAGGCGTTTACAGCTTTCACAATTTAACAGTGATAGGAGATAAAAAGTTACATTCTAGTTAACTAAAATTTATACATAAAATATTTACAACTAAGACAAAAATGTCGAAAACAGAAAATTCAATTTCATTGCAATTAGTTAGTGTTGTGTAATAATTTTGTTATTTTTTTTTTTATTTTTTTTTATTATTTATTATTTTAGTGGAAGAGTCATGTACTCTTTTTCTATTTCGTAGAACGCTTGGTTGATACGCCAGCGTTTTAGCTTAGCTTTAAACAAGAATATGCTTGATGCCTCAACCACATCATAATTTGTCATGTGGTTTTCGAGATAATAGGTTGTGAAGTAGGTACTGATTAATACTGCCGCTGATAAGACTAATGTGCTCGCGAGGTGTAGGTACTGTTCGCATAACTACTAGTAATATCAGTAAGAGTAAGGTAGTGATTGTAGTAGGATGTGGATCACGTGACCAAAATGCTGGCCTATGCTTTTTAGGAAAGAATTAGGCTCTCTATTCGATGGGTCAAAGCTGCCAGTATATTTGCCATGCAACCGAACAATATAGAGCTTAGACAATTTATTGATTCAGGCGTTACTTTGAGGAAATACATTATCAACAAGTACAATTTGAAAAATTTAATACCGACTTCCATTCTATTCAGTTATTGGAGTGTACTTCAAAAACTACTGGACCAAATTTGATGACATTTAAACGGGAAGCACCAGTTCTCAAACAAAAAAAGTATTTTGAGAATCGGTTCTCCCAGTCGAAAGTTACGAGGTAACTAACATAAAAAAACTGTCGAATTGAGTAGTACTTTTTTAGAAGTAGGTAAAAACCCGTCCCGTGTCTAGTGTTTTTCGGTTAATTTCCGAACTACGCATATAAGTATAAATAAAAAATACTACTCTTGAATAAATTGACCGACTAAAAACAGTTTTATACCGGTGGAGTGTATTGGATCTGACACAATTAGTTACAAACTCGAGGTCTAAAAATGTGTATACAATTTGTGTATGCGCGACTTGGTTTAGCACTTTTATAAACGTACACATGGTGTACGCGTGACACGCGACGGGTTAAAAGAAATATTTAGTGACACATCCGCTGGAAAAGCTAGAAGTATCACTAAATATTTCTTTTTATATCATTTTTAATATAGTCTACAGATTTTAGAGATAGCATTCCTCTTACGGGATTCGAATCCGTGTCTTCTGACAATCCGTGTTAGACGCCATGACCGCTAGGCTATGGAGGCATAATCGGAAGACACGGCTTAATACCGCCCTAGACATGTGTATTTAGTATTTACTCAAATCTTATAATATTGAAGTGACAGCCCTGTACACCAAGGAGGTCCCTCACAAGGCATCTTGAGTGGACCTAATGTCCTTCAAAGCATTGGTACCTACCCACTAACTGTATATTACTTATACCTACTATACAGTAAGTACCAGTTGAATCAACCTTACAGTCTCGACCCTTCTAATGAATTAATATTGCAGCTCCTATAGATAGGAAATTGATTAAAATACCACAGACACGGTGCGATGGAATGCGAAGGAATACAACGTTAATATAATAATTGAAAACCAAATAATACACATATGTATTTTAAACTTAAGTAAATACAAAAAAAAATACTTACTAGCTACGCCCCGCGGTATCACCCGCGTGGTGATGGTGAAAATTATCCTATGTCCTTCCCCGAGACACGTACAAGTCGTAAACACAAAAATTATAAAACTTGGTCCAGCCGCTCTTGAATTTGAGATGGTGTAACTAACACGACTATGTTTTATAATAGGTAGATGTACCGATAGTTCCCTGAGTATACTGCCACTAGGTCCTTATCCTTATTAATGTACGAACTGAGACTCTAAAAATAATAAAAAAAGCTAAATAACCGGATAAGTGCAAGTGAATCTCTTGCTTTTAAGGTCCCGTACTAACTTTATCCCTAAAAGTAAATATTTGTGAGTACCCCCATTCATGTGTAAATGTGTACCGATATAGCTATAAATATCTTCAACCTGATATAACTCAACAGATGAATATATGAATTATATAATGCCTAGGATTACACGGTTACTTTTTAAACCGGTTTATTAGCCATTGTGATAACTTATAATTCATTTCTTTTCATTTATAAGTGAACTCGTACGTTTATAAATTTTGCCATATCTCAAGGTACGAGTATTTTAAATAATTATTTGCGGATTCATCAAGTGAGGTGCACGACTTTTCCGTCTCTTTACTTACTGCATAAAAAGCAGTGTGCAAGGCGTCAATAGGCTGAAAGGCACTGTGACATTACAGGACTATTAGCTTTCCGAGATTATACTGTCCTAGAGGTTATGTATGTAGGATTTGAATTTTTCTCCAATCTATTCAAGTTCACTCAAGCCGATTCGACATTTTTTCTAACAGAGAAATATTACCTATATTTCTATTTAAAGGCTAAATATTACATATGCGAGTTGACAACGTGTCACGGTGACAAGCGCAGTGCATTACTGGCAAGTATTTCTTAAGTTGTATCCCACGTACAATTTTAAGCGTAAAGCTCTGGCAGGTAGGTACTGAAATGGTAGGATTCATAGCGATTATCATTGCGAGAAACATATCAGTTTCATGGCGTCCGGTAAAAAATATCGTCATAAATTAATTTAAGGCTCAACAACAAATTACGCGTACTCGTTAATTTTCCATTTAAAATCTACCAGATATCATCGAAAAATAAAATAAACTTCTTTGAAAACTCAGTAGTGTCGAACTCTATCGTGAAATAGCAAAACGACAATTAATGCTAGCGCCATCTGTTGTTGAGTAGTAGCCACAAGATTAATTCTGCCATCTAGCGACAGATGGACATAATCTGGCGAGTCAAACCCCGTGCGAGCATGGATCTCACGCTAAACTTGTCGATTCGATAAACTGACTTTTATCAGCTATCTTACCTTGTCTCTAGTATGGATCTCGATGCGATATCGCGGGCTGTCTTTCTTGGCTGACTTCTGTTTCTTCGAATTATTTCGAAGAAACAGAAGTCTTTAGGACTTTTAAACATCGTGTTTATATTTAAACCTAAACCTATTATTAACCGTTAAGTGATCGAAATTGTAGAGTAAACGAGTGTAGGAGAATTGTAGGTACTGAAATTAAACGTAGTTGTGGTTTCCTTATCCATCGCATTAGAAAATTTTAATAATGCATCCACGGCTTTACTACAAGGTGACTACGACAGGAGAATGAGTTAATAACAGACGTATCTGACTGCGACTCGACTCTGGCTACTTGAATAAAAACATCACTTGATGCAACATGAAATACTTATTAACAAAGCTTAGTAGAGGAATGGCAAATGTACGAACTGAGAGTATACAAATAATAAAAAAAGCTAAATAACCGGATATGTGCAAGTCAATATCTTGCTTTTAGGGTTCTGTACAAACTTTATTCTTAAAAGTGAATATTCATGTGTAAAGTGTGAATGTGTACTGATATAGATATGAATATCTTTACCCTGTAAATACTCAACAGATTCAGATGAAATTTGGAAGGGTCATAGCGGTATACCTAGGATTACACATATGTTACTTTTATACCGTTTATAGCCATTGCGATAATCTAATTTCACGTGATTGTTTCGCGGGTAGAAGCTAGCCATTCAATAATCAAAATAGTTATGAAATTCCAAAAATACCGTTTCGCACGGAACTTTATTAAAGCAAAAAGAGTAAGTTAAAAAGGAGCTAAAATCCTGGCTGCTACATCACAGTTTCTGCTCATTGAACTACTTTGATAATGTGTAATTTTGTAATGTATGTTATATATATTTGAGTGTTGCACGTTGCATGATTGTGTATATTTCTAGTGAATTAATAATATTATAAGATTTTGCACGCTATTAAATTGGCGAAATGTGTCAGCACCTAATCTAATATAAACACCTATTGTACTCACATTCAAGCAAATAAACTACATTCTATTCTATTCTAAAATATAATTACCCATTCAAATTGTACAACCATAAAAACCCATAAAAATTTGACTCTACTTGTTCCTTTCTACTTGTCAATTTTCATGATTCAGATCAACGGGATATATAGATTTTTGTTTTATTTTATTAGGAATAACGGTGCAAGCACGAGGCACATCTGATGTTAAGCGCCTAGTCTACTACCTCTGCCTATAAAAAATACATAACTCTGAGATTAACTTATAGATATAGATAATATACAGATAAATATAATTGAAGTGTCTGTTTGTAATTAACAGCTTTTCACCAAATGCAAATGAAAGTATGTTATGGTACTTACATAAAAACTATTTTTAATTATTTTTTTGTTGTCTGTCTGTCCGTCTGTTTGTTCTGGCTAGTCTCGGAAACGGCTGGCTTGATTGTTACGGTAGGTACTTTCGATCACGACTGACTGATAGCTGATGCTATAAGGAGTAACATAGGCTACTTTTATTTCATCATCAAAACATGCAATATATGACCGAATCTTTTCATTGTATTGACTTAAAATCTCCACATGACATAGGCGGAATTACGACGAGCTCGCAAAAGCCATATAAAAGAGAAGAATTATAAGCTTAACAGGCGGACAACAGAGTAATCCTATACGAGTTCCATTTTTATCGATCGTGGTAATAACCCTAAAAATGATCAAGACTTTTTTGATATCTAATCTGACAGAAATCCAGAAAAAGAAAAGTATGTAGATACTGTCAAAAGTAACTTCATGTTTTGGTATTGTTTTCAGGACTTATTATTATCTTTTTATAATACAAAATATTATGTTTAGAAGTAGTTTTTTACGATTTGTGAGTACATACAATATTTTCGTATCACATAATTCGTTGTACTTTAATAGGAGAACCAGTTGACTAGCAATGGCTCTTCACGATATTTATTTTCAAAGAGAGTGCAAAAGTTATTAGAAGGCAGTGCGTACCAGTCTGTTTCCACTCCAAAGAGTATTTTTCCTTAAACATATCAGCGAATATAAGTTGAAGTTCTCGTGCTAGTATGACGTAAAGAAACTATTAAGAACACATAAGAGTTTTACACCACTCCACTTTTCCACTCTCGACTCAATCCAGCCCCAATCAACTCTATGATTTTTAAGTTTCTAATACCAGAGTGCCGACAAGTTCACATTGTGACAGCGTTGCAACGGCCAGTAGTTTCAACGGAATTGATATCATCCATTTAAGATACCTATATGTAGAGCCTTCTGGCCGGTTCTAGAAGCTTATCGTTTTTTTTTTTTCAGGTAAAACAAGGAAAGAAATATAAAAGTACCACATCCCATTATCATCAAAATTGTAACGTTCAGTATTTATCCACAACCACACAATTTACACCAACACTAGGCTACATTGCCACGTAAGTATCCAGTTATTTATTTATTAGGTTCACCCAGGGCCGGATTAACCCTATTTTGGGCCCCCTAGGCAATGCAATTCTCGCGGCCCCTTTTCCATAACCTTTTTCTGACTTTTTAAAATATATGTTTCGGAATTCACTTAGCACTAACTGACGGACGATGACGGATAATGTACTATATTTGACCACTTTTGCCCGAATTAGGCAAATTATTAGATAAAAAATATTACTTGAGGACCGGCTATATGCGCAAACCGTGCGAAACCATAATGGAACAAAAAAAGGATCTCGTCGTTATTATTTTTCCGATCCAACAGCTATTGTTACTTCTACTATAAACATGCGTCGAAAAGAGTATTGAAGAAGTATAAAATTTCCATAAAAAACTGTTAGATGTAATGTTTTTTTTTCTTGGTGCGTGGCCCGCATCGGCTAGGCAGTTGCCTAATTCGCCTTATGGATAATCCGGCCCTGGGTTCACCAACAGTTTATATACAAAAATGAATATATTATGTACTTACTTATTAAGTAGAAATGAATCCCTATTTCACTTGGTCACGCCATAACTTGAGAACGACTTTATCGATTTCGATAAAATTTTACAATGAGATAGATTATATACCGGGTAAGGAGATAAGATACTTTTCATTATCATCATCAATCACGACGCGAGTAAACCCGTAGGGCGCAGCATGTTTATCATAAAACTTAAAATTAGACTTTTTAAAAGTATGTGCCCAACAAATAATAGGTGGAACCAATATGCATAAAGTTTTGTAATATATTAGAATTTATAGTAGTAATTATGGACAAATACTACGACTATTAATTAATTATTATGTAATGTTATATTAGTGTTATTGACTTGGTACTTCGGTGCCAGCACTATACCAAGTCACGCAAACCATCACTGTTTTTATTATTTTGCATTTTCAAACACAATTGTATAGTTAAAATTTTTGAAGGTGATTTTGTTTAAGGTTTTTGGTTTTAATGTTAGTTGAGCGTTCGACACGAGCTCTGCTGAAAATCAGAGCAAGGGTTACCTAATTAACCCTTGCTTATCATCACTGAGCAGACGCTCATTTCTGGCATCGCGCAACACTTCAGAGATAACTATTTCTTGTTTAAAATACTTATTAATAAGTAAATTTGTAGTCCCAAATTAACGTTCTTTGTTTTTTTCTACCGACTTCCAAAAAGAAGGAGGTACTCAATTCGGCTGTTTTTTATTATTATTTATGTTTGTTACCTCATAACTTTCGATTGGGTAGACCGATTCTCAAAATTCTTTTTTTGTTTGAAAGCTGGTGTTTCCAGCTGGTGTGTTTAAATTTCATCAAAATCGGTCCAGTAGTTTTTGAGTTACACTTCAATAACTGATTTTTACCATAGTAATAGAATGGAAGTCAGTATTACATTTTTCAAATTGCACGTGTTTTTTTCTTCTAACTGTATCTTGCTACTTCGTATGGATCTTTAGCCGAAAAACTCGCCCCTTGATGAGTTACCTCCATTAAAATGTAACCAAGGCAATCGTTGTGGTAACTAGACTAATATAATTTTCAGAAACTTGTTCTCATATCACGTCAGGTCGACCAGGCCCACATGGATACCACAGTTTTGCAAACGATGCGGAATTCACACAAGTGCAGCATCTCTGGGTGTGGAAGAAGTAAAAGCACCGAACTTCCCAGACTCAGTCACCAGTGGAGATGTCAAGTACGAACATTTCTATATTACAATTATCAATCAATCAAATCAAAAATATGTAAGTAAATACTAGATTGTTATATCCAAGTACAGAACAACTAGTTTTAGTCGGCTACAGGAACCGAACTGTGGTGTGCTACTAGCGCCTAAGTTACGCTTCAGCGCTAAACTTCCTCGTGCCTACATAGGGTAATTCAATCGAAGTAAACACCATTTCATTTCAAATATAAGAAAAAGGTTTAACATTATACTTTTCTACCGACTTCCAAACAGGAGGAGGTACTCAATCTGCTTGTTTTTTTTTGTTTTTTTTTATGTTTGTTACCTCATATCTCTGGACTGGGTGAACCGATTTCCAAAATTATTTTTTGTTTGAAAGCTGGTGCTTCCCGTGTGGTCCCAAATGTATATTTTTTTTTTAAATTCGGTCCTGTAGTTTTTGAGTTACACTCAAATAACTGATTTTTACCATAGTAGTAGAATGGAAGTCGGTATTAAATTTTTCAAATTGTACTTGTTAAACCACTTCTCTAATGAAATCAGGCGTAAAATTATTTTTTTACCTCTTTTTACACACTGTTACGAGTACCTATACCTAAATAAATTAGGTAGCACTCGACAAAAGAACGGAAGGTTGTTTTGCCGCTTATTCGTCTTCTTTTTCTGTGGATATTTACCAGCCATTATTTTTATATCATTTAATGTATGTACTGCATGTGTTTACATACAGTATATACATTAAATGATAAATAATAATATAATAATTAAAAGTTATTAATAAGCATAAAGTCATATTTAATCATTTGAAAGCAGAGAAAGCCGTTTCTCAAGGACGAAAACTTTTTGCATCCATATGCTTAGGTAAATTGAAGCGTACTTTCTAAGTATGATAAATTAAAAGTGTATTTCATAAGTAGAAAAGAGTGACTTAAAAGGACTTTTGAACTATCATGGCTACCTATTATCACAATATTATGCGCATGGTACCGACTTCGACAAGTTATTTCACACTTTTTAGTGTTGAAGTCGGTTCAATTTATTGGTAAAAAAATGTTATCCTTTTTAGCGAGCATTGCTATTTACGGGATCGATTGTCATTCACCGTCAATAACGATATCATCATGGTAGGCGAAACACTTTGAGTTATTGGAGTGTAACTCAAAAATCACTCGACTGAATTTGATGAAATTTAAATGAGACCTCCTCAGAAGTAGATATACACTTTCTATAAAAAAAAATTTACCTCCTTTTTCGAAGTTGGTTAATGCAGCCTAACTATATGACGGTGCTGGTACCTGCGTGGTAGAATATTTAAAAAAATCCTATTTAGTGTTGCGTATGTTGCAGAATGATCAAGAAGGAAGGTGATCCCGTGGCAATGGACGAGGTGGTCCTCGAGATCGAGACCGACAAGACCGCGTTACCGGTCATGTCGCCGGGAAACGGGACCATTCTCAAAATGCTCGTCACAGAGGGACAGTCTGTCAAGTCGCAGCAGCCGCTGTTCACGGTCAGATACTTTTATGTCTTGCAATAGGCGGTTCTGAGTCTGCACTATGCTCGTCATCCATAGACATAGATTTTTTAGTCTCTTTCGCCCAGTTATTTCACTTGTTACAGTATACCCTCGCTACGGGGTATATCTGGCGCAGACGGCCTCTTGCACAGGAGGCCTACCTAGCAAGTTAGGATTCCTCGCCTCTTACGATTTGCATACCGACGGCGCAGAGAGGGGGGTCCTTCTTTAATTATAATGTACGTGATCCCGATAGTTTAACCCTTCATATACCGTAATAATTAAAACAAAAGGTTTATGAATGAAACGAACGTACATTTACGTCAATGGTACTCAAAGGATTTAAACCATGGTTCACGCTAATTAGAATTACGAATTACCCTTAAAAATCTTAAATAATAAAACGGTGAAGGTTTTGCCTCTGCAGAAATTCAGCGTAACTTGTTATGTCGATGACCATCATGTCACCGATCCTATATAGGAAGCTATAGTCAAAGTTTAAGGCCCATGCAATAGGGGGCGAACTTATTCCCAGCTACAAGGCACAGTTCAATGCCTCAGACGATATGCATGGCAAAAGGGTCGTTAATATGCGTAAATTTATCAAAATTCGTTATTATTGTAACAAAGACATCACAATTGTAACGTAAAATAATTGGCGTACTCATTTTATGTCTCCGCGTAAAACTTTTCAACATTTTCTAATATTGAGCTATTTAGCATAATATTATTTCTTATTTATTTATTTAGCAAATAGTGCTATTTTTAACGCCTGAAGTAGAAAGTGCTATTTATATGTCTATGCAAAAGTTCGAAAAGCGAACTTTTGCATTGACATATAAATATCACTTTCTACTGCGCACTTGACTCGACCTTAACATATTACACGTTACATAAGCTAAGAGCTGTAGCTCTACCATGAGTTGGCAACATAACTGTCATCTATAGTCGATACTCACCTACCTATTAAGATAATTTATTGATTCAGGCGTTACTTTGCGGAAATCCATTATCAAAAAACTCGTCGAGTGCTAGACCGACAGTGAGAGCTCTCACTGTCGGTCTAGCACTCGACGAGTCAACATCTCCTGGGTATGCCTCGTGTAGAGGCGAAACACGTGTCGAATCGTTTTTGGTTTATTTGGGTTTTCTTGTGTGTTTTTTTATTTTGTATTCATTTTTCATTTTTTTTTCAGCGGAAGTGTCACTAAATATTTTTTAATATCGTTTTTTTTTTACCTATTAAGCTTGTGATTGGCGTACTCGCTTTCAATTTTAGTTTTACAGTTCACCGTGAGGTGGCACTGTTCTTTTTTTCATACATTTTTTTGCGGCAGTCGATGTCGAGCATCGATTGATTTCAATGTTGTAAACTCGTGGTAGGTATACCTACTGGAGCAATAAGTTTACAATTGTCACTTAAAAGTTACTAAATGTACACACACATCACAATTCCTGGAATAGTAGTATAATTTTAAAGAAAACTATTGTATTATTGGCCATATATGGCGACTAGCGAATCTACGGGTATAAACATGACTAGATAAAAGCCTCATTAAAAGAAGTTACTAAAAGTTGTTGCGTGCTTTTATGCGATATTTTATTTTCCAGGTAGATGTAACAGGAGTAGCCCCAGCGGTCAAGCCTGCTGCTGCTCCGGCCAAGGCTCCTGTACCAGCTACCCCAGCAGCGGCCGCCCCACCAATAGCCACTACTCCAGTTTCCACTCCGATGCCCGCAGCCTCCAAGCTAGCACCCAAACCACCTGCTATTAAGAAAAAAACAGCTCCAGCTGGGCCTACAGTAAGTCCTGGTTCACATTAAATGGCGCTGGGTTCCACCCTCGCAATTTTTTAAAGATGTTTATGTGTCCTTATAGGTTATAGTTCGTGAAAAATTCTGCCAAATCAGTTTAGTAGTATTGGCGTGAATGAGTAACAAACATCATGACAGACATACTTTTGCGCTCCTAATATATCTTACTACAAATCCCACGGAAGTTATTCAATGGTAAGGTCTATATAATACCTACTCTTATCTCCATTCCCAATTTCACTCAAGTTCGTGGAGCCACTTCAGCTTCATCATCATCATCATCATCATCATTATCTCAGCTGCAGGACGTTCATTGCTGAGCATAGGCATCCCCCATTATTTTCCAATGAAGCGGCCTGCACAGACAATCCGTGTATAACACAGCTTGTCGGAAGACGCGGGTTCGAATCCCGTCCGAGGATGTGAATTTTTCTCTCTAAAATTGCAATGTTTGGTATCGCTAAGGAGGCGTTATAGTGGTTTGAAAAATCATATTATAAAAACGGTCAATAATAAGATACTGTCAGGTCAGGAAGATGTAGTATACTGTGTATATATAGGGTTTTATTTATGCGTTATATGTAGGGTTTATGTATAGGGTGTTGTTACAATTGAAATTACCTACCTGGTCGAATACTATTTATGTATAAGAATGATGAGCGTAATGCAACTGTCATGAGTTGGTGTGATTTGTACGCATACCATCAGACAAGCGACACTTGGGCTGGCCTCTAGCCTATCCGCCAGATTACGGCCTATTACTCTTTTCTTTCAGAGGAAGAAGCTCCAGCAGATAGAAGTAATGGTCTGATTATGCTATGATGTAGACTTTCTTACGCTTAGTCTTCCTCGATGAACATATTTAGTTTTTGCCATAGTTTAATCTAGTTCTAGGTATTTAATTTATTAAATCCCATATCTGGCACACGAACGGAACACATTGTTTCCACGAACATCATCCCAAAGTTTATTGGGCAAAGGCTTAAAGAAGCTCAGAACACAACCGCTATTCATAGCCATGTTCTATCATACTGAACCTTTACTACTTGTTTCGCATAGTTGCCTTCTACATTTTAATCTAGTAACTTTCTAAATTCCGTATACAGGCCGCAGCATTAAGGATAGCCGATCCAACGAAGACCATATCTGGCACACGCACCGATCACCCTGTTCCCATGAACAAAATGCGGAAGCGTATTACGCAACGTCTCAAAGAAGCTCAGAACACAACCGCTATGCTAACCACCTTCAATGAGTGTGATATGAGGTAAGGAAGATTGTTTTTATTTTTTTAGGGAACATATGATGGGACAGGCAAATTGTTCGGAAGCACGCCACGCTTTACTGGCTTCTAAACAAACCAAATGGCCACACCATGCCAAGCTACTACCTAAACTATATTTTTGAGGCAGAATATACATATCGCTGCTTATATTTTACTATTCACGCCATTAACATCAGGGTGTAAGCCCAAGAGTTGGCTTATATTTTAGTTAACACAGATCAGATAAATCATATTAAAAAAATCCAAACTGCTCGACCAACGAGGCAGTCGTTGATCTCCATCATTGTTGAGTGTGGATGTTTACCTTACATCTCTGCCGTGCATGTCTAGAATATATAGGATTGCTGTTATGTTTCTTTTCTCAAAGACAGCTCATAAAACCGATTAATTTAGATGGACCTGAAATCTTACTGTTTTTCTATAAATAATATAATACTTAAGCTACTTTCAAAAACTGTTGTTGAAACACACCAGTAGACATAGCAGGTTAGATTTCTAATCTACCATAGCTACCACTACCAGGCGGGCTTAGTAATGAATTGCCTTTCCACCATTTTATGAATTTCCTTACGACGTTACCTACACCGGAAGCTAAAGTACGAGGTAGGATTCGAGCTGTCAACCACGGTATTTTATAAAATTATTCCCGATTCAAAGTTCAAACATCAACTGTGACAACACCCAGGCAAAATGTATGTTTGCGCTCAGGCGAAAAATGTTCTAAGTGTTTGAAAATAGTTTACCACACTTATCATCCTAGTAGTAATGAGTAAAACTTTTGTTTCCAGCAAATTCATGGCCTTCCGTAAAGCAAACCTCGAAAGTTTCGTCCAAAAATGGGGTACGAAGCTCTCATTCATGTCTCCATTCTTGAAAGCCTCAGCGAATGCTCTACTCGACCAGCCTGTTGTTAACGGAGTCATCATCGGAGACAACATCATTTATAGGTAACGTTGGTCATTTTCAGTAAGTAACTTGTTTTTAGCCAAATGGTGAATTTTCGGAAAAGAACATATGAAAGCGTTTACGACGAAACACAAACTAAATTTATAATTAGTACTCACTCACGGGTAGACTGAAGATGCGGGTGGATGTGAAAAAAGTTCGAAGATATTAGGAGCAGACAAAACGGTCTACCCTCTTTCTCACTCTTTTACTGCGGATACCACTGGCCATCAAACTCGATTGTAAGTCTCGACAATACACACTAACTGTATCACTGCGAATGTTGTTTTGATCATATTTTGGATGATTGTTGTTCCTTTTTAGACAACCTACCACTAGATTTCACGCACTGGCAAGGAACCCATCACCACGATTGAATTGGACATTTCATGATTTCGATGGCTTCCTTCACCAACCTAGGTACATAGTGGCGTTCCGTGGATAAGACTTGTGGTTTGTGAAATTCTATCCAGTGGTTAGGGCCTGAGTCCAGTAGATGTTCAGCTATGGCAGATTTGTGTCTTTCATTGTTCTTAACAGCTTTGATGTGTTCTCTGATCCGGCGAGACACTGTTCGCTTTGTCTGTCCTATATACGATTTTCCGCAGGTACAGTTGATCGAAGTTGTTTATCGGGAACTCCAATACCTGCCTAATCATGGTGTACATCCCGTGAGTACTATAATGTAGTTAACAACCGCGTAAGTCTAAAACAAAATAAAGTTATCTTTGATGTCGACGTTCTTGAAAGCTACTGCAAATGCCCTGATGACCAACGTCAATGGAGTTATTGTGGAAGATGATGTCATCTACAAATAACCAGAAGACTACTGGACAGGGAATGCTATAGTACTATTACTTAGGCCTTGTGTGGTGGTGTGTAGGTAATCGATAAATAGCAGTGTTGTTTTTTTTTTACCTAGTATACCTTATTTTTATTTACTTTACGTATACAAGGTGGACTGATGACCTTATAAAGGTAGCACGACGACGTTGGATTCAGGCCACTTCCAGCCGGTCCTTTGTGGAAATTTGTGGGGGACGCATATGTTCAGCAGTGCACGTCCTACGGCTGAGATGATGATGATGATGATGACATTATTTTTAATTTGTCTCTACATAATTTCCTTTCGTTCTATTTGGCTAGGTAACGAATCCAGCTGGAGTCCCACCTGATATTAAGCGGTAACATCTACCTATAACAAATGCATTTCGTCACAAGCCTCGAACTGCACGAAGCCCATCACTATGTGACGTAAAGTTGATTAAGCCTCATTTGTATGTATCTGCACCGGCACCCATACCGTACAAACCGGAACAGAATGATATGAACAATGCTTAGTGGTAAAATAGCTATGGTAGCAGTACTTCCCCGTACGTACACTATATTGACAGGCTGTTTTCGCGCGTTCCTTTACTTTACTTATACGAAGCGCTCGTTGCGGAGCTGAAGTGCTCGTTGCGGAGCTCGACTTGACGATCTTAACCGATCAACAAGTTAAGCAACACTTGCTGCGGTCGTGACTTGGATGGGTGACCGCTAGTGACATTATTCAACTGAGCGCTTCCTTGCTTCGGAGGGCACGTTAAGCCGTCGGTCCCTGTTGTTTGTCTTAGGACAACCGTCGTTAGGCTATATCTAGGGCTTAGGGCGGCCTGAAAACTTCTACATGGGTTGGCCACTAACCTATCCACCAATCCGCAGTGGGCCCGCGTGGTGGATTATGGCCCAACTCCTCTCTCTGAGAGGAAGGCTTGAGTCCCAGCAGTGGGAACAAAATGGGCTGATTAAGATTTTGATTTATACGAAGATGTTAGTGGATACCTACCATAACATAAAGCCGTATTTTGTGCAATTCATTAATAGGTACATCATAACATCCAAGATCCAAGAACAAACCTTTCTGCTCCACACTTAAATATTTGTCTCGGCCAAGGATAAACCTGGATGGATCCTGTCACATCTAGAGCAGGGCTAATACCAACACAATGTGTTGCTTTGTGAAACCTTTGTGAATAACAGTGGATGCTATAAATGAATTTAAATAAGTATTAACGATACCGAACCATATAATGTTATAGAATGTTATATTTTCTAATAAACGTTTAATAGTAGATTAGTAGCCAAGGGCTGTAAGGCAGCTTACACCCGAGCTAACTACTCTGCTTTCCATCTCGATTGTGAGGTAAGTAGAAAAAAACCGGCATTACAAAAATATGATGACTATTATACTCATACGAAGACAAGGCTGAATAGCGAAGCGACCTCTTTTGTCATTGGGCTGAATGCATGATGTCTATTGATGAAAGAGTGAAGTGTTTTTTTTTAATTACTTACCGGGCGGTAGGTCTTTTCTAGCTACATTATTACCCTAGAGCGCTAATTGGTCACCTACAAGCCCCATTTGTGTTTTTTTAATTACTTACCGCCCTAGGGCTTTTCTAGCTACATTATTACCCTTGAGCGCTAATTGGTCACCTACAAGCCCCATTTGGGGGTAATAAGGACCTACTTACCGAATATGGGAGATGTAAAATATATTTTGAATTAGCTACACCCTGCGGTTTCCCCCGCGTGGTGATGATAGTATAATTATGTTAAATTTCATCGCCAAATTTCATTACGGTGCGTTCATCCGTTTCGGCGTGATAAGGTACCAACTGAGAGAGAGTAACAAATTTACAAACGTTTCTATAATATGAATAATATAGTAAGTATGGATATACATGATTATGATAGTAAGTGTTGTATTACAGTAACATTCTCTGATTATTCCAGAGACTACGTAGACATTTCAGTAGCCGTTGCGACGCCTCGAGGGCTGGTGGTGCCGGTGTTGCGCAACGTGGAGTCGATGGACTATCCTCAGATCGAGCTGGCCATGGCAGTGCTCGCTGAGAAGGCGAGGAGTGGTGAGTAGGAATTGAGGAGATTTGTGTAATCTTTTTTAATTCATAACCTCTTTAGGAGGGTAAACCGATTCGTTACGTACCGCGTTACGGCGCCAGTCTGTCTGCCTTCCCTTTCTCTCATGTATCCTCTCTCACTCTAACCCACAGCGCTAGACTAGTTTAAGTTATCACTTTTGTAGGGCGTCCCGTGACGTACACCTTTTTTTAATGTGATTATGTTACGGTACAAGTACGAGGCCCACCTGAAACCTTATTTGCAATGACCATTCAACACGTAACGCGGTGGGTTACGTTCAAGGAATGATCGTGGAGTCAATACGATTATTACGATCATTCCTTGAAGATACCGCAGCAGGCCGCGTTAGATGCATAAATAGTCATAGCAAATAAGGCCCCAAGTATGGGCGTCCTTTAATATGTATTGCAATTTGGTTATTGACGAGCTGATTTCGGAAATTGGCCACTACTTTTGATCGTTCAGGGGTTCAACGAGACCTTGTTTAAACTCTTATAGCTAATAATAAATTTAATAAGCTATGCTAACTTCTAAATTGCTAAGTTACAAATTTCTCTTTAATTTCTTTACAGGCAAATTGACGCCTGCAGACATGCAAGGTGGCACATTCACGATCAGCAACGGTGGTGTATTCGGCTCTCTGTTATCTATGCCCATCATCAACTTGCCACAGTCGGCGATATTGGGCATGCACGCTATTTTCCAAAGACCTGTAGCTATCAACGGAAAGGTAAAATTTTGCCCTTGCCGCAAACAGTTCATATATAGAACGCTTTGGATAAAATTTCATAGTGAACTGGGGCCTTAATATTAAAGCAAGACTTCTAGAAAAATGCCCGGATTAATCGTACCATGAACACATTGTCTGGAACACAGACCTGCCGGGCATAACTATTCACGAACCGTAGAAAACCCGTTCACATGTTCTTCTAAATCCGTTTAGTTTATCAGCTTACAATCGTCTAGGAATCTGCAATGTTGATTATACTAAATTATTAGAAAGCCAGAGACAACAGGGGCCTTACTATCGGCTTCGTAAAAACCATGCAAGTTCCGTGCAATTCTTAAACCTGACAAACAGTTTTGAATGAAATCATACCATGACGCTCATTTAGGTGAACTGTCCCAAGTGGGAGGGCTTTGCTTTGCAGTCGCTTTTTGGGGTTTCCTTGCGTGATAAGTTCCGAAATGAGGAGATCCGTAGGAGAATTGTGAAATTATATATATATTATGTAATTAGTTGAAGTGGCAATAGGCAGGCCACATGGCTCGCAGAACCGATAACTGACGGGGAAGAACCAACAACTAAAGGTCCTCGAGTCGCAACCACGCCACTGACGTAGTATAGGCCAGCCCACCTCTAGGTGGACGGACTACCTCGTCGAAACCGTTGGGAGCCGCTGGATGCAGGAGGCAAATAAGTAGCCGTGATGGTAGACCTGTATGGGGGAGACCTATGTTCAGCAGTGGACGACTTTTTCTGTCTTTTAGTGGATTTAAGGTGTTTTTATTGCACTTAGTATTTCTTCGCATTGTTGTGAGGTGAAAAGTTGTGCAGCGTTTCTGCGTTGCACCTTTGCTACTCTAGGATTCTTTATCGTCAAGTTTCAATAAAAGTATACTCGAGCCAATAAAACTATTTTCCAGCCTTGCATAACAATTAACTATTATTTACAGGTGGAAATCCGACCAATGATGTATTTGGCACTGTCATACGATCACAGATTAATAGACGGACGTGAAGCTGTTCTTTTCCTCCGGAAGGTGAAGGCTGGTGTAGAGGACCCCACGTCCATCTTAGCAGGAATCTAAGTCTAATCAGCTCGTGTGCAATTAATTAATTAGTCATTATGTCAAAGACAAGGATATTGACGCATACATACCTATAGATATAATAACAATGACTAACATGGTATGAGTTCGACTATTTGATGAGAAGTTCATGATGTCTAATGATGTCTGTCTTATATTACAGCATGCTAAAGAATTAAATTTTAAAACACCTAAGAAGATAAAAATAATGTACCTACTAGTTTCTTTTTAGATATATAGATAATATATATTTTTTGTAATAAATGATGTTAATGAATTGATCAAAACTTATTTACTTATTCACATTTTAGGTTTCCTACACCTATGTTACCGAATAAGCAACTGTTCTACGTACAGAAGGATAACTCCCAATGGAAACGCTTAAATACCTACTGAAACACCTACGATCGTAATACGTCCTATGTCATCTAGAAAATAGTTTGGATGTATGATTTGTTACTCAATCGCGCAAAAACGACTAGATAAAATTTGGAGTAGGTACCTAGAGATGGTCATTCAAGGATGCACTACCAAACTGCACTAGTGGTAGTGCAAGGAATTAAGTTCACTCCTGCACTACCACAATCATGCATACATTGCCGTTACCACGGTATAAATATGGGGAAATAGTACAGGCTCTGGATGAGGGTTCCGCAACGGTTCACAAATACTTATAGAAAAATATAATTAGTATCTTGGTATGTACATATATTGATGAAACTTAACTATCTTTGATCATATACAATCGAGGTACCTATCCACATCCAGCTATTATTCCATTATATTATACACACTATACAAGTATTATACACTGATTCATTCACTGCAAATGAGTACCTAACATTGTAATCCTTTATATTTATATTGGATACAAAGTTTTTTATGCAGTTGATGTATATAGAAAACTGGCCCGAAATTGCTAAATATTTTAGTTTTCCCATGATTTATACACTAAACACTAATTGTTTTCTAAATTTCAAGTTTCTATATCTGCTAGAAATGCGTTAGAGTTTTGATGATCGGCCAGTCAGTCCACTGACTGACAAAATTAAGAAACTTTGACTAGTTATAATTCTTCAACTACTGGTTCAAATAGAATGTAATTTGAAATATACCGTGTTTATACAATGCCTGATTGGTAACTGAACATTCAGGCTTCTAGTATTAGCCGCAACAAAATTAAGGGGGTCGAAAATGGCCAGAATTGCTTCGAGAAAAGTATCCTACGGCCGTGCCACTTTTTTAACATCGAGTGAGAAAAATATAGTCAAATTGATAAGGAAGCTACAGCTGTAGCTACAGTTTGAGGTGATTTTCTTGTAATCTCTCCAATACCTTCACTAGTCTTTCCTGTAGTAGTTCTTCTGTAGATCCTTGTATAATAATATCATCAAAGAAACATTTCACCCCTGCTATGTACTGTAGTATTTTGTCCATAAATTTCTGCCACAAATACGGAGCTACCTTGACTTCGAACATTAAGCGGTGTACTGCATATGCCTGCATCATGGCGCTCTCTTCGTCCATTTGCATGTTTAGGTACGCTTGTCCGATATCTAACGTGCAGTATATCTTACCACCGTTCATCTCAGCGAATATATCCTCTATTATAGGAATCGGGTACTGTTCATCTTTTAACACATTATTCAATGTTACCTTGTAATCAGCACTTAAACGGATGCTGCCATTGGATTTCACTATAGGTACAACTGGTGTTCCCCTTTCAGCGTTGTCAATTTTAGTAATTACCCCTTCTTTGCATAGGCGATCAATTTCAATATCTACTTTTCCTTTCAGTGCGTATGGAATCCGCCGTGGTTTGATATTATATGGGAACGGCATCTTCACGCAACGTTAAGTGTCCTTTGTAATTTGGAATACATCCTAGTTTTCCGTCGAATACTGAGGAAAGTTTCTGAAGAGTTTGGTCTAATTTAGAGTGTTTTGAGTTTTCTAGAGAAACTGCTTTCATGTCTGCTATATTCAGTTTGATTTCTCGTATCCACGCTCTACCAAAAATGGGTTCGACGTCCTGTTTGATGATGTATAGTCTTTCATGAAAAAGTTGGTCTTGGTATTTACATTTTACGTAAGCAACTCCTACAGGTTGGATGAATTCACCTGTATATGTTTTCATACGTATTCCAGTTTTGAATATCCGATTTTGTAATCTTATTCCTTTATAATCTTTGAGAGATATGGATGATAAAGCTGCTCCTGTGTCTAGTTCCATTTGAATTTTTTGGTCTTCAATTATAACATTTATCATAAATTTGTCAGTATTTCCGGTATTTATTATATTAATGTCACATATACTTTCGGTGTTCTCTGAATCAGGTTCATCAACTTGATTATATGCTATTATTTTGTTTCAAGCTTTGTAGACAGACGTGTGCTAAATGTCCGGTTTTCTTACAGTTTGAACAATTGATGTTACTGTATCTGCATTTGTTTGCTCTGTGGTTAACATCACCGCAGCGGAAACACTTCCCTTGTAAATCTTTTATTGATGTCATTCTCCTTTGAATACGTTTCTTTAAATTAAATTTATTCATTACTTGATTTATGGGTACTTCCGTGATTAACAATCGTCCAAAATGTGATCAAACTAACATTCGCAGTGATACAGTTAGTGTGTATTGTCGAGACTTACAATCGAGTTCGAGGGCCAGTGGTATCCGCAGTAAAAGAGTGAGAAAGAGGGTAGACCGTTTTGTCTGCTCTTAAAATTTCGAACTTTTTTCACATCCACTCGCATATTCAGTCTACCCGTGAACATGTAACTGTGCCGAAATATCGGAAACTCCAAAACCCGCCTAATCGTGGTGTATATCCCGTGAGTACTAATTATAATGTAAGAATGGGTTATTCGAAATTCTACCCCTAAGGGGGTCAAAAGCAGTGAAAACGTTTGTATGAAACTCCTTTGTTTTTGAACTTATAGCTGTGAAAATTTGTATTTGAATAGATCATTCAAAATAAAAAATGTTTTTGGATAGTTGTGGTTTAAGTGGGTGAAATGGAGGGTGTGAAAGTTTGTGTAGAAAGTTTTTTTGTTTTCGAACATACAGTGGTGAAAATTAACATTTGGACAAATTAAAGTGATGATTTCAATATTTATTGACAGGGATCACTTAAGGGGGTGAAACGGGGGATATTTTTTCTTCAAAAGTTCTTTGTTTTTGGAGCTACAGTGAAGAAAATTGACAACTGGATAGGTAATTTAAAATAGTGATGCTTTCAATGTTTTTGCAGGGATGACTTAAGGGTGTAAAACGAGGCATGTAAAAACTACTACATATTATAAACTTTAGAGGTCAAATTTCTGTACAATGAAAAGTATGCTAAAAACCGAGTCAAATCGTTTGTTACTTTGTATGTTTGTCTGTCTGTTTGTATGGGCTAATCTCCGAAACGACTGGACCGATTTGAATGAAATTTCGTATAGTGGTAGCTTATATCCCTAATCAACATATAGGATAGTTTTGATCCCGGTAAATTAAAGAGTTCCCGTGGGATAATTAAAAATCTGTAATTATCGTATCTCGCGAGGCCACGCGAACGAAGCCGCTGGCGGGTCAGCTAGTGTAAAATAAGCTTATAATGTAACTGCATAGGTACTTATATTTTTGTATATTATCATACTTATCTTTCTTTTCTTACCATATTATATTCTTGCTTTTTGAATAATTAACACTGTATGCACGTCTACAACTTAAACCTCATAACTTCTTTACGAAATTTGTGGTCAACGAAGTTGGTCTCACATTTATTGTAACCTAGAATTTACACATTTATATATACTTAATTTACATGGTGAAACTGTTAGTTGATCCTTAAAAAAACTGAAAAAGCTTGCAGGGATCGAAGATCAGTTCCTCACCTCCGAGCCGGGATTGTAATAAATCATTTTAGTTATAATTCACCTCTCCTACGAATTAGTAATTCGTAGGCATAAGTCAAAGTCAAAGTCAAAATCAAAATCATTTATTCAATTTAGGCATCAAAGACGCACTTATGAACGTCATTTTTTCATTATAATGTACTTTAAAGACTACCGCCGCGTTCCAAAATATATAGAGCCTACAGAGAAGAAGCGGCAAGAAACTCGGGGCCATTCTTTTTATATAGATGTTTTTACTTAGGTACTACAAATATTAGATCCAGTGTGTTGCCTTACAAAAGAGAACATAATAATGGTAGGGCATAGATAGTAAAGACGTTCTGTATCTACCTTTATTTTCTCTGACCGTGTCAGGCACCTCTTGTGTAATTATCGCTACGCTGCGACGTAATTACAATGTTAAGACCAATGATGTTAATATAAACTGAGGTAGATACGCCTTACTGCGCTCGGCTTGGCGATATCAACACAAGCTAAGTCTTGAGTCAACTTAGTTCCAGCCTGTCTGGCAACGACGCAGCACGTGTACTATAGCGGAAAAAATATATTTAGAAAAATTTATTATAAAACATTATCAGGATGAAACCGGTCGATACGTTTCTCCGATCTTAATGAACCCTGACCACGCACCTCTCGGTGATTCTTATGATGTAGCATTGAAGCGACTGAATCAGGCCGAGCGCCGCCTAGCTCGATCGCCGGACCTACTTACATAGGGCCTATGTTGAATTTATGAGAGAATACGAGTCACTCGGGCATATGGAGTTGTACCAAGGTACGGAACCCTCTGGTTATATTATTCAGCATCACTGCGTGTTACATCCGTCTTCTACGAGTACGCCTTTGCGAGTAGTCTTCGATGGCTCGGCCAGGCCGATTGGAAATGGAATTCTACTCAAATGAAGCCCTTTTGACAGGCAGAAAACTACATCTGGAGTTAGTTTAGTTAGTTTTATCTGGAGTGTGTTTTACTGCTGACGTATCGAAAATGTACCGGGCGGTTTTAATCGATCCTGCTGACCATGTACCAGCATATTCTGTGGCGTGAATCCCCGACGGAACCCCCGTGCGAGTCTATGAATTAAAAACAAATACTTACGGACTCCGTAGTGCACCGCACATTGCTGTTCGCACGCTGCATCAGCTGGCCGATTATGAGTTTTCCCACGCTGCACAACCACGCTCTAAGGCAGCAATGGTTCTCAAAGACGGCTTCTATGTTGATGACCTTTTGTGGTCATGTACCTACATGAAAGGAACATCAAGGACATCGCTTCTTGCAAGTGGTGGGTTCGATTTTAGGAAGTGGGCGAGTAACTATCCTGAACTGCTGACTAGGATGCAGTCAGATCATGTTTCGGCTATCGAATTTCAAGACGATACATTAACATCATCTCTAAAGGTTTTAGGGTTGACTTGATTACCTACGTATGATGGTTTTGCCTTCAATTACAGGCTGACTGATACCAAACAAACCAAACGATCAGTTTTAAAGCTTCTCGCGAGTATATTTGATCCAGTAGGTTTTATATCTCCTTGCACTTTTATCTCAAAGTGATGGATGAAGGATGCAATATCTTTGGAAATTAGGAATTGGTTGGGATGACCAATTGCCACCGAAGACGTGCTCTCAGTGGAATCGATTTGTTTCCGATTTACCGTTGTTATCTGATTTGCGTTTCGAGCGTCATGTATTAATACCTAACCATTGTGATGTTACTTTAATTGCATTCTGCGATGCGTCATCACGTGGTTTCGCAATAGAAGTGTTGATAATGAAGGCAAACTTAACGTCAGGTTGTTGGCTAGCAAGTCAAAGGTCGCACCGCGTAATCCTCTCCTATCAATACCTAGACTAGAACTTGAAGCAGCCGTGCTGCTAACAAGGCTTGTTAGTTTTGTCGTAGGTACAAAACTTAAATAATTTAAAGTTTTCTATAGTTGCACTCAGCGACTCAAAAAATGTATTGGCATGGATCCAAACACAACTTTACATATTGAAAACATTTGTAGCTAAGCATGTTAGCCAGATAACCGTTCGTTGTGGTTCAATCAAACTGTTGGTTTTTCGTAAGAGGCGAAAATAATTGTTCTACCATCTGTTCTCGTGGCGCGTTACCGGCTCGCTTCGTGGAGGTGGCCATGGAGTGGATGAACGGTCCCGAGTGGTTGTATGATGAACGACATAATTGACATATTGAGCCATTTTATGTTAAATGGGAATTTAAGGTTCCCGAGCTTAAATCAAATAGTGCAACGTTTGCATTTAATTCATATGAAGACAGGAAAGTTTTCTTTAATGATCTCGAAGAAACTTTTGAAAGGTGTTCTTCTTTTAACAGATTACAGCGTGTAATCTCGTGGTGTCATCGGTTTCTTAATACCTAACCTAAAACATAAATCTTCAGATCGGTCCATAGGACCGCTGGACACTTCCGAGCTAAAACGGGCTCACAACACTATTGTTCGTGTTTTTCAAGTGAATCATATTAATTCAGAAATATCCTCATTGAAAAGGGGCAAATATGTAGCGTCCCTACAATAGTTGTCACCATTCGTAGAACATGAACTACTAAGGTTGTTGGGTCGGATAGCACAATGCGACCTTCCAAACAATGCGAAGCACCCGGTGTTGCTTCCAAAATGTAATACAAGCAAAATATTGATAAAATTATTTTCATGAAATGTACCTACCAACACGTAGGCCCTGCTAGGGATATTGTGCAAAAATTATAGGTGCTAAAAATTATAGGCTAGTAGGCGCTCGTAGCATTATTCGATCTGTGTTATCGAAATGTAAAACATGTTTCAAGTGTAACCCAACTGTGGTACAACCTCAAATGGGTACGTTACCTGCACCTAGACTCAAGCCTGCACAGGTGTTCAACCACGTTGGTTGTGATCTGGGCGGCCCATTCTTCGTTAAGGAAAGTACACGTCGGAATGCAAAGCTCCTCCGATAGTTTGGCTGCCGGGTTAATCTGGTTGTTTTGACCATGTTCCGGGACTTGTTTTTGGAATGAATCATACCTCGTTAGATAGCTACTGAAACGATCTTTCAGACGTAGTATTCAAAAATTACTCTGAACATTCCAGTAAGCCGCAAATCGGAAGAAACTCCTCCGATAGTTTGGCTGCCGGGTTAATCCGGTTGTTTTGACCATGTTCCGGGACTTGTTTTGGAATAAATCATACCTCGCTAAATAGCTACTGAAATGATCTTTCAGACTTAGTATTCAGAAATTACTTTGAGCATTTCAGTAAGCCGCAAATCGGAAGAAACTCCTCCGATAGTTGGGCTGCCGGGTTAATTCGGATGTTTTGACTATGTTCGAAAATTGTTTTGGAATGAATCATACCTCGTTGAATAGCTACTGAAACGATCTTTCAGACGTAGTATTCAGAAATTACTGTGAGCATTTCAGTAAGCCGCAAATCGGAAGAAACTCCTCCGATAGTTGGGCTGCCGGGTTAATTCGGATGTTTTGACCATGTTCCGAAAATTGTTTTGGAATGAATCATACCTCGTTGAATAGCTACTGAGACGATCTTTCAGACGTAGTAATCAGAAATTACTTTCAGCATTTCAGTAAGCCGCAAATCGGAAGAAACTCCTCCGATAGTTGGGCTGCCGGGTTAATTCGGATGTTTTGACTATGTTGCGAAAATTGTTTTGGAATGAATCATACCTCGTTGAATAGCTACTGTAACGATCTTTCACACGTAGTATTCAAAAATTACTCTGATCATTTCAGTAAGCCGCAAATCGTAAATACCTACTGCAATAGTTTGGCTGCTGGTTTATTATATTTCACAACCTCTTTCTATTCAATAAAGAGGACAAGGTTGAATAGATCAGTGAATTGAGTAACATAATATTCATTCATTTCAAAATAAAACTCAGGTTGGTATACTTACGTTGCTTATCACGTGCTTAGATGAGTTGTCGTGTTACAGAAAATCGGGAGCTTAATGATTTTCTTATTTTTATGTAGTTATTATATATAGTATTTAACCATGTAACGTTATTATTTTGTTTTAATTTCAGAACCTTTTTAATTTCACGAACTTGGATCCACGGGGTCAAAAGGTCATTAAAAGGAAGATGCTGTTTACTTCGGGAAATGTTTTATTACTATTATACCTACATATGCTTATGTGTCAGAATCATTCAAGTATTTTAAGTTATATAGTGTGTTACGCAAGGCTAAAGTACTGAAACCACACCGCAAGCATTGACCTGAATAAACACCGCGCCACACGAGGCGCGCCGTCAGCAGAACTTGAAGCCATTGACGTCAATCGGAGGCTACGTGCGCTTCCGCTGCATCGACCTGGCATTCTTGATCCAACTTTGATCATTGATTCATTACTTTAGTTTTACTTAGAATAATTATTTTATATTGTAATTTTTATAATTAAATTTTATTAAATAAAATCATTTTTTTGCAACCTCTGATTGCTGCCCACGTAATTAGTGTTTGTCAAAGATATATAAATATTAAAATAAAACATTTTTACGCCTGAATCCTCGAAAGGGTAAATAGAGGTACCTTGTTGCCAACAACTACCTTTCACCAGATGTTTTAGGTACCATAGGGGTGACATCTACAAATCTGGCAATGTACCGGACATTGCCAGACTTCGGACTGGTTTGTTTTATTTATCACAAAATTACCTGTTGTAGCTATACCACTTCTCACAAAAGAATTAACTACTATCGCAATGTTTTGGCCAAATGATCTTCAACCCATACGCTATGAAAATATAAGTAACCTTGGTTCTTTTAGAGTTGTAGAGACTTTCAAGGTAATTAATGTGTGCATATAAAAGTAATAAAAAAATTGTTTGTTATATAAGATTGAGGGCCCCATCCATCGCCCACAACTATCAGTGCCATCCAATGTCTGCACCCCCTTGGAGGGGAAGGATAGGTATAGGAATGGTTAACTTAGTTTAAACAAAAACCATTCAACCATGCTTGATGGAACCTCAATTCTGTTGCACTAGCCTTGACTAGTATTGTAGTAAAAGGACTAATTGTCCTAAGTTTGTAAATTGGCACACAACAGTGGCCTAGCAATCAATACTCAATACGAATATAAATCGGTGTTCTGTTGCACTAGCCTTGACTAGTATTATAGTATAGGGACTAATTGTCCTAGGTTTGTAAATTGGCACACAACAGTGGCCTACCAAACAATAATCAATACGATTATAAATCGGTTATTGTTTTATTTCTGTATTATAAATACAGTCAGATATATCTCCTTGTCTCACAAGATGAGATAACAGATAATTATTTTGGGATTCAACCCCATCTGGTTATACCGGTTTCCCATAGTTATTCAATCGATTCAATAATTACACGCATTCATCAAGGAATAAGATCCCAATTAATCTCCGCAACCAAGCAGAGCCAGAATTTACACGGAAGGGTCCCAAGTGCACACCTACACCGAAGTATCAACAGCGAACACTCGATATTCTACCAGTGCCGGGTACCTGACTACGGAAGACATCAAGATACATACTCAAATGATTCATGATAGTAATAAAAGAACCATATCATACTGAGGTTTATTACAACCAAACTGTTTAACAGTTAAAGAAAGTTAATTTCATCTTGAAATAATAATTAGTTCTATATGTTTCATATAAATTATTTTCTCAAATAGAACTTAGTATGTGTATAATTTAAGAATAATTCATTCTATATTCACAAGTAAAATCATGCTAGGGCTGAATAGTTATAATCAGTTACTTGAAATAATATCAATTCTCCTTTCTAATATGTAGGAACAGAAGGGTAGGAAGTGATTAAACGAAGAAGTGAAAAAAATTAGGGTAGGAATTCAACCTCCCGCGATTAACTAATGTTAACCCAACCATAACTCGATGATGTTCGTGTATAATGTTTGTAAATGGACCAATAAATAAATAACTCTTTGGCCGAAGAGCATCCTTTATTGAACCGGTGTTCAATGTGCGTAAATTTCTCAGTTGCGTGTATAGTACATATGCTTGCAGTCGTAGCTTTCCAAATTAAGCAATCATGCGAGGGAGTTTATTAATCCCGGGGGTTGTGAGGCCCCAAAATCGCAACTAACTCAACATTTATCACATAATTATAAAAGCACTCCAGTCTGATGAATTTATCAAACTATTGTCAGGTTAAATATATCACAAATTAAATACTTGAACGAATTAACGAAAGAAGGACTTAGGGTTTCATAGTTAAGTTCAATTAACAAGAATCTAATTTAATCAAGTTAAAGGCAACCAGTATTATCACAACCGAATTGATTATGATATATGATTTTCGAGTCTTGGCACTCAATTAATGGTAATTGAACGCCTTAACTGCATTAACTTAATTATCCATCTTAAGAGACAGAATGATAACAAAGCTGGGCTGCAATACGTTACTTAAAAAACAGATTACATCCGGTCCCTGTTCATTTCTAACTCATAAGTGAATCTATTTACGCTTAATTGCTTATCGATTAAAGATCAATATATTAAGCCAAGGCTATTCCATATATTCCCCATACTTTCCTGTAAGAGTAATAAATTCCAAGCCAAGAACACACTGACCCCTAAGAGTCGCCTTATTTGCTATAACTTTAAAAAATATCTTGTGAATATTCCACCACCCGCTGTAAAACTTAGGTAAGGCAGGATAATATTAACTATTCCGTAAAATGATTAAGTCACCTTCGAAATACCTATAACAAATGGTGAATACGTCAAACATACACATATTTATAATATTCCGCTAGATTAGGTAGTTTTAATTAATCGATGTGACCATCTCTGAAAATTATTTAGATAAAGTTCAATATAATATTCCCTTGAATAATGATCTGCTCTTGACATACCTATATAAAGTTGTGTAACCATAAAACATAATATAAAGTAATATCATATAAACAATGACCATCTCTGAAAGAAATTGGTTAAACAAAAGCACATAAATTCCCTTGATATACAATAGTATTCCGCCTGATATACCTAGAAAGTAGTGATCACGTCAACATATACACAACTATAATATACAGCAAGATAATATAAAACATATATGTAAACATCTCTAGAAAAAAATGGATAGACACAGTTCATCGTATTTCCTTGTTATACATTAAGTGACTTTGTAATTATTTACTGTTAATAAATTAAATGTAGCCAAACTAATCAGTCACCTATAGTGTTAACTAGGATTTCCCATATCGGTTAAGCATACACAACGTTTCATCTTGAGAAATAATATAATATAATATCAGAAATAATATAATTCAAAATATATTCTTTTTTTTCAGTAAGACAATTATTTTAATTCAAATACAATTTTATTTTGAAAAAACATGCCACAAACCTTCGAAGACTTCTTTTAGACTGTGAGTCGCCATGTAATTCAGCCTGGAAATTTACCTAATAGTACCAACCTATTATTCAATCCTCGCTACGCTTGAATTTACGTTGAATATTATTTTGTCGACTTCAGAAGAATGATTTATATTTTGGAATAAAGTAATTCAACTTGAACATCCAGTAAATAGTTACTTGCTTTAAAAGATTCAGACTACGTCGATACGTCCTAGTAAGTCTCGATTTTAATCAAATAGATAAAATTTAAACATCTGTACCTACTTTAGCACACTACTAATTTAATACATATTTTCAATATTGACGCTATTCAAATAATTCAATTCTTTACTAGAAACTCTAACTGGAGTACATGTCGACCCACAGTTCGGCATACAGCTCTCGAACTTCCTGTGTTCTGGAAGAAACAGAATTATCACCCCCCAAATCGAAGAAATAACGCAATTACTACAACTATATCAATAGGAATTTACCGCGGAGGAGAAAGAAGTGGATCCGATTGTCCATCACTAATGGTTTCATGTTACTAACTACTACTTAGATCTAATTAAATCTACACGTGGACGCTGAAAGAAAAGATATTAACTTAAATCTACATGAAACCTCCTGCACACGTCATCGGGTATCCACGAGTTTGATTATTTTTTGTCACTTTCTCCTCTTTCATTACTTTAAGAGTATCAAATACAATTTCGGATAATTTTGATATTTCCAAAAGTAATGTTTATTTATTTAACTTCGACAAGATTTTATTATTTAATAATTTTAAGATTATACTCGCGTCTGTGTTCATATTTAATTACCAAATGATTAAAAGTTATCTAGTGCCTTCACACATAAAAAACCTAATTAAAGATTATGGCTTCTTACTTGCAAGGAAAATAACTTCATTCGAAAAGCAGTCGTCCTTGTCGGCACTTTGCTCTTAATAACGAGCATACAAACTAAGTGTCTTGTTATGTAACACAGTCCCTAATAAATGCCCTAATTTCCCACTTAAACTAGCTGAAAACTGGTGAACCACTCATATGTATTTATTTAAATACACAGAAGGTGTATTTTACTAAATTCATTATTACAGAGATTTAATCTCAAGCCTTGGTTTTAAGTAGGTACTTCCCTAAATCTTATAAACTAAAATCGAAAGACTTCTACAAATAAGTCTTATTTCTGCCGACTTAAACCAATAGCTTTAAAATTGTTGTTAAGTAGTGTTGTGTACTTGTGTGTTGTTATTTATGAACAAATTTGGATTTTAACACAAGGGTTGTCGATAGGATAATCAATAAATTGAAACCCATCGACCATGCAAGATTATATTGATACCACCTAGATAGTCTCGATTTTATATCGACTAGATAAATACCATTAATATTAGCCCTTGTACCACAATACAAATAATTTAATACAGACGAAATTACAGTTATTCAATTATTTATGATGTCGAGGCTCCCTTTTATCTTGGTAAATGAATCATGGTGTGTAATTTATGATGTAAAAATGTGAAGGTAATTACTTATATTCTAGATGTTCACTTAATCTAAGCTGTGCTTATTGTTGTACACTTTCATGATTTGTTATATTCTCCTAAGAGTAATAAATCATTACTTTTATTGAGTAAGCATTCCCTAAAATTCATTTAGATGAGTGAAATAGATAATTTCTTGTCCAATTGAATTTAAATTATACACTATGATGTAATGCGTAATTATATGAGTGATTCAACCAAACACAAGAAATAAAATGAACAATACAATAAAATATGATTATGATAGAAGTAATACAACACTCATTATAATATTAATTTACAACAACAAATTTTACTCACATTTAATGAATGTTCTACCCTTCAAGCGCATAATAGATACCATCACTCACAGACAAAGCTCAGAAGGGTTTGTTATATTAATAATAAAATAATGAATATGTTCTTTTATGCTAAATTATGCTAGAATTCAATTTAAGCTAACTACATCATCATCATCATCATCTCAGCCGTAGGACGTCCACTGCTGAACATAGGCCTCCCTACAGGCCTACAGCCAAGGACAAGTTGACCGAAGTTCCTTCTAACTTCCAGCGAATTATAACCGAGTTCACCGAGAAGGAATTTTGTCGGGTACAAGAACGGGTAGTAACCATAAAGTTTCTTATATAGTGATCTTAGGAAGGTTTTTTGGACCTTCTCAAGCATCCGTGTATAAGTTACTGGTGAGGATTCCAGACACACGCGCTTGATTCTAGTTTACTCCTGACTAAGGCGTTACATAAAGTGACAATAACCTGAGGATTTTGGAAGTCCTTAGCATTTCGCAAAACGAACCCCAAACGGCGGAAAGATTCTTAAGCAAGGGCTGATATATGGTCATGAAAGGTCAATCCGCGATCGAAGGTGACACCGAGATCCTTAATATAGTCAACCCTATTTATACCTACACTGTCCAAATAATAATTATAATGAATCGGATTCTTTTTACGGTCAAATGTCATAATATTGCATTTATTTATATTAAATACCATTTTATTAGTCACACTCAACTCATATATCAAATTAATGTCATTTTGAAGCCTAAGGCAGTCACTTAATAAATTAATTTCTAGGTAAAGTTTTAAATCGTCAGCGTACAAAAGACAGTTAGCGGAACTCAGTACTTTAGGAAAGTCATGAACCATTATCAAGAACAGGAGTGGACCCAGGACCGACCCCTGACTCACCCCAGATTTGGTGTGATAAGGTTTTGATACGTACATGCCATGTTGAACAAACTGCCTACGATCCTTCAAATAGTCTGCGAAGAATTTAACGTCCAGCGGTAAAGCCGATGAGTGACAGCTTATGCAACAGTACAGTATTATCAATTTTGTCAAAAGCTTTCTGATAATCAAAGCATATAACATCTACTTGCTGTCTGCGATCCATGGCACTCGTGATATAGTCGACTAGGCACAGCAAATTGGTATTTATGGAGCGCCCCGTTCTGAAACCATGCTGCTCATCACCCAACTGCTGCTTCACCTGCCTGTATATTTCGCTTTGCAATATGTACTCAAACACCTTAGCAGGTGCACATAAAGTCGCGATAGGTCGATATTCTTCAACTACAGCCCTATGAGTAGCAACTCTTGGGGATAGGTGTCACTCTGGAGATCTTCCACTGCGTAGGATAGGTACCCTTTTTAAGCGAGAGATTTAAGATATGGTGAAAAGGAATAATCATGTGTTGTTTACAAACCTTTACAATAAAAATTGGTATATTGTCCGGACCTGGTGAAGTTGCCGGTTTTAATTTGTTTATACCGCGCTCAATATCCTCAGGCGATAGAGTAGGTATATTAACATGACCTACCCCCGACACTAGATCTCGATATAGATTTGCATCTGTACGGGTTATGTCAGCCAAGAAAACGCTAGAAAAATAATGTGCGAACGCTTCGGCAGTTTCCACACCAGTGCATAGGTTACCCCTGTAGGTGAGGCAGGGTTCAAAACCACCCTTAGACCTGAGGCTGTGTACATGGCTCCAAAAACGTTTCGGTTGCAGTCTTACACTCTTTTCGATACGTGACATATGCGCTTTATAGGCTAACGAAATACGCACTTTCAAACTCGTTCGAAGATCTGAAAACAAATCGTATGACGTAGCACTTTTCGACCTCAACCAAGCCCTGTGCAACCGCACTTTACGCCGAACATCTTTAATAATTTCAGCATCAAACCACACTGGATACCTACTACATTTATTTGTCTGTCTCCTCTTTTTAGGCGCTGACTGATCGAACAAACTATACATAATACAGTTAAAAGCATCTGTGGCAAGAGATACGTCCTTAGAAAGGATGACAGGTTCCCAAGAAGTATTGGCGAGAAGCGATACGAAAAGTGCAAAATCAATTTTGTTGAAATTCCAAACACACGACGCATCGATATTACTCGGCTGCAGTCGGTCAGAGCCATTATTACACAATCGTAGACTCAGTGTTATCTCGAGCGGGGGGTGGTAGCGCCCCTCAATACGTACGAACACAGCAGAAGCCTCGGTGACGCATACCAGCCGCACCAATGATTCACTGCAATCCCGCGCCAACACAACGTCAAGAATACCGCCATTAGCATTAAGTATGTTATTATGATCCTTTTTCTCTTTGGAGGGTATGTGTGTAAACATCTCACCAAATAAGCTCTTCTAAATTTATAAAGTTTTAATTATAAAAACCCATTGTAGGGTCATAATTTATGCTTAGTTTAGCATAACAGAGAGCATACTTCACCTGCCATAATCATTATTTCCTGTAACAGCACTATCACCATTGTTCACTATCTATAATTCAATTCACTAATATAGACACAAAATTTTCACAATGGAGGCATCCCAAACTTTTTATGAAGTGATGGCTGCCCTTAACAAGAGGATGGACCAGTTTGAAGGCGAACTGCAGAAAACACCCCCTGTCGCCAATACCACAGGCACCTTGGCAGCAGATTTTGCAGCATTCAAATCATTCACTGCAGAAGTTATGCGTGGATTTCAGCATCAGATGGGGTTACTGGCACGGAATCTGGATAACATCGAAATGCATAGTCGGCGAAAAATCCTCCTGCTCCATGGGATAACAGAAGAAAAACAGGAAGATACAGCTGCGGTTGTTATGCGGGCAGTCACTAATCACTTGCATGTGAAGGACTTTAGTTTGAATGATATTAATCGCTGCCAAAGAATGGGCCGCGCCACTACTGATAAGCCCAGGCCTGTCTTGGTTAAACTGAAGGACTTGGAAATGCGGAACAAGTTGTGGTTTTCAAAAACCTCATTGAAGGGTACTGGTATAACACTGTCAGAGTTTCTAACCAGGTCTAGACACCAAGCCTTTATGGAAGCAAGACAACGAGTCGGTATTGCAAAGTGTTGGACAAAGGACGGCTTTATTTATGTCATTGGGCCCGATGGTACTCGTCACCGCATCTGCAGCCTTATCGAACTACAAAATGTTGTACCGGCGCAAGTGTCGGGAACTTTGAAGTCAGCTCCTGCTCCAGGATCGAAAGAGACAACAGCGGCAACATCAAAGTCCAGGCGCTGCAGCATCATCTCGAAAGTAGGAATAGGTACATATTTCATTGTACATAGGTATAGTTCATTCTCAATAACCCAGTCACTGTAAAATCGCTTGTCTGGTTCCTCATTGCATATAAATTGTCTACCCTATAGACCAAATATGTACTACGTAGTCTACCCACTTCCTTGTCTAATTAGTTGCCTTTGTTTTTGAGTACCCAATTTCAAACTTGTAAATTATTTTCCACTTTCAGTTCAATTCAATTCAAGTCAACCTCTTCTTCATAAATATTTGTTGACGTTACTAAAAATTTGACAGAAGACAGTAATTTTTTTTTTCTTTTTGTAAGGACTCTTATGAGTTGTACATTTGTCATTTGTCACGTAAAAATATTAGTTGATATGTCAAGTCCGTGAAGTCGAAGTAACGACGACTTAAGTAGGTTTTTAATTGTAATCTTGTCCAAGCGAATGTTATAAAACTTTTAATATCCATTACTAAATTTGTAGGATAAATCATACATTTTACTTTTACTTTTATATTTGTGTTATAGTTATAGAGAAGGTAATAGCGCTCTCGTCCACATAGTCGGCAGATGGAGTATGCGTAAGTATGTAGTAGTACATACATTTTACACATAGTTAAGAAATTATATATTCTTAGTTTATATATAAAATATTTATTATTATATAATTGTATATATCTATATTAATAATATTAATGTAAAATGTCGAATACTCAAGATAGTAGCAGCACCAGTGACGAATATCTGTCTTTCTCTTCCAATGATACTTTTAACAGTGGAAACGATAGCTTTGTAAGCATTCCTACGCTAAGTGATACCTTAGCGGCTCAGTTCTCTGATGTGCCTAAGAATTTTAATGTACTCCATATAAACGCACAGAGTATTCCGGCTCATTACCCTGATATGCTGGCATCATTTGACAATACAAATGTTCATGCTATACTAGTCTCCGAATCCTGGTTGAAACCTTGTCTCCCGTCCACCTCTTTCTCTCTCCCCGGTTTCATACTTATACGTAACGATAGAACCGGCAGCGTTGGCGGTGGTGTGGCTATTTATCTACGTTCTCATTTTCTGTACTCAATAATAAATAGTCACCACAGCCTCCGCCTTGTGATGCCGGTGAACATCTCTTTATTGAAGTTTTACTTTCACACACCAAAATTCTTCTCGGAGTCTACTATAGCCACTCCATAAGAGTCAATTACTTCGCATCTTTTGAAAAGATTTTAGAAGATCTTATTCCATCTTATACCCATAATATAATTATGGGAGACTTTAACACGTGCCTTATAAAAAAAGACTTTCGTTGTGCGAATTTGGAATCCATAGTTAATTCTAGCAACATGCACATTTTGCCACTCAACCCCACCCATAACTTTCCAAATTGTAATCCCTCCCTTTTGGATCTTATTTTTGTATCATCCTTACACCATGTTGTTAAACACGGACAATGTTCTGCTGATGCTTTTTCTTATCATGACCTCATCTTTCTGTCGTATAAGGTACGTCCTCCTAAACCTAAGCCTAAGATACTTCTGCAGCGCAGCTTTGGTACAATTGACATGGAAAAACTTCGAAACGATGCTGGTGAAATAGATTGGGTACAAGTTCATAGCGCCAATAATATCGATGATAAAGTATACATATTTAATTCCACTCTTACACAGCTTTATGACACCCATGCTCCTTTGCGGGCCATAAAAATAAAACACCTTCCTGCACCCTGGTTGACTGAAGACATAAAAAAACTAATGCACAAAAAAGTAGCAGCAAAGTCTAAGTTAAAGCATTGTTCTAATGACGTGAACAAGCAAAAATATATTAAATCTCGAAATCGCTGCAATAGAATGTGTAGGGATGCTCTACGTCGCCACATCCATGACTCAGCAGATAATGAAGATCCAGCTAAAGTCTGGAAGTTCTTGCGATCATTGGGAGTAGGGAAATCACGTCATCACTCAATTCCGCAAGATTTAGATATCAACTCACTCAACCAACATTTCTCTTCGTCATCCAATGTAAATTCAAATGACAAAATAGCTACTTTGACTTATCTCTCTTCTCTCCCTACTCTTGATCACTCACCTTTTGTTCTGAGTCAATTCACTGCATGTGATGTTAAAAAGAGCATACTATCAATTTCCTCCAATGCAGCAGGCGGTGACGGCATCAGCCGAAATATGATTGTTCTTATATTGGATGAAATCCTCCCTATCCTATGCCATATATTAAACAATTCTATTTTGGAGGGCACCGTACCATCTTGCTGGAAAGAAGCTCAAATCATCCCGCTTCCCAAGAAATCTAATCCCAAGTCCTTCTCCGAATATCGACCTATTTCTATTCTTCCTTTCCTATCAAAAGTCTTGGAGCGCCTAGTACATAACCAACTCAGTTCCTTCTTCAACCAAAATATGCTTCTTAATCCACTCCAGTCTGGGTTTCGAACCGGCCATAGCACTGTCTCTGCACTTGTCAAAGTAACTGATGACATCAGACTAGGTATGGATAACAGACAGCTTACCATACTTACCTTACTTGACTTTAGCAATGCTTTTAATTCCGTAGATTTTGACATCCTCCTAGCATTGCTTAGCTCTATAAACATATCTCCATCGGTAATTGACTGGTTTCGAAGCTATCTATTTGGGCGACGCCAACGTATTCGCATTCAGGATACTTTCTCTTCTTGGTGTGAAACGAATGCTGGCGTTCCTCAAGGCGGCGTACTGTCACCTCTTCTTTTTGCCGTATTTATAAACTCTATATCTTTCTTTCTTACTTCTTCCTAAGTACCATCTCTATGCAGACGCTCTTCAGATATACTCTCAGGCTCCACTAGATCACTTAGCAGATGCTGTTGATGAGGTCAACGGCGATTTACTTCGTATAGCTAACTGGAGTAGATCTCACGGACTTACAATAAACCCAATAAAAACTCAAGTTATCATTGTTGGAAGCTCCAGATTAGTATCGAAGATTGATTTCACAACTCTCCCCGAAATCGTATTTGGTGGTATATGTGTGCCTTATAGCACTCAAGTTAAGAACCTGGGAATAATCATGGATAACTGTATGTCTTGGCAACCACAAATCCAATCTGTAGCACGAAAAATGTTTGCATCAGCAGCCTCCCTTAACAGACTGCGTAACTTTTTACCCACTGCTACCAAAGCTGCACTTGCACAATCTCTCCTTTTTCCCATTCTTGACTATGCTGATGCCAGTTACATAGATCTCACAGAGGACCAGCTTAACAAGCTGGAGCGTCTACAGAATCTCTGTATTCGGTTTATTTTTGGTCTGCGAAAGTACGACCACGTTTCCGAATTTCGCTGTAAACTTAAGTGGCTCCCTATACGCCTTCGCCGGAATTCTCACATCCTCTCTATTCTGTATAACATATTGTTTAATCCTTCTACTCCCTTTTACCTTAAAGAACGATTTAGATTTCTCCAATGTTCTTCTTACTCTCTTAGGTCATCAGAAAACTTACTTCTAACGACTCCTGAACATTGTACTATATTCTACAACTCTTCATTCACAGTCCAGGCAGTTCACCTTTGGAATGCCCTCCCTACTAGTATCAAACGCGCGCAATCGCTGAATAGCTTCAAAGCTCAAGTAAAAGACTACTATCTCTCCACGTTAAATGTTAATCCCTGACATCATTCATTGATTGATATTATTTTATATTATTGATATTTATGTATGTGTAAGTATATATGTTCATGTATGTTTATAGTATAATATATGTATTATATTATTATTACGTGTAGGTAAGTGTAAGTATTGTTATATTTAAGTGTATTTTTTATTAATTTGAATTTTACCCTTTTATCTAGTATTATCTAGTGTTACATCTGTTTCATGTAATACTAGGTAATAATATATTTCTTCGTGATGTTGCACCACCGTCCATGTCAATCATGTAATCGCTATCCATCCAAAGGTTGTCTGGAAGAGATCGCTTTTAGCGATAAGACCGCCCATTTGTGCCTACTATTTAAGTTGTTTCCTTATGTTGTATTTACTTTGGTGCAAATAAAGAGTTTTTGTATTGTATTGTATGATCAATGAGATTACAGTAACTCAAAAAATAAGAATAATATTTTTGTATATTAACAGATGCACTATTCATATTTAAGTCATCCATACATAGAATGGTACTGTTCTTATTTAAACTTGTCATATGAGATTCTGTATTGCAGAAAAAATTCATGTAAACAGAATCAGCTGATTTCGGCTTCATATAAACTACCAACAAATTCATATAAAAACACTTAATGAGATACCACGGTATGTAACAGTACCCCAGATATCCTCTCCGCATTCAGACTCAAGTTCCTGCCGGCGTTGCAAAGCGACACCCGGGGGAGCAGCCAGCAGGACACCACCGCAAGCACGGTCTCGGTCACGGCGCAACAGGGTCCAGCCATCTGGTACCACCTCCGCATCCTCCACTGAGGCGTCTAGGAACGTCTCCGTTGCCGCAACTAGCACGTGATCAGACGTCAGTATGCTAGGGTACCAGTAATCTCGCAACTTCGTTTTCAGACCTCGAACATTTTGATAAAAAATGTTGATAAGCTTGGGTACTGTTGTGCACGGCTCATTGCGCGCCAACACCGCCAGGAAACAATCGCTTGTTAGAGTCAATCGTTCGTTTCTTATTGAAATTAATCAACGTCATAACTCGTGCATTTTCTGGCCATACGTTTATAGAAAAACATTTTCCAAACAGTCTTCCGGAACTCCTATCTTGAAAGATTTAT
This sequence comes from Selenia dentaria, assembly GCA_917880725.1. Lineage (NCBI taxonomy): Eukaryota > Metazoa > Arthropoda > Insecta > Lepidoptera > Geometridae > Selenia > Selenia dentaria. The sequence goes on along the minus strand of OU862895.1, from coordinate 8,866,307 downwards.
AGTTTTTCGCTGTTTTGAGTTCCTCAACCGTAATCACTCCCTGAGGACAAAGTTCCTTCAAATATTGCTCGATCTCATCAGCGCCAGATAACATATTCCATAAATGGAAATACTTTCGTAACTCAGCTGCTTTGAGTGACGTCACCGCTGGCCCAGCAGTGCAGCGTAAGGATACTGACGCGCGCTGTTTTTTGCGGCGTACCTCCGTCCAGTTTTCGTTAATTGGCTGAGACGTCGGACCCTGCGCTTTCATAGATTGTTCCTCAGATGTAGTCTTCTCAAGGATGATGCCCGAAGCAGGTGCAGTGTCACAAGGCGAGTAGATATGTACATTGTTTCGCTGTTTACGAGCCGACGTTTGGTGTATTCGACCCGGAGTAGAAGTGTTACTCAAGATGGCTTTCGATTGTAGCTCGGAGGGTTTTAAGACATTTTTGGTGGTGCTACTGGTTTTGGTTCTTGTTTAGATGTAGGTAGTTGGCTTTTCGTTAATCTGGAGGTACACAAGAGGTCTAGGAGACTCAAGAGAGTCGTAGAGGACTCAAGAGGATGTAGATTGGTAACTCGTGATTTGTGATGATTTTTGTGATCGTTTTTTGACAGCTATGTATTTGACAACATAATAAATGACGATTTTAGGTCTTATGTTCAGTTGAGCGTTTTTCAGGGTTTCTTCAACAACAGTAGATCTTGGTTGCAATCAAGTTGGCCACCCCTGGAATAGGGTGTAGGCAAAAGTGGCAAAAGTAACATTTTTGATCTTTACGAACGCTTTAACAAAAGAGCAATCAATGACAACGCCACCAATGCCCTCATAAGCTAAACGAACGCACCTTACATAGACTATAAAAAGCTTTTGACCGAGTGCTTATCAAAAGTACGTAGTACATAATAATATAATCGTCTGTGATCAAAAGACTTTCTTATTTTAGTAGATTTTGTAATCCGCGGAAAACTCCGAAAATGCAATGACTTTCTATACACAAGAACATCTCAGCCGTACGCTGCTTACAGAACGGCAAAAGTGTGCTTAAAGGCGATGTAAGCACACTTTTCACCTTAGTCGTGTGTTGGTTCCTTGTGACGTGACAAAGTAACGTTGGTTTTTCACTGTGATTTTTTAGGAACTGGAACGACAGTCACGGTGATATCAATATAACGCTTTTGTCCACCTCTAGTGTTGATCGCAAAGCCGTCAAGACTTTCCTAGTATATATTTTAGTCTATGGTCAAGACGCCGAAGTGTGTCATAAAGAACAAAGAAGTGCCAAAATAATACCCTAACAACGAAAAAAAAAATGGTGTGGCCTACCACTGGTAAGTTTATTATATTTATCAAAGATAACACGCGAAAAAGTGTAAAGAATGTGGTAAAATCATTATTTTTCTCAAATAATATCATAAAATTATTAACAAATATTGACACTCCTTTCTCTCCCACGCATCAGAAAGAGACAAGCGATAGTACGTCACAAGCACACAGTCAGAAATGATAACAATGGAGTCGCTCTTTTTTTTAAAGTGTTATGTTTAAAGTATACACGTTAAATGTTACCGAAACTCATGAAACAACATTTAAATTTAGTAGTTTCACTAGTAGTATTACTAGCTAGGATAGTCCGGTTTACAAGATTTCAGTTTCAGGTGGCACTATAATGATACTAAGTTTACATCATCATGTAAACCAAACTATAGTATATATAACTATATTATATATATATATATATATATACATATATATATATATATATATATATATATATATATATATAACTAGGGAGGTAGGTGGTTATGTGGGAGTCCGTATACCCACCAAAACCCCGGGGTGTTCCGTCACTGCCGCCCTCGGTGGGAACGCGGGACAGATTTTCCACACGACCGCGAACCCGCCGTGGCTGTCCGTTGCCGGACCCTTCTCTTCGCGGCACGCCAGAACACATGGCGCGCCGCAACTGCCTCGGAGACCAAACTCGCCAACAATGGGCGCCAGACTTCCCCGTGTCTGGACGCCCGTGGTCTCCCTGCGGTGGGTCGGATACATAGCCCCACCGCCTGCTACGTCAGCCACAAGGGATAGCCCCCCGCGTCCCCACCTCCTCGAGTCTGCGCAGAGCGCCCGGGCCCCACCTCCTTGAGCCTGCGCCAAAGCGCCCGGGCCCCACCTCCTCGAGCCTGCGCCCAAGCGCCCGGGCCCCACCTTCTCGAGCCTGCGCCAAAGCGCCCGGGCCCCACCTCCTTGAGCCTGCGCCAAAGCGCCCGGGCCCCACCTCCTCGAGCCTGCGCCAAAGCACCCGGGCCCCACCTCCTCGAGTCTGCGCCAAAGCGCCCGGACCCCGCCACTCCTATGTAGACTTGGCGGCCAAAGCCCATAGGAGCGGCCCGCCTGAGCCGGCCAGCGCACCCCAACGCCGGCGCGGCCCCTGGGTTCCTCTTGGCTTCACCGTGGTGATCCAAGCCACGGTTACTGAGCCCCCCCGCCACGTCAATGCGAGAACCCTTCGGGGGGGACGAGTAGATAGATCCTGGAGTGATCAGTCCCAAGCTGTTTTATCCTCCAAGTAATCCGAAATTTTGTAATAACCTTTTTGACAGAGTATAGTTTTAATAGTAATTTTAAACATATTAATAGGCAAATCTCGGATAACATAGGGAACTTTATTATAGAATCGTATACATTGTCCCATAGAAGAATGACTTATTCTGTGGAGACGCGTTTCATTATACGGATAGCTTGTGCTTATATCGCGTGTTGATGGAATGAGCATCACTCCTTTTACCAAAACTGCTAATGTTTTTCTTTACATTCATTAGATTTTCGTTATAAACTGAGAGACAACAGTTAGAATGTTTATGTCTTTAAACTTCTGTCTAAGGGAAACTCTGAGAGCTAAACTGTAGATCGCTCGTATAGCCCTTTTTTGCAGTATAAAAATAGAATTAATATCTGCAGAACATCCCCAGGTCAGTATGCCATAAGTCATAATGCTATGGAAATAACTAAAATAAACTATTCTAGCTGTGTCTACATCAGTTAATAGTCTAATTTTTTTAACAGCATAAGCCGCTGAACTGAGCCTACTAGGCAATTTTAATGTGGGGACACCACTGCAATTTAGCGTCTATAGTAACTCCTAAAAAGACCGTTGACTCCACAAGATCCATTAAATTGTATATTGGATTCTATTTGTCTCACATTTGGTGTCGAGAACTTTATACAATTAGTTTTCTTCTCATTGAGAAGAAGATTATTTGTATTGATCCAATTCACAACTTTAGCTAATGCATTGTTAACATCGTCATAGTTTAATAACTGCCTTTTAATTTTACATAACAGTGAAGTGTCATCTGCAAACAATACAATCTCGTGATTCTTCTCTACATAATAAGGTAAGTCATTAATATAGATTAAAAACAAGAACGGCCCTAGTATTGAACCTTATGGAACACCCATTGAGAACCGGGCGAATTTTTACCATTTATGTCATCCCTTTGAATTTTGTCATTTAAATATGAAGTCAAAAGGTTGAGAGCCATGTTCCTAATACCGTAGTGTTGTAATTTTCTGACAAGTATATAATGTCGGACGCAGTCAAATGCCTTAGATAAGTCACAAAAAACACCTAAAGCATCCTGAGAGTTCTCCCAGGCATCAAACACATCTTTTATAAGTTCTATACCTGCGTCTATAGTAGAGCGATTCCTTGTAAACCCAAATTGATTTTTATGGGAAATGTTGGTAGCACTAAAATGAGTTTCTAATTGATGTAATATATCTTTTTCGAAAATCTTACTTAGCGTAGGTAGTACAGAAATAGGCCGAAAATTTGTTGGCTCAGTAGTACTACCAGATTTGAATAAAGGAACCACTGTACTATGCTTCATTAGGTCAGGAAATACACCACTTGCAACACAACTATTAAACACAGCTGCTATATTGGGTGCAATGATATCTATATTTGAAGAAACGGTCTTCACGAAAGGCCCCATAGGTCTGCCGTTTTTTTGCATCAAGACTTTTGAAACTGCTTACAATATCTTTGCAATTAACTACTGAAAAGTTACACTTTGTTTAAGAAAGATCTCAGCAGAAATGGAGGAAGATTTTAGAGTATGTATAGTATGAGAAAGATCCGATGAATTTTATAAACCAAATAGTTCAAGCGCCATATTTTGCTCAGATCATTTCCTTAAATCTTATGTATTTCTTAGAAATGGCTGATATTACACAAGTCGTACCAATCAAGTTTGCCGATCACATGCCTGCAGGCAGTCTGCGATAGCGGCAAACTAATTCCCAAATATTAATAATAAAAAAAAAAACCAATTAAATTATTTGCCAGACGAATAATGTGCCTATTCAATATTTTAGTTATCAGGTGATTCTGGATCGAGTCAAACAAGAAAGAGGAGTCTAGAAAAAGCAGAATCATCTGAGCAAATGAAGCCATCACATACATAATTCTCACATCGTGCCCTTCATCTGCACAATATAATACTCATAATATTTGTCAGGAGTTGTCTACTGAGGATCTAGAACAATTTCTATTATCACCAATACTTGATATCTCAGTTTATAAATCGACATTATTGTCATTTTAAGAAAGAGCTCAGAAAATGCAACCAAAAGTTACACTTAAAAGACAGACAAATTTGGAACCTAAAAGAAAAATACTTATTAAAGCAAATTCATCCTTGAAAGAAATCGTTCAAGACTTAGAAAAGTAACGGCTATCTTAGTAATGATAAAGAAGCAGTTACTGAAAACAATGATGAAAGCATTATGAAAATACTATTGGCTAATGTGCGAAAACCTTTTTCCACATATCCGCCAGCACTTCAAAAGTTCACTCTTACTGTGAATTATACCTACTCTACTGCAGCATAATCAATATTTGCGAAGAATTTTTAACATAAGTATGTCATCAGGTTACCATAGTACAGGCTATGCCTAGTATGGGACTTGAAGACCTATGTGTGAGTGTTGTCCCATATTATATTATTATTATTATAACAAGAGCCTTCCACATCCTAGTACATTGTTAAGGTGGTTCAATAACTTTAATGCAGAATCAGGTTTCGCCGATGAGGCTCTTAGCAGATTAACTGATAAATCTAAAGAATCATCGGAACCACTGATATGTTCGCTCATCACTGCTGAAATGTCTATACGACAGCATAAGATATGGATAGGCGCAAAATACGTTGCCTTGTTGACATGGGTATTGGTATGAATGACTCAGACCAAAAGGCTATTCAGAACTTTGTGCTTCTTGTAGTTTCGCCTAATCAGAGCTGGACTTTGCCCATTGTCTATTTATTTTCAAAGCTTAAGTGGAGCTATGAAAGTAAACATAACTAACACCGCTTTACAAACATGCCATGAAGTTGGTATCAAAATTGTATCGTTGACCTTCGACGGATGCAAATCCAACATCAATTGCATGTTAGCGCTCGGCTGTAACCTTGATAACAACGAACATATGAGTACAACGTTTCAGCACCCAAACACTGACTATAGAGTTGCTGTTTCCTTAGATTCGTGCCACATGATGAAATTAATACGAAACCTACTGGAGTCTAAGAAGAAATTCTTTGATGAATATGATGCAATCATAAAATGGAGTCTCATACGTTTCTTTTAAAATCTCATTCATTAAAACACTCGCTCATTACGAAATCTGATAAGTAACATTCATACACTTAGAAACGTTAGTTTGTTTTTCATAGTCATATCATATACCTGCCTCTAAAAAAAAATCCGTCGCCACTCCACTGTATTCTCTGTTCAATTTAGCTCCTAAAATCAGCATATGAAGCTTCAACTGTTTATTCGTTTTACATTACTGCTTATAGACCGATTGCATTTGAAAGGACTAGAATGAGAGCGGCAATGTATGAACATAGCAATTGAAGCTTCGTATGGTGAGGTTAGAGACATGTGCCGTGTTTCGGCTTAGTTCTTGCATAGCGTGGTATTTCCTTGTGTTTAGAAAGTCATTACCTAAAATGCTATAAAAATGCTAAGGATGTTAGGTGCTATATGATATGTTAATTATGATGTGATAGGCTTATTATGAGGTTGATTATACATAGCCATAGCATATACAGTGTGTCTGGTCAAGGACTGGCGATATTTGAAAGGTGTTTAAAACAGTCAAATTCATCGACAAATCACCCCACTTTCAGGGTTCCCAACCCCCCATTTTGGAATGGCCCCCATTTTTATTTTAAGTTATAATTTTTAATTGTCAGTAATAAAAAACCTGTCACTTTGTATGTAGAGGCTCTACACTCATGAAAAAGTACTCAATCGAAGGGTAATAGTATTGTAACAGTCAGTCTGCGATAGCGGCAAACTAATTCCCAAATATTAATAATAAAAAAAAAAAACAATTAAATTATTTGCCAGACGAATAATGTGCCTATTCAATATTTTAGTTATCAGGTGATTCTGGATCGAGTCAAACAAGAAAGAGGAGTCTAGAAAAAGCAGAATCATCTGAGCAAATGAAGCCATCACATACATAATTCTCACATCGTGCCCTTCATCTGCACAATATAATACTCATAATATTTGTCAGGAGTTGTCTACTGAGGATCTAGAACAATTTCTATTATCACCAATACTTGATATCTCAGTTTATAAATCGACATTATTGTCATTTTAAGAAAGAGCTCAGAAAATGCAACCAAAAGTTACACTTAAAAGACAGACAAATTTGGAACCTAAAAGAAAAATACTTATTAAAGCAAATTCATCCTTGAAAGAAATCGTTCAAGACTTAGAAAAGTAACGGCTATCTTAGTAATGATAAAGAAGCAGTTACTTGTAACGGAACAGGCTCTGGATGAGGATTCCGTCACGATTCACAAATATAGATACCTACATTTAAAAAAGCATCTTGGTATGAACAAATATTGATGAAATTTAGACAATCAAAAGTAGAAGAAAGCGATAATGTGTAATATTGAGATTTAGATGTTAGGTATTTCTTATAGCAAGACTATAGGTACTTACTGAAAATGATAAGCAGCTTAGAATATTTAAGCTATCAAGATATTCTATGTATTAACCATTTAAATCGATTGTTCAGATAGAACTGATAAGTTACTTCAAGTAAAAGGAAATGTTGAGTAATCCTTTAAATACATAAAAGTTACAAGCAAAATTAATAAAATTACCATGAAAATAAGCAGCATTGATATTTCTAACCATACAAAGTTATGTGAGGAACACATTTTCGTTGTGTGTCCGTGTATTTGAGTTTGCTTCATCAAAATGAACCCTAAAACAAATGAGTATTGACGCCGATCTGAAGCCGATAGAAAGGGCTTTGATTGGATCTACGTACCTCTGATCGGCGTCATACGAAATTCAAAATATGTGTTGTCATGAGCGGATTTTGATGAGATTTTAAAATTAGAATAGGAATGCGCTGGAGGGCAGAGATTGGCTGAGGTGGATCTGAAGCCGTTTTGACGCCGATAGAAAGGGCATTGATTGGATACCTATCGGCCTCAAATCGGCGTCACTGTCAAGTTTGAGAAAGTATATAAGCAGTAGAAAGACCGAGAAAATGCTTATTAAATTCTCGAACTTCCGTGAGGTAATATATTCTGCTACGGACATGGTTCCGGACGTGGGTTGGATACCTCACGGTGACAACTAAGATCCACCTCGATAGGGAACGCCCAATCCTTAGAGTTGGACACTTTTGGGAGCGAGCCAACAATCGCTTTAACCTATTGCAATGGGTACGATTAACTGCTCCTCACTTCGATTGGAAAGAATATTCCAGTGGAAGTGTCTTCTATGTATTATATGTATTTATTTCCTCTCATACTAGAACGTCGCTCTGCAGCCTTCCATAGCTTCGGCTATAGCGGTATAGTCGCGCGACTATTTCCGTGCGTGGAGTTGGACACCCTAGGGGCCATAGGTTCGATTCTCGGCTTGGCACCGAACTTTAGAGGCTAGTTAGGGATCAAACTTGAGCCATCCTATCAGGGGGATGAAAGCTCATGCGCAATTAACTTTGGGGGGTTTGTTGGGGACTTACACACACTTTAGCAGTCTAGGAATTTATTTAGGACCGAAGTAGGTCTAGGTCTAGTATTTTTGTTTACCGGGTTATACATTAACTTCGTGATGGTTCAATCGGGAGCAAATAAGTAAATTCACGCGCTAGTGGTGTCTACCACTAGAGACGTAGGTTTCAATAATGAATTCGTCATATCAATACAATCTATTGGTATGCTAGACTTAGAAACTAAAGACTAACTACGAAATAAAAATGTCAAAATAAATATATATTTAATCAGTATAAAGTAAGTAATACAAAGATATTTGCCTGCAAAGGAATATAGAAATATTAGTTCGAATGAAATGTAATGTATTTGGTGCATTAATATATTATATATTTGTTGATAAGTTCGGGTGATCGAGTTTAGGCTAGATTGTCTACTCTGATCCTAGCATGAGAATGCGGTAATAAATTATAGCAATTGAATTATTTGCTGAAAGTATCAAATGTAATATTTAGAATCAAATGATAATTCATAATGATAAATAATAATATTAAGAAGAGATAAATAAGATTATAATCGCTTATAGACGCAAACTCTACATTTGGAAAACTACCAAACGGACTTAGTAAGGCCTTACTAATTTTGGGGTAAATAGAAGAGGTTCTTGGCATGATGGAGAACATTTGTGTCACAGTAAAGAGCAGCTCTTAATCCAGCATTCGAGTTGTAAGCCTTGAACATGCCAAGAATCTTACTTCCTAAATCATAATAAATCTAGAATTCTACGGCAAATCTAAAAAAAAACAAACTAATTACTTACAATATGAAAATTAATAAAATATATTATATCTTTAAATTGTAGAGATATCTATCACTATATCTATACTATATATCAATAATTTACTCGGCAAAGTAAAGCTAACTATTATAATAATCATCATAATAAATATATGGCTGCTAGTATTGAGCTAACCAATACAACAAAGATTCTGCTAATACTTAAGTATTTAAAATAATTGCTTTTCCTACAATGGTTCAATAGATGGCATGTCATGTAAAACACTAGTAATCTAAGTATAGCAATCTCGTATAAAAAGGAGATTTATGTATGTGGTAAATCTTATCAAACTTGGTCAAGCAATGCAGCACCTTGAGAATTCTTGTAAACCACAAACAAGGGTCTAGAGATTTCTCTAAGTCACTGATATTATTTCCCATATATTGCTTTCAGTAAACAAGTAAATGATTAAACTTGAACAATTGAACTATTCAGGGAATAGTGGCTGATAATATTTATCTAAAGGAATTGGACAATCAGTGTAGTAGCTACTGATCACAAAAGATTTCTAAAGCGCATATAAAGCGAGGTCTTTCTTTACTTTTGTTATTTATTTCCTAGCAGTTTCCATAAACGAAACAAATAGTATCTATTATATAGACACATTGTCTGCAAGAGATTATATCAATCTTATCAACAGCTAAATGCTCATAGCAACAAACATAAATCTATAAAGGAAACTAATTATGGTAGTTTTGCAAGCTAATAATTATATAGTAAAACTTGCAAATAACCTGCTATATCTATGTTCTATGGACAAATAACATAGACCTTAAGTTCAGAAACTTATTTTGATGATTAATATCCATTTCATTTCCACGTTTTCACACATTCCATGATTAGAAGTCAAATTAAGTACATAAGCATCTAGGATCAGTTCGGTCGGTCAGTCTGTAGTAATCTCACGTATACAGTACATGCATTCTAGTATGGTCATCATGACTTGTCGTTTGCAGCTAGTAGTTCAGTTATTGTAATAGAAGGATATCCAATGTAATATCGGAATACCTAAGCATTGACTTCATTTACTCTAGGCATCTATAGCTCTGAATAGTTTTCTCTGTTTCAATTCTTTCCGAAAAGAGCAAGGTTACAGCAGCGGTTCAGTGTTAGGGTCCTTCTAGACTAGACGATCATTGGCCAATACGATTTATTAGAAGAAAAAATAAAATAGGGTTGTTACAATTGGTAATGCCGTTACCAGGATTGGAATAACGTTACTACGGAAGTTTTACTAGGAATTAGTTGCGGTCAACCGCACAATTTGTTGGCGTGAAATGGATAGGATTTTATTGAAACAGAGATGCTATTGCAATAGGTGATTTTTAAAGGGCTAAATAGGTAGTCAACGGATACTATAATGAGGTGATGATGTTGTTGTTCTAGGCTACAGTAGTAGATTTCTACAATAAACTAAGAAATAAATAAGCCGGATATGCTTTTTTAGGAATATTAGGTACTAAAATACTGATTACTACGAAGCGCTTAAATGATATTCAGGGAAAGATAAGTTGTATGCAAGTTTCATGTATGTAAAGTCTGCAACTACCTTTGTCATTTACGTGTACCCCATAGTCGATCTCTAGAATCCAGAAGTACACTTATCATTCGAAAGGCAGATTGCGTGTTGTGTTTACGACTAGGATACTCTCCTGGAAGCACACGGTAAATAGTCAGTATCGAACTCTACTCAAAGTGACCCGAAGGTTTTAAGAACACTTTTAGTATCGAACGACTTATGAAACTCACTTGGGAGCCAAGAATTGCGTTATAGAGTACTGAAAGAGTTCTTGTATAGTGTTAGGAAAGGAAGAGAGTTTCTAACATGTTGAAAGTGCCGTCGCTGCATTTGCATCACAAGGATTACATTTGTAACCAGCAAAATACAGCGCAGATCGTGGACATGTCTGTATATAATCGTTGTTTGTTATGTTCGGAAGTATTAAGAATATAAAAATGTGTGAATATTAATAAATGGCTTACCTTTTTGTTCGATGAAATTTATGGTAATTAAATGATAGTAAAAATCTACATACATAATTACTTCTATTGCATTTGCGAAGGAAATAAATAGGATTACAATAAAATGCAAAGTTGCGCAACTTTAATTGAGCGATGATAAGTCTTGTTAGAAGTTTTGTTGAAATATGTTTAGTCGTAACATTGGGGGGTTGAATTTCCCATTCAGATGCTTAGCGTTGTGAAAATTCTTATAGACAAGTCAGATGGTTGTATAGTTATTCGTAAAGGTTAAATAAATCAACGTTATGCAGATTTAATAGACAAACATAGTAAGCGCCGAATTTAAGTATAAAAAACCAATATTATAGCTAGGTAGTGATGAGTCTTCGGAATGAAGCTGGTAAAGTTTGACAATGTAGGCAGGCTGAAGTGGAGTGCCGGATTTCAGAAGCTTTGGGGCGAAGCGGCTGGTCGAGTAGTGCGTCTTGACGAGATCTGCAAATATAATAGGGAAAATTAGGGAATGGTCAGCAAAGCCGGGTTATCTATCTAAATTAAAAATAATGGAAAAAAACAAACATTATGTAAATCAAAGTGAATAAGGAAACTTTTTATTTAGGGCACAATAATAATTGTTTGGATGTTAATAGTTATGTATGTATTTATGTTCTTATGCAACATAATTGACATGTAAGTAGTACGCGCAAAGTATATACACAACCTTAAATTTTAAATCTGAACTCGGTTTACATCGTCAATTTCGGTCGTTGAATACTAGTAGACTATATACTATATACTAGTAGAACTGTATTAGAGTTTAGGGCAATATAAAAAAAAACCGGTTCCATGCCATGAAAATCGTAGGAATTGTGGAACTCATTCAATCATTTTTAATTACAGAACAACAGACAAATATACAAACGTTCATTTTATATATTACTAGTTGCGGTCGCGGATGTACCCGCATGGAGATAGCTGATGATGGTGGTGATGATAAAAAGTTATCTATGCGTAAATGTAGTATCATCTATTTTTATACCAAATCTCATCAAAATTAGTCCAGCCAGGACTGATGTAATAAACATTCATTCAGACATACCAGCATTTGCGTTTATAATACTAGTACCTAGGTACCTTGTTAGGATAATGATGATAATGATGAGGAAGAGTATTTTATAATATGTAAATTCAAAGCTACATCTACTTTCGTAACAATTTTCATCAAAATTGGCGCAGCTGTTTAAGAGGGATGGTGAAGCAAACATTCGTTCTTACGTACCAACGTCGTGTTTGTAATATTAGTACCTAGAAAATATTTTTTAGGATACTAACTAAATAAATATCGAAACTTGCGTACCTACCAATCAATGATGAGTGGGATATGTGAACTGTAGAGCTTGTCAGGTTTCACTGTGGTTTATAGCAATACCACAGTCGGCAGGCAGGGATCTAGAATTCATGGAAAACTATAAAATATACATAAACATATAACGAGTAAAATATAGAATCAGTTATTTCATCAATAATCTAAAACTAACCGAAGGTTGTATATCAGGGCGCGTAGAAATATGAGAAAATCAATAGTAGCTTTGTTCAAAGCAATTAGGTACCTATCTTAAAATTGCTAGTGAATAAATAAACAAAGGTAGAAAAAGAAATATGTTAGCAATAATAAAATCAATCAAAATGACATGACAATCAACATTTAGGTTACCTAGGCTACATAACTTTACAGAAAGGTAAACACAAAAGAGTTCTTTGTAAAAGCAAAGAAACTTTTTGATTGTGGTACTGAGAGCTTGCTGTCAAAGTGTAAAGAGAATATAAACACTACGTTTTACTATAGTATCACGTAAAGAAGAGTTCCGAAGATTAATGCCTAGGTATTTTATAGATGTTTATTGGAATCTATATAAAAGGGAGGTGTTTATGGTATATGATGGGTATGCAACTAGGAAATCAATATTGAGTCATGTTGCTTGGATTAATTGTTTGCCTGCAAAGAGTTTGACGACATAGCTAGATAATGTAATATGAAAGGTTCAGTTGTAACAAAATACGATAAGTATGTACATAATACACTGGTAATTTCTATGTAGGTATAATCTGTAGGAAGTATGTAGATATGAACAGGGAAAAAGGATGTTTGGTTGGAGCAAAGCAGAGATGAACAAGTCTAAATAACACTATACCTACATACATACCTTGCCAGATAGCTGGAGTGTAGTTTCGTAGGAATATGTACACCTATGTATATAATAATATGTAGGTATAACTAGTTCTTGAATATCAATCGAAGTTGTTGGGCAAATGTATCGTGCATGCGGTGCCTACATTTGTTCGCAAATTGAAGTGATTTCGTCATGGACACTGCAAAGATAAACGTAAATAAATGCTACGATAAATAGAGTTACAGTATAATTACAATTAGAGTACAGCGAACGTGCATAGAATTTGCGAAAATCATATTTTTGACGTGAACTTTATTTCCTTTATTTTGACAGCGACATATTTAACTATCTGTCATAAGCACATACGTGTATATCCAAAGAGTTCGTAACAAATAGAAATCATGTTCAAGGTTTAATATACCTAGCTATAATTTAAATGCTAAAGTTATATATTATTATAGATATAATAAACGGTATGATTAGGTATAAGATGGAATAAGAACTTACCTGTGGTCAACAAATGTCCATAGCTCTTTGAGATTCTGTGATCAAGATATCTATAAAAGCGCAAACGTAATAACAATACTTTGTAGATATTCGAGGTTTATATTTTATTTAGGGAACAAAAAAAAGGAAGTAAATAAAGACAATCACAGAAATTTAGGATCCCTATATACCTAGTATTAAAATTCGGGTAGCGGTCGTAAAAATTCTTACTTAAGAGATTACATGTTTGTGCGACCGCGAAGTGTCAATAATTTTTAATTCTAAATAGCACGGAGCGTCTTTGTTAAGACTTAAAATTTCGTATAACAATCGTAATGGGATACTTTGAGAGATATCTTTCAGTAATGCGTTACAAAGACATTGGCAGATATAGTGTAGTTCTGATAATGACGTGATGAATATAAATTTTATTCAAAATCAAACACATTATCACACATGACAAAGTTTAAGGATTTCTGTACATTAATAGCCGTGACGCATACATTATTGCAGGGTTATTCGAGGACCGGAAAAACAGTCTTGTTGATTTTTGCTTTGAAATTCATGGAAGATGTAGCTAGGGAAATGACATGGAGATTTGGAGCAATTTGAGTAACCACGCAGTGACAGCACAGCGTACACATGATCTCGTAATAGCAAATATGTGGATAGAGAAATAGAAATAGAAGAGATCTTCGGAGTATTACAAAAGAATTGAAAAATAAAATTTTATCTGCGATTCACTAATTGATTACTTGCAAGTAACCAAGGTTTGATGCAAATGGATTACAAAGGTTGTAGAAGATGGGGGTTGGAAATTACAAAGATAAATGGAAATAAACACAACTATGTTCTTTTGCTTGTACTCGTACATTTGAAATTAAATTAAATATAAATTCCGTTTAGAGTCCTCAATTTATTAGGTAGAAATGAAACTATGAAAAATAACTTATTAGTTATAGACCGTTATCAATCTAGTCATATTTCAGCAAACGTCGAGCATAGAAATATTCGAAATATCTTGTTTTTCCATTTGTTGGGTTATAGAAATATAAACAAATTACCATTTTATATCCTTGTAATGGGTAGGCTTGCGGGAATTTAATAGGTCGGTATTACATCTATATCTTTCTAATCGATAATGTTCAGGAAAAACATAATGGGTAGCAAATTACGTTAATACTCAGTATACCTACATCGCAAGTTCAAGTTACGGGATACCACTAGTTTACTAGTTCTTCTGAGGCCTAAACCTATTAAAACCTATTATTACCTAAACCTATTATTAGTCTTCACCTATTGTAAGGGTATTCTAATTCACGGCGTGTCGTTAGTTTGGTTGATAGATAACTATAGTCCCAGAAGAAAAGGGGAAAGCTGAGCACAGGGCTGGTTATTATATTGTAGTGTCTACGGAGCTGATAGTATTAGAGTGTTATTATTGATAAGCGTAATAAATTTTAATTTATGGATTACATTACAGGAATGACCAAATAGTTAGAGATCAGGAAATAGGAATAAAAAAGAGAGAGACATTCGTGTGTTTGACGTTTGCGTATAATATTGACAACAAGCGATGGGTGGCGTTAATAAAAGCAAAAAAAGGTAAATAGAATATTGTTTATGTTTAAAGGGCGTTTCCCTGTTAACTAAATAAACAGTCGTAACGAGTTTCGTTTTATAGTTATGAGTAGCATGTAGAGGAAGAAGTTATAGGGTTATTGTAGGTATATCTTGTTGGAACGAAGTATCTATAATTGATAGATTACCTTCATAATTAGTCAGGTTTAATTTGTATCGAACAGGAAAGGGGTGATGCAATTGTTCATGGAAAGGAATAATGTCAGAAATTTAGGAAGGTACCTATCATAGGGATACATTATTAATAACTTAGTTTCAAAACCGAAAATCAAAAGTTATAGCAGAAGGAAAATACTGTGCAGCTATTTCTAGAGTCACGTTTTTGAGCAGTTACCTTTGAGTAAATATTTTGGTACATACTTATATAACTAAAAAAAAAATATGTAAGGAGGTATATAGTTATGTAGACCACAATGGAAATGACATGAAAACATGTTTGGAGGATTGCGGTAGACAGTACATGTAAAAGCGAATGATTTGGTTAGAGTTAGGTATGTCGAGTTGTTATTTTATTCAGACTGATCTACTGAGCTGATTTTGAAGATGTTCTGTGCGCCAATGAAGATTATTGATAGAAAGACACAATGATTATTATTGTCGTTGATATATAATAATATAAGATATAATAGTAATCAGATAGTTAAGAGTTTTATAAAAATCGTTTCAGGAATTGATTGATAATTAAATGATATTTAACATTATTATTACAAAATGATTAGTTAATAAAAAGTACTGCATTTTGCAACTGTGAAATTGAATGAATTAAGTTTAGACAGAATAACAAATACAAGGAAAACAAAAATAATGATAATATTAGGAATCACAATTTTAAGGATTCTCTTCAAATGAAGTGGGTACATAGAAAGCGTTTGGAAAATAAAAAAAAATAAAAAAATACCAAGGTACAGCAATATTTAATAAAACTGTATTATAATTTAACAAAGATGTTACAATCATTTGTTATAAAGCGGGCGTAGTCCTCATCGGGGCGGGTTTTTGTTGCAGCTTTATCTATTTCTTTTTAAAAAAAAGTCTTTTTAAAATTTAAAAAAAATATGATATTGAAAATAGGGATTATAAAAATAAAAGTCTGAAGTTTCATTTGGTAAATACTATTTATTGTGAGAACTTATTCGTAGACTCCAGACAAAAGGATTGAAGGTTTATTTAGGCAGTATGCAGGGCAATGTAAGAGAAGAAAGATTTAAGCTATAATTAAAGGGAAGGGAAGAGATGAAAGAAGTAAGGGCCCAGGGAGAGATGTGAGTGAAAGAGTTTAGCATATTATCATGTTGAGGGCCTCTATGAATCGACAATACCGACTGGAGTCGATTTGTTAGGCTTTGTTTTCAGACAGACACACACTATTCAACGAATGATTTATGGAGTACAAATTGGAGATAGGTTTAGGTCAGAAGACACCACATCAGTATTTACAACTGAATTATTCCATAAAGAGTTCGTACTTTACAGGTAGCCAATGTTTAGCCATTACACTTACATTCACCGAGTTATTAGGCGGTTGCTTGTTTGGTTTGATTTGAAGAGGGATGTATCAGCCATGGAGAATTATTGCTTGTTAGCTATTAACGAGATCTGGAGTAATAAAGGGTGGCGTAGGTTCTACTCCACATACTCGATCCCAAACGAAAAATTGGTTTGGGTGGTAGCACGTATGCTGAATTATTCGAATTGACTAGGTGCACAATTTGGCACAATACTAGTTCCCTTTCGTTATTTCAGATTGTCCTTGTGAGAAGTCATTTTTACTCATGGAGGAGACATTGAGATCGGATATATCAACCCTTACAGTAAATTTATTTTTAACTCGGTCTTTTAAATACACTCCACTAGTGAGTTCACGTACTCATATCCTTGTTTGAAAACGAATTTTAACAAATTAGAATAAGCACACGTTCAGTTTTGGTGGGACTATATTTGTGAAGTTGAATATATGGAGAATGGGAAAATTTCCTTCGGTAAATTATGAGAACCTGCGTAAATTTTGGGGGTTGGCTGTAACGGAACAGGCTCTGGATGAGGATTCCGTCACGATTCACAAATATAGATACCTACATTTAAAAAAGCATCTTGGTATGAACAAATATTGATGAAATTTAGACAATCAAAAGTAGAAGAAAGCGATAATGTGTAATATTGAGATTTAGATGTTAGGTATTTCTTATAGCAAGACTATAGGTACTTACTGAAAATGATAAGCAGCTTAGAATATTTAAGCTATCAAGATATTCTATGTATTAACCATTTAAATCGATTGTTCAGATAGAACTGATAAGTTACTTCAAGTAAAAGGAAATGTTGAGTAATCCTTTAAATACATAAAAGTTACAAGCAAAATTAATAAAATTACCATGAAAATAAGCAGCATTGATATTTCTAACCATACAAAGTTATGTGAGGAACACATTTTCGTTGTGTGTCCGTGTATTTGAGTTTGCTTCATCAAAATGAACCCTAAAACAAATGAGTATTGACGCCGATCTGAAGCCGATAGAAAGGGCTTTGATTGGATCTACGTACCTCTGATCGGCGTCATACGAAATTCAAAATATGTGTTGTCATGAGCGGATTTTGATGAGATTTTAAAATTAGAATAGGAATGCGCTGGAGGGCAGAGATTGGCTGAGGTGGATCTGAAGCCGTTTTGACGCCGATAGAAAGGGCATTGATTGGATACCTATCGGCCTCAAATCGGCGTCACTGTCAAGTTTGAGAAAGTATATAAGCAGTAGAAAGACCGAGAAAATGCTTATTAAATTCTCGAACTTCCGTGAGGTAATATATTCTGCTACGGACATGGTTCCGGACGTGGGTTGGATACCTCACGGTGACAACTAAGATCCACCTCGATAGGGAACGCCCAATCCTTAGAGTTGGACACTTTTGGGAGCGAGCCAACAATCGCTTTAACCTATTGCAATGGGTACGATTAACTGCTCCTCACTTCGATTGGAAAGAATATTCCAGTGGAAGTGTCTTCTATGTATTATATGTATTTATTTCCTCTCATACTAGAACGTCGCTCTGCAGCCTTCCATAGCTTCGGCTATAGCGGTATAGTCGCGCGACTATTTCCGTGCGTGGAGTTGGACACCCTAGGGGCCATAGGTTCGATTCTCGGCTTGGCACCGAACTTTAGAGGCTAGTTAGGGATCAAACTTGAGCCATCCTATCAGGGGGATGAAAGCTCATGCGCAATTAACTTTGGGGGGTTTGTTGGGGACTTACACACACTTTAGCAGTCTAGGAATTTATTTAGGACCGAAGTAGGTCTAGGTCTAGTATTTTTGTTTACCGGGTTATACATTAACTTCGTGATGGTTCAATCGGGAGCAAATAAGTAAATTCACGCGCTAGTGGTGTCTACCACTAGAGACGTAGGTTTCAATAATGAATTCGTCATATCAATACAATCTATTGGTATGCTAGACTTAGAAACTAAAGACTAACTACGAAATAAAAATGTCAAAATAAATATATATTTAATCAGTATAAAGTAAGTAATACAAAGATATTTGCCTGCAAAGGAATATAGAAATATTAGTTCGAATGAAATGTAATGTATTTGGTGCATTAATATATTATATATTTGTTGATAAGTTCGGGTGATCGAGTTTAGGCTAGATTGTCTACTCTGATCCTAGCATGAGAATGCGGTAATAAATTATAGCAATTGAATTATTTGCTGAAAGTATCAAATGTAATATTTAGAATCAAATGATAATTCATAATGATAAATAATAATATTAAGAAGAGATAAATAAGATTATAATCGCTTATAGACGCAAACTCTACATTTGGAAAACTACCAAACGGACTTAGTAAGGCCTTACTAATTTTGGGGTAAATAGAAGAGGTTCTTGGCATGATGGAGAACATTTGTGTCACAGTAAAGAGCAGCTCTTAATCCAGCATTCGAGTTGTAAGCCTTGAACATGCCAAGAATCTTACTTCCTAAATCATAATAAATCTAGAATTCTACGGCAAATCTAAAAAAAAACAAACTAATTACTTACAATATGAAAATTAATAAAATATATTATATCTTTAAATTGTAGAGATATCTATCACTATATCTATACTATATATCAATAATTTACTCGGCAAAGTAAAGCTAACTATTATAATAATCATCATAATAAATATATGGCTGCTAGTATTGAGCTAACCAATACAACAAAGATTCTGCTAATACTTAAGTATTTAAAATAATTGCTTTTCCTACAATGGTTCAATAGATGGCATGTCATGTAAAACACTAGTAATCTAAGTATAGCAATCTCGTATAAAAAGGAGATTTATGTATGTGGTAAATCTTATCAAACTTGGTCAAGCAATGCAGCACCTTGAGAATTCTTGTAAACCACAAACAAGGGTCTAGAGATTTCTCTAAGTCACTGATATTATTTCCCATATATTGCTTTCAGTAAACAAGTAAATGATTAAACTTGAACAATTGAACTATTCAGGGAATAGTGGCTGATAATATTTATCTAAAGGAATTGGACAATCAGTGTAGTAGCTACTGATCACAAAAGATTTCTAAAGCGCATATAAAGCGAGGTCTTTCTTTACTTTTGTTATTTATTTCCTAGCAGTTTCCATAAACGAAACAAATAGTATCTATTATATAGACACATTGTCTGCAAGAGATTATATCAATCTTATCAACAGCTAAATGCTCATAGCAACAAACATAAATCTATAAAGGAAACTAATTATGGTAGTTTTGCAAGCTAATAATTATATAGTAAAACTTGCAAATAACCTGCTATATCTATGTTCTATGGACAAATAACATAGACCTTAAGTTCAGAAACTTATTTTGATGATTAATATCCATTTCATTTCCACGTTTTCACACATTCCATGATTAGAAGTCAAATTAAGTACATAAGCATCTAGGATCAGTTCGGTCGGTCAGTCTGTAGTAATCTCACGTATACAGTACATGCATTCTAGTATGGTCATCATGACTTGTCGTTTGCAGCTAGTAGTTCAGTTATTGTAATAGAAGGATATCCAATGTAATATCGGAATACCTAAGCATTGACTTCATTTACTCTAGGCATCTATAGCTCTGAATAGTTTTCTCTGTTTCAATTCTTTCCGAAAAGAGCAAGGTTACAGCAGCGGTTCAGTGTTAGGGTCCTTCTAGACTAGACGATCATTGGCCAAAACAAAACGAATTAAAATAAAAAAAATTGGGGGGGGGGGGGGTTGTTACATACTGAAAACAATGATGAAAGCATTATGAAAATACTATTGGCTAATGTGCGAAAACCTTTTTCCACATATCCGCCAGCACTTCAAAAGTTCACTCTTACTGTGAATTATACCTACTCTACTGCAGCATAATCAATATTTGCGAAGAATTTTTAACATAAGTATGTCATCAGGTTACCATAGTACAGGCTATGCCTAGTATGGGACTTGAAGACCTATGTGTGAGTGTTGTCCCATATTATATTATTATTATTATAACAAGAGCCTTCCACATCCTAGTACATTGTTAAGGTGGTTCAATAACTTTAATGCAGAATCAGGTTTCGCCGATGAGGCTCTTAGCAGATTAACTGATAAATCTAAAGAATCATCGGAACCACTGATATGTTCGCTCATCACTGCTGAAATGTCTATACGACAGCATAAGATATGGATAGGCGCAAAATACGTTGCCTTGTTGACATGGGTATTGGTATGAATGACTCAGACCAAAAGGCTATTCAGAACTTTGTGCTTCTTGTAGTTTCGCCTAATCAGAGCTGGACTTTGCCCATTGTCTATTTATTTTCAAAGCTTAAGTGGAGCTATGAAAGTAAACATAACTAACACCGCTTTACAAACATGCCATGAAGTTGGTATCAAAATTGTATCGTTGACCTTCGACGGATGCAAATCCAACATCAATTGCATGTTAGCGCTCGGCTGTAACCTTGACAACAACGAACATATGAGTACAACGTTTCAGCACCCAAACACTGACTATAGAGTTGCTGTTTCCTTAGATTCGTGCCACATGATGAAATTAATACGAAACCTACTGGAGTCTAAGAAGAAATTCTTTGATGAATATGATGCAATCATAAAATGGAGTCTCATACGTTTCTTTTAAAATCTCATTCATTAAAACACTCGCTCATTACGAAATCTGATAAGTAACATT
This sequence comes from Selenia dentaria, assembly GCA_917880725.1. Classification (NCBI taxonomy): domain Eukaryota; kingdom Metazoa; phylum Arthropoda; class Insecta; order Lepidoptera; family Geometridae; genus Selenia; species Selenia dentaria. The sequence continues at coordinate 8,844,994 of OU862895.1, read as the reverse complement.
CATACACTTAGAAACGTTAGTTTGTTTTTCATAGTCATATCATATACCTGCCTCTAAAAAAAAATCCGTCGCCACTCCACTGTATTCTCTGTTCAATTTAGCTCCTAAAATCAGCATATGAAGCTTCAACTGTTTATTCGTTTTACATTACTGCTTATAGACCGATTGCATTTGAAAGGACTAGAATGAGAGCGGCAATGTATGAACATAGCAATTGAAGCTTCGTATGGTGAGGTTAGAGACATGTGCCGTGTTTCGGCTTAGTTCTTGCATAGCGTGGTATTTCCTTGTGTTTAGAAAGTCATTACCTAAAATGCTATAAAAATGCTAAGGATGTTAGGTGCTATATGATATGTTAATTATGAGGTGATAGGCTTATTATGAGGTTGATTATACATAGCCATAGCATATACAGTGTGTCTGGTCAAGGACTGGCGATATTTGAAAGGTGTTTAAAACAGTCAAATTCATCGACAAATCACCCCACTTTCAGGGTTCCCAACCCCCCATTTTGGAATGGCCCCCATTTTTATTTTAAGTTATAATTTTTAATTGTCAGTAATAAAAAACCTGTCACTTTGTATGTAGAGGCTCTACACTCATGAAAAAGTACTCAATCGAAGGGTAATAGTATTGTCTATTCATGAAAAATAAGAATCAGCGTTAAATTTTGACAAAGTTTACCTACATTATTAAATTTTTCGCAAAAACTAGCTGCATAACGTATATTTTTCATTGTTGTTAATGGAAGCACTTTAGGGAGAATGACGCCAAAATGACTACTCAAAGTGCTATAACAAAAAAGTTATTTCTGGATGAATTTGACCCCTTGGTAAGCACACCTACGTTTTAATCAAAATTAAAAAGGCACCTATGGTAGGCGATAGCACTGTGTAAAAATATCGCGATACGGACTGTACTGATTGTTGTTTGTTTTCATTTTTTTTTAAATACGGCAACACTGCTTCATATGTCATGTCAGCAGTAAAGTCAAATGGATTCCGATTATTTTTATTTATTTGCCGCGACATTGATCAAACTTGTTTTTCGGCTAAATCAGTGTAGTATAAGCATTAAAATTACTTAAATTGTGTCCTGATATTAAGACCATTTGTGCACTTTTTATTGTGATAACGACAATGGAATAATTGTAAAAAAATGAGGCGAGGTCATTCTGGTGTCGGTGGTTGGAGAGCTGATAATCAGAGACATTTTAGGCCTAGAGGCAGTGGTACACCGCATTTCAGACCCTCCAGACCCTTCGGACTACTGGATGCACCACCCAGGTCTGCATAAGTTGAAAACTTTGCCTTGCTTGTATTGCATCAGAGTTACCGCGCCAAAGGATAGCCATTATTTTTTTTATAAATGACAATAATAAGCGGATATAATATGTGTCCATATTTCGAAATATTCTCCTAAGCTGTATCTCATTACGCGGCGTCGGCATTTTTTGTTATGAGTTATTCAAAACTTTGTTTATTTTGTTTTCAGATACCCGCCACCGGGTCCCAGGTCATTTAGAAGCCTTAGGCCTTTCGGACCACCTCCGGGACGCCTGGATAATGTTCCACAACCTGAACATCATGATAGAAATAAGTACAGAATCAATAATTTGTCTCGACCACAAGAAAGAGGATATCCCAACAGAGACAGGCAAATTCCGCCATTTCAAATGAGACAAAATCACAATGATAATGAACATAGTGGCTCTCATACTGAATCAAATTTTTACCAAAATCCAAATCAGTGTCACATTAATGACATGGGTGATATTGATCACCGACGCCAACATCAAATGTCTCCATGGGGTGTTCCTCCAGTTTTTGAGAATAACAGACAGTATTATGATGATCACAGGAGCCCACACAAAACTTCAAGGCACTTGAATAGGGGTGATGAGTCTGACTATTCAGGGCACAGACCCCCTGCTTCAGACCATTATACAACAACAACAACAACAGGCCCAAACAACAATAATTCACAGTATACTCACTCAGTTGATGATACTGTTGATATAATCAGAAAACGATTAGAGAATCGAAACAAACAACAGGGCCCTGATTCATCATTAGATCACCAAAGTAACATGGATGAAGATCTAAGGAAAAGCACCATAGATAATCATGATGTACCCCAAGAACAACCTGTAAAGAAGCGAATTCAAAGGCATAAACAAAATATCAAATTAAACTGTGATAAAATGAAAAATAAGATTGTGCATCAACTGTTTAAGATGGACAAAGTGAAAATTCATAAATTGATGGACAACCCTAGTTCATCAACTAAGTTTGAGTATGCCATAAGCAGTTTGATTACTGAGGGTCAAAATAGTCTGAACAGACACCTGAGGTCCGTAGCGGAGAAATCTCTTTGCAGTACAAGTACAGACTTTATCCAAGATGACAGCAATACCATATATGAGGATACCTTCATGAAGCAAATGCAAGGTGTATTAGACCCACAAGATACTGTATTGCTGGAGGATATAAAGCCTCTTGTCATGGCTGAGCTTAGTAGAGTTCTCCAGCTTGATGACTATCAATTTGAAGCAATACAAGACTATGGCATACGTGACCAAGATATACTAAATCATAGGGAATATGACCAAGAAGTAGATGATCGTGAAATGCAAAATCCTGATTTGATTTATAGCTCTGGAATGCCTAAAAAAGAGTTCTCTAATCATCAATATTATGATGAAGTTCCAATCACTGAGCAATATTCTCAAGATGCATACATTGAGACAAATCAACCAGTTGATAATCAGAATAATAATGAAATTATAACTGGAGATATAGATGAGAGAAACTTTGAATTTGAACACCAATCAAGTTATGAGTCAAAACCATTGTATGAAAGAAGGCCAACTAGCAGAGTTGATAGTACAGATGAGAAGAGACATTCAGAAACTAGGCAATCAAGACAAAGCATAGACCAAGCCTTTGGATATATAAATGACAACTCAGTAAGAGATGGTTCCAGTGACTGTGTGCCTACGATTCCACTATTTGGTTCAAATGTTGATCAACTATCAGACGAAGATGACCCTTTTGCTGAGTTAGACAAACAATATCATGTTGCAGTAGACCGTAACTTTATTGAAAATGAAAATGCATCCCGCCCTTCAAGCCCGCCACTCTCTTATACAAACAATACAGTCAACGCACCAAGTTGTTCCAAACCCACCAGTATTATTGGTGTAGCAAATGTAGCTGCTAACTCTGTTAACATTAAAAAAGAAATTGATATCCAGCTACATAACATTGCAGAATCACCTATAAACATAAAGTTGTGTCCATCAAAAAATAGAAATGAAATGGATTCAAAGTCTAAAACAGACATAAATGTTAAAATAGAAGCTGCTCCATGTTTAGAAAAAGAAAACCTATCAACGCCTACATATGATCGACAGGAAAGACATTCAACAGAACCAGATTATGAACAGTCAGGTAAAACGAGGGAAAATAAGAAAGAAGCAGACAAACTGGAAAGTGCAACGAAAACAAAATGTGTGTTACAATCAAACACAAGGAAAAGGTCCACTGACCAAAAACCATGTCATCGTAAAGAGAAACGTAAGAGAAACTCACATTCTGAATGTCAAGAAGCTGCAAAGTCTATCATAAATATGTTTTACACAAATGATGACAACAGAGAAGCATCAAAAACTTCAAAAAAACCTGATTTTTCTAGTAAAGCTTATTCAGATAAGTATGTCAAGCGGAAAGAATCTCACAAAAAGTCAACAAGCAAAGATTCTGATTCCTTGAAGACTGATGAATCTATAAAGCATAACTCATCCAGTCATTCCAACTTAAGTCCCAAAGACAATTTCACTCAGGAGACTATCTCTAAATCCGACTCAAAAGCAAAACTGAAACCTATAGATATTTTTGGAGAGATGCTTAAGAAAGGGAGTACACATCAGGCTCATAGACACACTGGTCAAAGCCCAGATGAAAGTAAACCTAAACCAGTAATGGCTACTGCAATATCATTTGCTCGAAAATTATCCAAGCGGCATATTGGTACTCAAGTAATCTTAAAAGTCCGCAGTAGGGATTGTCAAACTGAAAAATTGAAACGGAATGATAGGAAAATCCAAACTGATCCTATTTCAATAAACACATCGAATAGCATAGCAACTAATCCTCTTGAAAGAATGAAGGAAATTGACATGGAAATTCAATTGCTACTGCAGGAAAAGTTCAAACTGTATAACTCCCTCGAAACTAAGTCAATGACAATTCCAATGGATTCTATGCCAAGTTTAAGTATGAGGGTTTTTAAAGTTAATACAGACCAGGCACAAGAAAAAGCCCAAGATTCAGAAGATGCAATAGTTGACGATTTCACCAACATACCAGCAGAAGAGCTCGAACAAATTGCACTGGAAACTATTGAAGATGTAAAGAGTCCAGTTAAATCTGATAAGAAAAATAAGCATCAAAAAGTTGCAGCTCTTGCACGGTTAAACTCTGAAAGTCCCACTATGAAAAAACCTAAAAAGAAATTGAAATCGCCTAATATTTCGATTATTGAACAGATTATCACAGATGATAGACCTATCGAAGACATAATCTGTCTGGATGACTTAGAAAGCACACCTGTAAAATCAAAGAAAAAACAGCAAAAGTGTCACAGACCTATTGAAGATATGATCTGCCTAGACGACGAAAATAACGTAAAGGTAAGAATTAAAAAAAAACAGCGAAAAGCACTACCAAAGAAAAAGAGTACAAAGAAATTAAAATCCACTAAAGTTAATGTATATACTGTACCATATGATGCTGAAATAAAATATGATATTAAAGAGTGTTCTGTTGTTTTAAAACGGATCAACATTAGTGATTATTCAAGACCTAAATCTGAAGAGCCACTTATCCAACATGATTCAAGAATGATGTTTGAAGTACCTATTGTTGAGCCATCACCAGTCAATAAGAATTTGAGACCCAAGTCTGAAGAACTTTCTCAAGTTATAGAAGTTCCTCTTGAAGAGGAGGTGGTTATACATAATGAAACACTAGAACCAAGTTTGGTGCAAGTAGTGGAAGAAGTTGTGAATGATCTTCAATTTGACATGTTGGATGTTTCCGAGGATATAATAATTGGGGACAACTGTGAAGTGAAAGCTGATGACAAAATAAATGAAAGGGAGTTGATTACTGAGGAGATTATTCTGGATAATAGTCAGTCTTCGATTGAGGAAATTCCGTGCAACGCTGTCCCCGAGAATGAGTGCAAAACATATGACTATTCTACCAATGAGAACCTACGGCGTGATGCTATTACTGTTACTGGGAATGCTGATGCAGTATTGGCGATAGAAGTGAGACATTATTTCTAAGTGATTTTTACCTTACTCGTACACATTAGCCAGGCTTAGGGATTTATTATTAGTTTATTAAAACGTTATTGCCTAAATACTATGTTGCTTTGATTAAAGTAGGTAGATATTTTTATAAACAGTTAATGCACTATGCAACTGATTACAAGTGACAATGCATGAATAACTTCCATCAAGAAAGTAGTTTAATATTGAAATATGAATCTGTAGAAGTTTTTCTAAAATTTTATGTAAATTGGGATCTAGAATCAATGCTTAGGTAAGAAATGTAGCATTTGTTATCTGAGTTACTGTACAGGATACAAAATGTCAAATCTCTGCTGTTAGGATGTCAATCATAAGAGTCGAGGACACCACAACAGTCCATCTTGGTAAACCCATGCTAGATATTCAGCCTACAAACATGCACTATTTTGTTAGGGTTTGAAGGGCATGTTGAAGAGTGAAATTACTGGATGTGAAATAACAAAAAAGTGTCTTGGAGCGATGGATGAGTGTAGTGCAGTGCCATGTAAATCGTATATCTTTTTCGTATCTTTTGCCATGTTAAGCTTAAAGCTCTGGGTGGCACTGTTACTATCTCTCTGTAGTTGAAAGAATAGAAAATATCACATGACCTAACTGGGTAACTTATAGTAGTTATTGTCAGAAATGCGTTTTAAAATTATTATGTATAATTTTTTTGTTTGAAATTTCACCCCGCGATCTTACAGTGTAAACTTCCTCAGCATGGACATGTCCGAAACCTAGATCGATAACGTCGGCTAATTACGTGAGTGAAGTCGGTTTTAATATTAAATACATATGTATTTATTATCTGGAATAAAACGTCTTTCTGCTTTCCATAAAAAAATTCAAAAAGAGGTCAAATAAAATAACAAAAGGAATATTTTAAAATTCAATCTCATCTCCACCTTCTGCCACCGTTTCAGCAATGTTGGTAATAACTGAAGATATCATGAAGTAAATAACTTAAGCTCAAACACATTGCATCCTCTCTAAGCTATTTTTGCTCTCAGTGAAAATCCACTATATTTTTTTTGGTATTAAAAAATAGAAGTTGTTCTTTATTTACCTACTTTTAGACTGTATTTTAAAGAAGTAAGAAGTTTCGTGGTTCAGTGGATTACAGTAGTTCAGTTCAGCCCAGTGCTCTTTTTGTAGAATTGTAACATATGCCCTATGATAACTGTAGTATGTTGCAGAGTCATAAGCTATAAAGTTATGCACAGCATTACTCTGCACTTATGCGAACTTATGAACATTATATTTGTTAGCCAAATAATTTCGTTGACTAGTATTGCACAGAGGCAGGATATAAATGTAACTGTACACACGCGCGAAATCGGTTAATTATTTTCATGTGATTACACTATGAACTTATGGCAAAATGATTCTTATGTAGTGTTGATATAAGTTTCAATGACATCTCAATTTAAAAATAACTATATATTTTGCTACTAGCTTATTCTATCTTGCTACAACCGGAAATCGCATCGTACGAGTAAGCTTGTTTACTTAGCTTACTAGTTAGTAGTATATATCAGATACTAGTATATTATCATGGTATAATAGTATATTATAAGGGTACTGGTACCCTTACTATACCGTGATAATTGGAACAAAAGATTTATGAATGAAACTCACGTAAATTTACGTCTCTGGTACGCAATGGGTTAATTCACAAAACATAACTAGTTTTTTTATACTTGTGAGCACCAGGCCTAGCCGTGGTAGTTGTAGTGTCACTCAGAGCTTTAAACCCATAAATCAACATTGGTTATTAGGTATATGCACGTCAATTTCACTTGCTACAAGGAATATCTGGCACAGTGGAAGTACCAACAAAGGAGGTCTCTTCACAAGAGGTCTTTCGCCTAGGTACTCAGTTTAAAACTTAGCATTTTGATAGGGTAGGGCACATTCTGTAAGACCATTCCTCTAAACCGCAAAATTAAAGAAAGAAAAAAAAAAAAAGTATCTCTAATTACCAGAAATGATTTGCATCTTTCACCCGTAAACTCACCATTGGCCATATATATTTAGCCAGTAACATAATAGAATTCCAAGAAAACTTATGAATATATATATATATATATATATATATATATATATATATATATATATATATATATATACTATGCTTTATATAACAGTGAACCCATTCTTTTTTAAATTGAATACTTATTATTATTAAAACATACCACGATTCCAAGGAATTTTGTTTGTGGTTAATACTAGAATTTATATACGCGATGAAAAAGCCAGCTAGTAACAGTCATGCTTATTAACACCATAGATTTTACTGAGTAAAACATTCCATGGTAGGTAGTTATCGTCAATCGAATAATTCTCTCTTCTGTGAATTTCAGTATTCATTTTTTAATTTTTGTTTCATATGTAAGTGAGTGCACAATTGTTCAATATAAAAAACTTTTTTTCAGTGTATAGAGAATGACTTCATCGCAGCATGCCTGGATGGCAATGTGTACCATTTCAGTGGAGATGGTCAGTTATTGAAAACATTCCGAGGAACAAATCAGGCTGTGACATGCTTGACCATTGTTCAGGAGAAGTATGGGACCACTATATACACTGGCTCTTTGGACTCCAGGATACGATACTACGATTTGGAGGTATGTTCTAGACTCTAGAGTATAAAAAAAAGTTTTTGTTTTGCTAGGTTTTGTCATATGTTTTATTGTTCTGAATTTCGTGAGCTTTTTATTCATGCTTAAAAATTGGTGAGAGTATGTAGCTATAGTAGTGTATGAGACTGCTGCTGATAATGTTGATTTTGTTTGATAATTATAACTATAATATGCTTATGACATGGTAGTACCTACTTGTACTCGTAGTATCTATTTCGTAATTCATTGCGACTAGACGAAAACTTAGTCGAGTATAGTACTGAAATTGCCTCTATAACACAATTTGGCCTTATAAAACACTGCTTTCTCACAACCAATAATAACTATTCATATTTTAATCATAATAAGCCCATTATGTTCCCACTTCTGGGACTAGAGTCTTCCTCTCAGAGAGAGGAGTTGGCCATATTCCACCACACGCGCCCAATGCAGCTTGGCGGATAGGCTAGCTGTCCAATAGATGTCGCTCCGTCCCCGCAAGACGGTTAGTCAAATAGAGAGTTAAAATTCGATGCTCGGACCAAAACCTCGGTGGCCTAGTTGGTCAATGCCGTCTGACACGGAGAGACAGAAGACGCGGGTTCGAATCCCGTCCGAGGATGTGAATTTTTCTCTATAAATTTCAATATTATATATACATACTTATATACATATACACACCTAGACACAATTCAGACATGTTCATGGACGCAAATATTTGGCCTACCCTGGATCGAACCCGGGACCAGCGGCACAGAAGGCAGGGTTGATACCAACTGCGCCAACCGGCCAAACAATATTAAATGTATTTTTCACTTCACTTCACTTTTTATTTATATATGGCTTTTGAGGGGTTGCGCCATTTCGCGAATGTCGCGTGGATAAAGAAGGAAACAAACGATGGAAATTGTTCGGTGTTGTAAGTATGGTCGGTAGGCAATTGAACCCATCAATTTTGCATCTGAGTTCTAAGCAACAAATAAGACAACAGAGGACGAAGCATGTATTACTATTTTAATGTATTGTTTGTTATTTCCAGTCCGGCGTTGAGAAAGGACCGGAGTGCAACGTGCTAAGTCCAATACAGACGATGGACCGTGCGTGGGACACAATATTCGTTGGCACCAGGACTGGGTTTGTGCTGCAGTTTGAATGCAAGGTGCGTTAAGGCAATATATGTTATTATTAAAGCAGGGTTATATGTTCGATTGTATGTATTTTTTGTGTATGTTTACCGATTTCTCCCCATTATTTGTGGGCGATTCTCAAAATTCTTGTTTATTTGTTTCCGTGGCGTATACTTCCGAAGTAGTTTAAATGTCATCAAATTCGGTCCAGCAGTTTTTGAGTTCACACTGAACACTCCAATAACTGAAAACTGTTTCGCCTATTTTGATGATTTGGTGATATCATCAATGACTGTGAACGACAATCGATCCCGTAATTAGCAACGGTCAGTAAAGGGTTGAAACAATTTTTACTAAAAACGGAACCGACTTTTGAACTATCGTTGTACAGACTTCAACAAGTCTTTTCACACGTTTGGCAGCTGAAGTCAGTTTCCGTATTTTTGGTAAAAAAAATCGTATTAGTTTGTGTCGGGGGATTTTCAAATTGTCAAATGTCCATGACAGTTGCAGTGACAATCAGAGCTTGTTGCAGTGCTTGCGCACTTTTGTTTCGCAGGAGAATATATGGCACTGCGGCGGTACTAACCAAGACGGCTTCTTACACAAAATACCCTCCTACCTAGTAAAGTTATGAAGGGAACTTTATCGCAATAATACTACCATTTAATTTAGTTTTTTTATACCTTATTTCATTGTTTTACTGTACAGTGGGCGTAGCATGAATAATTGCGTAAGTGTAACATAACATGTTCACGTGAAACAGTACAAACTGTCTTTTATCTAGGGCAACTGTGACACAGATAACTTATAGTTTGTACGCCGAAGTGTGACACGTTTACGGTTCGGATACTTTTTCGCAAATTGTTTGTGCTACTACTCAGATAACTCATAGTTTGTATCGTTTCTTAAAAGTATATAGCACAAAGTATGAGTTATCTGTGCTGTGTGTGTACAGAGGCCGTAGCACAGATTGCGAAAAAGCATTTGTATCGTAATCGTCAACGCGTCACGCTTCGGCGTACAAACTATGCGTTGTCTGTGTCACAGTTACGATACGATTACGTTACGCTTAGGCTAATTAACGTGCTAAGCCCACTGTTACTGGTGAGTGTACATAGCAACTAAAAAAATGTTATTTAATTTTAGGGTAGCTTGTCCCAAATGTGACGATTCAAAAGTTCCATCGTTATCATGTTCTAAAACAAACTGGCTAACTGATGATCAAACTCTAGCTTCGAGGGTTTCCATTATATATTAATAAAATTCATTTTTCTATCGACTTCCAAAAAGGAGGAGGTACTCAATTCGACTGTATTTTTTTATGTTGTTACCTCATAACTTTCGATAGGATGAACTGATTTTCAAAATTCTTTTTTGTTTGAAAGGTGGTGCTTCCCGTGTGGTCCCATTTAAATTCGGTCATCAAATTCTGTCCAGTAGTTTTTAATCCTTTGGGTAGACCCAATAAAAATGTACGTAAGTGTAACCTGTCTAAATCTTCCGTGAAAAAATATCTAACTGATTGTGGAAACCGCATTAAAATCTTTTGCATATCTTAGGAGAAGTTAGCAGAGGTACAGACTGATACGGAAAGCCACTTTATTGATCGATCGAACGATCTGCTTCAACTGGCCAAATTGACTTTCATCCTTCCGTATGTTTGTTAGATTGTATGTTGGTCTTCCTGTACAGGTCCCATTTTTCAACCAATCTTGACGAAACTTCATATGCATGTTCTACTGTTTCTTGTAACTTTTTTGTAGTCAGCGGTTTTGAGTTCGCTGCAGCGCTATTTACCGACCGATTTTGATAAAATTTGGTGCACGCATTAGGTACCTGACTAAAGAGGAATTTCAAATCTGAGCATAATTATGATCAAGTGGTTTCCGAGATAATAGGTTGTGAAGTACCGCGAAAAATTGCCGCTGATAAGACTATGTGCTCGCTAGGTCTACTGTTACTTCTAGTTTTATACTCTGTAAGGATAAATATCCTCTAGTCTATCCCTAGTGTCTTTTCATTACCGAAGGTTAGCCGTCAGCTCAGCAAACTATTTTCGACATAGCTGTTCTACGCTGGCTGTGCCGGTCCATTCCCATCCAAGACTTTTTCTTCTTCCAGCGCGTCGATTACATTCAAACTAATACCAATAATTTAATATTTCAGAATAACATGTTAATACCAGTAAGCACGGTAAAGTTCTCCGAGCAATCGATCCTGGCTCTCCGTGCGATGAAAGAGGGTGCTCGGAAGGTACTCCTCGTGGCAGCTAGAAGTGAGAATGTGGTCACCATCAAGGATGCCCAGACCGGCCTTCTTCTGAGGACTCTGCAAGGACCCAAGATGTCGGTGTATACGCTGCTGTTTGAAGACGGGAAGGTTTACTGCGGCACGAGCAGTCATAACATACACGTGTTCGATTATTCTGTAAGTATATAATATTTACCTATCTTACTTCTTAGGTAGGAAAACGAATTCATAGGTCTTTACCTATGAATTAGAGATTCTATTACCATCGTCTTCAGATTTAATTATCTGTGGATTTGAAACTCGAATACAAATAAGTTTTAATCGATGCCGTGTTATTTTAATATCAAATTCAGTCTTTTGTTTTAGATTGTGTTTTGTTTTATGATATTGTGGTAGTTTGTGGCGCCATTGATAAACTGAATATTAGAACTATGAAAATGATGTATGGATGTTTGTTAATCTTTCACGCAATAACTACTGCAGGGCTAGCACGGGCAGTGGACTATTTATCCCCGTGGAGAGGAAGAAATCTTTTCCACCATATCATTATCATCTCCCTCGCGAGCACGGCAACGTCAGAGGATAGTTTATCCACGTGGATAAACGGTGGGAGTAGCATTCTTTGTGGTTTGTATTTCGTAGGTGCCATTTAAAGAAATGTTACAAAATATAATTATAATAGTATGCGCGAGGCATATTAAAATGGAAATAAAATTTTATCCACCAACTTCGAAGAAGGTTCTCCGTGTTATTTCAATCGGAGAGAATTATATCCACGTATCGACCAGTCCGTGCTCTATAGCGGGAGTAGCGGGACATACTGTCTACGAGATACGTCAAAAGGAAACATTTTATCTCTTTCCTCGGTTGTCGTGCTCTGTAAGGTGGAGAAGACAATTATTTCCCCTGACAGGATAAAAAGGGTGGAAAGACTATTTCTCTCCGCCCCGTGCTAGGGGTACTGAATGGATTTTAATGATACGTTGGCATGTAGATAGATGAGCCGTTGGAATAACATATAGGATCAGTAAATATGAGTTCCTACGGGGAAATACCGCTGCGCAAACATGCGTTCCGTTAGTGATTAGTATAATTTGTATATTATTTATTAGCTGCTCTCCGCTGTTTCACCCGCGCGGTGATGGATGATGATGATGAATCTTATATAGCCTATGTTACTCAGGGTGAATGTAGCTTTCCAATGGTGAAAGAGTTTTTGAAATCGGTCCAGTACTTTTTGAGCCAATTCGTTACAAACATACATACAAATCATTCCACATTATTATATTAGTATTGATTAATATGTAGCCGTATAGATTAATAAGTAGTATTTCTACCGAAGCACAAAAAAAATGAAGTATGTTGTTGGTATATCTTACAGGGATTCGTCAGTAAACAGTCTTGGGTCTAATCAAGTTGGCGAACTCTGAACTAGAAAGATAAATTCAGTGCTAAGATGGTGATTCGATGGTCTAGCGGTCATGGCGTCAGACACCGATTGTCGAAAGACACGAGTTCGAATCTCATACGAGGATTTGTGATTTTTGGCTTAAACATTTCAATATTTGATTTTGTTAAACAGGCGCTAGTGCTTCATATAAGTACATCAATCATATATTATTTTGTAAAACTGTTCGCAATCGACGAAAGAATCGAAAAAATTACTGATTACATATTATAATAGCTGATTAAGGATGTCCTGTTTTTTGTAGCTGTTTAAAACTAACTTGTGCTGATATATGCAGACCGGGACCCACGTATGGTCCCACGAGGGGGGCAAAGGCGCCGTGTGTCTACTCGCGGCCGGAGGGCTGGTGTTCGCGGGCTGCTACGACGGCTGCGTGTATATCTTCCGCGAGGGCGAAGCCCGGCCTAGGGCTCAGCTGCGCGGGCCCAGTCTCATGCTGCTATCACTTGCTGTACGAGGCACTAAGGTAACTTATATGTTTACTAGCTTCTACATACAAACGAGTTCATCCTCCTTCGAGATGCGAACTGTAAGAGGCCAAGAAACCTTTATCAGCTACCCAAGTCTCTTAGCTATTGACAAACGTCACGCTTCAGCGATGCTTCTGCGATTGAACTGCCTTTAATGTCCAAATTCGTTAGTCTGTTAGCACTAGCTCTCAATCGCAGTTGTATAGCAATCGCATCGCTGTCATGGCTGTGCTACGGCTTGCGAATGTTGCCGCTGAAACAAGATTGAAAATATTGTCTATCTTGCTTCAGTCAAAACAGCAATACAGTGGATTCTAAAATAAAAATATCTTATCGTTTTGCTCCGTAAAAACCTTCAAAATATAACGAAAACTTATTTTTGGATCATACTGCCATAGTATGCAATGCAATGCAATCGCAACACAATAGTTTACAATATACTAATTAAGTCAAAAACTATCGATAGCAAGCCGCTGGCCCGCGATCGAGCCTAAATAGCTAAATAGACTACAAAAGTTGTCAAAAACGCCAATTTTCATACAATTGAGTTGCGATAACGCGGTTCAATAGGTTTCCGTGTGGTTCTTGGTTAGTACCCGCGCTGTGCCTGTAACCTGCCGCAAGCATGACCGTGTTAGATATGAAGGGCTCTGTATACAGGTAAAATTACTGGATGATCTGTGTCTAGTCACTAACAGAAATTTTAAAGTTTAAAACTGGGGGGGGTATAGGATTTACATACTTGCAGGCTGACGAGGGCCTGCAAGAATATCCTCTTTTGTTTTGATATTGATAAGCAGTGGCTCGAGCACGAAAATCTGCTTTAGTGTAACGTTATCGTATCATTTACATATTCAGTACAAGCTATGAGTTATCTGTGCCACTATTGTACTAGATAAATAACAGTTTGTATTAAATACGTTAACGATGGGATTACGTTACACTTAAACAGATTTTCGTGCTCGGGGCTCTGAAGCTACAAGTCGTATCACATTTTCAGAAGGTAATATGAACATATCCTAGCGTATTTAAAAAATAGCTTATAATTAAGATTGTGAAATAACAGGCAGCTGAAATAAACGACGTTATTCAAAAAACAAAAACTGACCCTTAAAATCAAGATGTCGGCTGATGCAACGGAATGATTACCACGCAAAACAAAATGAAAACTTAACAAAACTAACAAATTCCGAACGATAATTGCTATTTAAAATTGTTTCCGGATCAAATCCTCATTCGACTGGGCTAACCAGTAATAAAGACTTGAAATGAAAATCAGTGGAACTTGCAGTGTGGGTAAAGCGGTAGTCGGATTTCTTTAATCATCTTAAAACTGCAAATTTTAATAAAACGGTATCAGTAAAACAGTAAATTATTGTGTTAGTTTGGAATTTTCTTGTAGTGTTAAAATGTCAGCTCATGTCTTCCTTCATCAAAGAAAACGATATATAGGTTTCGGCTAATTTTAGTTTACTAAATAACAGTTACAATCCGAATCAAATCCACAAAACAATTCATTAAATCACAAATTACGCCTGTTCTCGCTACAGACTCTCAAGCCAAAAAAAAAAATTGCCCCTCAATTCTTGGATGATTCTTGACCGCTAACCGCAAGACATTAGTTTTTTGTCTGCTGTGATTTCAGCTATTTTGCTTTACCGCGAAAAACTATAAATGGCCTAGTTTAAAAAAGACGAAAATCCCATAATATAACGCGTCTGTGTTTGCTTGCATGCTATCAGACCATGTGACGTCATCCAAACCAAACAAATATGAAGTGTGTTCATACATTCATAGCTCCATACACATTAACATATTTAAATATTTGGGCAAACCACGTCATCGCGCGAAGGTCAAGGTTACACTCCTACGTAGTTTTAATTTTAAGTCGTGTGCGTGAAAAGGCGGCAAAATTTAATCATCTCGAACAAGAAGTTTATATTTACTAAACTATGATAATGAGCTCATAGTTTAGTAAATTTAAACTTCATGTTACTTCGGAATGAGTTCTCTTCTTTACATTTTTTTTTCAGTTTTTTGTAGACTCGTACTATTTGTACTTTGTATTAAAAGTTCCATTTAAAAGTTTTAGCCGTAGTACGAAAACAAAAAGTATTAGTATCGCCAAATAAATTGAGAAACGCTGCCTGCTTCTTTACTAACTATGAGTTTACTGTGCCAGTGCCAAGTTGAATTTGTACTAGATAAGGTAGTTTGTACTGAATTCTAAGTCCACCAGTACCCGTCGGTCTAGCAGCACGAAAACTTGCGCAAGTGTAATCGTATCGTTGACGTATACAGTATAAAGTATCATTTATCTAGTACAGTGGTTATGAACATTTTAATGACGAAGGGCAATTTTTTTTGTACTGACCGTACGTACATCTGTACACGTTCAGTTGGCCGAGCACGAAAATCTGTTTAAGTGTAACGTAGTCGCATCGTTAACGTATTTAGTACAAACTGTCATTTATCTAGTACAATAGTGGCACAGATAACTCATAGTTTGTTTTGAATACGTAAACGATACGATAACGTTACACTTAAGCAGATGTACGTGCTCGACCCACTGTAAAGCCTTGTTCTATATAAATAGTTTCTTTGTTTTTGTTACAGATTATTGCTGGCTACAAAGACAGGGGTCTGTACATATGGAAGTTACCCCTGGCCATAGTCCAAGAAATGATTTTATGAGCTACAGTAGTGTTATGATATACTATCCTAGTGTTATCATAACCTACCCAGCTGTTGTAGATATAATCTCACGTATTTAGACTTTGTTGAGTATGTTAACACTTATTTCACCCTAGTTTGTATCATTACGTGTAAATATTAATAATATAGAGGTGTTATTTGCTTGTGATTTGTTTTATTTTAGGACTAAGTGCGCCTCCGGGGTTTCGGTTGCGTGGTGATGGAGAGTGTTGATAATGATTTTTTTGTATTCCTAGACCATCTCTTTCATTCATCATTACAATAAGATCATTTTGGGCCTACCACTGGGGCGAGATAATGAACGCTACCGCAACCTACTCTCGCCCCAATTGGGCGGAGGACAGCTCGCGGGGGGTTTTAGTGGGTTTGCGCTCCACACTCCCTTTCTTCACACCCGTGCCCGTGGCGGTAGTGCACAGCATGTCAAATAACCACCTTATTTTTTTGTATTATTTCGTCCATGGATTCTAATCCTTTAGCCCGTCTTAATTAAAAAAAACACTAGTCTGTCCTCAGTGTTGCCAACATTACGATTTATTAGAGCTGATATGATGCACGATCATCTATTCGAAATCGTACGCAAAATAGAATGAACTTTCTAAATCTTGAAACTTTCATAGACAAATAATACTACATATTTTTTTGGTATAAAATGAATTACAAATGGACTTGACAGAGTCATAAACTTCTTTGTATTTTTGAACGCATCACATAATAAGGTATGAATGGTTATTAAAATTTCATTTTAAGATTATATAGATTAAAAATTATTCAAGTGTTAATTGTACAAGATACAAACATATAAATTTTATGATTCCTTAATTAATTAAGTTACATACATATACCTAGTTAAAATATATATCTAGGTACATATTACAATAAAATAATTAAAATATCTCAAGGTATATGTAAAAACAGTATTTAAATGACTGCGGGTAGAGTGCCTAAACAGCTGGCAATGATACCTCGTTGAATAGCCAGGCTGATATGTTGCCAGCACCAACTCTTATCACCTGTAGATTCTTTAAGGTTTCTGGACAGCTTCTACACTAAACGCCATGCATCTGGACCCAAGAACCCATAGTTTCAATCCTGAACGGAAGAAATATATCCTGCAGGTCTACCATGAGTTTACAAAATTGACACCTCGATCGATGTCGATGCTCGATATCCACTGCCGCAAAAAAAGTATGAAAAAAAGAACAGTGCCACCTCGTGGTCAATTGTAGAACTAAAATTGACAGCGAGACGCCAATCAAAAGTTTAATAGGTAGGCGACATCGAGTATCGACTATAGATGACATTTATGCTGCCAACTCATTGAGAGCTACTTATCTCCAAGAGCAGCAAATTTTCTCCGTTTAAGTTCTTCTGCAGCAGCACCTGGCTTGAACGCAAGTGTAACAGCATAAGTTGCATTCTACACCAGCGGTCTTCCACGACTCCACGGAATCAGTGTCAAACCGTCAGGCCTCTTACCATCACCATGTGAAATACCGTTCGGCTCTAAAAATGCTAGCACGTGCACGTGCGGTAGCAAGGGTCCAACGGATAATGTAATTTTCATACTAAAGTCTAAAACTGTGTTTTCCATAAAATGTTCCTTCTAAAAATGTTACTCTGTTCCTCTTTAACGGGACAAATGTGTCCAATTTGAATATTAACTATTAATTTATTTTACTTTTAACTAAATTACTGCTTTTAAAGCTCTGAGTTTTTTATTGTCTCGCAGTAGGTATGAAAAGTAGAGTATGCACCTCGAAGATAAAGCCTGTCTTCATCTTGGGCGGCTTTAACCCCTCGCTTCACTTAGGACTCTACATAACTCCCTCGCTTCGCTCGTGAATTAAATTTTAATCCCCTTGCTGCGCTCAGCGATTAACACAAGAGTCCCCGTTACACTCGGTTCAATATACCGCCCGTGACGTAAGACACTGCTTTACTCCCTCGGTGCATAATGTACTATTATGGCAGCGTGTATTGAAAGTCTTCCAGAACTGCAGCGGCAAGATAGACCATGATGACCTAAACGACCTGTCTCACCGGATCTACGTTCGCTTGTAACAAGAAGACGAGCCTTATCTCTCAATTCATCACTCAGTGATGAAATGAGATACAGTGATGATCACTGTTATTTAAGAGAGCTTTCTGTGTTTTATTTTACAGAGTGGCTCATTACATTGCCTCTGAAAGTGACGGTTTTATGGGGATTCGCACGGGCAGGCTGTAGTCCAAGCGTTTTTGGAGTAGCGAAATAATGATAATATTTTTTTTTTAATCACCAGTGTTAAGATGACTTGATGCTCCTTGCAAGCTATCAAAATACACTTTTGGATTTCATCGTGCAAGACAGCTTAAACCATTATTTATAAGTTAGGGGGCAGATAAGAAAGTTTTATTCCCGTCCGTCCACATGAGAGAATCGACTAGTGGAGGCACATGGGAATAACCCACTAAATTGGCACTAGCTGCATCGGCACTCATTCAATGGACCGCCGAATGAAAATATGGTACATAGATAACAGTACAGTGGGGTATCAGCAAGGAACGCATTGGAAATATTTTTGCATTACCATTTGCACTGTTTGTGGCAAAATTGCTCACGATTGGAGAGCAATTATGCCCATTTTAACTGTTAGGTATGCTTTAATCTGTCCGCATCAGGTTTACGCTTTTTGCTTACAAAAGATTTATGAATGGAGCGGAGGCTTGCTAAAGGCGAATGACATGGCATGGCTGGCGTGTAACGTATGGAACCCTTTTGTTTGCTCAGACGCATACTAAGTACTTGAAGCCGTGGCTCATGCATAACGTGACCATACGTCCCGCTTTGGACGGGATTGTCCCGCTTTCAGGCTGTCCGTCCCGCTGTCCCCAAAGACAACAAAAATGACCCGCTTTTACGAATAAACCTTTATACCTACCTACCCATTACCTACATATTTGGTTTACCCAGTCAAAAGTTATGAGGTATCTATATATAACAAATACAGTCGAATTGAGTACCTCCTCCTTTTTTGGAATTCGGTAGATAATAGTGAGATGCAAAAATTTTATGACAGCCATGGCATAACTTCTTAATTTTCACCAAACGAGTACCTCGTTCGTAGTGCATTGAAGTGTATAGTTGACTTACGCGCCGCATCACCGCGTTCGCGTCCCGGCAATCGTAGATACACATTTTCGCATGCTTATAATTTCTTACTGTTGTGTACAGGATGTATAGTATCTCCAGACTGCCGCTCTAGGGCTCGTATAAGCTACTTCTCAGGTCAAGTACAAAGTTCTATGTTCAAAACCTACGCCCAACTAAATCTAATCTAATAACCCAACGATGGCCCAACGTTAAAGTTAAGTAGGAAGGGCCTCTGTTGCGTGATTGGCTAACGTATAAAAAGAGTTAAAGGGCCTATGATGACTCTAATATCGGACCAACTACTTTTGGGGATGACAAACCTCACAGTTGCCCAACAATCGAGGGGCTACGTTGGGGTTCTATCATGGCCCAACTAACTTTTGGAACAAAAAAAACATCAAATATATCGTAGGTCTTATCTAAGGAGGCAATTAGTGGGTGGCCCCGCTTGAAATAAATCTATGGTTGCAAAATATACAAAAGGGCCAACGTCTTTTTCGGCATAGGGCCTACGTTGGAGAAATTTACGTTAGGCCTCAATAGGTTAGGCCAACGTTGGGCACGTTTGTTGGGCCCTTTAAGAACAAGGCGGCCAAATCTGACAGTTGGCCAACTAATCGTGCTGTAAATACTACATTGGTCTAACAAAACAACAACAATAAATGCTACTAGGGTAATTACTTGCCTACATTAATACGTATATATTACATGTATATCGCGAAAGACGGCAGCGCACCGTAGACACGGGTTGACAGTCAGGAACAAGCGCAAGCGAGCGACTGACATGCAAGAAAGGGCTAGACGATAAATGAAGCTGAATTTTTTTACAAAATACATACTAAAGTAACTCTAATCTGGCTGTTATGTTTCATGCCTAAACCGTTGAACCGATTTTGCTGTAGCAAAGTAGTTTTTTGTTGCAATTTTAGTTACCTATATTATTTTTAGGGTAGGCAAGTTGATGTAAGAATTAAGATGCCAGTGAGGACAAGATAGCACAATAAATTAATTTAAGTAATTTTTTATAACATAATTTTTATTTTGCACTTAAATATGACATCTCGCACCGACGTACCCTATAGGTAGGTATATGTATTTATTTATATACAAAAATCCGTGGGCGTGCCGCTTTGAAACAAAAAAAATGGTTACGTTTACTCATGCAAAACAAGCCCCTGGCAGACCTTGACGTCGTTTTAAGGATTGTGCCAAGCGGGGCATGATGTCTTTTATTATAGAGTTGCAGAACTGGGAGGAATTTATAAAAATCAGGATTGAGTGGAGGAAGAGTATGAAGTCAGAAGCAACAACATGAGGCGTGGTTTGGATTACTGGCTAGTATAGAAGAGTTTAAAATTCAAAGAATAATGCCTGGGACGCGTTCAGAACCACGATGAGAGCCATAGCTCTCGGTAGAGAGTTTAATATTCCTTGATGAGAGCGCACTCGGAGTGCAACTTTTCGCACTAACGCCGCCGTTCCGAACCTCAGGGTATAGCACTCGGTTGTTCTAACTAGAGCGTTCCGAACCTCGGAGCGTCGCAACCTTTTAACTATCAAAATCGATCGGTAATCGGTTGCAACCCGCATCTGACACAACTTTGACCAATCAGACTACAACAAACTTCTTCTTCTTCTCTTTTCTCAAACACTGCGGTCCTAATTGGCTATAATCGATATTGGCGCGATAAAAGTCGGTCCCTTTCACCGTGAGCGTGATTACGATGGCCCACGCTACGTCATCGATGACGTCTTAACTGCCGCCATATTGACGATTACATGAACCATGCTCTACACCATAATCATCGTGAGCGTTCTGTCAAAAGTGACAGGTGTTTGTTTATTTCTACAATGTATTTACTGGAGTCCCTTCTTTTTGATGTAAAAGTCGGTCCATCCATTCCATTATTTCTTTTTAATCCACACACTACATAGTTAACCTTCACACTATGCACGATATTTATATGAATTTGTTTTTCGCGCGCAAATGGTTCGTTATTGCTACAACTTTGGTCCGAATTAACAACACGCTTACAGTGCCACGAGCTGTCAAAATCGCGATATTCATCTCGGACCAGCTTTGGTAGACGATAGCACTGTGAGCAAAATTATCGCAAATCGGACCACGGCTAAAGAAAATTAGGAAGGGACCAAGTGATCTGTCAAGGTCGAATTTGTCAAAGTCTATTTGAGGTTAGAAAACAATCGTGCCGTTCCGTACCTCAGAGCGAGTTAGAAAACAACTAAACAACCACGCTCTGAGGTACGGAACGCCCCCTGTAATCAGCAAACCCGGCCAACCTATCAAAACTCACATCTGGAGGGGGCGTTCCGTACCTCAGAGCGCGGTTGTTTTCTAACTCGCTCCGAGGCCCGAGGTACGAAACGGCACGGTTGTTTTCTAACCTCAAACAAACTTTGACAAATTCGACCTTGACCTGATCCTTACCTAATTTTCTTTAAGAAGAAGTTTGTTGTCTGATTGGTCAAAGTTATGTCAGATGCGGGTTGCAACCGATTACCGATCGATTTTGATGGTTAAAAAGTTGCGACGCTCCGAGGTTCCGAACGCTCGAGTTAGATTAGAACAACCGAGTTCTCTTAGCCTGAGGTTCGGAACGGCGTTAGTGCGAAAAGTTGCACTCCGAGTGCGCTGCTGAACGAGCCCCTGTACCTAAGGTAAGTATATGTGGAAAGTGTTGCCGATCCCGTGTCGGTCTGCATAGACACAACAGGAGTGGGCATATCTGTACACTGTAAGACCGTGCGCGCACTGCTTTTCGTTTTTATAACGCATAATCTGTGAAGTACGGAGAGTAATAGAAGTGCGCGCACTGCGGTGAAATAAACGCGTGCGGTGAAGTCATCGCTACAAATTTGCGGTGATTCTACCGCACAAATTTTTGTATCGTATAGAGATCTATGGAGAACCACGCACTGCGTTGAAAAAAACGCACGGAGGTATCAGTTGATGTTGGGACGTGACACCGATATGTCGTCACAATACTGGATAGAAAATTTTAACGTGGCTTCGTATTTTTGGTTTTGGTCGTTTTGTTTATATTAATTTTGTCTCATTAATGTGATGTATATCTCTTTAATAACATTTTTTATAGATGATAAATGTATTAAAAAATAGAATTAATGAAATACGGTCATTACTTTATATACCTTACATTATTACTTATGGTACTTCTATATGGTCTTTTTATGTAATGAAAGTAAGTATAGTTAATAATACTTATTATTTAGCTTATTAGTTTATTTATTACTGGCTACGCTCCGCGGTTTCGCCCGCGTGGTGAAGGATGAATAATGATCATGAATCAAATATAGTTTCTCCGGCATAATGTAGCTTCTTCTGGCAAAAGGATGTATTCTATCGGTTCAGTAGTTTTTGCGTTTACCTATTACAAACAATCATATCTTTCCTCTTTATTATTAGAGTAGATACTGTTAATACCAAGATATGAATAATGTGGCCTAGTTTGTACGGGTTTACAGTTGCTTATTTAACATGAAAAAGTAGTCACTGTGACATAACTGTAATAGTTAGACATGTTAAATTGCGGACTTAATTGTCAATATTAAGGTCTTCTTTGATGATTTGAGGGGCTATGTTTACCTTTTGTTAGGTTACTTTAATAAACTTTTCTACAATAACATTTTTTTTTATAATATCATTTTAACAATACTCAAATTTGTGTCTTTGTAGTAAATTTTGGCACCAACGATTCTTAACAAATTATCAAAAGATCATTCTGTAATATCCGAAAAACTTTTATGGATACGAAAGTAGATCGTTATATCTTACGAAAAATAAGCCCTTCATAGGTCTTAAGGCCGTCAAGGGATACATACATCCCATCCCAATACCATTTGCAACTCTTTTATGGTAGTTCATAACGACGAGGTGTAGTGTGGGGCCCACAGCTATATTCGAATAACAAAACGTGCCCTATAGTCAACCATCCGCGGTCTCCCCTATTCGAATGATGCGCATGTATCTATGTAACCGGAGTCAAGTTGTATCCGTAAACGGGGTGAATTCGGTAGCTAACAATGTAGATAATATAGGTATACCACAAGGTTCAATATTAGGACCAATACTGTTTCTTATATACGTTAATGACCTAGTAACAGCTATGACGGATTGGACTTACACTAGCTTATTTGCAGACGATACCCATGTGGGAGTAAGTGACATGTGTAAAGATAGATTAGAAATAAAAATTGATAACGCTCTGTGTATTCTTAAAGAATGGTTTAATGAAAATGGAATAATTTTAAATGCTGAGAAGAGTGTTGTTATGAAATACCACACAAAGAAAATTATCAACAACAATAATTGCTCGACAGAAAATATATTTTTAGGCTATACAGTTGACTACACAATAAGTCATACATCCCACATTGAAACCATTTGCAAGAAAATGACAAGTGCAAATTACGCTTTTAACTAAACTTAACTAAAGCCATTATTAGACATAAAGACTCTCCTAACCGTATACTACGCGTACATACATTCAATAATTAGGTATGCCATTACTGTATGGAGTAACGCTGCAAATGTTGATAAAGTTCTTAAATATCAAAAAAGGGCAATGAGAATAATGTTTGGCATACGTAAGCGAACTTCATCTGTTAGAGATTATTTTAAGATAAATGGGATAATGACAGTTATTTCACTGTACATTTATAACAGCCTGCTAGAGATACAAGAAGAAAAGTCGTCATTAAACAAAAATAAGGACGTGCATGAATACCATTTACGAAACAGGGAGATCTATACATACCTAAGATTAGATTAAAAAGGTTCAAAAACAGAGAATATACAACAAAATCAAAATGTATAATAAACTGACGATCAGCATCACCAAATTAAATATGAGTACATTTAAAAGAATACTAAAAAAGATTTTTGAGTCAAATCCAATATATTCGAGTTTATGAATTTGCGTCTAACTGAATCTTCATTCTTGTACGAGTCTACCTAAACCTGTGCCTAGTGGCTAAGTACTTGCTATATTTTGTCTCATATTGTGACATTTTGTAATTATTATTATTATCCAAATTATTGTGAATGAACCAAAGTATTGTGATTTTTAATGAACTGAAATTTATGTGAACTTAATAAATAAGGTAATTATGTAAATTTGACATGCCCAATGTAACAACCACAGTTAAAAGGCCAATAAATGATTTTATCTTATCTTATCGAATAACAAAACGTACGTTTGTTTCACCGCAGTGCGCAGACCCCTCACTGCGTGTATTCTAACTCACGGTAGAAAAAACGCTACGCAAGGCAGTGCGCGCACGGCCCAAACGAACATAATGGAGTTGTACGTATGTAAGTACTAAAATACAATTTCTACGGTTCCCGAGTTTGACGATTTCTAGTTTAAATTTTATGTAGTTAGCGATTCTGAGAATAGCATCGTCTTGAGTTTTATTTTTTATTTTGGCACATAAAAAGATCCTTAAAGTGTGAATAAAAATCTGCAATTTTATTTAATAGATAATTAAGTAAGGCAATCGTAAGCTCTAAGAATCAATTTATTTTAAATTGTCCAATTAACATTATTCTGAACGCATTTTAATTCTGCCAAGTGGCACTCCTGTTTGATTATCTGACTTTTGGCCAATATTGCCAGCTACGCCATAATTGCGGTAAAACTACCTGTATCACGGTGAACCATTACTGCCCAGGATTTTTTTGCAGTCTTCTACACATATCTAACAACGAGTATAAAAGACCAGATACCAAATAAACCTAAAATATAATGTAAAGGGCTTTGAACCGATCTAGCATTTCAAACCGACGCAATTTAGATTTATTTATTCAAAACTGCAACGCACGATGGAAGTGGTATGTATTTGTAGTTATGTAGGTAGAGGACACTTAAAGCAACAAAAAAGTCTCTTAATTCTATTTTGATTGTATATAAACTGTAACTCTATTTTGAATAATAATTGTCCTTGTACTCATATGTAGATCTTTACCTCCGAATACTTCACATTTTTTGTTCGTCTTTGTGTTCATATACCTAATATACATACCAATATCATAATGCGACGCGATAAAAAAAAATGGTGGCGGATCGATATGCTAGCTTTCATACAGAAAGATTCGAACCCCTTTAAGTGATATTAAAATTAAAATTTGACCTGGATTTAAGATGAATACACAATATACCTAGACAAATTTTAATTGAGACGTCCGGCCTCCAGTGTAGAGACATTCCGGGTAATATTCATCAGAAGGGATAGGACGTAAAACACCAGGGTTCTTACTATGAGCCTTAATAAAAATCTATTTAATTGAAGTTTTTTACATTTGGATTAATTATCTTAAGGCTTAGGCAATGGTTTGAAGAATTTTGTAATTTTCTCTTGCATGGCAGTTCTTAAAAGCTCCTTCAATTCTCAGACTGATACGCAGCAGTCGCACTAGCAATTTGACTTTTAAAAATAAGAGGAAGATAGGTAGAGACGTGTTACTCGATCACAATTTTTGTAACGAGTGTGAAAGATGAAACAATAAAACACGCAAAGCGGTTATGGCAAATATGGCATTACTGAATACAGATTCCCGACGATTTTATTGAGTATATATCTTGGTTATTGAAATGAATAGTGTATATTAATGGCAAAATTAGATTCAGTTCCAACGACTTAATGTGACAAAACACGCGAGTGTCTAGTTAAAAATATGACTGTCAGGTACCCAAATCAAAGACAGCATGGTTTGGTAAATCAAAATTAAGAACGAACTACGAACGACTAGCTAAGTTACTTTTCCTGCATTATTCTCTCTTAAGAGAATTGCTCAATGAAAACTACCTGACAAATACTTATTTTAAAAAAATATTATCCATGTACACATTTTATAGTATACGAGTATTTCCGTACCTAACCTGCCTGTAGATACATAAGAATATGATAAAATACTGTTATCATGTGTTTGGAGTTGGCAACACTGCTTACGTCAGTGGGTGTTTCAGATTTAGGTGGCGGCCATTGTTCTACGTATTACAAATTTTAATTTTCCGCCGTTTTGTGCTAGAAACAAAGGAATATATCTATTTTAGAGGAATTCTACAACATCATAGTTTTCGAAAAAATACTTTTACTGTACAAATATGAACCCAGAATAGTGAGTATACCACCTTCATTGATGACGATTATAGCAAGGATGGAACAAAAATCTTTCTTTTTGCACGTTCATTGTCTTAGCTCACAGATACTTTGCACGAACAATAACTAGATCTTCACATGTAGCCTGCTATCACTTTCCTATTTATGTTATAATATATAAAATCGGGTGACTCATTCCACATTCGTTGTACGTACTGTCGAAGTATTTGTGAAAACGTAGGTAATTGTATTGTTGATGAAATAAATGGCGTATTAATTTACGATTGAATCACTTTACTTCCTTGTAGTCAAAACTCGAAAGTTGCGTCAGTATTTAGATTCATCTGGTGTGGTTGTTCCTTTGTCTGCTGAAGATACGCCTCCTTTTAGTACTTCGTACTATTTATCTGTGTGAGCGATTATTGGTGCGTACTAACTGTGCTGCCTTTTGATTTGCCTGCCCTTGGCGTCTTACTATCAATACTCTGTTCTTTCCAGCGATTACCTGTTCAAATTGCTCCTGATCGGTGATTCAGGTGTGGGGAAGTCTTGTTTACTTCTCAGATTTGCTGATGATACATACACAGAAAGCTACATCAGTACTATTGGTGTAGACTTTAAGATAAGGACTGTAGAATTAGATGGAAAGACAATAAAATTACAAATATGGGATACTGCAGGACAAGAACGGTTCAGAACAATCACTTCCTCATACTACAGAGGTGCACACGGAATCATCATTGTTTATGACTGCACAGATCAGGTGAGTGTTTTTGTTTATTCAGTCCAAAAGTAATAATGTGAGATCCTAGTAATCATAGTAATGTGAAATCCAAGGTTTCTGCTACTTTTTAAAATTCTATGCAGTAGATCAGATTTCCATTTGAACAATGAAAGAACAACTTTGAGAAATAAGTGCAAAAATCCATTATTCAATTTGGAATTACATAATTTGAAGAATAGAACAATCTACAGAGAAAATATTTAATCCAATAAATAAATTGCTACAAAAATTTAGGCATAGCCCACAGTTTCCTTAGACTATTCAAAACCTCTAAGTAGATCATGAACACTGAACTGATTGAAAATTAAATGCAATGTTCCAACACCAGATTTCAATATTTTCAAAATATAAGTATAGATCCCCATCATAATGTTTAACAAAACAAAATGCTTGTAATGAAATGCAATTACCCAGATTTTCATTTAGTCAATGTAAGAAAAGATTATTTATCTATATCTTCCTTGGATGAAATGTTTTTTCTCCTAAAACTTTTAACCACACACATTGCAGTTCCTGGAAAAGTAGGCATGTATTATTGGCCAAATATGGCAATCGTGAGTCAATGGGTTAATGTAATTAATAAGTTCCTTCCAAAGCAGACTATGTAATTCTGTGAGTATTGAATGTGTCCAGATAATATTATATTTTAAAGTTTCCGTATGCAAATTACCTATGTTTATTTTGTTACTTGGTAGAAATTAGGATAAATTATGTTGACCATATAACTTTTAATAAAGCAGAGGGATGAATACAAATCAGATGTTACAGCATATTAATACTTCCTATAGCGTGATAATTAGAACAAAAGATTTATGAATGAAACTGGCATATATTTATGTCTCTGGGACACAAAGGGTTAATTAAATGTCATGAATTTTGCCATATATAGGTCAAAATGTATGTTCTAAAATGATAAGTGCCTCTTTCAGCAACCCTGACTTTATTTTCTTGCTCTTTGCTGGTGGCAATGTAGTGCTTATAAAATTTTACACATGTTTTCCATACATGTGTAAAAAATGTATTAACTGTTTGAGAATATATGCCTGACAAAAATAATTATGAACCGAAACTATCATCAAGTGTATTGTCTTTTCACATGGTATATAAGAAAACAATCTTAACACCAAATTTGACAGTTTTGGTATATTGCCATTATTACTATTATTATGAGGGAAAAATAAAAAAAAAACTGATATACATCTCTGTGACATGCATTAGGATATCTACCATTATCACTCATATATTGTGAAAATTTTAACTGACTACCTATTACAGATCAATAGATACCATTTTAAAGGTAGGAAAGAGAGACAGCTGGATGTATTGGCCTTGTACTAGTTAGTCAAACGAATTTATGGAATTGCAGGCCAAATTTTAGGGGCAACTTGCAGTTAAATTATTTGTCTCTATAAGCCTTCATCAGATATAAGCCATGTGCCTTTCGGTTATCGCCAACTGTGTCCAATTTACTCTCTTGTTATGCCGGCTGTTGCAGGTGTCGTCACTTTTGTCCTTTTCTTCCTTTTTGTTACCAAATACTTACAACTTTGCTCCATATGTGTTCTCTACTTGTGTGTCCAGGCAATCTCCACTTAATAAGTTCACATTTAGTGTGACATATTACAATTTTGTTACTTTTCTTATGATGTGTCTAGTTTTGTCTATTAATCTAATATTTCTCTAATATGTATCCATCATCCTTCTCTCCATACACTGTTAGAGCTGGTTTCACATTTTGATAGATGGAATTTATGAGTGCCCAAGTCTTTTTGACTTGCACTAACCATATGACAAATAACAGGAAAGAATAAAGCTAAAAATATAGAATGTCACAAGTGTAAGATGTATGTTATCACTTGTTTGGTATGAGGGTGGCATTTAATTAAACCTCTGGTTAAAAAATTAACAGGGTCTCACTATATAGTAATAGATCTGTGAATCATTCTTAACATTTTTGGATACAAAACATTTGATTATCCACAGATAAATGTATATATAATGCACACTACTTTGATGCATTTTCTCTTTAAGTTCTATAGATATCTCAAGTCTCAACTGTGACTGAGTTTGTAATTATTGTACAAGGGACATTGTCATCAGAATCAGATATTTATGTGCCATGTGTCATTGAGTTCAAGTTGAGACAAAGGATATGTTCAATCTTTATCTCAATGATATAGGTGCGTAGGCAATAACAATGTTAACAATTTTTGAGTTATTTTACACCTTTAGTTCTATGGATACAGAATTCAATTTAACACAACTATGTCCACCTATCACAAAGTTTGCTAATACCTATAAGAATGACATTAAACACCATAATATCAAAACATGGACTAGAGATTCTTAGTTAAAATACATTTTTATCAAAGAATAGAACCAGCCTCTACACAAAGAAAAGTGTGAATTAACTTGTTGAAGTCGGTACCATGATAATACCAAAGTGCCTATTATTGCAATATTTTGAGCATGGTACCGAATTCACTAAATTATTTCACACTTAAGTGTAGAAGTTAGTTCTTTTTTTTTTCACCCTTTTTAATGATCTTGCTACTTACGGGATACACCGTCAATGATGATATCATCATAATATGCGGAACTTAACTTTTCAGTTATTGCAATACAACTCAAAAAGTGCTTGACCGGATTTGAAGTCGATTAATAAAGCATAGTTTAAAAGAATTTCCATTATGTAATTTGGTTAAACTATGGTTTAAACTAGGTAGGTGGTAGGGGCAAGGTATTTGGACCAACTACCTCGTCAAAACTGGAGAATCGCTGGATGCACAAAGCAAGTAGCCTTTCCAAGTGGCGTTCTATGGAGGAGGCCTATGTTCAGCAGTGGACGTCTTGCGGCTGATAATGATGGTTTAAACTTGGGTCCTACTTTAGTCCCCATTTTATAATAAGACCGTAAATGTTTAATAATAGCATGTATTTCCGTTTATTTTGTTATAACGTTAAAATAACGTGCACACACTCGCAATATAATTACGTGTCGTGGGAGGCATGAACACACGATAAGCATCACAACATTCAAACAGAGAATATACATATTTTCATCACTCGAATGTTTGCTCCAGCCTCAAATTAAAGCGGGACTCCTCGCTTCGGAGGCAGGTTAACAGGTTTCTTACTAACCCCGGTTTTCTATCTAAAAACGGACCGGTTTGCTTACGACGGGCCCGCCCCCAAATAGGCCAAAATCATTGTTTTCTTTTCAGCGGAAGTGTCACTAAATATTTTTTAATATCGTTTTTTGATAATGGATTTCCGCAAAGTAACGCCTGAATCAATAAATTATCTGAATATAGGTTTTGCCAGTCAGTCGCCTAATGCCGCGATCCGTTATTGGCTTTTAGCCCTTACGGTGTTGACGTCTATCTCCGCTGGTCCAGTAGCGTGCTAATGAAATCGAACCGGTAGCTAAAACAAAGCAAATCTGACCTCTGTGACATAGACAATTAATGTCAAATTTGACGTTGAGCCCACGACGCTCACGACAACGATTCCATGCAAAAGTGATAACACTATGGCTACGTTCCGGGAAGCGCCGAAATCACTCAAGGCGCTCGATACGTCACCGAAAACGCTCACGCCGCGACCACAACGCTCGCGGTTCGAAGGTGGGTTTACGTGATCATTATGAGCTGTCACTGTCAACCAAAGGGAACGGCAAACCGGGGCGCGACAGTTGTGAGCGTTGAGGGCGCTTGTCGGAACGTACCCTATAGGTAAGTCCGGAAATGACGTCCTTACAATTTCACATTAGCCTACCATTTGAGCGCTCGCACAATTTCGGGACACTCCTGAGCGTGCTAACGCTGATCTGATAGTGCGTCAGGCGTGATTCAGACTGCGCTAATAAATATTCATTACTGCATTGGTATGGAATTTGCCAATCATCTTTATTTTTGCCGAATTTCGGCACTTCCGCATGCAAATCTCAGCCTACAAAGTCTGAATGCAGTATTTCCTTTATCGAATACCTACGTATGTGTATCGCGTGTAGCCAATCTGCTGCAGGATATAGATTAAAAATATCGGCTCTGCGGCCCTAAACACGATTCACTTCGGCAAAAAGTCTGCATGCTAGTTTTTGTGTATGGCTCATCCATTATATTACAGAGCCGTGTAGCGATACATGTTTTTTTATGTCATTGGGTTACGGTAGAAGCAGGAGGCCACCTTGTAATAAGCGGTAACCTCTGACTATAAGAGATGAATTCCGTCACAAGTGACGAACTGACGCACACTGAGATATTAAGTTGTTAAATCTCATGTGCCCCTAATTTCACCGGCAACCATACCGATCAAATCGAAACACAGTAATGCAAACATTGTTAGAAACATTGCTATCTAGTAGAAATAGTTAGTCCGGACTCTTGATCTTCTTCTTCTTCTTGTTTTATGATATTAGCGATATTGTCACAATTCCACTAATGACGCGTGGATAAACAGAAACCAAAGAAGATTGGTCGTTGGCGGGTAGAATGTTGTTTATATAATGAAATTGACGTGAAGTAAAAATGTAGTAACGTATGGATGACTGGATGTTATTTTTCGATGAATTGTCGGTGTGCAGTCGGCCCAACTCAATTTAGTGCCTTATTGATCCCACTAATATATATACTAAATTCGAAAGCTTGTCGGTGAATGAGTGTGCATGTTAGTAGCTTCTTTACGTTGAACCTGCTGTACGGATTTGGGTGAAACTTGAAATGGGGATAGCTTTTACTCAGAATTAACTCACAGGCTCTTATCCTGAATCAACTTAGTTCCCTAGGGGATCGCGACTACCAACTTCAAATCGGATATAAATCGCATGCAGTAGTTAGTTCACAATAGTTGACAGGACTAATAATTTACTGTAGTTGCCATAAAATTCGTATAATGGGAAATATTTAAAACGAATTTTGTACAACTCACAACCTATATTCACCTTGTATATTTATAAAAAGTAACCTTGTCAAAAATAGCAATCGTTTACCAATACATGTGCTTACAAAGCCTGCGACAATGCTTCATTTTATAAATACAGTAACAATTTGTGAAATCCTCGTGAAAAATCATCTATCAGTCAGTTTAAATCACTTAGTTCATATTGGCTACTCTGGAAGAAATAGGTAATATTAATCCTTTGCGTACCATTGACGTAAATTTACGTGCGTTTCATTCATAAATCTTTTGTTTTAATTATCACGGTATAGGATGGATAATATACCTTGTTAAAATATATCTGGATCCACACTAGAAAGAAAGAAAGAAAAACGTTTATTCAAACATGCACTATACACAACAACAAGTAGTAAATGACGAAAATAAATGTTTACAAACGAATATGATAAACAAACTAGATACAGTAAAACTTAGTCTAGATATTCTAGGATAGCTGCCATGTACAGTGCTGTCAGAATGGGTCAGAGCTCAGCATAATGCTGTGGATTTATCCACAGCACTGGTTTTCAGCTTCGACCCATAGTGACGCAACGGACAATATACCTACATTAAATATAAAATAAAGAAAAACAGCTTATAACAAAATAACAAATATTGTTTAAGTATATAGAAAACATAATAAAATATGTGTACTAAAATTGTATATACGTAATAAGAAAAAAACTTGTATTTGAATAAGCATGGGAAACTAAAATTGAAAAAATACTTGAGTTATATAGAACCTGTATAGACATGTTCGCTTTGTTAGGTACCTAGGTTTGTAAAGACAAATATAAAACGCAGTAAATTAAGAAACAATTAAGGCTCTTAAATTACATAATACAAGAGAGACAAGTACCTGACAACCCCAAACATACAAATACAAAATTTATCAAATAATAAATAAGAACAAAAAAGAACGAAATAATAAAAAGAAAATTATATCAAAAAATAAAATAATCCCTAAGGACATGTTCTTTCTTTTCATAAATAATATTTTGGCATAGTAATAGCACGTACTCCCGCGACAATGGGAATCGTAGAGCGAGTGTTTTATGAGAGTCATGAGAGTGTAAACGTAATGTTCGTATAACCCGCGGCACGTAACTAGCGCTGAGCGAAATGTGGAGGGGATATCTGCGCATGGGTACAGTCGCGCACATGTGACAGAGAGAGACAAGAGTCCCTCGTCTTCGATGTGCCAGAGAGAGACAAGAGTCCTTCGTCCCTCTAGCCCCCCTGTGATACCCAATTTTTGACTTCTGCGCAATAACGGTCAGCGCTAGAGTTACGTGCCGCGGGCTGTACGACGAGTAAAAAAGTGACTAAACGCTCACAATAATAAAACAATAAACTAGTGGGGATCAGTGTGCAACTCCACTATTCAAATGAGGCAGAGCCCTTACGTCAACTGCTCTACGCATTGTGCAAATTATGTTTCTGAATACTATTGAAATCTTAAGAAAATAATGTGGCAACGCGGTCAATGACAAAATAAAACAATACACAACAAAGCTCGAGACAAGCGGTACACATGCCGACTGAATCAATTGATGTCTTTACTAGCCTATTTGATTAAAAAAACTCGCAATACGCTATCAAAAACAGATGTAAACACTAAAAAAAACATTGGATGATTGGATCAAATAAAGTATTTCTACACGACGAAATGCTTTTTTATACACTTATTTATAATCAAAACACTGATCAAAGTCAAAGTAATTTATTCAATTTAATCATCAAATACGCACTTATGAACGTCAATTATTCATCATATACTTTACAGACTCTACCGCCGCGTTTCAAAATATATAGAGCCTACCGAGAAGAAGCGGCAAGAAACTCGGGGACATTCTTTCCATATAGATTTGTACAATGTTTCTACTTAGGTACTACTATTATTACATTTTATGGGTGGCAGATGACAACTTGCCAGAAGTGGAGTATTCCAACCATCTTTGTCTTCTATATAATATCTGACTTTATAATATGTTTCTTTTTTATAAAAACGTTTTTTAAGCTATTGCATAGCTTCTATCGCGGGCCTTGAGCGTGGAGACTGAATCCAGAAATTCCGTAACGAAAATAACCTAACACTCCGACTCCATCTATCGATGAATAGCAGAACTTTCAATGACTTTTTGAAATATCACGCTTGTCTCTTTAGTTCAGCAACTCGCCTCTAGATGGTATTGGTTAAATAATTATAATTGCATAAGTTGATTTGGCATCTATCGATGAATATCAGAACTTTTAATGACTTTTTGAAATATCACGCTTGTCTTTTTAGTTCAGCAACTCGCCTCTAAATGGCATTGGTTAAATAATTATAATTGCATAAGTTGATAAAAACAGCTATGCAATATCTTTACCGCGGCAGTCTCCGAGTGCTACACGTCTTTTTTTACAGTCAACTTGAATTTTCCCTCTGTGAGATCAGTTATATCAAGTTATACCGTATGTAAGGTCAACCTTATTCCTAATTCGAACTATTATTATGGCTTTTAACAGTCAAGTTCATCCTTGTAAAAACTGACCTCGTTAACCCATCATCCCAATCACTCCCACAAGACATAAAATAGTTTATAGATCATTAAAATTTCCAGAAGCCAATGCACTATAGGTTTGGAATTTGGCATTATGCCAATAAACAAACTAGAGTATGAGCTCAGATTATAGAACAAAAGGCAGATGGAGCGTACCGAACACGCGAGCGTCGCCACCAAAGCGAATACAAATTCAAAAGCAAATACAAACCCGCGCTAGTGCTATACGCGACTTGTCCGAAGCAACACGTTACGACTGGTTCGTAATTTTAATGTACAAAATACCGTCTTGTGTTATTAAACACTGTAAAAGTTGTTCCCAAAAATAAAAAAAAGAAGATGGAATATCCTTTCACAGATAACTATTAATTATTTGGCTTATATAATTTTTAATCAACATAATAACTTTACATGTGACTCGGAACACAAAACTTCAACAGTCATTCGCTTGTGTTGCCAGTATTTATTTAAATTAGTTAGCCGTTTTATTGGTAAAACTACATTTAGAAGGTCTAGGGGTTAGTGATGTAACAAAATTTTGTTTTTTAATATCGCAAATGCGAATATTTTTTAAGTCTCGCTCGCACGGTTTTTTTCCCAAAAAACCTCAAGTCTTCTTAGAAAATACTTTTTATGTCAAGTTTTTAATAAAGTTGAAAATGCGAATACTTGTCTCGTTCGCACCATTTTTAGGGTTTAGCACCTCAAAAGGTAAAAACCTTGTAGACCTTGCTTTTAGCCTAAATTGACTAGTCTGGGTCAACCGGAAGTACCCTATAGGTTTTGGGTCGAAAACCCATAATATGGTAGTTCCCGTTGACCTAGAATCACTAAATTTGGCAAAAAGCTAGGTCTTATAGAACAAATAAAGGAAAAAATATATATGGCCACCCTCCTCTAATCTCCAAAGTCTGTGAAGAGCAAAATCTGAAATAATTTGTTACCTACAAATTTGTTCGGAACCCGAGATGGGTGAGTCCGATGAAATGTTCAGTATGTTAATCTAGATTAAAAATTACCTGTGTGCCAAATTTTATCCAAATCAGTATAGTCGTTTTTGTGTGAAAGAGAAATAAACATCCATACATACGTACTTCCATTCTCACAAACTGTCGGATATATGTGTAATAATTAGAAAAGTAGGATACTATTAAAATATTAAACAAAAACAATTAAACAATGAATTGTGATATTTATACAGAACCTTCTTTATTTACTGTAATTTATTTAGTTATTAATAACCATTATTGTATCCATATACTACTTTAGTACTGTATGTTACAACAGAACGTTTAACTTTCCAATATTATAACAATTTGTTACAAAAATGAGGGAGTTAATTTTTCATTATCTGGTAACTGTACACGCACACAGATGCACGTGTACGTACAGTGCAGTGGCTCGTTGTCACGCACACATAACTATAAAGGTGGCGACACTCGCGAGTTCGGCGCACTCCATCTGCCTTTTGTTCTATAATCTGAGAGTATGAGTAAGAATTACGCACTCTATGAATGTTGCATGAAACGGACACAATACTATTTTTTCTTGTCTTCCCAGTTCATTTGTTACCCCTTTGCATTCTACGGATCCTGTAATAGGATCCCGACCGGCAGAGAGAATACCTATATGAGTATTCTTTGGAGAATACGAAATTGAGATCTCCAAGGTTTTGCATTCGTAAATAGCTGGCATATTGCCGGACAAACAAAGCATTAGCCGAAAGATTGCAACGCACGACTTCCCGCGTATGCCACGATGTCTTCTTGTTCAATACAGGACCAGGTCAGACAGGATGAGTTCTACACTGACTCTGAATCATGCTAGCTTATCTCGCGATGTCTGTCCATCTAGAGGACGTTATACCTCTAGCATTACCTATACCTATAGCACGTTTTCCGGTTCGTGATAGCCACTGAAAAACTTTTCACCATTTTGTAGTTGCTCGGCGGATGTGGCCTGTCCATTGCCACTTCAACTTTCAAATTGAAAAAAATCTGAGCGCTTGGTCCCCTTGGCTTTGGCTGGACTGGAATAACGTGAACCGGGCATAACGTTTTTCGTCGTATTTCCTCGCTTCGGATCAAACAAGAAAAGACACATTTTCCAAGTGTATTTTTAAATGTTAGTGTGCAATAATTTTGTATTCGAGATATATTACCAAGGTGCGTGAAACATATGTATGTTCTTTTGCTCTATACCTAGTAATTCTACATCATATGTAGTTAACGTTAAGATTTACAAACCTCACTCGGCAGTTCAGTCAGTCAACCTTTATCAGCATTCGATAAACTAGGTCATTCCTTCTTATACGGATACATCTTGATATTTTCACCATTGACTCATATATCTAAAACTTTATTGCAATTTGATTTTATTCTTAGTTTTATGAATGTTATGTATAGTAAAATATTAATGAATTACGTTATCATCATCATCAAATGCTCATCTCCAGAGTTCGAAAACTCGCGAAACCTTGGCCGATGTATTAAGTATATACCTAACGAGAATGTTTTGCCGGTTAATTATTAATTTAATATGTGTTAAACGAGAATTGCAATACAAATTGTTTTGTGTATATTTTATTGCACTTGACACACCTCTTCTTCTTATTCTGATTGGGGGCGCTAAGTTCTGCACTGACGTCCCGCTTGGGGTGTATTGTGCATTTCCCCCGCCAGCCTCTACCCGAGCCATCCCAACTCCTTCAGGGAACGGAGTACTGCTCTAGGTATCTGGCATAAATTGTCCAGTTGTAATAGGTACATAATAGACTTTCCGTGGCAGTGCCACGCTGTAACTCCACAGCCGAATGGGCCGGCACAATCGGGGAAGTACCATACTCCCACATAACACCGACGTGAAGTAACATAGCTTGCTATTGCGTTTCGTCGGTTTGTGGTAAGGTTCCGGAGGCCCGATTTTCCCCATTCTCCCTCTCCTTCCCCCTCCCCCTCCACCCTCATCCCTTTATCTCTTCCTTTCTGTCATCCTTCCTCAAAGATCGACAACGCATCCTCGAGACCTCTGGTTTGCGGATGTCCGTGGGCGACGGTATCACTTACCATCAGGTGAGGCGCTTGCTCATTTGCCAACCTATACCATAACAAAAAAGATGTACCGAGTGACTACTATTTGGTTGCGTTTGGTCCTCATGCAATATTATATTTCTCCTAATTTCTTCTGTAGCCTTGCATCGCAGTAGCACATGCTCTACAGTCTCGTCTTCTAGTATACATCCTCTGCACAGGGGGCTGTCCGTAGCTCCAATCTTGTGCAGGTGGTAATTTAAATTGCAGTGTCCCATTATTAAACTAACCATAAGACATAGGTCTTGTCTTGTTAGTTTTAGTAAGTTGCTTGATATTTTCTAATTCAGTTATGGGAACATGACTTTTGCTTGCCTGCAGTCTGTTCGCCTGTTCCGCAGAATTTGTTGTTCTTTTTCCAATGTGTACACGTAGAAGATTCCTAGCCTCCATCGCAGTGGGCAATCAGAGTGCTACTGCGTCGTCACAGATCTGTTCTCTTGTTCCTTTTTAGCCAAAATATCAGCCTTATTATTGCCTGTGCTCGATATATGGCTCTTCTTCCATTTCACTATTACCATGTACTTGTCCGCAAGTGTCTGCAGGACACACCTCTTATATCGGATTTCAATTTTTCACACCCTTAAATTTCCTGCTGTCCCTATATTTGGCATAACATTTAAGTACCCACCATACAATCAAACATGCTTATTAAGGCTCCATTTTGTACCAAAGTACTACAGTGATAATGAATCACACTTTTGACCTGTGTAGCATTCTAATTCATACGCAGGATATGAATGCCAGTCTTACTGCTGGAGGACTAGACGCATTTATATGTATTTAAATTAAACAAACTTATGGGCTTACACATTGAATAATCTAAATAATAAACCAATTAGCTATATTGAATAGAATTAAAATTACGGACCAGTTTGACTTGATGAGGCCGTGTTGTATCGAAACTGTAAACGTAAAGTTTGTGCTCCCAGACTGTATTAACATTTCATTGTTAGGTTTTTATATGATAATAGATTATATGTATGAATGTTCACGAATGTCACAATGTCCAGTGCAAAGCTTAAATTTGAATAATTGTGGGCGTACTTAATGACAATAATCTGAATCATATATTAGCATTATGCAAACTAGAATGGCAGATTATTGCAATATAGGATTTTTCCATATTAACAAAGATTGAATGGACAATGCACAGTTTACAGGCGAAATAATGTTGACGGTAATACCTGAGAAATCCTAGTCAAGTTCATAAATGTATCTTGTGTAGTTCACGAACGAAAAATGATTAAGAATGAATTCGCACAACTGAACGAGCACTATTTCCTGCCGTCATTTTTAAGAGTTCAACAGTACTATTAGGTCTTACGAACTAGAATTACAGACAGTGCCACAATTAATGAGGGAGATCGACCGAGAGTCGCCAAGTACGAACGAAATAGTCATGTCTATTTCGTTCGTACGTGGCGACTCTCATTCAAATAAAACAAAGCTAAAATGAACCTTACAGTGTGAGCTAGCATGAGTTTAAATTAACATATGCTAGCCCAAAATATAGGTAAGGTTAGACACATATGTATATTTTTGAAATGTTTGATAATTCATTATTATAAAATATAATAAAGTGATATTAATGAAATATAAAAAAATACGTGTCCAATCCTTTGCAATATAACTTTAATTATTTAAATAAAACCCGGTTGTAAAAAATCCATTGAGCAGTGAGGTGACACGCAACTTCAGCAACTTTCGGCACTGGGACTGATCATTCGGCGATACTTAACATCAGACTCGAGGCATTTTTTTTTTAAATGAATGATATATAATGGCTGCTGTAGCATAGTTGGCAAAACGACAAGAGATAAGCGGTGGGTTAAAGTAATACCATTAGACGCATTTTTCTCCCCATTATCTACCTAGCATCACTAAGTTCGTACCTAGCGTCTTTGTACGTTTATATAAGGTAAAGGTTTTCCCTCTTCGCTACGATATGAAGTTGTTTAAAAAGGGCGGCATAAAAGTTCTTAGAGGTCGGCAGGGCGTTGACAACGCCCTTAGTGTTGCAAACGTCTATAGGCGACGGTAACCACTTTTCTTCCCGCCTGCCTGTCTGCCTACTTTTTGGCAATAAAATAAATTGAATTCAATGAACATGGTATTAATTTGTTTTCAGGATTCATTCAGCAACGTAAAGCAATGGCTTGAGGAGATCGACCGCTATGCGTGTGACAACGTCAACAAGCTGCTGGTCGGCAACAAGTGCGATCTCACCACCAAGAAAGTGGTAGACTACACCACGGCCAATGTGAGTATTCAGTGATGTAGCAGTAACGGCAAATGTACTGTTTGCGTGTGACAATGTGAACAAAGGTGATCACATCACCAGATAGTTGGCGATTACAACAACGCCAGTCTAAGGGCTGGAGGGTCGAAGCGCTCGCAGCGGAGCTTGACTTGGCGATCTTAACCAATCTACAAGTTGAAGATATTTGAGGATGGGTGACATTATTTAACTGACCGCTTCCTTGCTTCGGAAGGCACGTTTAGTTG
Source organism: Selenia dentaria (assembly GCA_917880725.1). Classification (NCBI taxonomy): domain Eukaryota; kingdom Metazoa; phylum Arthropoda; class Insecta; order Lepidoptera; family Geometridae; genus Selenia; species Selenia dentaria. The sequence continues at coordinate 8,804,837 of OU862895.1, read as the reverse complement.
TCGGTCCCGGTTATTTGTCGTGTGGACAACAGTCGTAAGACTATGTCGAATGCCTTCGGGCGGTCCGAAAACTTCGGACATGGGTTGGCCACTAGCCTATCCACCACCGGTAATCCATATAATTTATACACTGAAATTATTATATTTGTTATTTGTAACAAATCTTGGCTTATGTAATTTTTTCCCCGGCATGTTCCTTTCTGCATAAAGGCGTATCGATGCATCCCTAGTTTTTATGTTTAGTTTGTTTTTATAAGAAACTTCTTATTGGTTGGGATTTGGATAGATACTAGACCGTTTTAAGAACTTTCTAAAGGAAAGAAACCAACTGATAGAAACAAATTATACATACAGAAATGCTAGTGGTCAATATTTATGTCCCATATTCTCACTATTCTCATGATACATAGAGGAAATCGAGGAAATCCTTTGTATGGAAAAGACCAAAGATACCACTTATCACTAGATATTATCTAGTAGTAGTGTTTCTCTTAAATATGGCACACACGGATAAAAAGCTATTTGATCGCGTTATTAATTAATAGGTCTAGAACAGGGGCCTACTCCCACCTTCTATGAATAACTATCATAAATCAGGAGCGTTTTTTAATAAGCTTAGAATAATCATACTTACTATCGTACTCCCACCGACACAAAACGTTAAACCAAATTTTATGGTTAGGTCGCAATATAACTCTTATAAGAGATAGCAGTACGTACTTCAAAAAATTGAGATTAACCAATGAAACTTAGTGTCAAAAGTCAAATCAAAGTACGCGAATTGAGTGAACTATTTGATACTACGTCATCAAAACGTCTATCGTAATCCATTATTATTTTAAGCTTGCTATATTGACGTGGTGGTACCAAATTTAATGGTAAGGTTGAAACATGACTACTTTAAGAGGTTGCTTTATAAAATTCGATGGTATTTTTAACAGTTCGCTGTGGATAAGTTTACGATTATGTTTCATCTCAATAAATCGTTTAGGAATAGAACTTAGCGTAGCATATTGAATGTAGCGCACGAAGGTATATGTGCTCCGGTTAAGTAACTACATTTAAATAAGTAGAAAATATTTTTTTCTTAACAACTTATTAACTTGCTTATTATTGCTCTACTTTGGGGCCGTCCATTAATCACGTGAGGCTCGAAAAGGGGGAGAGGGGTTCGGCAAAAATCACGAAATATCACAAGGAGGAGGGGGGTGTAGTAAGATATCACGTGTATTAATTTTTCGTCAAACGCGATACAATAAATATATTCATATACCATAGTACAATCAAATGTATGTTGTTCGCATGATTACACTATTCCATTAATACTATTTTTATACCAGTCAAACACAACCTGCAACCGTCTAAACTTGCATAGAGTTTTTACCTGTATTTAATGATAAATTCTAAGATTCTTTGTAGGTACTAAATAAATACACGTGATTTTGGGTGGGGGTGGGGGTTAGTCTTAAACCTCACCACGTATCACCAAGGGGGAGAGGGGGTTCAAAAATGCTTAAAAAACATCACGTGATTAGTGGATGGCCCCTTTGCTGAAACGCATAGTAACGTGCCAAAGTCTTACTCTCCTATATAGGTTTCCTTTGCGCATCTCGTCACAAAACAAGTGAAAGCAAGACCAATTTTCTTGCGCGCACAGTTCGCGTTTAATGACGCAATATGACAACTAGACTACAACGTCAGAAACTGCGTTTGATCACAACGTAATTGAGATTCGGATCTGTGCGTTACTGTATTTGCGTGTCTTATTGTTTTGATGGGAACGTAGTTACTTTGCATAAACACGTGGCGAACTATGGGCCGAACGCACGAAAATCTGCTTAAGTGTAACTTTATCGTATTGTTTACGTATTCAGTACAAACTATGAGTTATCTGTGTCACTACTGTACTAGATAAATGACAGTTTGTATTAAATACGTTAACGACGCGATTACGTTACACTTAAACAGATTTTCGTGCTCGGGCCACTGTTGAAAAGTTTTCGTAATCCTACATAAGTATTATCTGATTATTTTAATACTAAGTGACCAGTTGTTAGCCTCACGGTATACGCCACGGTTGAAGCGCTCGCAGCGGAGTTTGACTTGGCGATCTTAACCCATTAACAATTTAAGCAACGCTTGCTGCAGTCAGGAGTTGGATGGGTGACCGCTAGTGGCATTATTCAACTGAGAGCTTCCATGCTTCGGAGAAAAGTCGAAGGCTTTCGGGCGGCCTGAAAACTTCGCCATGGGGTGGCCACTAGCCTATCCACCAAGCCGCACTGGGCCCTACGGGGTAGATTATGGTCCAACGACACTCTGAGAGGATGGCTCGAGTCCCAGCTGTGGGAACAGAATGGGCTGATTATGTAATGTAGACACCACTAGTACCAAACCTTGAGACATATAGAAACCTGATAAGGTGTGTAATATTGATAATTAGTATAATCGGATAAAGTTTAGCTTGGCAGTTTTTTCCTTTATAGAGACCATTAAGTCAGATAGTGTTGACACTAGCTAGAAATAGATCATACTATAAATAATACTAGGTTTACTTCCAAAAAAGTAAACCTATTCCTACCGCAAGCAGTGATGTTCGCCCTACTGTGTTCCGGTTTTAAGGGTAGTTATCGATGAAATTACGGGCATATGAGATTTAACAACATAATATCTCAGAGTGATGGACGCAGTACCGGTTTTCACTTGTGGCGAAATGCATTTGGTATAGGCAAAGGTTACCACTTATCTGTCCGCATCAAGACAAAAAATAACAAAAGATTTATGAATGAAACTTGCCTCTAATGAGGCTTGCTGATTCGGACAGATTAAAACCAGCTGCTTGTTCCGTAACTAATTAAAATAACAGAATACTTCTACACACTTTACTAATTTGTAATGTAACAATTTAGTCACCAGAATCTTAAATAAGGCTGCGAATTTACAGAAAATGTTAAAGTGCTAAATTCAGACATTTACCAATCAGCACTTATTAATATGTCATTAACTTTAAGTATGAATACTATGTAAGAACACCTCAAACCCATCGCTCAGTTAGGAATGTAGTCTATTAATATTATTAGCTATACAAACAAAACCGGCTAAGCTCTTGATGCTTCTTTATCAGAATGTAATCGTAAAATTGATCATTCAAATCTAATCTTAATTGATTTATCTCATAGCGTCCGATATAAATTTACACATTTGTAAACATTCAGACACGCGAACGTTTACGTGCCAATTAGACGTGAAATGTGCGATTACTCACGCTCGTGTCGCGGCCTACTGTGCCAGATGTACCACACATGATGTACCTACTCACCTCTACCTACAGAGGCTAGGTAATTGCCCCGTCTGACCTACCTCATGTTGTGACGATTGTTTATTTAATCGATAGTGTACTACAGATACTTGTACTAGGCTTTATGTCAACGAAAAGCACGTTAAAAAGTAAAGATAATAATTGATGTAATATTGAATACTAGGTTTTACCCGAACTGTGTGAAATGATGATGAAGCGTAGTATTCGAGTATCCTATTTGAGGGTTTACAAAACATGATTATCCGTTTAGGCACGAGAGGTAGGTGAATGAAATAAAGACAGATGAAGTACCTTCAAGTTATTATTTTACTGTAGATAAGTCTGCTTAGGATAAGACAACTGGAGTCACCGGTGAAGTCTGAGGACTCTTCTCCGTTTTGCACTCGTGTGAAGGGTGATCTTGGTTAGCAAGGTGATCCCTTCACAGGCGCTGAGGCCAGGTTAATATATATATATATATATATATATATATATATATATATATATAAGGGCGTACCGCAGGGGCGAGTTAGTTAATGCTAGGGCAACCCCATCTCGCCTCACCTTGGCGGAGCACTGCGAACGAGGGAGACGGGGGTTAGTGGGTTTGAATCCTCACACACCCCCTTTCGTCGCCCCCGTGGCGGAAGAGAAGTGCACAGCATTTCCCCCCAAAAAGGATAATGTTGGGTACCTTCCCAGCCTTCAAGGAAGCCCAAAAGGAGGCCATTTCGACACGATGGAGTCGGCTCTCTGAAAATATCAAACGACGCTAGCCTAATAGAAAAATAAAGTTGATATAACATTTTGGGCACATTTATCCAAAATATATTCTACTAGCCTGCCCGCCGACCGTGTGGAATAAGTTGCCATGATCCCCCGGAAGCCTATATAGCCACATAGCCTTTCTGTTTTCCTGGGTCCAAATCCGTTGAGCAGTTACAGCGTGACTCACAATTTCCCGTCCACAATAGAATAATCATAATCAGACCATTATCTTCACTAGTAGGACTCTCAAAGAAATAGGAGTATGGACTCTATTTATTTGTAATACTGTTTTACCTATATTCCACAGCAATACGCCGAGCAACTAGGCATCCCATTCCTGGAGACATCCGCAAAGAACTCGACCAATGTCGAGCAAGCGTTCATGACGATGGCGGCGGAGATCAAGGCCCGTGTTGGCCCGCCCTCCACCAGCGGCCCCGCCGGGCCCGGGCCTGTGAAGATCGACCAGGGACACCCGATCGATACCGGCAAATCCTCTTGTTGCTGAATACACCGCCCATGGTGAGAGTGCTTTCGACTTAATGTTATGATCTGTTTTTTTAACGTCTTTCGAGGCTGCATTGTAGATCTAATAGTTTGTGTAACAAGTAGGCAAATTTTTGGTTTGTTGTTTTTTTTGCTAGCTCCAAGTTTGGTTCCCGAGCATGCGAGGAACTCTATAATTGAATTACCTGATATTATATTCAAAAATTGGTAGATCTTTATGGAAGAGCTCGTTTTGGTTGGCAGTATCACAGGGAGTGTCCAAAATCTTTCATCTTCGCAATGTATTCTTTATACACCCATTTGGGCAACTATAGAGTAACTAACTTCTCTAGAAATTCTCGCTAAAATAAATGGAGTTATCCCATATCACAACTTATTTTATGAAAGGTATTTAAAATAGTTTATTGTTATAGCTTTATAAATTGTTATATTTACAGGAGGACCATTTTTGTTTAATGTTCGTAAATATCCGTATAATATTATTAGGACAGCAAACTTATAATAATGCCCGTAAAATTTGAAATTTTATAAACACAGCTTTCTTCTATAAAATATAAAAAGCGTCTGTCGGATCAGCTAGCATATTATATACTACGTACTAGCTGCGCCCCCTGGTGATGGATGATGATGATGAAATAAAAGTAGCCCTTAGGCTACTAAGGGTAACTTATTAAGGGTACTAAGAGTAACTTATTACTCCTTATAATATCAGTTATCTGCAATTGAAAGTCCCGTTAAAATTGGTCCAGCCATTTCAGAGATTAGCCAGAACAAGCAGACAGACAGACAGTATTTTTTTTAATGTAAGTATATATATATTCTCACATGCATTTAGTGAAAAGCTGTTAATTTGGATTAACAAAGAGACACTTCAATTTTATTTATCTGTATAGATTATGTGACGTGTTCTGTGTGGTTCCAGGGTAGCGGCAAGACGCAGTGAAAGCGCGAGTCGCGGCCACCGGCCATCATCGCCACACCCGAAACTAAAAAAATGCAATTACCACAATTTTTCCATCATCGCATCGTTATTAAAATTATTAAAAATATATATACACACGGACAGTCACAACGACACGTCTCCTCGCGCTAACTTCTAATCAGTGGCCGCATTGTCTGAGAAATTATTTAAAAAGAAATGGTGAAATGTATGGGTGTATGTTTATACAATGTTTATATATTATGAGTATCGTAGGTTAATTTCGTGCTGTTTCCAAAACGATTTCATTATGCCGCATAGAGATCGCGGGTTCTGTGACGTGAAATCTTACTTTAAATACATTCTCCCTGCTGCCGATCAATCTGCTAGGTTTATATCTTCTACTCACGCGACGCGTGGTGAAATTGTGTCGATCCAGCAAAAGCCATAAAAGAAAAAAGGAAACCAAAAACCATACATACATAGATAGTAGGTATACTAGAATATTTAACCCTTCCATACCGTGATAATTAAAACAAAAGAGTTATGGATCAAAACACACGTTAATGTACGTCAATGGTACGCAAAGGGTTAATTAAGTCTTGAAAAATATTGTGGATATCACACATTACAAAAATAAACGGATACGACGGCGCGAACTCCAAGCGAATAAAAACGTTGTGGTAATGTCTGGAACTCCTTAGGCATCTGTCGACGTTAATTTCATTCATAGTTTTTTTTTCGAAGCGTTAGCACGTTGCCAAATATTCACAATTTAATGAAGAATCACCTGTGACTTCATAGGTCGATTATGCAAAATTCGAGCCTACCAGGATTGTCATTCAAGTCACTGATCATTCTCTACAGTTTGTTGTCTGCTTTACGTACACGACATTGGCAGACGTGACAAAAGAAATTGAGATACAGAAGACGATCAATCTTCCCTCCGCCGACCAGTCTCATTCGTTTGTTTTCTATTCTATCCACGAGACACTGGCGGAATTGCGGTAATCCCGCAGATGCCATCATCTAAAAAATCGAATCGAAGACATTGAAAGTCGATTTTAAATTGTGATACACGATCATAATCTATAACTGAGCCAGTTTTATCGTGTACTGCAATTGAGCAATGTTACTCGTAACCGAACTGCATACTCGAAAGTTGCGAAGTGAGATGTGAGGAGTTATCTGTATGTTCATACTTTATTCATTCTGTGGCAGAGTGTTAATGTTTAACCACACACGTTGCAGTTCCTGGAAAAGTACGTTGATTTCTGCGAAATCTATTGTATTATTGGCCAAATTTGGCGAGTCGCGAGTCAACGGGTTAAAACCGCTCGATAGACACAAATATTTGAGCCTAACTCTATGGAAACATCAGTGTAACAGCAATATATTGATGACAAATCAAAAAGCTGATCCGTTAATATGCGCAATACCTCAATCATCAAAATATTGTAGAAAACTTAACAAATTATAAAGAACACTTCAGGCCTAAGTAAAATGCAATATGTATGTCTTCAGTCAAGATATTGGTGTCTTGTAGTTTGTGTGACCTTTTTTTTGTTTCAGCGGTGTATTGGATTATTACGTTTGGTTAAATTAATCATAACCACGGGAAAATCTCTCTCCACCGTACAATGCTCCTTCGTTTGATAATGTATCGTTTTACATGACGCTGGCGAAATTGTGGTGGTTCATCCACAAAGCAAGACTAATAATAATCATAAAGATATTGTGTCACAGAATGCACGATCAATTGCACAGGCTAGGAGCCGCATTAGTTGTATGCGCGGTAAAATTCACAAGCGTTTTTTGTATGGTACGATTAGGAAGAGAAGAGCCTTGTAATGTATCATACTTGTAAGGGTTATGTAGCAAATAATATTGAGTGTGATTGCCACGGAGTTAACGGAAACAGTTCAGTAAGCGGATGAGCTGTTGAGGATCTGCCATGTCCGATGGCAGATTATGTGAAACCGACATTCACAATGTAGATAGTAATATGTGTAGAGTGTTCTGAACTCGTTCGGTTAATAACGTAGTGATCACACTGTATATGTGACGTATCGTGCGTTATGGCATCTCAAAGACCCAAGTGGAAGTGATTCTACGTCCGTTCATTTTACAATCATTATGCAGAATAAGTGATGTGTCAGTTTATGTGTTGGAACCACTTGGGACCTTTCCATATAACATTATGTATTCTGTGCCATAAGCAACACTGTATTGTCTGTAGTTTGATCCCATAGTTAGAGTTATCGAACCAGAAGCAAGTTTTTGGTCCGAGTATTTTTGCACCACAAGCTGTGTTAAGTGCTGAAGTATGTAATGTAGACAGATTTGGAATAACTTCTGTTTGGGTATACAAGTGATAGCATTTACGTGTTGCAATGTTGTATTTGTCCGTTATTAACATGTCTTGTTGTGCAGCGCATAGCCGTAGCGCACTATACGTCACACAAACTAAGTTAAATACATTTTATTCTCTAAATGCTGTCCATTACGAGATTAGGCTAATGTTTCTTTTATATTCCAGCTTGTGTTACATATAATTTCCGACACTTGAGGTACTAATTACTTCGTATGCACTGGGTGTTCATATTATTCAATTATATATATTAATATATTCTCTCGCATACTGGGGTTGTGCTATTCCACAATTTGTGTTATTCTGATATAATATACACAAAATTGTAGATATAGCTGATTCGCCTTAGATTTAGACATATAATTATAATAGGAAACATTAAATAGCCGTCGGTTACAATGAAACAGAATCATAGTATTTATGAAAAGACATATAATTCATATATCGGAATCACGCTGCAATTGTGATAATTGAAAATTTTTAACTGCGATACAAAATTTTATAATAGCTAATTAACTTCCATGTGTTATTTGTAAGTACTCTGTTTTTCCTTTGAAGAGTAAATGTAAAATTAAGTTTTATGTATTATTGGTTATTTGAAATATTGTATCGCTTAAATTATTGATGGTCATTCGATCTTTACTGTTATTTTTGTACTTGTCAGAGTTAAGTTTACTTAAAATCAAATTCGCTAACCTCTGTTCTGTATCGAGGGTTCCTTAGAAATTAAAACAGTATGCTATAGGAAAGATGTTTTATTTCGGATACCCACTCTAGAAATAATTGTAGTTTTGTATTCTATCGCAAAGATTATAATAATCCTTGCTTAGTTATGACCCTTTGGCATCAATAGGCTCAGATTGAAAATTGGCATCGATAGGCTCCGGTTGAAAATTGGCATCTATAGGCTCAGGTTGAAAATGGTCACTGGTTACGTGTTTACTGGTCTATTGTTACGACTTGCGATGATTTTCAACATGCGAATTTTTTTTGATAATACATCTAGTCAAACCAAGTAATGTAAAGTTTTTTCCTTAGTTTTTGGAATTTGAAATGTCCCACTAAAAAGGAGGGCATTCACACTTAAGTTTAGTTCCTTAGAAGAAACATGTGTATGTATCTCCTTTATTAGTCTGCATACACCTTCCATATTCGCTTGGACATCAATCAGAAAGCTATCAAGAGTTACTTGTGAAAAAACGGTAAAGGATCAGTACGTAAAACCATTGTTGCTTATGAATAAACAGTAAACTATAAAATTTAATAGTGCTCTCATGATAAATGAGACCTAATGCGTACTACAACACTGAACCTAGAATAACTTTATTGAAATTGTATTATGTATAAGTCTATCCAAAAATGGAAACAGAACAGCAGGGCTATTATGTATCTCAGTTACAATAAAATGTTGATTACAATCTTAAAAAATGGCAGCTCTATGTCAGTTTTGACAACTCCAGTACCTACTACCTAAGCAAAAATGTTAGTAATTGACAGAGCTGACAAAAGTGACATAAAGCCGCCATTTTTAGTATTGCAATTGAGTGATATAACAGGCCTGCAACTCTGCAACAATATTGAGACGACGAAATGATAACGCTGAAACTATATCAGAAATTCTCTTGCGGCTAACAGCAGCATCTCATCATGTACTCGTAGTCGTGGCAGAGACCGTGCAAGTTGAGAGGGCATTGGAGGAACTCCGGGCACAAGATTGGTAGTCGATCTAAAAAACAAAGTAATAAAAAAATATCTGAAAACCTAAAAAGTGGTTAAGATCATTGGAGTGTATACAATGTTAGGTACATACAGCGTGTAACAAAAAGGTGTACCTAATACATATGCATATGCACCTAGGCAGGATTCACATGCCTAATTATCAAAATTTTAATAGCATATATTTTTTCATACAAAGGTAAATAAATGCTATCCGATTTTTAGTGGACGGCCCTATCAGACATGCCTATTTTTGGAGTTCATTGAAGTCAGTGCAATGTGCTCTGCTATCTCTACGCCACCTATTCATGCATTCCCCCCTACCCTGTATGCGTCTTCTCCCCGCGCTGCACCCCAGCCCAAGACTCTTGTTTACATACCTACATTCTGAAGGTCAAATCCGTCTTTGGCCTAGTTTTTCAGGGATGAACATGCTTGAGTATTAGAAATAACTGGTTACCTACCTACTCTGATTTTTTACTAGGTAAGTACCTAGTAGGTACCTATTAAACAATAAATTACTTTATTATTAGTGAAAAATAAAGTAGGTACCTACTTCCTGTAGACGCAGTAGCTTGCATACACTTAACGGTGTATGCAAGCTTCTGCGTGTGTGGTTTTTAGTGTTGTACCTTTTTATTACACGCTGTCAGTATACGTAGATAGATATATATTCCTCAACCCTTTGAGATCTTTTAAGCTAGGTTCAAATTGCTGTTTGGGGTGTGTCGGGGCGCCTTGTGTCGTGTCGCGGAGCGTTCACACTATTGTGTTGTGTTGCGGTGCAATATGACGCATTTTCATATCATTCATCGTGTGAGAGTTGTGGTGGAAAAACATGTTTTAAAATGGAATCATCTGATAGGTACGGACAATGATTTTGATCCTCGCTGTTTCTGAAAATACAGACTTATTCCTTATTAAGTCTAGTTTCGGAAACAACAGTTTCCAATGTATATACTACATATACCTACAGCTTAGTATTAGTCTCTGTATGTGCAAATTAGATAAGAACAAATGTATATGTATGGTTTGATAAATAAAGATTATTATTAATATTAAAAAAAAAATTATGAATTTATTCAATTTCTGCTATTGGCGACTCTTATTAATCCTATAAATCGCTTAAGATAGACCAGAGGCGTATTTCACTGTTTCGTTCAAGAATTACACAGTGATGCTGAAAGATTCCATCGATATTTCATTAATATACAGTTTGAGCTGTACACTGTACTTACTTATTGTACATACTTAATAGAAAATAAAATAAAAAAATTAACACGCAGTTTCGCCGACCCATAGAATTTTTTTAGTAGAACCACATAGAATGAACCGAAAAGATGCAATATACGGAATTAACTGTATCCCTCGTGGTTACGCGTCGTACTGATGACAGATTCACATTGGTGTGGTGTGTTCAGTGTTGTGGCGCGACAGATCCCCCACCACCTCACTGGCGTGACCGAACGTCGAGCGATTATACCGCGCCAGAACACAACACAACCCACTAATGTGAATCTAGTCACAAGAAATAAACGTAACCGATAGCGTTCTGGCGCGCCACGTCACACCCCGACACAACAATATGAACCTACCTTATTCCTAAAAAAAAAGACAAATAAGTACCTACATACTTACAACCACGTAAATGATAACAAAATTAACATTTTGGTGATAATTAAGTCGTTTTATTGAATCATACTCTATTAATGCATATGTTTAAAAATGATGTGTTGCTTTTCATCTTCTATTTAATGATGAATGACTGTAGCACGGTAATATTATAGATAATATTACCGTGACTAGGTACAGTACAGTCAGGCAAGTGACAAAAGTAATTGAGCTTGATAGATATCTCTATATATTTTGGAACGCGGCGGTAGTCTTTAAAGTACATTATAATGAAAAATTGACGTTCATAAGTGCGTCTTTGATGCCCAAATTGAATAAATGATTTTGACTTTGATATAAATAAGGATTGTTATTAGTCATGTGCGAAATTGGTAATAACGCAGATTTAAATTAGATTAATATCTGTATAGTATTCTGGTCGTCTGTAAAGTTAAATCCGCCGTACCTACATGCTTACTATGGCAAGCGCGGATCCACCGTTGTGGGCACGATGGGCATGCCTACAACCTTAAAAAAAGGAGAAAAAAGACTTGTGACATCAGACCAGACGTCACACTTTCATATTCGACAGGCCGATCATAGAGCACATTATATTGAGGCCGATGATATGACGTTTTATATCCAAGGTCTTAATAAAATATACAAAACCTGGATGTCCATTGTAGAAATAATTAACGTTTTCGCGAAAAATAAATATTTTTTAAATTTAATTTGATATCCTCTGTACTTAGTTGTTTCCAGCGAAGTTACAGAGCAAGAACATCTTAGGTATATCTCCAAGTAAAAGTGCAGTGTTTTACCCAGTTCAAAATTCTGAATGGCACTGGACTGTTATGGACGCTTAACATCAAGCGAGCGACTTGATACTATATCGATAATGAGAGAGTTCATGCTCCGATTTGCACTTGGCTGATTTTCGGGTGGCTGTGACCACAACCTTTTTTGTGGGCTGGATCCGCGCTTGTACTATTATTGGTGGTTTCGTAGCTATTCTTGCGAGCCGCTAATAATTTGTTGTAAGTACAAGTCTTTTGAATAAAAATACAATATTTTTATAAGAACGTACGTGTGTGAATGTTACCTAAATGATAAGCGCATCCGCAGCAGTAACCATGTATGATGGCCTCGTCATCTTCGCAGCCCCGCGGCGGGCAGCCGTTACAGTACATTCCTATCCACAACCACGGCATGTTCCCTGCAAACAAATTAATAGTACTGAGAACAGTAGACCTCGCGAGCACATAGTCTAATCGGTGGCAATTTTTTGCAGTACTTTGCAACCTTTTATCTCGGCAATTACTGACCAATTTTATTATGCTCATATTCACATATACACACGAAATTCCTCTTTAAAGTCAGGTACCTAATGTATATACCAAATTTTATCAAAATCGGTCGGTGAATAGCGCATCAGCAAACATCCCCCCTTTATTATATCAAATAGGAACATGCATTATTACCAAGTGCATCAAGATTGGTTGAAAAATTAAGGCGCGGTCCAATCCGAATTTTAAAACAATTTTCGATGCTTTAGGTACATAAGGTTGAGAATTGCTCACCAGAATGGACGACGTAATGCGAAAATTCAATTGAATACTTTTTATATTTATTACGTACAATCAAATGATTAAATTTTTATGATAAAGGAGTCCATAGTTCACTAGTAAATTTCATTGGGAATTCGAATATGATACATTCATTGAAATATATATGCCCATAATTGAATAAAAATGCTTTTTACCACAAAGCACGCAAGAAAAATTGCAAAATTTAGGGAATGTTGCCGATTTTTTTCTATCGAGGCAAGTTTGCTCAATCGTGTATTGGTTCCCATACTTCATAAGGACGTATATTCAATTTACACTACCTTTTTTAAGACCAACGAACTACCTAACAAACATACGGACAAATGAAAGTCAATTTAGACAGTTAAATTAAGCAGAGACGCTCGTTCGGTCAATAACCTCACTGCTATCTACTGAATACTTGGTACTAGTAGGTACGGTGCTACATACGAACTGACTGAACCAAAAATTCTTTAGATAAAAGTCAACTATGGAAAGAACACCGAGCTACTGTCCTAGCTTATAAACGCATAAAATAATCTAAAACTTACATCGTGGAGCTTTTCTCACAGCCTCCAAGCTGGTTTCACTGGCTGGCGTTAAAAATAACCCCACAGATAATCTTACCAAGATAACAGAAACACAGAGAAGTAATATCCTGATCGAGTACATTTTGTTAATGATCATTGTCCAAGGAAAGGGCGCTATTTAAAGGTGCTCAGTTTTGACAAAAAAACGATTAAGTAAAATCTTTCATAGGTCAGTGCCACTATATTAGGGAAGTATAGATAACAGCGTGTGAGCTCATTCATAGAAAGATTAGTTATCTTTGTTATGGTTACTCATTGTTCAAACGATACGTTCATACGTAATCTTCTTATAGGTAACTATAAAAATCAATTCATCATCATCATCATCTCAGCCGAAGGACGTCCACTGCTGAACATAAGCCTACCCCACAAATTTCTAAAAGCACCGGTTGGAAGCGGCCTGCATCCAACGTCGTCCTGCTACCTTTATTACGTCGTCTGTCGGTGTTGTTGTCGGTGGACGCCCTACGCTGCGGTTGCCGGTCCGTTGGTCTCCATTCCAGAACCTTCCGACTCCATCGGCCATCTGTGGCCTGCCCACTGCCACTTCAACTGGCTTATCATCTGGGCTATGTCGGTGACTTTAGTTCGTTTACGGATCTTCTCATTTCTGATTCGATCACGAAGAGAAATCCCATTGCATTCAAAATCAATTGCTGTTCGGTAATCGCTAAAACTGAAAATCTTGACCTTTGTTTGCCTTAAGTACAGGGGTGGTATAGAAATTAAAAAAAAATCATTCATCACTACGCCGGTGAAACTGCGGGCGCGCTTAGAATTAAAAAAACATTTAATTTTACTCTACTTCCCTTGGTTACAATATATGCCTGTCGTGACACGAATCGTTAGGCCAAAATACCCATTATCCATGAGTCCGGCTTATTTTCTGACCCCAACCGCTATACCGCGCATTAGGGATGTGCGCGCGGGTTCGCCCGTGCATTAGCTGCCACAGTTACTAAGGCTTTCCTATACACACCATGTCTGACACACCTAAGGCGCGGTACAGTAGTTTCAGTCAGACTAAAACACAATGCCTCGGGGTGCGAGCTCAGTGCGGTGCTACGCCTAACTTTAACCTCAAATTTTAAGGCACTCGTGCTTACCATCAAGCGCTAAACCTGCGACTCGTTACTTGATAACTAAAAAGCAATTCGTTGTAGTTACAATTTGAATTTTGAGTTAAAATCTGATAACTTTCCATTAGATGTAGACGTAAGTTGACGATTTTATCCATTACTATAACACAAAGGGTTGCAGATAGTTAAATAAAATATTAAGTATAGAGCATTTTTATAAAAACATTTATTTTGTACAGTTACATATTCCCTATGTAAACATAGCTCAATATTTAGCTACCATCAAATCGTCAACTAATAAAAAAGGTAAACAAGCTCCCAAAGAAAACAGTTTGAGAATACATATAAAATAATACTCAAGTATAGGTAATGAGATCAAAAAAATATCACATAATTGTGTTCAGTGTTCAGTGGTAAATAACGGTGATGAGTAATAGTTTACAAGATAAAAATTTAAACTATTCAAGTAGAAATATACTTAATAGTTTGTAAGCGAGCTACCAAACTTACGTACAACCCAAACCTCAAGGACCCATTGTCACTTTTTATCTTCCTTATTTTAAAAAAAGGCGGGATTTGAGAATATAAATAATATATTGGTATATAATATAGATGTAAAAATAATGAGATCAAAATAATATCACAGAATTTTGTGTAGTGTTTAGTAACAAATAACGTTGACTAGTAACATAATCTATGTACATATATATATAAAAAGAACCCCTATTTCTCCTGGTCACGCTATAACTTGAGAATGTCTTTATCGATTTCATTCATCTATTATATACTTCGTAAAAGGTTCGTACATTAAAAAAATTAAGAAAAGCCAAGCCTACTACGCGAACGAAGTCGCGGGCAGTTGCTAGTATACATATATAAATGAACCCCTATTTCTCCTGGTCACGCTATAACTTGAGAAAGGCTTTATCGATTTAATTCATCTATTTTATATTTCGTAAAAGGTTCGTACATTAAAAAAATTAAGAAAAGCCGAGCCTACTACGCGAACGAAGTCGCGGGCAGTTGCTAGTATACATATATAAATGAACCCCTATTTCTCCTGGTCACGCTATAACTTGAGAATGGATAGAACAATCTCGCAAAAATTTTTTTGTGTTAATTATTGTCAGGAGAAGGTTCTTATGAAAGAAAAACCAAGAAAAATATTAGTTTAATAAGAAGGCCAGCTACCAAAGTAACATACAATCCAAAACTCAAAGTTCCATTAAGACTCTTCGTCTTGCTTATTTTAAAGAAAGGTGGTTAAAAGGTAGCAATGTAGTATACTGCCTTTTATCCACAGTTTGCTTGCATGCTAGTTGTACAACGTGGTACATCAAACATGCATGTTATTCGGTTCATTTATATCTTTCGAATTTAGTTATTGAGAGAAATAATATTTATATTCGCCCAATTTGCTTTAGACATGTACACAAGTGTATAATGATTTTAAGGTGCGGAGGATAGCTTATTTATGTACTTAATTAAACATTTCAAATTAATTACTTTAAGATACTATTTGGCAACAATCATGTTAAAATATAGTGTGTATCAAATTTGGCTTACCTAAGCATGAAGTATACGTACCTACCTATACTTCGTAACTACACTATAGTTATCTAGTTATACATAAATTAAGTACATATTACGCAATTCACATATTAAACATTATTTTAATGATTCGTAAAACATCTGACACACAAAAATGCATTTCCTTAAATTACAATTATAAATATTACGCGTCCTAGCCGGTTTTAAAGCGTATCTTTTTAATTGATACATAAAAAAACTTACAAAAAGCATTGATCTACAGACTAGGGAAATGGGCTTTAGTGTTATACATTCATAATAAATAGGTATATTAGTGCGTTCGAATAGACCTTTTGTGAGCGTTTTTAGCGAAAATAACGCTAAAAACGCTCACAAGGGGCGTTCCAATTGAGAATCTGTGGGTGAAAATGTCGTTCATGTCTCTTTTTATTCAGCGTTCAAAAAGCTAAAAAGAGGTATTTTTGCCAAAAGTGCACTTATTGACCCACGTACGGAGCATGGTTGTTGTGATCGTTTTTTGACAGCATAATCATGCGATTTTATGTCTTATGCTCAGTTGAGTGTTCGAATAGGGTGTGGGCAAAAGTGGCAAAAATAACGTTTTTGAGCTTTACGAACACAACAAAAAACGCTTTAACAAAGGAGCCATCAATGACAACGCCACCAATGCCCTAAAAGCTAAACGAACGCACCATATGCATATGTGTGCAACATTTCGTAAACATTTGCTTATGGGCTTATACTGCACGTTTACGCCACACATTGAAATGTACAGGCCAATCTAACGTTTTAATGTAAGTAACTAATTAAACGATCCCTGTTTTGAAATATGCTTAAAACGGTATTTACCATTATTATATAGCTCTAAGTCTCGGACATAGATCTCTGTGGTCGATCTCCTGTCTATTTAAGTATTTGCTGATGAATTCATACCACCGAACTCTAAAATTTACTTCTAAAAGTTATCCGTGCACTTAAATTATTTAACTCTCTCGAGTCTCGAGCATCGCCGCAAAGTCGCTTGTTTATCGGTTTTTTATCGGATACATTTCGGTGAGTGTGCAATGGAACTTCACAATTTGATTCCGCCATCCCCATTCTATAATCGGACATCCAGAGATACTCAGAAGCGGCACCGCTTTATGGTGGATATTCCATTTACCCAGACGAAGCGATTTACTTTTTCGTTTATCATACGAACCGCTAGGGAATGGAACACCCTCCCTGAGTCGGTGTTTCCGGTTAAGTACGAAATGGGGGTCTTCAAAACACGAGTGCATAGGTATCTTCTGGGTAAGCGCGCTCCATCATCGATCGCATCATCACTTAGCATCAGGTCAAGTGCTACCCAGTACGGTATAAAAAAAAAAATAACAATACAATAGTGCTCTTGGCATAAACAATGAACATACTAAATTATTCCATAATATCTATATTACATCTACCTTTGGCAAAGTAATACTTAACTTTAAATTATTTCATATGCTTAATCATAATAATTTAATACATATTTTGGCATACATATTAACTCATTAAAATGTGCTAATATTTCTATATTATCTACACTTGGCAAAGTAATATCTCATAACCGACAATACAGACATAACATCAAACGAAACATTTTTTTCAACAATCATAGGTTGTTTTTACTACTTATGTTTTATACAAATTTTGTATGTCCTATCCGTCAATTTTTAAATAAAATATGAATAAAAATAATATCTCGAAATATTGATCGATGATCTCGATTGATCTTGATTATATTGATAGTAGATAGTGTGTGACAACCCTGCCATGGGACAAAGTAAAAAATAACCAGAAAACCTGTATATACAAATAGTGCTTGACATCTTCCGTTTTAATTGCACAAATATATTTTTTCTATCTGCTTTGACTTTTAATATCGATTTTTGGGTCTCACCTAATAAGTTCCTTTCACCTTTAGTTATAAACTTTGAAAACGACCTCTCGAGCATTATTCCAGCCGATGTACATGCATATGCAATTTAAGTGCAGTTAAACGGATGCTCGTTCAATAAGGTCGTGGTCGAAGCTGGCGCTCCGGTGCATGGACAGGATGCGGGGCTCCGCGGGCAGTAGGGCTCCGTTCTCGCCCTGCTTGTTGCCAAGGCAGTTGCAGGAGCATACCTAGAACCAATTGAGGTAGAACTAATATAAAATGATTTATACTTTTTTTAATATGCTTTTGTTCACAGACGACAAATGGGTCCATGGTCGTAAATTTTCAATTTTTTCGTCATGGGTGTCGTTTTTATGGTTTTCGAGAATTTTGAAGCCAAAAGTGCTGACAAAATAGAAATCCACGATGTCAGCTGGGCGAAATGATCCACATTTTCGTCATGGGTCTCGTTTTCATGGTTTCGAGGGTGTTGAAGACAATAGTGCTGACAAAATAGAAATTCAAGGTGAGCGGCTGGGCGAAATTATCAACTTTTTTGCAGTCAATAATTTGTAATTCATGAAGAATAAAGGTATTATGTAATGGTTTTTTTAATTACTAGGTATCAACCTCTTTTTAGGGACTGGAACGTAGTACAGTTCAGCCCGAAAATGCGTAACAAACACAAAATAGAGCTCATGAGCCCTGCCCCCGCGCCACCTGCGGCACCTACGGCACCTACCGCGCGCCCAACCGCGACTCGCGTACGCTTCTTCCGAAACTTGTAAAAGGTTAAGCCATAATAACAAGTTAGTGGCCTACAAAAAAACCAACCAAAAATACAAAAATCTACAAGTTGTTGTGTGTTAATACTAAACTGTTTTTTATACTTTAAATTATTAAGATTAACCGACGTCATAATACACCTATATACATTTTATTTTTAAACTAGAACTAACTAGTTTTGTTCACTACAGAACATAGAATGTTAAATTAAAAAAAAAAACACAATAAAACTTGATTGACAACCCTATTGCTTCAATGGAGCGTAGGTAGTTATTTAATCTACTAGGCTTAGTTCCAATACTGTTGCATCTTTACAATACCGGAAAAAATGTAATGGCTTAACGGAGCATAGATGATTATTTTATCAACTAGGCTTAGTTTCATTACTGTTGCATCTATATACTGTGGTATAACTTTGCTAATTAACCTTAACCTTGCAAGCACCTTATAGCAACCCCGCCATCTAAGCAATATACATGGTGGGCCATTTAGATAGGTCAGTATGGACAAGTCTGAAACTACATACAAAGATCTCTTCTTAGGCACCATGTCATCGAATTTAACGTAAAGAAATTTATTTTATAGTTTTTTTAACTCAGTTCGGGAATCGAACGCATTGATCAAAAACTTAAATACATTATTTCTTTTTCGATATCGGTTGTGTAGTATGAGTAGTAAACTTTGCTATCAAACATGATATCTGAAATGAATTTAATGTATCTATTGTATTTTTATTACAGACAGGCTACATTGTTACATTTATGTAACAATGTAGCCAACAATGTTTTATATGCACTTCCTTAATTCTTTTTACAATGATTAATATCTAAATGTTCTAAATTATAATAAGTTTCTGTAGTACTTCATACTTATAGTGTAGTTTTTCCAATAAAGTGGTAAGTGCCATGTTAAATTAAATATACCACTTATTTACTGGACATACTATATGTTTGGATTATCTGGGCCAATCCCGGCGGCACTGCAATGCCGGGCCGACCCGTGACGGGAGTGGAGCGAGCTCCGATCATCCCGTCTATTTAAAAAAATCAGATTAATATACTGGTCCCTCAATGAGGGAACTTTCAGATGGGTGGATTTCTAGAAATTTGTTCGTTATGTAATGGAATTCCACTATTTCAGAAATATTAAATTTAAGGTAAAATATATTTTGTTTTATTTATTAATTATGATACTAGAAGAAAATATTACTTTTTGCTATGAAAATTCATTAGTTTTTACGTTAATTGAAGTTCAATGTGTACTCGTTCCATGAGGAATTCCATTACGACACTA
This sequence comes from Selenia dentaria, assembly GCA_917880725.1. NCBI lineage: Eukaryota > Metazoa > Arthropoda > Insecta > Lepidoptera > Geometridae > Selenia > Selenia dentaria. The sequence continues at coordinate 8,784,862 of OU862895.1, read as the reverse complement.
AATAAACTTTACTATAAAATAAAACTAGCTTGTGGTATGAATGACAGCATTTTTTATTCAAATATTTATTATAATCAGTCTTGGGATAGAGGTACCACATTAACATATCTACCTAAATAAATGTAATTTAGACCACTAATCAACATTACGTCACTTTTTGGTACTTAGTACTTTACACTAACGTCTTTCATGTGGTTATACGATCCATAATGATATGTTTATATGATAAAATCAAACAAGTGCCTAAATATTCTTTTTTAATTAACCTATTGTCAAATATTTACCTATAATTATACATAATTAATCAGTTGAAATAGCACAGCCAAAGTAGGACACGTTACGTTAATGGAATGAGATGTAACGTATAGGAACTATTAAGCTAAGTTTAAAACGTTTTTTTTCTATTGTACCAAATAGTATGCTTATCAGTTTACTAGAATTAAACATTTCTGTCATATACCATCCTTTTAATATTTTAATCGGAATAATACGAGACTAAAAATGGCAGACAGTATGAAAATTGGTTGTCAATTAAAAAAAAAACAAGAAATATTAGCCTAGATAAAAGTAGTTATACTTTGTACACACTGCCTAAGAATTCCATTACGTAACGTTTTGCGTTCCCATATACAATACGTAACGTAATTGATGTGACGTATGTCTACCGGTCGGTAGTAAAACGCAAATTACTTCAAAATTAATGCGAATTTGAATATTCTACTCATATTGCATCATTACTAAATAAAACATCTAACATATAACTCACAAAAAACTACTTAAAATAGGAATATTACCTTCAAAAACAGTCTTTCGTAATTGAATCACAATTTCTGCCACGTTACGGAGCGACCGCTTTGCTCGGTTTTCCGGCTAGACTGCTGTCAAAAATAAAACATGGCGGCTGTCCATGGGCTAAGAATGTTGCCATTTGTTAAAACAAATCGTATTTTAGTAATATTTTGCATTAAAACTTGTTCAAACCCGTAGTGACGTATTGCGGAATTTCCGCGCGAACGATTTTTAGAGACAGCAAATAATGTGTTTATTTTAATATTAAACTCTAAATCACCTATCATTAAGTTTAATTATAATATATTGGACATAATGATCTTTTAAAATAACAACCGTATCAATATTATAGAGAAGAATAACATTACACATTTGCTGCATTTAAATCTGCATAGGTGGTGTGGACACTTGAAATTGGGCATGTTTTTATTTTTCATTTAATATTTATTTAATCCGATTCAGGATTTGCAGTTATTATAGATGATTTTGTTTTTAGATTAATATAAAACATTTCAATTTATTTAAAAAAACACATGTATTGAAGCAATGCATCCCCGATAAACAAGTTAAAAGTCATAAGACACGGAATTTCCTTGCAAACACCTTTTGCGAAATCCGCCCAGATATTAAGCTGAAAAGAACAGATACTACACTTTGTTCTTAGCCAAAAGGCCGAGAAGCGATGTCGAAGATATCCTCATCCTACAGTGTCTTTTGTTTGCGGTGAAATTCGTAACCGCGATTCAGAAACGTAGAGCTCGTTGGTGATCGCCATCTATGAAAATTGGTCGGAACTACTACCGCATATTTACCCCGAGGATTAGTATCGTGGAAAGGTAACTAGTAGTGCGTTCGAATAGCCCCAAGTTGGCGAAAATAACGCTAAAACATTCACAAGGGCGTTCGAATTGGGAATCTGTGGGGGAAAATGTCGTTTAAGGCCTATTCAGACCTGAGCGTTATTCCCTACCGCTGTGGGTAGCAAAAAATACCACGCGGAACTCGATGAGTAAATAGTATGAAGTTCCATAACTTCAGCGAAACTTGTACCGCCTATTTTCTCTTGTTTGGCGAAACTAGTTCCGCCGGGCGACGCGGGAGAAAGTAACAGCGACATGCTTCCATGCCAACGGATATCTCTACCGCGCGCGCTAGCGATATGCGCTCTGGTGTGAACGGCGAAATTAACGCATACCCTTTCGGATTTCTCTATCGCTCGCGGTAGCGAATAACGCCCAGGTCTGAATATGCCTTTATAGCTCTTTTTGTTCAGCGTTCGGAAAGCTAAAAAAGTGTTTTTAAAAGTGTAATTTTAGACCCACTTTTTGTTTTTTGAGAACTGGTTGACAGCATAATCATGCGATTTTAGGTCTTATGCTCGGTTTAGTGTTCGAGTAGGGTGTGGGCAAGTGGCAAAAATAACGTTTTTTGAGCTTTACGAACGCTTTGACAAAAGAACCAACAATAGCAACGCCACCAATGCCCTCATTGCTAAACGAACGCACCTTAAATATCACCAAGATGGCTAACGACGGGTGTATTGTATCGATGACAAGTTTATAATATACTAGCTGCGCTGCGCGGTTACACCCGCGTGGTAATGGATGATGATGATTAATTAAATATAGCGTACTTAGGCATAATGTAGCTTTCCACTGGTGAAATATTTTTTTGAAACGGTTAATTAATGTTTGCATTTCTATTACAAATAAATAAACAATGAAATCTGTATTATGTATTATTAGGATTAAATACCAAGGTACGACAATGTGGCTTAGTTTGTACCGGCGTTACTATTGCATATTTGAACGTGAAAATGTAGTTATTGTGACATAACTGTAATAGTTAGACCTATGACACTGCAGACATTTTTGTAGACATTGACTTCTTCCTTAAAAAGGTAGTACATCACTTTGCTCTATTGTAGTTACCGCAGCGTACGCGATATAAGGTTTTTTTATTAAATAACTTTTTTTGTAAATATACCTGTCTGTACCCAGTGATGTAGCTTTATAACGGCAAAAAAAATTTTGAAATCGGTCCAGTAGTTTTTAAGTTTATTCTATATCTTTCCTCTTTATAATAGTATAGATAATTTATACGCGCCGCCGTCTAGTGTGTGTACTTCGTACGATAAAACACCAGCTGGTGTTTTATCGTACGAAGTACATTGTTTGAAAGCTGGTTCTTCCCTTGTGGTCCCATTTAAAATTCATCAAATTCGGTCCAGTAGTTTTTGAGATACACTCCAATAACTGATTAGAATGGAAGTCGGTATTAAATTTTTCAAATTGTACTTGTGATGAGTAATTTTGAAAGGCGTAAAATACATTTATTGAGAAATTACGTTTTCAGGCATAAATAGAGTAAATGATTTTAATTCGATTAATACATATTAGTTCCGTACTATCCTGAATGGGAACTGTCCGTAAGATTCAAGATTCTTATGAACAACTAACGTAATTTTGATGATTTCTTAGGCTTTCGCCTCATTAGGCTCTTATACATTGAAATTAATAGTAGATTATGCACCAAGGGAGTAAAGCAATGTCTTACGTCATGGGCGGTATATTGAACCCTGAGTGTAACCGGGACTCTTAGGTTAATCCCAGAGCGCAGAATTCCCGAGCGAAGCGAGGGGGGAAGCCGCCCAAGACGAAGACAGGCTTTATCCTCGAGGTGCGTACTCTACTTTTCATACATACTGCGAGACAATAAAAACTCAGAGCTTTAAAATACCACCTATTTCGTTAAAAGTAAAATACATTGATAGTTAATATTCAAATTGGACACATTTGTCCCGTTATAGAGGGACAGAGACAATATCTTTGGAAGGAACATTTTATGGAAAACACTGTTTTAGACTTTCGCGGTTGTTAACTAAGTTATAATTAGTACTCACGATTTAATTGATTTGGAGCACCCGATATTTCGGTACAGTTACATGCACTACGTTGAGAATAATAATGTTTTATGAAAGTTGAATAACACCAAACACCAGAACATAGATGAATATACTCGTAATACCTAGCACCGATAGCAACACGTAACTTCAACTATGACTTCGAACGCTGAACATAAAGAGCCCTATACAAAATTTGCACCCATAGATTCCCAATTCGAACGCCCTCGTGAGCGTTTTTAGCGCCAACTATTTTCGCCAACTTAGGGCTATTCGAACGCACTACTAATAGGCAATCCCGCCTTTTTCTTTTTTTTCTGTATGCTGTCTAGTCTAGGTACTAAGAGTTTTCCTACAACTAACGTTCCAAACCCAAATCACTTTTCTCCCCAGGGAGTTTCATACAACTTTACAGCCCCGCGTATGTAATGCATAGCTTTACGTAGAGATTGCGTGATATTTAATTGGACATTTTCGAGCAGGTGGTATGAAAACAATTTTAAACGGATAATCGTCATCGTCATTATTGTGGAACGAACTGAAAGATGTCGCCGAATGTCGAATATCTTAGCTGGGGTTCGTGAGGGCACGACTATAGGTTGCAACAGAAAATCAGTGACTAAGGATTCGGTAGTTGTATGCTGAGTCGGGACTCATATTCATGGTACACACAGCATCACGCTGTTTCCCATACTTACGTGTTTTGTTGTATATGTATAGGTGTTATAATATAATATAATATGGGACAACATCCACACAAAGGTCTTCAGGTCCCAAACTAGGCAGAGCCTGTACTATGGTAACCTGATGACTGATATACATACTTAAATATATACACACCCAGACACAGGTCAAACAGACACGTTCATGCAAACAACTGTTTGACCTGTCCGGGGATCGAACCCGGGACCAGCGGCTCATAAGGCAGAGGTGCTACCAACTGCGCCAACCGGCCTGTCAAATTATTAAATGTCATATTATTATTTCTATTTAATTCGTATGTCTGCTATAATTATGTTACGTGATGTGTGTGTCTTTAATAAATGCGTTTTCTTTCTATCTTACTTTCATTTTAATGTAAGTTTTATAAACTATCATGGTCACAAACATTACAAATATTCAAATTATCAACTGGATGGTTCCATGTATATTTTATATGAGTTTTATTTTTAGTACATTTCATTTTAATGCTTTGACACATTTAGCTCCATCTGTGGGCCTGGCAGGAACTTAATTATTAGCGGACGTATGTCTTGTATGACGAACAGCACATTCGTATCCTATAGGCAATACATCGGTTGGGTACTTACAGAAGCCTGATCGTCATGTGATTTCTGGCGTCCAAATCTATCTTCCGGAAGTAAGCTCGTTAGTCCATCTCTTTCTTCCTCGCGTGCATTTTCTTCAGCTTGCCTGGAAACAAAATAATTTATTCATATTATTTATCGGATCATATGTTTTAGATAACACTTTGTATTTTATTTATTTAAATAATATTAAAACGATAGGATGTGGTAAATTGGCATGGTATTTTAATTAAGTTATATAAACTATTGAGTTTTATGACCAGATGATGAAAATGAATCACTTTTTTGAATCAGAGTGGTAAGCTCTTAATACAATATAAACATAATTTGGGAATTTATAGACTTACCACCAAATTTAGCAAACTAATTATACTACAACTAAATATAGTATCTAAATAAACTGTAGTCCGGCAAGTTGGTCACGGTATTATTATCTGTACAGTATTGTAACTCGGCCCTGTTTTTAATTTATTATTAGTTTAAAATACCTACAGCCGCACGGTACGTATACCACGCGGTAGGGCTGCCCGCGTACAATTTGAATTTCATTTACCTACTTGAGTTTCTTTCTAGTTTTGTGAATGTGAATATTATATTTATTATTTAAAGTAAAACTTGTTGTGAATGAATTAGGAAAAGTTGAATACAAATACATACCATTTATCATGTACAGTCGCCTGCAATAAGACGTATACATTTCACAATTTTCAAATGTGAAATTCATTAAAAATTACATCAAAATTATTCTAAAATGAAGTTATTTATATTATTGTACTGTTAAGAATAATCCTTATCGACATTTTTATACAATCTAGCATTGTACAGATCGCGCGGCGAGAGTTTGGCTTTGACCGTTATTGCGCAGAAGTCAAAAATTGGGTATCACAGGGTGGCTAGAGGGACGAAGGACTCTTGTCTCTCTGTGTCACATCGAAGACGAGGGATTCTTGTCTCTCTCTGTCACATGGCGCAACAGTACCCATGCGTAGTAATCCCCTCCACCCGAAGGTCAAAGCCAAACTCTCGCCGCGCGATCTGTATTATAGTTTTGGAAATTATTGAATGTATACATCTTATTGCAGGCGACTGTACGTAATAACAAGTGTTTTAGTACACCACGTTACGTTTATTTAAAATCAATAAACAGTTTGTTAATCTAGCTAGAAATTTTACTCGGTGAAATAAGCGAAAACCTATAAAAGCTATTAAAAGAACCTATTAAAAGAAACAAATTACGTACCTATATTAGTATGTAGGTACTTATATAAAAATATTTTATTGTTTCCAGGACCATAGACTATAATAACACGAGAGCCGAGCGAGGTATAGAGGCGATAAGTAAATTGGTGTTTTAATTTTGTTGATAAGTTGGTCAAATATTTATTTGACGTAAAATTTTGCTATAGGTAAAAAATTGCTTTATTAGGTGATGAAGTGGCTGTATTTTGTGAAACTTTCCTATATTAGGTGGCAAGTTATATTTGGTGATAAAATGCCATATTTGGTGATAAGTTAGACATAGGCCATATCATTTTACTCACATTGTCATGAACCGCAGAACGAGCAAGTTAATGCTGGCCGCTACTACCGCTAGACCGAACAGAATGAACACCAAGCTCAAAGCTACGTACCCAGGCTTACTTGTCAGAGCTTGATCGTTCTGTAAAGAAAATAGAATTATAAAAAAAACAGCAATTATTCAACATACTACTACGTACTTATGCTGATGGATTTAGAACAATACAACTCCCAGTAACGGTGGCCAAATTAACAAATTAATGTGAAAATATACATTCTTACTAGCTTGACCTCCGGGGCGAGATGGTGAATGCTAGCGCGACCCTATCTGGGGGCCAACTCCCACCTTTTACGACACTATCATAAATCAGGAGCGTTTTGTAATAAGCTTAGAATAATCATACTTACTATCGTACTCCCACCGACACAAAATGGTCAGCCAAACTTAATGGTAAACAATATAAGTGGTATGCAATATGACTACTTTAAGAGATGAGAGTACGGATCTTCAAAACTTTGACATTGGAACAATGAAACTTAGTGTCAAAAGTCAAGTCAAAGCACGCGAATTGAGTGAACTATTTGATACTACGAGTACTTCATCAAAACGTCTCTCGCAATCCATTATTATTTTTTAAGCTTGCTACGAGTATATTAACGTGGTGGTATCAAATTTAATGGTAAGGTTAAAACATGATTACTTTAAGAGGTGGGAGCAGGGCCCCTGGACTGCTCACGAGTGGACAATTGGGTCTAAGCCCCACACACCCAATTCCATCACCTCCGTGGCGGAAAGGAAGTGCACAAGTTTTCCCCCCTCAAAGAAAAGGTGGATGACTTTATTTATTAACAACATACTTGGGTAAATGTTAGTGACGCTACTTACAGTCCCACAGATATATATTTACAATAGATAGCGAAAATGCGTGTACTTCCGTGGCCAAACCCCGACCAAGCGTCAAGGTTGGCCGCCGCTACTTACAGTCCCTCAGATATATATTTACAATAGATAGCGAAAATGCGTGTACTTCCGTGGCCAAACCCCAACCAAGCGTCAAGGTTGGCCGCCGCTACTTACAGTCCCACAGATATATATTTACAATAGATAGCGAAAATGCGTGTACTTCCGTGGCCAAACCCCAACCAAGCGTCAAGGTTGGCCGCCGCTACTTACAGTCCCACAGATATATATTTACAATAGATAGCGAAAATGCGTGTACTTCCGTGGCCAAACCCCAACCAAGCGTCAAGGTTGGCCGCCGCTACTTACAGTCCCACAGATATATATTTACAATAGATAGCGAAAATGCGTGTACTTCCGTGGCCAAACCCCAACCAAGCGTCAAGGTTGGCCGCCGCTACTTACAGTCCCTCAGATATATATTTACAATAGATAGCGAAAATGCGTGTACTTCCGTGGCCAAACCCCAACCAAGCGTCAAGGTTGGCCGCCGCTACTTACAGTCCCACAGATATATATTTACAATAGATAGCGAAAATGCGTGTACTTCCGTGGCCAAACCCCAACCAAGCGTCAAGGTTGGCCGCCGCTACTTACAGTCCCACAGATATATATTTACAATAGATAGCGAAAATGCGTGTACTTCCGTGGCCAAACCCCAACCAAGCGTCAAGGTTGGCCGCCGCTACTTACAGTCCCACAGATATATATTTACAATAGATAGCGAAAATGCGTGTACTTCCGTGGCCAAACCCCAACCAAGCGTCAAGGTTGGCCGCCGCTACTTACAGTCCCTCAGATATATATTTACAATAGATAGCGAAAATGCGTGTACTTCCGTGGCCAAACCCCAACCAAGCGTCAAGGTTGGCCGCCGCTACTTACAGTCCCACAGATATATATTTACAATAGATAGCGAAAATGCGTGTACTTCCGTGGCCAAACCCCAACCAAGCGTCAAGGTTGGCCGCCGCTACTTACAGTCCCACAGATATATATTTACAATAGATAGCGAAAATGCGTGTACTTCCGTGGCCAAACCCCAACCAAGCGTCAAGGTTGGCCGCCGCTACTTACAGTCCCACAGATATATATTTACAATAGATAACGCAAATGCTTGTACTTCTGTGGCCAAACCCCGACCAAGCGTCAAGGTTGGCCGCCGCTACTTACAGTCCCACAGATATATATATGTCAAAGTCAAGTCAAAATCTTTTAATCAATTTAGGCATCAAAGACGCACTTATGAATGTAAATTTTTCATTATTATGTACTTTAAAGACTCTACCGCCGCTTGAACCAATTTCAATAAAATATAAAATAGAGATATGGTATACCCAGAATAAACACATAAGCAATTTTTATAACAATTGAACGGGTACTTGTTTAGGGACCTCGACAACTTTGTCCCGTGTGAATATTAACATCGAAGTAGCTATTAATCTATAGATCAGGGTTAAGTATAGATATCATGTCAAAATATTTTTAGTTGATACACTCAACATCTCTAATGTCTCATCTGTAACTGTCATACGGTCAAATATAGCTCTCTTCCCTTCCGTCTACGGCTCTGTTAGCTAGCACCACGGTCTTATAAATATTTTATAATATTCAGCATCATTCAAGTTGAAGTTAACAAAAGTATTATTCTACTGCGATATAACTCATGGGATAATTTGAGTTTTCTCAGTTATCTACTCTAATATTATAAAGAACATAAATTTGTATTTGTGTGTGTGTGTGTGTATGTTTGTTTGTAATGAATAAAATCAAAAAGTACCGTGCCGATTACAAAAATTCTTTCACCATTAGAAAGCTACATTCACCCTCAGTAACATAGGCTTATATTTTTTTCATCATCATCATCATCTATCACCACGTGGGTGAAACCACGGATCGCAGCTAGTAACCTTATTAATATTATTTTTTATGGGATAGGTTGGCAAACGAGCAAGCGGCTCACCTGATGGTAAGTGATACCGTCACCCACGGACATCCGCAATACCAGAGGTCTCGAGGATGCGTTGCCGGCCTTTGAGGAAGGATGATAGGAAGGAAGAGATAAAAGGGGTGATGGAAGGAAAGGGAGAATGGGGAAAGGGGGAATCGGGCCTACGGAACCTCCCACAAACCGACGAAACGCAATAGCAAGCTATGTTACTTCACGTCGGTGTTATGTGGGAGTGTGATACTTCCACCGAAGAAACCTTAACCTTATATACTAATATACTTATGTAGTACTCATAATTAGATTGTTTCATAAAGCCATTAAAGTAGATAGAGACACGATTTTTAGCAAATTGTAATCATGACTTTATGACTTCATTCCACTTACTTGTAAAGCAACATAATCACCAAAGCCAATGGTGGTTAAAGTGACGAAGCAATAATAGAAACTGTCAAAGTAGCCCCATCCTTCGTAGCGCGAGAACACCAACGCACCTGCAATACACATTTTACATTACATTAAAATAATACCACTGCATATAATAATAAAAATATGGGACAACATACACACAAGGTTTCTCCGGTCCCAAACTAGGCAGAGCCTGTACTATGGTAACCTGATGACTGATATACATACATATACACACCAATGACACAACACCAAACACACAAATGTTTGACTGTCTAGGATTCCAACCCGAGACCAGCGGCTCAGAATGCAAGGTTGCTGATAACTGCGTCAATCTTACGAGTTTAATCTTCTGCCTACCAGAGACGTAATTATACTTTTAAATCTTTTGTTTTAATTATAACGGTATAGGAATGGTTAAGGGCTTGTTCCGCAATCTTCATACAAGTCCGTAATGTCTTATCTGGTAGATAGCATCAGCGCAAGCGGCTTACCACTGGTGCTACATCTCATGTGGAAAAGACTATTTTGGTTCGTATCATCACCACAGTGCCAGATATATAAGGTCATTGTTAATAAGTGCACAATATCAAATGGGGTGGTTTGAAATCGATAACTGGTCAATATAGGGAAGGAATAGCAGTGAATAACCATTGCGCGACTTAACGCACGCCCCTACAGCACAAAATATACAACAGTGACTACGTGGATATAACTACCCACTTACAACGACGTACGAAACTACTCGCAAATTTTTACGCAGCTGATGTCAATGTCTAAAAGACGACGGACCCGGGCGGGTCATCGTCCGCACGTTGTGCCTACTCTAAGCAGGTAGGTATGTCTCGCGGATTTACTGTTATCTGCGATGTAGCGGTGCATCGGGTCGTGCGTTCAGTCGTACTATGGCTCTTAGCCGTGGAGTGGTGAATATGGGTTTATAATAAAAAATATATGTAATTTTTTTCTTTACTTTCCTGACCAGTTATCGAATCCAAACAACCACGTCCAATATTGTGCACTAATTAACAAATACTTTATATATAGCCAGTAAGTATAAAGTGTTTTTTCAACTGTGCAACTAAAATTCTTGTTTTGAGTCTCTATATGATTTGCATTTACAGTATTCCTAAGATATGTAATATTATAATTATTTCGGATAATACTATTATTTCGGAACATTTAGCTCGTCATAATCAGCCCATTTTGTTCCCACTGCTGGGACTCGAGCCTTCCTCTCAGAGGGAAGAGTTAGGCCATAATCCACCAAGCTGGCCCAGTGCGGATTGGTGGATAGGTTAGTGGCCAATCCATGTCGAAGTTTTCAGGCCGCCCGAAGGCCTTCGACATAGCCGCTGCCCTAAGAAAAACAACCGGGACCGACGGCTTAACGTGCCCTCCGAAGCACGGAAGCGCTCAGTTCAATAATGACACTGCCACTGCCAATAATGCCCGCGGTCACGCATCCAAGTCCTGACCGCAGCAAGTGTTGCTTAACTTGTTGATCGGTTAAGATCGCCAAGTCGAGCTCCGCTACGAGCACTTCACTCCTTGATAGCTCTAGCTCTTGTTAAGTTCTACTTGATAAAGTATTGGGGAACAACAACAAAAATGTTATATTATGTGGTGATTGGAATATTAACATGCTTATTGAAACCAATAATTCAAAGGCTTTACTGTCCCTACTGGGGCAACTATAACATATCAAATCATATAACTAAGCCTACACGGAAAAAGCTTGTCTAAATTTAATAACAAGTAATTTAGACAATGTTTTTGCAAAGGAACACGTCCTAACTTTTTACGCAAACGCATTTTTAAATGCTCGCGCACGCCATAACGCGCAGCTTCACCACTACAGAACCCGCGCCTGCGCATATCTAATATGTTTTGTGATTATCAAACTTTAAGTGTTGCTAATCGTGCACAAACGATCAAATTGGAAACGCGCTAATATCTTCATTTGGATGTTTTGGAACTGCAAGAAGTTGATATCAATGCGACGTGATTCCTGTACCTATCCAAATTTCTATCCTTTATTCCCCATTGTTACGTCAATTCTCTATTTTTGCATATAAAGTCCACAATTCGAAGATTTCTCTTCACGTGCCACCATTTATAGTGTATCCTCTTTGACTTTCTCTGACATATATATGAAACTAACGAATTAAATGATGTTTTTAACAAATTCAAAGGCATCTTAACCCTTTTCTATAATTTGTGCCAAAGGTTCAGCTCAAAGCTATGGGTGCCACTACAATTATCTTGGGTAGGCAAGCGTCGTGCTTACAACCAGTGGAATAAAAGATATAATAATTTATTTACAATCTATGATACAATGCATTTAACCTATCGCGTGTCGCGTGTACACCATGTATACGTTCAAAAAAGTGCTAAGCCATGTCGCGCATACACAAAACCTATACACATTTTTAGACCTCGAGTTTGTTACTAATTTTATCAGACCCAATACACTCCACCGGTATAAACTTGCTTTTAGTTGGTCAAACTATTCAAGAGTAGCATTTTTTATTTGAACTTTTATGCGTAGTTCGGAAATGAACCGAAAATCAATAGACATTGGACGGGTTAAATAGAAGAAAATAATTTCTTCTAGAATTCATGCCCATCAAGGGAATCAAATGAATTAAATAATTCTTACCAGAAGTGATAATGGCCGTGGACAGCATCCCTGTAGCTAACATAAGATTCATCTCAGTGGCCTCAGTTCTATCACATCGCATGTAGCATTTGGCATGTCTAATTACTATTGATGCAAACTTATTTAAACGCTCTCCAATACTTTGGAACATTACAAGGCCCAATGGGATGCCGACCTAGGAACAGATATTAATTGTTCTTCATTAACATACAATTAGTTACATTTATGCACAGATATAAAATGTACAATAGATAACGCAAATGCGTGTACTCCCTGTGTGGGAACCCCGACCAAGCGGCAAGGTAAGCAGCCGCTACTTGCAGTTCGGCAGTGTCTGTTGCTGCAGCCAGACGGCCGCGACAACGAAATTGCGTGATAATTAACTGCAATAGCCCCTAATATATAAAAATTTCGAACCCCCAAAGGCAACATATTTCCTATCACAGGTAATATAGTTTAAAATTATATTATCTATAAATTCACGTAATTCAATTCAATAAAACTCGGCACGCGTGGTTCCAATACAAATTGTGATACTTGCGTTATCTATTGTACATATATATCTGTTCATATTTGTCATGGGAAGTTATGTCTTTAGTATAAATGGATCTGCAAAGACCTAGGTTCAAAATGGAAATGCAAGCCTGGCCCATCAAAACTATTCCTTTTTTATTACTTGTCTAAAATTACTATGTTCTGGGAGTTGTTTGATAATTCAAGAAAAATTTAAAAGTAACAGGGACAGACAGGGCGAAACAGTGTTTGCACAGGGGGGTTTGTCATATATATCTTAAGTTTAGAAGTATAATAAGATTTCTTGTATTAATAATAGTTTAAGTCACTTTATAAATAGGAAATAATTTAAAATAAGAACACAGAAGTGTGAGAATTTATTATTAAATGGTAAACCAGCAAATATTTATGTCTATCATGCACTCATTTTTACTCGAGAATGGGCATCAGGAATGCCATAACACTGGTCTAGTAATAACAACTCCATGACAAGCGTGAGTGTTTGCCAGTTTACCATGTAAGAAAAAAAATTATTACAAAACTATCAACTATTATAAAATTTGTATGTACTTACCACAGCATAAGCCATGCAAAATGCTTTCCCTCCCATTGTCACAGGTGTGGAATGTCCATATCCAATCATAGCTAACACCACAGTGGCGAAGTAAAAAGCACCTGCGAATTTCCACTGAGGACCTGCCTTATGAGGTTTGTTCTCAATTATTACTATTTCAATCATGGTGTAGTCTTCCTGTGTAATATTATATTTTCGGATAAGGCCTGCTCTCATATCTGCAATGATAAAGATTTTCTTTTATACACCACATTTATGCGATGGGCATGAACTTGTTTTTTCTATTTCTGTTAATTAAGCTGGTAATACCTAACTGTTATTGATATACTAGGTCACAGGTCACATCCCATGCCCGAGAAAATATTTGTAAAGAGCAGAAATTTTTGTAGTTGGGTCTTGGATATTTTGATGTGTTACTGTATGTGTCCATACCTCCCACAACACAGGAAATCCTAGTGTGGTTCTATGTTGGTGTGATGGTTCTATGTTGGTGTGATTGTTCTATGAATAGAATTATTTATTTGTGAGACATGGTATGTATACACTTACAAAAGCATACAGGATGGTTCAGTCAAATGTTATGAGTACAACGCATGTCCTTGCCTTATTCAGCATACAAATATTAGATTAGAATTTACATAATAATAATTAATATCAAACATCATGCCATAACTTATAAAATACCATTACAAAGTCACATTATTCATTAGTTATTCAATTTTCATGTCAAACTTATCACTAAAAAAGTCAGTTACATTATAATAACACTTATCAATAAGTAACTGATTTAATTTATTCTTAAACTGATCATTATTTAATTCTCTATTACATTTAGGTATTTTATTATATATTACTGGTGCCATACTAAAAACACTATTGTGTTTCTGAGCAGTTTTAGAGCTACCTACATACAGTTTTGTAATGTCTCGCCTGCTACGAGTATTAGTTGATGCTTCAATATAAGTATTAAATCGGTCTGGGTTGTTTTTGTGTCCCATTGTTAGTAAACCGTAATATTATAGAATTATTCTGTATGTGTGTTTGTCAGCTATCTTCTCCTAGGATAGGAGCCGTTTACAGGTGGACAGATTAAGCTGAAATGTAGTGTTTATATTTCAACGGGTTCCCAGTTGGTTTGAAAACAGATTTGTACTTATGCTATATATCTATCCCCTTCAGTTGGGTATGACTTTATCAATGTAGCTGTACCAATTATTTAAAAATTGTGCAATTTTGACATGGTCTTATTTCTTATGGAAGGTTGTTTACTTCTGAAATATAGTTATATCCTGTTATGATACTCTGATTGGATATCAGTCGGCCCAGCATGAAAATCTGCTTGAGAGTAATGTTATCGTATCATTGACATATACAGTCAAACTATGTGTTATCTGTGCTTCTATTGTACTAGATAAATGACAGTGTGTACTAAATATGTTAGCGATAAGATTATGTTACACTTAAACAGATTTTTGTGCTCAGGCCACTGTTACAACTTCTAATTATTCTAGTTATTGGTTATGTAAATATTCTAAGTATGTGCTTACACCAAGAATACTTGTACTTGACTTACTATAAGATTATCTATACTAATATTATAAAGAGGAAAGAAACTACTATGTATCATTGTATGTTGTGTATGTGCAAAAAAAATAAGTCTCAAACTACTGTATTTATTTCCAAAATTCTTTCACCAATAGAATGCTACATATAATACCTTAGTAACATAGGCTATATATTTTAATTCATTATCAAGCATCACCACATATGTGGGTGAAACTGTAGGGTTCAGATAGTTTAGAATATAAATGGATGGGTACTGCTTACTGTGATATTATTTTAAGAATCGATAAATAAATTAAGTATACTATTATTAGAAGAACATACCAGACAAAACCTCCCATCGCTTGCTCTCTGTCTCAGATTCCAAAGCATCGAACACTGCGGCTCCGATCAGCAGATAGGTAAATGTGCACACTACTAGAGAAAGTGTACGAACATTTTGTTTCTTCATGTTCTGCTGTCTTAGTTGATATCTCTTCAATACCAAGTAGGTGATTCAAGAAAAATATTCCTACGGCTGTGATGAACAAAATAAATGGTAAGTAAATTTCAGTTAATTTTATTATTTATATGGCTTTTGAAGGTAAACTTAAATCAAATTATATATAATTCCTTTGCATTCGCTTTCTATATTTATTCGATGCCCGTATACATTTTTATGAATACTCACCATTACGTAGGAAATTTAAATTGTAAAAGTACATATATAATGTTTATAGAATAAAATACTGAGCTTCTGTTTATAATACGATTTCGAGAGTTGTGCGAGAGGAAAACAACTGTCAACTTGTAGGTACCTATGTAAAATAATATTAAAATTAGGTATATGTGTTGTAAAATATAAACACAACACAACACCACAGACTATAAGATACTACTCTCTATTATATACTCTTTGATACTACTCTAGCGTAGCGTTATATTCTCTTTGGATACTCGTATCACAACCATAGATTATCAAGGTGCGTCCGTTTAGGTTATGAGGGCATTGGTGGGGTTGTCATTGATGGCTCTTTAGTTAAAGCGTTCGTAAAGCTCAACAACGTTATTTTTGCCACTTTTTCCCACACCCTATTCGAACGCTTAACTGAGCATAAGACCTAAAATCGCATGATTATGCTGTCAAATACATAGCTGTCAAAAAACGATCACAAACAACCATGCTCCGAACGTGGGTCAAAAATTGCACTTTTTGGTTGCAATGATTCCTTTTTTATACTACGGCCGTTCAGAGAATGCGTTCCTGACACGTCGCGATTGAACTGACGACGTAACTTTGTAATGGCGTTGCAGTTACGATAAAAATATTATTGCTGGTTGTTTACCGTTTTAACAATTGATGAGCATTAAAACAACATTATTATATCAATAATCAATTAATGTTATAATTTTGTGCCAAACTGAGTGTCTAAAGACTTGGTAAACAATATTTTTCTAAATCTAAACTGCGCTATTACAAGGTTATGTCAGCACTTTATATTTGAAGTGCTGTGCTAACAATAACAGGCAATAATAGTATCGTAATCTGTTCTTATACCGTTATACTTTATAAAATAATACGTTTTGTTTTTCTTTTAAGATATTTGAAAATAATGGACTATAAGATAACTTTTATAAAATATAAAAATAAAACTACGACCAAACCGAACGCGCGAAAAAAAGTAGCATTTTTATATTTAGGTTGAAAATGGTAACCCCAAATGGCGTTACTAGCATTTTTACACTTAGATTAAAAACGGTAACCCCAAATGGCGTTATGGGCCGCCATTTTGTGACGCTAAAACAGTCGTCTGTTGTCGTTTCGTGCGCATAGACCACGTTCTTCAAGTGTTTTCGATCTGTTTTTATTTGATTACCCGGCTTTCGTTTAATGGACTGTTTCTGCTTTTCAAACTGACATCGGCGCTAAATCGGACTGGATTGGATGCACCAAGTCACAAAAACACAATCGAGTTTTTGTGACTTTTGGTGCATAATAATGCCTAAACGTGGACAAACATTGAAAAGTGGAGCCCGTGAGTTAATCATCAAGCTGCAAGATTACTTTGAGCGGGAGCAGCAAAATGGCGGACCCCTGGTACCTGTCGAACAAGTACAAGAACGCGTCTCTCAGGCGCTTGGAGTTAGCAAACGAACGATAACAAATATTAATAAAGAAAAGTTCGGCTCTACTGGCATGGAAGATAATATTTTACGTACTCCGAAGAAGAAACGTAGAACTAAACCCGTGACAGATATTGACACCTTTGACGCCGATGCAATCAGAAATCATATATATGGTTACTATTCCAGAAATGAATATCTCAACAGGAAGAAGCTTTTGGCATCGTTAAGAGAAGCTGGACTGTTTAGCGGGGGTAAAACTGCTTTAACCAAAATCTTAAAAGATTTTGGTTTTTCGTATAAAAAAACAGACAAAAATTTTATTAGAACGATACGACATAATTTTAAAACGGGTAAGTTTTTTCAGAAAAGCAAAAAAAATTGATAACTGGGATAATGTCGTGTTCATTGACGAGACATGGCTAAACGCCAATCACACGGTTTCCCGTTCTTGGACGGATGATACACAAGCGTCGACGTTGAAAGTACCAATGGGTAAGGGAGCCCGTCTGATAATATGCCACGCAGGTTCTGCAAAATACGGCTTTGTGGAGAACGCGTTACTGGCATTTCAATCAAAAACCACAAATGACTACCACGAGGAAATGAATGCCACTACATTTAAAGAGTAGTTCCAGAACGTGCTTACCAGAGCCTTCTGTAATATTCATGAATAATGCCTCCTATCACTCAGTTCAAATACAGTAACCACCTACCCAAGCTAATAAAAAAGAAGAAATGGTGGCTTGGTTACAAGCAAAAGGCATTGACGCAAACATGCAGATGCTAAAAGCAGAGCTAATTAAATTAGTTAAAGAAAATAAAGCGGCAAATGTGCGATACGAAATTGATGAACTGGCTCTGGAGTACGGTCATCGCGTTCTAAGAATTCCACCGTATCATTGCCAATATAACGCGATTGAGCTAATCTGGGCTCAAATAAAAGGTTACGCAGCCCGCCAAAATACTTCCCCGCCATTCAGCACGAAAAAGATGATGACCCTATTAAAAGAAGCCTGCGGGAAAGTCACAAGAGATGACAGGGCAAAGGTTGTTGAGAAGACTAAAAATCTGATTGTGGAACATTTTGACCGAGATATCAGGATTGATTCTGTTATTGATAATAATATAATTATACATGTAGGCGAAGATGATGATGAAGACACCACCTCCTCAAGCGAATCGGAGTCTGATTAATATTCTGTACGCACATTTAATTCAATGTACTTTATTGCATAGAAATACAGATTGTAACTTTGTAACAAAGAATAAATAAAACAATTTTATTACATTAATATTATCCTTTTTTGGTTTCCACTTAAATAAATAATAAATTTTAAATGATTCCGCCAATTTAAAACGAAAATAATCTTAAAAATAACGCGGCGGTTCATTTTGGAGGAACGGTAACGAACTCAGTGTTATGTTGTGCCCATTACTAATCGTGACTAACTGATAGGTATCAGGAACGCATTCTCTGAACGGCCGAATTTAGCTTTCCGAACGCCGCACAAAAAGAGACATGAACATCATTTTCACCCACATATGCCCAATTCGAACGCCTCTAGTGAGCGTTTTTAGCGTTATTTCCGCTAAAAACGCTCACGAAGGGCCTATTCGAACGCAACGCACTATATATATTATTAAGTAAGAAATTTAATAAGAATGCAAAAAAGAGGAATTTTTGCCACCAAAATGTGTAATTTTTGACCCACGTCCGGAGCATGGTTGTTTGTGATCGTTTTTTGACAGCTATGTATTTGACAGCATAATCATGCGATTTTAGGTCTTATGCTCAGTTGAGCGTTCGAATAGGGTGTGGGCAAAAGTGGCAAAAATAATATTTTTTTTCAGCCTTACGAACGCTATAACAAAAGAGCCATCAATGACAACGCTACCAATGACCTCATAAGCTAAACGAACGCACCTTCAGTCAGTAGTGTCAAAATCATTTTGACATTTTTGACTTACATGACATTGATAATTTGACAGTTGACACATAACCATACGGCATACGTTCTTTCGTGTGGATTATTCGGTCGGCGAGTGCTCAAAATACAATTTTCTGAATAAATACTTCTATTTTTTTTTCAAGAAAAGCAAGAGCAGCCCTGCCATGAAGATTATCTGCAACAAATCCAACCCTCCTCTGGGTAAAAGTCTAGTTTTCACACTATTTTGTGTAAATTGCATCAGTTTTAGGGTGAGGCCTAAAATAGTCTCTTTATTCATGATTTCCAGGTGGTTTGCTAGTCGTGGAGTTGTACAAGACATCAAAGAAGGATGTGGAAGTGGTTTGGGGAAGTGAGTCCACCGTGACACTAGCTAATTCAAATAAACCAGTGCCATATGGAACCAGTAATGATTTGATAAGAATATTGGAGAATGCTTTCAATAAAAACGCTGAACCGCTCCAGAAGGTCACAATGAACCACTGGCTGTCTTTCAGTCTCATATTGAATGACGAGATCCCCAAGTCCTTGGAGTATTTGGATAAAACTCTTGGTCCGCTAACCTATTTAGTTGGTGAATCTTTGTCTGCATCCGATCTGGCTGTTTTCAGTGTCTTACACGGTTAGTAAAATATTTAAGTACATTTGAGTATGATATTTATATTAACACTAGTTGACCCGCCAGCGGCTTTGCTCGCGTGGCCTTGCGGTGTATGGCTAATTACAGTTTTTTTAACTATCCCGCGGGAACTCTTTAATATACTGGATTCAAAAGTATCATATATGTTGACCAGGGATACAAGCTACCACCATACAAATTTTCGTTTTAATCGGTCCAGCCATTTCCAAGATTAGCCCGTACAGCTAACAAAAAATTTAAAAAAATCTAAATTAGTTCGATTTCACTCCCTACAACCCCCTGACTCCGGTCTTAGCACCCAGGGTAAACCTGTGTTAATCCTGAGCATAAGCAACCTCCATTGGAATTTTTACCTGGAACCCACATTAATTAGTTGTTGCAGTGTGATGCAGTAACATACATAAACACTTACTTACATATACATACACAAACTTTGCTCTTATTATATTAGTGTGATGGAGTTCATCCAGTTAAGAGTGACATTTTACATTAATAATGAATTTTTGGGATTAGCTTTATTTAAATCTTAATTAAAGTTTAAAGCTGTCTTATCTGACAGTATTTCTCTACATGTTTCAGTCAGATAAGATGTCAAATAACTAACTAAATGACTATCAGTTATAATTACCTCAGAAACCCAGCATAAGCAATAAGTTGTGTAAAGCCTGAATTGCGGAGTTTAGCTAGCAGAATAATTTTACAGGCCGGTTGGCGCAGTTGGTAGCACCCCTGCCTACTGATCCGTTGGTCCCAGGTTCAATCCCCTGACAGGTCAAACATTTGTGTGCATGAACATGTCTGTTTTATCTGTTTCTGGGTGTGTATATGTATATAAGTATGTAATATCAGTCATCAGGTTACCATAGTACAACAGGCTTTGCCTAGTTTGGGACCTGTAGACCTTTGTGTGGATGTTGTCCCATATTGTTTATTATTATAATTTTAATCCTCTTCTGCAATACCTCTAAGTTACTAGATTTAGCCATCTGCTTAGCATATTCCTTCAGATTATCAATTAACACTCAAACAGCAGTAATCGAGACAGTATTTTTTTAAATTGTATATTTAGTTATTAGAGTTAGGATGTTATGTTTGGGAATAGACTTTATTTTTGGTGTAGTGAAGTTTATTGGGAATTGAAAAACAGTATATCAATGTCAAACCCATTTGACAGTGGTCATGGGGTATCATATTACATTTTATTCCTGTTTCAGTATCCACTAAATTCAAGGAGGTATCAAAGAAAATTCCTGTGAATAACATCACTCGCTGGATGAAATTGATTGAATCTCAAGTGTCTGTGGCTAAGGCACTGAAGGAACTACCTACTGAAGTATTGGAGACCCTTGCTAAGTCATCTTCCAGGTTTGTATTGTATTAATGATGATGTTTAGTGTAAATATAAATACAACAGCTTCAGGTTGTAGGTATTAACCCTTTGCATCCCAGAGACATATATATATATATGTCAGTTACATTCATAAATCGTTTGTGTTAATTATCAGGGTATAGAAAGAATTAATTAGGTATAAATATGTATATTAGGTAGGTATAAATATACATATTATATAGGAACAAATATAAACAAAACAGCTTCAGGTTGTACAATTTAAAAGCAAATTCAGGGCTGATACATTTTTAATTGGTATCTTGAATCACATTTAAGTGAAATGATTTTTGAATGGACTCTTATCTCCTGTACTTCTCTTGAGCTTTGGGAGATCTTTTGAGCCATATATGTGAAACAGGCAGAATAAAATTATTTTTAAGCGACTTCAAAAAAGGAGGAGGTTCTATGTTAGACTGTTTTTTTTTTATCTATGTTCATGGAATTCTTGCTGTGCTAACTTGTGTAATGCCTATATTCTGATTTCTGTTCATCAATATAATTTGAACTTTTCCCATTATTCTGAGATTCAGCTTACTACTCTATTTTGGAGATAGGTTCCGAGTTTGATCCTTATTTATGTAATGAACAAAAATTTCTGTACTCGGGTCTTGGATGTTTGTGATGCATTAAGAGGATTGCATAGCTACTTTCCATGCTAAAATAGAAAGATTTTTTCAGTATTTCAAAGTACTATTAATATTCTTTTTTAGAACTTAAAAAACTGAAAAAATCAAAACGTACGGGTATAGTAAACAATGTCATAATTCCATGAAAAAAAAATCACTGAAATCGGACAATGTTAAGAGATAGAAAAGAGTTTTCTCTTTTAGCATGGAAAGTACTGTGATACTAGGAATCTTTAATTGCATATTTTGCACTGCAACAAAATGCAAAACTATATCAAGTGATGAATTGGAAAATTTACAATAGATTGTACTAATGTGCTAAATGTTTGTACTTCAGAAGGTCCCCGCCAGCCAACACGGAGACAAGCACTGGCCGTCAGCAAGAAGGCAAGTTTATCGAGCTCCCACATGCTGAGATGGGCAAAGTAGTGGTACGATTCCCGCCGGAAGCTTCCGGGTAAGGAATAAGGATTATTATGATGTGTATCATACAGTTTAGTGCACAGTGGGCCGAGCACGAAAATCTGCTTACGTGTAATGTTATCGTATCGTTTACGTATTCATACAAACTATGAGTTATCTGTGCCACTATTGTACTAGATAAATGACAGTTTGAACTAAATACGTAAACGATACGATTACGTTACAATTGAACAGATTTTCGAACTCGGCCCACAGTACTTCTTGAAGGCGGTACGTTTTGCACTATGCTGCTACTGACAAGTAGGCATCCGTAGGGGTTGGTTCCTCATGTAGTATATTATTGTCTAACTGGGTACATTTTTATATTCCAGACATTTTTATAGTCGCTATACCATTGGATTTACCTGCGCGGAAAATTATTACTATTAGGCAAATAATTATTATTAGGCACATTAATTATTTTTCTAAAATAAAGAAGCCTTAGCTCCTCCTTATTACATTTTCAGAACAACAACATTTTTAAAAGTGTTTTTATTCGAAGTTTAAGTACTTTCACATGCATGAAGCAAAAAGCTGTTATGTCATTATAAACACAATTTTCATTATTTGTATAGAAGATATATAATATTATTAGCCTTACTTGTAAACGCGCCTTAACTTTAAATAACGGTTTTTAGTACTGCGCAAAGGGAAAATGTTTTGCGCCGTACTAAGTGATGTTATTTAAATTTAAGCAATATTTATAAGTAAGGCCGTATATGTCTATATAAGATATTATATATAAGGTCACTGTTAATTAGTGCTCAATATAGAATGGGGTGGTTTGGAATCGATAACTGGTCATTATACCAACCACCATGAACCCATATTCATTGCTCTGCAGCTAATAACCATTGCGCTTACTGAATGCACGCCGCTACATCACAGAATAGATGACAGATGACGCGGGATATACCTACTCACGTAGAATCGATACAACGAACTACCTACTCGCGAATGTTTACGCAGCTAATGTCTATGCCTAAACGACGGCATGCCCGGGCGCGTCATCGTCCGCACGTTGTACCTATTCGAAGCGGGTAGGTATGTCTCGCGTATTTACTGCTATCTATTCTGCGATGTAGCGGTGCGTCGGGTCGTGCGTTCAGTCACACTATGGCTCTTAGCAGTGGAGCGAACATGGGTTCATAATAATAAAAATATATGTCATTTTTTCTTTTACTTTCATGACCCGTTCAATATTGTGCACTAATTAACAAAAACTTTATATATAAATAATTTTAATTTACAATTCAGGTATCTACACATTGGCCACGCCAAGGCGGCTTTGTTGAATCAGTACTACCAGCAGGCATTCGAAGGAAAGCTTATCATGAGGTTTGATGACACAAACCCTGCTAAAGAAAATGCTGACTTTGAGAAGGTATAATATTTTTGGCTCGATTACACGACATAAACATTTGGCATATTTTTTTATTGAGCTAGAATATGTGGACTAAATCAAATCCTGAATCTTACATTTGATAAGTATAAAAAATAGTTTATCTTTTATTTAGCGGGCACATTTACCGCCAGTGTCTAGAATGTTTGTCAAAGCTTTGATTTGTTGGCTAACCTAAGTACTAAACGGTCATTGGTCGATGGTGTTCTATGACGCGATATGTGACCAATCAGCGGTCAGTATTCCGTCTGCCAGCTGATCAAACTTTGACAAAAGTTCCAGAAAGTGGAGGTTGATGGCTTACACATTCATAATATATGATTTTAAAGCACTAACACCTGCTTAGCGATATCAAACATTGCAATTTTAGAGACATGATGATGAGATACAACCGAGGATGTGTATTGTCTTAGACATAGAAAATAAGCACACGCTAGAAAAGTGAAAGCCATACTGGATAACATGCTGTATACAGTTTTATACTTCTGTTCTGTAACTGTGTTTCAAATTATTACTACGCGATGGTTTCAGCAAATTTCGATGTCTAATTTAGTCAAGCTAAATATTTAAAGTATCTTGCGCGACTGACCCCAATTACTTATATAGTGGCATTACATCATCCTTAATACCTACTTCTACTGTAGGTATGCACAAACTGCATATTATTTTACAGATAAATAAAAAAAACTCGGCATAGCTGTCTTTTTCAAAGGCTCATGGAGTAATATTACCCGATCGAGATTATTTTTTCGATCACTCAGGTTTCTTTATAAGTTTTCAGAAGATTCAACATGTGTTTTCGGTTACAGTATACAAAATCGATTTAGTATGGCGACTTGTAATTTTTTCTACGATATCAATAACTATTGCATATATTGGAATATATTATTTCATGTTGAGATTTTTTTTCTGATTACGTATCAATACGCGGGCGCATGACGGCCTATAAGATAATATCGTAATATGTTTTTTCTTCCATATTCTTTTACACCAACATATTTTTCGTTACCTAAGATGAACTTATTCATCGTCACTATTCCAGTGCCTTGGCGCAGTTGTGAAGATTTGGCTGTAAATCCCATACAAAATTAAATCAGATCTACATCAGAGAACCTAGATTAGGTTAGAGTACAGATCACTACTGTGAATGCTTCTAGAATACGGCCCTAAAACTTGCTATAGCTATCCTATACATCATCATCATCTCAGCCGTAGGATGTCCACTGCTGAATATATGCCTCCCCCACAATTTTCCATAGGGTCCGGTTGGAAGCTGCCTGCATTCAACGTCGTCCTGCTACCTTTATCAGGTCGTCTGTCCACCTTGTCGGTGGATGGCCTACGCTGCGCTTGCCGGTCCGTGGTCTCCACTCTAGAACCTTCCGGCCCCATCGGCCATCTGTTTTGCGTGCTATGTGCCCACTGCCACTTCAAATGGCTTATTTATTGAGCTATGTCGTTGACTTTAGTTCGCCTACGGGTATTCTCATTTCTGATTCGATCACGTAGAGTAACCCCGAGCATAGCCCTCTCCAGAGCTTGTTGTGGGACTTTGAGCTTGCTATAAGTTATCCTTATTTCACTTCATTCTAGGTGATTCTAGAAGACGTGGAGATGCTGGAAATCAAACCAGACCTGTTCACTCACACGTCTCAGTACTTCGACCTGATGTTGGAGTATTGTGAGAAACTCATCAAAGAAAGCAAAGCGTTCGTCGACGACACCTTAGCTGAACAGATGAAGACTGAACGTGAGCAGAAGGTTGAAAGCAAAAATAGGAACAATTGTAAGTGAATAAAGGGTAACATTTAAGTTATCGTCAAATACAGCAAATTAACTTGAGTTCAATACTTCATTGTATCAAAAAATAGTAAATGAGCAGCAAAAAAACAAACTACAGTTTACATTTTGAAAAATTGTAAACTGACTTCCATCCTATTCAGTTATTGAAGTGTAACTCAACAACCACTTGACCTAATTTGATGACATTTAAATGGGACCACAAGAAAAACACCAGCTTTCAAACAAAAAAGGAATCGGTTCACCCAGTCGAAAGTTATGAGGTAATAAACATAAAAAATACAGTCTACTTAAAACCTCCTCCTTGTCTACCGACTTCTAAAAAGGAGGAGGTACTCAATTCGGCTGTTTTTTATTATTTTGATCTTTATCAGGTCGTCTGTCCACCTTGGACGACCTACGCTATAAGTAGCGAGTGACATAAACTTTACTGGAATTGACTTCCAAAGTGATCTCTTCCGGCAAATGATTTTCTCGTTTACTTCCGTCTTGTATTTCAGCCGTACAAAAGAACTTGCAGCTGTGGGAAGAGATGAAGAAAGGCAGCGACATTGGAGTGACGTGTTGTGTTCGCGCCAAAATCGACATGCAGTCAGCTAACGGGTGTCTCAGAGACCCCACCATCTATCGGTGTAAGCCTGAAGTACATCCGCGCACTGGCACTCAATACAAGTACGTATAAAGAAAAATAATTGTAAAGTTTTTAATACACATACACCAGGGCGACAAGCTTTGTGCAGCGGAGAATACTATACATTGTATATAGTCATTTAATCTGTCCGAATCAGCAAGCCTCATTCGAGGCAAGTTTCATTCATAAATCTATTGTTATTTTTTGTCCTGATGCGGACAGATAATCATAAGACTAATTGTGTATTTATTTTATATTAGTAAAGTTAGAACCTATTGTGTAGTTAAAATGCGACAAAGAAACAGACATACAATTACTTTCGTATATAATATTAGTGTGGATTACTGATTTAAGCTTAGTTTCAATGGTTAATTGTCATGTTTAAAATGAAAAGGTAAATGGGAGAAACTAGTCCTTCACACAGGGAATCCTAGTATAAGGGCTAGTAAAGAAAATAAATTCAAACTTACTATTATTAACAGTAGTATAGCAACCTACTCGTATCAAACACTTCCACACAAATACAGGCCTAGAGCCTAGTGTAGATACACCATTAGTTACTTATGGTTAAATATAATATTTTTTAGAAATATCCTTTCCATCCTAGAGACGTAAATATAAAGATAAAGATAAAGATAAAGATAAAGATCCATTTATTTGCCAAAAACATGAGTAGATAGTATAGGTACATACACGAATACATGGTTGGTAACACAATTATTTCTGTAGTCCTGCATGTCTTTACCTGAAAGGCGTGCAAACATTGCAAATGAGATAGGCATGCATGTCATAATGTTACATGATAATACACAATATTTATCTAATTCCTTGCTAAGGTGAACAGGTACATTTTATATTCGTCATATCATTCATATCAACAATGTAATTAATTTATTTGTCACTATATACGTCAGTTTAATTCATAAATCTTACGTTTTAATTATCACGGTATAGGAAGGATTAAGCATGTGTACCAATTGTATATTTTTTGGACAATAAAAATACATTTCAGTTTCAATCCCATTCGCCCATTGTTTTCACCTGCTACAGTGCCGTTTTACCTTAACACAGTATTAACGAAGAAGTAGTGTAATTATGGCTCCATCATAAACTTGTCACGTCGATAAACTGATTATTATATATCTACTAGCGACTGCCCTCGGCTCGGCCTTCGGTCTCGCCGTCACCTCCCTTCTTTTCAAGTTATTTTAAACGTTTTACGAAGTATTAGAAAACATTTAAAAAAAAGATGAATGAAATCGGTAAAGCCGTTCTCAAGTTATAGCGTGACCAGGAGAAATAGGGGTTCATTTATATATATATAGATTGCATCTTGTCTCTAGCATGGATCTAGCCGCGACTGCTATATTGCGGGCTGTCTTTTACTATTGGGCGAATGAAACTCAAAAAGTGTCGCAGCAAAACAACGCAAACTATATCATATTTAGCTGACAAGTTTTTCACTTACCGTCAGGCGCATGACTTAATTTGCTCGCTTAACCTTTCGCGAGACGCCGGCCCGCTACTAATATTATATGTACAAAAACCATAAATTCAAGTTCAATCATCGACGATCTCTGTATATATAATATCTGGCATTTTCAATGCTATCCGGATGAGCTATTATGTACCTTAGTTACAATAAAATGTTGATTGATTGAAACCTTGAAAAACAGCGGCTCTATATCTTGACGACTCCAGTTAGCAGAAATGTTAGTAAGTTGATGACTGGACCTGACAAAATTGACACAAAGCCGCCATGTTTTTTTCCAACCAACTTTTAATTGCAATTGAGATACCATAGTCCACGTTGATTTAAGGCGGTTTATGTGTTTATTTCCAGGGTGTACCCGACTTACGATTTCGCGTGTCCGATCGTGGACTCTGTGGAAGGCGTGACCCACGTCCTGCGCACGATGGAGTACCACGACCGGGACCCACAGTTCTACTGGTTCATTGACGCTATCGGACTGAGGAAGCCTTACATCTGGGAATACAGCAGGTAATTACATTATGATACAAGTGTGTGACGATCAACATCCCACACGCGTGTCATACGACGTTTTTCATCACACATGCGAGGAAACAACAGACTTGTGTCATTATAGTAACCTTCTAATTGTTGAAACAATTGTTAAAAGTACAGTTTTCAAAATGGTAACGGACGCCTTTTCCCGGCATTCAATAGAGCGAACATTTTCATATCTATTGCATAACTTATTGTGAAATTAATTGAGTGTTTAATTTTCTACCGACTTCCAAAAAAAGTATTCTATTTACCTCATAACTTTCGATAGATTTTTTAATATGAAAAACGGGATTTACTCACGTAAAGAAGTCAGATCTTTCCGACTATAGTTTCAACCACATCCGGTGGTCTTTTTCAAGGAGAGTGCAGAACGCTCGCGATTGCGTCTCGCCTCGCACTGCGGGCAGCAGCACGTAGCGCGCGCGATGACTTTCGATGGGGTGAAGCGATTCTCAAAATTCTTTTTTGTTTGAAAGCTGGTGCTTCCCGTGTCCCGGTCCCATTTAAATTTCATCAAATTCGGTTCAGTAGTTTTTCAGTTACACTCCAATATCTGAATGCAATGGAAGTCGGTACTAAATATTGCAAATTGCATTTTATTCGTATGAATAAACAATTTGATAAAATTAAATATTTTTTACTCATAGTTAATACAATTTTATTTATTTATTTGTACTATTCATGTGTACTATTTTTAGGTATGCACAAACACTTTATTAGTATCAACAAGTCAAGGTAAATTAAGATTGCTTCATTTACATGCATATACGTAACTTGCAACGAGATACAAATTTAATTTATACTGGATAATTATATAAAGTACTTGTGCGAAATGGTAAACGTAAATGCACATGTGTTTAAATATTGGATTCCAAGCCTAAAACAATGTAATAAGAGCCATTTTACGAGCATGTGTGATGAAAATTATACATCTAACGGCACACAATGGCCTTTTTTTATTTGCAAATTCTTCTACTAATTCGTTCAAAAGAAAATCTATATATTGCCAAAACTAAGTGTGCGAAGCGCTCGCAGCGGAGCTTGACTTGGCGATCTCAACCGATCAACAAGTTAAGCAACGCTTGCTGCGGTCGGGACTTGGATGGGTGAGCGCTAGAGTCCTTGTTCAACTAAGCGCTTCCGTGCTTCGTGCTTTATGCCGTCGGTCCCGGTTGTTTCTTAGGACACCAGTTAAAGGTATAATTATGATAATAACTAGTTGACCCGCCAGCGGCTTCGCTCGCTTGGTCTTGGTGTAGTGGCGAGAGAGTTATTCTTTAAATTTGAACCGATTGACATCAAAACAAAAACTAAATGTAAGTGAAGCTTACCACAATATATTAGTAAAAACCACACCTAAATCGGATAAGCCATATCTGAGATTAGCGTGCACAAACGCCGCACAGTCAGACAAAATTCTCACGAGCAATTTTTTTATTCTATATTGGTTAATATAAGTCCATATAATATTTTTCTACCGACTTCCAAAAAAAGGAGGAGGTACTCAATTCGACTGTATGTTTTATTATGTTTGTTACCTCATAACTTTCGACTAGTTAAACCGGTTCTCAAAATTCTGTTTGAAAGCTGGCGCTTTCAGTGTGGTCCCATTTAAATTTCCTCAAAATCGGTCAAGTATGAGATACACTCAAATAACTGAATAGAATGGAAGTCGGAATTATTTTTTTCAAATTCTACTTGTTATTCTCATATATCTTCCATGTACAGACAGATTATATATGAGATATATGGGACAACGTCCGCACAATGTCTTCAGGTCCCAAACTTAACAGAGTCTGTACTATGGTCACTTAATAACTAATATACATACTTATATACATCATCATCATCAGCCTGTAGCAGTCCACTGCTGGACATAGGCCTCTCCAATTGCACGCCACTTAGGTCTATCTTGGGCTTCTCGCATCCAGTTTTTGCCAGCTGTCTTGCGCAGATCGTCACTCCACCGTGCCTCAGGACGTCCTACACTACGTTTGCCGAGACGCGGTCTCCACTCTAGAACTCGTTTACCCCAACGGTTGTCGGTTCTACGGCTAATATGGCCAGCCCACTGCCACATCAGCTTGCTGATCCGGTGGGCTATGTCGATGATCTTGGTTCTCTGACGGATCACTTAATGTCTGATGCGATCCCTCAGAGAAACACCGAGCATAGCCCTTTCCATAGCCCGCTGAGCGACCTTAAGCTTGTTGACCATTCGAGCCGTCAGTGTCCACGTTTCGGCTCCGTATGTCATGACGGGTAGGACGCACTGATTGAAGACTTTCGTCTTCAGGCACTGTGGAATATATATATACATATACATATACACACCCATTATTATGCATCGCAGTGCTGGTCCGTGTTTTAAATTGTATCTGTTTCTTTCCAGATTGAGCATGACCAATACAGTGCTGTCAAAGAGGAAATTGACGTGGTTTGTGGAGCAAGGACTTGTCGATGGATGGTGAGAATCAAGAGTATACTTAAGAACAGATATAGCCCAGTCACTATATACATTTGCAAAAGAAAGATTTTTTACAAAACTTGGATATTATGATGGAATACTTTTTATGTTCTATAATTTAGAACCCATAGATTTTCACCTACCGGTCATTGTTATCGAGATATCGATCGAAAAGTCAAAAAAATAGGCAGTGATATTAGTATTTTGCATTTTCTTTTTGGTGAAAGATATCGAAAAAATGTCTTTTATAAAACTTGTAGAGTGTGTTTAGACCTATAATTTACTATTTAGAATTGTTTATTTAGGATAAAAATTACGACCTCTGGCACGCAGTTCCTGAGTCACTGTTGTCATGCACTGTAGACAGTGCACACACACATCACCACATCCAAGATCCGAGACCAAACATTCTGTTTCTCACACAAATATTTGCCTCGACCCAGGATCGAATACGGAGCCCCACGCTGCGCCCGCGGCTAACTCGCGCGGTGATGGAAGGTGTTGAAAAGTACCTCACTAAATCTATTGATGCAATTTTAGATAGAATAACTTGTTGAAGTCGGTGCCATGATAGTTCGAAAGTACCTATTAGCACAATATTGCGTGCATGGTACCGACTTCGACAAGTTATTTCACACTTTTTAGTGTAGAAGTCGGTTCTATTATTACAAAAAAATTTTTTTTTTTTCATAATTTTTTGTGAGTTTGCTACTTATGATATCACCAAGATAAATGAACACTTTTCGGTTTTTGGAGTGTAACTCAAAAACTGCTTCACCTAATTTGATGACATTTATGTAGGACCACTACGGAAGTTGTACCATCAAACAAAAAAAGAACCATCAAAATCGGTTCATAAACGACGAAGTTTCACACATAAAAAAACCAAAAAAATATACGTTCGAATTAAAAATCCGACCTCATCCTCGTCCTTTGTCCTTCTCTTCTTGAAGTCAAAAATATACATGTTCAGACGGGATTCGAACGCCGTCGGAAATCTTCCGAACAATCTGTTCCCGTACGACAGTTAAAATCAAATAGAGAGTTGAAATTCGGTGACCGGACGGTATACCATGGTGGCCTAGTAGGTCATGGCGTTATACATAATTATATAATAAAACGTTTCCCATGCTTTAATCCAGCGCCTCATCTACCCCCATACCAAATTTCATTACAAATGGTCCAGCCGTTTGAGCGTAAAGAAGTGACAAACATACAAACGCACTTCATCATCATCATCATCTCAGCCGTAGGACGTCCACTGCTGAACATACGCCTCCCCCATAATTTTTCAAATGGACCGGTTGAAAGTAGCCTGCATCCAACGTCGTCCTGCGACCTTTATGAGGTCGTCTGTCCACCGTGTCGGTAGACTTCCTACGCTGCGCTTGCCGGTCCGTGGTCTCCATTCCAGAACCTTCCGGCCCCAACGGCCATCTGTTTTGCGTGCAATGTGGCCTGCCCATTGCCACTTCAACTTGCTAATTTTGAGAACTACGTCGGTGACCGTAGTTATCCTACGGATCTCCTCATTTCGGATCTTAACACGCAGGGAAACCCCAAGTATAGCCCTCTATATATTGCTCGTTGAGTGACTTTAAGCTTTTAAATGAGGCCAAGAAGATTATAGCTTTCGGAAAACAAGGAGTCTGGTAAGGTATTTCATTCGATCGATATACGCATAATTGTATTGAATGTACGTTTTCAGGGACGACCCGCGGATGCCGACAGTTCGCGGCGTCCTTCGACGTGGTATGACGGTGGAAGGCCTACGACAGTTCATACAGGCGCAGGGCTCCAGCCGCTCCGTCGTCTTCATGGAGTGGGACAAAATCTGGGCCATTAACAAGAAGGTATGGGCGCAGAATATGTAATAGACAGAAGCGTCACGCTTGAACAAAAGTCAAGTTAGCCAAGAGCGAAAGTACTGAATTTATTTTTGGATGGATGGACATGTCTCACTGTTTCACACAAGAAATTACTTAACCGATTTATAGCTTAATTTTTACGTAGATAAGTAAATGACCAGTGATAATGAGAACCAGCTGAAGGACCGATGAATGCGAGAGTAGACGAGTTCTTGAATGGAGGCCATGTTAAGGCAAACGTAGTGTAGGACGCCCTGCGGCCAGGTGGAAAGACTACCTGCGGAAGATGGATGGCAGTAACTTAATGCAGAGAGCTGAAAACCGATCTTTGTGGCGAACTTTAGCAGAGGCTTATGTCCAGCAATGGACGAATGTGAGCTGATGCACACAGGCAGTTTTTTATCCCAGAGTATATACTTTTAGGGGAGTTTGCACGCGTGCGGTTATAAATGATATTTGACAGCGGCTGTATACAAATATATAGATCAATATCATGATCATCATCGAATTTTATCAGTAGGGTTATTATGTATCTCGGTTGCTAACAAATTTTCATTGAAACCGAAAAAAATGGCGGCTCTATGTCACTTTTGTCAGCTCCAGTCATCAACTTGCTAACATTTTTGCTTACTGAATTTGTCAAAACTGACATAGAGCGGCCATTTTTCAAGATTTCAATCAAAATTTGTTAGCAATTGAGATGCATAATAGCCCTGCAGTTCGTCTGTCAACCTTGTCAGTGGACGATCTACGCGGTGCTTGTCAGTGATCGTCATTTATGCTATGTGCCCTGACTTACTGCCACTTAAATTGGCTTATCGTGTAAGCTAGGCTATGTCTATGACTATCGTTTCTTTATAGATCTCCTCATTTCTGCTTCGGTCACGTAGATACACCCTGAGCTGAGCATATCCCTCTCAATGGTGTATAATGGCAGTAAAGTCAGTAGTTTTTTCTTTATTATGGTCTGGAAAGTCAGTATTTTAAGGCCGCACTTCTTTAAAGGTGGTGGTTTTGTAGGATTTTTTTACTGTACGAGTTTTGTAAAATGTGGAAGTTGTGTTATGTGTGAAAAATATATTTTATTGAAGATTTTTGGGACTGCTCACTTTGCTCGCCCAACAAATAAACGTAGTGAATGTATAGAATGACTAGCATACAACTTAACTGTCAGCAACTTGCACATGCCTATTTCGACGGTAAATTGGTCGACGAGGCTCAGTACCTCTCAAGGTTTGACCAGCAAATGGCTAGTATTTAAGATGCTTGCAGTCAGTAAAATCAGTATTTTAACCATGTTCACTCCTGCCCCTTCTCCATAGCTCGTCATCTATAGATATATTATAAATATGTATTGCAAAACTTTCTTATTATTTGTTTTACAGGTCATAGATCCGATAGCCCCACGCTACACCGCTCTCGAAGCGACCCAAGTGCCAGTGAATCTTAACGGAGTCACAAATCCCTCCACGATCAGCGTACCACTCCATCCCAAGAACCCGGCCGTAGGATCGAAGACTGTTTGGGTGTCGAAAACACTACTGATAGACCAGGCCGATGCGAAGACTTTGAAGGAGGGTGAAAACGCGACCTTCATTAATTACGGAAATGTCTTGATTGATAAGATTCACAAGTAAGTGTTTGTATTGCTTTCAAAGTATTCTTTTCCTTTATAAATGAACTCGTAATGTTTGTACATTTGCAACTCAATATTATTTTATAATAGCAATATTTTTTTATTGGACTTATTAAAAATTATGATGGTTATCAAAGTCAACATTAAGCCGCAGAACTGCCGAAAGAAAAGCCGCAGATAAGCAGGGAAGCTTGTATTATACGGATCTGTGCCACCAACTGTAAAAACGCTGTACATGCATAGGTTTATTATTATAAATGCTTTGTGCTTATAAGTTAAATAGTTAATGCATTGATTTACCGTATAGTGAGATTTTTATCAAGTTGTCACAGTCAAGACACCACGGTCACATAAATAAGTCTGTCGTTAAGTCACTGTCCTGTCTAAGTCACTTTCAAGTAATGTGGTGGGTGCATTACTGAAAGTTTCTATACTGATTGACGAGGAAAACACAAAACGTTTCATGACTCTGTCCACTTTGCCTACACTCATGCACCATTACGAACAGTAAACACTTCATAATCCACTACTATTACACGTCCAAACTTTTGAGTTTTGACGTGTAATAGAAATACTTATAAACAAAGTGTTTACAGTATTAACGTGATTTTGTGTTTCATTTAATTTATCATATCTTTAAGTCAAAAGGCAATTTCTATTACAAAAATTCGAGAAATCTTTGCGAGCAGGAGTCTTGGTGCTTTTAAAAACAAGTACCAAAATCGGTTGGATGCCAGTCCCGACATGAGTTTGGCTTTGCATATTTTGTTTATAGAACTATACCTATTTTTCATTTATAGTTATTGTATACAAGCTGCGCTCCGCAGTTATGCCCGCGTGGTGAAGGATGATGATGATCAATCAAAATATATATATTATGTAGATAGTGTAGATGAAATTAGTTACAAATTGATGGAAGAAAAATACTAACTAGAATAAAGAAAAAAAACACGTGTACAACCTAATCATTTAATATCTCAGTTTGGCTTGTCTGAGGGCTGGAACGTTTTCCCATAACACAATTAACCCTTCAAGAGTCGTTATAACAATGAAATTTCTATTGTGTCTGGCCGCATGATGACCAATGACCTTTGATGGATTAAGTAATGTTACCTTTCTAGAGAATATGTTACTTTTGACCGTCTCATGTTATATTTGACTATCTACCAATGGCAACGCTTCTTGACGCTGCCATTAGCATATAAAGTTTTTATATTCTCTTTGGTGCGGAACGGCAATGTCGTTCTCGTGCTACTCGTCATGTATGCGAAAATTTTGCGCCAAAATTTTAATTGGCGGGATCCGCGTATCCGCGCTTTGAAGGTGCAAGATCCAGCAGCAGATTACTAAAAGCAGCGGGATACCGCGGGAATGCGGGATAGCAATCCCTATTTAGAACAGATTCGTCTTACGGGAGATTTGCTATACAGTATAAGTACAATCAACTCGATATATATATTGTGACAGAAAGCGAAAAAGGGGA
This sequence comes from Selenia dentaria, assembly GCA_917880725.1. Lineage (NCBI taxonomy): Eukaryota > Metazoa > Arthropoda > Insecta > Lepidoptera > Geometridae > Selenia > Selenia dentaria. Next base: position 8,749,228 of record OU862895.1, on the reverse strand, counting down.
TTAATAAAACATCAAGCAACAACAAAGCATGCTGGTTAAGCTATTTGAAATATTTAGCCCTTGTTTGCTTAAGGTTAAGAACCATTGTTTTATGTATATAATATTTTTGTTAATAATACTGTTTGGCGATTTCAGATCAGCAGACGGCACCGTAACAAGTATAGACGGAACACCAAATCTAGAGAACAAAGACTATAAGAAAACGGTCAAGCTTACTTGGCTGGCAGACTCGCCGCAATCTCCAAAATTGGAAATGTACTGCGTTTACTTCGACCATATCATTTCGAAGCCACTGCTGGGCAAAGATGAAGATTTCAAGCAGTTTATTGGCCATCAGACAAGGGTAAGTGCGGTGCTTACCGTTAGTAGCATAATTTGCTCATCGAGTCAGCGGATAGTATTAAAAAAGTATTGGTTTAGTCAGCAACTTATTTGCCATCTATGGTGATTTCTAAAATCCCATATGTATATTATATGATTTTTGAAGCACTACGCCTGCTTAGCGCGACCAAACTGTGCAGTTTCATTCAATTAACTCTTCATATACCGTGATAATTAAAACAAAAGAATTATGAATGAAACGAACGTACATTTACGTCAATGGTACTCAAAGGATTAAATAATTTGCCTAATCTAGACTTTTACTGTTATATCATATTGTTTTATTGATTAGTAAAAAAAATATATAAACTTTGGGGTTTTAATGTGGTGGGTTACATAAAGCCACTATTTCTCAGTTGCAATTTAATGTGCACGGTGGTGGTGACTCTTCACTAGACAGTAGAAAATAATGGCGTGTGGCTGTGTCATGGACTCGGCCGTGTATTGTACGTGAATACGATTCTCCTGGATCAAAAGTTATACTAATTGCAAATCTCGATACGCAGAAAAATAACTTCAAAATGGCGGCGCTTCCCCCCTCCACCGCGCACAATGCGTCACTGTTCTCGTTTAACGTAATTAACTCTTTAATCCTTTAGCTATCCAATGGTATTATTTAATTTTGGACATATAGGATCAATTCGAAACTACAATGCCAAACTGTATCCCCCGATATTGATATTATTAGGTTTTTTGGATTGCCCCCGTATGTTAGCAAACTTATACGTATTCACGTAAAAAAATAATATCTTGTACTTTAACGTTGATTTTGTTAATATGGAATGTGTTAACTGCTGTGACTGAGGTTGAAATAAATCATTTCGTCTCATAAGGTCCAAGGGCTACTTTCCATGTTCATTATTAAGTTACTCTTTTATAACATTATTATGCCCGTTATAACATCGCAGTGAAAATGACAATCTGACAGCTGTCAAAATGGTGAGCGCAAGTGGCCGCCTTTGCCTATACTAGGCTCTTCTACTCTCTACTCACTTCTGCAGTGAAAGGCAAAGGATGGGCAGTCGCTCATCATACTTATATTAAGGTGCTGACAATTCATGGTGTATAAAATTAGGGTTTTTAAAGCAGTTTATTTTATAAACAGCGATTTAATTAAAAGTACTAAAAATAATATCTAATTTCTAAGACTTTTAAGTACACATTGACGGAATTAAAAAAATATTTTTAACGAACTACAGTACATTAAAAAAATTAAAAATACCACTTAATTTCACCTTTAAAACAGTTTTTCTCTTTATTCACTATTGTGTTTGTCATGAAACACAAATCATAAAATTTTTAACGCACGTACATTGACTATTATTTTTTTTTATTTAAGATGCACATTACTTTTTTAGGAATTTTGTACGTTTTTACGAGATGCGCTGATTTCAAGTAAAGGAAATTGAACGTACCCAAGTGCTGAGCTGACAGCGCCTTAAGGCGCTCCCTCACCTGTATTCACTTGTGATAGTTGTACATTGTATTACATAAATATATTACACATTGTATTATCAATTTACGCACTGTAATGCTCACAAACATAATGCTCGAATTTGTAACATTACAGTTTGCGCATTGTAATGCTTGGTTCTCCTCCCTCACTGATGTATGCTCGACTCGCGAATACTCCAAGTGAGAGAACACCTTTATAAATGTCGAAGTATGGATGTTTGTAACTCAATTACACAACAACTAATAAGAACCTACTGACTAAATAACTTGCCTACTCTAATCCCCCTGAATCGGTCTCGTAGCCTCGGCAGTTCTATAGCGCTCGCTATGGAGGGATATCGTTTCTCCCCCGTTTAGGAGAGAAAGAAAATTATATAAAATTAAATAGGAATAGAGCAATAAAGGTAGGAAACAAATTACTAACGCAAGCATTACTAAAGTGAGCACTATAGGTATAAGCATCTCTTTCCCCCACTTTTATTGCTCCGCGAACAGCGAAGGTTTAACACGAGTAATAGTCGAGTGTCCTTGTCTTTCCCAAGGGAAATGTCAGGGTACACAAGTCTACGAACACGCCGATTCTCCTTGTAAAGTTTAATTTATATCACAGTAATATAGTAATGGCGTAAGCTTGCGAGTGTGTTTGTATGGTTGTCACTTCTTCAGGCTAAACGACTGGACCATATTTTATTAAAATTGGTACGTGATAGATAAGGCGCTGGATTAACACATATGATACTTTTCATCATCATCTATCTCCACGCGGGTGCGTAGCTAGTTACAAATATTTTTGTCTCTTACAGTGGGAAATTCCTATGGTTGGCGAGCCGGAACTATCCAAAGTGAAAGTGGGTGATATAATACAACTGCAACGTCGCGGGTTCTTCCGCGTGGATGTCGCCCCCGCGCCTCATTCCCCGTACACGTCCCGCGTCACGCCCCTCATCTTGTTCCACGTGCCTGATGGACACACTAAGGAGATGCCGGGACAGGTGAGTCTAGCGATAAGTAAACCTAGCGATAGGCGAGTCCAGCAATAAGCATTGATAGGTAATGATAGGTAAATCTAGCTTTTGGTGACGATGTGTCAGTCTAGCGATAGGTGAGTTCAGCAATCTATACATATAATAAAAATGTAACGGATGGCTGTCTGTACATGGAAGATATATGAGAAAAAATATTATTGGTACTTTTATAAACGAAAGTAGGATGAAAAAAAATGATTGTTAGAATTTTTGTCTGTTTATATGTTTGTCTGTGCGTTTGTGCACGCTAATCTAAGAAACAGCTTAGCCGATTTGGTTGTGGTTTTCACTAATATATTGTGGTAAGTTTCACTTAACATTCAGTGTTTGTTTCATATTAATCGGTTCATAAATAACAAAGTAATGGAAATTTAAAGAACAACTTTCGCCACTACCCAAGACCAAGCGAGGGAAGCCGCGCGCGGCTCAACTAGTAAGTACTATAATGATAAATAAGTGTAACTATTAGGAAGTCTAACGACGGGTCAGTCTAGCGACAGGAGAGTCTAGCAATAAATATTATAGTGATAAGTAAATCTAGCTGTTGGTGAGTCTAACGATGAGTCAGTCTAGCGATAGGTGCTTAAAGCAATAATTACTATAATGATAATGAAATCTAGCTATATTGGTGAGTCTAAGGATGGGTCAGCCCAGTGATAGGCGAGTCCAGCAATAACTACTATAGTGATAAGTAAATCTAGCTATTGATGAGTATAACGATGGGTCAGTCTAGCGATAGGCGTGTCCAGCGATAACTACAGTCGTGACAGGTCATTCTAGCGTTAGGTAAGTCTAGAGATATGAGTTGTGCGAGTGTTGCAATAAGGAAGACTCACGACAAGTGAGTCTAGTGATTAGTAGTTGTAGAAAATATACCAGTACCTATGTTAGTGTAAATAAGGCAGTTATTTTTAAAACTGGACGAAATGGAGCTAATTACTGCAGTCAACAGATTCTACACTCAAAGGTGTCCGTAGTGTATGGGTATTTCACAAAAGCCGTTATGAAGTTATTTCATAAAATAGTAGTAAACTAATGCGAGTACGAGTAAAGCCCGCCTCACGCAACGTGTGGGCAAAACTTAAGTATATTAAGTTTTGACACACACTCTTGTTTAAATTATTTTATATACATATATACCTATATGATATGCTGTCTTTTGACGGCATTTATTATGAGAGATGTTGACGAAATTGTTGATTTTTGTATATTTGGTGCTCAAGTGCTAAGTTTTAGGAGGGTATTCATATTTCGGGCTCTACGATTTTATCACACATTATGTAATTCACATTGTGTTCCGAAAAATAATCATTATTTTTTTCGAAAGCCCCGCTAGCTTAGTTGGTAGTGACTCTGGAAGCGTCCAGGCCAATGAGGTCCCAGGATCTATTACTGACCGGGAATATATTTGTGTCATAAGCAGAAATGTCTGTACTCGGGCCTTGGATGTTTGTGATGTGTTCATGCCTCGCGTGACACAAGAAATCCTAGTACGAGGATATGCGTGTGTTACTGTAATAGTTAATTATATAAGGTATTTGTTAATTAGTGCACAATATTGAACGGGTGGTTTGGATTCGATAACTGGTCAAGAAAAAAATGACATATTTTTTATTATTATGAACCCATATTCACCACTCCACGTCTAAGAGCCATAGTGCGACTGAACGCACTACCCGACGCACCGCTACATCGCAGAATAGATAGCAGTAAATACGCGAGACATATCTATACCATAGTAAATACCCGCTTAGAATAGGTACCACGTGCGGACGATGACCCGTCGTTTAGGCATAGACATCAGCTGAACATTCGCGAGTAGGTAGGTTCTAACGTCGTTGTACCTATTCTAAGTGTGTAGGTATGTCTCGCGTAACCACTGTTGTCCATTTTGTGATGTAGCGTCGTGCGTTCAGCGCAATGGTTATTAGCTGCAGAGCAATGAATAAGTATAGGTTCATAATAATAGAAACATTATTTTTCCTTCACTATAATGACCAGTTATCGATTCCAAACCTATTCGATATTGTGCACTAATTAACAGTGACCTTATGTAGCGCGACTATAAATACATTCAGTCATGAATTTAACTATTAAAATATCTTGAGATAACACAATTTGTTTTATTATTCATAAAATCTTATTTAACTATTAGTAACGTAAGTAAGTAAGTGATTAGAAACGCTAAACAAATACCTACGTGTACATAATTGACAGCCAAACCAAAATATTTTAATTATGGATATGGTGACATTTAGTCAACGTCCTGCTTTTGCACAAGTTAATATTGTAATGCAGTGGTAGACATACGTGGTATGTAAGTATTGAACTATAACTATAAACCAATCATAAGCAACGAATTACATAAACATTTTCTTTAATAAAACTGAATTTTAACTTAGTTACTAAGAGAAGTATTAAATTTTGAATTAGACATACGGGATTACTCACGTAATATTTATCGGAAAGGTCCGACTATAGTTTCGACCACATTCGGTGGTCTTTTTCAAGGAGTTATCGGGGCGCCCGCGTTGATGACGTTTCGCTTAGCACACTCCTTGAAAACCTTTCGACCACCGAATGTGGTCGAAACTATAGTCGGACCTATACGATAAATATTATGTGAGTATTTCTAATAAAAAATGAGTGAAAACGACGTTAGTTTTTATAACAAAAAAGAAGTATTATATATATACTTTTTAACGAATTATAAAAGAAATAACTTTTATATCACTTACATCCTAGGAGACAACAATTTTATGTGGAACATTGCTTTGATAAATATCGATGACATAAGATTGTTCAAACAGTTAAACATAGGTAGATTGGAATGTGGTTTTGTTCTTCCATCTCTACACTAAATTGAACCATATAATTTTAAATCAGATTTACAATCGTACAAACTAAACTCGTATCTATAGAACAAAAAATATTTAAATTAAAACCATAATCTAATTTGATCGAATTGGACCCAAATCTTTTAGGGCTTTACTTATAAACGCTGCTTACAACAACAACGTTGCACATTTTCAATATATAAGATAATAAACGCACGTTATCACAAAACAGGGCACTTTTACTTTTTGGCTGTTTCGGATTAAACAATCGCGTCTCAATAGAAAATATGACTGAAAACATAATATGAGTTGGCAACGTAAAAATATACTAGTATGGGTTTAATTTTTCACTTAACTAAAATATAACTATTACATAACTAAAATATAACTATAACATAAAATATAACTCCAGTAACTAGTACTTAAACACTTTCTGTAAGAAAGGGGTGCAAATACGCACATTCAATGGTTAATCTTTGTCTCGGATCAAGTATCAGCATTTGTTCCAACAAGTTATAAAAAGAATTTAGATTGGCCATGTCGTTTCTTCTTTGACTATAGGTCCTGAATGCGCCCCAATGTTGGTAGTAGCTGCCCAACAAGAACCCATGAAGCTTGCTCGTTTTATAAAAATGTGGAATGAAGGTAGATTGCTGTAAAAAATACTCAAAATTATTATAATGATTCTATCACTAACACCTACTTACCAAAAACCAAACTTTGCCTTTTTAAATATTTCCACAGACTACAATATAATTTGCGTATTGTGGCCCACTGTGGTAAGCGCAGGCTGTGTTAAACACTAACCGAGGTTCCCACACCGATGAGTATCTCTAGTTGTGTATAATCGCCGTATGCTGTAACAGCGTCGTCTATTGGCAGTAGGAGAAGCTTTCAATGACTAAAAGATTTTATTGCAGAAATACAATACTAAATTATTTTAACAAAACTCTTGTATAAAAATAAAACTTACATGTCCTCTAAATCCGCTTCTCAACATAAAAACATTGTTGATAAAGTGGTTCCGTGTAAAGATAGATTTACTCAACATTTCCAAGGGCAAGTTACCCAAAAGGCACATCTGCTTGTACAATATTTCATTATTATAATTTCCTTGGAACAATTTTATTCCCGACGTCATCTCGTACATGACCAAAGCAGTGGACCATACATCGATGGTAAACTTCGCTGAATACCCGAGTATTATTTCGGGAGCGCGGTAGTTTGCAGAACCAATATTGGGTAGTAGGGTTTCAGTTCCGACGTAGTAGGCATCGTCGAACCCGCACAGTTTGATTTTCTTGTTACATGCGTCTAGGAGGATGTGTGCCAGTTTTATATCTGAAAAAGGGAGAGAACAAAACAATTCTGAACAAAACAAAGATCTTGGTTTCTTAAGATTAATAAACCGACCACTATATCAAACTTGCAAATCTTTATCGAAATCGAACCATTACTTTGGAGCTACGATATCATAACCATACACACACCGACTTTGTCAACATACATATTTACGATACTGCTCTTTTTGGCGCTAATTTAGAGGAACATACGTTAAACTCTGTCAAGAAAAAGCTATGCTTATGCTACGGCACGATTCTAACAGAAAGGTTCAGGATAAAACAAAGAGCTGAACGTTTTTGCATTATATAAAACATAGTTATATACTTCTACTGGAATTTTATTCTAATTTAAAACAAGCATATTTTTGTAGTTTTAACACTTGTTAGCTAACTTCATAAAAAAGATAAGTTTTGCTAGGAATTTATCCAAATATCCTTTAAAAAACGGGCACAATTGGCTCATCAATGTTTTTGTTGTTCATCGAATGAAATATACAAACAAGACATTAACAATGCAGTAGCGAGCTAGAGCTATCGAGATTTTCAATTGGCTTACCTGAGTGCACAATATTGTTATTCCTTAACATCATAACAGCTGAAACCAACTGTTTTCCCAGTTCTTGCACTTCGTCTATATGGAAAACCTTTTTATTTAAGGCTTGCTGTAAGTTCTTGGGATAGTACTCCATGAGAAAACACCATTTATTATCCAAGGCAAAGCCACTCATAAAATAAACTGTGTTCAAATTCTCTTCAGGCATATCTTTTTGGAATTTTTTAATCATTGTTTCCTTTTTAATAGCAAGAGAGTGGCAGTTAGATTCGTTACTGAAACAATGTAAAGTCATGAAAATGATATTTCGTCGGGATTAAATATAAAACAGATTATGCTAGTGCTCTGTCAATTGGCACTAAAATACAATAAGTGATTAAATTGCAGCAAAAAGGCAGTTACACATAACGTGTAACATAATTGGGGGTGTAGTTGACACATAGGCACGTCAGAATAGGCAACTTTAACACTGTGATTACAGGAGTGGAAACTAATTCCATGGTTAAAAGTACTGATTTTACTGACTGCAAGCATCTAAAATACCGACCATTTACTGACTAAAACTATAGAAGTACTAACCCTTTCTCGAACAATTTACCATAAAAATATGCATGTGTTAGTTGCTGTTAGTTAAGTATGTATGCTAGTCTTCCTATTTAAACATTCACTATGGTTGTTAGAAACATTTTATTATGATTGGCCTCTTTTTTAAAGAGAGACAAAATGCCGCTGCGCACTTGCCCTGAAGATGAGCATCGGACATGCTCGAAACCCGGGTCTACGTACTCGATCTCTAACGTGAGTGTTTTGCCGGTTAACAGTAACAGAAAGAGATGCTTAAAGAGAGGCGTCCCAAAATCCTTATTAATTAAATGAGCCTTCACTTTATATTCTTCACACACAACTTGTAACACTTTAGTCTACTAAAACCGACACTTTTATGGAAGCGTGGCCTTGTAATACTGACTTTACTGATTATTTCTCGTAAAAACTGACTTTTAATTGAATTTGAAACAATAAAACATGTTATTTATATTATTTGCGTTATTAAATTAATATCATCATAATATTTGAGATTAATCATCAGTCAGTTTCTAATCCAGACACAATAGAAAATCTATTGTTATCTCGGTTAACGACAACTCAAAAACTGCTCGAGCAAGTTTTTGAGTTATCGTTCGAGTTACACCGAATTTGATGAAATTTTAATGGGACCAGCTTGAAAGATCTACCAAACAAAAACAGAATTTTGAGAATATGTCGGAGAAATCGGCTAACATACACATATAAAAATACATACACACGAACTTATCACCTCCTCCTTTTTTGAAGTGGTTAAAAAAACAAAGGTTGTCTTAAAATGTCCTCAAAGTTACAGCTGTCAACTATCACCTCAATGTCAACTACTCCCCATTTACCCTAATCGTTTTAAAACATCAATAAAATTTAACAATGGAAATGAAGGAAATGTTTACTTACTTCAACACTTTCACTGCATAATATTGGCCATTTTTACATTGGCATTTAAAAACTTTTGAATATCTACCATACCAAATTAATGACAATACACTAAAGTCTCGCCGTAAACGATGAACCAGTGTTTCTTCGATTTTACTGACTATATCTTTGTTTGGTTCTGTTAGAATTGTTCTTGTGTCGTTTCTCTTTGGTGGGTTTGTATTTTGGATATCATTCATTGGTAAAACTGATAGGGATTTCTTCATAGTTTCAGTCTTGTCTTCATCTGTTTTGACTGATCCTATGTCTATAGCTGTTTCGTTTAAAGTTTTGATTTGAGTGATATCTTCTAATGTGTTGATTAATGTTTTGTGTTTTGTGATACTTTCAACTGATAGGAATTTATTCATAGTTTCAGTCGTATTTTCAGCTATTTTGACTGGTGCTATGCCCATAGCTGTACATCCAGCTGTTTCGTTTAAGGTTTTGATTTCAGTGATATTTTCGGACGTCTTAATTAAAGTATTGTGTTTTGTGATATTTACAGATTTTTGGATATCATTCATTGGTACATCTGGTAGGAATTTCTTCATAGCTTCAGTCGTATTTTCAGCTGTTTGGACTGGTGCTATGTCTATAGCTGTACATCCAGCTGTTTCGTTTAAGGTTTTGATTTCAGTGATATTTTCTGACGTCTTAATTAAAGTATTGTGTTTTGTGATGTTTACAGATTTTTGGATATCATTCATTGGTACATCTGGTAGGAATTTCTTCATAGCTTCAGTCGTATTTTCAGCTGTTTGGACTGGTGCTATGTCTATAGCTGTACATCCAGCTGTATGGTTTAAAGTTTTGATTTCAGTGATATCTTCTGAAGTGTTGATTAAAGTTTTGTGTTTTGTGATACTATCAGCTGTTTTGCTAAGTGGATCTTGTACATCGGTCAATCCTTTTATATTATTCAAATCTATCTTGTCGGTCAAATTGACATCACCGTTCGCATTGACCATTTCTATTTTGTCCGCATAAGAAGGTTGGGTCTCCTTATTTTGTAATTCTGATGCTACACACTGAATATTTGACTCTAAGAACTTTGTTATAACCTCTGCATCACATGTTCTATTGTCCTTTACGCTTAAGATTGTTTCCTTGTCCATAACGGACAAAGCTTCTAAAGAACCATTCACCTTCATTTTATCGTTCTTGTAAGGACCACATTTTATGTCACTCACCGAATTTTCTTGTTGGTAAGAATTATCGATACTCAAGTCAATATTAACCGATTCTGGGTTTATGAATTCAATAACGGTCTTATGGACATCATTTGTTTTCTGCACGAGCTGTTCTATTTCACTATCTCGCTCTTGTTTTATATTTTGAATTAAGATACCAGTTTTTACTGCGGTTATTGTATTTAATTCAGTTGCAATATTGTCGCGTAGTTTGTTAACTGTATTGCAATTAGGAGACCTGTGAATAAAAAATAAACTTTATCAACGTAATAATGAATAACAAAATGTATTGCTTTATCACTTACTCTGGTTGAATAATGCCATCATAGATATTTTTCCAAATATTTTCAGGAGATGCTTGCCAGTTACTTTCCTTCTGCGTAAAATCTGATTGTTCATCTGTTTGTAAATGTTCTGTTTTTATTTCTCTTGTAATAATAATTGGTTGTACGAAATCTTTAATAAGGGTGTTTGCTGAATATTTCGCTGTATCTATATCAGTTCTTAAAATGGTTGGTATATCTTGTTGAATGTGGTCTCGCTTTGGGCTGTGTTTTAGACTATTCACGATTTCATCAATATTAAAATCGTCGAGAAAGCTAAGGTCCAAATTTCGTTCGTTACCAGAACTGCTATCCTCAGATGAAGAAAAAGAAGAGTCTTCAGAGCTGTCTTTTTGATTTGCACATGTGAAATTTATCACCAATTTAATTGTTTTCGTTTTCGGGGTTAATCGATGCGGTGATGGAGATTTATTTTTTAGCGATTCATCGTTTTTACTAACAGTTATCATATTTTTTTCTAAAGGCTTGTTTATTATGTTTTTATTCTGTGCGCCATAAATCGACCGATTCATATTAGAATAGTGTTGGTTATTTGTGCGATTAAGCTTTGTTCTAAGATCGAAATTAAATTCCTGTTCATCATCACTGTGGTTTTTAGGGGCCTGTACTCGTGGATATTTAATTTGATCTTTGTCAGCACGCTGTACATAACTTTTAACAGGGCTCTTCTTTTTAATAGTATTATTGTCTGAATTTTTACGAATACGTTTCGGTGGACATTCGTGACTTTGACAAGAATTACTGTGAACACGTTTCTTCTGAGTTTGTTCAGCGCTGTGGCTAATCCGTATATTTTGTGAACTACATCCGGATTGTGACCGTTGAGAGGATTGCTTTTTATGCCGTTCTGATCTGTTAGCATGTCGGCTTTTTGAATAAATGTCGGACTCTTCTTCCACATCATCATAGACACGTTTTTCATTTTTGTCACGCATATTGTTTATTTTTTTCTTATTCTTATCATGCATGTTTTCATATGCTTTGGCGTTTTTCGGTAACTTGTTTATTAATATTGACTTATCTCTTTCCAAAGGTTCATGAGTTTTTTTACGATGTTTATCGTACACAAGGTTTTTTATTCTAGTTTCAATGTTATATAATGCTTTTTGAATCTCCAGGCCTTCTTTTATCCGCTCTGATTCACTGGATTCGGAGTTTAGTTTATCCAAACATGCATAACTCTTTTTGGTTTTATGTTCTTTCTCTTGGGTCAAACTACTTATCAGAGTACGCTTTTTGCTTCGTTCTTTAAGGTTATCTCTATTCACAGAATTATCAGAAATTTTGGATTTGATAGGGTCGCTATGTCTGGTTTGCGTCGTGGGTAGGATCTGTTTTTCAAATCTGAAGGAATCTTTTACCAATGTTTCTTTATTTATGTATGCGGTTGGTTTCTTAATGGGGTCAGGACATACACATGCATTGTTTAGCAACGATGTTTTATTAATGTTTGGTAGTTGTGAAGTGCTTGTAATATTGTTATGGTTGCATATATCATTTGTCGCTTCCTGGTAAGATGGAACTCTTAAATCGCTATTAGCGAATACATTTGCTTGGCGCTCTACTTCACATTGCATACATCTGGCAGTATCCATACCAGATCCCAACCCAGTTGTGGTCATACTATAGTGTAGATCCTGTGGTATATTATTGGTGAGATATCCGGTGTTTATGTGTGGCATTGTATTAAGCCAATTTACTGTATCCACGTGTGGTGTGTAAATAGTGTATGGGCTTAAATTTTGGGAAAGCGTTGGATGGTTATTGACTAAATTGCTTTGTATATTATTATTGTTGGTGGCGTTAAAATAATGATAAGTATTCGGATAAGATACCGGGTGACACATCCACGTATCCATGAAACTGTTACTAGGAGTGGAATTCGGACTCAGCAAATCAATTGAAGGTACAAAACTGGTACTCGGGGTCGAGTGTGGTATTATGATTGTGTGGCTACCAATTTTGTTTATGGAGGTACTTTCATTACAGCAGTTATTGATATCTTGGTATGGCGCTTGAGTAAGTTTTTTTACTATAGGTTCCTTTCGCGGTATATTGATCGACAAAGAACTTTTTTTTGTTTGGTCAGTTTCTGCTTTGCTAAGTATATTTTTATTTGTTTTTTTGATGTTATCTTTGTTTGGACGTAGGACAGTGTTTGTTTGTTGCCATATTTTTGCATCCACGTGATTTGTAACTGCTGTTGGAGGATTATTTTCGGCAGTTGTGTCACATTTCGAATCAGAAAGTAGTTTTGTTCTTAGTTGATCGCATTTATTTTGAGGTATATTTTCATTTTTCTCTATAGTGTTATCTCTGGACGAAGACAAGTTAAGCTGCCAAAATAAAACAGATAACAGATCGGTAACAAAATTATTCACACGATAGTAAAATAATCAAAGAAAACCTATTGAAATGTGTATCTCATAACAATTTTTTATAATTTATAGTAACTATAATTTTGCATAGGTAGGTTCCTATACCCTGCTCACCTTTACCTGTTTATGAAAATGATGTTCAGGAATTTAATTTTATCACATCTTCGCTTTTCATCAGGTTAAAAAATCGTGATCAATGACAGTAATATTATTAAAGTGAAAGTTTGAGAGTGAGTGTGAATACTTTTTTACACTGAAATTACAACGGGTAGATCGCGATATCTGGGGTATCGCGATATGACTACACCACGTCTGCAGAAGCTATAATTTTAATCTAAAATTCATGTCAATCAAACCGTACATCTGCAGAATAACGAATTGTGGTTGTGCACCAAATAATAAAAAAAAACTTTGCCAAACTATAATGAAATTGAGTTTTTACAACACAACAAAAAATCGCAGTAGTTTCATCATGGAACTAGTAGTAAAACTAATATGGTATTGATCCGCAGCATTGAAATTTAGGGTCAATTTTACCAACATGTTAAAGGGTGGTTAACTACTCATTATGACCGTTAAAACGTAGTGCATTAATCTTGATGCTTCGGACTCCGATGTCTATTATCCTGCGTGTCCAACGGTTTTATTAATAAGCATTGTATTCTATACTAGATGACCCGCCAGCGACTTCGCTTGTTTGGTCTCGGTGTAGTGGCAAGAGAGTCTTTAAATTTCAATAACTATTTTATTTATGAACCGATTGAACTGAAACAACTGATTGACACTAAATGTTAAGTGAAGCTTACCATAATATAGTAGTGAAAAACACATCTAAATCGGATAAACCGTTTCGGAGATTAGCGTGCACAAACGCACAGAGAAACAGACAAAAATTCTAACAATATGTTTTTTCATTCTATTTTCGTTTATAAAAGTCCCAATAATTTTTGTTCTCATATATCTTCCATGTACAGACAGTGATCCGTTACATTTTTATTATATTATGTATAGATAACTTTTTTTTTAATAAAGCATGTTTATTAAAAAAATAAAATTGTTTGACACAACACTGCTGGCTCCATACACTATCGTTAAATCCTAAAGTAACAGTAAACCTACTTAATTAGAATTAGTATGCTTACTTTTATAGGCTTTGTATTCTTGTAATTGGTACTGAATTTATTTTTAATACTTTCAGAATGTTTAATATGTTTGTTCAGATTTTCACTTTGTGACACTTTTAGCGGTTTAGAAATATTCTCTTGATGTATATTTTTCTCATCATCAAAATTTAATTTTCTTTTATCACCTTCTGGCATTTTCATAGTCTCTGAACTTTTTTGAATGGTATTTAATTTAATTTCAGAACCCTCAATATTTAATGCAGGTTCTAGCATGTTTACACTTGGTTCTAATACATTTGAATTAGTCTTTGAACTTGGTCCTATTTTATCACTTCCCTTTTTCTTCTGTGGGCTATCCATTAGAACCACTGTATCGTTCTGGACAAAATACTTCGTCGGCACTATGACGATGTTAGGGCTCTCGTATGGCATGTCGGGACTGTGAAAAAAACACAAGTTATGAAATTAATAAACAATATTTGTGACGATGTAAACGATTGTAATTTCCTATTTAATTTAGCCATCAAAGAAGCACGTATAACGGTATTCGATTTGTCTTCCGATTCCGATACTATTTGATTTGTTTTTAATCCATCAAGAGGCAACCCTCCAGACACAATAGAAATTTCATTGTTATAAAGACATCGACACATGAGGGGATAAGATTCTGCATCTTTGGAATAAAATAACACCCATATGGCATATTTGGATTCCTTCGTTATCCTATATATATAGAGGTGTCTGGTGGTCGAGATTCCTTTTCTCAAGATCCCTTTGTTTAGATATCAATATGTGTTATATACTTTTGGAATGTTCTGGGTCTGGGTTCTGGTCTTTATTTGATGTAGACTTGATCCGCCTTATTATATAACGGGGACTAAAGATAATCTTGAGTTTAAATCGGTTTGTGGTTGTGATATAATGTCGTGTATTGAGACCCAAAATAGAGTATCATCCGCATATATAGTAAGTTGATCTAGCAAAATCTATTATATTATAATCTATTTCCTTGCCAATTTTCATCGATATTTGTTCAACTGTTCAGGCGTGAAAGCGTAACAAACAAACTCACTTTTAGCATTTATAATATAAAAAGTTAGAGTTTTCGATCCGTATCAGAAAGAAAATCGAGCATCCCTTGTGGGATGAACGACATAAAAGTAAAATGATATCGTCAAACGTCTGGAAAATGTTAAGCGTTTTCTCAACTGCTTAATTGCCTCGAAAGGACTTTTCCACATGTAGGTCTAACCGGGCGACATCGGATTATTCCTCAAATAGGGGCGCTGACGCACCACACCTCGTGTATTCACAATTGCTTAATATTCCTCAAGAGCCATATGCGTCTAAAAATTATATCATTATAGTAAAATAACTAGTTTGCTATATGTCTATGACTTAACGTACATTCTGAAGTCAATGCCTTAGTTCGATATGCATATTTATTGGGTAAGTAGGTACTCAAATAAACACTTCTTTAGTGATGACCATTTTTAAAATACTTAATTAAGACAGTTATTATATCGTAGCTATAGTTTGCTGTGGATTAAATTGTATGGAGTTACTAGCTGATCCGCCCGCGGCTTCGCTCGCTCGGCCTACGGGATATGAAGCCATAGAAATAAATTGGATAAATGTTATTAAGATTAAATATAGATTAATAGAAGTAGCCTCTACTAGTAACTTTTACTAGCAAGTAGCCGATGTTATAAGTAGCAACTCGTACTTATAACATCAGCAACTTGCTAGTGAAAGTATCATCAAAATCGGTCTAGCCCTTTCAGAAATTAGCTGTAACAGACAGACAAGAGCTCAAAATGAATTCAATAGGTGCATGGTAAATATCCCGTTTCTAAAGTTAATTCTTACATTATTGACCATGTCAGTTTACAAGTACAATTTGAAAAATGTATTAATGACTTCCATTCTATTCAGTTATTAGAGTGTAACTCAAAAACTTCTGAACCGTATTTGACGATATTTAAATGGGACCACATGGAAAGCGTCAGCTTTCAAACAAAAAAATAATTTTGTGAATCAGTTCACCCTATCAAAAGTTATGAGGCAACAAACATAAAAAAGAAAAAAAAACAAAGTCGAATTGAGTACCTCCTCATTTTTGGCAGTCGGCAGAAAAACAGAGATCCTTGTGCAATTCGAATATCGACGAAAACACGCTGAAGTGTGAAACATACTCCGACTAGACAAAGAGTCTGCAATTAGTTTCAAGCGGGGTCCCGGTTATGACACTAAAAGATAAACCGTGGTAGCTCACAATAACAATAACCACTGTTCATGCAGCGGCTTTCTTTCCAGATGTGTCCGCATGGCACAAAAAAAACCACTCTCTCTTAATCTTTGTAGTACAATAATACGAAAGCAATACTTTACTATTTGATTGTACGCTGCAATGTTGACTTCAACTGCGCAGTTTGTAATATGATTAGTACAGTAATCAACGAATAACAGAAAAGGCGGTCCTGATTTGGATCGCGGTTTGCCAATTGCAGACCCCTGGGACCGATTCCACTAACTAAATATCTTCCAACTGGAATCGTACCGGAGCTGAGTTATACGTTTTGTTATTCTGCTAATAAAAGAAAAACAGTCCAGTAGGCCGAGCACGAACATCTGTTTAAATGTAACGTAATCGCATCGTTGACGTATTTAGTACAAACTGCCATTTATCTAGTACAATAGTGGCACAGATAATTCATAGTTTGTACTGAATACGTAAACGATACGATAACGTTACACTTAAACAGATGTTCGTGCTCGGCCCACTGGACTGTTTTTCTTTTATTAGCATAATAACGTATTTCGTGCTCGGCCCATAGCTGCTTACGTTTCTATCGACGCCAGCAATTGATCAAAATTTTATATTGTGCTAACTCGATAAATCATGAACGTGACGGTAACTCATATTCGTGTATAGTAGTGTCTAAGTTATTGTAAAGTAGCATTTACGTTACGTTCCAATTTGTCTATAGAAATAGAATAGTAGAATGGCTTTTGGGTAAATTTCGAACGACAAAAGTTGAACTGCAGTTGCTGCGGGATAGATTGTTGAAATAGTAGAATTGACCCTGGACTAGACCTACAGAGTTTAGAAGTGGGTAGCGGGGTGGCGTGCGGGGACGCAGACTGCGGGCGGCGCGGGCGGAGTAACTAAATTATCTTCTATGGTACAGGCCCTTAACATCTGGCCCTATTATGAGAGTTTACCGGCAAACAAAAAAAACATTTCGTATTTTTGTCAATTGTTCAGTTTAAGTACCTACCTACTTATTTTATATATGGTATTTTATTAGACGATTTTGGTAGAAAAGAAATAATACTAAACTCTTTGCGAATTAAGTAGTAGAAGTTTTAGTAAAAATACTGAATTAATTTGTAATATTATCGCCATTCCCCAATATTTTTATGATTATTATAAGCCTTTAAAATCCAGCTCCAAAACAAATACTTCTTACATAACTGATTATTTTACATTTCTTAAAGTCCGCTACTTTAACAGGGTTCATACTTTTGAATAGAAATAAAAACCTTCCCGTGTGTTATATACCTACTATATAGCTATATGATAATATATAAAAATGAACCCCTATTTCTCCTGGTCACGCTATAACTTGAAAACGGACGATCTCGCTTATTATTTTTTTGCTGTGTTAATTATTGTCAGAAAAAGGTTCTTATGAAAGAAAAACTAAGAAAAGATAGATTTTTTATGACGAAACCGAAAGCCTAGTCTACTATGCGATCAACGTGGTGGGCAGTCGCTAGTAATAATATAATTAAGACCTACAATGGTGGCGATTCATTTGTTCGAGAAAAACTAAGCTAGCGCACTAAAATGTAATTATGGTAATCCTTATTCTGTTAACACTAAAATCTGAATGTAGCAATTAGAATGACATTCCTATTTTTTTTTTGTTTTACACACAGAGGTCTTCAGGTCCCAAACTAGGCAGAGCCTGTACTATGGTAACCTGATGACTGATATACATACTTAAATACATATACACACCCACCAGACACAGGTCAGACATGTTCATGCACACAAATGTTTGACCTGTCCGAGGATAGAACCCGGGACCAGCGGCTTAGAAGGCAGGGGTGCTACTAACTGCACCAACCGGCCTGTCGAATAGGATTATTCTATTCATATTGGATATTTAGATTAGGTGCACCAAGTTTCGTGATTTTTTTTTGTCGTTGACAATTTGTCTAAAATATACCCACAATTGAAAAGAAATATCTATTTTAGTGCGGTGCTAAAAGGCTAAAATCCTAATAAGTAAACAGTTGGGACTGTTGTACTTATTTGTATTTTAGCCTAACAGAATAAGAACTTTGAACTGCCATTATATTTTAGAAAGTTTTTGTTTAGAGAATGCTTGCAGAATCGACACCAATGTCACACATATTTTTGGTTTTACACTGAACCACCAATACAATAAACTTTGAAGTTTTAAGCAGTTTATTGTTCCAATACTTCGATCAATAACGTACATTATTGATCGAAGTTCCAATAATAATTAACACTCTATGACCAACACAAATCTACAACTATACAAGTTTAAAATTAACTAAATATATTTTGTACTTGTAGGAGTGCGTCTGGTTAGGCTTAACTATGCCTGGCAAGCGAATACAAACATTATTTTCATTGTATTACTGTCGATATTTGCACTGGGCCGAACAAGGTTTGTCAGACAAGCTTAAATAAACATTATTTCAAGGGAGTTGATACCGTCCCGTTCAGGCTGCTTATTGATAATTGATAAGGTCAAGACACATAGGAGCTTTGTTAGACAGAATTCTTTAATATTTCGGATCTTGTTTCATGCTATCTAGTGACGAGATGGATTGTGCGCCTTATGGTAAGCAACCAAGCTTGCCCATGACAGTCGCAGTGCCTCTCAGAGCTTACACTGTACTGTGCTTGTCATCCCGAGAGATTGGTGTTTTAATCTCTCCCAATTCACTTGATATGGTGAATCAAATAAGAAAATAGGTGCTTCCGCGTAACAGGATAGGTATGTTAGGAATTTTACAATGTACCTATATATACCGAACAGACTATTTCTTACCTTGATTTTTAACGTGGAGTACATACACGAATAAACCACCACTTCTTTAACAAGCACGTTTTTCAATAAAGTTTATATCATTCGTAATAATGTTAAATAATACTTTTGTGTATTAAAATTTATTAAATGCACCATTCTCTGCGAACGATCGATGTCAAACGATGACAGACGAATGAAAAAATCAAATGACGGTCCGGATACCGGCGACAAGTCACAATAGTAATGTAAACTTCGAGGTTCTAACCTCTTTAGGCGCCATATGGACTCTACTGAAACTGGGGCAGAGCTTTGCTTGGTCACAGATTATAAAAAAGGTTTTGATTCGATTTAAAATGCGCTTTTGTTTACGACTATTTACTACGGTAGATTTTAAATATAGAAAAAAACTTAGCAATTGCACACAGCAAAAATAATGCATAGTTTGCAGTATGCAGGTAGGTACTTAGCTGGCTACGGTAATATGCCCACGGGATATGGTATCACTGCAACATACGTGTTAAATTTACTCGGAGCTTTATTGCATGGCAATAAAGTCGAATATTGTTTTTTTTATTCGTACTGTTTATATTGGTTTAAAATATTTTGAGTGCTAAGCTAACCAACATGTTATGTGATTCTAGTAAAATCGCTTTGTCAGTAATTAAAACAGTTCTACTGCAGTGGCACTGGTTTTTATTTTATTATAAAACAAAAAACTTTTACTAAAATAATAAAATATCCTTCACAAAAATAACACTAAAATGCGTACCTACATTCTCCTTGGAACCACCAAAAGACACACGCAGGGGTGTCACGGGGAATCATTATTTCCCGTGACACCTCGGGCTATTAGGGATGGCTTGTTAGTATTGGCACATGATTAAATCATATGATGTATTTTGGTAGCGTCAAGGAGAATGAACGGAAAATCTAGATTGTCCAAAAACAATAATAAAAATAATCTATAGTAATCTAAGAGACGCAGCTCTTTAAAGTTCTTATTATGAATAACAAAACATAATTTTATATAAAAATACAATAAAAAAAATAGAAAGAAGACAAAAAATATGTAGGTACACTTTATGTTATATCTAATTATAACAAACACCTACTCAAAGAATTTCTCTTTTAATATTTTCTTCTATCTTACAAAAATGTAACCCCGAATTTTCGTTCTCTAAATAAACTGGACTTAATCCAGATGTAAAAAGTGGTTCAGCTTTCAAATCTAGTTTATCTTCCTTTACACGCTTTTTCGAAAATGTACTCGTACATAACTTTGGTGTTAGATCAATAAAACTGCGTGTCGGCGAATACGCTGCGATATCCATCATTGGTTCATTCTTTATGTAGACCAGCTCACCGTTATTGTTTTCCGGAATTTTCATATTATAATCTTCATTTTTAATCGGGGAACTGGGAGAATACACTTGGTAATTTTGCTTCTCGGTTTCCGAACTTTGGTGCAGATAAGGAAATTGTTCCATTTCGAGGACAAGCGTGGATCGAGACGCTATTGACAGGTCCAATTCACTGAAGGACACTGGAAAGTCACCGGAACTGAATTCATTGTGATCCGGGGTGCTGGTGAACCAAGTTTTGTAATCTTTTCTAGACTGTTCTAGCAGTTTTCGTTCGCGCTGCAACAAAAAGTAGGTATCTATACAGTACAGAATTCTAATTAAATGACAGATTCATACGAAGGACAAATACTTTGTTTTGGGCCTTTATATAACCCATTAGTGTTACTTAATTAAGTATGTACATTAATAGATTATATATATTTTTTACATAGACCGGTATTGCAGAAAGACGTTCTGAGGCCGTAGGGCAAACAATTTGCGAAAAAGTATTCGTATTGTAAGCGTCAACGCGTTTCGCTTCGGCGTACAAACTATGAATTATCTGTGTCTAGACAGGCTAAATTTCGCACCCCGCCGGCGTCGAATATGCTTAAGACGGCCCTGACGGTTACTTATAGCAAGGATGATACTAGTACAGATCGCGCGGCGAGAGTTTGGCTTTGACCTTCGGGTGGAGGGGATTACTGCGCATGGGTACTGTCGCGCCATGTGACAGAGAGAGACAAGAGTCCCTCGTCTCCGATGTGACAGAGAGAGACAAGAGTCCTTCGCCCCTCTAGCCACCCTGTGATACCCAATTTTTGACTTCTGCGCAATAACGGTCAAAGCCAAACTCTCGCCGCGCGATCTGTAATAGGCACTTATTAAAAGTTAGGTAGTTTAAAAAACAAAGGCGGGTCGGACATATGGCTAGCCAATGGGACGCCAGATGGCGCGTCACTATCAGAATAATGGGCTGAAGTGTAAGGAATAATAGCAGCAGCAGCGGGTATTGAAATTGCCATTATATCGCTAAATTACTGGCCTTTACGACAGCAATATGGGGTACTACTGCGCCCCGCGTTTGCACCCGCGTGGTGATGGACGATTAAAAAGTATCTTATTATTTTCCAGCGCCTCGTCTATCTACATACCAAATCTCATAATCCATTCAGTAGTTTATGAGTGAAAGAGAACAACATCCATACATACAAACTTTCGCGTTTATGATATTAGTAGAATGAAACAGTTCTAAAAACAGGGCTTATTTTTATTCATGTATCAGTTAAATAATACCCTATCCTAATATTTATAGTGCTGTTGTTTTACAGTACTTCTCAGGTAAAATTAAACTGTACTAGGACACTAACAACCTCTTACCTCTTTTGTTCTCCTGATCAGTGTATCCAATTTACTCTCTTTGTCTGATTTGTTTTGTTTACATTTTTTTGAATGCCTACAATGTTTACAGTGCTTAATACGTCGATAAGAAATTGGCTTGTCAGTATTTGTTTCGAAAGATGTGGTACTTATATTTTCATATGTTATGTTATCAGACAATTCGTCTTTAAGTGGCGATGAAGATATAGATGACCATGTTTTGAATGCTTTTTCATTCCGGAACTGTAAAAAATAATAGGTAAAAGCTACATCTGAAAAAATAAGATGAGTACAGTGCAAAATGCTACTTTTTGTTACAATCGCGATATTAATAATTAGGGTGATAATAATAATAATAATAATCCGCCAGCGTTTTGGCCACTTTTCCCCCCACCATGGGGCTTATAGATTAGATAGTTATTATTATTATTTTATTCAATTTTTAATTACTAATAAATGTTTTTATTAATTAAATTAAATAAAATTAAATTAAAGGGTGATAATACTTTTTTATATTTTTCGGTATAAAGTATTTATTTATTATCCAAAACTTAGACTATCATTACAGTGAGATACTAATGCGATAGTTTAGTTATATGTATATAATACTATTTACATTATCTTATATGGTAACACAAAATATATAAAGTAACTCTTGTAAATTCATTCAGAGTAGAGGCAAATATATCTATTTGTATGTAATATAAGTATGTAACTAAAGTAAGGCGTCCATGTCAGAAGACGCGGGCTCGAAACCCGTCCAACGATCATGATATATTTTGCTCAAAATTAGTTTGATTCCGAAGGTTTGTGGGTGTTTAATAAGAAGAATACAATAAAAAAATATTTGAACACTTTAATAATTTGAGAACTGAGTCACTAAGCCATTGGGCTTAGTAACTCAGTTCTCCTAGTTTTCGGTTCAGTGCAACACCTATACTACCTACTTATAATAAAACTGCAAGAGGCAGACCTACGAGAAATAAATTATAACTTATATAATTATGCCCAATCTAACTATGAAAAAAAAGTGTGCAATTTTCAAGAATTTTGATGAAACTTAGGTACTTGAGTATAACTTAATGAATAAAAATCGTATCTCCGTAAACCAGAAAGTTCTCGCGTGATAGACGACCGTTTGTATGAAAGCTCTCTTATTTTTTCAATAATATCATTTTTATTCCATTAAAAATGAGATAAGAAAATAAATATATTAGGATATACTACGAGTACCGGTTGGTGATGTTGGTAACAATCCTGCTTTCGAAGCTGCTGGTCCCGGGTTCGATCCCCAGACAGGTCATACATTTGTGAGCTATAACCTGTCTGTTTGAGTCTGGGTGTGTATATGTATTACTAGCAGCGCACTGCGGTTTCACCAGCTTGGTGATGGATGATGATGATGATGAATCAAAATATATAGCTTATTTTCATCAAGGATAATGTAGGATTCTAATGGTAAAATAATTTTTCAAATCGGTTCCGTTAGTTTGGGAGACTATTCAATTCAAACAAACAAACAAATCTTTTGTCTTTATAATATTAGTGTTCTTCTATATGTATATCAGTCATCAAGTAACCATAGTACAGGCTCTACCAAGTTTAGGATCTGTAGACATTGTGTGGATGTTGACCCAGTACATTGTCCTAAAAATAGTTTTTTTTATTGAACATTATTGACACAGAATAAATAATAGTACTACAGTTCTTATGAAGAACAGCACATATCAATGCTATGTCACTGGCATTTACCCCACATGTATTTTAAGGTCCCACACTATTTGTATGAATTAAATTAGTTGTATTAGTACATTTAAGTATGTAAATCAGTCACCAGGTAACCATAGTACAGGCTCTGCCAAGTTTGGGATTTGTAGACCTTGCGTGGATACCCACATTATATTGTTTTAAAAATAGTTTTTTTATTGAACATTACTGTCACAGAATAAATAATAGTACTACAGTTCTTATGAAGAACAGTACCTACATGGTATCAATGCTATGTCACTGGCATATACCCCAAATGTATTTTGGAATCCTCCACTATTTGTATGGATTAGTTGTATTGTCAGACAAAGGCAATCATGCAAGATACTTGATATTGACATGTTAATTTTTTTTCATTCATTGACATTGACATGTTCTTAGTAATAAATCAACATTTAAAATATTATATTGTCAAAATATTATATACTCAAACAAGTCGCAGGGGCCATACACAAAGAATCTAATCTAATCTAATATTATATTGTCATCATTTCATTTATGCTTCATATCCTGTAACAAGATATTATACCTAATGTACATATATACTAATATATAAAAATAATTGGGTGAAGCACATACATTATTATGCCTGTGATTATACTTGTGTGGTGTTGAGTATCTAGAGTCCTCATCTTTCATTTCAGCAAATGTGCAAGTTCTTCTGCCCATTTCCCGGTAGTCATAATTAGTCTAAAAGGAGAAATAGTAATGGATAAAAGAGTATGAAAATAAACAACATTATCACAATGAATCACTTAATATTTATCTGCCAATCCAAAACAGCTTTGATGTTGATGATTTAATTAAATGGTTCTTTAGCTACAAGCAGCTCCGCACTCTTCTCTCAATCTGGTGTCTGGAAAGTTTCTATTTGGAACACAACAACTACAAGCTAACAGCTATATAATTCATTAAACCAAGAATGCTGGGATAAAATTGGAACAGTAATTCTTTGTATGAACCAAACATATTAAATATGACATGTGTTGAACTCAGCGAGTCTACTATTAGTTAAATAAAATGTTATTTTCATTATAGTCACTGAACTAACTGCAGTTTTATATATACATTATCAAGCATTTATATCCCGAATAGGTTGACAGAAATGATCAGCTGAGTATACTTCATTGTGTAATAGCTGGTGACCCTATTGTTGTCTTATACCATAATCCCCTTTTACAACATCCATTTGGGAGGCTAGAGTATGGAACAATTAATTCTTACCCTATGCATATGTAAAAATATTGGTATATATAAATAAGTAAATAAGAATATGAATTGATTATGTAAGATATGAATTGATTAAGGATTTTATAATCATTATTGAAATATTTAGTACTCACTTTTCTCCTTAAAACCTCATTGATTCTATTTTCATAAGGTTTAGAAGTTCTTCTGAAGCACTGAGGTATTATTCTGTCTTTAATAGCAATGTTACAAAATGAGCCTTTATGTCTTGGTTGTTTACTTTCCATTTTTTGGTTGGAGCTTCTTGATCTATGTCCTTCTTTGCTCTTCTTCATATGTTTGGACTTATGGTCACATACAGTTGTATTAAAGTTTATAATACATTTGAACTCTTGTTTCTCAATATGTATTCGTTGGGAAATATGTTGTTTATTGCAATGTTTGCCTATACGCTGTAATGTGTTGTTTTTAGTCTTGGTGCTGGTTGAATTTGTGCCCTTCCTCTTGGGTGGATAATTCATTTTAGTGTAAGGCATCTGTGTTTTTTCTTGATCTCCCATCTCTTGTAAAAGAGTCAACTCGAGTTAGATATTTTATCACCATTTATTTTAGACTGTTTTCCACCTCCGTTCAGTTCCTAGATTATGGCTTCTGCCACTAGTTGTCACTATTCTGCCAGTGTATGATATGCTAATTTCTAGACTGTTTTTAGAAAACATGTGGGTATAAAGAAGTGTTTGTTGATTCTTTAACTAGGTAGATAGGTACGTTTTTATTTGGCACACATACACTTGAACAGTTAAATGAATTTAACAATTACCTACATACCACATTTATAATGGTAATGGACACTGAAACATTAATCCTTCGTAAGAAAAGGACTAGTTAGGTACCTAGTAAATACCTACTTATGCCTGAATTTTATATGCTAATACCACTACATACCTACTTAGTACCTATATACAGCAATATCACTAACTAAGAGAGTAAGTAGGTAGGTTACATGAACACAATAATTATTGACACACAGGTACAAGTAGGTATACCTATATTATATAAAACACGATTTTACATTTCTTTCGATAGATTTCTACAAAATACCTAATCAAACTTCACACGCGATTCACAAATGCACATTTTTCTGAGTAGATTGAAGGTAGACGAAGTTTTTATTTCGAAACTTACTGTGTAGATATTCTTACCGCATCCGTATTGTTACCGTCAGGGTGGTAAGTTTGCTCTGCTGTCTATTTCACAACAATCTAAATTTCAATGTAGTGCAAACAAAAAATACAACTTACAATGTTTTAGTGCTGTCGATGCAAAAGTATCTCTTGGCTGACAGTAAGCAGAAGAGAGCGGTTCAAATTTCAATCACAGACTAAAAGATATTTCAATTTTCAATGTTGCATGTAAGTAAATATCTACTTACCTAAATGGCCTTGCAGGAATATCAATGACTTCAATTCAACAATTGCCTCGCCTAACGCCTTGCGCGCCGTTACTTTAAATCAAAACAAAATATCTTTTTGGTGTACCGCGCAAGGCCCAAGCCACGAGTCGGTCGGGAGGGTAGGAGGGGAGGGGGTGGTGAATCGGACGGCGCGCGGGGCGGCCGGAGTCCGGAGGGGTTTGTTTTGACTTATTGAGTTGACTTGACAGTGACATGACAGTTGAGCTCAAGGATCAAAGTCCTTGTTTCCGATTGAAGTCAATATCGATTTTGGTGCTGTGATCGCTATTCATAATCAACAAAAGCGAAACAACGTAGACCCATGTGACATCATGAATTTCGTCGTTACGTTACGTGAGAGGGTGAGTGCGATCTAACCTAGATTCTGAATGCGCCCCAGTATTGTAACTCGGCCCTGTCCTTAAACTAACAGTTTGCGGCCTTTTAGTGATCCTTTCAACTTTAAGCCATCAGAACAGAATGTTGAAAAAAGTGTTTACCTATAGCGTTTATGTTTAATTGTAGTCTACATAATCAAGTATTGATTTAAAATACCAAAACTGTGATTGATGCAGTGATATTTTTATATTAATTTAAAATCGCAAATATAGCAAATACACTGGTTTTCGGCCGCATATCTTAGAATTCGGCCTCACATAACCAGTTTTCGGCCGTGCTTTTCCAGAAGTGTTCTCGGCTAATAAAACAATTATTTGACAATCAATGTTCATTTATTCATTTTCTTTTCTTTACTATTACATTATTAAACATTCTTAATTAATAAAATAACAATTAACAAACCAATAATATAATCGAAAAGCTAATTTACGCTGAATCACGTAAATGGAACTAGGTCCCCTGTCCCCAGCAGCCCTGCTATTACTGGTTACGGTAGCGGCCGCGGTAACAGTGGGGCAGGGGTTGCCAAGAATGAAGAGGGGGCCATGCGCCCGGCTACAGCCCACAACGACGATGACTGGCTTTGGTAACACACAATATAGGCAATATGCGGACAGACGAGAAGATTGATGCGCTGGAAGAAGAAGAAATGAGTAGGTTACAATGGGATATCGTGGGTTTATCGGAAGTCCGTAGAACGGTTAAGGACACAATAACCCTGATATCAGGTAAACTACTCTACCACCGGGAAGGTAACCAACAGTCCCCAAGGAGGTGTCGAGTTTCTCGTCCACAAATCCGTTACTGACAACATCGTTACCATCGTTAGCGTTTCCAACAGGATCATATTAATACATAATACACAGAGTATCCTGTAGCACAGTTTACGATGTTGAATGCATATAGGCTGTTCTATAGGAAAATATGGTAGTCCTTGCGGCACGACATCTGAACCTTTAATGCAAACCGTATTAAAGAGTCGACAGAGCGGAAAACAGGCTCCAAAGTGATTGCAAGAGGTATGCGTATTGGGAAAAGACAGTTAACGAAGCTGAAGACAGAAGACGTCAGTGTAGCGTCGACCAAAGCAGAAGTGTTGGGAGAGGTCTAGAGTTTCTACCGACAGTTATACAACTCAGTCGCTAAACCTGTTACCAGCTCGGCGAATGTTACACTGAAGACAACTGACATTATACTGAAGAGCCGGACAGCCTGTACAAGATTAGAATGGCCTTGGTACAGCGGTACTTAAAGTCCTGCAGAAGCTCTTTAATACCGTCTTACTCGAAGGTTATACGTCAGAAGCATGAGGAACAAAAGCGTGGTAGTGCTATTATTAAAGAAACCATCTCGATTTTCAACTATGTAAGCAGCATAAGCTGTTTTCGAATGACCTCACGAACCGTCTCAGTCGCAGGTTTGATAAACTCTAGTCTCCGGAACAAGCTAGCTTCCGAAAAGGCTATAGTATCATATGCCACATCCACACGCTTTGCAAGTTATACAGAAGACTAAAGAGTATAACTTTCTCTCTTGAGACGTGGGCAGCGCTTCAGTCTCTCCAGCTGTGCCGTATCGGTATATCGAAGTGTTGAAGTGTTTGTACAATATTTTACAATAACGACAACCTCAGTCAGTCCGAGTACAGGAGCAGAGTTCGAAGGCAATTCCATTACAAAAAGGTGTGAGACAGGGGGACGTAATATCTCCGAAACTGTTCACTACTGCATTGGAAGACAAATGAAATACACTTGCGCCGCTATTTTTTTCGTAAATTTACACACGACACGAAAGTTCAGAAGACACCTCCGAGGTGAGCGGTAAATTTAACAATTTGCTAAGAAGTGCTGGCTAAGGTTGGCAAGCTAACTAAAATATATTTACGCATGTAAGGGAACTTGTAGGGAATGGTTAGAGCATGATTGTGTTAGAGTTTTAGTAATGCACGCTGTGTTTACATCGTGTTAGTGGGACATGATCCTCAAAAGGCCGAAAATACATGCAGGCCGGGAAACTAGTGCACCTACCCTACCTACGGCCGCGCGGTACGTAAAGACGTGGTAGGGCTGCCCGCGTACAGTATTTTAATATCATCTACCTACGTGGGTCTCTTGTGTATCACTTAACCCTTTGCATCCCAGAGACGTAAATATATACAGTTTCATTCATAAATCTTTTATTTTAATTATAGGTATAGGAAGGATTAATCAACCCTATTCACTTAGTTATTTATTAATCCAGGCATTTTATTCGGTGAAAAAAGCAAAATACCTACCTTATAAAAGAAAGAAACAAATTACGTACAAGTGGGTATAGAAATATGATTGTATAGATAGACTTTTGTAAAGGTAGTCCTTTCAGTTTTTTTTAATTTTTTGATTTATTAGGCTTTTGCGATTCTTATACATTTAAATTGAACAACTTTTTAAACGGATTAACCCAACGCCTACCATTATGTACTTAAAACAAAAGATTTCATTCATAAAATGGCGTAAATTAACGGGGTGCGTGCCTGTTCTTCTAAATTCATTTTACAGATTTTTATTGGAATACCTTTCACTGGATATAATAAATAAGAATATTGTATAATCTCATTCGGTAATATTCTAATGAAATGAAATACAGACTTTTATTGGCATATTTTATTTACATACTTATTTAAGAAAATTAAAAAAATACGTTAAAGCATTATTCTCCTAACAAAACAATGCTTTAAAACAATTTTTTAATTATTAAAGTACAATGTGTCCCGACCAAGGAGGTTTCAATTCAATTTAAGACATTATCACAATTATCTATGGTGAGCGCGCTGCGCGTTGGTTCCGAGCCAATAGACCAATAACAGACTTTATCCACAGATATTTGCAAAATTGTGGTTAATGAGAAAGCAGACCGCCTTGCGAATGATGCTGTAAAATGTGGAGATTTGTTTCCTTATACTAACTACTGCCATGACCTTGCTACAATGCCTAGACAATTCCTCCAGGATTCCTGGAATAAACATTGGTTAAAAACTTCAGAAAGTAAAGGCAAATACTACTTTTCATTGCAACCTGTTATACAATTAAAACCATGGTTTTCTAAAATAAAACTTGGAAAAATGGCTACCTCAACACTGATAAGGCTACGTTTAGGGCACATCTGTAGCCCTGCTCATCTAGCCAAATTGCATATTATAGAGAATCCGAAATGTGAATGTGGTTATCCCATTGCTGAGGCCAATCACATTTTATTATCCTGCCCATTGTATGATCATTCAGCTTTCTTTGAAATTCTGCTTTCGTTAGATATTCCATTGCTTGTAAATATTCCATTTTTATTAGCTTCGAAAAGTCCATTAGTGTTTAAAGCCATAACTGACTTTGTGGTTTTAAACAGTATCTATAAAATTGTAATGTATGTATATAATTTAACTTGGTTTGTTCCTATTGTAACATAAGTACACTTATGACATTTATTTTTATTAAAATATTGTACCTAGCATTCTTTTTGTAAAATAATTACCTAGTAGTTTCTTATGACACACTTTCCTGATCCTATACTTTCTAACTCTCTAAACTATCCGCGATTCGTTTAATACTTTTCCGTGTAGGTATATAAATATCTCATGTTTCCCCGTTTTTATATCGCAAACAACAAAGATCATCATATAATCAATCAAAACTTTAAGTAAAAGGACTAAACAATAATGAAGAAGAACAGTATTATAAAGAAGATAACAGTACTGCAAAGAAGATTTACCCTGAAATTGGCACAATACGCAAGCCGCGTCATGGCCATTCTTAAAAGAAAAAAAAAATGTGGTTACGCCGCACAAGCCATACAAACAACAAGAAGAAGAAGACTTTTTCCATTTTGGCGCTATTTCGTACATACGAATTTGAGTAATATTTTGTTGGATAAAACTTTAGTAGCAAAAATGTCGTGAGATTAAATAAAGTAGTGTATGCAACTGCATATAATTAGGTATAAAACACTCGTGTAATCTTATTTAGAAACTCGCCTGCGGCTCGTTTCAAAAAACTACACTCATGTTTTAATACCCTCTATTATATGACAGTTGCATAAACTACTATTATACGTTATAGTTGTTATATAATTTAGAATCTATACCAGTACTTGATATATCGATCAACTGTAATACTATAATTGTATATACTACTAATATTACATACTCTTCAAGTGTCATATTTTTTTCGATATAACATGGATTTGACATACTATATATTTGGGTATAATTCCGTTAAAAAAAAATTATGTAAGTATGTTTATTGGTATTCAGTTTTGATGACTAGTTTAAGGCAAAGTCACGATAGGTGCGACGACGAGCGAAGCGAGGAGGAACGTTAGGTTGAATGGTGGTCACCATTCAACCTAACGCTCCTCCGTACTCCCTCCGTCGTACACGACGACCGACAACCAGAATAAGGTTATTAATCTTAGTCAGGCATTTTTGTTTATTTTTGAAATATATTAATAGATTTCGACGTTTCATTATATAATGTTTATTAAAAATCGACTATTAAGATGTATGTGCAGTGATTATATGTTTTATAATAGTTATTTCAATTGCTAAGTATATCACATGGATTTAGTTTATGAATGGTTTTCTTTGTTGTTATTTATATTGAATTTCGATCAAAGGTTTATTATATTATATACGAAATAAATGGTATGTCATAAGTTTATATTTCTTTTGTCCATATGTATTTTATGAATCGAACATATATTACTTTCCCCAATTAACGTTCACTGTAGGGAAAGCCTTCACATACATTTTATATTAGGTACTTTGTCGAAGTTTCGAACACTTTTCAGTAAACATGGTCTTACGTACGTACGACGTAGGAAGTCTTATCACAGAAGACTCCAGATGTAAATCATATATTAAGTCCAGAATAGCAATATAAACAGATATACACTCGCACCCAAAAAGTCAATAAATGATAAAATTAAATTTATAAAGACTTTTGTTTGGAGTATAGCGCTGTATGGGTGTGAGACATGGACTATAACACAAAAAGATAAAGAGAGAGGATCCAAGATGTGGTGTTGTAGAAGGGTGGAGAGGATAAAATGGACAGAAATGGTTGTCACCATTTATTTTTTTCATCACCGATGAAGAAGTTTTAAAAAGAGTAATATAAAAGAGTTACTCAAGACCATACAAGAGAGAAGAGGCAAAATGATTGGCCTCCTGTTATGACATGACATTTTTATAAAGAATTTAATTGAAGGGAAAATAGAAGGAAAGCGAGGAAGGGGTAGGCCACGGATAAGCTACATGAGCCAAATAAAATAATACTTAAATGTCATGACGTATAAGGAGGTAAAGAATTCGCCTTAAATAGATCGAGATGGAGGAAATTGCATAAGCTGCACCGACAAGAGTCTAACTCTTAAGTTATAATAATAATATCATATTTAATCAAAACGTTTCCGATGCACGCTGTAGTCACTCGCTGTGTCCAGAGGTCTTGCAATATTGTGCTGGCTTTCGGATTTTATTACTTTGATCACTGGGACCCAAGCAGGTGGTACTTGCAATCATCTCTTTTTTTAAACATAATTGTTAAAAAAAAGAGATGACGATCACAAACATTAGATATTTTCAAATTATTAACGGGATAGTTACCACGTATATTTTCTATGAGTTTCCGATATTTCGACACTGTCGCAAGCGCCATGATCATGGAAGAACTAAAGAATTATGGGTGGGTGAATGTTTACGAACAGACGAAGCGGTCTACCCTCTTCCGAACTCGTTTGTTACGCGAACCACCACTACTATTGTTTGCTCTCTCAATTTTTGTCTTATGACAACATAACACTAACCGTATTAACTCAAACTTTGCGTTTGGCAACAGCTTCGTGTGTCATTTTAGTGTCGTTTTAGTAACTATTTAAGCTGATGGATCGCTTTTCACAAGTATGTAAGTAGTCTCATCTGACAAATGTTCTTGAATTTTTAGGTTATAATCTGACTTGTCCATGATAATAGTGGAATTAACTTTATCTGCTCCAAGGATGGTGATCTCAAGGGTTCTTACATAAGTTGGTGAGTGCAAGGTGTTGGTCAGGAAGCAGATTCGGTGTGGGCACTTTACTTCGGCGTAAAACGGCAGAAACACCTCACACTACTACTATGTGGAATCAGCTGCCTTTTGAGGTGTTTCCGAACAGATACTGCTTGGGAGCCTTCAAGAAAAGAGCCTATTCCCTCCTGAAAGGCCGGCAACGCATCCTCGAGACCTCCGGTATTGTGGATGTCCGTGGGCGACTGTGATCACTTACCATCAGGTGAGCCGCTTGCTCGTTTGCCACCCTATACCATAAAAAAATACCTTGCTGAAAGGCTTCCAAATTTTCCTTCTTTCATCAGACAATGTTCTACACAGAGCAGATACTACCCTCGTATGGCACTTTCCTTGGTGATACCGCGTAATTCAGTCCATTTTCGAAGGCTTGAATAGCGACCGGATTGGTATTTTGTTTTCATAAATTTTAACAACCGCAGCTGTTTTGAGGTCGTGACGTTAAGTGTCGTTTGAAGTGTTTGCCTTTAGTTTTCCTAATTTTTTATTTGACGGTCTCATCATAAATAGCAGTGGCACGTTTATCTGTTGATTGTGTGCATGTAACGAAATCTGTTGCTGATAATTTTTCTGTAATTCGATGGACTGAACCTCAATAGTTTTATCGATTTTTAGGACATCGAATCGATGTTGGCTAATGGAGGATCCCAATATTCTATCTATCTACAGTTTACCTTACTACCGATAGAAATGTGACATAACGTCCGTACAAATAGTGTCAAATATCTAACTCTAGTAAGGTAAACCGTTGATAGGTAGATTATTGGGACCGGCCGTTAGACATAATAAGTTCTTACTTGTTTGTCGGAGGATTCTGGCACTTCCAGTAATGTCGTTTTTTATGTGAAATCTTGACACATATCAGTATGATGATATTATCTCGTTATAGTTTGAGAAAATTTAGCGATGTGGTCATCTTGCGCGCTTGGTTGTGTGGTACTCCCACTGTCGCATTTCGTTTGTTGTTTCCGTCCCGTATACCGTAACATATATATTATATTGTTTCCATACCGAATCGTTAAATATCTTGTAAGAAGCGCATAACGAATCATCATCATCAGCCATGCCGTAAACAACGTGAGCGTGATTTCAACCCATTCCGAATGACTGACAGATCTCACCTGTCAAAAGCGCGATATTGCCCTGTAGTCCGAAATAAGCCAAAATTGATATTCGCGCGAGTACAGTCGGTCCTTTTCCCCCGTGAGCATGATTATGATGGCCCACGCTACGACGTATGACGTATATATCAATGACGTTTTAATTGCCACCATATTGACAATTACTTGAACCATGCTCTACACCAAAATCGTCGTGAGCGCACTGTCAAAAGTGACAGGTGTTTGTATATTTCTACAAGGATTTATTCAAGTTTTACTGTGTTTCCCTTAGTTTGGATTTAAAAGTTGTTTTTGATGACAAAATGAGCGTGCAAGTCAGTATAAATGACGAGCGCAATTTGATGATCATCGCTTTACTGCTCACATCTGATTTCCTTGCAGCTATGACCCTGGGTCTTTCAAGCGGGGCGTGAAAAAGCATCTGTCAGGTCATAATAAGGGTGGCGATTAGTGTTAAAAAACTTCGATTGATCAGTTCGTGTCACAACTGTCACGAGCTGTCAAAATCGCCATATGTGTCTCGTACGGGCTATGGTAGACGACAGCGCAGTGATCAAATAAATCACATCTGCACATCGGATTAAAGTGTATCACTGCTCTTTAAAATTAATATTTAATAATGCGTGCCACATATCCTTTGTACAATTGTTTTTTGCATCGGGCTTCCAAGATACAGGCTTAGCCTGGTTTGGGGCCCTCAGTGAAAGTCATCATCATATTAAGTATTTTAAGTTATATTGTACCTTAATAAAATGTATTTAGTATAAAAAAAAAACTATTCATTTCGTCAAAATTGATGTTGACTTCAATCGGGAAGCAGGAAATTTTGGACTCTGCGACCGTACGCGTAAAATAAGGCCACAATCCTTATGGGTCTCATAAGTAACCTCAAAGTCGCACAACGAGCTATGGTGAGGGCTACGCTCGGAGTTTCTTTACGTTATAGAGTTAGAAATAAGGAGATCCATAGAAGAACGAAAGTCACCGACATAGCCCAGAAGATTAGCCAATTAAAGTGGCAGTGGGCAGGGCACATAGGACGCAGATCAGATGGCCGATGGGGCTTAATGGTTCTGGAGTGGAGACCACGGACCGGCAAGTGCAGCGTAGGTTGTCCACCGACATGGTGAAAAGACAACTTGGTAAAGGTCGCAGGACGACGTTGGATGCAGGCCGTTTTCAACCGGTCCTTTTAGGAAATTATGGGGGAGAACATATGCATGTTCAGCAGTGGACGTCCTACGGCTGAGATGAAGGCGACAAGTTGCGGCTACAAAGATGGCGACGGTTCATATTAGTGACTTACCATTGTTGATAGTAACTGCATATTGCCAGAGAATAAATAAAAGTTCTACGTATATTGTGTACAGAGAAGACACTTTAATAGGTAGGTACCTACTGATCATATTTTAAGCTTACCTACTGATCGGCTGCCTTATTGTCTATTTTGACTGAGAACGAAATGTCACTCCATTCTCATTCATGGTTTGGTGGAATTGTCTAAGAATTTATATGGCAATGGACTTCGCATGAACTAGATTGTTTGTGTGAAATTATACTCTGTGGACATATATAAATGCGTTTCGTTTTTTGAGATCATTAACCACACACGTTGCAGTTCCTAGAAAAGTAGGTTTATTTCGGCTAAATCTATTGTATTATTAGCCAAATATGGCGAATCGCGACCCAACGGGTACGGCAAACAATTACGGCAACGGTTTGTAGTTCTAAATGATGTACATCAGTTGAGTATAATGTTTATAATTTGGTTGCCATAATTTAAAATAAGTTGTTATCCATTTGTTCTACTTTATTATTGGTAACAATATCATTTTTTTTATTGTTCGAGAATTTCTTTAAAGTAATAACAATACGCAAATTAGATATCATTTAAAAAAGTTTACATGAATTAAGATTTTAGTGTTAACGGGATGAGGATTACCGTAATTAAATTTTAGTTCGCTAGTTTAGTTTGTGGTGGAATATTAACCGATAACAGTCCTTATTGCACGAGTGTAGGCAACAGAATCATGATACGTTGTTCATGACTCGTGATAAAACTTTCTAAGAGGATCAAGAGTCTTAGTAGTGGATCCTCCTCGTTACTAGAACTTGACTTATACAGGACAGTGCAAAATGACGAACTAATTTATGTTACTGTGACTTTACTCTGACTACGAAAATGAAAACTATTCAACTTGAGAAATGGCAAATGTACAAACATACGTGTCCACTTACAAAGTTTAAACGGGAATCGTTTGTATACCAATGTTACTGTCTTGTTTCGCGGCTTTATGACACGGATTATATTTGAAAACATATATATACCTATGTATATACTTTGTTTGCATACCTACTTATTCAGCATTTGAATTAATTGATTTTTGATGAAATAACTCAACAAGTACGACTTACATACTCTTTCTTTGAAAACGGTAACGAATCCCTGTTTCGTTTTACGTTTAAGAATGACAATAGAGTTGATTTTTTATTGTCATCAGAGTTAGACAATACCCACCAAGTTTATGTCAAAAGTACTAATTTTCGTTCATTCAGTGGGTTTCATTGTAGATGAAATGGCACTCAAGGTGGAAGGCAGTTACACAATACCAATCCGCCCAGAATGGGCTTCAAACGTCAAAATGAAGTCCATTCTCATAGGTACTCCGTGAAGAGGCAAGACAAGGCAGCGGGTGCCTTTCGATTGAAGTCAAAATCGGTTTTAGCGCTGTGATCGCCATTCCAAATCAACGAAAGCGCGACAACGTAGACCCATGTGACATCATCATTGATGTGTGCGTGATGCGCTAGTTAGCATATTATGTCTGTGTGTGCGTGTATTCCAAGCCGTGAGCAAGGTGAGCGTGATTTCGAATTGAAGTGAAACATTCCGAATGGCTGACAAATCTCACCTGTCAAAAGCACAATATTGAACCGGATTGGAAAATAGGTAGTGATAATATCGCCAACATCAGTGTTGACGCCACTCGGAAAATAATATAATACTTTCTACGAACCGGTAAAAGCTCTCAGTTGTAGGTACGTATACCTACATACACTACAAAAGCTAGGTAGCTGTATTAAATTAATTAAACGCTATGATAACGCAGACTATGGTAAGATACCTACTAGTAGTTCAATAATGTGACCTACTACACTGGTACTTACAACATTATTGTAGCTACATACTTATTTTATAAATAAGTTCAATAATGATGTGTTACATGGTGTACAATATACCTACCTACACACATCTACTGATATACCTACCTACACACATCTAGACACAAATCAAACATACATGTTCAATGTTCATGCAAAAAAAGGTTTCGCCCGCTCGTTAGCTGGCGGTGTGGCGTGGAGGATGTAGTACAAACAATTGGCGAAAAATACTCGTAATTCGTATCGAAAGCGTCAACGCGTCACGCTTCGGTGAACAAACTATGAGTAATCTGTGTCACAGTTGCCGTAAATTAGTGAAGAATCTTTTAAAAATGATACCAGTGTAATATAAATTAATTGTTAACACCCATATACGTTTTTTTTTTTTTTTTTTTTTTTCTTTATGTACAATAGGTTAGCGCTTGACCACAACTCGCCTGATGTTAAGCGTAGTTGTGATCTACGATGGAGCGCGCTTACCTAGAAGATACCGATTCACTCTCGACTTAAAGACTCGTAGATTATATTTATCAGGAAACAGAGACATCGGCAGTAAGTTCCACAGTTTGGCAGTTCGCACAATGTAAGAGCCAGAAAACCGCTTAGTGCGAGTCCCTGGAACCTCAACCATGTAGCGGTGACGCCTTGAGGTGTCTCTGCTCGTCCGGTGATAAAATGGGGATGGGGGAATAAGATCGTGTAATTCCGATGCACACTCTCCGAAGTGCAACCGATAAAAAACCGAAAGGCAAGCAACTTTGCGACGATGTTCTAAACTTTGCAGCTTAGATTTGCAAAGGGATTCACTGCCTATGAGCTTCCTGGCTCTCTTCTCAATCGATTCCAGCGCCTGAAGCTGACATTTAGCCGATCCATCCCAAAGGTGCGAACAGTACTCCATGCACGACCGAACTTGTGCTTGATACAAGGTAAGCAACTGTTCCGGCTTAAAGTACTGTCGTACCTTTGCGAGAACACCCAGCTTTTTGGCAGCCAATTGAGCCTTCGACTCAATGTAGGAACCGAAGTTGAGAGTTGGGTTCAGAGTAATGCCAAGAAGCTCCAGGTGGTCAGTGATCGGCAAAGTTGTACCACGGAAAGTCGGAGCCAGATCAAATGGCCTCCTCTTGGCAGAGAACAGACACGCCTGGGTCTTTGCTGCATTGAACTTCACTAGGTTGGCATCGCCCCAGTCGGAGACTGCCTTAAGGGAGAGGTTCAAGCGCTCAACCATGGTCTCTCTTAGTGACTGAATTTCGGCCGCACTGGCACGCGCGTTTGATATATAGCTCTCCACAACAGTGCTGTCGTCTGCATACCCAAAGATACCGGGTTTTAGCAGATCGTTGATATGGAGCAAGAAGAGTGTTGCAGAGAGCACCGACCCTTGAGGAACACCGGCATTAATCGCCCTTGGATCCGACGAGCGGCCATCGATGACCACTCGTATAGATCGATTCCTCAGAAAGTCCGATATCCACGCAATGAAACCAATGGGCAAGCCGAAAGAGGAAAGCTTGCTAATAAGGCAATCGTGCCAGACCCTGTCGAAGGCCTTAGATATATCTAGGGAAACCGCAAGTGCTTCCCCGTATTTCTCTATGGCTTCACTCCAGATGTGTGTGGCGTATACTAGAAGATCCCCAGTGGAACGATTCCGGCGGAAGCCATATTGTCGATCACTGAGGAGGTCATTAGATTCTAGATACGCCAGGAGCCTGCTGTTCAAGACACGTTCCATGCTCTTACAG
Source organism: Selenia dentaria (assembly GCA_917880725.1). Taxonomy (NCBI): domain Eukaryota; kingdom Metazoa; phylum Arthropoda; class Insecta; order Lepidoptera; family Geometridae; genus Selenia; species Selenia dentaria. Next base: position 8,710,367 of record OU862895.1, on the reverse strand, counting down.
AGAATGGACGTGACTGAAATGGGTCTGTAGTTAGCAGGGTCAGCACGACTACCCTTTTTGGGCACGGGCTGCACGTTAGCAAGCTTCCAAGAACTCGGTACTTTGCCAGTCTTAAGAGAAAGCCGAAAGAGACGTGTCAGTACAGGAGCCAACTCAGGTGCACATGTCCTCAAAACTATGGCCGGAATACCATCAGGACCACTGGCTTTATTCACATCAAGATTGCGTAACGTTCTGCGAACCTCAGCTTGGCGAATGTTAATTTCCGACATAAATGTCGAGCAGCCAGAAGGAGTTGGAGGTATCGCGCTACCAGCATCAAGACGCGAATTTTCCGCAAATAGAGAAGCAAACAAGTTTGCTTTCTCTTCAGCGGTGTGTGCCAGCGTCCCATCAGGTTTCAGCAATGGAGGCAGAGAGGGGCGGCAGAAGTTCCCTTCGACCGACTTAGCCAGGGACCAAAAAGCTTTACTACCCGCAGGGTACGAAGCTAATTTATCACCTACTCGGCCGATGTGGTCAAAGCGAGCCCTCCGAAGCACCTTTTTGCAGGACTTAGCAGCCTTGTTAAACGCTATCTTATTCTGACGTATGTCCCTTGCCTTGCGGTGTCGAGCGTCAACCCAGGAGAGGTACGCTTCATGCTTCAGCGCTTCTGCGCGTTCACATTCAGGTCCAAACCATGGGCGAGCTTTGCCGGACAGCGTTGAATCCGAGTATGGAATAAAATACTCCATACCCAGACGCAGTACCTCCGTCACGGCATCCGCACAGGTTGAAGGATCATCGGAAGAGAAGCACACAGGCTGCCAAGGATAAGATGCAAAGAAAGACCGCATCTCGTCCCAGTCTGCTGACTTGTATCGCCACAGCCGCCGGGTGCCACAAGGGCTGGGATCAGGCGGGGAGTAGACTGATACAGATTTCACCAGACAGTGGTCAGAACTACCCAAGGGTGATGATACTGACACTGAGTAGCGGTCTGGATCTGTTGTCAGCAGAAGGTCCAAGCAATAGGGTGTGTGGGAATCAACGTCAGGTACCCGGGTAGCATCTCGGACCAGCTGGGTGAGATCTAACGCTAAGGCTAGGTTTCGCGTCTCTCGCCCAGCATGGTCAGTGTCCTGGTATGGGTACAGCCACTCCTTGTGGTGGGCGTTAAAATCCCCCAGAAACACTAACTGAGCCGACGGATACCTTAGTTGAGCCACATCCGCTGCCTCACTAAGGTATTCAGTGAGCCTGGAAGTCTCCTGATCTCCGCTGTGCGAACGGTAGACACAAGCGTAGAGAATCTTCTCAATACCAGTGTCCACTAGGACCCACAAAACGGTAAATCTATGATCTTCAAGAATACGGAGACGCTGACAGCAGATGTCATCCCGGGCGTACAAGCATACACCAGCCCGAGCTTTGAAATTGTGCTCAAGGGTGTACCCTGGGTACGACAAGTACGCCAAGTCTGACGGACATCCGATCTGCGTCTCCGTTAGAAACAAGAGTGACGGTTTTTCGGTTTCTAGATGGTAGTGGACCGCCGCGAGATTGGAGTGCAAACCTCGGATATTAGTGAGGTCTACTTTTAGAGAAAGGGCGTGCAACCGCTGTTTTACCGTTTTCCTCTTATTTCGTGTCATGTCATCGAGTGAATTTTGTCGGTGAGAAGGTGGCAGTGGAATAAGGCTTCACGATACTGATCAGTAGACATACATACAAAGCAACACCTGTGGGGAACTAGTCTGGAGACTGCGGGGACGCCCGAGCCCCCCCGGGGATGTCCATCGGGCCCTTTCTTCCGGTCGCCGACCGGCACGATGGCGCATCCCGGGATTTTTCGCTAGTTGGCGGGGCAGCCTTTCGTGAGTGGCTAGTTCACTACTTGGGCCCCCTACTAACTGCGGTCGGCCAGCGGTGCACCGTGCCTCGGATCCCGCTACCCTCCGCGACTAGTTACCCGATGAAGCATTAGTATGTATGTCAAAAACGATCTTGTATCTATGAAGCAGCCATTCCGACCCACCTCCTCGAACGGCGACACCGGACATCGCTCCGGAACACGGCTAGGCCGCTTGGCGGCGCGGCTTTGTCCGGTGGGTGGTCACTAGCCACGGCCAAAGCCTACCACCAGTGTTTTTTTTTTACGTATGTACTTACGAGTACGTAGCATATAATTTTCAGATTATAGTTGATTGTTTTCTTTTTCAAATTGTTTATTATGTTAGTTGTAATTTTTTCCGAAATCCTTTTATTTTATTCTAAATGTATATGTATAATGCCGTTTCCAAGACTTTAAAAGTGTGTGTAATTCGTGTACTTGTGTTGTTAGTCGTGTGTGACGTCACTTGCCGGTCTATACGGAAGACCAGCGCTGGTTGGTAACAACCGGCATTATGCTGAGTGTAGGTCGGTTTGTGTCTGAAAACTTCATAATATAATTTATTAACTGTTTGTTAGTTAAATGTATGTATGTATTTTGTATTAACTTTTCAGTCACAAATAAAACTATTCTATTCTATATAAAAGACAGTTTGTACTGATTGACGTGAACGACACGTTAAGTTACACTTACGCTGTTATTTATGCTAGGGCCAATCCGTTTTATGGTGCGTTTCGGTAGTTGTAGTAGTAGGTAGTAGTAAAAAACGATACTAAAAAATATTTATTGACACTTCCGGGGAAAAAACAATGATTTTGGCCTATTTGGGATACCAAAAACGATTCTAATTCTTAAAATGATTCTAACGTGTAGAATCGTTTTTGGTTTATTTGGGTTTTCTTGTGTTTTTTTATTTTATATTCTTCCTATTAAGCAGTTTGTGCGGGAGGGAGGGTGGTGCACACCCCCAAATAGGCCAAAATCATTGTTTTTTTTCAGCGGAAGTGTCACTAAATATTTTTAGTAACGTTTTTTGATAATGGATTTCCGCAAAGTACCGCCTGAATCAATAAATTATCTATAGGTAGTAGTAGTTAGTAGCTGATTTTAGCCCTAACGGGATACCACCTAACCTTACTTCGTCGACTACATCATCACTTTAATGTTGGTGAGATAGTGGTCTTCAACGGCGTTTGCATATAATATATTTTAACGGTGGGTGCGTCTTGATATTAGCTTGATATGACTTGCGTGAGCGGAACACTTAAGAAATGTTGCTAAAATAATAATATAAGGCGTTTGCCAGTGTTCATTAAAACAGCAGGCGTAGTAAGTATGTATGTTGAATTCTCACATTACTAAACAAGTTGTTCTGCGAACAGTACCTAGACCTCGCAAGCACATTTCTTATCAGTGGCAATTTTTCGCTGAAGGTACTTCACAACCTATAAAACATCTCAGAAACCACTTGACCAGCTATGCTAATATTCGAAATTGCTCTTTAAAGACAGGGCTTTAAAAACACTAGGCACCTACCTAGTGTACTTACCTACCAAATTTTTATCAAAATTGGTCGGTAAATAGCGCCGTAGCAAACGTCATCCTTTTTAGGAAAAGTACCCCAAACACACTAAAATCGCCGACGACAAAAAATATTAAATATGTAGTAGAATATCCATGCATGGTTGAAAAATGCGACGTGTACAGAAAGACGTACCTACATTTGTACCTACGTCATTTCCATGGTTTACAAAATAAGTAGGTACCTACCTATCCTATGTATAGCCATAGTGTAATAAATATTACACATACGGTATAGCTTAGCTTGGATCAGGGGCCTTACTATGAGCTCTAAAAGCAGGACTTCTAGACAACTGCCGGGTTTATTCGTACCATGACAACTTTAAAGCAGTCCTGCTCAGGTCTACTATTCAAGAACCGGGGAAAAAGCGTTCACCTGTTTGTTTTGTATGGACTCTCGTTAACATGTCGCTCTAAATCCACTCAGTTTATTAGCTTACAAACGTCTAGGCGTCTGCAATGTTGGTTATAGTTAATTGTTAGAATGCCAGAGACAATATTATACGTTCACCTTTGAGAAAACAATATTCAAACAGTTCAACTAAATGAGTGTCATGGTATGATTTCATTCAAAACTGTTTATGTCAGGTTTAAGAACTGCACGGAACTTGCATGATTTTTAATTAAGCTGATAGTAAGGCCCCAGTCCGACCACAGCTTCGCTGAATGAAATATACCCCTGTATAGGCATAACATTGCTCACATAGTTCTCTTCCTAGCGCAATGAAATGATTAACTACTACAATACATACATGCCTAGCTACCTTCACGGTAATATCTATCCAATATTTTTAATATTCTAATCTGCATTCCAATATCAATAAGCAATTAGTTCGCGTCGTGCTGAATTTATATCATCTTACCCACCAAAAGACTTCCTCAGTATTCCCCAAAGAGTATAATCTACATAATATTATCATCTTATCACATGTAGTATATTCTATGTATGTAGTAGATCGGTAGGTAGGTAGATAGGTAAATATACCTATCTACCGTTCGCGTCGTGCTGAATTTATATCATCTTACCCACCAAAAGACTTCCTCAGTATTCCCCAAAGAGTATAATCTACATAATATTATCATCTTATCACATGTAGTATATTCTATGTATGTAGTAGATCGGTAGGTAGGTAGATAGGTAAATATACCTATCTACCTACCTACCGATCTACTACATACATAGAATATACTACATGTGATAAGATGATAATATTATGTAGATTATACTCTTTGGGGAATACTGAGGAAGTCTTTTGGTGGGTAAGATGATATAAATTCAGCACGACGCGAACTAATTGCTTATTGATATTGGAATGCAGATTAGAATATTAAAAATATTGGATAGATATTACCGTGAAGGTAGCTAGGCATGTATGTATTGTAGTAGTTAATCATTTCATTGCGCTAGGAAGAGAACTATGTGAGCAATGTTATGCCTATACAGGGGTATATTTCATTCAGCGAAGCTGTGGTCGGACTGGGGCCTTACTATCAGCTTAATTAAAAATCATGCAAGTTCCGTGCAGTTCTTAAACCTGACATAAACAGTTTTGAATGAAATCATACCATGACACTCATTTAGTTGAACTGTTTGAATATTGTTTTCTCAAAGGTGAACGTATAATATTGTCTCTGGCATTCTAACAATTAACTATAACCAACATTGCAGACGCCTAGACGTTTGTAAGCTAATAAACTGAGTGGATTTAGAGCGACATGTTAACGAGAGTCCATACAAAACAAACAGGTGAACGCTTTTTCCCCGGTTCTTGAATAGTAGACCTGAGCAGGACTGCTTTAAAGTTGTCATGGTACGAATAAACCCGGCAGTTGTCTAGAAGTCCTGCTTTTAGAGCTCATAGTAAGGCCCCTGATCCAAGCTAAGCTATACCGTATGTGTAATATTTATTACACTATGGCTATACATAGGATAGGTAGGTACCTACTTATTTTGTAAACCATGGAAATGACGTAGGTACAAATGTAGGGTAAAGTACCTTTAGTCGTACCAGCGCTTAAGTCGTACCACGTCGATATCTGCGCACCCGTCATGAAAAGGTGACATCTAGCGGTGCAATATGGTTCTACTCAGTACCACGAGTAAACAGCGACACGCGGCGGCTTGCCGGAATTCGCGATCAAAAAATAATGAAAAAAGCAAGTTTTTTGCACAGTTTTCACTATTATTTTTACGTCATTCATAAGCAATTTCACATAAGATTGTGTTGAAACGAATATTTTTTTGATTCATGTCTGTTTTTATAGTGTTTTCTGGTTGATATGAGCTAGATTAAACGGTAAACGGTTTCTAGGTTATGTTATTAATTTTGGTTTTTAACTTTGTACACCCCGCTGCCTAACTCGTACCTGCATAAACTTCCTAATTCGTACCGGTACGAACCAAAGAAAATTGGTTGTGCAAACTATGCAACGAAGATCGCAAAGAAAATATGACCCAATGTATTAAATGCAAAGGATGGGTACATGATTTATGTGCAGATCTCGAAATTAAAACTAAAAATTACATTTGTGATATATGCATTTAAAAAAATGATAGTTTTTTTTCCTAAAGGTACTCATTATTACGAAATGAAACTAACGTTTTTTTATTATTATTATTATTATAAGTAAGACTGAAATTGATCTCGTAGCATATAAGTCTACGCAGTTTTTTAATTGTCCTTAGAATTCTAGTTGGAAAGATATATGTTTACTCTAAGTACGACTAAGGCCATGGGTGGTACGATTAAGGCAACCGGTTGCCTAAGTCGTACCGAAGGAAGGTTTTTGTAAAACCTATAAAAAAACATTTTATTAAAAGATTTTTATATGTCTTATTAGTCTTTGTTGATTCGTTAATAAATGAAGAATTTATATATGCAAAGATTTTTCTTTTATTTATATTACAATAGAAATTATAGCTATTTTCCTTGAACTGGTACGACTAAGGCGACCTTACCCTACGTCTTTCTGTACACGTCGCATTTTTCAACCATGCATGGATATTCTACTACATATTTAATATTTTTTGTCGTCGGCGATTTTAGTGTGTTTGGGGTACTTTTCCTAAAAAGGATGACGTTTGCTACGGCGCTATTTAAACAGTAAACAGTTCAACTAAATGAGTGTCATGGTATGATTTCATTCAAAACTGTTTATGTCAGGTTTAAGAACTGCACGGAACTTGCATGATTTTTAATTAAGCTGATAGTAAGGCCCCAGTCCGACCACAGCTTCGCTGAATGAAATATACCCCTGTATAGGCATAACATTGCTCACATAGTTCTCTTCCTAGCGCAATGAAATGATTAACTACTACAATACATACATGCCTAGCTACCTTCACGGTAATATCTATCCAATATTTTTAATATTCTAATCTGCATTCCAATATCAATAAGCAATTAGTTCGCGTCGTGCTGATTTTATATCATCTTACCCACCAAAAGACTTCCTCAGTATTCCCCAAAGAGTATATACTACATAATATTATCATCTTATCACATGTAGTATATTCTATGTATGTAGTAGATAGGTAGGTAGATAGATAGGTATATTCTCTTTGATAAGTTGATATGAATCAGCGTGTGATGTACGCGCCATTCACCAATCTGCGTCGATTTTTAGAAAGTGCCACATGTACCACAGTTTGAACAATAGTTAATACTAGTAATGATTATTATGTGTAACTCTTTCATAATCTGTGCTGACCGTTTTGTTGGAACTTTAGTTTCTCGAGTGATGTGTACTGTGCACGTGTCTTTTTTACGCTGATTCAAGCCGACAGGCTGTTGTGCTAAATAAAGGTTTTTTAAATGTAAGTGTTCATTTAGAATTGTGTTTACGGTGCTTTATGTGTTATTTGATATATTGTGTAATGTTTTATGTTAGGCTTGTTTACTTTAAGGATGGCATATGGTTCCATTCATGAAGTGAGGTTAACGTCGATTATTTTAATGTTTTAAAATAGAAGTGTAGGTATTACTAGCTGATTCGGCCGCGGCTTCGCTCGCTCTGCCTCGCGGGTTATTATTTTGGGCTTTAAAAAAAAATCGTCAAGCACTGAAGCGTCAAGGGCGCACCCTCTACGGTTTCGGCGGTTAAAATGTAAAGTGGTAGTGAATAATGGCACAGCATAATATACCTACCTACACATATAAACATTTAATCAATCGACCTCTTTTAAAATTTTGGCTAAAATAAAAAAGTAGTTTAAGTTACTTAGGTAGTTAGGTACTTACTTACTTCTTGTGAGGGTCCAGCTGTTACAGAGTTATGCCGGACCAAACATAAGGACAAAACAACTGAAAAGTGTTTTTTGTAGTATGGCTATTTGTAGGTAGCTAAGTATAATTAAGTATATATACCTATATAATTATACTTACGATAATAGGTACCATATAATTGTATAAGTACTTAAATATGTATTTAGTAAAAACTTATATCTTATTATAAGACACGTCAATTTTATTTATTCGACTTTAGCAAAATCCATCAAAGGATGTTGGTCATCATTGGGCCAGACACAATAGAAATTTCATTGTTATAATAATAACGACTCTTGAAGGAATTACGCGTCACGCTTCGGCGTACAAACTGAGTTATCTGTGTCACAGTTGCGCTAGATAAACGACAGTTTGTACTGTTTCACGTAAATGATGCGTTCCGTTACACTTACGCAGTTATTCGTGCTAGGTACACAGTTTATAAATATGACATCTTGCCTATGCTATAGTTTACCGACAGAGTAGACAGCTAGATTTGGATTCCACCCCGTGGTTCTTCTGGATATTATTGCGTGACCCGCAGGTGAAGTACCGGTGATTGACAGATACTCGTTGACTCGTTGATAGGGCTGTATCTACACCGACCACACTTTGAATAGCACCGACCAATCTCCTTAGTTTGTTATCCACGCGACATTGGCGAAATTGCACAACACCGCACAAGTCATATAAATAAAAAATATATTTGAATTGAATTGATTTAAGGGTTGTAGAAATTATAACTCACTGGTTTACTTAGACTGAAGTTATATATAAATAATAAAATTATACAAAATGCACGGAGAGCAATTGTACTGAATTACTAGTGTTTCGCACGGAACGAACCAGAGAGAATCGAATGTGTTGTGTGCTTACAGCTCCAGCTTTTGTATTTAGCGATAACGTAGGTACTTTGTAAGTTTAAACAATGTACAATTGTATGAATATGTTGGAACAAGGATTCGTTCTTCACATTGGGCTGCGTACCAGCAAGCCTGAGACCAAATAATGTTCCTCCAATATTTGATCGATTGTTGCTGCAACGACCCTGTTAAAATCCAGTTTGACATGTATTAATTACGCTTTGTTTCGACTTGATGTAAGTTTATTTTTAAGGGTGGTTTCAGAAATTGAAGATCATAATTACCTAATATCCACCGGTTCATTCGTCCGTGAAAATGCAAAAAAACACTGTCACTATCAACACGATGTTACTTTTGACAGCCGACAAAGATTTGGCCCTCTCAAAAGGTAGAAAATATTTGGCCAGTAGGGACAAAATTTGTTCTTACAGGGTGTTGTAAACGGTCGTGGTCAATTTATTTTTTTATTTATTTGTTACAATAAGCACGGCATACACCACTTATACTTATTATTAAAGTTTATATGTCAAAATAAGAAATGTCAAGAAAATTTAAAATTGTCATAAAATATCCTATTTATTATATTTTTTAACAGAAACTCAGTAATAACTTAAAAATACTATGCCATTTGTCACAAAATAAGTCACATTCGGTGTTTGCGTTGAGTCCGGTTAGAGAGCGACACAAGGGGGACTGGGATCGGGCCACGGTACGACGACTAGGAGTAGCAAACAGCAAATGCCTGTGGCTTGGCCTGTGCCTGTTGTTAAATACAACGTATTAATAAGGAACGTACAGCGAACACAGGAGATTGTGAAGGGTAGGGCAGTCAATGTTGCCTCTTAAAATTTTGCAGCAAGTGGAAAGCTGATCAACCGACCTTCTAACTTCCAAAGTGTTATAACCAAGTTGCCCGAGGAGAAACTTAGCTGAGTAGAGATAAGGGTAATAGCCATATACCCGTTTGTACAAATACCGCAAAAAAGTTTTTTGCACCTTTTTCAACAGCAAGTTGTAAGTCACGTGATACGGGATCCAGACCACCGCATTTGCCTCCAGCTTACTCCTAACGAGAGTAGTAAATAAGAGCCTGATGACGTTAGGGTCATGGAAATCGCGCGCCTTCCGCAGCACAAAACCTAAACGCCGGGAGGCTTCCTTTGCGGTATTTAAAATATGGTCATGAAAAGATAGGCCACGATCAAACGTAACGCCCAGGTCCTTTATAGTGGTCACTCTTTTAAGAACATGTCACAGATTGTATAGTTATAATGTATAGGGTCGCGTTTACGGTCAAAAGTCATGACGTGACATTTATTTGGGTTAAATAGCATTTTGTTCGCTACAGTCCAATTATATAAAGAATTTATGTCATTTTGTAGCATAATACAGTCTTTTTGTGTTCTAATTTCAAGAGCTAGCTTAAGGTTGTCAGCGTATAATAGACATCTAGCAATATTCACCTTACTAATGAGGTCATTTATCATTATTAAAAACAGCAACGGCCCAAGAACTGACCCTTGACTTACCCCGGAAAGAGTTAGGTACGGTTCAGAGACGTGTAAGCCGTGCTTAACAAACTGCCGACGGTCGCGCATGTAGTCAGCAAAGAACCTAAGCAATTGTGGGGTGAATCCAATATCATATAGCTTTTGTAATAACACATCATCAAATCTTGATCAGTGCAAATTATGTCCTAGAGAAGTCGTGGACCAGCAGTTTTGTCAAATTTTGGCTTGCTGGAACGCAGCCCTGGTCGGTTGTTACATTTGATACAAAGGGCTCACCCAAATAATAATAACCGAAAGAAATAAACTCTTAAGTTAATGGCTTGAACGTGCCTTAGTGAGTGGCTTACATTGTTGCTTTACATAATAATAGTCATAACCCAAGAATATGAGAAGGGGTGATTAGACAGTAGACACATACTTGACTAGCTTGTAAATATTACCTACGGTAGGAATTTGCTTGTTCAGAACTAAATTACCTATTAATTAATACTATAATAATAGAATCAAAATCAGTTTTTTGCAATTTATGGTAGTTCTTATTATGTTCATGCTAAAGTCCAAACTCGTATAAGGCTTGCGAATAACAGTTCTATAACTTGCCATTTCTGTATGGTATCATTGGGGGGTATGTTTAAAGCAACTATAGTCTTTAACGTCGTGCTCTCTAAACTAGTCTAAACGGATGTAAAACTACCCACAATTAAATAAAACAATAAAGTTATATATGTATTTAGAACTACTTGACCTGCCAGCGGCTCCGATCGCTTGGTCTTGGTGTAATGGCGAGAGAGTTATTCATTAACTTTTTTATGTACCTATGTATTGACATGAAACAAACACTAAAGGCCGATTCACAGTTATCAGTGAAGCCACAGTTCCAACACAGTACCGGCACAGTGCGAAATATTCTTTCATACATTCTCTATGAACGCATCCCCACTTGTCAGTGTTAGTGACGACACAGTGCTCTCAGTGTCAGTGCCGACACCGGCAATCACGTACGTATTCGTTGACGATGATTTTTTTGTCGGATTACGGACGCCGTAGCATCACAAACAAAATGGAGGACAAGCGTTTGATCTTTTTTTTCTCTTGAAGCTGCTCTTATCTTCGTCTAAAGCAATAGCTATCATTGCTAGCTCCACAGTATTGAACAGAGCCATAGCAACAATCACGATACTTGACGACGGACACGTTTTCACTGAAGCTCCGTGAACTGAGTACTGACATGTGTGAATTGAATCACTGACGCAACACTGTAGTGCTGATACCGAACTGAGCGAACACGTTGACGGAACTGTGGCTGCACTGATATGTGTGAATCGACCTTAAATGTTAAGTGAAGCTTACTACAGTATATTACTGAAAACCACATCTAAATCGGATAAGCCGTATCTGAGATTAGCGTGCACAAACGCACATATAAACAGACAAACAGACAAAAATTGTAACAATCTTTTTTTTCATCCTATTTTCGACACATAAGACATAATACAAAAGGTCCAATAATACTTTTCCTCATATAACTTCCATGTGCAGACAGCGATCCGTTACATTTTTATTATATGTATATATTCTCATTCTAAGCGTTACACGATTGTGGTTTTTGGTGATAACAAAATAAGAACTACCATAGTTTAGAGAATTATGTTTAGTGTTCTGCACAAACCAATGGTAGTAATTGTCATCCTGCCATCCAGGTCTGAGCATTCGCATAGGCTGCCATCCATCCGGGCCAGATAGCGGGTTGTACATCGGTATTTTCTCTAAGTAACCTCCATTAAATTGTAATAGTTTTATTCGGTTAGTGTATTTTGCATATTTCCACAGCGTAATGTCATATATGGGATATTGCTATGGGGTTCAGCGGCTGATATAGAGACCATATTTATCCTTCAGAAACGTGCTATTAGTGCTATATACGAAATGGGTCCCCGTGAATCTTTGAGAGATTTATTTAAAGAAATCAATATAATATCGTTGCCTTCCTTATATGTATTTGAAAATATAATGTATGTTCGTAAAATTTACATAAATATAAGTTAAATAGTGATCACCACACTTTTAATACCAGAAATACAAATCGGATAGCTGCACCTAGTTTTAGACTTGCGAAGACTAATAAGTCATTCCTAGGAAATTGTGTGCGTTTTTACAATAAAATCCCAAAGCACATAACTGAGCTCACAGAGGGCAAATTCAAGTTGACTGTAAAAAACGTTTTAATAAAAAAAGCTTACTATAAAGTTCGACATTATATAGAAGATAAAGATGCTTGGAATACTCCACTTCTGGCAAGCTGTCTCTCTGCCACCCATAAAATGTAATATTTGTAGTACCTAAGTAGAAACATTGTAAACATCCATATAAAAAGAATGGCCCCGAGTTTCTTGCCGCTTCTTCTCGTTCTATATATTTTGGAACGCGGCGGTAGAGTATTTAAAGTACATTATAATGAAAAGTTGACGATCATAAGTGCGTCTTTGATGCCTAAATTGAATAAATGATTTTGACTGTGACTTTGATTCGTAAATTCTTCTTTTTACTGCACTTAAGGCAGGCTGCTGAAGTGGTCTTCATTTAACCCTTTCAAGACGGATACAGTATTATTTACGCCTGGCTTCCCAGGCCTATACCTATATCCATCGATATAATAATATTTAGGTTTAGGTTTAACGATTTATTACTCATAAAGAACGTAGTTCACTTACAATGAGCTTAAAATACTAAAACTAGTAACTAATTAAGAACTAGTTAATATTAAAACATATAAAAATATCCAGTTTTCTAGTGGTATGGACTTAAAAAACATGTTCATATATATACTTTTTTAGTTTAGTTTTAAACATATGTATATTTTTACAGTTTTTAACATCGTTAGGTAACTTATTAAATAATTGTGCACCCTCAAACAAAATGTTTCTTTTACCGTAGTTAGTTCTTGGAGTATTTACTTTATTTTATTTGTATTTCTTAAGCTGTATTTATATGACCTTTTTGTAAATGTTATTTTTGTGTGTATTTTTTCAATTATTATTTTTTTGACCAATACACATGTTGTGTATGTATATAGCTGGTTTAAATTAAATATCTTGGTTTCCTTGTAAATAATGCGTGTATTAGTTTGGTAGTGATAGTTAAAAATTGTTTTTATTAGTTTATTTTGCGAGATTTGTAGGTTTTTCAAGTTGGTTTTTGCAGCACAGCCCCATATCTCTATGAGATATTCGAGATGTGGTTTTATAAGGGTGTTATATATTGTCATTTGGACTTTGTGAGGTATCATCCCACGGCTCTCCTTAATGCTCCGGTTGTTGACGATATTTTCGATCTTACATGCTCAATGTGAGCCTTCCATATGAGTTTATCATCAAGTTGAAGGCCGAGATATTTCTCTTGATGGGAGCGGTGGATTGTTACACCGTTGACGGTTAGAGGTGTATAAGGAGGTATTTTTTGCTAAAAATATCATGTATGACGTTTTTTTTGTGTTTATGGTTAGTAGATTGATCTGACACCAGATATTAAATTTATGCAAGTCATTCTGAGCCTTTTTTATCAATTCGGGTAGGTTACGCCCAAAGTAAAAAAGGCAGGTGTCATCGGCGTATAAAGTTATATGACCTGTTAATCCAATTTTGCTGATATTATTAACATATATAGGTTTAACGATTTATTACTCATAAAGAACGTAGTTCACTTACAATGAGCTTAAAATACTAAAACTAGTAACTAATTAAGAACTAGTTAATATTAAAACATATAAAAATATCCAGTTTTCTAGTGGTATGGACTTAAAAAACATGTTCATATATATACTTTTTTAGTTTAGTTTTAAACATATGTATATTTTTACAGTTTTTAACATCGTTAGGTAATATCAAGAATAAAAGGAATCCTAATACTGATCCTTGGGGAATGCCACATATTATTTTTTTTGGCTAACTTTTGTGTACATTGTCTAGTTTTACGACTTGGTACCTGTCTGTTAAGTAGCATTTAAAATTTTTTAGAGCAGATCCTATTATTCCTAAGTATTAATATTTCAGATTTATTTCTATTGTTAAACTGTGTCACATTATAGATCTTATACATTCGAATAGAGATATAGTAATTTATTATGTAATCATTTATATTCAATGTCAAATAATAATAAAAATAATTATGGGAATAAAAGTCCTAAGTTTTTTGGTAACCTTTCGTATAGCTGCTGCTCCTACTAGGTATCTATTCAAACAGTCTGTTGCATGACTGTTTTGCAAACACATAATGGAATGTGTGCCTATCGTTTTTCTCCGACATTTTTAATACCAAACACTTAATAAAATCACTCTTTTTATTCACAGCCCAAACCGGCACAAACCATACAAGTGAAACAACCATCGGCACCATCAGCTCCATCGGATGCCCAACTGAATGAAGATATCGCTAAGCAGGGAGAGTTGGTTCGCTCCCTGAAGGCTGCCAAGGCAGATAAGGCCAAGGTCGACCAGGCTGTGAAGGCCCTCTTGGATCTCAAGGCCAAGTACAAGGCTGCTACTGGACAGGTAAGTTAGCCGCATTTGTGAAACACTATAAGATAGAGTTGTGCTTTTAAGCCTGAATGATTGACAAAAATAAATATCTAAATTGCAACAATGTAAGAAATAATTGACTATAAAATTGGAATGTATCACACTCACTGGCAAACGCCCTTGCAAGGTGCATGCACTTACTTATCCTACCACAAGAACTTCGGAAATATGAATGTACTCGTATGCTATAAATAAATAAATAAATAATTTGTGGGTATCCATATTATTTTGATACATTGAAGGGGCGTTCGTTTAGCTTTTAAGGCATTGGTGGCGTTGTCATTGATGGCGTTGTCATTGATGGCTCTTTGGTTATAGCGTTCGTAAAGCTCAATAACATTATTTTTGCCACTTTTGCCCACACCCTAATCGAACGCTCAACTGAAAATAAGACGCATGATTATGCTGTCAAATACATAGTTGACAAAAAACAATTACAAACAACCATGCTCCGGACGTGGGTCAAAAGTTGCACATTTTGGTGGCAAAAATTACTCGTTTTTAGCTTTCCGAACGTTGAACAAAAAGAGACATAAACGACATTTTCACCCACAGATTCCCATTTTGAACGCCCTTGTTATTTTCGCTAAAAACGCTCACAAGGGGTCTATTCGAACGCACTATGAGTGACACTTCCGCTGGATAGACACTTATGGCAGCGGCGCAGTGTGTACCGCCCTTTCTCTGACGAAGTAAATCTAGATAAGTCTAAATAAAGTTCATGCAGAAAGTATACAGAATAAGCAATTCACTCAATCAAAAACTCTTTTACATGTGTTTCGTCTCTATATAAAGCATCCTCAGCGGTGCCAGAATAATATAAATAGTCGATATGATAAAATAATTGGTTTTTACCAACCATATAAGTTATATCGGGGACTGTCAAAAGACAGTCCCCGATATAACTATATCGCGGCTAGATCCATACTTGAGACAAGGTAAGATAGCTGATAAAAGTTATGAATCAATTTATCGACTCGACAAGTTTATCGTGAGATCCATGCTCGCACAGCTGGAGTCGTTGACTCGCCGTGCATTAGAAAGAGAGAGGCTCTCACTCTGCACGTTACATATCTGCCAGCATTCTTCCAGCGGAAGTTTAACTAAATATGTCCTTCTATTACCATTTTTACACCGCGACGTCTCAATTCGGGTGGAACCACCAATAATAGCCACATGATGTACGTGGCTATTATTGTGTGTAGGCCTGCCCCCCGTTATGTGGACCGATGACCTCGTCGAAACCGCGGGGAATCGTTGCATGCAGGAAGCGAGTAGCCGGTCTATGTGGCGATCTATGGCCTATGTTCAGCAGTGGACGTCTTCCGACTGATAATGATGATGATGATGACATGGCGTAGATAAGAGCTACCGAGACGATATTATTATTGTTATTATTTCCCATAGGATTGGAAACCAGGTACCCCAGCATCGACCACGACCGCAACTGCCTCCGCTCCAGCACCATCAGCAGACGCAGCGTCTATAGATCAACAAATCGCGAAGCAAGGAGACTTGGTGCGCTCGCTCAAGGCTGCCAAGGCTGAGAAAGGGAAGGTCGAAGAGGCTGTCAAGGCATTGTTGGATCTCAAGGCCAAATATAAGGCTGCAACTGGACAAGTCAGTACCACGTCATAATTATCTATACTAATATTATAAAGAGGAAGATTTGTATGTAAGTTTGTAACGAATTGGCTCAAAAAGTACTGGACCGATTTCAAAAATTCTTTCACTATTAGAAAGATACATTCACTCTGAGTAGCAAAGGCTATATAAAATTCATCATAATCATCATCCATCACCGCGCGGGTGAAACCGCGGAGAGCAGCAAGTAAATAATAAAAATAATAATAGGGGACAACATCCACACGAGATCAACAGGACCCCAACTAGGCAGAGCTCTGGTAACTTGATGACTGATATACATACTTATACAGTGCGTAACAAAGAAGTGTAGTATTACTGAAAAGCGTGCATGCAGTACCTAGTCAGGATTCATCACAAAGTATCAAAATTTAAATCGCTTATACTTCATTATTTTCATACAAAGTATTAAAAAAATACCGATTTCTTTTTGGAAAGCCCTGTCAGACATGCCTATTCTTGGAGTTCGTTGGGGTCAATGCGCTCTGCAATTCCCACGCTACCAATTTATTCACCCCCTCAAACTCAGAGTCATTGTTTATAACTTTTTACTGTCGCAATGTTACACAAATTACAATATTTAATTACATACTACCTTGATATTACATCGGTGGTGGATGTCATTTTGGCATAAATGGAGTATACCAAACATCGATGACTATTCATATTATACTTTTTTGTTTAAGGACTGGAAACCAGGCGCGACAGTATCGACCGCGACCGCAACCTCCACCGCTCCAGCACCATCAGCAGACGCAGCGTCTATAGATCAACAAATCGCGAAGCAAGGAGACTTGGTGCGCTCGCTCAAGGCTGCCAAGGCTGAGAAAGGGAAGGTCGACGAGGCTGTCAAGGCATTGCTGGATCTCAAGGCCAAATATAAGGCTGCTACTGGACAAGTCAGTACCACATCATAATTATAAATAATAAAAATAATAATACTTGACAACATCCACTCAAGGCCTTCGGTTCCAAATTGGGCACACACACTTGATAACATACATACTTATATACATTCACAACCAGATGCAGGTCAAACAAACAGACATGTTGCGCAGCATGGGGATCGATCGCGGTACCTATGACTCATAAGGCATGGCTCTACCATAACTACGCCAACGACCTAGTCGAATAGTCGGTTAAGTTACAAATTTTAATTACACGAATGCTAGTGCGTTACACGCAGTATATGCATAGGTACTTTAAGTAACCTAGTTTTAAAAATATTTTTTATATTTTTTTTGTTGGTACATAGAATTCTTACGATGTTTAAGCTACGAAGACGTATTATTTCTTCGTAATGTTTAAGTCATTAGTTTTTCGCTAATATTCATAATGATGGGTTCATTAAAAACAAATGCAATAAATAAGGTATTGCGAGTTTGCAAGAAACTCAGTCAATGTTTATAACTTTTTATTATCACAATGTGTTAACCAAATTACATTTCATTAGATACTACATAGGTGGTGGATAGTCACATGGCGTAAATGGAGTATACCAAACATCGATGACTTAATTCATATTATACTTTATTGTTTAAGGACTGGAAACCAGGCGCTACAGTACCGACCGCGACCGCAACCGCCACCGCTCCAGCACCATCAGCAGACGCAGCATCGCTAGATCAGCAAATCGCGAAGCAAGGAGACTTGGTGCGCTCGCTCAAGGCTGCCAAGGCTGAGAAAGGGAAGGTCGACGAGGCTGTCAAGGCATTGTTGGATCTCAAGGCCAAATATAAGGCTGCTACTGGACAAGTAAGAATTGAATGTTATAGAATACATTTTTATTATTCAGTGCATGTTGAAAAACGTCATCGGGCTGCAGATGGTATGCTTTTATTAACCAACTTACAAAAAAGGAGTAGATTCTGAACGCTATAAGTATGCATACGTTGATGATTGATGATATAGTTTCAAGTGTAGATTTAGCATGTATTATAGGGAAGTATATAGGTACCAATATTTTCGTATTATAACTCGGTGCTGTATTTTTTAAATAATTACTTATCTCTTAATTATATTACCTATGTATATATTTTATTTCCACAAATTCCAAATATAAAACGATTCAACTAATAATGAACCGTGTTTATGCAAGTGTTAAGCTTGTACATGCCTTTAATGTTTGTTATTGTTTGCGCAGCGGTATTTCCATGCAGGAACGAATATTCGCAAATTGTAATAATGTTTAGTTTATCCATGGCGCCAAAAACGTAACACAATTTCACAAAACAAAACACTATTTCAAAACAAATACCTGCATTTGAAATCAAAATAACACGGCGTTCGAATAATAATTGCATTTCGAATTGCGCGCCAATCCACAGATAATTAAATCTGAAAATTCTGAATATAGAATCTCCATTTATATAGGTAAAGACCTATTATATACCTACTAAACTTATTTTTATTGTATTATAGGATTGGAAACCAAGTACACCTGCGGCAACACCGGAGGTTCCACTACAACAGCGGTTCAGCAATCAAGTCGCTCAACTGTTGCCTCAAATCGCGGCTCAAGGCGAAAAAGTTCGCAAATTGAAGGGGGAGAAAGCGGACAAATCTACCGTTGATGTTGAGGTACATACTTGTTTGTTGCGTGGCTGTCTCCTGGTTAGCTATTTTTTCCTACGGGTATCACCGCGAGATCGACCTATTTCTCATGATCCCACTATTTCACAGTAGAAACAAGATAAAATAATGTATTTCTCGTGGTCGCATTATTTCCTAGTAGAACCTATAGAAAAACATTTTAACAGTGCCACTATTTTTTAATAGAACCAAGAGAACAACTTATTTCTTGTGGTGCCACTATTTCTTAATATAACCAAAAAATTTCATTTCATATGGTGCCACTATTTCTTAGTAGAATCGAGACAAAAACGAATTTCTTGTGGGGCCACTATTTCTAAGTAGAATCGAGACAAAAACTTATTTCTTGTGGTGCCACTATTTCCTAATAGAACCAAAAGCCTGTACCTACACAGTAAAATACAGTTAAATTAATTTTTTAAAATAATTTAAAAAACACGCATAATTGAAGCCGTCAAAATAGTTAAAGCTTAAGAGCTCTTATTTTATTGCAGGTCAAGAAACTTCTGACTCTGAAGACACTGTACAAAACACTGACTGGATCAGATTGGACGCCCAACGCGACTGCTTCGGCCACTGCTAAACCTGAGGTAAAGCGTGTTCAGAAATACGTTTTTTATAAGTGTTACAAGTTGATTATGTAAATAAAGTAGAATCAAGTGAGTTGTCATTCAAGTAGTCAGTGTACTTAAAGTTGAATCAAGTGAGTTGTCATTCAAGTAGTCAGAGTCAGGTCAAAGTCACTAACGTCCTGCCTAGGTCATGTCTATCTATACTACGTAATATTGTAAAGAGGAAAGATTTGTATGTAAGTATGTTTGTAACGAATTGGCTCAAAAAGTACTGGACCGACTTCAAAAATTCTTTCACGATTGGAAAGCTACATTCACCCTGAGTAACATAGGCTATATAAGATTCATCATCATCATCATCATCATCATCATCATCCATCACCGCGCGGGTGAAACCGCGGAGAGCAGCTAGTAGTCAATAAAACTAAGTATGCGATTGACGAGGAAATACAAAAACCACGTTTAGTTATCTACCGACTTCCAAAGGAGGTACTCAATTCTACTGTATTTTTTTTTATTTGTCACCTCATAACTTTCGACTAGGTGAAGCGATTCTCAAAATTATTTTTTTGTTTGAAAGCTGGTGCCCGTGTGGTCCCATTTAAATTTCATCAAATTCGGTTTAGTAGTTTTTGAGATACACTCCAATAACTGAATAGAATGGAAGTCGGTATTACATTTTTCAAGTTGTACTTGTTTTAATTTAGTCGCTTACATTTATCACTTCTGACAGAAAATCAGCTATTTTCTCGCTCACGATCATAGTAAAACAGAGAAACGTTTCTCTTTCTCGCAGTATGCTTACAATGCTTGAACGAATTGAACTATTTTTACCTTATGTTTGTTTATGATATATGAGTATGTACCCTACAATCTTTGTATGTTATTTTCATTGTCACTGCTGCACTATCTTCACCACTTATTGGTCACAGCTGAAAACCAGCGTTGGGTGTTGGTAACACACCCAACTCACGCTGAGCTGAATACCAGTTAGGTACTTGTCAAGTATTCAGGCACATGAGACGAGCGTAGTGTACGTAAATCCGTAGTCTCTGCCTGCCTTCCCCTCTAGGGTTCAGGCGGTGCGTTATGTAAGTGTCTTTATGTTTCATGTTTGTTCCACCTTGTTTATTAATTTGTTATATGTCGGCTCTGTGTTCTGTATATGTTTAAGTACCTAATAAAAATGTTTCTTTCTTTTCTTTCTTTCTTTCTTTCTAATTTTCTACCTTTAACCTTATTTATAATGTACATCAGATATCAGAGAGAATGTAATAGCAGTTTATGCGACGGTGATATAATAGGGGTTATTAAAACACGAGTGTTTTAATACCTAATTATATGCCTTTGCATACACTATTTTACCTTCGCTCATACAGTTGAAATAAAAAAGAAGTGGAAAATGATTTAAGTATTTATTTACATTAATAGTTGTTCAAATTATGAATGTTGGAATTATGAAATTGAATATTAATTCTGGAGCTGTATTAACACAACAATGAATTTGTACACATATGTAAATACATATTATCCATATTTTTTAAGATAAATATATTTTATTCCAAACTCACAGCCACGGAAAAAAATTGTGGTATGGCGGGTAATTTAGATTTTTATTGCGCATGACCGCGCAGCGCGCGCATCCATAGAAAATGACACTATTTTTATACATTAAGTCAATGAGCCCATACGCGCCGATAAATTAAAAAAATAAAAGTGTGTTATCAAAATTAAAAAGTTATTTTATGATGAAAATTGAAGGAACATGATGCACTGTAACACTTTATTTTTTATTTTTTCCTCTCTCGAAATAAAGTACGTGTTTAAACGTTTTTTTTTTAATTCATATATATAATTGGAATATTATTGCATCAAAGGTCACACAGCCAGACACAATAGAAATTTCATTGTTATAATGACATCGACCCTTGAGTTAGTTGTGTGTTACATTTAAAATCGTATATATACTGCAGGATTGCAGCAAAACTAACAATTATTTGAATTACTCCAATGATTGTCCCTTCCTCTTTCTACAGGAAGTTAAAGCTGCAGCAATGAACGGTGGAGATGAGAAATCAGCCGCGCTCGCCGCTGAAGTAACTAAGCAAGGGGAGCTTGTCCGAGATCTGAAGGCCAAGAAAGCTGACAAGGTAATTGATATTTATGTCTATTTTACTAGCCGTATGCATGCACGCCTTTGTACCTAATTAGAAACATTGTAAACGTCTAGGTATATAAAAGAATCGCCTCGAATTTCTTGCCGCTTCTTTTCGATCTAGATATTTTGGAACGCGGCGGTAGAGTCTTTAAAGAATTATAATTATTAATTGACGTTCATAAGTGCGTCTATGATGCCTAAATTGAATAAATGGTTTTGACTTTTGACTTTTATCACCAGATTTTAAGTAATGATGCAGTACAAGATACACGCAACCCTAGAAAGACTTGTCAAAATCTATAGATATCCCTTAGGAAACGTAGATCTGGCAATCACACCCCCTGCCATTTTTATTTTTTTTATATTTTACTGATTTATTATAAGTATTTATAATAAATCTGTACATAAATATTAGCAGACTCTGTT
Source organism: Selenia dentaria (assembly GCA_917880725.1). NCBI lineage: Eukaryota > Metazoa > Arthropoda > Insecta > Lepidoptera > Geometridae > Selenia > Selenia dentaria. Next base: position 8,688,305 of record OU862895.1, on the reverse strand, counting down.
ATCAGCAATGGCTTAAGTTGTTATGGACTCGCATTTCCTACATATTTAAATCTAAATAAAAACTTGCAGATTCGAATAATAAAAAACATTGTGAATAATCAAACAAAAAATGAATTGAACAAAGAATATGATAAATTTTCAATTTATGTAAAATTCTGCCAGTTGATGCTAAAGTTGATTATTTATAATTATGTTGCAACATTACTGCAAAGACATGTATGAAATACCTAGAACTTACCATTACTCAACCCGTCAAGCATCTAAACCCCAGCTTACTATAGAAACGAATTACATTCAAAACTACTACAGTGAACGAACGTACAGACACAAAGTGCCACTATTGTACAACAAGCTGCCACAGAACTTTACTGATATGTATAATACAAAACCTGGTTTAAAAAGGCATTAAAACGCTTTATGTTAGGAAAATAAAATGGAAAAGGGATAGGGTTAACATGTAACATACATAACAGTGATATGTGAACAGCGGCATTGAACATTCCATATTTACATTTAAGTTAGTACCTATACCTACTTTTATTATACAAATACTCTTACTGCCGTATTTATAAGCAATTACAAGTAATTGCATAAGTAAAAGTAATTACATAAGCAACTATTTTAATCCAATATCAAAATTCATAATCAAATTCATAGACTAATATTTGCCTGAAGTTAGAACTATCAAAGGCTAGAATTCTTAGCCGAGTAATAGTCACAATTTTCTTTACTTATGCAATGAGAACACGTCAATTCTTCGTTGCTATTGCAAAAGTGAAGTTGTACTTCTTCTTATTGGATGGCTCCTGTGACTAAATAGTCACAATTCTGCCAGTGTTCGTATAATATACGAACACTGGCAGAATTGTGACTATATAACTCCTCACGGTTTATGACACTAGCATATTATGCTAGTGTCATAAACCGTGAGGAGTTTGTAGGTTGTAATCTAAGAATATGATCGGTGATTAAATAAAAAAGAAAAACAAACAGAATTTAAAAAAGGACCCCATAGCTACGAATAATAATAAGTCAGGAAGCATAACTCGGAACAAATTCCACACAAAAAGTTGCCCTTCAAACAAAAGCGACGTATGATTCCAAATACGAATTACTTCCGAGGTTACAAATAGACATGTTCGGTGATTGGTTTAAATTCAGAAGGAAAGCAGGGATTGGTTCACGCGCGTGCTGCAACGTCTACTATGACAACTGAGTCGTAGCGGCGTGGACGATGTAATGCAACAAGTGAATTGGACCAAGTCAATAATATAAACAACGTATTTTTTTTGTTTTTTTTTTATATCGGTTACTTTTTAAAATTCAGTGAACTTTATGTCCCACCAAATATGATTAATTTATTAAGTTTACGTCTAGAAGTAATTAGAAGAGACTCTTTCTTCGCAATTTAGTGAAGTGAGATAATTTTTTTTTTATCTATATATTTCATCCCCCTTGAGTCTAGTGTATCGAGCTGTCAAAATAATAGCGAGCGACAAAAACTTAAGGCACAAACAAAAACAAAACAAACTTAAATGTAGGCGTTGAAAACACCGCTGCTTACTCGAGGATATATAGGCGAAACCATTTGTTATGTTGTGTTAAAAAATTACATGTAAGTATTGCGGGTGATTCACTCAAGACCGCTAGATTGATGTTTCACCTCCGTCGTGATGGCGAAATCGCTCGACTGCAGTCGGCTGAACAACAAAGACGGATGACATGCCAACTCTATCGCCGAGCACGTCTAGTGTATCGAGCTGGCAACATCATTGCGTGCTTTTGACTTGAGGTACGTTCGTTTAGCAATGAGGGCATTGGTGACGTTGCAATTGTTGGCTCTTTTGTTAAAGCGTTCGTAAAGCTCAAAATCGTTATTATTGCCGCTATTCCCACACTCTACTCGAACGCTAAACCGTGCATAAGACCTAAAATTGTGCTGTCAAATAGATAGTTGTCAAAAAACGATCAAAAACAACCGCAGCTCCGGACGTGGGTTAATAATTGTACTTTTCGGTGTCATAAATAACTCTTTTTTAGCTTTGCGAACGGTGAACAAAAAGAGCCGTAAACGACATTTTCAGCCACAAATTCCCAATTCAAACGCCACTGTGAGCGTTTTTAGCGTTATTTTTCGCCGACTTGGGGCTATTCGAACGCATAGTGCGTTCTAATAGACTAATTTCTATATAAGTTCTAATAATCTATCAGAACTTGACACAACTTTGACAGAACTCTATTGACAGAAAAAAGTCATTATGATCTTGGCGTCGGCGGAGATCTTGTTATTTTGTCTATGCTGTACCCAAAAATATTAGGCCACGCGGGTGAATAGCGTGGTGATAGATGATAATGATGATGAAAATTTGCCTATGTGCTATTCCAGACTATAATCTATCTCTGTGACAAATTTCAATCAGATCCGTTCAGCCGTTCTGCCGTTATTGAGTAACAAACATTCATTAAAATCATCCATCCATCCATCCATCCAAATCCAAAAAAAGGAAGTATGATAGGATATTCGTTATTTACCTGGTGGACGTTTTTCAGTGGTCGCAGAATACCTTCATTATCAATTATTTCAGAAAAGCATTGTGTTGATATTACTGACAGATTTATGAGCAACTCAAGTAAACCACTTCAAAATTTGCAAAGGGTGAATTTTCATTAGCTTGAAAAATTACCCGTACTTACGTAATTCAACCAAGCAATGAACTATTTTTTTAATGCTATACTATGCAAAAGTAGGTAATCGGTTATTACTGTTAATTGTTCATTATCTATAGTATTTTTTAGAGATGTTGATGTTTTTTTGGGACGAATCATCAGCGTAAAAATGATAAGTTTACTTAATATAAGATTTGATATACATAATAACATAACCAAAAAAACAGTAGGTACTAACTGTACAGACTGGGAGGTACTGCAGGTTTGTGTAACATGGTACATATACAATTTCTTTCAATATGTTTTTTTTATTTTTTTCTTCAAAATGAACGGAGTACGTATATAATGCTGGTTTTCACAGGTGTCTAGTCAAACTCTTGTATTTCTAGCTTAAGTGCAGAGAGGCATTTATTTTACTGCACTGGATCGGCAAGGAAATGAAAATAAAACTAAGCTAAAACTAAATAAGCAAAATACATTGCTATTATATTACAATATTCAGTTCTGTAAAAAATTACATTAAACAAAAATAGACTGACTTTATTTTGCATAGTATTGACCATCTCGGTTTGTATACGTATTTCTACATCTTTGAATATAATTATAATTTTGCTACTCTTACTAATAAAAGTGATTCCTGGACATTTTAATCTTGTATGGATCCTGCACCACTTCACAACACATGCTGGCATGATGATTCACAGCTGTAGTTCACAATGATAAAAATTAAAATGTATGCGAAGATTTTACGTGTGCTCGCTTGCAAGAAAAATGTCCGACTGATCATAGACTAAAATATATACTAGGAAATATGACCCTATGTGGAAACACATTTTTTATAATTGTTTTTCCTGTGGCTACATTGACGAGCAAATAGTTTTCCGCACCAAATGTAGATAGCAGTAGTTTCCATACAAAAAGTCTGAGCAAGTCCAAATATTCTAAGAGAGCCCGGCATGCGACTGATGACGTACTGAACACGACTTTTAAGCCCCGCCTACTTGAACACGACTTTTGTTGGGTCATTTTTTTAACGCAGTTACTGTTCCTGACTTATTATTATTCGTAGCCCCATAGTGACTATATAAAACAAAATACAACACAAAAAGGATTATACCATAAAGACTCATTAGACAACACAGATTAGATCACAATAATTATATGACTGTTTTAGTATGCATGTTATATAAAACATTTACAGTTATTTTATTTATATCCACAAATTTACAGAGTATATAATTGGTATCAAAGGAAAAGGTACAGGATAGTAGGCATTTGAAGGAAGTTGGACGGGGGATATTAAGTGGAAGAATATCATATAAAGAAAGACGAAGTTTAGGACACCGAAAGAAAATGTGATCCACGCTTCCCTCATCCAGACCACACTCACACATTGAGTGATCCCTGATCCGTAGTTTTGCTAAGTGAACTGGAGTACACGAATGACCTAATCTCAGACGAGTGAAGTTGTATAAAAGTTACATTCGCACACAAGTCTGAACTGTGACGGATCTATTATGCTGCAAAATTTAAAACCACATGACAACAACCTAATACAAGTGTAAAAAGATACATCCAATTTTGATAGGGTTATGTCATGCATTTACTTTGGTAAGTAACGTTGTTGTTTGACAATTGAAGTATTCTATCGTCAAGTAATTACTTCATTGAGAAATTACTTGGCAACAAGTCACTTGTTTATAAATGCTAGTGTTAGCCTTTAACTTACGGAAGATATTTTTTTATATAGAGAATAGCATGCAAAACCATTAATTGTAATCAGAGTATGTCTGCCGACAAACTGCTCTGCAGTTTGGTAGAATTTAGATTATGAAATATTAATGTATGCTTAATGAAAATAAATTAAAAAAGAACTACTCAATAACGTCACTTAAAGTTAAGCAGCGTTTAATAGCAAGGGCCTAAGTTCTTTCGATTTTTTACCGAAAATTTAGCACGCATTTCTCGACCTCGTTAGTGGTCTATTCGGGTTGGGCAGTATACGCATTGGAACCAAAGGAAACGCCAAATCACGCGCGACAGTGGTAAACGTTGACGGCGCTTACCAGAACGTACCCTATATGTGTGTTAATATGTATATACCCTTGCTTTCCGAGTCGCATCAACACTGATTGTGGCGATATTATCACTATTTTCCATTCCGATTCAATATCGCGCTTTTGACAGGCGAGATCTGTCAGCCATGGATTCGGAATGGGTTGAAATCACGCTCACGTTGCTCACGGCATGGAATACACGCATGCACAGACAGATGCTACCTATCGCATCACGCACACATCAACAGTCATTTTTTGACGGACGGACAGCTCACGGTGATTTCAGTTTGTAGCGTGGTCGTTGAAATCGCAAAATGGTGATCCTTAGTGACGTAATCCATGACGTCACATGCGTCTACGTCGTAGCGCTTTCTGTTCGCGCTTGACTTGAAATGGCAATCACAGCGCTAAAAGTGATTTTGACGCCACTCGGAAGGCACCCTACGTATGTTCGTTTATGTTAAAATATCATGTCACTTGCAGTTGAAAATAAATTCAAATAAATATATTCATTAGAATTAATTACTTTCAGGCATCAATAGATGCGGAAGTAAAAAAGCTTCTAGAGCTCAAAGCGAAGTACCAATCGGAGACCGGAACAGCTTATGCGGCGCCTGCGCAACCACGCGAGAGTAAACCTAAAGAAAAAAAGGACAAACCTAAGGAGGTCAAGAAGGAGGCTAAAGTTAAAGAACAGGTAAGTTCTTTATATTTTAGGATAGACTAGCTGCGATCCGCGGTTTCACCCGCGGGGTGTTGGATGATAAAAAGTGACATATGTGATTCCCCGGGATATAATATATGATTACAACCTTGCCAAGTTTGATCTAGTATCTCTAAATGGTTCTCAACTAATAATTTACTTGTGAATTCAAAAATGAATGAATGAATGAATGAATGAATATTTATTTGCTTTAGTTTTGGGTACAATATTGCATAGTTGTTAAAGCACATAATACAGGTCCAACAAAACTCTACCTAAACGGCGTGCAAATTATACAAGATTTATTCTAATGAGTTTTTTAGAATCTACACAAAAATAATAAAAAAATTAAACAGGCAGTAAATTAAAAATAATACGAACTGATTTTAGATATAAAAAAAGACAAAATGTTTAATGTTTTCTTTGCCTACTGTTCCATATTTGAAGTCCAACGTTACGCTTCCAAAAATATTACCCTGACCCTCAATAACTGGACTAATGTGTCCAATTTGAATATGAACTATTAATTTATTTCACTTTTAACTAAATGACTGCTTTTTATATAGCTCTGAGATTTTATTATCTCGCAGTAGGTATGCAAAGGAGATATGCACCTCGAGGATAAAGCCTGTCTTAAATTTTACTATACTCTAAAAACTCCCTCCCTCTAAAAGAGTCCCTGTTACGCTCAGGGTTCAATATGCCGCCCGTAACTTAAGACACTGCTTTACTCCTTCGGTGCATAATCTATTATAATCAAATATATTTTAATTATTTTCATCCAGATGCTTCGAACACTTTTCAGTGATCATGATCTATGGGATGATGGGGAGTCTAACCCGATTGAGTTTTAATTTATTTTTATTTTACATTGAAATTTTAGAAAAATAACATTATTTTTTCTCTAAAATTGCACTGTAAACTTGACTGACTCTCGGTTCAGTCAGCTCGTGACCACGGCCATTGTAACATGGTCGAAACGTCGAGCGAAAGGTACATATTTTTACCTATATTAAATAACACGTGATAAGTCCCGATAAACATTTAAAACATTATTTTATGAATACTATTTATTATAAATTTAGAAAGAAAATATTGTATGTGTGTAATATTAATAAGTCAATAAATCTTATTTTTCAGTCTCCAAAGCCCGCCAAAGATGATTCCGCTGGTGGGGTTAAGAAGATAACGAGGCTTGGATTGGAAGCGAGCAAAGAGACCGATCTGCCCGAGTGGTATTCACAAGTTATCACTAAATGTAAGTCCTGCTTGTTGAAAGGGTTCTCTGAGGCCCACGTGCAATGTTCACCATAAGTTATTACTGCAGGACTATTATGTTTCCCAGTTGCTCACAAATGTTGATTGAAATCTTGAAATATGGCTGCTCTGTATCACTTTTGACAACTCCAGTAAGCAAAAATGTTAGTAAGTTCTTGACTGGAGCTGACAAAAGTGACATAGAGCTGCCAGTTTATTTGATCCACACTTGTTAGCAACTGAGATACATAATAGCCCTACTCGTCAGTGCGGTGTAGTTCTCATCTCTCATGCAGTATAGGGCAGAGCTTCGTGTAGTACATTATTTATTTATTTATAATATTACTTAACTTATATTCGAACATTTATATTACATCGTCACAAGGAATTTAAGATTACAAAGATTATATAGGATTATCAATATTAACATGATATTAGACTAAAGAAAATTTTAGGTAACACTATTCTACAACGTACCAGACGTGGTCCTTAACCGAAACGAGCTTAAAAAAGTTATGGGTTTGTCAAAGAGCGATAGAAAGAAGCTACTTAGGCCTAAAACTTAAAAATATGATTAAGAACGAAGAAATAAGAAACAAGAATAAAGCAAAAGACGTTGTAAAGAAAGATTCTATCACTAAAATGAAAATGGGCAGGTCACATCCAGAGAATACAAAACGAGAGGTGGACAAAAACAATTATGAACTGGTACCCCATCAAAAAACGGAAGAAAGGGAGACCCCCTAAGCGATGGGATGACGACATCGTAAAAGTAGCAGGAAGAACATGGAGCAGAGTCGCTAGAGATAGAGAAAGGTGAAAAGAGTTGGAGGAAGCTTTTACCGCTGAAAGCGGTCCTCGCATGTAAACAACTACCTACATATAAGGTTTAGTTAAGGAGAAGATTGAGATATTAAATTCAAGAATTATTATTTTAATATTATGTCAAATATTGTGGGAAAGGAAAATATAAGCTTTTTATATTTATTATTCTACAACACTAATTCGGTAGTCGGTTAGAAATAGTTCTCAACCGCAGTTGTATAGCAATCGGATCGCATCGCTGCCGTATAGCTGTGCTACGGCTTGCGAATGTTGCCAATGAAGTAAAATTTAAAACTTCCGCCTGGGTTTTGAACATTAAAATGCTACATCATCCCTGAGTAGCATAGGCTATGTATTGTGATTCATCATCATCCATCACTGCGCGGGCAAAACCGCGGAGGGCTGCTAGTTATAAACTTAACTAGCGACCTAAAATTTAGTTATGGTAGTCCTTATTCTGTTAACACTAAAATCCATATTCATGTAGCAATTAGAATGATATTCCTAAAAATAGGATTATTCTATTCATATTGGATATTTAGATTACGTGCACCAAGTTACGTACAAGTACTAATCTGTCTAAAATATGCCCATAATTGAAGAGAAATATCTTATTTTAGTGCGGTCAAGCGGAAGTGTTTACTAATTTTGATTTTAGCCTAAACAGAATAATAACTGCCTTAATTTAGAGATTTTGACGTGATATTGGAAGCGATTCACTTGTTCACAAAAACTAAAGTAAACTACCGAACTAAAAATGTATTATGGTGGTCCTTATTCGTTAAAAATAATAGAATGACATTTCTAAAAATAGGATTATTCTGTTTAATTTTGGGTTATTTTAGGTTAGTTTAGCGGGCACCAAGTTACGTGACAACTAAACTGTCTAAAATATGCCCACAATTGAAGATAAATATCTAATTTTAGTGCTGTCATTCGGCAGTGTTATACTAATTTGGATTTTAGCCTAAACAAAATAAGTACTTCTATAATTTAGAGATTTTTAGCTAAGATAATGCTTACAGAATCGACACCAATGTCTTATAAATCGATGAACGCCGGCTGACCGCAGGAATAAACATGACTCATTGTCACGTTACGCCTGAGCCGAGCGTGAAAGCGAGAGCGCGGAACTAGGGATAGAGAGGCACAATCAACTTACGGCCGTTTTCAATATTCTATATATCCACAGTTTTCCTTGCAACCGATAGAAATTTGACATAACGTTCATACAAATAGTGTCAAATATCTATCTCTAGTAAGGTAAACCGGCGATAGATAGATTATTGAAAACGGCTGTTAAGCGTTTGGCTTGTCTTATGACGTTATCATGTAAAATTATTGTCCGTAAACAGACTTTACAGACAACCATTTTTCTTGTTCAAAGAATACTTACAGAATCGACGCCAATATCAGTTTTAAAACAGTACTGTTATTTTCCAGCGGAGATGATAGACTACTACGACATTTCCGGTTGCTACATCTTGAGACCGTGGTCGTACAGCATCTGGGACAGGATCCGCGAGTTCCTCAGCCGGGAGTTCAGGAAACTTGGCGTCAAAGACGGATACTTCCCTATATTTGTCTCTAAGGTAATAATCTATCTACTTGCTGTGCTTGGGTATGCGTGCGCTTATACGCTCCAACACAAAAATAAGTTTAAAAACTAAAACCCGACTACTAAAAATTCACGCGCTAAAAAGTATTAAAACGTGGTCATATATGCTACTTTGCAGAATCTTATATACTCACTTTTCTCAGTAATCTATATAAGAATGAATTTCGCTACGCTTGTGATTCAATTCTAGACTACTTCGCTTGTTCGCGATTTTTGCACTCACAGAAAAAACTAAATTTGCTTGAAACGACACCTCATTAATGAAATTACTTATGTATTATATAATTATGTAACCGTTTTAATTTATAGTCCTTATTTGTAACTTTTGTATATTTGGGTATGCAATAAAGAGTCATTGGTCACAAAACTAAACAAATTGTTTTCTAAAATCATGTTACTAACACTTAAGCCCGATTTACACATCAATAAGTACAGTAGCGAGTTAAGTAACCGATCAGTTAAGTAATAAGTTGTAAGTAGCGTTCAAACGCACACGATATTAGTAGTCATAAGTTACCCTTCAGAGAAGAAGACCAGTCGCGTCGGTTGTGTTAACTCAGAAAATGGATGTCGAAGTACTGAATACCAACTTACGTGCTGTGTCAGAACACTTAATTTTTGATTATGTACAAAAAAATAACACGTGTCTGCGTCCGCAGTGTACAAACTTATGTACTGTACTAAACTCGCCCGTCTACATGCTGGCCAGTTAAGTTGGCGGGGTGCGGGAGACGCGAGAGATAATCTACTTCGCATTGGACCTGCCAAAAAGTAGAATCGCGATCTATTCAACTCAACTTAATCAACAACTTACTACTTAACTCGCTTGTGCCACATGTTAACTCGCTACTGTACTTATTGTATGTGTAAATCACGCTTTAGAATGACAATTCTAAAATGATTATAAGTTTAGACAGCATGAAGATACATGACAAAATTTGCAGTATTGCACTAAACATATCTAAAATTGAATAGAAATGGCAAATTTAAGAATAGTCATTCGCAAGCATTATGCGAATTTGGATTTTACTACAAACAGAATAAGAACTACCACAATTGACTTAAAATGTATTTTTAATTCGCTAGTTTAGTTTTGTGTTCCGACAAGCGAATTGATACCATTGTATTCTATACTAGCTGCGCCTCGCGGTTACACCCGCATGATGATTGATTGATGATGAAAAGTTCTTCCCCGGGAAATAATCTATAACCTTGCCAAATTTGATCCTTTCAGCCATTGATATGGTAACAAACAGAGAGAAAGATTTTTATATATTTTTTTTCCTTAAAATATAATTAGCCTAAGTTACTTTTTATAACATGAGCTATCTGCCAGTGAAAGTCCCGTTAAAATCAGTCGAGCCGTTTCAGAGATTAGCCGGAACAAACAGACACAGACAAAAAAATGTATACATTTAGTGAAAACCTGCTAAATGAGAATTACAAACATAAACTTCTATTTTATTGATCTGTAGATTTACTCGTATTTTAGGCTGCCTTGGAACGAGAAGCGACCCATATAGCCGATTTCGCCCCCGAAGTGGCCTGGGTGACCCACTCCGGTACTTCAGAACTGGCCGAGCATATCGCAATAAGACCAACATCGGAGACTGTCATGTACCCCGCATATGCCAAGTGGATACAGAGCCACCGTGACCTGCCTTACAAGCTTAATCAGTGGAACAACGTCGTGGTGGGTATTATATACAGCGTATAACAAAAAAAGGTGGGTCTCAGGATGCCCGATAGAAGTGATATACTATTCTAGCGATGTGGGTTAGAGTGAGAAAGGATGCGTGGGAGAAAGGGAAGCCAGACAGACTGGCGCCGTAACGCGTTACGTAACGAAACGGTTCACCCTTTCATAAGAAGTTATCACATCAAAAAGGTAATACAGGAATGTGTGCATATGGATGAAGGGATCTTTTTTCGAATTTTTTTTATGGTTCTAATTTATTTTGGCATAACGAGTTGTATAGTTTATTTTATGTAGGCTAATGCCTTTTGACCTAATTTTGATTTGCATAAAGTTAAAAGGCATATCGTTTATTCGTCTAATAGTTATTAGACATAAAGATCCGGTGTACCTCTGAATGTCGACAAATTCAATACTTCGACAGTACTTTCCCTTTGCTTAAATATCATTTTTTCCATGCATTTAATACAATACAGCCAAGTCTTGTTCTTGATGTTATAAACATAGCTAGTACTTGTCCATACTAAAAGAAATAACTCTTTTCTACCTCTTAATAAACTCCGATGTGAGACATATTTTTTTCTATGTAATCATCATATTGTTTACCTACATATTATTTATTATTTTTTTATTTATACATATATATTATTTATACATATTATTTATTACATATTATTTACCCTTGCGTTTGGATTTCTTCAATTTTTAAAGTACTAAAGATTTACTTTTTAAGTTCTTTAAAAATCAATGTGTCGATAACATAAAAAAACCACTGAAATCGGAATCACGACAGTTGCAGTGCTACTGAATTTTTTCGGGGCAATTCCACTTGCTATATCGCTCTTAACACAGTAATGCTTTGCTTCGCTGCAGAATATCTGGCACTGCGGTGGTATCAGCCAAGATGACCTCTTGCTTGGAAGCGGCCTGCATCCAACGTCGTCCCGCGACCATTATCGGATCGTCTGTCCACCTTGTCGGTGGACCACCTACGCTACGGTTGCCGATCCGTGGTCCCCACTCCCGTACCTTCCGGCCCTATCCGCCATCAGTTCTGCGTGCTATGTGTCCTGCCCACTGCCACTTCAACTGGCTTATTTTCTGTACCATGTCGGTGACTTTCTTTCGTCTACGGATCTCCTCATTTCTGATTCGATAACGTAGAGAAACCCCGAGCATAGCCCTCTCCATAGTACTCGTATATTGTGCGACTTTCAGCTCACTTATGAGGCCCATAGTAAGAGACCACGTTACAGTGCCATATGTCATCACTGGTAATACACACTGGTCAAATCTTTAGTTATGAGGCACTGAGGTATTTTGGACGCCCTCTTATTGAGAGGGCTACGAGCTACTGCTCGTACAATTGACTTCCCACCTAGGTATTTTAGTATGTGAATTTAAAGGCTACTGTACACTGATTTAAACGTAATAGGGAATTTAAAGACGTAACCTGATTTTATCTACAGAGATGGGAGTTCAAACAGCCTCAGCCATTCTTGCGAACGCGTGAATTCCTCTGGCAGGAGGGACATACCGCCTTCCGGTTCCAAGAGGAAGCCGCTGAGGAGGTCTTGCAAATATTAGGTGAGTCCTTGAGAGTAGCAATTTATATTCGGACACGTATACACTTCTTTAATTTCTTAATTGCCATTTTTAATTTTACGATTTTTAGTAAATTATACTACTTATATATATTATACTTATACTATTATACTTATATTAACTTCTTATTTCTGTTCACGCTTAATTCAAAATTAGTATAATGCTTGCAAATTACAATTCTTAAAATTTTCCCTATCTGTTTAATTGTATGTATGTTTAGTGCAAATTTAATCGTCATGTAAGTTAGAGCTTTCTAAACCAATCTGAAATGAAATATTACACACAATTGAATAGAATAATGATATTTTTAGAATTGTCACTCTAAATTTTACACGAATGTGGATTTTAGTACAAACAGAATAAGGAATATCATAGTTTGAATAATTTTAGTTTAGTGTAAACACTACCATTAAGTAACTAAATAAATACCTACAAATCTTGAAAGGTTTTTGTAGTAATATTAAATTTTAACAATTTCATTGAAAATAAAGATAATAATAATGTAAATAATGTACTAAAACCTAAATAATAAAAAAATATAAAAAAAATATTGGTAGGTCCTAGGTACCGGTCATGACACCACTCTTTTATAATAAAATAATGTAGAAGACAATACTTTTTAACTTTCTATAAAGTCAGGAGGAAAGGAGTAATACAATAATAGTAGATTAGTAGCCAAGGGCTGTAAGGCATCAATTGCAGCCCGAGATATTAAGGCGCACGAGCGCAGCGAGGGCGCCTATAGTTCGAGGGTGCAATTGATGCTTACACCCGAGCTAACTACTCTGCTTTACATCTCGATTGTGAGGTAAGTAGAAAAAAACCGGCATTACAAATAAAATTGATGACTATTATACTCATACGAAGACAAGGCTGAATAGCGAAGCGACCTCTTTTGTCACTGGGCTGAATGCATGATGTCTATTGCCAGTATTATGGTTAGATGTACGCGAACTTTTAGAAAGAGTGAAGTATTTTTTTATTACTTACCGCCCTAGGGCTTTTCTAGCTATATTATTACCCTAGAGCGCTAATTGGTCACCTACAAGACCCATTTGTGTTTTTTTAATTACTTACCGCCCTAGGGCTTTTCTAGCTACATTATTACCCTAGAGCGCTAATTGGTCACCTACAAGCCCAATTTGGGGGTAATAAGGACCTACTTACCGAATATGAGAGATGTAAAGTACATTATAACTATATCATTTCCTTTTCGCATACGCAGAGCTTTACAGAAGAGTGTACGAAGATCTGCTAGCCGTCCCTGTCATCAAGGGGCGAAAGACAGAGAAGGAAAAGTTTGCTGGCGGCGATTACACCACTACTGTGGAGGCTTACGTCCCAGCTAGTGGTAGGGGCATTCAGGTATGTTGTTATAAACTTTTCAACGAATTTTATTTAAAAATCCTTAGTACATTGTCATAATGATATTTTAAGCGTATAACGATAAGTGCCTGGATGATCAAACTTTGTTCGTAAGTAATAGTATATTATGCAACTAGTGAATAAAGGACGGATTTAATGCGAGGGCCATAGATGAATCACGAGTAAGTGAAGGATTCTAACGACTGAATCACGACCGCAGGGAGTGATTCGTGATGATTGAATCACGAGCGTAGCGAGTTATTCAAGTGTTAGAATCCTGAGCGATGCGAGTGATTCATGGCCCTCGATATAAATCCGTTTTATTCAAGATTTGCATTCTATACTTTATATATACATTAAAATAATTTAAGCGAAAATAGACATTTAATGAAGAAAAAAGGCAGGTAAAATTAATTAAAATGCACATTAAAATTAGAACAATTACTAAACATAAGAGTAATTTATTTATTATTATTATATATTTTTTTCTATAATCGCAGCAAAGAACACAATACAGTTTTTATTCTAATGCTAAACTTGCACAAAGAGTTTGTATGTCGACTATTATTTGCGTAAGGAAGATGTATAAGCACTGAGATGGAGATCGAATTTAGAGTAGGAAGGGTATAAACAATATTCTCGAATGGAGACCACGTGTCGGCAAGCGTAGCGTGTGACGTATAAGCACTGAGATGGAGATCGAATTTAGAGTAGGAAGGGTATAAACAATATTCTCGAATGGAGACCACGTGTCGGCAAGCGTAGCGTGTGACGACCTTCAGCCAGATGGAGCGACGATCTGCGCAAGGTAGCTGGCAGTCACTGGATGAGCAGAGACGAAGATCGGGCTCAGTGGCGCGTTTTGGGAGAGGCTTATGTCCAGTAGTGGACTGTTACTGATGATGATGATGAAACAATTGATTTTCCTGGTCTAACTTCAAACCAAACTCTCATTGACTTGAGTGTTGCTTACCAACGCCATCTATTGTCAAGTAGCTTTAGTGTTGCGGTTTCGGTAAAACAGTTTAGTGTAGCAGTTTTTCATTGCCTGCAATGGTCAAGGGCGGCCATGGCCAAGTCCAGAACCACGAGAGTTAGAGAAAATTCGTGAAAGAGGAGATGCCCTCGATTTATAAGAAAACAATAACTGCATACTTAGTTTTTTTTTAATCTTTTACTTTTGCCGTAAATCGACACAAATGATTTAAAATAAAACACCTGTATTATTGAACTTTGCAAAGAAATACATTACTAAAAATGAAAGAAAATAGTATGTATTACAAATTTTGTTTAATATCTCAATTTTACCATGTTATACGTCTTTCTAAAAAGCATATACTGCATTTGATACCATGGTAGGATTTATCCTTGAGAAAATATCAAGCAATGAGCTTTGTAATTTGTAAGCTATAAGTAATTAAGCTAAGTAAGCTGTAAGTAAGCTTTGTAAGTATCATCACAGTATATCCCGCTATATACAGGATGTTTGGTAGAGGGACCGACATACCAAATGAGCGTGTTCGGGGGCCCACTTGGAGAATACAAGTTGGCCAAAAAAAATCCCAGACCCCCAATTTTTGTAAACTTTTTTTTGAAATTTCCCTTTTTGTCCGAAATCGTACCTATTTACTACCATAACATTTGTAAAATCTGTTTTAGACAGGATGTTTTTAGTTGAATTTGGTCTCTATACACCTTCAGGCCAAGCAAAGCAATATTGGATAAAGTTAAAAAAAATTGTGAGGTCTGGGATTTTTTCTGGCCAACTTGTATTCTCCAAGTGGGCCCCCGAACTCGCTCATTTGGTATGTCGGTCCCTCTATCAAACACCCTATATATAATTGCTGGTTTAAATATACTAGATAGATAAGTCCATTAAGTTCTCACTGTTGGGACACGAGCTTTTTTCTGGGCGTTGACGTTAAGATAAACTAGTTGACACGTCTGCTGTGTCGCTCGCATGGTATCTAAAGTAAAAGTAGCCTAAGTTACTCTTTATAATATCAGCTATCTACCAGTGAATGTCACATCAAAATCGGTCCAGTCGTTTTGGAGATTAGCCGGAACAAACAAACAAACAGACGCACAGACAAAAAAAAATGTTTTTGTTACAATTACCGTAAGTATATACTGTCATATGCATTAATCACAAAGTTGTTATTTTGACATAACAATCGGATGTTTCAGTTTAACTTTTTTATTTAATTTTTTTTACTCTGCAGGGCTATTATACATCTCAGTTGCTAACAAATGTTGATTGAAGTTTTGAAAAATGGTGGCTCTATGTCAGTATTGACAACTCCGGTTAGCAAAAATGTTAGTAAGTTGATGACTGGAGCTGACAAAAGTGACATAGAGCCGCCATTTTTTTCGGTTTCAATGAAAATTTGTTAGCAACCGAGATACATAATAACTACTGATGGGTCGAATGTGGTTTGAACCGAATACGAACTTCGGCCGAACATTCGGTATAAATGAAAAATTCGGCCGAAGTTCGGCCGAACTTCGGTTCAATTTCGCCGCGCTTTTTCATGTTGCGACTTGTGTAAACAGCACGACCGTCGCTCGCTGCAAATGTCCCCCGCCCGCACTCCGCGCTACCCCGCGGGCCCTTAAGGCGGCCGGTCAGTTATACGTCACCAGCTCGTCACGTGCCATTGTTTATATTACGCAAATCAATTGTTTTAAAGTGGTTTAATAGTCCAAAATAATAAATAAATTATTCCTTAATGTTGTAAAAATGAAAAATTTACCTGTTTGGTGGTATACCTACGTTACTTAGAAGTATTATTTTTTTAAATTCATTTTATGAATTGTACTTTATTAATATATGACACTGTGTCAAAAGAGTGCAAGTAAAGTTTATTTAATTTTTGTTATAGTAGATCTGTAACAAAATTTAAACAAACTTTGCATTCTTTTTAGACGGTTAAGATGACCAATTTAAGTTACGGCCGTTTTCAATATTCTATCTATCCACAATTTTCCCTACTACCGATAGAAATTTGACATAACGTTCATACAAATAGTGTCAAATATCTATCTCTAGTAAGATAAACCGGCGATAGATAGATTATTGAATACGGCTGTTCGACTATTGAGGAGACCAATTTAATTTAGTATTTTTATTAAGTACTACCTATGTAAAGATTTCTAAGACTGGTTATTAAGAATATCAGTTTCACTGTGTTTTTACTACGTAAGAGAGAATTCTAAGACTTGTTGAGAAGAGCAGTTTAATTTTGTTATTTAATTAAGTAAGAAAGATATCTAAGGCAAATAAGTAAGGAGAGCAGTTTAATTTTGTTGTTTAATTAAGTAGGACAGATATCTAAGGCTGATTAGTAAGTCAATTTTGTGATTGCTAAGTAAGCAAAGATTTTTAAGACATTTGATGATTACTTTTCTTTCTTTATTCAAATAAATGACTATGGTACTGATTCGCTTGTGCATACACTAAACTAAAATTCTCTAAGATATTGGTAGTTCTTATTATGTTAACACTAAAATCTACATTCATGTAACACTTAAAATCATAATTCTAAACATATGATTATTCTATTCAAATGTGGGTAGTTTTACATCAGTTTAGACTAGTTTAGGGAGCACGAACTTACATAAATAAATAAATAATAATAAATTTGCACTAAACATACCCACAATTAAGCAGAAACGGCAGATTTTAGAATTGTCATTTGCAAGCATTATACTAATTTGGACTTTAGTTTGAACAGAATAAGTACTATCATAATTTACTAAAAATAGATTTTAGTTAGCTAGTTTAGTTTGGTGTTCTGAACAAGCGAATTACTACCTATGAGTACCTATGTCACACTAATTTTATTTCACTGTTATTATTACAGATATGTTGTTTTAATTTATTTCTATTATGTATGATAGTGCAAGTGTAATAAAAAATCGGTTGTTTTGCACCGAATGTTCGGCACATAAACCGAATTTCGGCCGAATGACGAAGTTCGGTTCAACCTGCCGAAGTTCGGTTAAACCGAATGTTAAACGAATTTCGGCCCATCCCTAATAATAACCCTACAGCAGGGCTATTATGTATCTCAGTTGCTAACAAATGTTGATTGAAATCTTGAAAAATGGCGGCCCTATGTCAGTTTAGACAACTTCTGTAAGCAAAAATGTTAGTAAGTTGATGTCTCAAGCTGACAAAAGTGACATAGAGCCGCCATTTTTTTCGATTTCAATCAACATTTGTTAGCAACTGAGATACATAATAGCCTTACTGGTGCTTACCTCAGGCCACGTATCAGTCCCGGGACGGGTCCTCAGGATCGCCCTGAGGATAATGGGCGACCAGCTTCGGGATATATTCGACGCGTGCCTCACGTCAGGCCAGTTTCCGAAGCTGTGGAAGGACGGCCGACTGTGCCTCTTGCGGAAGGAAGGCCGAGCCCCTGACTCGCCTTCCGGGTACAGACCAATCATACAGCTCGATGACACGGGCAAGCTGTTAGAAAGGGTGGTAGCGTCACGAGTCTTCCGGCATCTGGAGGGTACTGGGCCTGGGCTGTCGGAGGCCCAGTTCGGGTTCAGAGTGGGGCGATCTACAATAGATGCCCTGCTCTGGCTCAAGCGGTGGACGCAGGATGCGGTCAGCGAGGGAGAAAAGGCGTTGGCTATCTCACTAGATATAGCCAACGCCTTCAACAGCCTCCCGCATGGAGCAATACAAGAGGCGCTCCGCTATCATTGAGTGCCCTTGTATCTGCGGAGGCTGTTAGCCGACTACCTCCAGGACTGCGAGATCCTGGTGGAAGGGCGCGACGGTTTGTAGCGCCGTCGCGTCTGCTGTGGTGTTCCACAGGGGTCAGTGCTGGGACCACCTCTGTGGAATATAGGCTACGACTGGGTGCTTCGTGGCACGCTACCCGCTAGTATGCGGGTCGCGTGCTATGCGGATGACACCCTAGTCGTAGCCAGAGGGAGGGATCTCCGGGAGGTAGTGCGGTTGGCCGTGGTGGGCGCCACCTTCGTGATCGACCGCATTCGTGCCCTAGGACTGGAGGTCGCCCTTTCCAAAACCGAGGCCCTACTGTTCCACGGGCCTCGGGGGGGCCCCCTCCAGGTACGCGGGTTATCCTGGATGGAGTCCTAGTCCCGGTTGGAGCTCAGATGAGATACCTGGGCCTCGACTTGGATGGAAGGTGGGCTTTAAGGAGCCATTTTGCCCAACTGGCCCCAAGAGTCGTGGGAGCTGCGGCCGCCTTGGAAAGGCTGCTGCCCAACGTGGGTGGCCCGAACGCCAACTGCCGCCAACTATACTCCGGAGTGATCCGGAGTATGGCTCTTTACGGGGCACCAGTTTGGGCGGAGACCCTCAGTCGCCACAATAAGACCCTGCTGCGACGTCCGCAGCGGGTTATCGCGACGATTTTTTAGGGATTTAAATGATGTTTTTATCTATAATATATCTATAATTTAGAGATATTTTTGCAAAATAGTTTAATTGTAATAGGTAATTTTGTTTTATATTAGTAACTTAGTTCTTGTGATATATAAGTGTCAATAATAATATAAAATATATTGTATTTAAACTTCAGTTTTATTTATTTGTATAGATAATTAAATTAATTTGGACAGGGCGCGACGAGTCACCACTTAGGGCAGAACTTCTCCAAGATGTTCGAAGTAGTGTACGACGACCCTGACACGCACGAGAAGGCCTACGTGTATCAAAACTCGTGGGGTCTCACTACTAGGACCATCGGTAAGTTGTTTTTAAAATTAAATTTGGTATGATACCAGTAGATGAGATAATATCTAATAGCTGCGCCCCGCAGTTGTACCCGTGTGGTGATAGATGATGATGATGAAAGTACCATATGTGCTTCCCCGGCATATAATCTATAACATCGCCAACTTTGATTACGATCCGTTCAGCCGTTTAGGCGTGATAATGTAACTAGTGAAGGCCCCGTTAAAATCGGTCCAGTCGATTTAGAGATTAGCCGGAAAAAACAGACAAACAAAGATATAAAAAAAATATTTTCTTTGTAAACTTTCACATGCATTTAGTGAAAAGCTGTTAATTTGAAATTACAAACAGACACTTCAATTTTATTTGTCTGTATAGATAAGTGGCCACGGTGGCGCCCCCCGCAAGTACCTGCGAGATTGTTCATTATTTACCAGGCAACCTGTGTATAAGGCAACCAACTATTACTTGGAGAGAAACAGATGTTTATAACACTATGTAATCAAAACATACGTTTCCCAGGTGTAATGGTCTTAGTCCACGGAGATGACCGGGGCTTGGTCCTTCCTCCTAGGATAGCCGATATCCAGGTGATAGTGGTTCCATGTGGCATCACGGCATCCAGCACTACTGAAGAGAGGAAACTCCTCATCGACTCCTGCAAGGAGCTCGTGGGCAATCTGGTGGATGCCGGCATCAGGGCTGAGGGCGATTACAGAGATAACTACTCGCCTGGATGGAAGTTCAACCACTGGGAACTGAAGGTATCACTATTATTTTAATAATTTTCTTTATGAGAGAAAGGGGGAAAATAAGCATGCGGCTCACCTGGTGGTAAATCAAAATCATTTATTCAATTTAGGCATCAAAGACGCACTTATGAACGTCAATTATGCATTATAATGTATTTTAGACTCTACCGCCGAGTTCCAAAATATATAGAGCCTACCGAGAAGAAGCGGCGAGAAACTCAGGACCAATTTTTCATATACATTTCTACAATGTTTCTACTTAGGTACTACTATTATTACATTTTATGGGTGGCAATTGACAACTTGCCAGAAGTGGAGTTCCAACCATCTTTGTTTTCTATATACGAGTATTGTCGGACTTTATAATAGGTATGCTTTTTATATTAAAACGTATTTTACAGTCGACTTAAATTTGCCCTCTGTGAGCTCAGTTTTGGGATTTTATTGTAAAAACGCATACAATTTCCTGGGAACGACTCATTAGTCTTTGCAAGTCTAAAGCTAGGTACAGTTATTCTATTCTTATTCCTAGTATTAAATCACTGTTTAAGTTATATTTGTGTAAATGTTAAGTGGTCACCATCTCCCCTGGACATCCACAACACCAGAGGTCTCGAGGATGCATTGCCGGCCTTTACGAAGGGAATATGTTCTTTTATCGAAGGTCCCTAAGTCGTATCGATTCGGGAATACTTCCGATGGCAGCTGGTTCCATGAAGTGCAATTTGCTGATTTTCAACCGACTTTCAAAAAAGGAGGAGGTTTTCAATTCGTCTGTATTTTTTCTACCGACTTCCAAAAAGGATGAGGTACTCAATTCGACTGTATTTTTTTATGTTTGTTACCTCACAACATACGATAGGGTGAACCGATTCTCAAAATTCTTTTTTGTTTGAAAGCTGGTGCTTCCCGTGTGTCCCATTTAAATATCATCAAATTCGGTTCAGTAGTTTTTGAGTTACCCTACAATAACTGAACAGATTGGAAGTCGGTATTAAATTTTTGAAATTGTACATGTTTGTGTTCATAACTTTTTACCTAGTGAACAGATTTTTTTCATTCGAAAGCTGGTGCTTCTTCATGTGGACCCATTTAAATTAGATCAAGATCCGCCGCCATATTGTCTAACTGACAGAATGATATGTCACTTCATTTTCAATCCCATTGATGGTTTCAGCCAATAGGCTTGCAGGGTTACGCCCAGAATGGGATTCAACTGTCAAAATGAAGCCCAATACCATTCTCCGTAAAGATAGACAATAATGCAGCTGACCAGTTTTTATACAATGATTTATCTATGATTGTCTTATAATCCATGTTAGTTGTTATATTTCCGGTGTTATTCAATTTAAACTATAAACATTAAGACTACAAGAGCAATGGGCTGTATACGAAAAAAGAGAAGGGGCATAGTTTCGACAAGTAATGTTACAAGTGCGAAATCATAGACATAACGGAAATAGGGTTGCTAGTGCAAAAAGTTAAAAGAGTATCACACAGTATGTGATGAAACCAGTCGAAAACTTATTATACTAATAATACTTAAATTAGTTAAAAGCCTCATGTTGTGTTTGTTTCTGCCACAGGGAGTCCCAATCCGCGTGGAGCTGGGTCCCAAAGACATGGCTAAAGGCGAAGTGGTGGCGGTGCGGCGACTTACTGGAGACAAACGCACGTTGAAGCGAGACGAAGCCGGGAAACAACTAGTCACTCTGTTGGAGACCACGCATAATGAAATGTTGGAACGGTAAGACACAATCAATATATATAAGATTTAAAGTCCTGATTGATTGACAGACAACGCACAGCCTAAACCGCTGGTCGTAGTGTCTTGAAACTTGGAGGGTGATTTTGTCATGGTGGGTAGAGGTGTACTAAGAAAAGGCCGAAGTTCTTGCAAGGCAGGCTCTTGCAAGAACTTCGGGCGACAGGTTCTCGCATTCTTGGCGAATATCCTTCTTAAGGGCTTCATTTTAACATTTCTCACTCAAGGGAGGAGGTACTTAATTCGACTTTTTTTTATATATATTTGTTACCTCTTAACTTTTGACTGGGTCAACCGATTCTCAAAATTATTCTTTTCTTTGAAAGCTGGTGCTACCCGTGTGGTCATTTAAATTTCATCAAATTCGGTTCAGTATTTTTTGAGTTACACTCTAATGACTGAATAAAATGGAAGTCGGTATTCAAATTTTACTTGTTACATTTTACTTTAATCCTTGACTGCTTATGTGCTTCTCACAAGTCCTCATCAATTTCCTCAAGTTGTCTGCGTAACTCGAAATTGTTTATACAGGTATAGCAGCTGACATGCTGGCTACTAAACCTTGACGCAGTGGGTACACGGGTAAACAGGAATTACCCCTACACCCACCGGTGAGTGAAGCCAGTATCGCACGGGTAGCGAACCAGTGCAACCATCAGCTCATTCAAACTATTAATACTTCTATACTAATACAAAAACGTTTGTTACTCTATCACACTGTCTGTTAATCTTATCAAGCCTAAATGGCTGGACCGATCATAATGAAATATGGTAAGGAAGAAGCAGATAGATTATATCACGATATAAGATCCTTTTCGTTATCACCCATTCCATGCGGAGCGCAGCTAGTTCATATATAAGTTGCTGCATTGGAGCTGATACAATATTCCCGCTCATCGCTAACTGTTGAGTTGGTGTGCGTTGGTCTTTGACAGGCCGGTTGGCAGAGTTGGAAGACAGCCTTCTGGGCCGCTGGTCCTGGTTCGATCCCCAGACAGTTGAAACATTTGTGTGAATGAACATTTCTGTTTGATCTATGTCTGGGTCTGTATATGTATATCACTCATCAGGTTACCATAGCACTGGCTCTGCTTAGTTCGGGACCAGTACCTCTACCATGAGTTGGCAACATAAATGTCATCTATAGTCGATACTCGATCTCGCCTACCTATTAAGCTTGTGATTGGCGTACTCGCTGTCAATTTTTGTTCTACAATTGACCGCGAGGTGGCACTGTTCTTTTTTTCATACATTTTTTTGCGGCAGTCAATATCGAGCATCGATTGTATTCAATGTTGTAAACTCATGGTAGACCTACTGAAGATCTTGTGTGGATGTTGTCCCATAATTATTATAAAACATTATTGCACCAGTACTGGAACACGCTGATAATTTCCTTTGGCAAGTTTATGTTTCTTAGCTTTTACTACACTTACTAGGAAGCACTTATACACGGGCGTCTTGTGGTCTGGGTAGTTATTGACGGTGTGCATAAGACTCAGTATTGCACTTTCAGTGGGCAGCAGAGGCGAGACCCGAACTGATTTTCGCACAGTGCTATATTATATAAGTTGAAGCAACTGTCAAAATTTTTAGCTATAACAGTAGCAACAGAAATATATCTGTAGTTGTACTTGTATACCTGTTAAGGTGCTGTAAGCTTTGAGGGCATTGGTGGCGTTGTCATTGATGGCTCTTATGTTAAAGCGTTCGTAAAGCTCAAAAGCGTTATTTTTGCCTCTTTCACCACTTTTACCCACCCTACTCGAACGCTAAACCGAGCATAAGACC
The DNA here is from genome assembly GCA_917880725.1 of Selenia dentaria. Classification (NCBI taxonomy): domain Eukaryota; kingdom Metazoa; phylum Arthropoda; class Insecta; order Lepidoptera; family Geometridae; genus Selenia; species Selenia dentaria. Next base: position 8,664,479 of record OU862895.1, on the reverse strand, counting down.
TAAAATCGCATGATTACGCTGTCAAATACATACTTTAAAAAAATGATCACAAACAACCATGCTCCGAACGTGGGTCAATAATTGCACTTATTGGTGGCAAAAATAATTCTTTTTCAGCTTTCTGAACAAGCTTTCCGAGGAACGAAGGGACATAAACGACATTTTCATCCACATATTCCCAATTCGAACGCCCTTGTGAGCGTTTTTAGCGTTATTTTCGCCATCTCGGGTCTATTCGAACGCACTACAAGTCACAAGTTTACACTTCACTACAAGCACCAGTTTCAATAAAACATGAGATTCACTCAGTTAATTCACTTGCAACCCTTTAAACTTAAACCTATAGTTTCTTCACTATGGCATTCCCTTTGTATGTATATTTATGTTACCTGATTATTCCAAAGACCACATGTAGGAATTTCGTTTACAGATGCTGAACTTTTTAATGAAATTACTGTTATTGTGATATTTTTTTTCTTGCAGTGCAACGAAAGAGCGCGACTCTCGATTGTCCCTAGTGACGAAATGGGATGATTTCACAGGGGCCCTGGAGCGCAAGCATATTTTGATCGCACCATTCTGTGGGGAAAACCCTTGCGAGGATAACATCAAGAATGACAGTGCAAGGTAATATTGGACTTGTATCCAATAATTAGGTATAGTTTTATGTACAGCTGAGGTAATGCGTACTAACGAAATTATGTAGGTAACTAAACGGATCTGGAAAACAAATTTAAGAAAAAGTCACAAATCGGTGTACCCATAAACATCTAATAACCAATAAGTTTTATGAGGCAATTCTTACATAAAAACAGTACCATACTTTTATCTACCGTGAAGTAATGTTCACAAACTACGTCTTGGTTTGAAGGTGTGGTTGCCGGCGAAATTACAGACACAAGTACCTACACTGAACAACTTAACATCTCAGGGTTTCGGGCGCAGGTACTTTGTTCATTTGTGAGGAAATGCTCTAGAATGAAATCGGTTCTAGGTATAAGTGACCACTTAACAACAAGTGAGCCTCATGCTTGTACCGTTTCCTGATAAAATAATACTGTATAAATGAATAATGTTGAACTTTCACTTAACTTACAAACGATCAGCATTTGTATATTCAAGTAGTGGAATATTTGCATTCTATTAGCTGGTAGACCAAAATTAGTGTTGGTCTACCAGCTCACATAAGGATTATTATTATAGTACATAGTGTTAGCACCATGAACTATAAGCAGTCCAGTAAGAAGTAGGAGATTTTCTGAACTGCTCCTGATAAATCCATACTGGCCTGTGGTATGAATCATGGTAAAGAAATGTCTCACTAATTCAACTGTCTGCTATCATTTTCACTTAATAATATTAATATCTAGACACAAATTACAATTTTACTGTCCAATAAGTTTGTTATATACACTTCAATTGAGGTCAATGGCCTCAAAGAAAAACTAGCAAATAATACATCAACAATTGCACTAGTGTGTCCCTGTATGCATGTAGTCTACAGCACTGTAAGGTATCTCATATTTATATATGTTCCTAGGACTGATGATGACCCAACAACAGAGGTGAAGGCACCAGCCATGGGTGCCAAATCTCTTTGCATCCCGTTCAAGCAACCTCGTGAGCTGACCACCTCTGATCGGTGCATACATCCAGCTTGCAACAACAAGCCCAAGTTCTACACATTGTTTGGACGAAGCTATTAAAACTCAACTTCAAAGGAAATAAGATCATTATTAGAACAACAATAAAAAAGATAAAGCAATTTTTCACAATTATATAATAACTTATTTGCTGATAGTTGTTTTATTTCATTTTCCATATAGGGTAACCGCTACAGTTATTGCCCGGCGTACAGTGATTGCCAACACTAAGCAATAACGCCATTTTTTGTAACTTCTAGAGGAGAGAAAGTACAAATTAATTGCAATAGATGTCACTTAGACATGTGGTAGCATTTTTAATTTAAACAACTGGCAACATCTTTCTTTTTAAAGTGTCATGGCTGATTTTAGTTTAACAAGTGTGAAACTCATCAAAAAAAGTAAGTTTCTTGTGGTTTTTCTTAAGAACAGGATATCAGAATTTACAATATTTACTAGCATTTCTCGTATTTAAGTGTTTTGTGATTGATTTAAAGGTTTGAAACAGTAATTCTAGTGCCTGTTTACATATCGTTTTGACTTTTACTTCTTTCGTTAAGTTTTAAAGGAGGGTGGGCAATCACTGCATTATTTTTTTAATGTTTTTAGTAATTGTCATACCATTCTATAGTTATTGCCATATGCAATTGGTACAGCTATTGCCCGGTCAATAAATGTGTATTTTGAGTTTTTATTTTTGAACTGAAAATAAAACGTTTTTTTCAGAATGCCAAAAACACCTAAATTAAAATACACACAGGAAAACCTCGAAAAAGCTATTGCTGAAGTACAGAACAATGAACAGCAATTGTCAGATCGCCAAATAGCTCAGAAATATGGTGTTCCGAGATCAACTCTTAGGTTTCATAAACATAACCCAGGCCACAAGACTAGCCTGGGTCCATCGCCTATCTTAACCCCAAATGAAGAAGCTCTTCTTGAAGACTGGATTATAACTTCAGCTAGAAAAGGTTTTCCAAAGAATAAGGAAAATATTTTAGATAGCGTACAAAGGTTTCTTGAGGACAATCCACGTCCTAATCCATTTACAAATAATAGGCCTGGTATAGGGTGGTGGAAGGCTTTTTTAAAAAGACACCCTAAATTAAGTATAAGAACATCGGAAGGAGTCACTAAAGCTAGCTCGTGCGTGTCTGAAAGAGATATAAGGGGATGGTTTGATGAAATTCGTGCATACGCTGAAGAAAAAGGATTGATTGATGTTCTCAGTCAACCCAGTAGGATTTTTAATGCGGACGAAACAAATTTTCAGATTTGCTTGAGTTCGGGACTTGTAATAGCTGAAAAAGGGTCCAAAAATATTTATAACATTGAACACTCTAATGCAAAAGAGTCTATAACTGCTCTATTCACTTTTTCGGCTGCTGGTGACATATGCTGCCCATTTATTGTGTATCCTTATCAAAGACTACCTGAAAAGATATGCGACTCTTTACCAGAGGGGTGGGGTATAGGAAAATCGGACAATGGTTGGATGACTACCGAAATATTTTACGAATTTATAGCCAATGTTTTTCATCCATATTTAGTGAGCAAATCTGTCGAGTTCCCAATCATCTTATATGTTGACGGTCATAAAACTCACTTAAATTATCATTTGAGCCAGTTATGCACCCATCTTCAAATTGAGTTGATAGCTTTGTACCCCAATGCAACCAGAATAATTCAACCAGCTGATGTTTCTGCATTTAGACCGTTGAAAGTGGGCTGGAGAAAATATTTAAAAAAATGGCAACTATCAAATGATAACAAGGGAATAACTAAGCTAAATTTTGCTCCTGTACTCAATGAAGTTCTTGAATTAAGTCTGAGGCCAGAAATATTGATCAATGGTTTTAAAGCTTGTGGTCTGTGCCCATTCAATCCTGATTCGATTAATTATTCTAAATGCTTAGGCAAAAATACTAGTCAGAGAGAAATATCAAAGGAAATTTCGGATACAGCAACAATTACTTTTGAGACATTCAGAAATGTAATAGGAGTTTCCCTTTGCAAGAGATTTCAAGAGGAATCATTATCGACAATAGAACCACACTTGGCCATCATTTATAACCTTTGGAAAGAATTCCAATCAAAGACTCAAAACGTTGCGGACGAAATTGATACATCCTGTAAACAGTTAGGAAACCCGAATTTAACATCTTCTATGTCTCCTAATATTACTGATAATACAGCTATACCAACTACTGATTTAAGCGCAGATAGTTGTAATCGGATTGAAGTATTACACGAAGAACAAGTTGTACACCAAGTTGAAGTCCCTCCAACAAAAATAAATTGTCTCCCTGGAACATCTAAAACTGACCAATCTAGCTATTACCTACATAGTCTCCCTGGAACATCCAAATCTGGTCCAAATATCTGCATCTTGTACGATCACTCACAAAATCAATCTAGTCAGTCTGAATCAGTAACCCCTACCACCCAAACAGTTCTTGAGAGTCCGAAGTTGCTCAAAATAAAGTCCTTGTTTGGAGAATATTTAGCATATCCAAAAACACCTATAAGAAAAGGGAAGCGTCAAATTGAAAGACAACCATTCGCTATTACATCAGACAAATTTAAATTGGCATTACAAAAAAAGCAATCAGAGAAGGAAAATCAACTGAAAGAAAAGGAAAAAAAGAAAATGGAGCGAGAGGCGAAGAAGACTGAGAACAGTAAAAAAGAACAAAGCAAGGGTAAAACTAAAATTACTAAACTTCAAGTGACAAAAAGAGAACCAGAAGCTATTACGAATGTTGAAGGCAATGCCAATATCTTTCCAGAATCGAAAAAAATTAACATTTTAGAGGAAGTACACATAAAATCCAATGATGTTTGCGCCGTATGCAAGCACATCATCATTAAAAACAAAATTGAATGCAGTGGCTGTCATTTATCCTTTCATGTGCGATGTGTGCCAAATAGCCACAAAAATAATATTCCCGATGATGCCGATATGATGCTATTTTTATGTCACTTTTGTTACAAAGTTAATGACTCAGACGATGACAATTACTCAGATTGTGAAGAGTTATATTTAAATGTTCAAAAGGCAAGAAGAGATCTCAATTTATAATTATTTATATTAATTTTAAGGTTGATTAACCGATGACTGCAAAGTGGACAATAACTATATGTTTTCAATGGCAATTACTATGTCAACTGGACAATTACTGTGGTTTTAGAAGTTAATTTTTGTTTAATTTTTATTGTTATTTTTTTTAACAGATTTTGAAATTAGTGACTGATATTCCTTTAAAAGATTTATTGAAGTTACATAAATAATTGTTTAAAGTCAATTTATTTCTTTATAAAGGTACTTATATGAAAATAAGTTGTATTACTCCCTTAACCGGGCAATAGATGTAGCGGTTACCCTATATTCTATATAAGTAGTTATTTACACCATAATTTTAAGCTGGTAGTTACTACACTTAATTTATAAATGTTTTCAAGTGATTCCACTTCACATTAATCATCGAGATATTAAAACTTGAGCTATTCACATCAGCTATGACAGTCTTGTGTATAAATGTTGGTGTTGACAAAATAAGAGTTTATTTTTAAAATTAATCCAATTCACTTCTGACTGCATTAGGCTCTTCAAAGTTAAGTAAATTATCTTCGAGTAACTGAATTCTTCTTTTCTTAGCATTCAGCAACTGAACAAATTTTCCATACAGTGTGGTTTCTAAAGAAGTCTTGATATCCACATACTTTTGCAGCTCATTTTTACATTTTTCTAATTCATCATTTAAGGTATCAGTTTTACTTTGAAGTTCTTTCATGTCATGTTTGAGATCTTTGTTTTTCTTCAATAAAATGTCAACAAGGGAGTCTTTAGGAATGACATCACGATGGACAGGAACTTTGCCATGGAGCACATTGGCGCCTTTAAATCTTCTATTCCAGATAAAACATGCAGCATCAAGCTTATCGACGTCAGGTGCGAAATTGTACGTAAAGTTTTCGTCTTCCCCGGTCAGGCATTTCTTCACGTTCGAGAAGTATTGATTCTCATCTTCATCTATATTAATCCGTTGTCTGAATTGTCGAGCGAAATCAGTCGAAAACCTGCCTGACCAAGTACTATCTCCATCAAAAACTTGGATATGAAATAGGTCGTTCTCGTCTTGCTTCCATATTATTTTTACATAAACATGTCTGTCTTTCACTAATAATTTTGATACGTGTTCATCAGACTCATTATTATACGTCATTTCATAGAAATGTGGAAGGAAACTTTCTTCTTAAGAATTAGAATGATATGATATTCAAATTATTATTTACACATTTTTTTATTATTTATGTTTCTTCTTCTTCTTATTGGATGGCTTCTGTCAGTACCAAGGAATATTTTACTCCAATACGGTCCCAATTGAGCCATAATCGCTATTAGCGCGATAACAGTCGGTCCCTTTCACCACAAATTATATAGTAGTATGTCCAAGGAAGGACCTTTCACCGTGAGCGTGATTACGATGGCCCAAGCTACGTCAGCGATGACGTCTTAACTGCCGCCATATTGACGATTACATGAACCATGCTCTACACCATAATCGTCGTCAGCGTTCTGTCAAAAGTGACAGGTGTTTGTTTATTTCTACAAAGTCTTTACTGGTGTCCCTTCTTTTTGATGTAAAAGTCGGTCCATCCATTCCATTATTTCTTTTTAATCCACACACCACATAGTTAACCTTTCAGAAAAACAAATTCATAAAAATATCGTGCATAGTGTGAATGCACGATATTTTTATGAATTTGTTTTTCGCGCGCAAATGGTTCGTTATTGCTACAACTCTGGTCCGAATTAACAACACGCTTACAGTGCCACGAGCTGTCAAAACGCGATATTTGTCTCGGACCAGCTTTGGTAGACGATAGCACTGTGAGCAAAATTATCGCAAAACGGTCCGGCAAGTACCATACGTGGGAGGTATGGACCGTAATTCATTAATTCTATTTTTAATACATTTATCTATTAAAAATGTCATTAAAGAGATATAAATAATATATTTTTTTTATTACCAAAGAATACACCGAGAAAATACAAAAGATTACCAAAACAACAAAATTTTTAACCTTAATAAAATAAACTGGATTTAAACCAATAGCTTAAATAATATAAGAACTACTTATAAAGGTTAACAGATTGCTTGAGAGTCCTGCACTAGGCGAACCTGTATCGCAGGACCCACGACCACTACTCTTAAATATCATGTTTATGGTGCGGAGAGTATGGTGTGATTGAGTGTGTAGATAATTACAAATACAGTGAAGTGAAGTGAAGTATGAGGTGCGAGATTTGTTGCTGTGATTCGTAAAAATGCGTTTTGCGTGAGGTGTGTGGGTGTGTTTGTGTGTATATGTGTTTGGGTGTGTGATGTGAGTGTGTGTGTGTGTGTGTGTTTGTTTGTGTTTCTATTAAATTGCTCAAAATGGTAGATGTTAGGTGACAATTTTCAGCAGATTCTCTGTGTCGTCATGTGTGAGTGAGCATAAGTATTTAGTTACAATTGCTTTGCATTCCCGTAATCTTTTGTCTCGAATATCACATTTTTTAGTAATCTTATTGTAGATGTATGGAAATCTGAATTCTGGGAGACGCTGTGCAAACGCAGTTTTAACGTGAGGTTGTGTAGCGCGAGGAGGTCGTCTCTTTGGTGATATGGAGGTAACTGAGGAGGAACTTATTTTTTGGTGGACTGCCAAGGTAACTCTTTGTATATAGAGTTGACGTACAGTTGGCACACCTACTTTTGCGTACAAATCGGTAGTCGGAAAGCGGTATGGCAGATTGAGCATGACTTTGAGCACTGCACGCTGTGCTCTTTCCACCTCTAACATAGCCGTGCTTCCGGTTCCTCCCCAGGTAGTTATGCAGTAAGAAAGAATAGACTCACAGAGAGACACGTACACTAGTCGAAGAACACGCTCACTAGCAGCAGTTCGAAGAGATCTCATGATATGTATAAGTTTACGAGTTTTTTTACCCAGAGCTGATATATGTTGCTTAAATGATAACCGTTCATCCACAGTGATACCTAAGTATCTAACTGAGGGAGACCTAATGATAACGTCGCATTTACAGGAGGACGTACTGCATGCTGAATGAATTTTGAGACACTGTTGGCGATCAGGTTCGGACATTATAGACTTGTGAAAACAAAGATACTTGGTTTTATTTAGATTCAGAGTTAAGAGATTTAAATCTAACCAGTGTTTGATGCGTGCCATGCCGATTTCTGCTTTGTGAAATGCTGATTTCCAAGTTTTGCCGTGAAACAAAGCCACAGTGTCATCTGCGTAGCATATCAGATCTGACGTCGCTTGAACTGATGTGTGAATGTCATTCATGTATAAAATAAAAAGAGTAGGGCCTAGTACGCTACCCTGGGGTACGCCAAAATGTACTGGAAGTGTGTCACTGATACTATCACCTAACTTAATGCATTGGCTTCTTTGATTTAGATAACTTTGAAACCATTTCAGAGGCAAGCCTCTGATTCCGAAGCGTTCAAGTTTCTTAATTAGGATTTTCACTGAAATGGTGTCAAAGGCCCTGGCGAGATCAATAAAAACTCCAATAGATTTTTGCCTTTTATCGAGGTTTGAGGCCACTTTTCTAACTAAGAGTTCGACTGCGTCTTCTGTGGACCTTCCTTTTCTGAAGCCATATTGCTGGTTTGATAATAAATTATGTTTTTCCAAGAACGCTACTAGACGAAAATTTACTATTCTTTCGAGTATTTTGGAAACCGTACCTAGAAGGGAGATCGGCCTGTAGTTTTCAGGGAGATTTTTAGGTCCACTTTTGAAAATTGGTATGACGCTTGCCAGCTTCCATTGATAAGGGAATGTGCCAGTTGAGAGACTGATATTTATGATGTGTGTAAGAGGCAATAGAATCTCCTGTTTAACGTCTTTAACGAGCGCTGGTTTGATACCATCAAGACCAGGAGCGCTGTCTGATTTGAGCCTGTCAATGAGTTTGCCAACTTCCACTTCATCGGTTGGCTGCAAGAAGAAAGAGTCAGGAAATTGCGAAAACTTACATCTACTGTTGGGGTCTGCTGCCAGTTCCTCTTCGGTTTTATTCAAGGATTGAAGCAGATTACTGGCAAGCTGAGCTCCAGCGTTCGTGTAATACTGATTGCAGTGGTTCACGGAGTCCTGACTGTTTGGTTTACATTTGAGGTCTGTAGCCGATTTCTGTTTCGTTGGTAAGTCAATAATTGTTTTAATTGACTTCCAAAGAGACTTAGGGGAGTTTTTGTTGGCTTCAAGTTCCCGGCTTTCATAGTCACGCTTAAGTTTGTGAAGTAAATCATTAAAGAAGTTCCTGTATCTGTGGTAAACCATTTTACGTGTAGTATCATCCGGATGCTGTTTTAGATCTGCATGAAGTTTATCTCGGTGTTTCATGCATCGGATTAGGCCAGGAGTGATCCAAGGTTTGAGGGCAATTTGAGATCTAGGCGCCCTTTTCCTACATGTGTGCTTATATATTGCCAGCGCAACAATATTGTTAAATTCGTCAACAGCATCATTGACGTTCTGCATTGCAAGTATATTTGACCAATCTGTCTGTTGCAGCTCCCTCGCAACTGCTCTGTGGTCTGTTTTGAATACTGACTTGTCTTTGTGTGGTTTTGTAGCGACATTCCGTAGAGCCACTCCTAAAGCTACTATAGAATGATCAGTCACATCGGTTTTACCAACAATACCTACAATATCTTGAGCTTTAGTTCTAATAAAGATATGGTCTAGACAAGAATCTTCTCTGGTGGTCTCTGTAATTGCTGGTTGCAGTTTAAGTTCTGACATCATGCAGAGGTATTCGCTGGCATCACGATCCAATGGGCTTATGATATCTATATTTGCGTCTCTAACAACGATGACGCAGTCATCGTTATTAAGCTCTTCAATTGCATAGCTAAGGGAGTTGCAGAATTTTTCTATATTTTTGTAAGATGGGGTGTATGATGTAACGATAAATAGCAAAAACTGTGGCAGTTTCAGAGAAATCAATTTTTAAACATTCAGACTCCTTGAATTCTGGTTCACTTACCGTAACATTCCAAGTGTCTTTCACAAAAACTACTACACCTCCAGCTTTGTTTTGAATATGTTTGGTGCTAAAGCTGTTATAACCTGGAATTTGACCTATTGGGGGATCACTACCTAGCCAGCACTCTGTAAGTACCACTATATCTATATTTATATTAAGACGTTGGAATGCCACTAGGAACTTATCAAAGTTTTTTCGTATACTCCGTATGTTCAGTGAGATAATTTTAAAATTGTAGTTATTGGTGAGTATTTCTTTGCACTTCTCTAATTGATTGCATGTCTGGCAGTCGATGGTTAGTGTGTTGTCTTTGTCGTTTATTGTATCGAGAAAAGTATTGATTTGTTTTGCGTGTTGTTCTGTATTGTTGTGTAATGGATGGTTTAGTATGTGCAACGTTTGTGTGTGCGGCTGTGTAACTGATGTGTTTGTACTATTTGTGTCAGTGATTAGAACTCTGTTAAGTACTACAACGTAATACAAATATCTTAGCATTAAAACCAGCATAAGGCCATATAAGAACACTAATAAAGAAGACATTACACTAGTTACACTAATATGAACTTGTTTCTGTCGTGGAGGCTGGTGCCTGACAGAGGCCGATGTGCTGGTCGAGGTCAAGGTGAGATTGTATAAGTATTGCTGGTTGTTTTTCGGACTGTCTGGCATAAATAGCTCCATTGCGTAACCAGCAGAATCGAAAGTTATGAAGCCGTGTACGTTCTCTCGCCTCTTTGAACAGGGCTCGATTTGACTTGGTGAGCCTTTCATTGATGTACAGCTTCTGTGAAGTGCCTTGTACTAAGGACTCTGAAGTTAGGTTGCACCTGGTCTTCGCCAACTGAATGATTTCATCGCGTTTTGCACGACGCAAGAGTTTCACAACAATAGGCCGCGGCATCCACGATTTATTCGCGCTACTCAGGAGTCGTTTGGGGCCTACCCTCACGACACTATCAATATCCGCGGCGGACAGCTCGACGCCCACTAAAGTTGCTGTAACAAGTGCCATATGTTGCAGGTTTTCGTTTTCGGTTTCCGGAACCCCAGAAATTTCTAGCTCGTTTCGCAGGCTACTCTGTTCATGAGAATTGAGCAACGTTTGCATGCTGTTGAGTGACCCTTTGAGAGTCACTATCTCTGCGTCTTGTGCGGCTATCTTTTTCTCATAGACATCTAAGTTACTTGCAAGTGTCAAAGGCATAGACGCGAGTTGGTCTTTTAGAAGGTGGACATCTTGTCGCAGTAGAGCGATTTCTTTATATTGCTCTTTTACATCTTGTATTTCTTCCCTGAGCTGCCTAATTTCTGTAATGAGCTGTGAAATTTCAACTGTCACACACAATTTTCTTTTGACGTGGTTTCTTCTTAGGTGTCGTTATTTTGCTTGTGCTTGCTTCTGTTGCTATTCTCTGTTCACGGCGAATGCGACTCACTGTATTTTTATTAATACCAGTGGCTAAAGTCACTCGCTCGGTTACCTTCGAAGCAGTTTCCAAATGCTTAATGAAACTTTCAAATACATCACGCGATATATGAATATTGCCATCTGGCCCTGGTACAATTCTTGCTTGTTTTAACTGGTCCAACAACATAATGGCACGTTTATTCTCTTCCTCGAAGTACTTATCACATTGCTGATAATCTCTCGAGCTCGCTGATGTAAAACACTACCTCTTTTGCTCATTGTAGAACAAATTAAACAATCAACAAAAACATATTATCAACAAAAAGGGGTAAGAACATAAAAATGCACTTGGAAACGTGTCGCGTAATACACTGACGGATAAATAAGACATGTGTCATCAAATCAAGATGGCGTCTTACCAGTGTTGCAAAATTAAAAAATTAAATTCGTTAAATTTGCCATCTAAAAATCGGGAGATTTTTATTCGGAATAAAACAAGAGTATTTTATGTTAATAATATATTCATTTATTCAAGATCTTTTAGTTTTGCCGTATGAAGAATATTATTTTCCATGATTATTTATGAATATTATTTTACATTAGATGATAATTCAAAAATCGGGATAGTGAATTGCTAAATCGGAATATCGGGAGACAATGACCAAAATCAGTAGATCTCCCAATAAATCGGAAACTTTTGCAACACTGCGTCTGTGCTGCCAACCTTATAAATATATAAATTTTATAAAATGAACGATTTTTAGTCATTCATTTAAAATTAATCTATTTTTAAGTTTGTTCTGCTGACCGTACTTATATGAGTGAAATTAGCCGAGAGCCCGTCCTATTCTTATTTTTATCGCATTGTATGTGTGTACCTCACCCCTCTGTACTCGATTAGCGCTGAGCGAGCATTGTCACAATGATCACCCAGACGCTAACGATGCATTCTAGATATAAGCTGATCTAGCATATAAGCCACCCTGTACTTTAATGACATTTTAAATGCTAAAATGTGTACAAATTTAAAGATCAGAAGTAAAATAACATGTGTGATCGTTAGTAAATCGTTGTCTTTCGTATTTCTGATAATATTGTAACTACAGTGAAAACCTCGGTGACTTTACAGTTCATAACCAAATTCAATGTGCAACTTAGGTAATATAAAACAGACAAAATATAGTGTGTAGTCGAATTAGCCTAATTCAAATTCAAAGGAATGAAAACACTGATTAAAAGTGGACAAAAGTGTAAAATTGTTAACTCCCAGTGGATTATTTTTAAAGTTACCCACTCACTATAACAATTAAATAAAACCTATTTAAGGATCACCAACGATACTGATCTCTTACCATGGATATGTTGCTTCTAGATTAAGGTATGGAATATTTTTTTGGGGTAATGCAACAAATTGGGACCGAGTGTTTAGATGTCAAAAAAGATGTATCCGCGCTATGTGTGGCTTAAAAAGCAATGAAAGCTGTCGTTCTCACTTTAGACATTTAAAAATACTGACTCTTCCTTCATTATACATATACGAGGTAGCTCTTTTTGTCAAGCAACATCCTGCCTTTTACAAAATTGTGACTAGATCCCGAAATCGTACTCATCTGTATTCCATTGATGACTTTAATTATAAAACTGCTTTGTATGCGAAAAGTGTCCTTGCTATGGCGCCTAAAATATACAATAAAGTTCCAAAATATATAAAAGATTCCAAACATATAAACGAATTTAAACAAAAAAAAATTCCTTTGCTTGGTTGACCATACATTTTGTTCTCTGAAAGATTATCTGCAATTACAACGACTAATTTATTTATTTTGACCGTAAATGTCGGGTTGAATACAATACTATATACCTACTGTGCCTCCCTAAAAAAAAAATAGAACAGCGAAATATTTTTTTAGATGTGATGTAATTATTGACAAACTAGCCTTATTGTGGGGGCTGAGGCTGGTTCGGGCTGAAGAAAAGGCTTCTTGTTCGAATTGTTCTTCGTTCTTTATTTCTAGTTTACACGTGGACTGTATTACACTGACTGAATAATGGCTCACAATTCTGCCTACTTATATTCGCCATTTGTACCCGGCAATCGCCACCGCCCTCGAGGCGCGACGCACGGGTTTCCACCAATAGCAGAGCCGCGATCAGTCTATCTCTGTCTAAAATGACCTTGAAATTATGCTAATGTTCCCTGTCTCTTTCTATAAATTATTTCTCTTTCTAGCTGGGAATTTTCCATACATTTCGGCTCTACTATTGGTGGATACGTTAAAATGAAACAACCTAACTAATACAAGTTTTATTTGAGGCCCTAGCTAATCAATAATCATCTTTATTTCTTATACTATAAGTCTTACGCTATAATCTTAAATATTTCAATTAACCCGTAGAATGGTAATTGGCCAAATTTGGCCAATCTTTCACTAGCCTACACATTTTGAACGAAATATTGAAAGTCCTTGTCTTTCTTATGGATGTTTAGTAATGTATGAAAAGGATAAACTATAATCTATATGTAATGTGTACTTGTTTAGATTTCTCGTCTATTTCACCATTGACATGAATCGAGCGCCATTTTATGACGACAGTCTTTTTTTTTCGATGACGTTCGCGATTCAAAGGGTTAATAACAATAAATTCTTATAAATCTCATTCTAACAAAATTCTTATCAATCTCATACTACGTTGCTAACACTTATATTATTGACATCGTTTAATTTAATGCCAATTTACCAATTTAATTTAATCTTTACAAATTCTACAATGTTTTAATTTTACTAATTCATATAGTTATTTACTCCTAGGTTTTTTTACTTAACATTTGTACGCTTAAAGTAGATCACAGCATGTACCTACAATAATCTATTTTAAGATCCTGTCTTACCTGTGTATCACAAATAAATAATTTGAATTTGAATTTGTATTAGTAATTAGAATATTTAATTCATTATATTTCTTGCCTCCGAATCGGCAACACATAAGTTTAATTATCATTTTAGTTTTTAAAAACGCATTTCGCCTACCTCTAAACTTGACTGGCGCTGTGGACAGGATTTGTTCGTATAAGCTACGTCCCTACATTATTATGGGTCTCAAAATTTGCCTGTAGTGGGACAATAGTAGAGCAAATCCTCGAACCAAATAAATTTGTCTAAATTCGGGTGTGTGTGCAACAATGGGTTTAGCAGTCGGTTGGTAAGTTGATCTTTTTGCCATCCTTCCCTAAATCCTCATTTTAATTTAAAGTGTTCAATGTGATAAGTCTTCTCTCATTAGCACGTTATCTGGTTATTAGTACTAAGAACTAAGCGATAAGAAATACTGTTACTACAACCCGGTCAGAATATCTGTGCACCTCGCTGGAATGCGGCGCCTCTCCCGCTTCCCCTGTCACTTCTCCGCGCACTCCCCGGTGCGACAGTACGGTTAGCATCGTCGTTGCCGATACACGTCCCGATAATTTTGATATTTTCGCTTTGTTGTTGTTTTGTTTTTTAATATTTATTGTTAAGTTTAGACTGTTTACTGTTAAGTTTGGACTGGTTTGGTTGTTATTAAAATTGTTGTAGCTGTTAAACTGAAGTCATGGGAAAAACAATACACAGCGAATCAAGAAATTTAATCTTGAAAGTGCTCAAGTTTTTTGAATCGGCGAAAGCAAATAAACAGGTACACCATACCTGTAGACCTGTAGTAAAGCAAAGGGTGGCAGATAAAATAGAACAACTTACAAAAGATGCGATTATCAATTACGCCAGCTGACTGGAAAAAAGAAGTGAATCACGTGGAGAGACTACAGCGAGAATATTGGGAAAAGGATCATCTAGCAGATGACAACATCACACAACTTTTAATAACACTAGGGGAAGATAGTTCGGAGAGTTCAGAAAGTGAGAGTGAGGAAGATACAATGTCAGGCATAGAGTCAATAATTTATAGTGACTGAGTTTAATAATAAATGTTTTTGTAATCAAAATTATTGTTTTTTAATAACAAAACCTTCATCAATAATAAATTGATTTGAAAAGGTTAGTAAATTTTTTTTACCTCCACATTTCTCGAAAAAACTTTTTTCACACCGTACCCAGACCGCCGATATGACGTCACGAGGTCAGGTGCACAGATATTGTGAACGGGTTGTACAAAGAAAGTTACATAGAGTAACGAAATTTTAGAGTTGACATAAATTTAATATAATAATCGTGTTAAAGTAATATTTTATATGCATCTGATGATTAAAAACTTAATCATCTTTGACGGTTTATTCATCGAAGATAGATAAATAGTTTATTAAATTTTCAAAAATAATTATATTTTTGGTAAATTATATAATACAAATTTTGATTTTATTTGTTCTTTTACTGTTTTTATACTTTTTTGATAGCGTGTTTTGTGCCTTTTATTGTTTTTGTGTATTTCTCTGTGTTATATTCTAATTGTATTTTTGTGTGTTTCTAAGTTTTTATAACTCTGTGCAAAAATGGAAGAACAACCGCGTATCGTACCTATACCAAACGATATATTAAAATTAATCCCTCTCTTTGGAGGAGACAATTGATAACTTAATTTGTTTTTACGTAAATGCGATTATGTGATTGAAAGGTACCGTGGCAACGAGGAGCAAAATTTATACGTTTACCACGCCGTTACGAGTCAGTTAACTGATAACACAGCTGCCCTATTATCGGAACGAGAGGATGTCGCGAGTTGGTCTGAACTGAAGGCCTTATTAGAACAGCATTTCGGTCACCCTCATAGTGAGGAATGTATAAATATAGAGTTAGAGAGTTTGAAAATTAAATCCAGTGAAACGTATTTAGAGTTTTGCAATCGTATTCAAACGGTCCGGTCAATTTTAATATCCAAGGTTAACGCATTGAGTAACGCCGAGATAAAAATCGCCAAAATTGCGATTTACAACTATACGTCACTGAACGTATTCCTTTACAACTTACCAGAAAATATGGTGCGTATAGTTAGGTTGAAGGCACCCGCGAGCTTAGAAGCCGCCTAAAGTATTGTTTTAGAGGAAGTGAACTTCCACGAACAATACACCTTGTGTAATCGGATGTATGGCAATTCGATTCAAACAGCTAAACCAACTCTACAACAGGGTTTTAGTGTGCCACAGAACTCTACTGGTTATAGGCCTATGTAACCTTCCAATAACAATTCAAAATTTAGTTTTGGAAGCCCACAAACTCAACAAATTTCAGGGTTCCACCAACAACCTCACCAACAGTTTGGGTATCGACCACCTCAATTTGGGTATCGACCACCTCAATTTAGGTATCGCCCACCTGTTCCACAACAATTCGGCTATAAACCGCAAAATTTCGGGATGATGCCACAGCGGTTTGGCTACAAGCCTCAAATGGCTCCCCAACAATTTGGCTTTCCACCTCCAATGGCCCCTCAACAATTTGGTTATCGGCCTCCAACGGCCCCACAACAATTTGGCTATCGTAATGATGAACTTGTTAAACAGTTTTTAAAAGAGTACTTACATCACTCCTAAGCTTAAATATTTCATATACTTCGAAGAATGCGAGCATAGAAGACAGTTTGGCAAGGTAGTCATGCAATTGTTTAAGAAAAATTTAGTAAAACTTATTGAATGTACACAACGCGTAATTTGTGTACAAGATGAAAATGAACAAAGAGCCATTATCCTGAAATGTCACGACGGTAAACAATGCCACCGTGGAATAAAGGAGACTTTAAAGAGACTTCGAAGAAACTATTACTGGGAAAAAATGCAAGAGACTGTAACAGCCATAATCATTGCTTGCGAGTCTTGCCAAACTATGAAATATGACCGTAAGCCTATTAAACCGATTTTACAGTTAACGCAACCCCAAGATGCACCCTTTCAGGAACTTTATATAGATCTTTTCACCATTGAAGGTAAATACTACCTAACAATCATAGATGCCTTCAGCAAACTAGGACAAACCATCGAAATCTCAAATAGGTCAACCCCTGAGGTTGTTAGAGCTTTAACAAAATACTTTTCCTTTTCGCGGGGTGCCAACTCCAAAAAGAATAAGTTCCAACCCTGGCACGGAATTCAACAATGAATTGCTAAAAGAATTCTTAAGCCTGCATAAAATTGACCTTCATATTGGCACCCCGCGAAATCCAAACTCAATGGGTCTTATTGAGCGCTTTCATTCAACGCTTATAGAAATTTACCGTCTTGCAAAGTATGAAAGGAAGTGCACTGATGCTGCATCGGTCATGACCTATTGCATTATCGCATACAATCATTCTGTTCACTCAACTACAGGCCTTACACCCTTTGAAACAGTATTTGGACATACTGATTCTGATAGACCCTTTAACGTGGAATTCGAAAAGAAATATATACAACAACTTATAAAAGACCATGCAAAACGAACGAAATATCTATACAATCATATAGCAGAAAAGATGTTAACCACTAAAGAAAAGATAAGAAACAAAAGAAGAAGTTAAAGCTGATATTGATCTTAGTAATGCGAAAGTAGTAAACACAAGAAAGAGTAAAGATAAGCCCCCTTATCGAAAAGCTAAGTAGGTGGTCCCACAAGTAAAAATATTGTACCCATTCAAGTAGGTGAAAGACAGACCAAGGTGCCAATAAAAATATAAAACGTCCCCCACAGCTGGTGGCTCCTGATACTAGCCACTCCGTTGCAGGCCCTTCAGCTTCGCTCACTTGAAGGCAATCCGATGTTCCTGCCGGTAAAGAAAGGAGATGCATATCTACAAGTTGATAATTGGACTATAATTAAAGTAATAAAACTCGATCCACTTCATACAGATTTAAAGCTCATTACATCTGAATATGATACATTTGCAAAACTATTGGCACAAAATAAAACATATCCACAAGAATTCGTTGCACTTAAAACACACGTAGAATACTTACGTTTTATTACTATAAAAAAATATAGACAGGTCGTTCCGCAACGATTCAGCCGAGGATTAATCAATCCATTAGGATCATTCATTAAAATTGTAACAGGCAACCTAGATCATGCCGATGCTCTCAAGTACGATACACTTACTACACAACTAAGTGATAATCAGGTTAATGTGTCCAATAAAATAACATTAATTTCTAAAATGCTAGATGGTGTTATTAATAATACTGAAACCATGAATAGTAACGTTTTCACATTAGGTAATAAAATAGAAAAGATTGAAATAATGTTCAGACAACTAGCTACACAGAAAAATTGGGTATTTTCTACGTATTTACTAGGATTGTTCAACTTATTTATAAGTAACTTTCGGACTGTATTTATTAAAATAAGTGAAATTGAAACTGCCTTAGCTTTAAGCAAAGTCTCAGTTTTGCATCAAAGTATTGTTAACTCTACCGAATTATTATTTCATCTGAAGTCCATATCCAAATATAGAAATTTGTTATATCTACCTACAGACAGTAACCTAGTAAAACTTGAAGAATCGATTAGTGTCAAATCTTACATTAAGAAAAACCAGATAACGTTCATAATGGATATACCTCTTATCACTAATGTAACTTATAACTATTTTAAAATGCCCCTAAACTCCCTACCTATTTTCCATGAACATGAAAACCTTACACTTACCATATTCCCCGAACACCCCTTCCTTTTGGCGAAAGGTATCAGCTACTTACCGATTGCGAAACCATGTCGCGCACTCGCCGCTGGGGATCAGTTATTCTGCACCGACAACAATCGAGCTTTGTATGCGGAGTCTACATGTATAGAGCAGCTTATGGAGTACGAAAATACCTCTAGATATGTACCTACAGCAATCGATATTGATGAAAGACATTAAGTTACAGCAAATAAATTATGCTAACTGGATCATTTACTCCTGATTGAGAACTACACTTATAGAAAAACGAAAAGATCACATTACCAGACATCCTATTTTTGGTACATATATGATGACCCTGAATGAATGCCATGTTGAAGTCGCCGGCATCAAAATCCATTATCACAATGCCTATGTGATGCACGAGGACGTAGAACAAATCCCTATTATCAAATTGCATTCGCTACAGATGCACTCAAGCCCCAAGCTATCCGGTGCACATGCACTAAACATGAAGGAAGTTAACCTGGACGAACTGAAGTACATGGCGTACGCGTTGATACAAAGTGAATTCGTGAATAGTGCCAAAAGTGATTGGGTTTTTATAAGTGACTGCTTATTTTATGTATCGATATGTGTGTTAATGTTAAGCCTTATACTTTCTATTTTTTTTACTTGAAAGAAAAAGAAATACTGTCATCTTTTCGCGAAATCATCGAGAAAGTTTAAAAATTAATAAACCCGATAATTTCGCTCTTGAGGGGGGAGACGTTATGTGTGTACCTCACCCCTCTGTACTCGATTAGCGATGAGCGAGCATTCTCACAATGATCACCCAGACGCTAACGATGCATTCTAGATATAAGCTGATCTAGCATATAAGCATACATACATACATACATAAAATCACGCCTCTTTCCCGTAGGGGTAGGCAGAGACCACGGATTTTCACTTACTACGATGCTGACATATCTCTTTCGCTTCATCTATACTCATCAATCCTTTCATACATAAGCGTCGGTTTAGGGTACTTTTGACCTGGCCTTTTTTCAGAACGTCTTAAATCTGATTTCGGAACGTTCGCCTAGGTCTTCCCCTTCCAACACTTCCGTTTACTTGTCCCATATAAGCAATCCTGTATTAATAATCAATCGACCAATGTGTGTTACAAGTGATGACTTATGGCACTGAAACGTGGTCTCTTACTATGGGCCTCATAGATAAGCTCAAAGCGGACAACGAACTATGGAGAGGGCTATGCTCGGGGTTTCTCTACGTGATCGAATCAGAAATGAGGAGATCCGTAGAAGAACGAAAGTCACCGACATAGCTCAGAAGATTAGCCAGTTGAAGTGGCAGTGGGCAGGGCATATAGCACGCAGAACAGATGGCCGATGGGGCCGAAAGGTTCTGGAGTGGAGACCACGGACCGGCAAGCGCAGCGTAGGTCGTCCACTGACACGGTGGACAGACGACCTGAAGAAGGTCGCAGGACGACGTTGGATGCAGGCCGCTTCCAACCGGTCATTTTGGAAAGTCATGGGGGAGGCATATGTTCAGCAGTGTCGTCCTACGGCGTCCTACGTCCTACGGCTGAGATGATGATGATGATGATGTATTAATAATTAGAATATTTAATTCATTATATTTCTTGAATTTCGTAGTTTAGTGATCATGGACGAAAACGCCACCAGCGCCACGGTGGATAGAGTCGTTATTTAAAAAATATTGTATAATGGAACCCAACTATTGAACAACTTACAAAAATAGCTGGATTACATTAAATAAATTGATTAATTATACAAGGATTTTATGTGGTTGTTAAATGAAATTGTGTGTGTTGAGTGGAAGCACTTGCAGCGGAGCTTGACTTAGCGATTTTAACCGATGTTACAATCAACGATGAAGCGATCAACAAGTTAAGCAACAATTGCTGTGGTCAAGACTTGGATGGGTGACGCTAATGGCATTGTTTATCTGAGCGCTTCCGTGTTTCGGAGGGCACGTTAATCCATCGGTCCCAGTTGTTTGTCTTGGGACAACAGTCGTTAGGCTATGTATCGAAGGCCTTCGAGCGGCCGGAAAACTTCGACATGGGTTGGCCACCAAGCCGCACTGAACCCGCGTGGTGGATTATAGCCCAACCTTCTCCGAGAGAAAGCTCGAGTTCTAACAGTGGAAACATAATGGGCTGATAATGATGAAATGAAATTAAAACAATCGTCAATTTAGTTTGCTTTTTTATCTTGTATTCAGCATGTTTAGGATTTCAAAGCCTCGGTGTTTTGCTTATAGAGCTCTATGAGCATTAGCAATCTATCTTAGTCCATTCCATAATCGTAAATAGATACAATTTATTCGCTTCGTTGGAACGAAACGTCCGTTGCGTGCAACCGTCGCCACAATATTGACCGCAACTGAATGAGCATTCGCTCGTCCGTCCACACCGCGGCCGTTCGCTCTCGTTCGCTTGGTCTGTACGAGGCATAATGCAAATTGGGAGGATGCTAGTGTGCGTGAAGAATTGTGTTGCTAGCTACTAAACTGTCACCCAATTAATGGGAAAATATTGTATGTTGTGATTAAGTATGTATGTTACTGGTTATAAATGTAGTTCAAAAAATACATTAGCCTCGTGTATAATGAGAAACTTAGCTCACTTATATCATAATATACTATTATTTAACTATGTATTTAGATATTTATATGAGTAGACAAATAACAAGTATTTAGTAATACTCGTGTCTATATAGTGCTTTCTATTTCCATTCCAGCTGTCAGTAATTTTGGTTCTACCTTTTGTACGTAACGTCTTAGGCTAATTTACAACTAATAGCTGTGTAGAAACAAAAAAATTAATAAAACAATATAAGTATAACCTACACATAGTAAAACCTACATGTACCTAATTATGTACAGGTTAATGGACAGTCTAAACATTATTCATCATCAAATTCAAATTAAAATTCAAATAATTTATTTCGACACAAAAAAAGTATTACACAGTTATGGTGAATCCATAGCCTCCTGAACTAGTATACACTGTGTTTCAGGAGACAGTGGCTTCTTTTATTCAAGAGCTATTTTATTTTATGTCGTACATGAATTAATTTCATAACAACTATTTTATTGTTTATGTTGGCATACAGGTGTGTGCATGTGTGTGTATTGTGTATTTGTGAGTTGTGTATGTGAGTGTCGTGTATGTATGCATTATCATCATCATCTCAGCCGTAGGACGTCCACTGCTGAACATAGGCCTCCCCTATAATTTTCCAAAAGGACCGGTTGGAAGCGGCCAGCATCCAACGTTATCCTCCGACCTTTATCAGGTCGTCTGTCCACCGTGTCGGTGGACGACCTACGCTGCGCTTGCTGGTCCGTGGTCTCCATTCCAGAACCTTCCGGCCCCATCGGTGATCAGTTCTGCGTGCTATGTGCTCTGCCCACTGCCACTTTTACTGACTAATCTTCTGGGCTATATCGGTGACTTTCGTTCTTCTACGGATCTCATCATTTCTGATTCAATCACGTAGAGAAACCGCAAGCATAGCCCTCTCCATAGCTCGTTGTGCGTCTTTGAGCTTATCTATGAAGCCCATAGTAAGAGACCACGATTCAGTGCCATAAGTCATCACTGGTAACACACATTGGTCCAAGACTCATGTCTTGAGGCACTGAGGTATTTTAGACGAGAAGACTTCGCGATACCAGCTTTTTACTAAATTGTATGTCCGTCTGCCAGTTTGTTACGGCTAATCTCCAAAATGCTGAACCGATTTTGGCTGGACTTTCACTGGCAGATAGCTGACGCTAGGAGGAGAAACATTTTAGAGACGCCGGAGCCTACGTGAGATTGACAAATGGATGTGCGATTAAGGGGATTACACCGATCAAAACCAAAAAACACCGAACGTTTAAAGAAGTTTATATACAAATCCTGATGTTGGACTCTGAAGGTAGGTGTAGGATCTCAGTGATGGCACTACGTAGATCCTTCGAGTTTGAACTTATTTGAAGAGACTCACGGATACCTTGGTGACTGATGAGGTCACATATCTGATGGTGGATTCTGAAGGTAAGTATAGGATCTCACTAATGACACTACATAGAACCTACGAGTTAATAGGGCTCATGGAGACCTTGGTGACTGATGAAGTCACCTACCTGATGGTGGACTCCGAAAATGGGTATAGGATCTCAGTGATGATACTACATAGAACTTTCGCGTTTGGACTTATTTGAAAGGGCTCATGGATACCTTGGTGACTGATGATGACACCTACCAAATGGTGGACTCTGAAGGTGGGTATAGGATCTCAGTGATGCTACTACATAGAACCTACGAGTTTGGACTCATTTTAAAGGGCTCATAGAGACTTTGGTGACTGATGATGTCACCTACCTGATGGTGGACTCCGAAGGTGGGTATAGTATCTCAGTGACGGCACTACGTAGAACCTTTGAGTTTGAACTCATTTGAAAGGGCTCATGGAAACCTTGGTGTCTGATGAGGTCACCTATCTGGTGGTGGACTCCGAAGGTGGGTATAGGATCTCAGTGACAGCACTAAAAAGAACTTTCATGGCAACCCTTCCTATACCAAAAAGATTTATGAATGAAATGCACGTACTTTTACGTCTCTGGTATGCAAAGGATTAATGGACATTGGACTTACGTGAAGAGGATCATGGAGGAGAGACTGAGGTGACTATGACAATGTCATATTTGATCTAAGAAAAAAATACCCAGTTAATATTCTTATTTTTATTGTGGTGTGCCGTGTGGCTTATTACCAAAAACAACACCTTGCATGAATTAAGTTATTATACTTCAAGCAATTTAGAAAAGCTCAAAACTCCGAATTATAAAATCAGGAACTTCTGTCGCTAACAGAAACAAAATCAAAACTTACGTTATTTTTTATTCAAAAAACCCACAACTGGTCATCATCAGACTTCCAACTTCATTAGTACATAGTGGTAAATACGTGGCCAAATTAAATTAGCTGACGATATCTATCACGTATGTGACGTTTCATCATCTAATTTAGTATGATCTTGTGTATAAGATAAAAAGGTACCAATATTTGTCTACCTAGGTACCAAAATACCTAGACCATTATGCATAGAATGCAGTGCTCAGTTAGATAACTATTTATCACACCTTCAGAATGTACCATGTAGTAGCACCTGTGCAAAACTGGATAAATGTTTAAAGCTAGGTCATCCTAACTATTTCCGTTACTGAGACCTGCTAAGCACTTACCTGGTCATCATCAGACCTTCAAAATGTACCATGCACTCGTAGTAGCACTTGTGCACAACTAGATAAATGTTCAAAGCTAGGTCTTCCTAACTATTTCCGTTACTGAGAACTGCTAAGCACTTACCTGGTCATCATCAGAACTTCATAATGTACCATGTAGTAGTACCTGTGCACAACTAGATAATTGTTCAAAGCTAGGCCCTCCTAACTATTTCCGTTACTGAAAACCGTTATGCTCTTACGCTACGGATCCTGGACCTGGACCTGGTCATCATCAGACCTTCAGAATGTACCATGTAGTAGCACTTGTACACAACTAGATAAATGTTCAAAGTTAGGTCATCCTTACTATCCCGTTACTGAGAATCGCTAAGCACATACCTGGTCATCATCAGACCTTTAAAATGTCATGTAGTAGCACCTATGCACAACTAGATAAATGTTTAAAGCTAGGCCCTCCTAACTATTTCCGTTACTGAGAACCGTTATGCCCTTACCTGGTCATCATCAGACCTTTAGAATGTACCATGCAGTAGCATCTGTGCACAACTAGATAAATGTTCAAAGTTTGGTCATCCTAACTATTTCCGTTACTGAAAACCGTTAAGCACTTACCTGGTCATCATCAGACCTTCAGAATGTATCATGTAGAAGCACCTGTGCACAACTAGATAAATGTTCAAAGTTAGGTCTTCCTAACTATTTCCGTTACTGAGAACCGCTTAGCACTTACCTGGTCATCATCAGACCTTCAGAATGTACCATGGAGTAGCACTTGTACACAACTAGATAAATGTTCAAAGTTAGGTCATCCTTACTATTTCCGTTACTGAAAACTGCTAAGCACTTACCTAGTCATCATCAGACCTTCAGAATGTACCATGTAAGTAGCATCCGTGCTCAATTAGATAAATGTTCAAAGCTATCTCAGTAGGCAAAGTGCATCATTTGTAAATATATAAATTGTGATGTAGGTATTCGTCAAGAAGAATAAAATGAATTAGATTCTATCTCTCAGAGAGCGAATAAATTAGGCAATAAATAAGACAATTTTGAGACACATCTGTGTTCTTGCTTAATCTTCAGTTTGTATTATTGTAGTATAGTCGTTTGTCGGCAGATGGCGCCAAAGTAATAAATTCTAGTACAGAGGTCAAATCTTCAAGGTCCCTTATATATTATATATATATATAAGGTTATAACCAATGTTATACCCTTATTGCGAAAAACCATACTGCGACCAGAGAGTTGAAATACATAGAGTAGTTATATAGGAACAACACTGCTCTAAAAACTAACTAGAATTTACCTGTTTACATACCTATGCACATGTATATGCAGTTTGTAATGACAAGGAAAGAATATTCAAATATTATGCGTCATATCTGTTGTTAGAAAGAGATAATTAAGCAATTTGTGTTACGGTGTTATTTGCTACTAGCTGATTGGCCAGAGCGCCCGCTGGTGTGATGTTGCTGTGAAAGAGGAGAGTAGGGTAAAACAGACACTCTGATAGGTCGTATTAAAAATTGTTAGTGGGAGTGGTGTCTGTGAACCTAGCATAACAATTTCCAGAATCTTAAAATTTTTCGGAGTTCTAGTAGTTTATATATAGTTCCTGATAGTTATTTTGAATAGTTCACCTATTCAAAATAATTCTATATTCCAACATGAAAAATGAATTTAAAAAATGAGATGTTAACTTCGCATGCCGTCACCCAGCATCTCAACAATTTTAATTATTAGACCACAAATATGGTTGAAAATACAGAGTTCTATCGACTGCCGACTTTCCAACAATAGTGCTGGTAAAAAACATAAAAAATCAATTAAAAAAAATAAGATGCTAACTTCACACACCATCTGTTAGCATCTCAGGAGTTCTGAGAAGTTAGGTTACAAACATGCTTAAAAATAACTAGTTCTAATCATTAATTTAGAGCGTTAAAGCAATAATTGCACACTAAAAAGTAAAGCATATTTTTGTCTGTCATGTAGTCTTGAGATGCTGCGCTATTGCTTGCAGTTCTATGTAGCATCTCAGGCGTTCTCGACTCCAGGAGCACTAATACGACAGAAAACGCAAAGTTCTGCAGCCACAAGGTCATACAGCCATAGTTCTACTCATAAATTTGGAAAATAATGTAAATAAAATCATTAAGTCTTAAGATGCTACACTATAGCTGGCAGTTCTACGTAGCATCTCAGGCGTTCTCGACTCCAGGAGCTCTAATACGATTGAAACTGCAAAGTTCTGCAGCCACAAGGTCATACAGCCATAATTCAAAATAACTATCAGGAACTATATAATTATTGGGGATGCTACTAGAACTCCAAAAACATTTTGAGATTCTGGAAATTGTTATGCTAGGTTCACAGACACGTGGGAGTGTAGTCATTTTTCCATAGTTACCGTACACAGTGTATGGTTGTGTATGTGGTACGAAAATATTTGATGTGCGAATTATGATCAAAAAATTTCCAGTTGGACAGAACACATCAAATTTTCGATATATTTTTTAGAAATGAAAACACATTGGTTTTATCGTAATAAAATATTTAATTCCAATTTTAAATTCTTTCGAACAAACTCTATTTATTTCTTTTTTGTCTCTCTTAATTGGGTTTGCACTTTGGATTATTTTTGTGAGTATAATGTATACGAACTTTTAAAAAAGTTTCTAAATCAAATCTCTATTAACTGTATTACACGAATACATAGGTTTAAATATATACTTAATATGAATAAAATAAATTTTTACTTATAAGAAAATAATATTTTTTTAAGGGTGTTATTTAAATGGTTAGCATAGTATTAGTATTTTTGAAAGAAGAAAAATATTATCTGTCAGCAGAAATAGCTAATTGGTCAGCAACTCATGGCCAGCAAACATTTCAAAATCAATCAGCAATTTATGTCATTCTGGATGGCTGTAATTATTTTTGTACTGCATATTAATTATATAAGCAGCCATAAGCTGTTCCTGTTTTATAATATTTGGGTAAGCACTCAGTCGCCAGCTGCTGCCGCTTCACGCTCGCTTCGCTCGCTCGGCTCGCGCGTTGTAGTCACAAGTAACCTAACACTCCTCCTCGCTACGCTCGTCGTCGTACCTATATATGACTTTGCCCTAGACTAGTATAATTACATATGGAACATATAGACATGTTTTCTCTGCTGATCAATCATAAAATCTTGCTGACCAATTAGTTATTTTGCAGACCGAATGTTTATTATGCAAACTCATGGTATTGTTATGCTGCCTATTAATGATTAAATTTTTGACCATTATCAAAATTATCTGCGGAACAAAGATTGCTGCCTGATTTTTATTATTGCAGACAAAATCTTTGTATGCTGAATCATTTCAATACTGGTTTGGGTGGGCTCACCAA
The DNA here is from genome assembly GCA_917880725.1 of Selenia dentaria. Classification (NCBI taxonomy): domain Eukaryota; kingdom Metazoa; phylum Arthropoda; class Insecta; order Lepidoptera; family Geometridae; genus Selenia; species Selenia dentaria. The sequence continues at coordinate 8,637,106 of OU862895.1, read as the reverse complement.
ATTTTATAATTGCGTATCATTTAATTACTTCTCTTTTTTCAATCAAAATGCATTTTTATACAAAGTAAACCGACCCTAGTTTCCCCTTACACAGTCATTTGTAATGGTCGCCACGAGACGTTCCGATCACCATCGCGCTGCGATCTCTTTCACTCTCTCACACAAAACGATCCACACATCTCGCTCATCCATTTCATGGAGGCAACAGTCGCCCAAGATAAAACAAAATGACGATATTTTCTATTTCAATCAAAATAGCCATACTTATGCGTGAAATAAAACATTTTTCTTATCTCTCACAATGCCTGTATAACTAGTGCAGTCTCTAAAGACACAGGAAAGCATTTTGTCCACAACTTTTTCCTAAAACACGCCATTAGCGGTGACGTATTTATCGGACGCTTGGAAGTGCAAGACTGGTATGGTAGCGACTACGGCAATTACCTTGCATTCGTCTAGTAAAAATGGGGAGTTCACAACTCATCTACAGGTAAAAAAATCTTAGACTGCGACTAACCACAGTTCGCTTGTATGCTAGTGCGACACACTGCATCTCGACATTATTCTAGTACGACACTGACCCCACGAAAGAAGATGCAGTCGGGTTAAGCTAAATATAAAATTATATAATTTGACTAGGTCAAGTAAATAATGACGCTTATTGTTAGTAAATTAAATAGGGGAATAAATTGAAATGTATGTAATATAAAATGCATTAATTAATTTCATCTTACCTATTCTTTATTGTCTATATTCGCTTTTGCTTGTTGTTGGTGAAGCAGATTCAAAAACTTTCCGCATAATGATTTTTCCATTTCAATTTTTAGATCCAAAAACTCTTCTGTATCTTTTAAGCATTTTTGATAGTCAGCTTTAATTATTGTGAATTTATTTTGTAAACTATTAGCTTTAAGTTTGAGTTGCTTATTTATAACTAAGAGTACCTCTACCAAATCTGGTTGCGATTGCTTTGCTGAAGTATCTATTTCGACAGGTACAAACCCTTCCATTATAACTGAATCTTTCAGCTTACGCTTCCAGTAAAAGAAGCCACTTTTTAGTTCATATGAATAGTCATCGTGTTCTTGAGACAAACATCGTTTGAGGGTCTTCATATAGTCAGGCTCAGTCATTTGAAGATTTTTACTGAAACCAGTTAATCGTTTAGCTGAAAATTTGCCCCTCCAAACAGTATCTTGTAAATACAGGTACATTTCAAAAGAATCGGGTTGCCATCCAATCATCAGGTAACCAGTTACTAAGATGTGTTCTTGGATTTTAAGTTTGGTTACTGTGATGACTTCATTTAAATCCATTGTGGGCTGCATTGTAGATTTAGGATGTGGCCTTGACAGAATAGATCAATTTACGTTAATCACGCATACTTTAAATATGTAGGTACTACTATAATGTGTTCAGGTATTTGCGATGAGGCCAAGCATATTAACGATGCATTATTTTAGATTAGCTTTCCGTATATATACAGTATTTATTTATGATTAGCATGTTGTATTATTTGCATGTTGTTTACACAGAACAGAAAAAAAAAGTTGTTTACATAGAAGAATAGTTGTTTACTGATTTACAGGCACAGATTAGATATAAAGTGCAAAGACTACAATGGATACCCGATGATAAATTATTTCAATGCTGAATACTGGGTATAATATGTATAACAAAGAGTAAGGAAATCCTTGTTAACTTCCGTATAAATAGTATTTTATCTATCAGTAGGTACCTACCGTAAAATGGTCACTCCTTCAGGGTTGGGGGAGTAGAAGGGCAAAATATACGCCAAAAACCTTTGAGTGCAAGAACATGGCACTGGCAGAGTACAGTGCCACAAACTTATCTGGACCGGTGAGAGAGTCGCTGTTATCGCATTCGGTGTTGCCAGAAAAATAAATTTTACAATAAAGTGGTAAACAAAATATTAACCAAGATTCCGTGATTGCAGTTCTAATAATAATACATAGGTTAATTTGAATTAAATTAATAGCCTCCTTTTTTTGAGTTAGAAATGTATGATAAGGTATTTTAGCATTTTTTTAGACTGTTTTAAATCAATCCTAAGGTAGGTCATAATGAACCAGCAGAATTTTTATTTCAGTGAAAAAAAAACTTAAAATTTGATTTTATGTTTTTCATTTTCCTTGTGAAAACGGCTCGTGACGTCTCATGGCGTTACGTTCTTAGAACACTTTTTACGAAATCTGCCTTAAACATTCATTTTATATTTTTCTTGCATGGTGTAAAATACCCTATTATGCACACACTACCCATGTATCAGCTGGCAACTTAAAGGAACGTTGGTAAAATGTTAATTAGGTATCTACTTAAAAACAAAACAAATATATTCTTCGAAAATATTTATATTTTAACGCAATAATTATGATCAATTACATATGTATGGCGAGTGTTCTCCAACGGGAATACTCCAGGTATTCCTGAGCCACCAGGGTTATTTGATTCATCAGCACTCACTTCATCATCACAGTCACTACTTTCACTTTCTCTGTCCAAATTAATGATGAAAGGCTCGTCTAAGTATGCACGTTTTCTAGTTTTTTCACGTGATTGCAATGCTTTTGCCATTCATCTACTGTTATCTTATTGAATGCTTCTGCAATCAAGGTAGGCATTTCAGAATTGGATTTACCAATGTTCTGATTAGCTACGTTTCGTTTCATCGAGCTCCAAATCATTTCGATTGCATTTAAGTCGCAATGGTAAGGCGGTAATCTTAACACGCTATGTCCATGTGTTTTCAACAGTTCGTCTATTTCATATACAGGTTTTGGTTTATGTCTTTTAATGAGTTCGTAGAGCTGCGGTTTTGTAAACTGTTCGTTAAATTCTATATTATTTTCCGTCAGCCACTTTTGCATCTCAGCCTTTTTATGATTTCCATTAGGAGTTCTATTTATGCAAATGCTATAAGGGGCATTATCCATTATAATCAGTGTTGACTGATGTAAATTGGGCAGAAGTTTATCAGTCACCCATTTTTTAAAATTCTTACTATTCATTTCATCATGATAATCGCCACTTTTCGTATTCGATTGGAACACCAATAAAGCATTCTCCACAAACCCTGCTTGTCCTCCCGCATGAACAATTATCCATCTGTTTCCTTTAGAAACTGGATTAAGCACACCATCAACATCATCACTTTGCCAACAGCGTCCAGCTGTATGAGATGCGTGAATATAGGTCTCGTCCAAAAATATGACTTGTTTTTGTTCACCTCGTTCAATCTCTTTAATTTTTTGAAGATAATTTGCTCTCCATGCTGAAATATCATTTCGTTCTATCAAAACTTTTCTGTTTGATTTTGATTTCTTGTAACGAAATCCAATTTTATGGAGTATTTTCCGAAGAGTTTCTCGACTCCCTTTGAAATCAATGTCTTCTTGGAGCACATCTAACAACTTTGGTATTGTGGGAATTTCTTTCCGCATAGTGTAAAATTCATGAATTTTTCTTCTTATGACACCGAGATCGAAATCATCCACTTCAATTTTACCTTTCGTCCTATTCCTTTTTTTACCCGGCGTGGAAACTTTTGTGCCAGCTTCATTTGCCTGTTCTTTTTCCGTTACAAGTTTCCTAACGAATCGCTCCGTAACACCTAAAACAAAAGTAACAAAAAATTAAAAATCTATTCTATTAAAATAATCGAAATAATGTTTTCGTGGAATTAATTTTCAAAAGCTGACAACACTAACCTGTGGCGGCAGCTACGCGCTCATACAGTTTTTCGAAAGGTATTACCGGTGTCTTAAGGCGCTTTTCTTCCTTCATAAAAGCTAAGACTTGTAATATGACGTTCCTGGCATCACTTTTTAAAGCTTTCGGCATTTTTCACAAGGTTTTAAACACTAAACGAATAATAAACACACGGGGCAAACAAGCAATGGCGGATATGTCAACGAATGGCAGACAGATTGACACTTCAATATGGCGTCGTTAGTTCCTCTTCTGGCCACCGGTCCAGATAAGTTTGTGGCACTGTAACGTCTTCCAACGTTAAAAAGCCACATAAGAAGAAGAAGAAGAAGTATTTATCTATGTATGTTATGTTCTACTTGTTTGGCTTTTTGACGTTGGGAGACGTTATACTATTTCAGTTTCTAGTTCCAGGATATGAGGAACCATGAAGCTGTAGATAAAGTAGATAAGGCTTGTGCGGCGTAACCACAATTTTGCCAATATCAGTGGGAAAAGTCTGTTATTGGTCTATTGGCTCGGAACCAGCGCGTTGCGCGCGCTGGTACTTAAATTGAATTGAAACCTCCTTGGTCGGGACACATTGCACTTAGTCTTTAGATATAGTCTGATTTATCTATCTTTAGCGGTAGTCTTTAAAGTACATTATAATGAAAAATTGACGTTCATAAGTGCGTCCTTGTTGCCTAATTGATTAAACTGACATATTGGCAATTAAAATTATATTTGTTTTATAGTATCATTTAAGAACATGTAAATAAACAAAAAAACTCGTTATTTTTGAAAATATGTTTATTTTGAATGTACATTTTTGTGTTTGTAAATTTTTATTCACGTAAGTTTAAAAAGTTGTAATAATAAGTACCAACAGTCTTTCCCTTTTTACTAGTTTTCACATCTAAATTGCACCAGTTATCGTCTGAACATTTTCTTAAAGAACGTAGGTACATGAAATTCAAGTAAAAACACTAGTTGGCAATATTTAATTGAAAGTGTAAGTTTCACATTTATAACATAAAAGTTACACGGTCAGAATCGACCATGGACAATGATAGTTTTTTTCATGCAAGTTAAGGACATGATTCATTTTTACCTTGTATGATACATTTTCTCTCATATGCATATCACACATTCGAGTACAAGTACACACTCATGGTCTTCTGGTATCCTACGACACTGGTTTTATTAGGAGAGGTCACATGTACACCATACACACATGTGTTTCTTTAATACCCAGGCTCTACTTTTTAACGACTTTGGTGTTAATATAGGAAGCTCTTTAACACACTCATCATCTTCATATATAAGACACATGTAACTTAATTATTTTTAAGTATATATATATATATATATATATCTATATCTCATCTATTTATATTATGTTGAATTTATTCTAGGTTAATATAAAGTAGTACTACGTCCTGATATAATAAATAATTATTTTAAAACCAAGATAGCTCTATTACCATAGATTAGGGTATATAATACATTCTGGAGATAGATAGGCATATAAGCCTACAAAATTTATAATTTATATAATATTTGTTATATTTAAAGGCACATGGGCCCGTATCAGGATCTTTATGGGATGGCATGCTCAAGTTTCGTGGCTAGGCGTGGATTAAGCGGGCGAGGAGGATACGATATCACATGTACAATGAGTCTGCTTTTATTACGTCACACTGAGATTTATTATTACAGCACATAGTATTTTGAGATCAACTTGAATTAACTTGGGGACAACGTATTCCACTTAGTAGCGAACGCTGCCACGGCCAAACGCAAAGTCAAAGCCAAACTCCTTCGAGCCAGAGCGTGTCTGTGCACTCCCCTCCCAACGCCTCTGTCAGACGATGGCTAAGTACTCAACGGTAATTGGCTCTCAACGACCGACCGCTATCTGCTATTCATCGATGGATGGAGTCGGAGTGGGGGGTGTTAGGTTATTTTCGTTACGGAATTTCTGGATTCGGTCTCCACGCTCAAGGCCCGCGATAGAAGCTATGCAATAGCTTAACAATATCAATAAAGTTTTTCTATGATTGTAATGTAACTCTAAAATAAATATTAGTTTGAATTATGTTTTTCCAATGCGTACTATTGTAATTGTTGTTTTCTGACTGTAATTGGACTTTCGTTCGGTTTTTGTGCTAGATCTGTTGTATCGAGTTGTGTTGCACACGGTCCCTCCAACTTAGTATGCTTTATTATACTTTGTTGACTTTTTGTGTTATTTTTATTTTACTGTAAAGAGTTCATGTACCTATATAATTACATATCTATCTATACTTCATCATCATCATCATCTCAGCCGCAGGACATCCACTGCTGAACATATATAGCCTCTCCCATGATTTTCCAAAAGGACCGGTTGGAAGCGGCCTGCATTCAAGGTCGTCCTGCGACCTTCATCAGGTCGTCTGTCCATCGTGTCGGTGGACGACCTACGCTGCGCTTTCCGGTCCGTGGTCTCCACTCCAGAACCTTATGTCGGTAACTTTCGTTATTATACGAATCTCCTCATTTCTGATTCGATCACGTAGAGAAACCCCGAGCATAGCCCTCTCCATAGCTCGTTGTGCGACTTTGAGCTTATCTATGAGGCCCATAGTAAGAGACCACGTTTCAGTGCCATAAGTCATCACTGGTAACACACATTTGTCGAAGTTTCTTGTCTTGAGGCACTGAGGTATTTTTGACGAGACGACTTCGCGAAGTTTCCGGAACGCTGCCCAGCCGAGTTGGATTCGACGATTGACCTCTTTCTCGAAGTTGGACCTGCCTAGTTTGACTGTCTGTCCCAGGTAGATGTACTCGTCAACAACTTCGAGAACTGAGTTCCCTGAAGTACCTGAATGACCTTCAGCGAATATCGTTTAGATACTCTGAGTATTAGGTATACGACCCTATTGGATACGCTATCGATCTTTACTATGTTGTTAGTAAGGGACTTGTGGACGAGAAAACCGACACCACCTTGGGACTGTTGGTTGCCCTCCCGGTTGTAGAATAGGTTACCTGATTTTAGGGTTATCGTGTCCTCACCCGCTCTACAGACTTCAGATAACCCCACAATGTCCCAGTGTCCACCTTTTCTAATCTACGCATGTAATATTTATAGTCTGTGGTGTGCTCTCTCTAAAGCATAGACCAAAATATATACTAGCACTGCGGTTCCAATTGGCTATAATCGATATTAGCGCGATAAAAGTCGGTCCCTTTCACCGTGAGCGTGATTACGATGGCCCACGCTACGTCATCGATGACGTCTTAACTGCCGCCATATTGACGATTACATGAACCATGCTCTACACCATAATCGTTGTGAGCGTTCTGTCAAAAGTGACAGGTGTTTGTTTATTTCTACAATGTATTTACTGGTGTCCCTTCTTTTTGATGTAAAAGTTGTAAAAGTCGGTCCATCCGTTCCATTATTTCTTTTTAATCCACACACTACATAGTTAACCTTCACACTATGCACGATATTTTTATGATTTTTGTTTTTCGCGCGCAAACGGTTCGTTATTGCTACAACTTTGGTCCGAATTAACAACACGCTAACAGTGCCACGAGCTGTCAAAATCGCGATATCTATCTCGGACCAGCTTTGGTAGACGATAGCACTATGAGCAAAATTATCGCAAAACGGACCACGGCTTAGCAATAGAAAATTTTAAAAATATAACCTATCTTTCATTCGAAGAACATGATATTTAATAGAGTATTAAACCATAGAGTAAATTATATATAATATGTAGATATAACAATTATCTACCCATAACGGAGACGGGACGTCAGGGACCAAGGAATATTTAACTCTCTACCGGACGGAGCCATAGCTCAGCTCAGCTCCATCTCAGCCACTGAGTTAATTTAAATTCCAAGATCTCAGCTCAGTTCACTTGTAGAGAGAATAATTATACCTACCTACTAACACTTGTTGCCAGAAAAAGTTAATTCGAAGGCGTCAGGCACTCATTCCAATTACCAATCCATATTTAAATTTATTGCGTGGACTATGACTAGCAGCGATGAAAACGAAAGCAACATTTCTGCTGATGACGATCGAGACGACGATGAAAGGGTCTGTAAACATGTACAAAAATTGTGATGTACTCTTGTATATTTACTCTCATGATAAAAGACTAGTAGGAAGTAGGTACCTAATGTTACCTTATATTATACTATTATTGTTTTTAGACTGTTATACGATCTCAACTATCCACACTTTCATTTGAGGAGCTTCAAAAATTAAAAGAGAAGGTTGGAGCCAAAGTTTACAAAGAGGCACTCTTTGGAACCAAGGGAAAAAAACAAACAGATGGAAAAGCGATATTTAAAAGAGAAAACAAGAATAGACCCCGAGAGATGAGCTCCAAGAAACCTGTCCCTTTGATTGCTGCTGTCCCTAAGGCTATGAAAAATGAAATCCGTGATCCTAGGTAAGTAATAAATTAATTGACTGCTCCATTACCTCAGTTGGTAGTGCCTATACCTTCAGAGCGAGGGGTCCCAGATTCAATCCCTGGTTGCGGCAAATATTTGTGTAACAAGCAGAAATGTTCATCTTTGGTTCAGATGTTGTGATGTGTTTGTGTGTGTAATATGCCTCCTGCAACATGTTACAGGAATTTGAGTGTGTAAACATTAATAATGTTATAACTTATCAAGTAGAAATATCAGGTTCAAACCTTCATGGAATAACTTATTATCATTATGAAAAATATCAGCTGTATAAAGGCTTCTCAATATGATGATGTACACAAATCACTAGATGGTGCATCATTAGTATCCACCAATTTTATCAGTTTTACTGCCAGTCAGATTTAAGAGTAGCATGCCAAACTATTTTTTTTTGTTTTTATTTAGCTTTTTAGACATCAGTTTCAGGATAAAAAAAAATTTAAAAGTTTGTAAACTTCATTTTCTCACAAAATTACTCAAAGAAAATGTACCGAGCTAAGCCCGCGCTAGCGTAGGATTGGCCCCTCACCCCATGCTCCACACCCTGTTAAACTGTTAAACCTGAAGGCTTATGATGCTCTCCGAAGCAAAGAACTGCTCACACACCTAAAGTCATAGGCCAAGGCTTTTAGGTATTTGATATAATTTATTTCCTCACCTCACTAATCATATAGGTGGAAGTATAACAATTATATTTTATTCTTATGGAACTATGAACCATCAATAAGAATTAATTTCAACATATGAAATGTGATAATGTGTAACTTTTCAAATTTGCTTAACACAGAGCATGCCTAATTTTCAGATTTGACCCGTTATGTGGAGAATTTGACAAGAAACAGTTTTCTAATAACTACGAATTCCTGTCAGACATGCGTATGACAGACATAAAGACCATACGTGCAAAGCTCAAGGAAACCAGTGACCCAGAGGAGCAGACCAAGCTACGCAGGCTACTGCAGAGGTTGAATGACCAACACAAAGCCAGTAGGCAGGGCAAGAAGGAGCGAGAAATTAAAGAAATGAAAAGAGAACAGGTCAAACAAGAGTTTATGGAGGGGAGAAAGCCACAGTTTAAGAATAAATGTATGTATTTTTATTTCCTATGCACACTCATACCTCTGCAGAAGGCTTTCCTGTGTCACATCCAGCTAACAGAGTTGTTGTAGCATATATTTTAATTTTCACACTTTACTTTACACTTGATGAAGATATAGGTACTAGTTCAGATAACCAATTCATCTTCTTGGTGGTTGTAGCTGGATATAATCGGATAAAGTTTGTGCCTGTGTCACAAGATATATAATAATATCTTCTCAGGGTAGGTTGAGAAGATATTGTTATGAAAGTTTACTACCAGAGGTTAGATATTACTCAGAAGAGGAATATACGCACCATTGTGTTGGTTTTGTTTTATTGTTATAGCATATGTTTTTAGCTGTACCATAGAAGTTCATGCTCGCAACCAATTATTTGAGATCCCAGTTTTATATGAAACTGTGTGGCATAGAGAGATCAAGCTGCCATATTGGATTTATGTGATTGATTAAGATAAACTTAACTTTATAGTTGTGAGCTCCGAGCTCTATTTTATCCACATACCAAATTTCATCTCTAAATACCAAATCTATGCGGTAGTTTTTAAGTTATGTGTGAACATACATATATTTTTTGTTAAAAACATCATATTCTTGTTTAGTAGCTAATTTTACGTCTTGTGACCTACATTTATTTTATTTTTCTTCAGTACAGACTTTTTGGCCTCTACTCGTTTATTATAAGTATAGATACCTAGCTGCGCTCCGCGGTTTCACATGCTTGGTGATGGGTGATGATAATGAGTTCAACACAAGATACATAATACGAAAATATGCGATATTTATTACAAATATTAAAATATCTGATATTTATGATTGTATGATTATATTATTTCTAATATATCCGATATATACACAAAAATGGATATATATATCCATTTTGCATGGAAGCCGTATTTTTATTTTATTTTATTATTTATGTATACTGTTTGCATGTGTTTTATTTATTTACGTAAGTATAAAATCAGAAAAATACATATAGCTACGGGAAAGGGGATATGTTATGTTGCGTTTGATCTTACTATAAACGCGAAAGGTTGTATGTATGGATGATTGTATGTTTTTTAATCCCTTACGCTCAAACGGCTGGCCCAATTTTGATGAAATTTGACATGGAGGTAAGTAGATAGGGCGCTGAATTAACACATAGGATAATTTTCATCAACATCATCATCATCCATCACCATGTGGATGCAACAGCGGGGCGCAGCTAGTATTCAATAAAAAATAGGCTTCTGTCTTTGTTTGATCGTAGAAGAGCGAAATGCTCGTAGACATCTTCAAATGATAGATGGACGCCTTGTGGAATGCAAACAGTTGGTAATAATCGATGTACTATCGACAATTTGACCGTATCGATCGTATTAGTCGTCGATATGACTTCCACACTTGCTAGGAGCGAAACGATTTTTATCGATCTTAGCGATTTGACAAATTTAACGACTATTACGGTACTTGCACTGCTGTCAAGATATACAAATAAATAAAATTGAAGTGTACCTATGTTCGTTATTCCAAATTAAAAGCTTTTCGCTAAATGCATATGAAAGTAGGTACGGTACTTATTATAAAAAATTATATTAAAATGTTGCCTGTCTGTTTGTTCCGGCGAATGAAATTGCTGGCCCGATTTTAACGGGACTTTCACTGGCAGATAGCTGATGTTATAGTAACTGCTATTTTTATTTTCGAAAAAAATATAAATTATATAATACTGTGTTCTGTCTGTTATTACCTTATCACACCTAAATGGTAAGTATATTGGTAACCAATCAAAAAATAATTTATTCGGTATAGGCCTACGGGTGCATTTACAAATTTGTCATTTTACATTTATTTTTTCTTAAATCTACAACCGGATCGGAACCACGACTGAGAAGATGAAAGGATCGTAATCAAATTTGGCAAGGTTATAGATTATATTAGAAGGGGAAGCACTTCAAATACTTTTCATCATCGTAATCGTCATCATCCATCACCACGCGGGTGAAACCGCGGGGCGTAGGTAGTTCGTAGTAAACTATTAATTATCTACGAAATTTTTCATGTAGTCCACTGACGAAACTGACGCCATTAATGCCGCTAGAACTGTCAATCGCCCCGGTGCGATGCTGCTATTCAGTGTTGCCATTTAAGGACTAAAACGTACTATTATGGAGTATGTTTTAACTCTACTCCAATGCCATTTATATTTGGGAAGTAGAAATACAGTAGCAAACTGCAAAATCTATATTATTATGTACCAAATTTTTAAACCATTTGTGTATTGATATATATCACAAAAAGTAATTCGATATATATCGGATATATATCATGATATATATCCATTGATATATATCCTCGAACCCTGGTTACACTTAAGCAAATTTTCGTGCTCGGCCCACTCTTACACTTGAGCGTGCTTGACTTAACTTTCAATTGTAATATAAATATTTCAGCTGAAATGCGAGTAGAAGCCTTGGTGAAACAATACGAAGAGCTGAAGAAGGAAGGTGCGGGCCGCATCCAGCGTCATCTCAAACGCCGCCAGCAGAAGGTCAAGAAACGGTCCCATAAAGCACCTACTGGTGTCAGTTGATCCAGAATATAACATTTTATTAAAAAACAACACATATTTTTTCATTAGTAGTACCGACAATCTTTATATTTTTCTGGTTAGTGTAACAAGTGACGACCCCTTCTCTACAACATTATGTTTTAGGCCAGGGAGTGCATATCGGTATAAAATATTTAAATAGTACTAGTAATATATCAGTACTCAAATTTGTATACTGGTCCACGGAGTTCATAATCGGTATAAATATTTAAATGGGTCTAGTAAAATGACTTAGCTGGTTAATGACTTATTATGAGTCATTTAACCATTATTTTATTTCTGTATTGAAATATGTATGCGGCCCGAGCGGGCGGGCGGTAGCGCGTGAATGAAGAAGAGCGGGGAGGATCGACGCACGATAGTCTTATTGTTTTATTTTTATATGATTATTAACGGGATATTTACCGTGGTAAGGTTGTGGAATGAGCTCCCGATATTTCGGCGTGATCTATTTCTTCCCGTGAACATGGTGCATGTAACCGCGCCGAAATATCGTTAATAATCATATAACTTTAGAGAACAACCGTGATAGTTTAAAACAGTGTTTTGTTTTATTTTTATTATGGTGAAACAATACGAAGAGCTGAAGAAGGAAGGTGCGGGCCGCATCCAGCGTCATCTCAAACGTCGCCAACAGAAGATCAAGAAACAATCCCATAAAGCACCTACTGGTGTCAGTTGATCCAGAATATAACAATATAATATGTTGGGAGATCTAGATCCTTTCTTGGGTGAAAGCCTCCTCCAATATCTTCCCAGATTAACTATTTACTGCTGTTTTCATCCAATTTCTCTGAACATTTTGGATTTTGTTATCAGCCCACCGTCTATAGGGTCTATGAGGCCAATATTCCATTTTCTATCTGTTACTTTCTATCTTGTGGTGCACCTATTGTCTGTGAGACGTGAAACGTGTCCGGGTCACTCAGCTTTAGGGTTTCTGAAGTGCATCCGTTAGCTTTGTTTTTGCCTCAGTAAGCTGCTTTGGACTTTGTGTGTTCTTCCTGAGCCTAAGTATTTATGCCCCTTTTCCACAGCTCGCTGCGTAGATCGGATCTTTTGCTTCACTTTACGGTGGTAAGTACCTACCTATATTATTATGTATCATAGATACGATACAGCATATACCTATGTCAGATGTTTGGTATGTATAGAGGAATTTTAGAATTGGCAAATTTTATCATACATATAGTAGTGACTGCCCGCTACTTCGTTCGCGTAGTAGGCTCGGCCTTCGGCCTTGCCATCACAATTTATCTTTTCATGATTTATTTCATAAGAACCTTCTCCTGACAATAATTAATACAGCAAAAAGTATGAGCGAGATTGTTCCATCCGTTCTGCGTGAGCACTAGAAATAGGGGTACCTATATTATATATATATCATCATCATCATCTCAGCCATAGGACGTCCACTGCTGAACATATGCCTCCCCATAATTTATATATATATATATATATATTCGCTCTACGTAAAAAAAACTCCAGATAATGCATTTTAATATCTTTGTGACGCCGTTCACGAGATAAAATGTACATTTTCCTTATATTTATTTAAAGGTTGAACCCATATTTTATAAATTGTTTCAAATAAGTACCCTGTGAATTTTATACAGATTATTCTCAAAAATATTAGTATCTTATTATCACATTATTATGTCTAGCTAGTTTTGTATTGTAGGGGTAACAACTCTACATATATATAATTTACTCTATGGGGTAAACAAAATTGGGGAGACTGACTGACAGATTAATTAACGCAAAGCCAGAACAAAAAAGGCTACAAACTTCAAATTTTTACAGTTGATAACTTTATGTTGTAAGGAATATAATAACAATAATAATATAAATAAATAATAAAAAATATAGCTCATACACACATACACAATACGCACGTGGCATTTTTAAAAAGATTGCGGAAATAAACTTATACGTGACCTAACATAACATAAGAAGATGATAGCAGTCAGTCAAGTGTGACATTTCATAACCTTTTTTATATAATCTAATAAAAAGGTTATAATATAGAAATAGTGTGTAATGTGTTTGTAACACTCACTACTGACGGCACCGCGAGAGCCGCTTAGGGGTCTCGTCGATGCGCATATCCGTGTCAGTGGGCTATTTCTAAAGTTTCTAGGTAGTTTCCGTACTGTTCTCTATGGCCTTTATTAATAAACGTTGCGGAAACCTATATTAGGCGTAACATGCTTTGTCTTGCTTTCACGCGTGACATTTACTGCAAGCGAAAAATTGACAGATAGATGTTTTAACTACTCCGGGTGTACGCCAAGTTTATTAATAAGGCCGTATGTTTCTACTGTGCCATAGACCAAGCGAGCGAAGCTGTGCCGGTTCCGGAAGCCGGAACGTCATAAATTGCAAGTCACGCGTAAGCATGGCTATGTTCAGTCTTTGGAAAAAAAAGAAAACCCGTTAGTCATAGAATCATATATAATAATAATATATAATAAATAAATATATAATATAATATAATATAATATATAATCATATATATAATATAGTATATATTTTAGTTTATGCATAGAATAAGCATTAGAAATAATAATAAATAATTTATTCCGAAATTAAAACATATTATCTTTTACAGCCCAGGTAAGGTATACACTTATTCTGTCTGAATATTTGGATATTTCTTCCCGTTTTATTTTATTTTTTGTTTTCCTACTCGTTCTGATGACTAAGGTTGTCCAAGGCAAAAGATGGTCCATGGTATGTCGATGTAGTAGATGTGCGTGGTGAGGGCCCCGTGACGCTCAGTCAACTCGTACAGGCAGTCGGGTCCATTGGGTAGAATAGCCTGGAACACAAGAAAATTGGTATGTATTTTCAAGATCACTTTAGGACCCTTGAATAATAATAATAATAATAATAATATATAATAATTGTTATTGTACATACTGACATAAATAATACAAATAATAATTTCACATTACTGGATATTGACGTTCAAATCATATAAGATAGGCCTCAGAACTCTATATTAGGCTAGAAGCCTGTGTTATAGGGATCTGCGCTCCCCACATTACTGAACTTGATAAAGTTGGTAACATATATAATATGAAACATTTTGAATAATCATGACCATATCATAATAATTTGTCAACATTGAAACATCTTACATGTAATTATAGTACTTATTAGTTAAATTTAATGAACCAATACAACAGTCTAATCAAATTTCAATTTATAATATTATATTATTATAAGGTAACATATAAAATAGTTTTTATTCTTAATATTCCAAATAGTTGATTTGGGTCTCAGCATGTGCGTGTGTGTGTATATGTGTGTGAGTGTGTGTCTGAGTGTGTGTGTGTACGCGCAAGGGTGTGTGTAGATGTGTAAGGGTGTACGTGTGTGTTTTATTTCCGGTTTTTACGAGAATGTAGAAATATACTTTATTATCTTGTAACCGATAGTAAGTTCTCTACTTGGTCGTAAGAGTAGGAATTTAATAGTTTAGTTACCGTTTTTATAGTTTAAAGTTGTTTAAATGTTTAATTGTAGTAATTTTTGATATTTTATTATAAATATGTCCACCCAGAAAAAACGGGATTTTTTGGGCAAAACGGGTTCTGAATCTAGGGATGGAAAAAACCCTGTCTCTTTATGTCCTTGCCCCCTGTAAATTTACTAAGGAGACCTAATTTGTGATGTTGCAATACAACTCTCAGTATAAATAGCTGTTTGACCGAGAGTACGTAAGTTTCTTTGTAAAGAGCAGAAGTAGCGTACCTATAGGGCAGGAAGTTGCTTACTTTTAATATAGCTCTTTGAGCTCTTTCCAGAGGCAACCAGCGGGTTTTGACAGCACCACCCCAAGTATCAATACAATACGCATGCAACGATTGGCACAGTGCGAAATAAACGGTCCTTAAGGTGTTTTTAGTAGCAACGTGTCGTATGTTTTTGAAAACTGCGATGAGTTTACGAATCCTACCAGTAAGTGTTTTAATGTGGTTATCAAAATTCAGTTGGTTATCCAGAATAACACCCAAGTAACGCAACGATTCAACCCTTTCCAAAACAGCACAGTTACAATTATTACTAAGGCAACCCCGATCAGCATGGGACTGAGCTATTACATTATAACAAATGTTTGATGGTGGTTGTGTGGTGTTATTAATAGAGAAAGTCAGTACTTTGGTTTTTTCAGCATTCAAACTCAGCAAATTCTGATTTAGCCATAACCTCACTTTATTGAAACCCTTTTGAGCACAAGAGAAAACCCTATCCCAACCTTCGCCGTGGAATATTATGGCAGTATCATCTGCGAAAGTTATAATTTTACCATTTACAATGTACAAATTGCACAATTGATTTATGTAAATAAGAAACAAAGTCGGGCCGAGAATGCTGCCTTGAGGGATTCTAAAAGTAACGACCTCTGAATCACTGAAAGTATTACCCACTCTAAGACGCTGTTTCCGATCACTTAGGTAATCCTTAAATAATAGAAGTTGAGAAGCGCGAATTCCTAGAGCTTCCAGCTTTAGAATCAGAAGAGGAATGGACACGGTGTCAAATGCCTTTGCAATATCTAGAAAAATTGCAAGGCACCTTTTCACCTGCATCCAGACTCTTCACTACATGTTCAGTAAGTTTAGCAACGGCCTCTGCCGCAGATATACTTTTCCGAAAACCAAATTGATTTTGTGACAACAATTTGCGTTCTTCGAGATAATTGATTAGCCTTGTGTTAATGACTCGTTCCAAAACTTTAGAAAAAGATGGAAAAATAGAAATAGGTCGAAAATTACTAACAAGGTTTTTAGGTCCGCTCTTATGTACAGGGATAATAACTTTACTAACAAAATTTAAAAGGGTTGGGAAAACAACTTGAATTAAGAGACAAATTGCAAATGTGAACCAGAAGTCCAGCCAAAATGTCTTTGTTCTCTTTAATTATTTTAGTTGATATAAGATCTAAGCCTGCAGTGCTACTCATTTTAAGAGAGTTAATTATCGAGATAATTTCTGTTAGATCCGTCTCAAGTAATAAAAATGATTTGACCGAAGGTTGAGGAGACATTTCAGAATTTGTGGTAGGTATTCCATTGTTAACATTAGATAAAATATTTCGCGCCAAAGTCTCTTCTATGGTAGCGAAATATTTATTGATTTTATTCGTAGCCTCTATAGGAGTTGTAGCTATTTCCATTAATTCTTGAGAGCTAGCTTTATTTTGCTTCACATTTGTAACTTGGTTTATTACTTGCCATAACTGTTTGTGTATTTTTAGCATTTTCCATGAGTGAGCGTTCATACTGCCGTTTAACATTTCGAAGTAGTCCAGTTGAAAAGTTCCGGTACCGAGTGTATGTCTTTTTTATAGTTTGGTTATTTGGATTTTTTAAACTTAATATGTAGCTTATCTCTGTTCCTCATGCCCCGCACAAGCCCAGGAGTAAATTCGTTTAGGGATATTGACCTTAACAGTGTTTGCATTTATGATTGTTGAAACCATACATATAAGAAGTTCTGCCGAGTCGTCACAATTCAATGAGTTAAGGACAGGAAGAAAATCAGTGTTTTTTAATTGTTCACGAATTCCTGCATAGTTGACTCTATTATACGTTGGCATTCGATTCGATAATTTTAAGTTACTGTTTTTTGTGTTTAATGAGAAAAAAACAGTGTCGTGATCGGTTAGGCTATTCTTAAATGATTAACGTTATAGATGGTTGTTTTGACTTTATTAAGACGTGGTCTAAACAGCTTTTGTGACGCGTCGGCAGAATATGAGCTGGAAGGAGACCGTGAGAGGAAGACAATATTAGGTACATGTTGGCACGACGGTCGTTTGAATCGAATGTTATGTCCACATATATGTCACCGATTATGATGATAGAATCAAATTTCACTAGTGAGCTCAACACCAAGTCCAATGACGGTAGAAAATTATCAGTTTTTTTTTAATTCACAGGGTCTGTAAATTGCTACAATAGCAATACTCTTTCTAATAATTGCGACTAAACAATTTGCGTCCGAAAATGAAGGTTCATAAACATTACAATCGAGGTTAGATTTCGTATAGATAACTAATCCATCATTTTGGTTGTAATGTTAGAATAAAGTGAAAGATAATGAATGACGAAGATACTAGATTTCTATGCGAAACGTGCACTCCAAACTAGAATATGTACAATGTTCTAGCGGGCTCGCTTTACCTTCAAGTGTGGGCAAAATGATCCAAAAAAGAGTTTTTGGAAATTACTTACTGCGTGATACAGTAAAAGCTCCTTATTCGCGGGGTTTATGTTCCATAAATATGCCGCGAATACAGAAACCGTGCATACGGTTTATATGGAATTATAGGGGATACGTTCCTTGATGACAAAATAAAAAATCAATTTAATTAAAGTTTTTTACATTTTGATTAATTATCTTAAGGCTTAGGCAATGGTTTGAAGAATTTTGTAATTTTCTCTTGCTTGGCATTTTTAAAAGCTCCTTCAATTCAGACTAATTCGCAGCAGTCGCACTGGCAATTTGCCTTTTAATAATAAGAGGCAAGATAGGTAGAGACGTGTTACACGATCATAATTTTTGTAACGAATGTGAAAGACGAAACAATAAAACACGCAAAGCGGCTTTTACCATAGAACAGAACAGCAACATTTTAAAATATAATTTATTCATTGATTAATAAGGTTGCTTTCATTCATTTTGTTTACATTCCCAAAAACACCGGTCACGGCGAAGGCGGCTTATGCCAAAATCCTCGGCGATATCATTTAACAACATACTTTAGGCAAAGTTATAATAAGATTTTACTCATTTTATTAGTCCATTTGACGGCATTTACAAAGGATATTGGGTTGGATACCTATTTGAATCCTTTTATTATTATGTATGTACTTATTAGATCCGCGAATAAATAATTTTTTAGCAGCGAATATAGAAATGGGGTCGCATATTTTTAATCCGCGAATAGTGAAAACGCGAATGAAGGAAGCGCGAATAAGGAGCTTTTACTGTATTTTTGAAGCCTGAATGATTACCAATTAATTAACAATGATAAGTTTAACAACAATAGTTAAAAACTTCTTTGAATAAAAATTTACTGATTTAGAAAATATTTTGGTTTTCCATAAGTGTCCCATTTTGCCTTCAGTTCCCCTATAGAGACAATAAGATTGAAGATAACGAGAAGGTTGCATATATGCAGTTAGAGCGTTTATATTTTTTTTGTGCTTTTAATAGTTTTTCTCCATGTTCTCCGGGGTCCGTAAAATGCTTTTACTTTTTTTGGCAATTTTTTGTGGACGAATTGATATATCGTAGAATACCTACCAAAGAGAGATATAGAATAAACCTATAATTATACATACTAGCAGCGCTCTGTGGTTTCACCCGCGTGGTGATGGGTGAAGATGATGATGATGAAAAAGTAACCTATACCTATGTTATTCCAGCGTTCTTACTATCTACATACCAAATTTCATTTTATTTTATTTATTTTAACCTGAGACAAAATAAAAAGTCAAGACAGAATGTTGTGAACAGAGAAGTGAGGCCGGTTTTCTATGCATGTAGTTCGTGAATCGGTGCTGCCATGATAATTTAAATTACCCTATAAAAAAACGTTATCAATTTAATAAAGTTATAACGTTATTAGTTCTAATATAATAATAGGGTTCCTACATTAGGTGTCGGTAAAAATTAGTGGCATTGCGTGGTGAAAGAGAAAAGATAAAGAGTTTCAGAAATAAAATTACTCAGTGTAACTGCTAGTTTTATTTAAAAACCTTTATGCTGAATCATTTTTTTTGTACGCGTGCCGTTTACTTTGCACTGATTTAAAAAACTTTAAATTTGGCAATATGGTGGAATCTAATGTTTAAGTATTTCTCAATTACACACCGTATTAAATTAAGTTTATGTTCCTGCCCAGCATATTCATGTATTGATTCTAAATTGATAAAAATCTGGTTGTTTCCAATGAATTTCTTTAATATGTTCAAGACAATAGTTTGGTGTTGATTTTCTGCGGTTATTGCAATACTTTTCAATAATTTTTCTTACTTTTCAACTGCTTCACAAGTGACACAAATGTCAAAAAGATCCTTAGACAGGAAGCGAAGACAGCCTTTGTTTTTTAAACTAATGAGCTTGTGAAAATAAAGTTTCTCATCAGTCTGCAAGGCATCTAAACATTTAGAGCATTTTATGGTTTTAATCAGATAGTGCACTGTACTTCCAGATATGTAACCAATTATCATTTTTCTGTAGTCACCATAATATGAATTGTCATGTAAACAACTGGCCCAATCAAATGATTCATTAACAATTTCATTAAGAAGTTGCAACGAAGAATCTTCAATGGTTTCTTCTTCTTCTTCGTGTCTATACGACGATGAAGTGCTATTTATAATTTTAGTTGTTGAAGCACTTAAGTATTGCTATGTGTTCTAAAGGGACACAATTACCTTTTGTAAGACATTTTAATTCTAAATGACATAGTATTTTTTTGTAGCTTGCTTTAAACTGTCTTACGTTAGGGTTATCGTTGAACCCTCCATGCATCCTAATAGACGTAAATAGAATCTCCAAATGGTCCTGGCTTAATTTATAAGTGGGTAAAAAATCAGCATTTTTTTCATTTAATAAAAAAATTGTTAAACACAATACAGATAACAGACGACTGAAGTTTGCTTTTATAATATGGTTATAACTCCACTCTACACACAACAACATTCAATATAGATACACTAAAAATAAAAGACTTCAATAGAAATATGGTTTCTTTTTACCAAAAAAACATAACCGCCTTCAATATGTACGAAATTGAAAATCCAGTATGAAAATATTGTTAGTCCATATTAAAGGTACCTATCAGGTTTCCAACAAAAAAATAATTGTTCAAATCGGTTTATAAATAACGGACTTATGAGGTAACAAATATTTAAAACAATAGAACCTAATTACGGGCCTACTCCTTTTAGATGTCATACAATATTATATTTAAAGAAAATAACTTATTGAGAACCTACTTCTTTTTTTGAAGTCGGTTAAAACACGTTGATAAACTATTATAAAAACATATTAACGTAACGTATATACTGAATATTAAGATTACCCAATAATAGGGTAAACCTTATAGGCTTTACCATGGCAACACCTTCTATGTTCCAAGCAATAACCTTTATTTTTATTTTTATATATTTAAAATATTAGTTTCCAAGTTACTTACGTGTGAAATGTGATTCCATCCTTCTTTTTATGTTTTGTAGTTTGTTTTATACACCCTTTCACGACACAATTCGGCATTTTGACTGGTAAATTTGTCGATTTTCTTTACGTGTTACTTCCACGCGCAGCCATAGTTCGACTGACGAGTCAAGGCGTAGTTTCGTTGTGCGTGTGTGTGTGTAATTGTGTATGTACACGGCGAGGCGTAGTTTTACCGGCCTCACTTTTCTGTTCACAACATTCTGTCTTGACTTTTTTATTTTGTCTGAGATTTTAACTAGCCTCCAAAGACTAGGGTCCGTGCCATTTTTAAGTATTTTTGCAAATTTAACAAATTTAAATATGATTAAAAAAGAGACAACCATACATACTTAATTAGAGGACATATGTTAAACTAAGTAGGTACCTACTTAATTAAGGGCTATATCGTTTCCGAGTTTGCATCAGCATTCAGAGCAGACCGGTCTCCGCAGACAGCACACGTTCACGAGTTGACGCATGTGGCAGCCATCGCCTTCCTCAACCATATTTGAGGGAGATGGCGACCAGCCATACGACGCTACCGCCTGCCAACACCTTTTCGTGAGCGTGTCTGCTCTGTATGCTCATACTTACTCTTTGTCAAATACAGCTTAGCTCACCAAATTTCATTAAAATCTATTCAGTCGTTTTGCGCGAAAGAGTAACTAACATCCATATATCCATACAAACAAACTTTCGCATTTATAATATTAGTAGGATAAAAACAGGATATTCATTAGCGTTCCGAGCACACTGGTCTCCGCAAGCAGCACCCGTTCAAGAGTTGAAGCATGTACCAGCCGTCGCCATGCAATCGTATCACACCACTACTGTTGAATTTCGTACAAACTATCGTTTATCTATTACAAGTGCGGCATAGACAACTGATAGTTAGTACAACGTAGTGCGACGCGTTTTTAATTTGTTACCGTAAAACCCCGTAACTTCGCCTGGGTTTTGGCACTTTTTTCTATACCTCTTTCAGATCTATGAGTAAGTATTTAGAATCGGAATGCCAAAAAAAATATTTTATTATACTTTTATTACCATTATAGACAATAATATTCGAAAGATTCGAAATATAAATATAAAGCAAAAATTCAAATAAATAAATCTAAAGGGTCATAATCCATGCATATATCATGCAATTGCAAACCATTTATATACCAAAACTGTACTATAATATTACTTAGAGCACTAAACAACGCGATTGACAACCCTATGGATAAGCCAAGTTTGGCAACAAGATTGCTGCTACTATCAGATTTATCAAATTTATTTAATTATGCCGTCTAGAAATAGCCTAGATGCAATATAATAGTGTTCAATGAAAGAGCAATACTTATAGTTGATAATTCTAATAAAGGTTTAGCATTACCTGTCCTGTAAGACTCAGTAAGACTGCCAAACACAGACAGTTAAAACACAACCAAAAAAAATGTCACTTGTACCATAGAAAAAACGTAGGTACTAGCGGCGAACAACATGAATTCAGCCAAAATTTCTCTGCAAAATCTTGCCATACGTGAAAAATACTTTATATTTAGTAGTTTTATGGACTGTTTGTAACAATTTTGTATTGTCAAATTCAATTTATTTAAAATAAGGCTAAGATAGGTAGCACAGGCAAAGTTACGGGGTTCGACGGTATTATACGAATACTTTTCTACTTATGCTTATTATGAGCCTAAATGAAGGACTGTCCTGCATTTAGTATAACTTTAAACATATGCATACCTCAACTGCTACTTTTGCCGGTCGTTCAAACCAGTCCGTTTTCCCGTCTTGAAGCTCCAGTTGTCCGAAGGTCATGAAGCCTGTTGCGATCAGCTCACCGTTCTGCGTCAACGGATACCACGGCAATATCTGGTCGGCTGTGCACTCCGTCTTTGACGTCATGTTGTAGTAGTAGTGTTGTCCTGATGGGATTACGAGAGATTAATTTTCGTCTAATCTTGAGTGAAGCATCAGCCGAAGAAGGATACCCTTCCATGGGCGCAGGCAGGGGGGTGCCAGGTGGTGGCCCTTGGGAATCTCGGGATCAACAGGAAATATTAAAATAAAAAGCCGTCTGTTGGAAATCATTTTTATTACACAATTCTCATTTAAAAAACAACTGCAGCCGGCGGGGTTTTTGACCGAACTTATTAATGCGTTTTCTTTACAGTTATCATTATTGTCCTTGGTTATCTTGCCTCGGCGGACACTTAACAAGCATAATCCAGACAGTCGCTCGTCACCTGTTATGGACCTATTCCAAGTTTTAACTCTTCTCAGTGTGCTAAAAGATCTTTCTATTGTGCACGTTGTGACGGGTAGACTAAGGCCAATCTTGATCGCTTCTGCTACCGAAGGAAAGAAATCTCTTGCCTCGTCGATGTAGTCTATAAGATATTTTTCATATCGATCAACTCCACTGATATAATTTGCCGCTGGCTGTGGATATTTCCACATTTCAAACCAAGTCGTGATTTCTGAAATAAAATTAGGTAAAAGATCGCCATACAAATTTTCAATCTTTTTTGCAGCTCTAAGAAATTCTTCTTTACCGAGGCCTTTTATTATTTTTGGGTGTAGTTGTAACAGAGAAAATGATTTTTTATGTGTTTCAAAAAATCTGTCTTTTAAAGAAGAAATGATCGAATCAAGGTAAAGGATGTATAAAGCTCTTCTTTAAAATTCTTCAACTTTTTCCGATGGGTGGTTGGATCGATGAGCCTGTCGTTTCGTAACTCGTTGGCATTTAATCTCAATATAAAGGTCTTCGCAACTTTGTTTAGCTTCTCCAAATATAGCAGTAAATTTCTGCGATGCGTTTTGTCTGTGACCCTCTATTATTTTAATGAGTTTGCAAATGTGGTCATTCACTGAATTAATGTCAAAATCCAGTAGCTCCAGTTGAAGCTGGTTGCAGACAGGCTCAAGCTTTGCCGAGTAAGTAGCGATAATATGCAATGTCACAATAAAATTTGTGGTGGTCAAAGCAGTGCGCAGTTGGTAAGCTCTAACCTTTGTCTTAGAATTAGTGGCTTGATCTTCTGAGAGGTCTTGTAATGCTTCTACAATTTTGGTTGCGAAAATTCGAATACTTTTGTACTTTGCAGACCATCTGGTTTCGCAAAACAAGGGAATATTTGGAATTTTTATTTGCGCCGTAAAATGCTCTCTCTAAAAAAAGTTATAGTTTACTTAATCATTCCAGCAGTATTTCTTATTTCACTAAAATTATTTAAATCATTGACAACAAGATTTAATATGTGACTAGTACAGTGGAATTACTTTGCTTTGGGATATTTATCATTAATTATTTTCTGAACTCCATCAACATGTCCAGCCATCGTGGAGCAACCATCATACCCTTGCCCAACCATTTTGTTGAGATCTAAACCACATGATGTCAAAATCGATGCAGCATCTAATTTTTGAAGTAGTCTGTAGCCCAAAAATTCTTCAAGTATTATGTAGCTGTATTTCGATTGGTCAAACTTAACGTATCTTATGTTCATTGAAAGCTGTTCAGTCCCGCTTATATCCGCTGTCTCGTCAGCCAAGATTGAAAAGTATGTCGCTTCTTTTGCTTCATCAGTAATGGTTTCACGAAAAACATCAGCACAGGTTTCAATAATTTCAGACAAGAGTCGGACTCTTTCGCACTGCTTAGAAACTGTATTGCGCTTTCTCTGTTAAGTTCATATCATTTATGCTGGTGCTATCTCGTGTGTAGATCGGTACTTTAAAGGGTGCGTTCAGAGAAGTAATGTAAATCGATCAATATCGATCTCGGTACTCCTGGCCCAACGACTTAGATTACTTAGATTTTATGCGCATGGTACCGACTTCAATAAGTTATTTCACGCTTTTAGTGTTGAAGTCGGTAAAATTTTTTGGTAGAGATTTTTTTTCACTCTTTTTAGTGACCATTTTGGTATTTACGGGATTGATTGTCATTCACCGTCAATTACGATATCACCAAGATAGGCGAAACACTTTTCAGTTATTGGATTGTAACCTAAAAACCGCTTGACTGAATTTCAATTTCATCAAATTCGGAAGTATACCATCTCAAACAATAAAAGAATTATCGAAATCGGAATACTCTGTAAAGAGTTATGCGTGATATAGCAAAAAAAGTACGCGTCACTTGAGATCCCCTC
Source organism: Selenia dentaria (assembly GCA_917880725.1). NCBI lineage: Eukaryota > Metazoa > Arthropoda > Insecta > Lepidoptera > Geometridae > Selenia > Selenia dentaria. The sequence goes on along the minus strand of OU862895.1, from coordinate 8,611,826 downwards.
CTTTTTGGGAGGACGTTTGAATAGGCCTGATCGCTATTCAAATAAATTAGTTAGTTATTTGGTTCACATCTCGTTAACGTTTCCAAAAGCTTTGACTTACCCATTAAGGGGATGCAGGCATGTTTCGTAAACTCGCCCTCTTTCTCGATGTCGGACTGCAGATGTGGAACTTTCAAAAGCTGCTTGTCGAAACCGGTGAGCCATACGCCATCGGCCTGAAGAAGGCGGCTCGCGTTGCGAGATGCCAAGCGCTCTTCCTTACTTATTTCAAGAAACTCTGTAATAGAAATATAGTACATTACTGCAGCGGCCAGCGAAAGGGGTATTGATGGACGAAACGAACGTGTAAATGTAGGCCGAGGCGAAGCTGAGGCTCGCATATGTCACATAAGTCCATCAATTCCTAGTCAAATTAATGACGAAAAACGAGGTGAACGAGCAACAATAATTTTTCCCGCGATAAAGTGTTCATTTGTTTTCTTTTAATAAACAGTTTTATATTTGCAATCTAGTTCGGAATTTAAGCACAGAATAATAAGTACTTAAGTAAAAGCTTTGACAAAGTAAGTACTTCGAACGTGCGGCCCCGAGTAAGTAGAACATCTTCGCGATAAATAGGCGACAAAAGTGGGAAGAAGCGGTGCGGTGGGGGCGGAGGCCGCTTTCCGGCGAACATTAAGCGAGTGCCGACAGAGCGGTCGGGGTTGGCATGGCAATAAAAGTCGAAGATTTGTTCGTAGATGTGTGGGTCCTCCTATGTCTATAGTTGACCCAGCTCTATCACTAATGAAATAAAATCACTGTAGATGTATATCCGATTTGTATTGTCCAAACATTAACTTAATTACAATTTTAGTGTGCAGTGTAATTGCTCTGCGATACGGGAGACGACTGACGGCGGAGGGGGGCGCTCGGCAGTCGCTCTACAAAAATGCATAATTGCAATTTGTGTCACTACAATATTCCCCCCTTTTTTTAAAAAAAAATATACAAATATTTTTGAATATAGAGAACAAAACAATAATAGTACAACGAAACACAACAAAACGTAAGTAAGTTACCATGCTAGTACACTCGACGCGATAAGGTATGACGCATCATGCAACGTAGAATAACACTGAGTACATAACACTGGGCTGACGATTACCTATCTACTCATGCAAGTACACGACACGTTACGTCACGTCACTACTGCGGCTGGTATCCTGCGGGACCAACAGGCGCGGGGTTCGCGATACTCGCTACCGCTGCTGGTGCTGCCCCCGGCTGGATTACATGCACCTGTGGCGGAGATGCGCTGGCCATTATTTGTTGCCGTAACCACGATTTTACCCGGCTTTGAAATTGTCGCCAAAGAACGTACAGCACTACTACTATCAGGAAAGACGTTATCACCATCATTAAAATAGTCTGCTGCGACATGTGCGCCTCAACCTGACTTCCACTTTGAGCTATGATAATTTGCTCTTCGCTGTTTTCTTTACTTAGTGTCTTTCCCATTATGAAAACTAAGTATAAACACCGCGGTGTTTATACTTAGTGCACGCGTGCACAGCTACTTGCAAGTACAAAAACATATAATGAATAAAATTCGCAAAACCCAGTTATAAATATGTTACTTGTTGCGTCATCCTCATTTCGTCAATTTTACAATAAATCATGAACTTCCTAATTTAATTAATTAAAATTACAAAATCATGTAAGTAATATGATACACGGGTACACCATAAAATTCTCATAACAAACAAAAGTATACGCTGCTACGCGGTCTACCTTATTCGTCTTTGCTGAGTTATCATTTCGCAAGCGTGCAGTTTTGTAATAAGTATGTAATAGTTATAACTAACATGCTTGTGAAATAATTACATTTGCTGATCCGTAACTCATAATAACATATACGTATACATATTATATAAGTTGCAACCTTATTATTTACTAAGTGATACAATGATATTTTTCGCTCTTTGTAAACCTATCTAAATATATGACTTATATTATCTACTCGTAACGTAAGTAAGTATACATAAAAAATCGTTTGTAAATACGATACACCTAACGTAAACACTTAACTTTATTATCGCTTATACTCTGAACTAAGATATTTCGGGTACATTCAATATCTACTCATAATAATCTAGCTTATCATATAGTATGTTCAACTAATATGTACTAAACTTAACTAACGTTTCGTTTAGAAAGCGAGACGGTATTTTTACAATTCGACCACTCCTGGTAACCTTGGGCGCTGCATCGTTATCGTCACCTCCTGTACCTTTTTCATTATGCTGTACAGGGTTTGATGAGCTTCTCTGCGTATCGGTTACGTCATCGTCCTGGAGTACATATGCCGGTTTAAGACGATCGATCGAAATGCGCGCTATCTTATCATTAATTCTTAACACGAATACCTTACTCCCTCGTTGTACGACACGGTACGGACCGTTGTACGTCGGTTGAAAAGGTTTTCGTACGGCATCATTTCTTACAAACACAAAGTCAGTTGTTTGTAGGTCAGGATGTACAAATATCGAGCGTGAACTTTGTTGCAATTTAGCCACAGGTTTGTATTTCCGGATAGTATCCCTAATTCTTTCGACTATCGTTTCTGGTTCACATACGGGCTGTTTGGTGATGTCAAAAAACTCACCGGGCAGTTTTAACGCTTGCCCGTAAACCATTTCCGCTGCGCTTACTCCACAGTCTCTTCTGATGGCTGCGCGTAATCCTAACATTACCGTTGGCAGCTCTTCCACCCACGATGTCGAATCCAGCCGGGCTGCTAATGAGCATTTCAGAGATCTGTGGAATCTCTCAACCATTCCATTCCCTTGTGGGTGATATGGAGTAGTGCGTATTTTCTCCACTCCAAAGTAACGCATCAGCCGAGTGAACAAGGCTGATTCGAACTGTCTCCCTTGGTCACTAGTACAGCGACGAAAAATGCCGAAACGAGATATCCATCCTTCATACACAACCTTGGCAACAGTATCCGCAGTTATATCTATAACTGGGAAAGCTTCAGGCCACTTCGTACATCTGTCGATCATAGTTACTACGTACCTATAGCCTTGAGCTGAAATAGGTAAAGGACCTACTATATCAATATGGACGTGTTCAAGTCTGCCACACGATGGAAATTTTTGCAATTGTGACATCGTATGCCTTTGCACCTTAACACGTTGACATCGTATACAAGTCTTAGCCCATTTACCAACATCGCGATTCATGCCTGGCCAAAAGAACTTTTGACTTAACATTTTGCGTGTTGTACGTATTCCGGGATGACTTAAATTATGCATACTATTGAAAACTATTTTTCGAAAAGATTCCGGTACATAAGGTCTAACATAGTCAGTTGATACATCACAATACACTCTTTTATTGCAACCTGGTAAAGTTATGCATTTCAACTGAATGTTATTTGATACTTGCCCGTTCGTCACGTAGTCGTCGCGTGTTTGCGCTTGTGCTAACGCTGCATAGTCGACAGTTGTCGGACACTCGATAGCGTCTATACTGCGACTTAGTGCATCGGCAACTTGATTATTGCTGCCCTGTACGTATCGAATATCCGTCGTGAATTCACTGATGAACATTAGTTGTCGGGTCCGTCTAGGTGTTTCCTTGTCGGTACCTACTTTCTCAAATGCATAAATTAAAGGTTTGTGATCGGTGTATACTGTAAGTAATCGTCCTTCATGCAGGTTTCTAAAATGTAGAACAGACATGTATATGGCTAATAGTTCGCGATCGTAAGCAGAGTACTTACGTTGAACTGGTGATAATGCCTTGGAGAAATAACCTAACGGCTTCCATGCGTTGTTGACATACTGCTGAATTACCGATCCAACACACGTGTCCGAGGCATCAGCCATAATAGCTAGCGGTGCATCCGGTACCGGGTGGAACAAAGTGCAAGCGCTTTGTAAGCTGTTTTTGCATTGTTCGAACGCTATATCGGATGTTTCAGTCCATTCTATTTTTGTCTTATCGTTCTTTTTAGAACCATGCAAGTACCTATTTAACTCTGACTGATATGATGCGGCTTTTGGAAGGTGTGAACGATAAAAATTAACCATACCCAAAAATCGACGTAACTCTGCAACCGTCTGCGGTTTCGGGAATTCTTTTATCGCTTTAACTTTTTCTTCCAAAGGTCGTATACCCTCAGTCGATACTTCGAAACCTAAAAATTCAAGTTTCTGCTGACCGAAACAACATTTTGACAAATTTATCGAAATACCATACTTATTAAATCGTTCGAAAACCATTTCAAGGTGGCGTTGATGGCTAATACTATCCTCACTAGCAATTAGGATATCATCTATGAAACAATAAGTAAAATCGAATCCCTGCAAAACAACAGTATCCATGAAACGTTGAAAAGTTTGCGATCCATTACGTAAACCGAAATTTAATTTTTTGAACTCAAATAGGCCAAAACTTGTTATTATTGCGGACTTCTCCACATCTTCCGGAGCGATGTCAATACAATGGTAGGCTCTATTTATGTCAATCCGAGTAAGTACCTTATTTCCTGCGAGCAGATACGTAAAATCTTGCAAACGTGGTATAGGGTAGCGATCCGGCTTAGTTACAGCATTTAATTTACGGTAGTCTCCACAAGGTCGTAACTCACCATTTTTCTTTGGTACAACGTGGAGCGGGCTGGCCCATGGACTCTTAGAAGGCTGGCAGATACCCATCTCCTGCATGACACGGAATTCTTCTTTTACCTTACGATACCGGTCCGGCGGCAAGGGTCTTGCTCGCGCGAACACTGGTGGGCCGGTAGTCTCAATATGATGGTATACCGCGTGCTTCGACGGCTCCTTGAAAGATGCGGGTTTAGTTATATCTGGATATTTCTGTAAAAGTTCAAAATACGGATGTAAACTGTCCACAGTATAAATAGGCGGGTCGCAATGGTCCACTATCGGCGCTATAACACTTAAACTAGTCACTTTGTCTATCAGTTTACGTGCACTAATATCTACTAATAGTTTATAATGTTCTAAGAAGTCGGCACCGAGTATTGGTTGCTTAACGGCGGCAATTACAAATGTCCACCGATAAGGCCTTCGCAATTGCAAATTAAGCACCATAGATTTTGTACCGAATGTCCTTATCACTGTCCCATTCGTGGCGTAAAGTTTATAGTCCGAGCTCACATTGTCACTAAATAGTTTTTTACTTACGGGTAAGACTGACACATTCGCACCTGTATCCACTAAAAAATTATAACCGCTGTTACTGTCGGTCACACAAAGACGGTGGGAAGGCGAAATTGTGCAGACATCCACCATTGGCTGCACCTGGGCTAGTTTCCCGACTCTTTCCAAGCGCAAGGCTTTACGCATTTATTCGCACGTGCCTTGAACCTAAAATGATAAAAACATAGCCAATCTGGGCTTCTCGGAGAACGTCGCTGCGAAGTACTGCGTGCACGTGAAAATGAGCGATCGTTGCGGTTGTTCTCATTGGGCGGTCTTGACCTTGATCTACCCCTGTCTATATCGTCAAGTCTGGCATTGATTTTGGCAATTTCGGCCATTATTTTATCACTTCCGCTGGATGAGACCTGTGCCACTTCAATGACATTTGCAGGCCGAATCGTCTCCAGTATCTTGTCGGCTATAGCAGCTAAACTTTCCGGGTCAATAGAGTCTGTTACCGTTAATACCGCACGTGCTGCCTGCGGCAAATGGCCTTGCCACAGCATCAGCAGGGTCTCGTCCGGAACCTTACCCCTTGCGAGGTCGCGCATCCGGCGAAGCAATTGAGACGGTTTCTGCTCACCCAACTCCATCTCACCGATTAATTTTTGTAATTTTCTCGTTTCAGATTCTTCAAAAATGTGTAAAAGTCTACTACGCAATGCATCGAATTTATGACTTGCCGGTGGGTTTATTAACACATCCGTTACCTGTTGGATAGCATCTTTTGTTAGTTTTGACACGACGATATTAAACTTTGCTTCATCCCCCAGCTTCTGCGGTGACAAAATAGCTTCCGTGCGAATGAACCAAACACGGGGCTGGTCCGTCCAGAAGTCTGGTATTTTTGAACTGAGTGTAACTGCAGCTAAATCAGGTTTTTCATCTGTTCCAGAAACTGATATCGCAGGACTGGGTACGTTGACAGGTACAGTCGCGGTCGCGTGCTGTAGTTGTGGCATACTGGGATTCATTGTTGCTTGCGTAATAATTCACAAAATAAAACAAAACACGTGCCACTAAATGTCTGGGGTCACCAATGTGGGTCCTCCTATGTCTATAGTTGACCCAGCTCTATCACTAATGAAATAAAATCACTGTAGATGTATATCCGATTTGTATTGTCCAAACATTAACTTAATTACAATTTTAGTGTGCAGTGTAATTGCTCTGCGATACGGGAGACGACTGACGGCGGAGGGGGGCGCTCGGCAGTCGCTCTACAAAAATGCATAATTGCAATTTGTGTCACTACAGATGCAATGTTGACTTCCCTACACGCATCTCGCGCTAAACCTCTGTGAATCAACGTTAGTAGGGAAGACGTTGTACTTGTAGATTTTTACTTACTTTGCCTTTGATAAGTTACCTCCTTGGTTGCTTTGTTTCGGAGTATTACGTACTTACTTATAAGATCATTCCATTTTTAAATTACGCGACAGATTAGAGTTACCTACTATGTAATTTCGCCGCTAAAACACGTCAATTTTGATGATTTTGATACAACTTTTGCAGGTCGCTGCTATGTAAGTATTGGCCATATCCAATAGGATACTTTTTATCATCATCATCTTCATAATACATCACCACGCGGGCGCAACTAGTTTTCAAGATTTGGGTAGGTAGGTAATAAGTATAATAATAAGTTTGTATACAATTCATAAATAATATAAATATGTAGATTCTTTAGATTCTGGAATTACTTAAAGGATGTTTTTCTTCATACTCATCAACATCCATCACCACGCGGGTAAAACCGCGGGTCCAGCTAGTAACCTACATAAACCAAGTAAATTAGTAGATTGATTATGTACCTTCATTAACGAAGTACTGTTGAATTGTCCAGAAACTCTTGTATGCTCCGTCGACGGTAGTGTTCCAAGAAGTAAACCCTTGTTTGGCCCAGTCGAATATACTATCCGAAAACTCTAATTTTGCTATCTGAAAATGAAAGCATGTTTAAGAATTAAATTTTCATTAGGATATATCTTATTTTGACTCTCTAATTTCGAGATTCTGGAATTATCGCGTTTCTATAAGGCACATTATCTTCAACAACACACAAGGCGCAGGTGAAGGTCGAATTATCATTACGTCAACATATCTTTATCTGTATCTAATCTCTAAATATCGATTCGCGACACGCAAATGGAAAAGATTCACCATATAGAGAAATAGGCATTATATACTTAGTACCAGGCCATCATGAATTTAGGTAGGTTACCTATACAGCACTTTTTTGGTAACAAAATCGTCAATCCAGTAACAAGTTGTCACAGTTACGTAACTGTTTCGAAACATAGTGACTGTGTGGGGTTCGGTCTGTATGTGTGGTAACAGTTCACACACATTTTAACGGAATGTGTTTCAGTAACTATGTGTAGTCGTTGTATTCACACGTTACGTAACCATTTGTGTAGACTCATTTCTATACACATTGTGTACAGTTTATGACAAGCGTACAATCAACAAGTAAATGTGTAGTAAAGGTGAGGTCACCATGTTACAATTATATCAATTTAATACACAAGGTGCTGTAATATTACGACATTGTTCCGACACATTTATTCCTAAATGAGAATCAAAAAGTCATATCATAGACGCACTGTTTCCCAAAACTTATGCTGACAAGTCCCCAAATTATTGCAGTTCTTTTAAAATTAGTAAAGAGCCAAAGAAACGTTATTTCCGTTGCACATCGACTTTCTACATGAAAGTCAACAAATTATTTTCGGAAAAACTTTTTGTTGATTTCATCGAAAAGTTCGCAGAAATTTAGGGTTGTGACTCTGTGACCAGTAAAATTTATAATTTATGACATATTTTAAATGATGTTTCAAGGCTGGACTCTACCTTCTCTATGTGCATATTCATTTCAAATTATGTTGTTTTGCATTAAAATATCTTAACGAAAATATAATAACTAAAAATGGTGTGTGGCTGTGTCATGGACATACTCGTAGCCGTGAGTTGTACGTGAATACGTTTCTCAGAGTCAAAACGCTATAAAAAAAGATTTATGAATGAAGCGGAGGCTTGTTGATTTTACATTCCGTAGATAGCTTTAAATTTTACAAACGTGCCCAAATCGTTCATATAAAAATTAGCTACTTGTTTGTCCTTTGATAGAAACTTTCTTACAACCACTTAGGTTTATAAAAAAGTTTCAAACTAACATGCTTGTTTCATTGCCTACAGGTTTTTCTTGTCCATGGCCAAAACATAGAAGAATCTTTGTTTACCCATGTACTTGGTACAAGAGATATATGTTAATTAGGATGAACGCTCTAAGTGAGTACTATTGAAATAGCATGTTCACTGAAAGTTTGAGAATCGCTGGAAACAAAAAAGAAAGTGATGCCATTTTGTAAATTCGTTAACTATATAACTACATCTATTTTCAAGTGGACTAAATGTCGACTCAGTGAAGTAACTTTGTTACTAGTTTGTTAGTGTATTATTCTATGGAAACAAAACTTTCTAGTTCCGGAAATGTCATAACCTTACAGTAAACACAAAAGTAAATATTTAACTAGGTATATGGTTAAATTACAATATATGGGTGGCGCATTGGTAGATTTCAAATTATTTTATCATATAACACTATACATTTCTTTTCCCATTGGTAATAGCACTATAATTCCCATAAAACCAATTAAAGTAAACATAAGATCTTATATTGCTAAAAACTATGATGGACACCTTATTTTTAGAAACTTCATTTGTCTTTTCTGTATGTTTTTTTTTTTTTTTTTTTTTTTAATTTATTGGGGTAAACAAACAATACCACAGTAAAAGCTTAAGCCTAATAAAACTTATATTTAACATAGTACTAACTATGGTATCAGCACCGTTTACCACGGATTATTTAAAAAGTATTAACTTTAGGTACATAATGCGATAGGTGGTAGTACTATCTATTCTAGAAGTTGTATAATTTTATTCTTAAACATACTAGGTCGCGTTGCCGCAATATCAATATTATTGAAATTTGTGTTATACAGTTGTACCAGCCGATATAGCGGAGAACGCTTACCAGCGTTAGTGCGGCAACGGAAGGTTGCAAACAATTGTGAAGGTTTACGGCAGTGCGTTCTAGTAGGTATTTTATAACATATCTTACTAATGATAGGTATACAATCATATCTATTGTGACATAGGTCATAAAGCAACATTGCTTCCAGTTGTTTACGTCTAGCCTGGAGTTTCAATAGTTTATATTTATGTAACAGCTGTTCATATGATAAACTGCTACGGAAACATTTATAATGCATACAGCGCAAGAATTTTTTCTGTACACGTTCGAGAGCTACAACATATTTACTATAATAAGGATCCCAAATGGACACAGCATATTCAAGTTGAGAGCGAATTAAGGACTTATAAAGATGCAGGTAAGTAGAGGGCCGTCTGAACTTAGTAGCAAATCGTATTACCAAACCATACAGTTTAAAAGCTTTATTGATGATGTTATCAATATGTACGTCAAGATGTAATTTGTTATCTAATACGACTCCAAGATCTCTGATCGCTTCAACAGTCCCCAGTTGTTCACCACATAACCTGTACGAGAAATTACTTACATACTTTTTTTTTGTAAAAGTAATAGCTTTGCACTTTTTAATGCTAAAATTTAGCTTATTATTAATACAGTAAGTGGACAGACGGTCAAGATCCTGTTGGAAACGCTCATGATCAGCAGCGTTGTCTATAGTATGGTACATTTTTAAGTCGTCTGCGTATAGCAGGAAGTGACAGAATTTAAAACAGTCATGTACGTCATTGATGAACAGTACGAAAAGCAGTGGTCCCAATATTGATCCTTGTGGTACACCAGAACTAATAGATACAATCTCTGACTCATGCCCATTGAGAACCACCTTTTGATTGCGATTAGTTACATAGGATTTGAACCATCGCAATAAGTTGCCTCGAATTCCATTATAAGCTAGTTTCTCCAGAAGTATCTTATGATCCACTCTATCAAATGCCTTCTGAAAGTCAGTGTATACGCTGTCTATTTGCTTATTCATATCAAGTCCCTCAAACAAATAAGATGCATAAGACAAAAGGTTGGTAACTGTAGACCGTCTTTTAACAAAACCATGTTGTTGTGGTATAATATAATTATGTAATGATGGATATATGTCATTGTGCACTACCCTTTCGAAAATCTTTGACAGAGTGGGTAGAATGGATATAGGGCGATAGTTTTCTACGTTTGATTTATCACCACCTTTAAAAACTGGCACGATTCGCGCAGATTTCCAAACAGAGGGGAATACCCCTTGCTGTAAACACAAGTTAAATATATGGTGTAATGGCTTAAATATGGTAAGAGCAGTTGACTTTAAGAAGGCTGGCGGGATATTATCTACTCCAGAACCCTTAGTTGCGTCAAGTGTGCGCAGCTCCTTTAAAACTGCATCTTCAGGTATTTTTATGTTACTGAGAATGAGGTCAGATGTATTGTTACTATCCGGTATAGTTTCAACATCGTAGTCCTTGATGACAGATGATGGCTCAAATACTGAATTAAAGTAAATTGAAAACAAATTACATATATCAGCTGGACTGTTTGCAGTTTGATCTTTAAATACTACACTATCCGGGATATCAGACCTTTTTCTCATATTATTTATGTGTTTCCAAAAGTACTTAACATTTTTGCGAATACTATCCTCGACTGAAGACATATACTTATTATAGCAGGTACGTGATTCTGTTTTAAACCTTTCCCTGTACATGGAGAAAACTGCATAATCAGATTTATTTTTGTATATTTTCCACTTAATCCAAGATTTATTCTTGTTTTTATAAATATGTGTTAGTGCAGGTGAGAACCATGCAGGAAATTGTGATGATTTAATTACTTTTATAGGAATATGTTTTTTAATAATAGAATATATTCTTTCATAAGAATTCAAGAAAATTCATGTTGCGATAAATAAAAAGCGAATGAATGAATGAATGAACGAAATATTTCTGATATAGTCGTTGCAGACTGAGAACAATGTTACCACACAGCGACGTAAATTAAAAACCAAATGTTACTGTGTCTAGATCGTCCCCACTTTTGGTCGTAGCGACCGAACTAAGACTACACAACGACCAAAAATGTTACTAGTGTCGACGCGATAGTGTCGAGTTGTTTCGTAACGGCTACCAAAAAGTGCTGTCTGGGTAAGCAACCTACTTAAGTTCATGATGGCCTTATAAATTAGATAAGAAAGAAAAGGTTAACACCGCTGTGAGTGCTTCTTATACTGGGTATTTTCGGGAAATATACTATCAAATATCAGTAGGTATTATAAACCATAAGGTCTTCATTACAATAACCAGTGTGCCTAGCACGCGGCGGAGAGAAATAGTCTTTCCACCGTTTTTATTCACCTATCAGTGGAAATAATTGTCTTCTTCACCTTACAGAGCACGGCAACCGGGGCAAGAGATAAAATGTTTTCTTTTGACGTATCTCGTAGACATTATGTCCGGCTACTCCCGCAATAGAGCTCGGGATCGTGGAAACGTGGATATAATTCTCTCCGATTGACATAACACGGAGAAATGATATCATCTTCTTTGAAGGTGGTGGATAAAACTTTGATTAAATTCAAAAACCTCTCGCGCATATTATAATAATTATATTTTGTAACGGGAAATGGAAACAATGTAAAGAAAATTACAACGGAGGTATATATACGAGTACCATTATATCCGAGATGCGCCACTAACCCAGATAATAAATTCAAGCACAAATTTCGGGGTAACAAAGAAATGGCAATGTATTTAAGTGAGGAGCATAATGCATTGCAACTTCGAAACCATACGTATGGTTTGTCGGTGTATATCAAGGTTACTCTTGTATTAATTTCCTATCTGCATTCTGTGAAATACGAGTAGGCACCTAAGTTAAACAATTATTATTTATTTAACACTACAATAGGCCCTCACTTAATTACGCATAATGAGTCTGTTAAATGACACATGATATCACAAACATCTGAACAGAAATTTTTCGAGTATTCATATTTGAGTACTGATAGTTTACTAGTACTATTTAAATATTTTATACCGATATGCACTCCCTGATTCGCATACCTATATTCTAATTTATCTGTTTGTAAGTTAGATGCACTAACAAAAGACATATACTACGCAATTTTGATGGAGTGATCAAATATTGAAGACAGATGTAGCATTTTTGTTATTTTGCTTTAAAGTTTTGGCACCTATGAAGTACACACCATAGAGCATGCTACTCCCGCCGTCTGTCCACGTGGATAAACTATCCTATGGCGTTGGTGCGCTTGCAAGGGAGATAAACATGATATGGTGGAAAGGATTTCTGTCCTCCCCACGGGGATAAATAGTCCACTGCCAGTGCTAGTCCTGCTGATGTTGGTAATATGTCATGATTACACTTTGGGCTTCGTTTGCCTGGACGGTCACCAGCTTCCAAAAGCAAGCGAGTCGAGTACCATTACATTTTCAACACAGATCAGAGAGCCTCTGTGCATAGCAAGCATTACAAAGTCAATACAAAATCAAGTGACGTTACAAGTGGTGCCCTCTAGACACATTTCGTCCCAAACAATACCTTTCAGGCCATAATATTGTAAAGAGGCTTATTGTACACTAATGTGCAGCAACGTGCAGCTCCACGGAGATGGGGGCGGAGTAGTATATCCCTAGATGCGAATCTTACGAGGTGCGGAAACCCGACCTAATTAGTTGTAGGCCTCTTGTCTCAAGAGGGTCTTGCTTGGTATACTACCGTAGTGCCAGATATTATGCCGTGAGTAATAGTGGACATGCATTACCGTAGTTGGGTGAGAAGGGCACTGTAGCAAGTGAAAACTATCTCGGGGTGACAAACACAGCGCAGTGCCACACAATACCACAGTTCTAAGTTCTGCGTGGCATATGTCATGGGCAATTGCAGTGCTTCTTACAATAGGTTTTTTACATTAGATAAACTAGCATTTGACCACAATCTCACCTGATGGAAAGTGATTACGCAACGCAGTCGACGGTGGTAGATGCTTGCTTAAAAGATACCTATTCACGAAAAATGGACGCTGGTAGGTTATTCCATACTTCAGCCGTCATGAGGAAGAATGAATGTAACTGTTTTTAAATAGCAGAATGGGAAAACATATAAAAGACACCGTTCAGCTACGGTTTGATTGAATTAGCTTAGTGGTGGTTAGTGGAATCGGCCCCAGTAACGTTTACAAATTAATCTATGTATATAAAAATGAACCCCTATTTCTCCTGGTCACGTTATAACTTGAGATCGGCTTTACCGATTTCATTCATCTTTTATTTTAATGTATCCTAATATTTCGTAGAAGGTTTTAATTAATTTAATTAATTGAAAAAATAAGAAAAGATGGGAGGTTATGGCGAGGACGAAGGCCGAGCCTACTACGCGAACGAAGTTGCGGGCAGTCGCTAGTAATACTATAAAATTACGTACTGTAAATCCTTGAAAAAAGACGTACATGAAAATACACATGGTGTAAAGAACAGCAAGACTCGTTACACATGCCAAACCGTAGTTATACGGTTTGGCATGTGTAGCTCGATGTGATACAGCTTAACAGCTGTATCATCTTTAATAACTTTAACGTTTTCGTTACGGCCTAGTGTTTAAAGTTGATGATTTTTAGTCGAATTAAATTTTTGTTTTTATTTAAATACATTTTTTTTAAGCATTTACGTACGTGACTTTGTCAGAAAATGTTGTTCTAGACGAATAAGAACAAAAAGATATACCTATACTTGAATTATTTTGACTTATTTTTAAGTCAAAATAATAAATATTTACTTTTTGGTTCAACTTAAAATGCTCACACGAAAGCCTTGAAATGGTTTGTTTTTATTTTTGAATAATCGCATTTATGCCCGTACCTATTCTAGAAAAACGCTCAGATGTGAATCTAGACTTGATGCAGAATTTGTCAATGAATGCCAATTTAATCAGTAGAGCTATTTAGTATCTCAGTTGCTTACAAATGTTGATTTAAATCGAAAAAAATAGCGGCTCTTTATAACTTTTGTCAGCTCCAGCCAACTAACATTTTTGCTTAATGGAGTTGTTAAAAATTACTAGAGCGCCATTTTTTTCGACTTCTTAATTTTTTTTACTATCGCACTTGCAATCAAATTTTAATTGAAATCTAAAAAAATACGGCTTATTGTCACTTTTGTCAACTAACATGTTTACTTATCTGCTTTGTCAAAACTGACATAGAGGCTCCATTCTTCAAGATTCCAATCAAAATTTGATTGTGTGTGACTGAGATACGTAATTGCCCAGCAATTCATCTAAGCAGGTTTATAACAAAACAGAGGTTTATCAAAAACATATCGTATGCTGATATGCTCACACGAATGAATTCAAAAGATTCAGACTATAAACAATGCTCAGCGGTTTTTGTGACTCATTATTTCAGATGCATAAAGATAAAATAAAATTTACCCTTGTTTTTACAAGCGAAGCTGTATTTTTGACGAAAAAACCTAGTACTTTTACTTCTTCAAATGTATATATTTTTCTGGCCAGTTGGCGGAGTTGGTAGCAACCCTGCCATCTGAGCCGCTGGTTCCGGGTGCGATCCCCGAACATACCAAAGATGTGTGTGCATGAACATTGCTGTTTGAACTGTGTCTGGGTGTTGTATATAAACTTAGCAGTCATCAGGTTACCATAGTACAGGCTCTGCCTAGTTTGGGACCTGAAGACCTGGTGTTGGTGTTGTCTCATAGGTAGGTACGAGTATATATTATTATTATCTCGTGATGATTGTTCAGTGGTACTTGGAGCAATTTTATAAAATACCGAATCAGAAGCAGCATGATGAAAAAACAGTGAGACGAAAATGTAGGTAATATGTGGAGAATGACAAAAAATACGCAATTGGGGTGCTACTGGATATGACGAAAGCATACAATAAAAATCAGTACGATATATTACTCGATAGCAATGCATAGCTCTGGTCCAAGCCCTATGGCCGTAAAAATATATTATAAATTACCTGTTCAATTACAAAATATACAAAAATTTGTAAGTACTTACATATTTACAAAAACGTTTAAAAAGTTACTGTTGACGAAATGCTACTAATGCCTTAATTAATACTTTGATGACAAAACAATTATTATAGAATTGATCGGCCCGCTCCGCACAATGTTGCCATACCTACTTAGGGTCATTATGAAACACACACAACAAAATATGTATACTAAGACATGCATTGTAAAATTCATAATGTTGCAAAAATAAATCTATTGAGTATTGAGAACAGAGTTCAGAAAGGAATGGTTCGCAGCTTTGGGCACATAGAAAGGATGGAAATAAGAAATCACATCAGACAAATGACCAAACTTGAAGGAAGCAAAATAGGTATGCTAGAATCGTAGCTTATTGCTAATCATCAAATATTTTATATCCGTGCCTACCCTTTCCGCTGAACGGTGTGGTGAGTGTATGTTTTGTTCTGTGTTGGTAGAAATTTTCATGCATACTTACACCTACTTGAACACCGGCTACGTAACCAGTGTCATCATACAAAGCACAGAGGACTTTGTCTGAAGGGCAGTACATAACCAGCTGAGGCAGGGGTCCGGCTGGGCGACGTGTAACCCTCCATTCTGCTTCCTTAGCAGCGTCGATATTTTGAGGTACATTTATGAAAAATGTTAACCCGGGGAACATGTCAAGGTCAAATCTGACTGCAAAGAAATTTAAAAAGCAAATATTAAGAATAACTCAACAAACCATTCCGAGCCTATTCTTAGTTATATGTTGCGTTATCTTGGATAGATATGGCGATTGATGTCCGACTGTGACATGTGATGATTTGAAGGATCATTTCAGGGTTCTTAGAGTAGTCGTGTTGATCAAGTACTATATAAACTATACTTACAAAATGATTAATACATTATAAGAGTATTCTGGCATTTTTAAACTTGGTGTTAAACGTATAAAGAATTCCGTCAATACCAGAGGATAAGTCAGTCAGTCAATATACTGCCATGGTTACTTTAACCACAGTTTTATTATTACTAATATAATACGTAATACTGTGGTTTAGGTTATAGACAAACCTTCGCCAATACCCATTCAGTTCAGCCAATATGTATTTGGTATTCTATTAATCATCTGGTTGTTGATTGGTGATCGTTTAGCATGATTAGTGTTATCTGCAATTAAATTAGGTTGACTCAGATTATCATAACAGTTGTATTGGGTCGTACAATCTGAATCTTCTGGGATTGCTATGGCACAGAAATAATTATTATACTTCTGCCATACTATTTACCTGCTATAAGGAATAATAGTAGATTATGCACCGAGGGAGTAAAGCAGTGTCTTACGTCATGGGCGGTATATTGAACCCTGAGTGTAACGGGGACGCTTGGGTTCAAAGTCAAAGTCAAAGTCAAAATCATTTATTCAATTTAGGCATCAAAGACGCACTTATGAACGTCAATTTTTCATTATAATGTACTTTAAAGCCTACCGCCGCGTTCCAAAATACATAGAGCCAACCGAGAAGAAGCGGCAAGAAACTCGGGGCCATTCTTTTTATATAGATGTTTTTACAATGTTTTTACTTAGGTACTACAAATATTAGCTCCAGTGTGTTGCCTTACAAAAGAGAACATAATAATGGTATCAGTAGGGCAAGCCACGCTACACTTTGACATCTTAGTACACGAGTAGATAGATCCTGGAGTGATCAGTCCCAAGCTGTTTTATCCTCCAAGTAATCCGAAATTTTGTAATAACCTTTTTGACAGAGTTTAGTTTTAATCGTAATTTTAAACTTATTAATAGGCAAATCTCGGATAACATTGGGAACTTTATTATAAAATCGTATACATTGTCCCATAAAAGAATGACTTATTCTGTGGAGACGCGTTACATGTACGGATAGCTTGTGCTTATTTCGCGTGTTGATGGAATGAGCATCACTCCTTTTATCAAAACTGCTAATGTTTTTCTTTACATACATTAGATTTTCATAGATAAACTGAGAGACAACAGTTAGAATGTTTATGTCTTTAAATTTCTGTCTAAGGGAAACTCTGGGAGCCAAACTGTAGATTGCTCGTATAGCTCTTTTTTGCAGTATAAAAATAGAATTAATATCTGCAGAACATCCCCAGAGCAGTATGCCATAAGTCATAACGCTATGGAAATAACTAAAATAAACTGTTCTAGCTGTGTCTACATCAGTTAATAGTCTAATTTTTTTAACAGCATAAGCTGCTGAACTGAGCCTACTAGACAATTTTTTAATGTGGGGACCCCATTGCAATTTAGCGTCTATAGTAATTCCTAAAAAGACTGTTGACTCCACAAGGTCCAACCCTGTTCCATTCAATTGTATATTGGATTCTACTTGTCTCACATTTGGTGTCGAGAATTTTATACAATTAGTTTTCTTCTCATTGAGGAGAAGATTATTTGTATTGAACCAATTCACAACTTTAGCTAATGCATTGTTAACATCGTCATAGTTTAATAACTGCCTTTTAATTTTAAATAACAGTGAAGTGTCATCTGCAAACAATACAATCTCGTGATTCTTCTCTACATAATAAGGTAAGTCATTAATATAGATTAAAAACAAGAACGGCCCTAGTATTGAACCTTGTGGAACGCCCATTGAGATTATAGAGCCGGACGATTTTTTACCATTTATGTCAACCCTTTGAATTCTACCATTTAAATATGAAAGTCAAAAGGTTGAGAGCCATGTTCCTAATACCGTAGTGTTGTAATTTCCTGACAAGTATATCATGTCGGACGCAGTCAAATGCCTTAGATAAATCACAAAAAACACCTAAGGCATCCTGAGAGTTCTTCCAGGCATCAAACACATCTTTTATTAGTTCTATACCTGCGTCTATAGTAGAGCGATTCCTTGTAAACCCAAATTGATTTTTATGGAAAATTTTGTTTGCACTAAAATGAGTTTCTAATTGATGTAATATGATTTTTTCGAAAATCTTACTTAGCGTAGGTAGTACAGAAATAGGCCGAAAATTTGTTGGATCAGTAGTACTACCAGATTTGAATAAAGGAACCACTTTACTGTGCTTCATTAGCTCAGGAAATACACCACTTGCAACACAACTATTAAACACAGCTGCTAGATTGGGTGCAATGACATCTATAATTGAAGAAACGGTCTTCACAGAAAGACCCCATAGGTCTGCCGTTTTTTTTGCATCTAGACTTTTGAAACTGCTTACAATATCTTTACAATTAACTACTGAAAATTTAAAAGTTGTGTCACATTCAGTTACACTTTGTTTAAGTAAGATCTCAGCAGAAATGGAGGAAGATTTTAGAGTTTTGGTTGTTAAAGAAGGAATATTAGTGAAAAATTTCTCAAACTCGGCCGCTACCTCCAAATCTGCTCTTACATCTTTATTATTAATTTTTAAATTAAAGTCTCGATTACGCACTGTATTTCTACCAGTTTCACTGTTTATAATGTTCCACGTCATTTTTATTTTATTAACAGAATTTTTGATCTTATTTCTTAAATAAATAGATTTTGCTGAGGAACAGGCTCGTTTAAATAACTTAGAATAACGTTTGACATATTCCAAAAATACAGGATTATGATTATGCGATTTTTCATGGTACAATTCATATAACTTTTGCCTACTTTTATAAATTCCTGGAGTTGCCCATTCACTAAACTTAGCACGATTACCAACAGATATTGTTTTTGGTACAAACACTTTGCCAAATTCATCACTGATAAGATGGAACAGTGAGTTATATAATATATTTGGGTCATTGTGACTGGTCAACTCTGGCACTTTCTGGGATATATTACTTCTTAACAATTCTAGGCGGCTTGCATTTATTGGAACAAAGCTAACATATTTGCTTTGGGGTTTGTTTGTTTTTCTTGGAAACACTGCTAGTTGACCACAGTGGTCTGATTCTAGATTATTTATAATGAAATTTTTAATAGGTTTTAGATTAGTAAATATATTGTCTATGCAGGTGGAACTTGTGGCTGTTATCCTAGTTGGTTCCAAGAAAATATTGTACATATTATAAGATTTAAACAGTAACAAAAATTTATCCACTGTCTGATTATTTTCTAGCAAATTAGTATTAAAGTCTCCACAGATAATCATTGATTTATTTGTATTAGAAAGCTTAATTAATGTTTCCTCCATGCACTTTTCAAAATCATCATATGGTGAGCATGGTGGTCTGTATACACATAGAACAAGGAACTGCTCAAACTCAATACAGGACATTTCTATTACTCGTTCAACAGATAGGCTCACAATGTCTTTTCGTTCTTTGAGTTTTATATTTTTATTTGTAATAATTAAAGAGCCACCACGTATAGATTTTTCTCTGTTGAAGGAGCTAGCAACTAGATGATTATTAAAATTAAATTAAGGTTAAATTAAGGTTAATCCCTGAGTGCAGCGAGGGGATCAAGATTTAATTCCCGAGCGAAGCAAGGGAATTATGTAGAGTCCTGAGTGAAGCGAGGGATTAAAGCCGCCAAAGATGAAGACAGGCTTTATCCTCGAGGTGCGTACTCTACTTTTCATACCTACTGCGAGACAATAAAAACTCAGAGCTTTAAAATAGCAGTTATTTCGTTAAAAGTAAAATGCATTGATAGTTAATATTCAAATTGGACACATTTGTCCCGTTAGATAAAGGGACAGAGACAATATCTTTGGAAGGAAAATTTTATGGAAATCACTTTCAGACTTTCGCGGTTGTTAACTAAGTTATAATTAGTACTCACGATTTAGTTGCTTTTGGAGCACCCGATATTTCGGTACAGTTACATGCACCACGTTGAAAATAATATTTTATTAAAGTTGAATAACACCAAACACCAGAGCATAGATGAATATAATACCTAGCACCAGATCGCAGCACGTAACTGCAACTATGACCTTGAATGCGCAGAGCGGACCGTGCGTAACCCATAGCAACGCGGCGCACAACAATCACACTCCTTAGGTTCGTTTAGCAATGAGGGCATTGGTGGCGTTGCTATTGTTGACTATTTTGTTAAAGCGTTCATAAAGCTCAATTTTGGTAGCAAAAATAACTCTTTTTTTAGCTTTTCGAACGCTGAACATACTCGTAAAGAGCCATAAACGACATTTTCACCCATAGATTCCCAATTCGAACGCCCTTGTGAGCGTTTTTAGCGCCAACTATTTTCACCAACTTAGGGCTATTCGAACGCACTACTAATAGGACAATCGCGCCTTTTTACTTTTTTTTCTCCGTACTAAGAGTTTTCCTATAACTAACCAAATCCAAATTACATCCCCGGGGCTGTAATGTTGTATGAAACTCCCATGGGCGCAAAGTGATTTGGATTCTATATTCTAATTTATTTATTTTATTTATTCTAAATTTTAATCCCCTCGCTGCGCTCATGCGACTAATTCTAGAGTCCCCGTTACACTCAGGGTTCAATATGCTGCCCGTGACGTAAGACACTGCTTTACTCCCTCTGTGCATAATCTACTCCCAACTAACAAATTGGTCATAACATCTTAACATTTTATGACTAATTCATCGTATATACGTCGTAAATAAGCATTTTTAAAACGTGATATTGTATTAGTGTCACTTATACTGCATTTTAGTTCAAATGCAAATTGTTCTTAGCATGCAGTTGTAATGAAATGAAATGAAATTTATTAATTGCAGAAACCGTGTACATAATAGATCTTATTAAACGCACATGTGCTTGTAGAACCACAGTTTGTCCTCGACAGACGTACAATATAATATTGTCAGTATTGATTTATGACTAACATATGACTGATATATGAAGAACATGACAATAATTAAAAAATAAATGTCATTAATATTATTACTAAATTATAATATGAAATAAACATGTCAGCCTCAATGTATACTAAATAATTCATTAATGTCATAAAAGCATTTTTCTTTAAGCCAAAGCCAAGCCAAGCATTTTTCTTTTAACAAAGTTTAGTTTTAAATTGTCTAATTGGTAATTCTCTAATATGTCTAGGTATCTTGTTAAATATGTTCACTGTCATAGTCATATAGCTCTTACGAGCAAGAGCAGTTTTGCATGTGGGCATCATTAACCTCGTTGGGTCTCTATATTTTGTCCTAGAGTGAGTTTGGTCCTCATAGTGGTTGAAAAATGCATAATGTTCTTTAACAAAACATCCTATTTGATAAATATATAAGCCTATTAGAGTCAGTATATTTAGTTTTTAAAAAGTGGTTTACATGACTCTAGTGGACCTACTCCACAAACAGCTCTAATACATTGTTTTTAAATTATAAAAGCTCTTTTAATATGCGTAGAGTTACCCCATAAGATTGTCCGTAACCTAGAACTGAGGCGACGTAACCAAAATAAGCAGTCAGTGCGGTGTCTTGACCCGAAGTACGTCTTAATCTTCCAAGGGCATATATGAATCTATTTAATTTCTTACATACACTGTCTATATGTGATTTCCAGTTCAGATTTTTATCTAACACGATTCCAAGAAATTTAATTATGTCCATTTTTTCTATTCTTTCATTTTTGCATGTCAATGTTGGATTAAAAATGTCAATATTATTATAGTTTAGAAAATTAATGAATTTCGTTTTAGATAGATTAGCCCTTAAGTTATTTTGTTCTAACTAATTTATTACCGATTCTATTTAGAAATTTAGTGATGCTTCATACGTTTTATCATTATTATCTGCCACTACAATAGACAAAACGTAACGTGTAAAAACGTTTGTATGACAAAATAATAAAGCAATTTAATCGTTATCGTACAATATATTTAGCCAAGACTTTACTTCGGTTTTACAACTTCTATAATGACATCTTACAGCAGTTTGTTCATATAAAGCCTTTTAGGGTGGCTACTGTACGACTGATCATAATTTAAAGATTTTACGATTATTGTACTGCTAAAATGCCATACAACAGTCTTATATAGGGTGTTTGGTAGAGGGACCGACAAACCAAATGAGCGTGTTCGGGGGCCCACTTGGAGAATACAAGTTGGCCTAAAAAAAATCCCCGACCCCCCAATATTTTTTAATTTTTTTTTGTGAATTTTCCCGTTTTCTCCGAAATTGTACTTATTTACCACCATAACATTTGTAAAATCTGTTTTAGACCGGATGTTTAGACACTATAAGCTCAAATCAGTTATTAGTTAGCACTGTTTTGTATCCAATTTTGCTTTGCGTGGCCTGAAGGTGTATTAGAGATCAAATTCAACTAAAAACATCCGGTTAAAACAGATTTTACAAATGTTATGGTGGTAAATAAGTACAATTTCGGAGAAAACGCGAAAATTCACAAAACAAAATTTAAAAATATTGGGGGGTCGGGGATTTTTTTTGGCCAACTTGTATTCTCCAAGTGGGCCCCCGAACACGCTCATTTGGTTTGTCGGTCCCTCTACCAAACACCCTGTATACAACATTCTTTTAATTAAAATGTAGGCCTTATGACTTAATTGTTTCATAGCAACATCCGTTCTGACAACGCGGATCGATTCATTAGATTTGTTGTCACAAAGTGTTTCAATTAAACTGGTAGAAGTGGACACAATACTAAAGAAGTTATACTTGTAGACGTAGAATTCGCCAGAATTAAAGTTCTATAATTGCTAGTGCAGACATAACAACATCAATAGAGTCAGTATCACCTAGCCCACCAGCCAAGAGAAGTGAAAGGATGGTTCCGTAGTTATTAATATACTTGAAATCGATGTGAAGATGATTCCCATGAAACAGAAAATATTTTAAGCGAAGATAGAAATAACATTAATGACGACGATGATAATATCTCACACATTGCTATAATATACATTCCCCCCCCCCACACACACACGCACACATACACACAAACACACATTTCAACTACTCTCACCTACTCACCCAAACCTAAATAGCTCTATAATTTATAAGCAACATAAATTTATAACAATATTTCACACTTAGTTTTCTCGTAGGTATTTACATAATATGTTATATAGTTGTACCTTGTTTGTTACTAAGGAACTATTATGTTATTAGCTTACTTTCGGAGGGGGCGTTGACATCTGCGACACAGTTAATACTTCTGCAGGTGTCATCGAACCCTATATGTTTGTAACTAAAGCGAGTTATGGTTCCAAATAAAAAAAAATAATTAAAAAAAATTAAAGGATTTATCTTGTATTTTAAATAAAAGACTGCCATACATACAAACAACTGCCATATCTTTATATTTTTGATCCTATTCATTAATTTTAACATAATTACGTACCAACTTATTTGAAAATTAAAAATAGTACCTAGGTATGTTTTTTTTGGGCAACAGTAACGTCAATGTCAAAGGCAATATAGGTAATATCTAGGCTAAAGGCACTAAACCTCTGGTATCAGGACCAATTAGCACCCCATACAACAATCATAGAAGACTTTGCAGTTGGAAACCCTCTAATAAAGTCTATCTATGATAGAGTACAAAAGCAACACTTCTTTACAAAGAGCTACTGCGTACAACTAAACGAAGAGCCAAGCGACTGCTCAGGTATTCATGAAGTCAGAATTTACACAGATGGCTCTAAGATGGCAACAGGCACCGGAGCGGGAGCGTTCTCGGAGGAACTAAACATACACATAGCAACAGGGCTAGGTAATCACAACTCTATATTCCAAGCAGAATGTGTGGGTGTCATCCAAGCCACAGCAGCAGTACTTCGCAGAAAGGTAACCAATAGTAATATTAGGATACTCTGCGACAGCACTGCGGTACTACGAGTCCTAAATAGATACGACCACTCTTCGGGGCTGATCATACAATGTCACCGACTATTGGAGGAAGTAAGTAACCATAACAATAATGTCACACTCCAATGGATAAAAGGGCACAGCGATTCCAGAGGTAACGATGCGGCTGATGAGCTAGCTAGGAGAGGTTCCGGAATGACGTGTGCAGGGCCAGAACCAATGATCCCCCTACCTTTCAGTCAAATTCGTGCATGGATTCGCAAAAAAACTAAGGACCAGCATCAGGACTACTGGGCAAGTATCGAGGGTTGTAGGCAGTCGAAGGAGGCTTTTCCGATTCTAAATCTGAAATTCTCCAGAAAACTCCTCAATCTTAAAAGAAATAATGTACGACATATCGTCGAATTATGACCGGTCATTGCTCCTTAAACAAACACCTGTTTAATCTAGGTGTTACAGACAGCCCCCTATGCAGAGACTGCATGGAGGCGGAAGAAACAGCTGCGCATCTGCTCATTGAATGCAGGAGCGTGGCGGCACAAAGGGCAGCAAACCTCGGCTCGCCGAGGACTGTGTGGGAAGCTTGCGCCAAGCTGAAGGAGCTGCTGGCTTTCCTGGGCGACACCGGGTGGCTGGACTGATCAGCTTCACCCGGCTATCACGCAAAATGGGCCGCGCCACGGCGGCCTGGTTGCGGAAAAGAGCCAGCCCACCAAGTACCAAGTACCAAGTAAGGTAATATCTAGATCCTCACCATAGGAATTATCTAGGTACTATGACGGTGTCGAAATTTCTTATCATCCAAGTAGGTAACTACATCACAGTGTATTATTATTGAGTCGTATTATTGCAATTTAATTTTAAATATTTTGACACCAGACGTAGAATAGCATAAAATAAAGTAGCATAGAATAAATAATACGGGCATATTTAGTATTACTGCGTTTTACGCGCATTCTTAGGGAACCCTAAAATAGTTGTCAATGCGTCGCGGATTAGGAGTTTTCAGTCATAACGCAGCGCTTTTGATCATATAAAAGTATTTCACCAGTCATAACTACACAGAGATAATAAATTAAACATTTAATTTATTAAAATATTATGAAATTAACAATATTTAAGGGGGCATTCAAAGTATATTATAAATCGCTTTTCAATTGTACTTTTCAGATTTTATATACAACTTACCTATTTCACACTTGGTAATGTCGAGTCTGTAACTTAACATAGTAAAGATATATTTGAAGTTTGAAACTTATTGTTTTTTTATAAATAATTTAACGAGGTGCCATGCTCGCACACAAGCCGGTTGTTATATTGTAAATAAAACCGCTTAGCTGTTTTGCATCTTACCGACTAATTTGTCGTACACACGTCTAAGTTATGATAACTCGACAACCAATTGCTCGTACAAAGGGAGAACTTACGACACTTTTCTTATAAAATAGTCGTTCTATATATATTTTATGACAACCGTACGACTAAATGCGGTTTATTATGACAATTGAACAAGCCTAAATCGTGTTATATAAATGTTTGTATGCCTTAAATTGCATTCCATAAAGCTGTATAAAAAACGTTTTTACAATAATTGCACAACTTATTTTTGCTATTTGAGGTATTTATTTATTATTGACATCCTGATGATTGAGTCATGTACAGGATTATCTTATCTTAATTCATTCAATTATCAAGCAGAATTAAAAAACTGACTAAAGAAAATATATAATAATAGGCATATGCAAAGTTGGTCGGCAGTATTTCCGGGCAGATTTGTTTTTGGAGAATCCAACCATTCGGCATGGGGGCGTTAAGACGTGGTCCAACCCCAATTTTAAAATAATTTACGATGCTTTACGTAAGGTTGAAAATCGCTTGTTAGATTGGACGATGTAATGCTAAAATGCGTTCATTTTGTACGTTTTCTTTATATTTTTCGATATATACCAACACAATGGAAAAAACTGCTGGTTATTACTTTAGTACTATACGTTGGCTAAGTATTACCTAAAAAAAATATAGTGTTATCGCTGTAAATTCTGAGAGTTTGGACGTGAAAGTTTATTTTTGTGGACCTATTCAGGATATTTTTCTGCTGAAAGAGAGTTATATTTATGAATTCTATTCGGTTATTACTCTTTTCCTATTCCTTGTCTAAATTTTTTTCATAATATACTATCGATCTATTTCGTTACACTAGGTGTTTGAACATTCTGCTTTTTCTTTAATCAGGGTACGAGCGCGCCTTAACATCTCCCAGGATTATTACTGCCGCCGAAAGATACTGCTCTGAAGTCTTCGTCGGTTGCGGCTTGGACATGCCCAAAGATGTCAGTTGTCTCAGTTTTATCGCACTTATTGCCAAGTGACCAGTACAGGCACAAATAGACTCTGGTGAATCCACCAAAATCAACCCGTACACATAGTGTGGATGTGTCTCTATTTTCAAGGCTGTGGAGACGGCCCAGCTTTTGCAAGAAACTTATGTTCTAGATTGTATCCAGGGTAGTGAAGGTATGATGTGTCAGCCGGAGTGTATATTTGCGCCTCCGTTGAAAACACTAAGGCTGGCTTAGTCGTCGTCTCCAGATGATGGTGGACTGCGTTAAGGTTGGCATGAATACATTTAATGTTACAAAAAATCACTTTGAATCTGTGTGTGGAGGAGGAGTCTGCTGAGAAATACTTATAATTGTTTGGTTGGCTCATTGAAACTAAGAAGTTTGAAAAGGGGTCTGGATGCGCAACAGAGTGAGTGTAAAGAGGAAAAAACGGGTTGTGCCTTTGCCACTCATGCTTGCAGGATATGTGATAAGATATAGCGCCGACACTGTGGCACTTCGCGAAGGGGTGCGGGTGGAGAGGGGACCGACTGAAACGCAACAGCAAGCTATATTATAGGTACTTCACCTCGTTATATGGGAGTGTGGTATTGGACGGTCATGCCTGCGATATAGATCCATACTAGAGACACGGTAAGGTGGCTGATAAAAGTCAGTTTACCGACTCGGCATGTTTATCGTGAGATCCATGCTCGCACGGCAGGTTTGAATGTAATTTTATTTTTATTAACAAGTGAGAATTTACACTAAATGTTGCTATGAAACATGATGCGTAAATGAAATACTTCGTATTTCCTATCCTTCAAAATGTATTATACTCGTATTATAATGGTTGGTTGTATATGTACGCATCGTAGCTAGTTTTGTATGCCAAGAGCATAATATTGTGGAAAATAACATTCTGAATGTTTTGATTATAATATAATGTACTTAAAGCAAATGATTTATTTGTTTGACTTTTTATTTTATTTTCTGATGAGCATGATTTTTACGAATATTATGTGTCTAATATGCATATCACAATAACATACTTAGTTTACTATCATCACAAAACAATACTAGGTATTTCTTTTTAGTTATGATTATCTTAGTTTAAGAGGGATTCTTTAATTTATATAAGGGTGGGGCCTGAGATCGCGTCTTTCGTTTATTCTGCTATTTTATCATTTACATCTTCATTTTGTAATGTCGATATTTTGCAATCTTGCCATACTTGGAATCTTGGTATTCTGAGATCGTGGCATATTTTTTCAAATTTCATATTCAAATTCTTTATTTTCGGATAACACAGATCCATGATTTTAGTAACTTAGTATTAGGTACTTAAAAATAATTATAATGTTAATAAAAAAAGCATAGCATAGATAGTTGTATGAGTGGTTAACATAAAAATAATATTGGTGACTTACCTCTTAAACCAGGTATGAGTGGTTAACATAAAAATAATATTGGTGACTTACCTCTTAGACCAGGTGTGAACCCCCCTGTGAACATATATTTATATTAAAATGCAATTTCGTCAAAATGGTAATATTAAATTCATAAATATACCCCAGACCCCAGTGACATTCCAGTTTAAGTACCTAGTTATCACGGGTACCTTGTGAAAAAAATAGTTGTCTGTAAAGTCGGTATACGGTATATAAAGTCGGTAGTCGGTATATAGGGTGTTTGGTAGAGGGACCGACAAACCAAATGAGCGTGTTCGGGGGACCACTTGGAGAATACAAGTTGGCCAAAAAAATCCCCGACCCCCCAACATGTTTAACTTTTTTTAGTGATTTTTCCCTTTTTCTCCGAAATTGTACCTATTTACCACCATAACATTTGTAAAATCTGTTTTTGACCGGATGTTTTTAGTTTAATTTGGTCTCTAATACACCTTTAGGCCACGCAAAGCAAAATTGGTACAATATTGGAGAAAACGAGAAAATTCACAAAAAAGTTAAAAAAAATGGGAGGTCAGGGATTTTTTTTGGCCAACTTGTATTATCCAAGTGGGCCCCCGAACACGCTCATTTGGTTTGTCGGTCCCTCTACCAAACACCCTGTATATAATATATAGACAATAATTTTATGTTATAACGTCATAAGACAAGCCGGACGCTTAGGGCGATCGTGCATCTCTATCGCTTGTTCCAAGCTCTCGCTTGCACGCTCGGCTCAGACGGAACGTGACAATGAATCATAGGTAGTCTTGCGTGCTTGCAGCTGGCATTCATCGATTTATAAGACATTATCCAATGATCTTATATTAAAAAGACGTAGATTGGTTCGTTATGTTAGAACTGACGCGAAGTTAATGTTGTCTCAGCTTTCGCGCATACAAGAACATATTTTGCTGAGGTTCTTATATACGTCATTCTATGACGGATAGCATATCGTGCAACAACAAATGTGGCTGTACGGCCACATTTGTGCCGTATACGTATATACGCAAGTACCATATCTGCCTATTTTTAATATAAGATCAATGACGTTATCACGTCAATAAATTTACTTTTCAACACACTTGCTCATAAAGTGGCTCTATGATCACCGCAATTAGGCACATAATGACACCCATAATCAAACTGTGACTTTTTCATTGAACTTGAGAACTCACTAGTGAGTTTTAGATTTTTTTTTATTTTCTTGGTTGAGGTGCTTTGTTCTTAAAACAGTTTTTATTCAATAAAAGATCGTGTTCAATAGAACAAATAAATTAATGTTCCTATTGCTTGCTCATTTCACGCAACTTCTTATTTAAATAGATAATTTTAACTCGTACGTGTTTAATAAATAAAACTTTCACTCAAATATAACTTTTGTTTTCTCTGTAATAAAAGAAAAGTTTAAATTCCCCATTTTGTACGTGGCAGAATAGGCGCAAACCCTATGCGCGGAAAATAAAAAAAAAACCTCATCCCTTTAGTCTGTGGCTGATCGCAATGCGCGCGCATAGGAAAACTGATTAATTTTTCCCGCCATAGCGAAATATTTTTCACAAGTTGTTTTCACTGTTGAAATTATAGTTATTTATTAATTAAAATGTCTACACTACAAGTACTAGTTACGAAGAAAATGATTTATGTTGTACACCGGCCGATATAAGATGTGAAGCCCTTAACGTTATGGAAAGTTTACTACCTGAAAACTCCAAGGAAAAATATCTATTAGCGTACCAAAATTTCATAAAATGGAAAAACAGCAAGAATACGCAGTCTTTTTCAGAAAATGTGTTCATGTATTCAAATGTGTACTTTAAAGAATTATCTTCTAAGTACAAACCTAGCTCTTTGTGGTGTTTATACTTAATGTTAAAAAGTACAGTCCGAACAAAGAATGGAGTGGACTTAAAAACATACTCTAATTTGTCAGCTTATCTAAAGAGACTATCAGATGGATTTAGAAGCCAGAAACCAAAGGTTTTATCGTCGGACGATATTGAAAAATGTATAAAAGATGCTCCAGATAACCAATATCTGGCTACTAAGGTTAGTTAAATTAATTTTAAATATCTACGCGACTTCACTCTGTGTTGTGTTGACCTTAATTATTGTTTCTTTGTATATTTTAATAATATAACCGTAAAAAACATAGAGAACCATGGCCAAATACTTTAAGTGAAGATACCTATCACGAAAAATAAAATACCGAGGTCATTCACCATACACGGTCCATTCTATTAAATTGTTAGAAGTATGAAAGTTTGCGGTCACCAAAAGCAAAAACTGACCGTTTCTTTCTAAATTACTAGAATGGTAAATGTACCTAAGGTATAAACAAATTTGGTTCTATGCCTAAAGAAATCGCTAAGTTTTTAGGTTTAGCAGATGCTGAGAGCTACACTGGACATAGTTTCAGAAGAACTTCAGCTACATTGCTGGCTAATTCAGGAGCTGATATAATGACTTTGAAGCGTCATGGTGGGTGGCGATCTAGCAATGTAGCAGAATCATACGTAGAAGATTCCATACAAAACAAGAAAGAAATTTGTGCAAAAATCACAAAAAGAATTAAACTTGATTCTGAGGCGCTTCCTACTGACGAAAAACCAAGTACATCCAATGATTGGATTTCACCTACCTACACGAATAATGAGCCATCTCAAATTGCAATAGAACATGAAAGTATTTCAATAAATAATCTATCTGATGAGACCGCTAAGCCATCAAAAACAGTTAATTATAATTTTAAATTGTTTCTCTAAATAAACTAAATAAAATGAGTTTTTATTGTTATTTTATTCACAAGTGTGTTGAAAAACGTCGTATGATACACGTGTGTATTGATGATTACCGTCCTCGGCTCTCTTAAGACTTCAACTCAGACTCAATGGCGCCTCGGCGGTAATCACCAATGTTACACAATAGTACCATAATGTACTATTATGTAATTATAGTTGAAAAGTGATGTGATGTGATGTGAAAAGTAATGTATTTACGCGTCAAATTGAAGTACGTATTCGTCGTGCGTCGGCGTGCGTAATTC
This sequence comes from Selenia dentaria, assembly GCA_917880725.1. Taxonomy (NCBI): domain Eukaryota; kingdom Metazoa; phylum Arthropoda; class Insecta; order Lepidoptera; family Geometridae; genus Selenia; species Selenia dentaria. The sequence continues at coordinate 8,580,999 of OU862895.1, read as the reverse complement.
GCCGCGTAAATACATCCTGTGCTACACGGGAGCTAGATAAATGATAGTAACAGCTAATATACCGAATGGTTCAAGAAGGGATCCGAGCAACGTAGCTTTGTCCAAAGTTCATTAAAGTTTTGAGTTTTGTTAGTTTAATGTGTCTGATTCGACTTACTCTCACTGAGTCACAGAGTAAATAATATTAGTACACAAAGTGCTGGAGGCTAATTCTACTAAGTATTTCACAACATTCAACAATCTATCTCGGTACAACTGCAGTTCTACTCCCGTTGTCGCTCGAGCATTACCCAAAAAGCAATTATAAAAGAAACGTAACTGCAGCTGGACCGCTTTAATTATGAAATTAAACAGGAACAATTTGAAATCAAAAACTGACATCAATTCTATTCATTATTGGACTGTAACTCAAAAACTATACTTGACCGATGATTGAATTTAAATGGGAAGCACCAACTTTCAAACAAAAAAAAAAGCATTTTGAGTATCGGTTCACCCAGATGAAAGTTATGAGGTAACAAACATAAAAAAATAGAGTCGAGTTCAATTGCATAATTGAATTTAAATGGGAAGCACCAACTTAAAAAAAAAGAAAGTTGAAAATCACTTGATCCAGCTGAAAGTTGTGAGGTAACAAACATAAAACATATACAGTCGAATTAAATTACCTCCTTCTTTTTGGAAGTCGGTAGAAAACCGTATAAAAGTCAACGTTCAGCTAGGGTTCGATTGCAATTTAGTTAGTGGAATTGCACCACTGGTCGCAAGAGCCACATTTCATCATCCATCTATACTTATAATTGTTATTTCAATAAAATGTATTTAATAATAATAGCAATATGTATTTAATAATAATAGCAATATGTATTTACCTGCAGCAGCAGCAGCGGCTATAAATGCCGATAACACCAAAAACCCCTTCATTCCGTTCGATTCTCAAACCTATGCTAAATTGAAATCAATATCAGTATAATCACAATATTTATATACTTTTAGGTTAGTACCATGTTATCTTGTTGATAATATCGCATGTGTGTATTTACCGGAAATTATTATAGATAAATTGGATAACATTTACATCGTAGATTTTCAAAATTAGATTGGGATTACCTATATATTTATAGATACCTAGTCCAAAACCTTTAATTATTTTTCACTCGGCTTATCTGGGTTCAAAATTTCATATTGTTTTCGATAATAAGACACATAGTAGCCAAAGGGTGGGGTCCAGTATAACAGGTGATGCGCTATTTTGTCTGAAGGAAAAGTGTTTAGGTACCTTGTGTTACACAGTAGGTATAAAGTGGGCTACACCACTTAATTTATAATTAGTACAAGTTATGGATACCCATAATATACATAGTATGTAAGGACTTTGTTTATTAGTGCACAATATTGAAGGGGGTGGTTTGGAATAGTGCGTTCAGTCCCACAGCCCACTGTGGTTCCCCGAACGCAACATGCTGTAGCAATCTGCTGTAGTCGCGGTTGGACGTACTCTACACACGTTGCAGCGGCGATTACAATGTGTGCACGCTGTGGCGATCCAACGCGGAAGGAAATTGACAATTTCCTTCCGCGTTGGATCGCCACAGCGTGCACACGTGAATGAAAATGGCTCAAATGCTGTCCAAATATTAAAAAACGGTTCTTGCAATTGCCTGCGCTGAGTTCGCTGAACTATATACCTACTGAGACTGAGAGACAATAAACACTAATTTTTACTTTGAAAATTAATAGATGCACATCAATACTACAATATATAATACCTATTATTATGTTATTTAATAATTAATATTATTATTTCTAGTCTAGATAAATTTGGATACCTATATAGGAAGGAACAATGTCATGTCAATTATTTTCACAAAGAAAATACAGCAGCTGCAAGTACAAATTTTTTAATCATCAGTTATTTATTTATTAAATATAAAGCAATTATAGAGAACGTCAATGCCCGTCTTCATGCCGCGCATAAAAATAAAACTGTATACACATAATATATCCAAATCATATTGGAGTTATACCTATCTATAGGTACTCACTAATATTATAAAGAGGAAAGATTTGTTTGATCGTTTGTTTGTTTGAATTGAATAGACTCCGAATATACTGGAAAAGTAATTAACATTAGGATCCTACATTATCCCTGATGAACTATGCCATTTATTTTGATTCATCATCATCATCATCCATTACCGCGGAGCGCAGCTTGTTAGATATATAGATGTCACTGTAGTAACTACCACCAAATAATGTTACTATACTAACAGATAATGGTTTGTAAGTTACCGTAGTCCTACTATACTATCACACAATGTTGGATACAATATTACATGTTGAGTTTGTTTATACGTCCGTGCAGCCAAACTAAATCAAAATGCTATAGAAAAAAGATTACATAATTTCAAAATATACACCAAGGCAATTAAAAAAATATGTTTTGTAATTGTTGGTTTAAAAAGATAATGTCCTCATAAAGTGATGTAGATCGTGAGTGTGCTGGTGTAGGGTTTTTTTTAATGGCTCAACTGCTCCATTAACTAGTGATGTTCTATAATTACTTTACATTCATCGTAAAGAAGCAGCGGAATATATTTATCTCGCTTTCACTAGCACTTTGATTTGACCTACTGATCAGGCTCTCCGATAACAGATAAAGAGATAAACATATTTATTCATAAATAAGTCACAGATCGTTACGTTAGATAGAAACATAAAAGGAAATGAAATAATACAAATTAATAAAAAGTAACGTATATCAAATTAATATAAAATGGGTAATTATTGCCTGGATTTTTAATTAAAAGTCCATGTTCAATAAAATATGTCTTTCTCGCTTACCTACTCCATTCAATTTTTCTTACTTTTGATTGGACGTCTGAACTCTACATATATATAATTTACTCTATGGTCTGAACCTCAGCAAAATACGTTCTTGTATACGCAAGAGCTAGGACAACATTGACTTCTCGTAAGTACTCACAAAGTTTGAGATACTACGTATCAGACGGACTTCTGCAGTACATTATTTGCTAGACACGAGTTCTGCGCTCTGATTGGCTACAGCAAAATGATGTATGACAGTTGATTTTTTTATTTTTCAATGGATGTTCTACTTACTTACGTACCTATGTAGGTTGATCGTAAGTAGGTTGATAGGTGCATTACAGTAACCTGACCTCTGTATACTGTTAGGTTAGGTTAGGTTAAGATCATTTATCAATGTCAAACTGACATTATGTATGACAAATTAATCGACTTTTGTATATTTTAGCCTGGCAACTATTTCATAAAAAACCTATACTTATCTCTGGTTCAGTTGTCAGGTTGTCTATGGTTGCGGCCAATCACAGAGCTGAGCGTTCCTGCCGGAAAAATGGCGGGAGATAGCTTGGCTGGTGATTGGTTGATCTCGTGGACGAATGGTAGCGGAGTATTTCAAGCGGGCTTGAGAAAAATAACGGTGGTGGGTGACACATTTCGTTGGCGGACGTCGAGGAGAAATATTGTGTATAGGCATAGTGTATAAACCTACTTGTAATAGCAACTCTGGTGCGCCATTTGCAATAAAGTAATTAGATTGTGACTGCATTTATTCTTTACGCAACCCGGAATAGGATCGAGTTTAACTTCTCAGAAGTGTGACGACGACTAGCATTGTAAAATGTAAGTACTACGCCCTATTATAATATTAATAAGTGTGTGACTAAGAAAGAATTGGCTTTCGTCTTATTACTGCTGCTTAGTTGTTCATTGCTCAGCAGAACCAGTGACTGTTGCTTATTCGTTATTTGCGACAACGTAACAAACCAGTAACCTACATGCGGCAGATAGGTTTGTTACTTATAATTATTTGTGAATATTGTTACGAAAATCTTTGCCGGCCTCGTAAGGCGATACCTTATACCTATATTAACCCGTCCAGTGTCTAGTGTTTTTTGGTTTATTTCCGACCTAAGCATAAAAGTTCATATAAAAAAATACTAATCTTGGATAGTTTGACCAACTAAAAGCAAGTTTATACCGGTGGAGTGTATTATCTGATGAAATTAGTTACAAACTGGAGGTCTAAAAATGTGTAAACAATTTGTGTATGCACGACATGGCTTAGCACTTTTTTTAAACGTACACATGGAGTACGCGTGACTCGCGATGGGTTAACAAGGCCTGTCGAATGTATATAGTGACTGGAATAGTAGGTTCTTCTATGGAGGTTACTACGAACAGGTTCATAGTGGACTTTTAAGTTACTTAACTCGTCCGCATCAGGACAAAAAATAACAATAGATTAATGCCTCGAATATATTTGCCTTGAATGACGGTTGCTGATCCCAACAGATTAAGGTCTACTGCTTGATATTTCATGGTTTGCTCCTTCCCTTTTCATAATTTATTGTGTTCCAAACCTAAAGCTTTATAATTATTTTGGTAATTTGATATCTGCATATCTCTGATTTAAATAAAAGTATAATATATATATATATATATATATATACATATGTGTATTAATGGCGTTTTTCTGGCGTTGCTTTGCAACGCGACAATTTCAGCCAATGGATGAGCCTAGTCACAGGAGTCGAAAGGATTCTTCGCTCTGTTTCTCGAAGTCGAAGCCGCATCCGAACGTGCCTGACACCAGGGGCAAACGGGCCGAGAACGAATCAAGCTTTTGGAAAGTCAAAGGACGCTGTCGCTGCCAGCCAACGAGCTTCGTGAAAGGCGCCGCGATCGCTGGGTGGAGCAAGATCATCGTGCGCAACAACGTGAGGAATGCCATCCAGAACCACGTGTCGACGCGGGACAATATAAAAGGTCACGTAGCTTTTCATTTTCTAAGAACGATATTATGGATATCCTAAGTTTGTAAAAGATGGTTTTACCTCTCAGCCTCCTAATCAGCCAGCACAGTCTTCTCAAAACCTTGATCATAAAAATATGTTAAGTACCTAAATTTGATCCTTCTACTAAAATACAACGTATTGATGTGTGGCTGAAAAAAGTTAATGAGTGTGCCTCTGTTTACAGCTGAGACGCTAGAACCACCATCCATTTTGCCATGCAAAAACTACAGGGTCTGGCTAAGACCTGGTACGAAAGGTTGAATACGATTCTTTTCTCTTGGAAAGGATGACAAGATAAACTAGTTAATGCATTTTCTTTTGAGCAGAATTATGGCCAGGTCTTGGAGGATATGTTAAAAAGAAAGAGTAGATATTATGAACCAATAGAGATTTACTATTACGAAAAGTTGACACTTCTCAACCAGTGCGACATTGTAAGGAAACGCGCGGTAGTTTGCGTCATTCACGGTATTAGTAATCGTACTCTGAGATCCGGTGCCTTGGCGTTGCGTTGCTTAGAATCTGATCACCTTTTACAATATTTTGTCAGTAATAAAGATTCTATATTGTTTATATATATATATATATATTATATAGATACTCATCAGCAGTAGACCGTACTGCCTTCAAGTCTAAAAATCCTGACAGTTACAATAACAGTCGTAACTTTAGGCCTAAGTCTGCAGGAATGAAACTTAACCGTCCAACTGCATGGTATTACTGTAAAGAAGCAGGTCACAGTTTCTTGTATTGTCCTCAATCCATCTCTAGATGTTCTAAATGCCATACATCCGATGGTTGCCACCGCGCTGATAGACCAGACAACGCTAAGCCCGTGGCCACTTTGCAAAAAACAATGCGCATCAATACTACTAGTGAACAGAGTAGTTTAAATCCTAATGCGAAGTTTTCAAAAGAGGTGAAGGTGAATGGATTCTCCGAGCCGTTCAAGTCTTTTGTATATTTTGGTAGTGATGTAATTTTAATAAAAGAATCGGTGGCTCACAGTTTAGGATTGGCTCAGAATAAAGTGTCGTCAGCTACGAAAGGTTTCGGTAATGAGATAGTGGAGTCTTTGGGGGAATTATCACTTGATTTGAGCATCGATGAATGCGAATGTTCTGTGCAAGGTTGTGAGTGACGAATTATTAGACAAACCATTGTTGATAGGCCAGTCATATACAGAGCAGCCTCATATTATCATCATCATCATCATCTCAGCCGTAGGACGTCCACTGCTGAACATAGGCCTCCCCCATGATTTTCCAAAAGGACCGGTTGGAAGCGGCCTGCATCCAACGTCGTCCTGCGACCTTCCTCAGGTCGTCTGTCCACCGTGTCGGTGGACGACCTACGCTGCGCTTGCCGGTCCGTGGTCTCCACTCCAGAACGTTTGGCCCCATCGGCCATCTGTTCTGCGTGCTATGTGCCCTGCCCACTGCCACTTCAACTGGCTAATCTTCTGGGCTATGTCGGTGACTTTCGTTCTTCTACTGATCTCCTCATTTCTGATTCGATCACGTAGAGAAACCCCGAGCATAGCCCTCTCCATAGCTCGTTGTGCGACTTTGAGCTTTTCTATGAGGCCCATAGTAAAAGACCACGTTTCAGTGCCATAAGTCATCACTGGTAACACACATTGGTCGAAGACTCTTGTCTTGAGGCACTGAGGTATTTTTGACGAGAAGACTTCGTGAAGTTTCCGGAACGCTGCCCAGCCGAGTTGGATTCGACGATTGACCTCTTTCTCGAAGTTGGACCTGCTTAGTTTGACTGTCTGTCCCAGGTAGATGTACTCGTCAACAACTTCGAGAACTGAGTTCCCAACTGATATTGGGGTAGGTACAACATGGGCATTAGACATAATTTTCGTCTTGTCCATGTTCATCTTAAGACCTACCCGTTGGGAAACTCGATGGAGGCCTTCGAGCATTGTACTGAGGTCTTCCATGGATTCTGCCATGACTACAATATCGTCGGCAAGTCGAAGGTGAGTGATGTATTCGCCGTTAATATTAATGCCAAGTCCTTGCCATTCCAGAAGCTTGAAGGCGTCTTCCAATGTAGCGGTGAACAGTTTCGGAGATATAACGTCTCCCTGTCTCACGCCTCTTTGCAATGGAATTGCCTTCGAACTCTGCTCCTGTACTCGGACTGACATGTAGGCGTTTTTGTACAAACACTTCAGCACTTCAATATACCGATAGTCAATACGGCACCGCTGGAGAGACTCAAGCACTGCCCACGTCTCGATCGAATCAAAGGCTTTCTCATAGTCCACAAACGCTAGACAAAGAGGCAACTCTTCGGTCTTCTGTATAACTTGCCGTAGCGTGTGGATGTGGTCTATGGTACTATAGCCTTTTCGGAAACCGGCTTGTTCCGGAGGCTGGAATTCATCAAACCTGCGACTGAGACGGTTCGTTATGACCTTCGAAAACAGCTTATAAACATGGCTCAAAAGCGAGATGGGTCTGTAATTTTTAAGTAAAGTGTTGTCACCTTTCTTGAAGAACAGCACCACCACGCTTTTGTTCCATGCTTCTGGCGTTGAACCTTCGAGTAAGACGGTATTAAAGAGCTTCTGAAGGACTTTAAGTACCGGTGTTCCACCCGCTCTCAGAAGCTCAGATGTGATACCGTCGTCACCAGGCGCCTTGTTGTTCTTAAGCTGTTTCAAGGCCATTCTAATCTCGTACAGGCTGATGTCCGGGATATCTTCGGTATAATGTCGGGTCAGCTTGGCTCTTGGGTCTTTGACCGAGCTGCTAACAGGTTTAGCGACCGAGGTGTATAACTGTCCGTAGAAACTCTCGACCTCTCCTAACACTTCCGCTTTGGTCGACGCTACACTGCCGTCTCCTCTCTTCAGCTTCGTCAACTGGCTTTGCCCAATAGACATGTCTCTTGCAAACACTTTGGAGCCTTTTTTCCGCTCTATCGTCTCTTTAATACGGTTTGTATTAAAGATCCGGATGTCGTGTCGCAAGGACTTCCATATTCGTCTATTGAGCAGCCTATATGTTTCAGCATCATTCGAAGACTGCAGTTTCAATGAGCGTCGTTCAGCCATCAGGTTGAGGGTATCGTTGGAGAGTTTTTGTGGCTTATCTGTACGGTGGGGTTTAAAGTACTTGGAACCCACTGTATGGACAGTTTCTACTAACCTGTTATTGATCTCGTCCACTGAAGCGATGTTCTCAAGGCAATCGAAGCGATTGGATAGCTCAAGTTGAAAGCTCTCGGGTCTTGAATACGGGCCTCATATTATAGCATATATCAATGCGACCAAGCTGCAATTTCTTGACATCTGTAATGAATTGCCTCAACTCGATATTGACGATAATATAGAGCATTCAATAAATGCTAAATCTGCTGTTAACCTAAAGCTTTACGGTGCACCTACCGTTGGATTACAGGTAGAACCATCTGTCACAGGCAGTGTTTTGGTAATAAACAGAGTAGCTGGAAAACCCAATAGTCAGTACTTTGTATTTGGAAGCATTTATGCTGCTAAATATGGTCGTATCTACATAGCAGTCATCCCGTGTTTAGATTTTTGGCAGATTTCAAAAGGTTCCGTATTCTGTCGTGTTGATCGTGTAGATTTTGTAAATAGAATAATTGAAGAGTCATCAGAGATAGGATCTACAGTTGTTGGAGAATGGTATGATGAAAGTCAGGTTAAATAATAAAATGCTAACAGAGGAATTTAGAAAATACTTAAAAAAAAAATATCGTCAGAATCTATTAATCAATTAAAATTATCGTGTTGGCGAGCAGAGTAAGCGTCTTACGGCGTTCGTCACTCCGGACGGCCAGTACGAATTCAATCGAATGCCGTTCGGCTTGGCGAACGCACCAACCGTATTTCAACGTATGATAAATACACTCGTGGGGTCCGCCCGTTTCGGGAAGGCAACTGCGTAAATCGATGATATCCTCATCTTTGGCAGTCATCCTGCTTGAACATCTAAAGGAAATTTCGCAAATGATAGAGAAGGCCAACCTCACACTTAATAGTGGCAAATGTGATTTTCTCCGTGACAAGATCAATTATCTTGGTTACAAGATAAGCGCTGCTGGTATAAGGCCAGGCGATGGTAAGTTTACAAGCGCTACACCATGTTCGGTAATTTCTTGGGCTTGCAAGTTATTTTCGAAAATTTATCAAGGACTTTGCATTATAAGTTTTCCCGCTCAGCAAACTGCTTAAAAAAGGTGCTCTGTGGGAGTGGCGTGGGAGTCAGGAGCAAGTTTTCGAAGATCTTATTAAGTCCAGGTTTACAGAGAGGCCAATACTTGCCATATACGATCCGTTAGCAGAAACCGAGCTACACTTTGACGCGAGCAGGATAGGGATTGGTGGCATACTTTTGCAGCGTACAGTGTCAAGCAAACCGTTTCGCCCAGGAGCTTATTATAGCAAGCAGACTTAACACTCGTAGATCAACTCCCATTCGTAATGATCATCACTGGCGATGATTGGCTGCATACGCTTCAACTTGAAGACTCTGAGTTATGTAGGATCCGTAATATCTTAAGTAGTAATGTCGACGAAAAGGATCTCAAGTGTATAACTGATAATTACGTCATAAAGGACAATAAATGTTTCATTGTGTGGGTGGCGACAAGGAAAATGTTCGGTGGGTGGTACCGAAAGGTGCGCGATGGCAATTGGTCATTTTGGTGTTGAGAAAACATTAGAAAAACTAAAAAAGACGTTGGTGGTAAAAGAATTGGTTCGCCAAAATGACCAAATTCGTTAAGAAATACATAAACTCCTGCTTTCAATGCAATTATGCGAAGCATAACTCGAGCACTCGTGAGGGCTTCCTCCACCCCCATTGCCAAGGTAGAGGTTCCATTTCACACCCTGCACATAGACCATCTTGGGCCGTTTATGAAATCTAGTAAGGTTCATATCCACTTGCTTATAATCGATGACGCATTTACTAAATTCTGTTTCATTAGACCACGTACGAAACACTAACACACAAAATGTTACCAGAGCTTTGGATGATATATTTTATACATTTAGGCTACCTGACCGTCTTATCAGTGACCGTGGCAGCGGTTTCACTTCACTCGCGTTTAGGAAATTTGCACTTGATAAAGGCTTCCAGCACATTTTGAACGCGATCGCTAGTCCTAGATCCATGGGTCAGGTGGAACGCTATAATCGTATCATTCTTGATTCTTTGAAAATGTTAAACTTGAGCCATGGTGACAAAGGATGGGATAGTCATTTGGGTAAGATTCAGAGGGGACTTAACAATATACTTACTCAAGGAAACTACAGGTAGGACCCCCTTGGAGGTGATGTTCGGTACTCGCAGGAATGTCGAGATTATTCCAGTACTAAATGAAATTACCCAAGAAACTCGTGAGCGTAGCGATCTTGTTACCATACTTGGTGAAGTTAAGGATAGGATAGATAGAGAGCAAGTTAAGCAGAAGGAAAATATGATGAGCTAGAGTTTATAAGGAGGATGAGTTAGTGAAATTTACCAAAACTTGTTTCAACAATGATAGGCAGAGCAAAAAGCTTATCCCTTCTTAAGTAGGTCCAAATCAGGTCGTCGAAGTTTTGGGTAAAGATCGATACAAGGTGGCTTCTATCCCAGGGCTAGGGTCCACATAAAACAAACGTCAGACAGTCGTAGCCGCGGATCGCATGAGACCGTGGATCCACATTGCTGCTTTAGAAGTCCATGAAAATGACTCTGACATGAATGCCTCTGATGATAGCGAATAATTATTGCGATGCGCTTTATATAAATATGTGTTATTCGTGTAATTTAAGAGGCATGTATCTACATTTTATCTTTTGTGTTGTTTCAGATCACGAGAATCGATCGGTTCGTGATCTGATAATGTTCGAAGTCATCCAACTACGTCATCACAAGTAATCGATCGTTTTGTGGATGCTAGTTGAGCGTCAACACGCATGGGTAATCGATCGTCCCTTACGTGCTCGATAGTCAAGCATGGTAGTGAATCGATAACTCCATCTTGAGTCAAATGCTGCGCCATCACGGGTAATCGATCGATAACTCCATCTTGAGTCAAATGCTGCGCCATCACGGGTAATCGATCGTCCCGTGTATGGTTATTCATCAAACGACTTAATCGATCAGCAAGTTTTCGTAATCCTGATATCATCACAAGTAATCGATCGTCTTGTGTATGTTGATTAGCGTCAACACGCACGGGTAATCGATCGTCCCGTGCGTGCTCGAAAGTCAAGCATGGCAGGGAATCGATCCCTCCATCTTAAGTCGAATGTTGCGCCATCTCGGGTAATCGATCGTCCCGAGTATGGTTATATGTCAAACGACTGAATCGATCAGTTCGTGTCTTCTAACTTTGATGTTATTCATTGCTCATAAATTGTGAATCGGTTTGAAATAAGTTTGATGTCTACTTTGTACCAAATGATTTTTTCGAAGGATCTAATTTGTCGATTAATAAATGCTAATTTTCGTCAATGTGCAGTAGATTATGTCGATAGTTATGTTAATATAATATAATTGTAATTGAATAATATAATTATATGGTTAATTGTGGTTACGATTTTATTAAATATATAGCAAGCATCAATTCATCTAATGAATTTTAAAGGTATTTGTAAATAGGATTTATTGAAAATTGATTATTTCATTGTCGTCGGTATTTCTACTGTATATATTGTTTTGATTGTTAGCGAATGTGTGACTGGCCACGTTTCCGATTGTTAGGGTTCCACCTGGGGACGTGCGCGAGGACGCACACGTTGTCAGGATGGTCGATTGTTAGGTTTTGCGAAATTAAGATCATTTATCAATGTCAAACTGACATTATGTATGACAAATTAATCGACTTTTGTATATTTTAGCCTGGCAACTATTTCATAAATAACCTATACTTATCTCTGGTTCAGTTGTCAGGTTGTCTATGGTTGCGGCCAATCACAGAGCTGAGCGTTCCTGCCGGAAAAATGGCGGGAGATAGCTTGGCTGGTGATTGGTTGATCTCGTGGACGAATGGTAGCGGAGTATTTCAAGCGGGCTTGAGAAAAATAACGGTGGTGGGTGACACATTTCGTTGGCGGACGTCGAGGAGAAATATTGTGTATAGGCATAGTGTATAAACCTACTTGTAATAGCAACTCTGGTGCGCCATTTGCAATAAAGTAATTAGATTGTGACTGCATTTATTCTTTACGCAACCCGGAATAGGATCGAGTTTAACAATACCTACTTTTAATTATTATTGAAAACTCTATGGGTGTATCTATTTAACAAATTAAACATATTATTTTATAGATCTATCATTTATTTATATTTTACTCATAAGTTTTGTACATTTTACATACTTATTGAAGTCTTGCCTCCTTTTATTGTATTTATTGGTTGTATCCGAGCGTATCAATGGCGCCTGCTGATGTCTAGGATGCATCAGGAGGATCTTGTATAAGTTGTTACCATAACCATGTCAGCATGTAGACACCTATTAATAATAATTATCATCATGTATTTTCATGGCATTTATTTTTTAGATGACGATATATCCATCAAAATATTTGTGACACACTTGAATTGAAGGGTACTCGTCTTATTCTCACTTTTATATTGTAATGCTTTACAATGCATGTCGAGCCATTTTTGGACTCTTTTTTTTGGGAAACGTGTGTAGAATGGCGTAGTCACGAACTTGTACAATCCTTGCACACAGCACTTGTAATACATCTCTTATCTCTTTCACATGAATTAGTTACTTTTAAAATATCATTGAAACAAATACGCAGTGCAGATAATTAGCTAATATTTAACATTTATTGAACACTATGGCTGGCCTGACAGTCTTTGCTGACAGTGGGTGACTTATCAAATCTTAGTATTTAAGTAAGTAATATTAGTAATATTATTCAAAGCGAAACCAGTTTTTAATACTTTTGATATTTATATTATTTTCATTTGATTCCGTACCGTACAATGGTCACTCCTTCAGGGTTGGGGGAGTACAAGGGCAAAATATCCGCCAAAAACTTTTGGAGTGCAAGAACATGACACTGGCAGAGTAACGTCTTCCTACGTTAAAAAGCCACATAAGAAGAAGAGTTTTGTCTATGGAGAAGAATTTCAATTGCAAACAAAGAGGATTTAATTAATTATTAAGGACGGCAAAACAGAAGAGAGGCAAAGGGGTGATCGGGGGAAGGCAAATGTCATATATGATTTTGCTATGACGTTTCTCGCTATGCCACATATGTCGCTACGCTATGACGGTGACAATACACAGCCAGGAATGTACAGCCCGTATTTCGTGTACACTGTCAAAAATGATGCCTCGTTTACTTTGTGCGAGCATTTCACAGACTAACAGATGCTAACACATCAGACGGGGCACTCCCATAGACCGAATTTCGACCTTACTGGCCAAGCTCACATATCATGTATGACAGCTCTTTTTTTATAATTGAATTTTTAATTTTCACCTTCAGCTTCTAACGACTAGCTTGCCTAAGGAGCCCTGTGGCGCCCTCGTGATTGCTCCCGAGTGTTACGACCTGCGCCCGCGTCAAAAGTTTGCGCCGAGTTGGGAATAAATGGCTCTTGTGCCACACCTATAGCGAGTTAAGAGACGAAATTTTTGTCAGAGATAGTTGAATAACCAAGAAATCTGATACATAAACATTCATGTCAAATGTATTAGTAAAATGTTATGTTACACGAGGACAAACTTGACGTAGCCGAAAAAATCAGAATTGATGTGGAAAAAAATTGTAATTTAAAAATTTTACATTAATACCTATAGGTTTTTTGCGGTAATTAAATAGTAAAAACACATATCTATCTAATTACATTCAAATATTTGAATTCGTAGAAGAAATAATATCATAAAAAAAACTTGCAATCTGACCACAAAAATTAAGTTTTATCAATAAAAAATGCTTCCCAAGACAGGATTTTGATTTGATATTTATTAATATTTTGAATGTCTAGAACAGAAATATTATTTTTACCTAGTAACATATGCTTAGGTTATAAATAATTACATAAAAAATAAGAGCTACTTTGAAATTTCGGCCAAAAATGATTTTTTTTTTCAACTTGGGGGCCCATTTTCTAGACTTATACATGGTGATTTCCAAAAATTTTTTTTTGTATGAAATATAAATTTTCTTGTTGGTTTTTTTATTTTATTGGAATTCTTATTAGAAATCCTACAAACCAAACTAGGTTTCAAAGAATAATTATATATCAGAAATATTTAAAAAAAATTACAAATTTTGAATTTTTAGTACAAGCGAATTTAACTGTCACGTGACTTCGATTTTTTATCGATCCTGACATGATATGGCGTATTTATCATATTCTGAGTGGGTGTAATTACTTGACAACATTATTTCTGTGATATTTTACAATGTAAAAGTATAATCTATTCAAAATAAAGCAAATTATAACCAATCATAACAATGAGAAGTTAGCTTACCGAGTGTTGTCGGTTCGTGACAAATTTATATCGTAAAATTTTGATGTCAGAACTTAAATCACATATTTACAGTATTCCTTACACATTCACGATCATATTCATGTTTAATTTGTATCAAAATCATGAGTTTAACCCGATTAATTCACTAAAACTATAGCACAAAACATAACCTCGCCGCCAAACACAGATGAAAATATAAACATTGATTATATTTTTTTTTAAAGTTCACAGATAGAACATGTCCGTGTGTAGTGTTGCCATAGAAAGAAAATATATTACGCTAAATAAATAAACTCTATGGTTAAACATTGGGATGACTTTAAAAAATAAACAAAAGAAAAACGCGCGTGACACTTACTTGCAACAATTGTTGCGCCGACACTTTGGACCTCAAAAATCCTTGCAGTTTTGTTGCGCGGGCAAACTAGTCGCTAATATATTTGCCACCTATCCGTCCCGTATATGGATGGTATCTTTCTATAGTTTTTGTTTTTATATATATGTGGGAATTTAAAAAGGATGATGAATATTTTGGTAGGGAGGGATTGTTATAGAAAGAAAATCACATAATTATGTTTATTTCTATATTTATTAAAAGCTACTAATTGCAACTGATGCAAAATTTTATGTTGCAATCTGGAAACTGCTCATCAATCAGCTTAGAGTTAACATAAGAAAGCCATCAGCAACAACTACTTTGTGTAGCTTGCAGAGATAGAGCTCACAGGGGGTCTTCTCTTGGTAAATAGACAGGTGAAAATCATCTGAAAAGATAATACAAAAATTTAAATTTATGATCTCTATGATTTTTCAAATTAATAGTGTCAGTCTGGGGCCTTACTATCAGCATTGAAGTTTGTAAGCTGATAATCTGAGCGGATTTAAAGTATGATGACGTCAGTACATACAAAAAAACAGGTGAATGGTTTATCTACGGGTCTTGAACAGTAAGCCTGGGCAGGCCTGCTATAATGTTGTCATGGTACGATTAAGCCAGGCAGTTTTCTAGAAGTCCTGCTTTAAGAGCTTATATTAAGGCCCCTGATCAAACTTTATAACAAAGTGCAATTATCATTGTCTCACAGAGATACACATATTGCAATTTTTTTTTTATTTAATATTGTTTTTTTTTCATTTATTTAATACATATTACAATACATTTGAAACGATGATAGCACATGGGTAACAAGGGTCAGCCATCGATTACATTATGGGTTTCAATCCCTAGAGCATGTTAACAGAGTTCAGCAGCATGTAGTGCCCATTTCGTGTCCACCTGGCTAGCTACCACCAGTCACTAAGCACTTCACAGTGCATGCCGGCGTCTTTCTTTGATAGCCAGTTCTGTTCTAGGTTTATATTCTTTATTTCTAGGTGTTATACCACCTTAGATTTCTAAGTCGACTAGCCAGATCTAGACCAAAAGAAAAAAAAAACCATACCAGTGTCGACCTATGAGTGTTTCTCTAAAACTTCTGAAACATAGTAGGTGCAATGGATGTTGTTCTACTGTATTCATGGCTAAAGCTGAGATTAACTGAAATAATATTTATAATTTATATTATACTATAAAAATCACATAGCACAGTAGTAACATAACAATCATGGGGTTTAATGAACTTATAGTCTACATTGCAAATTTACAAAGTTTTTTTAAATAAATGTGTATAAACACATTTATTAAAAAGATATATAGATAGAATAGGTTTATAGAGGGGAATTGCAATTTTAGTAAATATCAACATACTTCAAAATAAAGTCACTTCTCCTATTTTTAATGGCTTTTGTAAGATGTTGCTATTCACAGTAGAGAATAAAAATAAACAGAGATTGTTTAGTAGCAGCAAAATTGATTGGTGACTCTTGGATATTATATCTTTATTTGAAGGTGAAAAAATTAATCATCATAAGTATGCAGACTAACTCAGATTTGTTATGATCATTTTGGAAGCATTAATAAAGAAGATATATACTTTACCATAAAAGGCATTATAAAATCGATAATTAGCTAGCATAGTAATCGTAGTTTGTTACAGATAATGACTGCCAAGTCAATATACAGTGTAGTTAAAACAAATTTGTACACATGATACATACCTGTTTTATTGGGGGTTGATAGCAGCAGATTGAGGACTATCACCGACTGCCTACCTCGCTAGCAGGAATCAATGTAGATAAGAGTCGGGTCGAAAACGAGATCTGTCCTTCTTCATGGATCGAAATCTCTTCTCAAATGGTTGTGATGCAAACTGTGTGCAACGTTCTTCGAAGATTAGACTTCACAGCCTATCACAATTGATACACTGTAACCACATCTCAGATTTTGCAAACATATAAAAATTAACGTCCTCTCGTCTACGAGCTCAGTCCACAAAACAGCATTGTCCATATTCAGGATTTGTGTCGATATGTTACGGAAATAAATCCTTGGATAAATTCGACTTGACGTCGTTGCTTATTATGGCGCTTTTGCTTATTGCAATTCTGCCGATGTCCGTTCTATGGCACTATTATAAACTTTATGTAAATAATGTTTCTTTTCTATGAATAAATCAACCAAAACTTTACTGGAACAAAATAAACAATAGAAAAAGCGGTTAACACAGCCTAGCTAGGCTAAGCCACACCACAGGATAGAAATCTATGGCGCCAGACGAGGTAGAGTCGAAACAAGGAAGAAGAAGAGGAATTTCTATCATTTGGTATCGCAAAAAAATATGTGAACCATAGACAAGAAGCTTCGGATTTTATATTAGAAGATTACCTGCCATGGAGCATTTCGATTCTAGCGCTTCGCCGGCCGCTACCGCGGCACGGTCGCTACGCTCGCTCGGCTTGCGCGTTGTAATAACAAGTAACCTAACACTCCTCCTCGCTTCGCTCGTCGTCGTACATATATATGACTTTGCCCTAGACTAGTCATAAAAATACTATATTAAACAAAACATGATTTTGTAGGTACCGATCGATCTTGATTACTCGCCTTAGAAAAACGAGGCATCGCAAAGACGGCAAGTGGAGATTCTATGTTTGTCTATGGTTGACTTCCAATTTCGGGCAGTACATTCCAGGCTGTGCAAAGTCGGTCCGTGCAAGTATTACGCGACCAATAATGCACGCCCCGTATTGCACAACCTATCATTTCGAAGCCATGTACATGGAATACGGGCTGTACATTCCTGGCTGTACATTGTCACCCCGTACCATTTTTGCTCAGGCCGGATTGTACGACCCGTACTGCACAGTCAAATATTCCGAGGCCATGTACACGGAATACGGGCTGTACAATACGGGTTGTGCAATACTTGGCAGTACATTACAGTCGTCGTACATTACTGCCTCCCATTTGACTGAGTTTATGTCATCTTTGTTTACGTGAACGCATTCAAAAGTCAGCTGCGAAAAGCCGGTGAAATCGGTTTGGCTTTAATCAAGGTTAAATTTGAAGGTGACATTTATTTTGAAAAAAGAATGCCAAAACGTATAAACAGTACTCGTTTGGATGCGTAAAGGAGTTTAGAGCACAAATTGATCTTGTTTACATCAACGGTGAAATCATGAAACATTTTAAGCACCGAACAATGTAAATTGTATACAAAGTACCTAATTTACTTATATGTATTTTTAACTTTCATCTCCTATTCTAGAAGAATCTTTACGTTTTATTGGATAAAAATATCCTGCATGTTACACCATAATATTAATAACCTCTGTGTGAAGTTTCATCGAAATCTATCTCGCAGTTTCAGAGTGAAGCGCGTACAATACACAGACAAACAGATAATAATGTAGCTAATATATTTATGGCATTTATATTATTAACAAAGTAGGTAGGTAGGTACCTACCAAGGATGACTATTCATCATCCTTGTAGGTACTTACACCTTGATTATAATTTTAAAAATATTGAATGTAGGTATAGATTTGGCTCAGTTACATTACAGTTTTATTATATAAGTATATGTAGTTCTATACTATTATTTATTATATAAGGACTTTGTTTATTAGTGAATTAAGTTAAGAGAGTCCAGAAGATCCAAAAAAAAAAAAAGTTTTACAGGAATTTATTGAAGAAAGTTACATTTATTATATTTAATTTAATTATTACTAAGTATGTGTCTAATGGTCGAAGTTGGAGCCAAGAGTGACACGAAGTGGCGGCGAGGCGAGGCATCCGGTGTCCGGAGGCGTACGTGTCGGTCGCGCTCACGTTGTGCTGCGTCGGCGCCTCATGTTCGCTGTTACCGCGTTGCGCAATTCCTATGTAGGTGAATTGCGTCAGCGGATTCAATGTGTTACCGACATGTAACAAGTGCACTATACAACTATACTTCACTAATAATTTCACCATGTTTTGTCTTTTATCTTTTGTTTTTTGTCTCGTTCTGAAAATATTTATCTTATAGATAAATGTAATGTTTTACTGCTGTTACACTCAATATGTTTTATATATTGTTATTTTATTTTCGGTTCTATACAAATGTTTATAGTATTTATTATATATATTAGTATCTCTCTACAAATATATTACTTTACTGCACCGCTACAATTTTTCTTGCACCTCCAGGATGATAGAAAAGGTAGAAAATACTACTTAGCATTAAGTCCTCCTTGTACATTCGTTTTGTGCTAAAGAATAAATAATAAATAATGCTAATAAATAAATATATTGAATGGGGTGGTTTGGAATCGATAACTGGTAATAAAAATAAAAGAAAAAATATGATCATATTTTTTATTATTATTAACTCATATTCACCGCTTCACGCCTAAAAGTATCTACACACGATGCAATTTCGAATGCAACATGCTGTAGCAATCTGCTGTGATCCAGCAAATTGTATTGTATGTAGGCGTGTTGTGACTCCCTTCCAACATGTTGGACTTCGTATCGTACGTACTAGCATCCAGCAGATTGTTAAGCGCTCTACATACGATGCAACCCCGAACGCAACATGCTGTAGCAATCTGCTGTAGCCGCGGTTGTACGTACTCAACACACGTTGCATCGGCGATTACCATTTCATTCCGCGTTGGATCGCCACAGCGTGCTGTTATACGGGACTCGGGAAATGTCTTTTCAAAAAAGAACAGTTTTTATGAACACAGGGTTTTAATCGATATTGAAATAATTATAACTTATTTTTATAAGAAAGAGACAAGTGTTTGGAACTGATGACGGATTGAGACTGACTTGAAGTATGAACTAAGAATCAAAATGAAACAAAGAGAAAATGCTGATATTGCTTTTAGGCGTGTAGGGTCTCCATACTATAGTAGGGATATAACAACCCCCACGCTAAGAGGAAACTTACTGGAAAATGTAAGTTTACATACATGAGTTCAAATTGCACGTAAGCGCGGTTGATTTAATTCTATACTTTCATTATCGTCTGAAGGAACTGTAGTCTCATTTGATTTGGAAAACAACGATTTCAAACACTTGTTCTTTTTACAAAAGTATAAAGAAATAAAACTAATACATAAGGTTATTGATAAAATAGTGAGGATTGGAAAGCTAATGTGATTACTTAAAACATTTGAGTTTTCTACTTTCTCTAAATCTTGTATGATTTGGTCAGATACAGATTTCATATTTCTTAATTTATCTAAGTTAACGTTTTAATAGTAGAAAATGGAATATTTAATTCGTTAAGGCGACCTAAATTACAACAGCTATCATTAATAATATTAAAATCAGAGGTTACATAAGGTACATCTATTCTAGGAAAACTTTTCTTAAATATTCTAACGTTCTTATAATAGGCTATACATTCAAGTGGAATATCAAGTACACTCGTACCGGATAATACTAATTCAGTTAGCTCGTTATTCTGACATTCAATAGAAATTTTGGTGGGGTGTGATTGAACGAATATCCATTTACCATTATTTAACCTGTGGCAAATATCTATTTCTCCATAGAGGAATCTAAACTGACAATTATTCGGCAAAGAAGATACGGCTTTGGTAATGATTTCCATTTCACAGGATGGATTACTTGAAACACTGTAGATGTCGCTGATTTCGCAAAGGTAGGTTTCACTTAAGATATGTTTACAGAGGTTCAGGTTATTGAGATATGTAAATGAAGATTTGTCTTTACTAAGAGCTGAATATTCTTCGGTAGGTAGAATCATTATATAAGAGTTAGGATTTTCGGAAGAATGTGGAGTAGGTAAAGGTACATTCTTATACAAGTTATATTCTAATGCACTAACTAAAGGTATTCTAATTACAAACACTATTTGACCGTCTAAATAATAACAAACTAGATCGGCAATATTCATTAAGGTGTGAATGTTGTTAAATTCGAGATTCACTGGGAAGTCTCTGTACTTAGGAACTAACTTAAGGTTACTTATAATATCTTCGTATAATTGACGTGGTGTAACAATAGATGGGTGAATACTGTTGCTTTTTACAAATAACATAGAGTTAAGGATGTCTTCGATTTTGAAGGAAATGGTTAATAGATTACTTTGTAAGACGTTCAATGCAGTATTAATTCTAATCTTAAAATTATCTACTAATACAATGTGAGATATATTGTTGAGAGATGTGGTGACTTCATCAATGACGTTATTTAGCTTAGCTTCATTTTCATTCAATTCATGAAGTGATTTGTTCATGTTAGAAATAGCGGACTGTGATATAATTATACTTTTCTTTATCGAATTTGCTAGGATTTTATCGTTATTATTCAAGTTTTGAATGGCTTTGTTATAACGTATGGCATCATCTTCATCCATGGTGCCAAATATGTGTTTGAATACGCTACCAACACCAGCAAACCATGCGGATCTTTTGGATAAACTATTAGAAACTATATGAGAAATAGAGTTAAAGTCGCGTAGAATATCTGTAAATAGAGATTCTAATGGTTCTAGCATGTTCAGACATTTGCTGTCATGTATTTCTTTATTTTCGCGGCATTGGACTTTAATTATATTGAGTACGTTTTGAATATTCTCAATATGATTTTTAAAAGTAGTCACATCTACTGGGATGACAATATCAAATCGATCATTTATAATTTTCAGAGTACCCATGGGATCAAAGAGAATGCCAGGACTCTTGGTAATACGTTCCACTATTTTGCTGTCTCCGGAGGTTAAGACGGCGTTACATTGAACAGCGATTCTGTAATGATAATTTAACTAGGATGAATAACTTGTATACTTGAGATTATAAAATGTAAACTTGTAACGTAAAATAAGAATGAAATATGTATGTGTGTATAAGTTATAAAAGTAAAATAAAATCAATCAGTAGTATATAGTTTTAATTTTAATTAGGGATTTACATGAGCTAGTTTAACTTCGTCGAAGTGATGTTTGACATGGCGTCGATTAATTAGGAGGGATAAAGTGTTAAAGCCATGAATTTTAACGACTTTATATGGACCTTTCCATAGGGGTGAGAGGGCTTTCCGCAGTCTTAAATGATTTTTTAAATATACATAATCACCGACTTTGTACTGGACTGGGCGAGATTGTTTGTCGTAGTATGTTTTTGATTTTTCTTTTGAGTCGCGGATATTTTGCAGTGCTTTTTCACGTGATGTTTTCAGTCTATGATGCAGCATTTTAACATATTCCGGGTAAGTGACATCGGGACGAGAATCAAAGATAGAGTCAGGGATAAACGGTTTATGGCCAAAAACGAGTTCATACGGAGTGAACCGAGTTGTGCTATGAACACTGCTGTTGTAGGTTAGCATGGCGGTGTAAACGAATCTATGCCAGTTAGTTTGATTTTCGTTCACGTATGATTTTAGGTACTCTTTTAAGGTTGAATGACTGCGTTCTAGGGCTCCTTGTGTCTGTGGATGGTAAGGCGTAGACCAGATTTGCTTAATTTTAAGAAAATCACAAGTTTGTTTAAATAGATCAGCAGTAAAGTTTGTCCCTTGATCTGTTAGTATAGTTTTGGGAATACCGAATAGGGATATGAAATGGACTAAGCATTCACAGGATTCTTCAGCAGTTACGTTAGAGATTGGGTAGGCTATGGAAAATTTGGTAAGGTCATCTTGTAGGGTAAGTATGAATTTTAGTTTTTGTAATCCGGCTTCAGGAAGAGGACCAACGATGTCAAGGCTAATTCTCTCAAAAGGACGAGTAGAAGTGGTCGTTATTTGCATAGGAGATTTGTTTATTTTACGAAGAGCTTTGTTTGATTGACATAATTTCCAGTTCTTTACATAATTTTCAATATCTGATCGCATGTTTTTCCAGTAATAACGTTCTTTGACCCGGTCATACATTTTGTTAGAGCCTAAGTGTCCTGCAATAGGGATGTCATGATTTTCTCTTAAAACTTTAGCAATTTCAGTAGGTACAAGGTAAATGATGCTGTTGCGGTGAATATTTACAGTGACATTAGTATTGTTGAATAAGTACATTAGCATACTATAAATTTTGACGTAGGAATACTGTTGGAATAGATCTTTGAAATCGGATATAGCAAATTCATTTATGGTTCCGGTAAGTAAGATATCGTCTCGTACTGATTTCAGTGTTTTAAAGATCTCAGGGTATGTGCAACCATCGAAATAATACACTTTTGTAAAGAGTAGGTAATAGGTCTTGTCGTTGTGTTGCAGTCTCCGGAATGAATGGAGTTCTCGTTCTTCGTTAATAAAGGTTGTTGAGTCGTCGAGTGTAGACAGGATATCTTGAAGGTAGGGATTTGATTCGTCGAGGTCGATAGATACGGGCATAAGAATAACTTTAGAGCTGCTTTTGAGGAGGCTTTCGTTATGCTCCCGAATTTGGACATTAAAAGTTTCGTTTTTATTACTCATAGTTTTAAGAAAGTCGGAATAGTCTTTGTTGATATTTGATGGAGTCGGTTCTGTTATGTCACTAGTCTCACTAGGAGAGCCTATTTGAGTAGGAATAGAAGGAAGACTTAAGTCGATGTCTTGAAGGTTTACGTCAGGTGGACTAAACTCCAAAGCGTCTAAGTCTGCAAGGTCGTCGAGAAGGTCTTGAGGAAATCCTGGTTCCATGTTTGAAACAGGGTTGTTGATGGGGTTGTCTACTGCGTTGGAAGTAGATGGTTGTGGATTTGGTTCGTCTTGGACAATTGGATGAACTGGAAAGCGAGATAATGCGTCGGCATTGCTGTTGATTTTGCCTTTTTTATATTCGATTTCGTACTCAAATTCTTCGAGTTTGAGCCTCCATCTAATGAGTTTGGATCCAGGGTCTTTACAATTAAATAACCATTTAAGAGGTCTGTGATCTGTTATTATTGTGAAGCGCCGACCATAAAGATAGGGGCGAAAGGTTTTTGTGCCGAAGATGATGGCTAGGCATTCCTTTTCAGTGACGCTGTAATTGCTTTCAGCTTTATTTAGGGTTCGAGAAGCATAGGCAATAGGGCGGTCGTTTCCTATGGAACCTTGGGAAAGTATAGCAGAGATAGCAAAGTTCGAGGCATCGCAAGTGAGGATAAATGGTTTTGTGAAATCAGGGTAGGCTAATAAAGGGGCTGAAATCAGAGCATATTTCAGCTTTTCGAAGGCGAGTTGGTGTTCGTTTTGCCAGTTGAAAGGGATGTTTTTCTTCAAGAGGTTAGTTAAAGGTTTAGCTATTTTGGACAGATCTGGTATGAAACGACGATAGTACGACACTAATCCCAGGAAAGATTTTATATCTTTAGGGCATGTGGGAATTGGAAAGTTTTCTACGGCTTTGGTCTTTTCAGGGTTTGGTTTTACTCCTTGATCTGTAATAATATGGCCAAGATAAGATACTTCATTGTGGAGGAATTCGCACTTGTCGGGTTGGAGTTTTAGGTTGAAATTACGAATTCTGTCGAATACGTTAGAGAGGTTTTTCATGTGAGCATCGAGGTCAAACGAGTGAATTACTACATCATCTAAATAGACAAAACATTGAATTCCCTGTAGGCCTGAGAGAACAGAGTTCATGAGTCTCTGAAATGTTGCGGGGGCATTTTTCAAGCCGAAAGGCATCCGAGTAAACTCGAAATGACCTTGTGGGACAGAAAAGGCAGTTTTGGGCGCGTCTTCTTTTGACATTTTGATCTGGTGAAAGCCAGAAGCTAAATCAAGGGTGCTGAAGTATTTGCATTTGCCTAATTGATCTAAAATCTCAGATATGTTAGGTATAGGGTAAGAATCTCCGATGGTTATATCATTTAATTTACGGTAATCAATGACGACACGCCATTTGCGTTGGCCAGAGGCATCAGTCTTTTTAGGTACGACCCAGATAGGGGAAGACCATGGGGAAGTAGAAGGTTTGATTATTCCTTCGTCAAGCATTTTATTTATTTGAGATTGAACTTCTTGTTTATGTATGTCAGGGAATCTATAGGTTTTCGTATTGATTGGAATAGAAGAAGTTGTAGTGATCTCATGTTGTAAAACGTCAGTCGTAGTCAAGTGATCGTCAGGAAGGTGAAATATATCAGAGTAAGTAGAACAAAGGTCGTACAATGCATCTGTTTCTTCTGAATTTAGATGAGACACTCGTAGTAAATTTATGACCTTTTCGGTTCGATTCATGGCATTTATCTGGTTCTCATCGAATCTAGGCGTATAGAAAATGTTATGTTGGTCACTTTTGTCTAAAGGTATTATTTTTAATTTCAGATTTGAATCTACTTTAATCGGGGATTCTGAGGTGTTAACAACGGATATATTAATTCTGGAATTTGGTTTTACTTTGACAATACAGTTTGCTATTAATAGATGTTCGATAATATTTTGATCGACAATAAGTCCTTCTCTAATTTCAGGGTTCAGTACTGAGCACTCAATCACTGTTTCGGTTCGAGGCAGAATGGTGTACATTGGTTCGGTAAACTTCAAGGTAAGTCTCGTGTTATTGATAGTAAGAGCATTTGCTGTGTAGTCTATTTTGGAGTCAAGAGTGGATAGCAAGTCGTTACCTATTATTCCATCGTAAGGAAAATTTATATTGGGTACAACGTGAAAGTGATGACTTATTGCATTAAAATTGATCAAAATGTGACCTAATGAGTGCATTGGATTTTCTGTAGTCCCTATTCCGCTGAAGGATATAATGTGGTTCGTGATTTTTGGCATTTTTTCGATTGTATTTACTTTCAGGAGACTGATGGATGCTCCACTATCAACGAGAAGTTTTAAAGGTTTGCTAGAGATAGATGATTGAACTTCTACGAAAGGTAAGTATTTTTTCACTGGGTTAGATATTATATTATATGTTTTTAATGTGTTTTCTTCTTTTACAGATGCTGTACAGGACGGGCAAGACATGGATAACAGTTTGTTAGGTGGTAAGGCGATATCACAGGTAAGTTTAGATTTAAGTGAAATTTCATTTTTGGTTTCAGACTCTTTGTCCTTGTAGTTAGCAGGTATAGAATTAGTAGTTTTCATGTGGGCACTATTTATTTGGGGTTGGTTACCCTCGTAGTTATTGGATTTAGTAGATTTAGAATTAAAAGTTTTAGTAAGGCCACTATTTATTTGGGGCTGGTTACCCTTGTAGTTAGTGGATGTAGTAGGTTGAGAAGTAATAAATCTCATATGACCACTATTTATTTGGGGCTGGTTACCCTTGTAGTTAGTGGTTGTAGTAGATTGAGAAGTAATAAATCTCTTATGACCACTATTTATTCGGGGCTGGTTACCCTTGTAGTTAGTGGATGTAGAAGTAGTAAATTTATGGCCACTATTTATTTGGGACTGGCTACCCTTGTAGTTAGTGGATGTAGTAGATTGAGAAGTAATAAATTTCTTATGACCACTATTTATTTGGGGCTGGTTACCCTTGTAGTTAGTGGATGTAGAAGTAGTAAATTTATGGCCACTATTTATTTGGGACTGGCTACCCGTGTAGTTAGTGGACGATTTACAGACAGTAGAATATAATTTTGAAGTATTAGATATAGCATAAACATCGATTTTATCCCTTATTGTTCCTGTACGATGTTGAGAGGAAGGGTTTCCTCGTTTAAATTTCGGCCTATATAATCGACTTCGTCTCGTGAGTCTTGTTCTTCAGGTAAGTTAACAGTATGGATAGGTTGATTATTCCGATAGAAGGTTTGTCGGTTTGGTTGTTGAGTTTGGGAGTTTCCAAATCGATGGCTGTTATTGTACTCACGTTTACGGCAAACGTCAATGGTATGACCTACGGATTTGCAGTAGCGACAAACGGGAAGAGTAGAGTTAGGTGATATTTGTGCGGGTCTTTGATTATTAAACCTGTTCGGAACATTCACACTATTTTGAGTAGAGTTTCGATTTTGTTGAAATGCTCGCTGAGGTGAGCGCTGTTGAAAGTTAGGCGAGTTCGAATTATTTTTAAAGGAAGAGGGTGAATTCCGCTTAAAAGAAATTTGATACTTATATTTTTTCCTCCGAAACGGCAAAGTTAATAGCATCGTTCAAAGTTTTGGGGTCACGACATCTCACAACAGTCGATAAACGTGGAATGAGTCCTGAAGTAAATGTATGCAGAGCTAAGTCCTGCATTGCGGCGACACGGCCAGGTAATTCAACTTTCTTAGTTGAAGGTATTTCAGTCAACAGCTTGGATAAAGTAGACTCTACACGAAGAGCGAATTGATTGACTGTTTCATTATTAGATTGACGACTTTCCTGAAGGTCTGAGAGAAGTGCAGCATAATGTTTACGTTCTCCAAATTGCGATTTCAAAAATTCTTCTAGTTGTTCCCATTTTTCAAATTCTTTTATTGAACATGCACTTTCGGCACGGCCTTCTAATTGACTTAATATATATACTAATAAAACGTCTTGTTGTGATTGTGATGCGAGGCTCATCGCATTTCGACAGTTATTTAAATAAGCATTTAATTTTTCACGATTTCCATCGAATTTACTTATAAATTTACACAAAATATTCATATCGATTTCTTTCGTAGTCATTGTGTTTGGATCGGTTTGATTGTCCTTACTGTCTTTAGCCATAGTGTGCTAAGGCGTTAGTCAAAACAAAGTAAGACGCGAGGCTTAGACTCACGATAAGAAAGGAATGTTGCGCTAAACTCGGACCTTAGTAACTGAGTTAAACAATTGTTGTACAATATGATTAGATCTATGTATGTTATTGAATACTAGTACTTACGTAAAATATATTTAGGTGAATTGCAATATTATAATTATCTTTGTAAGTATTATTTAAATAAATCACTGATGCTGATTACACAATTATCTTCACAGACAAGTATATTTAAATTCAAATGTTCACTTTGATATATATGTTTGCGAAAGTTAATAATTTGTTTCAAGGACTTACAGGATCGTGACGACTGCAGGCGCGATACTGGTCATCTTGGAATGGCGAGGTACTCCTTCTCTTGAGGTGAGTTGGTAGTTGATGTTATGGGCTTCCGACGGCAGGACTAGTAGGTGAAGAACAGGTAAGTTTCACAGGTGTTCACAGGATACAGCGGCACTCGGCAACAGGATATGGCGACAGGATACCAAGGTAGGTACGGCGACGAAGTACGGGCGTGGAATATTGACACGGTGATGCGACGACAGGACTTCTCAGAGTAGAGCAGACAACACGGCGATAGGATACTGAGACAGGATACAGTGATACGACGAGATAGAAGGTTTCTTCTTATAGGCAGTGTATGCGGCGACTGGTTGCGATGATTTATGTTCTTGATTTCTTGTAGACTTCTTGTATGATTTTTCAGTTTTCTTGAATTTTCTTCCAACGCTGGCGATCCGAGGATTTTAAAAATCCCACCGCTGCCACCAATGTTATACGGGACTCGGGAAATGTCTTTTTAAAAAAGAACAGTTTTTATGAACACAGGGTTTTAATCGATATTGAAATAATTATAACTTATTTTTACAAGAAAGAGACAAGTGTTTGGAACTGATGACGGATTGAGACTGACTTGAAGTATGAACTAAGAATCAAAATGAAACAAAGAGAAAATGCTGATATTGCTTTTAGGCGTGTAGGGTCTCCATACTATAGTAGGGATATAACAGTGCGCATGTGAATGAAAATGGCTCAAATGCTGTCCAAATATTAAAAAATGGGTTTTGCAATTGCCTTCACTGAGTTCGCTGAACTATAGTACCTACTGAGACTGAGAGACAATAAACATTATACTTTTTATATATTATATATTTTACTTTGAACATTAATGATGCACAGCAATACTACAAAGTAATTAATTAATACTGAGTAAAAAGTAGAAGTCAAATGTTTGGGCCTGGTAATACTAAGAGCTCTGCCTCACTAGGCCGCCATGGCGACGTCGCCGGCGGCGCGAGTCTGGCTACTTCCGGCAACCAATGGTCGCCATGTCGAGTGGCCATGGCGTCTCGACAGTCATTCGTTTACCATCGTCAGGAATGGACGTAGAAGAAATTGCACTTCTTTGTTATGTACGTCGCAGAAAAATGGAAAAAGAAAAGAAGAATAAAAGGAAACTATGGGTGCATCCCTTTATATCCGATCGAAGCCAAAGTGGTGTTTATTTAAAACTATATGGAGATTTACGAAAATATCCTGAAATTTTTTCAGTTACACGAGAATGTCAATAGCATCTCTTGACGAATTATTAAACTTACGTAGAAACTATTTAACTAAACAGTATACGATATTTAGCTACGAATAATAATACGTCAGGAAGCATAATTCAGAACAAATTCCACACAAAAAATGGCCCTTCAAACCAAAACGACGTACGATTCCAAATACGAATTACTTCCGAGGTTACAAATAGACATGTTCGGTGATTGGTTTAAATTCAGAAGGAAAGCAGGGATTGGCTCACACGCGTGCTGCAACGTCTACTATGACAATTGAGTCGTAGCGGCGTGGACGATGTAATGCAACAAGTAGATTGGACCAAGTCAATAATATACACAATGTTTTTTATTACTTTTTTTAATATCGGTTACTTTTTAAAATTCAGTGAACTTTATGTCCCGCAAAATATATATATATATATATATAAGTTTTCGTCTAGAAGTAATTAGAAGAGACTCTTTTTCCGCAATGTAGTAAAGTGAGATTAAATAACCAAAAATATATTTAACTAGCTGGTGCCCGCGACTACGTCTGCGCAGCGTTAGTACTTCGAGTAGCTTATTATCTTCTCCAAGGCCTCACCCTGACCAGACATCCATCTAAAAATACCAAAATATCATAAAATATGTACATGGTCAAACGCCATTGTTATAGAAATCCAAGAGAAAAAATAAATACTAAGCGTATCAATCAGTAAACACTAATGATAAAAGATAGGAATTACGAGTACATACAAATATAAAATTAATCACCATTAAAAAACTGTCATTACATTTCATCACCCTTGACGGTATTTGTGTTACATTTGATCCCCCTTGAGTATAGTGTATCGAGCTATCAAAATACGAGCGACACAAACTTAAGGCACAAACAAAAATACAAACTTAACTTAAATGTAGGCGTTGAAAACACCGCTGCTTACCCCTTCGAGGATATGTAGGCGAAACCATTTGTTATGTTGTGTTTAAAAATAACATGTAAGTATTGCGGGCGATTCACTCAAGATCGCTAGATTGATGTTTCACCTAATCGTGATGCCGGAATCGCTCGACTACACTCGGCTGAACAACAAAGACGGATGACATGCCAACTCTATCGCCAAGCACGTCTAGTGTGTCGAGCTAGCAAAATCATTGCGTACTTTTGACTCGAAGTGCGTTCGTTTAGCAATGAGGGCGTTGGTGACGTTGCAATTGTTGGCTTTTTTGTTAAAGCGTTCGTAAAGCTCAAAACCGTTTTTATAGCCGCTATTCCCACACTCTACTCGAACGCTAAGCCGTGCATAAGACCTAAAATCGCACGCTTGTGCTGTGAAATAGATAGTTGTCAAAAAACGATCAAAAACAACCGCAGCTCCGGACGTGGGTTAATAATTGTACTTTTCGGTGGCATAAATAACTCTGTTTTAGCTTTGCGGACGGTGGACAAAAAGAGCCCTAAACGACATTTTCACCCACAAATTTCCAATTCGAACGCCATTGTGAGCATTTTAGCGGTATTTTCGTCAACTTGGGGCTATTCGAACGTACTATATAATTTATCAGAAACTGACAATGACAGAACTCTGTTGACAGAAAGTAAGTCATCATTACGATCTTGGCGTCGGTGGAGATCTTGTTATTTTGTCTATGCTGTACCCAAAAATATAAGGCCGTTTCACCCACGTGTGTGATGATAATGATGATGAAAATTAGCCTATGTGCTATTCCAGACTATAATCTATCTCTGTGACAAATTTCAATCAGATCCGTTTAGCTGCTCTGCCGTGATTGAGTAAAATAAATATTCATTAAAATCATCCATCCATCCATCCACACTTTCACATTTATGATATTAGTGGGATATAAGTAGGAAGTAGGATAGGGTATTCGTTATTTGCCTGGTGGACGTTTTTCAGTGGTCGCAGAATACCTTCATTACGAGTATCAATTATCAAAAGCATTGTGTTGATATTACTGACAGATTTATGAGCAACTCAAGTAAACCACTTCAAAATTTGCAGCAGGGTGAATTTTCTTTAGCTTGAAAAATTAAACGTACTTACGTAATTCAACCAAACAATAAATTATTTTTAATGCTATATTATGCAACTGTAGGTAATCGGTTATTACTGTTAATTGTTCATTTTCTGTAGTATTTTTTAGAGATGTTGATTTTTTTTCGGGACGAATCATCAGCGTTAAAATGCTTAATATAAGATTTGATATACATAATAATATAACTAAAAAAACAGTAGTACTTACTGTACAAACTGGGAGGATCTGCAGTTTTGTGTAACATGGTACATATACAATATCTTTTAAATTTTTTTTTATTTTTTTTCTTCAAAATGAACGGAGTAAGTATATAGGGTGTTTAGTAGAGGGACCGACATACCAAATGAGCGTGTTCGGGGCCCACTTGAAGAATACAAGTTGGCCAAAAAAAAATCCCAGACCCCCCAATTTTTTCAACTTTATTTGCGAATTTTCCCTTTTTCTCCGAAATCGTACCTATTTACCACCAAATATATTACCATTCAAAATCCAGGTATCCAATTTTGCTTTGCTTGGCCTGAAGGTGTATAGAGACCAAATTCAACTAAAAACATCCTGTCTAAAACAGATTTTAGAAATGTTATGGTGGTAAATAGGTACGATTTCGGAGAAAAAAAGAAAATTCACAAAAAAAAAAAATGGGGGTCTGGGATTTTTTTTGGCCAACTTGTATTCTCCAAGTGGGCCCCCGAACACGCTCATTTGGTATGTCGGTCCCTCTACCAAACACCCTGCATAATGCTGGTTTTCACAGGCATCTAGTGATACTCTTGTCTTTCTAACTTAAGTGCAGGGAGGCATTTATTTTACTGCATTGGATCGGCAAGGAAATAAAAATAAAACAAAATAAGCAAAATACATTGCTGTTACATTTCAATATTCAGTTCTGTAAAAAAAAATACATTAAACTAAAATAGACTGACTTTATTTTGCATAGTATTGACCATCTCGGTTTGTATAGGTATTTGAACATCTTTGAATATAAATATAATTTTGCTACTACGTACTAATAAAAGTGATTCCTGGACATTTTTATCATGTATGGATCCTGCACCACTTCACAACACATGCTGGCATGATAATTCACAGCTGTAGTTCACAATGATAAAAATTAAAATGTATGCGAAGATTTCACGTGTGCTCGCTTGCAAGAAAAATGTCCGACTGATGACGTACTGAACACGACTTTTAAGCCCCGCCTACTTGAACACGACTTTTGTTGGGTCATTTTTTTAACGCAGTTACTGTTCCTGACTTATTATTATTCGTAGATATTTAGAAAATCGATTAGTCCGGAAGAAAAACTATTTGTGTCTTTAAGGTAGGTACATAAGCAGTATTTTAATAAAATTTATGAAAATTAAACATTTAAAGTTAATCATATTATATCTAAAATAGACGAATCTTCAGAAACATGTCATATTTGACGGTGGTGTGCTAAACAGTAAACTAGATAAAGTTTCAGTGTTGTATTCCATCATGGATAGGGTTTCTCCGCGAACTGTAGAATATCCGGGGTGATCACTTCGAGACGGCGGCGGCGGTTCTGTTTGTTGTGACCAATAGTCTTTAGACATACTACTATATAATTTGTCACCAATAGCTTTGACGGTATGATGCACTATCATAAATGTTGGACATATAGCAGGTGGCTTCTTCAAGAATTGCCATTATTTTAATTTTGGTTGCCATTTTTTTTAAGGTGCTTACTAAAGACAGCATGAATAACCTGTTTTCATATTGATTTCCAAGCTCATATTGTTCTCTACTTTCGATGGATTTGTTAAGGGCTTCTAAAAATTTGTCATCTTCAGTTGCAGTCTTCTGTTTTTTTTTTAATTCTTTTCGGACTTCCCATTGAACTTCCCACTTGTCTGCCTTCTTGCAAGTCTTTTTCAGGATCAGGATCTGTAGCTTCAATATCAGGAACTGTAGCTTTGGACTCTTTATATGCCACAACTTCAGGCTCTCTTAACACAACAACCTTCTGTAAAAACAGAAGTTGTTTAAAAAATATATATTCGCTTTTACGTGGTCCACGGCCAGACCCGGACTTCAACGATTTTTGCCGGTTCAGCTCTCTTGTGAAGCAACCACGGATACTTTTCAATTTTTTTTTGCAAATTATCAGCTAATAATAGTAAATAAGTTTGGTATAAGCGTTCATCAATAAATTAATCAAGAAAGACCCTAATATATAATGATGTTATCTTTTCTTGTAGGTATTTTGCGTCAGAATGTTTACTCATGGAACTTTACTACAACTACAGACTCGGGCATACAACTGTTTGCACAATAATTAGAGAAGTGTGTAGCGCTATATGCCAATATCAAGAACAAATCATAAATCTTCTAAAGACAGAAGTTGATTGGGAAAAGGTTTCAAGAAGATTTAAAACAATCGCGAACTTCCCCCATTGCATCGGCGCCATTGACGGGAAACACATGAGAGTTATTAAACCGATGCATACTGGATCACTATGTTTTAATTATAAGCATTATTTTTCAATCGTATTACTTGCTTTGTGTGATGCTAATTACAATTTTCTATATATAGACGTTGGAGCGTATGGAAAAAGCAGCGATTCAGCAATATATAAAGAAAGTGCTTTACACTAATCTCATTAACCAATCTCTACATGTTCCTGCGGCAAACCCATTGACTGAAAACGGTGACAATATTCCATACGTAATAATAGGAGATGAAGCTTTTACGTTACACGAAAACCTCGTGAGACCATACGGAGGACACAATCTTAGTGACAAGCAAAAAATATTCAACTACCGATTATCAAGAGCACGCCGATATATTGAATGTACATTTGGGATTTTATCTAACAAGTTTTAACAAGAGGATTTTTCACAGACCAATGAATGTACATGTAGATTTGGCAAAAGCGATTGTAAGGACATGTTGCATATTGCACCACTTTGTACGTTCCAGAGATGGCTATTCTTACGAAGATACTCTGACGGTGACAGGATTTCAACCAGGGTACAAGTCGAAATCGCGATAGAGGAGGAAGAACTGCACTCACAGTTCGAGACAAACTAGCAGATTATTTTGTAAGTGATGATCCATTACCATGGCAATACAAGTATGTATAAATAAATAAAAGTTTATTAAAGGACACTCACTTACCTAGTTGTTTTTTTTCTTGGTTTGTCATTTCGTCTTTTTCTTTAAATATGTTTACTATTTCGTCCCAAACTTTAATTTTTAAGTTACGATTCGATATTTGATCAAAATCTTTTAGACAACAATACTTTCCGAATAGCCGTAGCCGTAGCCATGTAGGTGCCCATTACCAGGTCTCTCACCGTTGTGTCTCCGGTGAAATGATGGATCGGTTCGGCCACCACGCACTCTCATGCGGAAAGAGCGCGGGGCGCATACCGCAGCACGCCAGCTTGAATTATATCATCCGTCGGGCCTCTATATCTAGAATCAAACGGACTGATGCGAGTGACGGCAACAGACCAGGTGGGATGACTATCATACCGTGGAAGATGAGACAGCCCCTGGTTTGGAATGCTACATGTGTGGGATGACCTACGAAGAAATAATTGTCAAGAAGCATAATTCAGAACAAATTCCACACAAAAAGTGGCCCTTCAAATCAAAACAACGTATGATTCCAAATACAAATTACTTCCGAGGTTACAAATAGACATGTCCGGTGATTGGTTTAAATTCAGAAGGATAGCAGGGATTGGTTTACACGCGTGCTGCAACGTCTACAATGACAGCAGAGTCATAGCGGCGTGGACGATATTATGCAACAAGTGGACTGGACCAACTTAATAATAAATCAATCGTATCGTAAGTCTCGCGAAATATAAATTTATTAAGTTTTTGTCTAGAAGACATTAGAAGAGATTCTTCGCAATGTAGTAAAGAAAGATAATGAAACATTTTAGGCTTATACATTTTATCAAAAAAAATAAGTCGTTATTTGCCAGCAGGATGTTTTTCAGTAGTCATAGAATACCTTCATTATCAATTTAGAAAATTCAATCAATTTATAGAATTACTTTAGAAAAGCACTGTGTTGATATTACTGACAAATTAATTAGCAACTCAGCTAAACCACTTTCAAATTTGCAGATGGTGAATTTTCATTAGCTTAAAAAATTAAACGTGCTTTAATTTGACCAAACAATGAACTGTTTTTTTAATGCTATATAGTTACCTATATTACATACCAACTGTAGGCAATCGTTTATTGTTCATTGTCTGTAGTATCTCTTTAGAGCGTAAATGCTTTGGAAGCGCCAATTCGCGTTTTTGCTGAGTGTTTGAAGGGTCACATAATAATGATTGATATAGTATATTGAGTCAATTATTCTTACCTGATGTACTAGAACATTATTTGATTCACAAGTTCAAGTTCCATAGACTACATTTAGAAATTGTTTATTAGTTTGTTATTGCCGAGCTGTTTCTACACACACACGTTTTTAAAATCAATCATAAACTCGGTCGCACCAGTCACGAATCGTCAGACGCGGCTGAGGCCTCTTAGAGAGAGGTCAGAGGACGTATCGCTCTGACGCCCGCACTTACACAACTAAATATTAGTGCGCTCAAAATTTCCTGATACTTATTGAGGTAACATTTCTAAGTGGGATTCTAACAAATAATTTTATATGACATCTAGTGCATCAAAGGTCAGACACCACAGAAATTTCATTGTTATAATGACATCGACCCTTGAGAGGCTAGTATTTTACTATTAACCAAATTTCTTATGCTTATACTTGGTATCCAGGAATCCATGCTGGAGCTGGAAACTGATAGCAGGAACTATGTGATGGTTAATAGTAGACACACCGTGTTTGGGATCCTATAAATCGTCTTCGCGATACCTTTTTTCTAGCTGGTGACCAGGACCTGATGCTGAATCCATAAACTAGTAGGTATCAGGAACTACCTGATGGCTGTTTTATTTGCTATTCTCATCTCTTTTTGGTAGTTACATGAGTTAAATCTTACTTTTTTCTAGTCTATGCTCTTGTAGATAACATGTACTTGATTAATAATTATCATATTATGTTAATTAATGTCGATATTAAAAATAAAATGTGTCCTGCGTGATTTCACCTTTTTGACCTACGTCTATTTGTGACATAAAAACCAAAGTAGATAAAAAAAGATCCAAATATTAATGCGCACTATTTTACTCAAGCGGTAAGGCCACTGCCGCAGGGCGCGCTAGTAAGTAACTCTCTAATGTAAAATACCTAAACTCGCGCAGCGCTGCGCAGAATAAAGGCTCTTAAAGATGTTGATGTTTCTTCGGGACAAATCATCAGCATAAAAGATAAATATGATATTTTATATAATATAATTAAAAAAAAACAGTAGGTACTTACTGTACCAATTGGTAGGTAGGTTTTGTGTAACATGGTCCATAATTTTTTTATTATCTTTAATTTTATTGTTTTCAGTCAAAATTAACGTAGTTTAACTATGCTGGTTTTCACAGGCAGTCATACTCTTGTCTTTCTAGCTAAAGTGCAGCTAGGCACTTCTTTTGCCGCATTGAATCGGCAAGCAAGCGAGAATAAAACATAACAAGCAAAACCATTGCACATTACATACATTTCAATATTTAGTCCTGAAGAAAAAAATACATCCTAAATTAAACAAAAATAGACTGACTTTATTTTGCATAGTATTGACCATCTCGGTTTGTATACGTATTTGAACATCTTTGAATTATATATAATTTTGCTACAACGTACTAATAAAAGTGATTCCTGGACATTTTAATCTTGTATGGATCCTGCACCACTTCACAACACATGCTGGCATGATGATTCACAGCTGTAGTTCACAATGATAAAAATTAAAATGTATGCGAAGATTTCACGTGTGCTCGCTTGCAAGAAAAATGTCCGACTGATGACGTACTGAACACGACTTTTAAGCCCCGCCTACTTGAACAAGACTTTTGTTGGGTCATTTTTTTAACGCAGTTACTGTTCCTGACTTATTATTATTCGTAGGGGATGACACACTGGTGCCATCTCATCTCCCTGGGACGATTGATCGGGCTGGCGCTGCCGCGACGTAATGCAGAAGAAGTGAAACGTCATAAGTATGTGTTTTTAGGCAGAATGTACATTATTGTGCTATTTAGGGTCAAAACTTTAGGCCCATGAACTATTAATTTAGGTTAGGTACATACGTATAAGCGATCATCTAGAAAGATAATAACTGACCGTTATTGCGCAGAAGTCAAAAATTGGGTATCACAGGGGGGCTACAGGGACGAAGGACTCTTGTCTCTCTCTGTCACATCGAAGACGAGAGACTCCTTTCTCTCTCTATCACATGTGCGCGACTGTACCCATGCGCAGATATCCCCTCCACATTTCGCTCAGCGCTAGAGTTACGTGACGCGGGTTATACCTAGTATTTTTCCAACTAGGCGTAAGTATATCTATCTACTTACATAATAGTTAAATGATTTCCGTGTCTAATAATTTATCTATAATCGTAAATATCCCACTAATATTATAAAAACAAGTTTGTAATGAAAGAAAAAATGTTTGTGACAACCCTTGTTTATTTTTAGGGACTAGTCGGCGAGACTGCCTTGTAGGTATTTTGCGGTATAACAAAGGAGTTGACTTACTATTACCACAGATTACTGAATTAACTATTACTATTTACACTATGACAGTACTGTGGGTATAATATGGGACAACATCCAGACAAGCGTCTTTCTTCAGGCGCCAAACTGCCTTCTTGGAGTGATCACGATCATCTCCTCAGGAACGCACCGGGACTATTCT
This sequence comes from Selenia dentaria, assembly GCA_917880725.1. Lineage (NCBI taxonomy): Eukaryota > Metazoa > Arthropoda > Insecta > Lepidoptera > Geometridae > Selenia > Selenia dentaria. Next base: position 8,543,289 of record OU862895.1, on the reverse strand, counting down.
GACATTTAACCCAATGAAAATACCACGGCGTCAGTAAGACACCATGCCACTGTTTCCTCGAGCTGGTTGGTGAGATAGTTAGGGCCCCACCCCCAACTATACCTGAGTTCTTAGTTACCCTTTTTAGTCGGCTCTTACAAAAGGCAAACTAGAAATAAGTAGCCTGGACTATAGTGATCTGATGCACACATACTTAATTATACATATATACACCCAGGCACAAGTAAATTATACATGTTCATGCACACAAATGTTTGACCTGTCACCTCAGAAGGCGGGCTGCTACCAATAGTGCGTTCGAATAGACCCCTTGTGAGCGTTTTTAGCGAAAATAACACTAAAAATGCTCACAAGGGGCGTTCGAATTGGGAATCTGTGGGTGAAAATGTCGTTCATGTCTCTTTTTGTTCAGCGTTCGGAAAGCTAAAAAAGAGATATTTTTGACCCACGTCCGGAGCATGGTTGTTTGTGTTCGTATTTTAACAGCTATGTATTTGACAGCATTATCAGGCGATTTTAGGTCTTATGCTCAGTTGAGCGTTTGAATAGGGTGTGGGCAAAAATATCGTTTTTGAGCTTTACGAACGCTTTAACAAAAGAGCTATCAATGACAGCGCCACCAATGCCCTAAAAGCTAAACGAACGCACCTAAAATACGCCAACCGGGCAACTAATTCATCAACTTCAAATAAAAAGTACAATTTGTGTACCTACTAGTCTATCCACACAAAAAAAATTATACTTATAATCAGATAATAGTAATCAGAATCGACAACACCAACTTCGATGAAATTTATTATTTAATGCGTATACTTATTCTTTTTTTTGTGCAGCGCTGTCACCACTATTTGCATCTGAAGTTGGAAAAACCTGCAGGTAAGTGCAGACTTTGCTATTTAAGTAACCCCCCCTACACTTTTACCCTACATCTTCTATACCCCCCATTGCTCCTTCTAGGAGAACAAATAGGTCAATCAGTGAATCAGTACATGAATGGTAATCCAGCTATATATAGTATAATAATGAGGCAACTTTAGGGATGATTTTTCTATATCATCAAGAAAGTTAAGTTTGTAAAGGTAACAAATAGTAGATTATTACAGAATAGGGTTGAAGGGAACTGCTTACTATTATTGCACTCGAATTATTCCCGACCTAAACTACCACACTCGTGCGTTAAACCATCTCGTGTCTAAATAGGTATTTCACCCAAGATAAACACTCTGCTTAACATCTCGTATATAAGGAAGGTATGTAAATTAAAAGGTAAATAATATAAGGTAAATCAATCTTGATAGAGGTTACATATTTGTGCCTTTTGGGGTAGAATCTTTGGGTCCGTGGGGTCCAGGTGCATACGAAATTTTCAGGGACTTGGCCAAACGTTTGGTAGAAACGTCAGGCGACCAGAATGCTGGTTCATATTTTGCACAAAAAATAGCTTAACTATTCAACGTGGAAATGCAGCCAGCATTCTGGGCACTTTTCCTTCAACAAATGGTTTAATACAATTTTAAGTGTCTTTTAATCTTTGTAAGTATGTACCTTTTATAATATTTGTTAAAATTATTAATTCAACAAATTTTAGGAAGGTAAATAAAAACATAATATATTAAACAATCCACATATTATATTCGTAAATAATTAGCACTCGACAAAACAAACTTGTAGATTGGATTGCCGCTTTATTTGTGTTTATTAAGCTATTGCATAGCTTCTATCGCGGGCCTTGAGCGTGGAGACCGAATCCAGAAATTCCGTAACGAAAATAACCTAACACCCCCCACTCCGACTCCATCTATCGATGAATAGCAGAACTTTTAATGACTTTTTGAAATATCACGCTTGTCTCTTTAGTTCAGCAACTCGCCTCTAGATGGCATTGGTTAAATAATTATAATTGCATAAGTTAATTTAGCATCTATCGATGAATAGCAGAACTTTTAATGACTTTTTTGAAATTCACGCTTGTCTCTTTAGTTCAGCAACTGGCCTCTAGATGGCATTGGTTAAATAATTATATTATATTATATATAATAATTATTGCATATGTTGATAAAAACAGCTTTACCGCGGCAGTCTCCGAGTGTAACACGTCTTTTTTTTCTATGGCAATTTTACCAGCTAGTATATTTTTATCTTTTCACAAACTTCAATCACAAATATGAAGATCCGTTAAAAACAAAGACCTTTTACACTTACTAACTAGACTGTGTACCAATATTTTTTGTTTAGCTAAAATGAGATCTATCTACTTACTATTAGGGCAGCTATTTCCTCAAAGGCTATAGCTAGCCAAAAGCGGTCCTGGCGAGAGGGCTCCCGTTGGTAGTGTGTCCTTGTCTGACGTCTTGTCTTGCCAGTTTAACTAATCATCGGGTTAGGTAGAAATGGTTGAAAATTTTATATTTTGCTTTTTTTTTATTTACGTACACCAAAGATTACGAAAGATACGTTTTATACGTATTAAAACCACGTTTGTAAACGATGCCCGTACCGTCAATTGATGTATATACTTGTATAGATAGATTATGTTTCGACGATGCGCCGGAGTGCAACATAAAATTGGTCATTCTATGAGAGCAACAAGGATAGCGCGCAACGATGTCGGAACAAAGATTAGTATTTCTCTAGATGCGACAGGACAAAGTGATTCGGAGGATTAATGCATACTTATAATATTTTATAAATGTAATTAAAATTCTCTATTTTAGTAAAACAAAACACAACTTTCAGTTATAATCGTTATTTATATGTATACATCATGTGTAAACTTATTGATAATAGAAAAATAATAAGGATAGAAACATAAGACTAAAACACATATTTAGCTACTGGTGCATATAACCTCCAGGTTTGACCAGGGGGCGATGCGCGCCTGCCACAATTAGAGATGTGGAACAGGATAAGTTGCTGGTTCACCTAAATCCTAGAATTTATGTAGGTACTTGATACACAGTGATGCTGCTAATACAACAAACCAGGAAACCATTAGAGAGCTACTCACCTTTGCAGAGGAATTCACCACGTCTCACAGGTAGGTAGGTATCGTCCAGGTCATCTAGTCTATCTGGGTCACAGGTTACTGTGCACAACACTGCACTAAGTCACTCTTCTCTAGCAGCTTGAAGGTATTTAATTAACGGGTTTACAAGTTCTTATGTTAATTGCGAACGATCGTGAGAAAATCGATCATTGACCGCGCGGTAGGTGGGGTCCATTCAAGTACCCATAACAGACTGCCGGCGCAGGAGGCGCGGGTGCGATGTCACCCGACGAGAAACAGGTTTCATCGTCAGACAATGATAAGTAAACTCCCCTTGCGTGGCACATGGAAGTCGTAATAGCAGCATCAGATAAGATTTGGATGAGTAATTTATCGTATGGAATGATGGTAAAATAATAGGCGTAACCATTTCCCCCGGCTTGAAAGGTCCTACTTTCGAAACACGAAGAGGAAAATGTATAATTTGCATATCGTCACATATTACCTTTTATGACTCTGTGGCTAAACTAATATTTGTTATGTGGTAACTATATCTAACGTCTGCACTAGAATGCGAATTAAAACTAATATTATGGAAGGAAAAGTGATAAAGTAAATGCAGTTTATTGAGTTGGCAGAGGGCACAACCTTACAACCGGCCGACTCCGCAATATTCCATCTTTAGTCTTAACCGCAGCGACTCTAATAATCCCCTTCTTGTCCGGATAGATTTCGGTAATTAAACCTAACGGCCAATGTAAGGGCATGACATTATCCTGCATGGAGATCACGACCATGCCAACTCGAACCGGGTTGGCTGGAGTGTTCCACTTTTGTTTGGACTGCAGTGTGTGCAAGTATTCTTGACGCCACCGTTTCCAGAATGATTGGACCAATTTGTCCATTAATTGATATCGCGAAATCAAGTGTAACCGTGTTTCAGTCACTTCGCGAGACGGAAAGAAGATGAGTGGTTTCGTATGCAGGAAGTGGGCAGGCGTTAGTGCAGATGGTTCTGAAGGATCAGAACTGAGCGAGTATAGCGGCCTTGAATTAAGCAACGCTTCTATTTGAGTCAACACGGTGTTGAGCTCATCAAAGGTCAAGATTTGGTTACCTATTACTTTAAAAAGGTGCGTTTTGACCCCTTTAACCTCACTCTCCCAGCACCCTCCGAAATGAGGTGCTCTACATGGTATATTTTTCATAGTAATGCGATGCTCAGCGAGCACTGATTCCCATACAGGGCGATATTCCTTTGCCAAGAATTGATACAGATCGCGAAGATACGATCGAGTGCCTATAAAGTTAGTAGCATTATCGGTGTAGAGGCATTCGACCGGACCTCTACGTGATAGAAAGCGTTTGAACGCGCAGAGAAAACTCGCGGTGCTCAAATCTGAAGCAACCTCGAGATGCAACGCACGAGTTGTCAAGCACGTGAAGAGGCATATATATGCCTTTCTGCTTTTTTGGCCTCTACCACGCACAGAAGTAATAGAGATAGGTCCCGCGAAATCGCAGCCTGAGTGGTAGAACGGTTTTGGCGCCACCTCTACGCGACACCGCGGCAAGTCGGCCATAATAGGAAAGACTGGCCGTGGTTTTACTCGGAAGCAGGTATTGCAATGGAAAGTAATGTGACGTGCAATACGTCGAGCTGACAAAATCCAATATCGCTGTCTTAATAAGGACACTAGCAGATTGGGACCAGTGTGAAGATTCTGTTGGTGGTAGTGAGACACCAAAAGTTTCACTATATGATCTTCACAAGGAAGTAGAATCTGATGTCGTGAGTCAAATTCTAGCTCAGAATTGGCTAATCGGCCACCTATATGGATAAGATCGTTATGAAGAAATGGACTCAGTTTCTGAATTTGCTTCGAGCACAATTCATTACGAGAAAGACGCTCTATATCGGGTCCGAAATGAACTCGTTGAACTGAACGCCATACTACTGACTCAGCAAATTCTAAATCAGATGCAGTTATAGGCCCAATAGGTAACCGTTTCAAAAACTTATAAACGAAACAAATCATTTTTATATATTTTATCCAGGATGAAAACCTGGTCGAGTGGTTATACAAAATGTCTTCGGAAAGTGCACTTTCGTCCGAGCATTCGTGCGATATCGCAGGTAAAGCAATAGGCTTTATTTCTGGAAGTTCTTGTGCTTCACTCGTGACAAATGGCTTAACAGGCCATTCTGCTCGAGGTAACTTAAGCCATTGAGGCCCATTTAGCCACAAAGGATGATGAACTAGCTGGGCTGGCGTTAAGCCACGTGAAAGACAGTCACTAGGATTCTCAGATCCTTTGACGTGAAAGAAGTGTTCAGCCGATAAATTGTCGTGAATTTTGGCGATGCGATTGGCGACATAAGTGTGCCAGCGATGCGGTGCGGAATGAATCCAACTCAAAGTCACAGTTGAATCAGAAAAAGCTACAACAGCCTCAATAGCATGTCGAGCTGCGTAAAGGTCGTAAACACGTTTAATCAACGTTGATAAAAGGAGTGCTGCACATAGCTCTAGGCGGGCTAGCGACACTACCTTGAGCGGTGCGGCCTTAGACTTCGCACATACTAGTGAGACTATAATATGTCCGTCAGGCTTGACCACGTGGGCATAAACCATTCCGCCATAAGCCTTTTCACTAGCATCAGCGTAGCCGACCAGAGATACCCTACAGGTTTCGTCTACTCCGATATGGCGTGCGAATCTCATTTGCGAAATAAGAGGCAATTCAGCTTGAAATTGATCCCATAGACGAACAATGCGAATTGGTGGAGTATCATCCCATCCAATTTTGACGAGCCATAGCTCTTTTATAAGTAGTTTGGCGTACAGGATCATAGGTGCAACTAGACCTAACACATCGAAAAGTCGTGCGATAGCTGAGAGAATATTTCTCTTCGTGCACGGCCGCTCATCAGGATTTACTTGAAATGCAAAGCAATCATCGTCTGGATACCAACGAAGCCCCAAAATCTTTTGCGTTGGATCTTTACTTAAATCAACACTCTGAGAGAGTCGTAATGGCTCGGGAATACTATCAAGCACTTCCGTGCTATTGCTTGACCACTTGGTCAACTGAAAGTCACCTAAAGCGAAGATTTTAATCAGTTGATGAGCAGCGTCTATAGCTAGCGCATTGCTAGTTATAGAACTGACAATATCATCTATGTATATGTCTCTATGCAAGATTTCACTCGCAAGAGGTAGAGTTTGACCTTCGTCTTGGACCAGTTGCTGAACTGTGCGGATGGCAATAAACGGCGAACACTTGAGACCAAAGGGAAGGACTGAGAACGAATAACATTGAAGATCCTCATTCTCGCAAAAGCGGTAGAGTATACGTTGAAGTGAGCGATCTTCAGGACGTATGCCTATGCGGAGATACATAGCTTTCACGTCAGCCGAGATAGCTATTATGAAAAGCCTAAAATTTAATAAAATATTAAACAGGTCAGTCTGAAGGGCTGGACCAGCGTGTAGTATATCGTTTAGCGAAACACCATTGTCTGTCTTAGCGCTGGCGTCCAAAACCACACGCAGTTTAGTAGTAGTTTTATCCTCACGGATGACAGCATGGTGCGGAATATAATATGCAACTTCTCGATCGAGTGAAGCGCCTTTAGGGAGAACTCCTTGCACAAGAGAAATGTAGTTTTGATTTATATAATCCCGAATGACATCATCGTACAATAGCTTTACATTAGGGTTTGCCTTGAGCTTGCGCTCTAAGCTCAAAAACCTGCGACGTGCTATATCGAAAGAATTCCCTAATGCCGTTGCATTTGTTTTCAGTGGCAGGGCAGCCACATATTTACCCGACTGAGTGCGAGTAGTAGTTGCACAGTAAAATTGCTCACAGTGTGTATCTTCTACACTCACTATGGGGGACAACGCGACTTCCTCAATCTCCCAGAATTTGCGAAGATCACAGCACTGGGGAGAGGAAAAAGCGCAAAACGACAGCGTGGCTGTATTTGGCGCCGATACAGGCGCATCTCCCATAAGAATATATCCCAGTACAGTTTCTAAGGCGTCGGGATATCCTGGTGTACTGGTCACGTGACCTGGTCGCAATAACTTAGCAAACAGTTTTACCCCTAATAGGATATCTATGTTACCCGGCACACCCCAAGTATCGTCCGCGAGTAGTTTAGAATCGATGTGATTTAAATCAGCAACATTTATTGAACATAACGGTAGTTGATCTGTTATCTGATCTAATACTAACGCATTGATATTGTACTTAGGTTGAGTGCGTAACCGAGAGCTAAACGTAAGGTCAACTGAACCCCGAACTGGCTGAGAGGTACCACCAATACCTTTGACGGTGCTTATAGAGTCGTCACAAATAGGTAACCCGAGCATGCGACAACAACGGGTTGTTATATAGTTCTTCTGTGAACCGGGGTCCAACAGACACCTGACCCCAACATCTTTACCTTTTCTACCTGCCACTAACACTTTAGCAGTAGCAAGCACTTCGGTGGTTCTTGTGGTCCGCTGGACTGATGCAGAATGTGTGCATAAAGCTACCCGATCTGAAGTAGTCGAAGTAGCTACAGATCCCGGGGCAGTTGCCGCGTCGGGGTCAGAGGATGACCCTGTCGAGTACGTTTCCATTTTTGCGGGCGATTGCTCAAAATGGATAAGGCTATGATGTTTACCGCCACATTTTTTGCAAGAAGTCTTGGACTGACACCTAGATACGGTATGTTGACTACTTAAACAGTTACCGCACATGTGATGGTCTTTTATAAATTTAAATCTGTCATTTACATTCAATTTCTGAAATTCACCACACTTAAATAAATGCGTGTGCGAAGAATGACAGAGTGAGCACTTAGGTGCAGTAGCCACATACACCTGCGATACCTTAGACGTGGCGGTGGCATTACTTCCGGTAGTTCCAGTGGGCCGCGGCTCAGAGCGCTGCGGCGCGGTGCGATACATTATTTTAACTTGTTCGCGTACAAACTTCACGAAATAATCGTAATCTATACTCTGTGGGTCCTTCTGAGTACGAAGGGACATTTCATAATGTTTAGCGATATCCGAGTCTAATAACTTAAGACCGAGGTGCGTAAAAATAAAATCCTCTAAGTTATCTATTTTTAATTGCTTAAGACCAGCTACAGTCGCGGTGAATTTATCGAACACCCTTTCAATATTAGCGGGCGACGAACCGGCCGATTTAAGTGAAAACAATTGATTTAAATAATTCACTGCAAGCGCGCGGTTGTCTAGGTATTTAGCGATAAGCGCATCCCAGACTACGCGGTAATTGTCCGCTGAAGGCAAAATGCCTGCTGCCACATTCCTAGCTTTCCCCTTTAGACAACTCAGTAGATAATGAATTCGATCTGAATCTGATAAACCTGAGTTTGTGTGAATTACTCGCTTAAAGGTTTCATGAAAGTATGGAAAAGTTTGAATGTCACCATCAAATGTCGGCAATTCTATCTTCGGTATCTTAATGTGGTGAGCGTTGGAACTAGGACCCGGCTGCAGCCCGCTTGGTGACACGGACGGCTCAGTTAACGAACAAACGGCTTCCTTTATTTCGCATGCCAAATCATCAAATGCATTTAAAGCGCTGTAATTAATTTCATAAGTAGGCTCTAATTTCAGACTTAAAACATTCAAATTGTCTAGAATTGTACAAAATTCACTTCTTATCGTATCAATTTGTTTGGCTTGTGCAATAAAAGTTTTCCGTGTTCTGTCAGTAGATAATGTTTTTATAGAATCATATATACTTTGAATCCTGGCGAAATAAGTCGCGCGCTTACTTTCATAAAGTCTGAGCTTTGTCTTATCATCCATTATGAACAGAATATAAAAACAATTAAAAACACTAAACCTTTTCTTTTACGGAACCACTAACGCTTAAAGCGGAACCCAAATGTAAGTCAAAGTAAATAATGCGTACGAAATCCTTCCGTTCTACGTGAAATTCTATTTAAACGATTACAAATTACAACGTACGGTAGGCCTATGAATAATAAGAATATTTTAAGTAAGTACCTAGGCCAGTTTAAACCTTCAGAAAGTACATAAATATAGCAAATATGTCAGTAACTTAAACGTAAACAAACGATTATTTTACGCTATTGCGTTGCGAGTGGCGAGTTGTAAAACCTGGTTACAACTGTCTTATCGTATATCAGTAGGTATTTACGATGCGGAACTGCAACCAACACAATTGGTGCGATGCGATTAATAATAATTAATTATAGCTTACACTACCGAATAGATATCTTCCGAATGCTACTCACAGAACACTAGGTAACGCAGGTAAAATTAGTTGATACAAATAAAATATATTATTACATGCACCTACCTAATTCACGAACTAGTAGGTATATATTACCCAATCCGTTCAGATAGCTATAACGCTATACCAACGCTACGAAGCTACGTTCAATGCGATCGATGCATCTAAAGTATACCTACACCTAGGGATGTTTGCTACTAAACGTACCGAAGTAGTAAGTGTTTGTTAATTTACCTAAAGTTCCCCGTCAACAAATCAAGGGTTACTTATGATAAATTCACAAGCGATGCGAATAAGATGACTAAATTGCACTAATTAAGCCAAATGCGATGAGTCTGTATGTCCTATAAATAAATACTCGTCTAAACCAATTATGACGAGCTGATATGAAAGCAATAGGTACCCACTATTCAATTTGCAAGTTGCTACAATATTACAATAACAACTTTGAATAAGTATTAGGCTCGCTAGAAATGAATGGAAAAATCCAACTATAGAACTGCACTACCCACTAACTGCATACGATATGATACGGCAAGTAAAACGTGTTAACGTCACGATCGTATTGACATTACGCAGTTAGAATAATAAACCTTCAAGCAAGGTAATAGGGATGAAGTTTGAGTGACGATATGCAATTACTAAATGAAATCTAGAAATTTCGACTACAATTCTAAGAATAATAGGTTATTGTATGTATTTAAACTATTCGCGTTCGAAGGACCAAAATGGTGCATATAACCTCCAGGTTTGACCAGGGGGCGATGCGCGCCTGCCACAATTAGAGATGTGGAACAGGATAAGTTGCTGGTTCACCTAAATCCTAGAATTTATGTAGGTACTTGATACACAGTGATGCTGCTAATACAACAAACCAGGAAACCATTAGAGAGCTACTCACCTTTGCAGAGGAATTCACCACGTCTCACAGGTAGGTAGGTATCGTCCAGGTCATCTAGTCTATCTGGGTCACAGGTTACTGTGCACAACACTGCACTAAGTCACTCTTCTCTAGCAGCTTGAAGGTATTTAATTAACGGGTTTACAAGTTCTTATGTTAATTGCGAACGATCGTGAGAAAATCGATCATTGACCGCGCGGTAGGTGGGGTCCATTCAAGTACCCATAACAGACTGCCGGCGCAGGAGGCGCGGGTGCGATGTCACCCGACGAGAAACAGGTTTCATCGTCAGACAATGATAAGTAAACTCCCCTTGCGTGGCACATGGAAGTCGTAATAGCAGCATCAGATAAGATTTGGATGAGTAATTTATCGTATGGAATGATGGTAAAATAATAGGCGTAACCAGCTACAATCAGTTATTTACATGTATATAGATTTTACTTTTAATTTACGATTAGGACAAAACATATCGTGTGTGATAACATTAGACCCAGTCATATCAACTCAGCCGTAGTAAAATATTATTGAAATCAAAGTGAGTGCCGAGTTTTGTAGTTAAGTTTGCAATAAGAGAACAAAACTACTACATAAAAAGTACTTTGCACACCTAATTCCAGCCAGGGATAGTTTAGCACATACGGATGACTGACTTTATATTTAATACATAGTTCATTTAAATTCAAAAGAATGTACCAATTAATTTGTTTCAAAAGAATATCCTCTATCTTACAATATATTAATTTAGTAAAGTAGGTACTAAATCACAGATGCAATGTCACATCTACTCTATTCATCTATGACACGGAACACATCACGTCTGATAACCGCGCTCTCCATCCTTGTCCTGCGCACTACTACATACGTTTCACTATCCTTTTCTATGATTTCAAGCACTTCTTTTCAAACAATTAAAAAAACAAAAGATATAAAAGAAAATGACAATTTATGCAGACTTACAGGTGATACGTAATTCCTTTTGTTTTGTTTACTGTCCTATAATTATTACTACAGCTCTTATACGCGCAACATTTTTAAAACATTAATTGCGTCTCAATGTAACGCGCGCACGTCGGACAGTCTCTCGCCGAATGAGTGCGGTCAGATACGAGACTGTCCCGGGGGTCGTTTAGACGGGGCCATTTGAGTGCGCGATATAACTCCCTCTTTTTATATATTATAATATCATTAACGTACACGAATGATTCATAAACTTTGAAATAGATTTAAATATTCTACAGTTTTTATAATTCATTCGTTAATTCGTTGTACTTTAAAAAGTAATTAATTAATTAGAGATATTTCAGGATTCCATGATGTTTTCATTTTAAAATAAGGGGTATAGACTTAACGGGGCGTGTTTATCTGATTTTGACGAATAATAAGGAGATATCTTGGTGACCTTTCTGAATATAGGTATTTGGTAACAGGGGAACCCTTTTTAAACTAGGTGATGATGTGGCAGATGTTAAATAGGAACAATACGTGAAAAAACTACCTGTGCCCAATATATTCATGCAGGGTAACAGGTCATTATGTAAATTTCAAACTGAGTAGAAGTAATTTGAAAAGTCTTTGAAAGTTTTCAATAAAATTTGGATCGATTCTTTAAAATAGATAATATTCGTTTAAAGTTAAAAATCTTGATTTTATAATGAAGATACAGATTTTGTGTTTTAACTTTAAGAAGTGATAAAAGAAAAAAAAAGATTTAATAGTAACAATGATAAATGTTTCATATCTTAACTTGAGAATGATAGGTTCTACCGCTACTTTAATTTACTGTTATTAAATTACTACTGTTATTAAATTTTGTAAGAAGAGGTTGGATTTTTTTCGTATTCAAAATTTCTAAAGTGAGTGAAATTATTTCAATAGCAGTTGTAGTGTTTAGAAAACTTATTTTTTTCCTTAAGAACATCTATTACTTAAGTTCCAACTTGACTTTATAATAAAAATAAATTAAAAAATGTTCGGTGTTTCTTTAATAAGTAGTTAATGTTTGAAGGACATATTTGTAATGATATATTTAATAAACTGATAGGTTAACCCAAAACTGTTTTATTTTGTAAGAAGTAGTTTGATTGTTATTCGTATTAAACTCATAGTTTTATCTTATATTCAATTTCATTTATTTTCATTGAATTGTTGTATTCAGAAACTTAACAAGAAAGAAAGTTAAGTCATAATTTATAAAACGATAAAAAGTGTTTAAAAACATTTCAGACTGATAGAATTTAATTAGTTAAAATAATAATCGTTAATATATAACATTTGTTACTGATATATTTCATTTAACATATAAAAATACTAATAGAATGTTACTTTCCTGTCTCGACTTATCACTACCTAGTTTTTTGCCTAGTGCGGAAACCTTAGCTTTATCTATTTTTGTACCTTGAGTTCGTCATAAACATGTTGTAATATACATTAGTCTAAACTTTATACAACTGTTTTTGATGCTTATGATGTAATAAAAATGTTTTCATTTTTTTTAATACTGAGTAAAAAGTAGCACTTAAATGTTTGGGCCTGGTAATACTAAATGCAAGATGGTGGTTTGTTGAATATGCTTTAGGGTAACCATGAATATTGTTGATCTAAGATTTTTTGCAATTCCATAGTATCCCCATAGTACGTCAGTAGATACTTTTGTCCGACTGTCTTAAATTGGAGATGTATTTCCTAAAGTAAAGAATAAATCATCAGAACGCGTACGTGCATTAACCTATTAATCTTGAAGATTCAAATCTTGCAACGGCTTTTTCACATAATTCTACTTCTACTGAACTGATTATAATAAAATTCGCATGTCAATACATACGAGTATATGTTTTACAACAAATATTTAAACGTTTTAAAATTTTGGTGATGAGGGTCCAAAAAGGCAAAAGTAAAACTCTTCAACGATTGCTAGTAGAAGCTTTGATCTCACCACTCTACGCCAGTCTACTTGTGTATACCATGTATTAAGTTTCACCATGTAAAAATAAATTACGTCGAGATGTCAAAGTTTTACTATTTACAACGCCTGAAAAGACGTTACAGAACTTTTGATAACCTAAAATGTTTATTAAAAATAATAAAAATAATGTGATAGTTATTCTGAAATCGAACAGATGGTCCAACATAATTTCTAAAACATTCACACAAGATTAAATACGACAAAACTAACACGTCCAATAAATATTGAGATAAAATTAAACCGTTTATTTATCATTATATGATTATTCGGGTAAAGCCTTTTAATTTTTGAGGAATCACATGTCCTTACCTCGCCCTGCAACTCTGCGAAGGATATTGGCGACGCATAAATGCGACCTGGATTTTATGGCAGAAATGATGGAATTCTTGACGGATAAAGCTTAAAAGGGTGAACTGAACGTTGCTTTAATATTTGATGCTATGGCTATCAAAGCTGGCAAATAATATGATAAAGGGCCAGACAAGTATTGGCGTAGCGTTGATTTAGGCGGAATATTGACATGTGCTTCTGAAACATTCACGCAGTAAGCTAAATAAATATAAACTTTCTTTTGAGACACCTTACTTCAGAAGTTCAGACCCTTAACTCACGTGTAGGGTAAGTGATTCCATATTTAAATTTATTGCGTGGACTATGAGCAGCAGTGATGAAAACGAAAGCAACATTTCTTCTGATGAAGATCGAGACGACGATGAAAGGGTCTGTAAACATGTACAAAAATTGTGATGTAATCTTGTATATTTACTCTCATGATATAAGGCTAGTAGGAAGTACCTAATGTTACTTTATATTATACTATTATTGTTTTTAGACTTATACGATCTCAACTATCCACACTTTCATTTGAGGAGCTTCAAAAATTAAAAGAGAAAGTTGGAGCCAAAGTTTACAAAGAGGCACTCTTTGGAACCAAGGGAAAAAACAAACAGATGGAAAAGCGATATTTAAAAGAGAAAACATGAATAGACCCCGAGAGATGAGCTCCAAGAAACTTGTCCCTTTGATTGCTGCTGTCCCTAAGGCTAAGAAAAATGAAATCCATGATCCTAGGTAAGTAATAAATTAATTGACTGCTCCATTACCTCAGTTGATAGTGCCCATACCTTCAGAGCGAGGGGTCCCAGATTCAATCCCTAGTTGCGGCAAATATTTGTGTAACAAGCAGAAATGTTCATCTTTGGTTCAGATGTTGTGATGTGTTTGTGTGTGTATATGCCTCCTGCAACACGTTACAGGAATTTGAGTGTGTAAACATTATTAATGTTATAACTTATCAAGTACAATATCTGGTTGAAACCTTCATGGAATTACTTATTATCATTATGAAAAATATCAGCTGTATAAAGGGTTCTCAATATGATGATGTACACAAATCACTAGATGATGCATCATTAGAATCCACCAATTTTATCAGTTTCACTGCCAGTCAGATTGTAAGAGTAGCATGCCAAATACCAAACTTTTTTTTTTTGTTTTTATTTAAATTTTTAGACATCAGTTTAGAGATAAAATATTTTACTCAAAGAAACTGTACCAAGCTAAGCCCGCGCTAGCGCAGGATTGGCCCCTCACCCCCATGCCCCACACCCTGTTAAACTGTTAAACCTGAAGGCTCATGATGCTCTCCGAAGCAAAGAACTGCTCACACGCCTAAAGTCAAGGCTTTTAGGTATTTGATATGCATTTATTTCCTCACCTCACTAATCATATAGGTGGAAGTACAACAATTATATATTATTCTTATGGAACTATGAACCATCAATAAGAATTAATTTCAACATCCGAAATGTGATAATGTGTAACTTTTAAAATTTGTTTAATACAGAGCATGCCTAATTTTCAGATTTGACCTATTATGTGGAGAATTTGACAAGAAACAGTTTTCTAATAACTACAAGTTCCTGTCAGACATAAAGACCACACGTGCAAAGCTCAAGGAAACCAGTGACCCAGAGGAGCAGACCAAGCTACGCAGGCTACTGCAGAGGTTGAATGACCAACACAAAGCCAGTAGGCAGGGCAAGAAGGAGCGAGAAATTAAAGAAATGCCATGAATTAAAGAAAAATTCAATTTTCTAGCTGTTCCTTTCTATCTTGTGGTGCACCTATTGTCTGTGAGACGTGAAACGTGTCCGGGTCACTCAGCTTTAGGGTTTCTGAAGTGCATCCGTTAGCTTTATTTTCGCCTCAGTAAGCTGCTTTGGACTTTGTGTGTTCTTCCTGAGCCTAAGTATTTATGCCCCTTTCCACAGCTCGCTGCGTAGATCGGATCTTTTGCTTCACTTTACGGTGGTAAGCACCTACCTATATTATTATGTATCATATATACGATACAGCATATACCTATGTCAGATGTTTGGTATGTATAGAGGAATTTTAGAATTGGCAAGTTTTATAATACATATAGTAGTGACTGCCCGCGACTTCGTTCGCATAGCAGGCTCGGCCTTCGGCCTTGCCATCACAATTTATCTTTTCATGATTTATTTCATAAGAACCTTCTCCTGACAATAATTAACACAGCAAAAAGTATGAGCGAGATTGTTCCATCCGTTCTCAAGTTATAGCGTGAGCACTAGAAATAGGGGTATATTTTATATAAATATAAGAATAAGAATATAAGAATAATATTTATTTGCTTATAAAAATATTATACAAATTATTTTTCTTAAGTAAGTAAATCATAAAAACATCGAACACGTACAATATAAATCATCACTTAAGAGGGCCGTTAGTAGCTGTTCTAGAATTCCCTGTGTTACAGCTACTACGATTCCTTAAATCATCCTAATAATAAGTACATATTGTATACAATATAATGTAACGAATACTCATTACATAGACAAAAGAAAACAGTTAAATAAGAACAATATTCTATAACAGTGTAAAGAGGGTAGGCATCGTTATTTGATATGTACACATTGGCGGGTCTGCCGTATATTAATTAGGTGTAAAGAATTTGTTGTGTGGTCCAAGATCATGGGAGCCGGCGAATTTCACTAATGTATTGATTGAATATAAATGTATTGATTGAATGAAAATGATTAGTTAGTTAGTTTTTTTTTAAATTTCGTCCGTAAATAAAAATTATTTATAGATATTGTAACGTTCGTTTTTCGCTTCGTTACATGATGTCGATTCTAGACACGTATTTCGGCTTCAAATTGCTAATCTATGGTAAAAATTATTCTATGTTAACTTATTTTACTACAAGAGTAACACTTTTGTAGCCCCTGTAAGGTATTGTCTCTGGACATCAGTTTTTTTATCTGTATAATTGGCTGTGGTGATCTGTGTCGGGACTGACATTTGGTCGATGGAAAAAAGTCGATTCACTTTCTTACCAATAGTCGACATGTGAAGTCATTATAATTTTATTTTTTATTTTATCCATTCGAATCTGAGTTTCGAGCAGACTTCTCAAGATAATGAGGCGAAATTCAGAAGCCGCAAGTCAAGGGCTTTACATATTCGATGTGATTTTACCAAAATAATGGGTTTTTTTAGTGTCTGCAACATAACCTAAAGGAAAACGGTAAATTGTGTTCTGTTTAGTCAAAATGGCGTGATACTGGAAGTTACGGACATTATTTTAACACTAGCTTTCTATTGTTTCAGCCACTGGCGTTTTCCTGCACGTTTTTTCTTCAGGATTTTTCCTGAATAGTTTAAAACCATGATTTTTGCTTCATAGTTTTTTTGATGGAGATTTTTTCTCTTAAAATCTTCCATTAGACACTTAACATACGTGTCGAATGGAGTTCACCGTGGGAAGTTGAAGACCGACCATCTCGGCATTTCCTCGGCCCTCGCTGAGTGCCGCCTCGTGTACCAGATGAAAGGAATCCTGCCCACGTAATATTTTTTTACCACAAGACGTCTCGGAGTAAGGTATCGTCTATTCTTTTCCTTGTACGGGCCCACTCTCGGCACGTGTAATTATAAAAATTTAAAATAATTAATTTTCTTTAAATAAGGGTGCAATAACGATAGCGTGCGATAAAAATAAGATAAGTCACTTTAGCTTACTATGGGAAAACGTATAAAGCCCCTCAGGCTGTCTACCTACATCAGTATAACCGCAGGAGTCCTTCAGACCTTGCATAATTGCTAAGACGTTATCAAACTAGTTATAAAATTCTTCTAAATTAATTGTAACACTGTGTTCCTTCCCGGAAATAAAAGTTGAACTAAACTAAATGCTTTGCCACTTATTTCAACTTTCCCCCGAAGTTCGAGTACCGAACCTCTACAGCTGCTATTCCAGGTAATTTTTGTTAATTTTAATATATATATATATATAAATGTATATATATATATATATATATTATTTTTTACCTTATTTTATTTTACTTTATTTCGATTGGCTTACATAACCCTTACCCTAACAAACTTTATATTATTACAATTAAACGATACACTTATCTTTATATTCTATAACAATTGACGCCAGCGATCAGGAAGACATAGTCAATATAGACTTTCCCCGCTTGCCTGGTATTGTACTTATAATTTATATTATTACATATAATCTTAAATGTATATATATAGGTACATTTAAGATTGAAATTGGAGAAAAAAAATATTGGTGTAGATTTTATCCAATTAAAAAAAAAATGCAAATTAGATATTTTTATAAATTATGATTATTGTTGTTATTGAACGTGGTAGCTACAAGTTTGTTATTATTATTTAGACACAGTTAATAGGGCTTCTGTCTTATCATAAGTAAGCAGTTGCAATAAGTGAGTTAATTCCTTTTTGCACTTTCCTCTAGTAAGACAATAGATATTTGTATTTTGAAGAATCTTTCTATATAAGTATGGTCGCAAAAAACACTGATGCCTTATAGCAAATGTACTGGAAAACATTTCGGATGAAATAATGGAGTCTTTTCTGCGCTTTTCCTGGAATTTCTCTAGATCAAATATGATGCTTTCATGCGTTAAGCTTACAGATTTTTGAATAAATAATTGTCTAACCGTAAGAGTTTTCGCTTCAATGTACAGTTGAGTGGTGCTAAATCTAAAAGGTTTATTTAGCCTAACCTTCAGAACAGCTCTTTGTGCTCTTTCGGCTCTTAACATATAAGTTATATATGTGCCGCCCCAAGCTGTAATACAATATGATAAAATTGATTGACATAATGCATGGTAAACTGTTGTGATTAGATTCTTATTAAGTACGTGTCTTAGACGTTTAAATATAGCCAGTAATTTGCGTGTCCTTCCAGTCAATGATTTAATGTGTTCGTACCAGGTAAGATGGTTATCTACTATGACACACAAGTATTTAATCATGCTTACTCTTTCTAGTTGCATGCATGTACACAAATTATGTCTTGAGTTCTGACATACGTGTGCTCGTATAGTTGTAGACTCATGATTAGGTTGATCAACAGATGAATTTGAAAAAGTAAGATATTTGCCTTTTGATACATTAAGGGTTAGTAGATTTCTTCTTAGCCAGGACAAAACTTCCTTCAATCCTATTTCTACTAATCTAAGTGTTTCATCCCAGGATGGAGCCGAAAATAGTAGCACAGTGTCATCAGCAAATGCTATTACTTGACCTCCCTTCAGATGAATACTGCACAAATCATTTACGTAGATTAGGAACAGTGTAGGATCCAACACGCTACCCTGGGGCACGCCATAAGTAGGGCTATCTACTTCACTAACATAGTCCCCAACCTTTACCCTTTGGGTTCTATTTGACAAATAATCTGAAAATAGCTGAAGAGCAGCACCTCTAATGCCCATTCTTTCCATTTTGTTTATAAGAGTGGGGACAGAGACAGTATCAAATGCCTTAGCCAGATCCAAGAAAATACCTACACATTTATGTTTACTATCCACTTGTCGAACAATGTAGTCCGTAAGTTTATTCACTGCCTGTTCAGTTGATTTGCCAGATATAAAAAATCCAAATTGATTTTGAGATAAATATATATATATATATATATATATATATATATATATATATATATATATATATCATCATCATCTCAGCCATAGGACGTCCACTGCTGAACATATGCCTCCCCATAATTTTCATATATTTATTCGCTCTACGTAAAAAAACTCCAGATAATGCATTTTAATATCTTTGTGACGCCGTTCACGAGATAAAATGTACATTTTCCTTATATTTATTTAAAGGTTGAACCCATATTTTATAAATTGTTTCAAATAAGTACCCTGTGAATTTTATACAGATAATTCTCAAAAATATTAGTATCTTATTATCACATTATATGTCTAGCTAGTTTTGTATTGTAGGGGTAAACTCTACATATATATAATTTACTCTATGGGGTAAACAAAATTGGGGAGACTGACTGACTGATTAATTAACGCAAAGCCAGAACAAAAAAGGCTACAAACTTAAAATGTTGACAGTTGATAACTTTATGTTGTAGGCACCAACAAAGATAGTTTTTAGAAAATTCTCCACTGAGAAGGTGAATTTAATTGAATTTTGTAGTTTCAAATCCCATAGACCAAGCGAGCGAAGCCGAGGGCGGGTAAGCCGGAACGTCATAAATTGTAAGTCACCAAAAGCATGGCTATGTCCAGTGGTTCAGTCCTTGAGAAAAATTAAGAAAACGCATTATTCATACCTACGTATTAGAAATAACAACAAATAATTTATTCCGAAATGAAAACATTTTTGCTGGTAAGGTTTACATAATACACTTGTTCTGTCTGAATATTTGGATATTATTTCCCGTTTTATTTTATTTTTTGTTTTGCTACTCGTTCTGATGACTAAGGTTGTCCAAGGCAAAAGACGGTCCATGGTGTGTCGATGTAGTAGATGTGCATGGTGACGACCCCCTGACTCTCAGTCAACTCGTACAGACAGTCGGGTCCATTGGGTACAATTGCCTGGAACACAAGAAAATCGGTATGTATTTTTCAAGATCACTTTTGTACCCTTGAATCTTTTGAGAGTACGGGAACTGAAAGCATATCGGACCCTGCGGGCATAACTGGGCAATGCGATTACTTCGTAACTACTAACCCCATCTATTGACGGTTTTCGTAAATAAATTAGTGCCTCTCTTCTCGCTCTCGGTCAGTGACTTTGAGAGTTCCTATAGTTTTGGACAAAGATTATATAACGCTACGCTAGAAGAGGCGGAACTTAGGAATGTCGACTTGAATGCTAACGATTGCAATATTTCGGCAATTTATATGGTTTTGGACGCAGAAGTATAATAGCTTTGTCGGTAGTTAGATGTAAACATCTTCTTTTTTTACTTGCCTATACTTTCAATGTACTTAGTTTTGTTATCTTTTATAATACCATACTTATTTTCATTAAGGTACTGTTGTAACAAATGAATCAAAATTGTTGTTGAACCGATTTTCGATTTGAACCTATAGATTTCACACTGAAAAAAGTGTTTTATTGACTTGCAGTTTTTAGAAAACTAACTCTCTTTGGCTTAGTTAGTTAAGAGTATCTTAGTTTTTTTACAGTTTACTTGTATCAACTAACTTTTGTTTAGGTTTAAATTATTAGTTTTAACGAGAGGTTTTCAGAAAACCACAAAAATGTACGTAAATTAAATAAATTTATTATTTTAAGGTCATTAGCCAAACAGAAAATTATTAAGGGAAAAAAACGTAAATGCAGTCAAAGAGAAATATGAAGGATTCATCTCCTGACAAAGACAAAAGACACCGAAAATTTTTACTGTTCCATCTTTTTTCACAATCCAATGGAGGTTTGCTTTAGTGCCCTTATTGTCACTTCTGTGCAAATTGTAGTTGTGCAGAAGTGGAAGATAATGAATGACGAAGATACTAGATTTCTATGCGAAACGTGCACTCCAAACTAGAATATATACAATGTCCTAGCGGGCCCGCTTTACCTTCAAGTGTGGGCAAAATGATCCAAAAAAGAGTTTTTGGAAATTACTTACTGCGTGATACAGTAAAAGCTCCTTATTCGCGGGGTTTATGTTCATAAATATGCCGCGAATACAGAAACCGTAAAAACGGAAAACTGGACTCCCGCTCCGGCTCGTTCCTGGTGCAAAGGTTAGCCATAGCCATCCAGCGCGGAAATGCAGCCAGCGTCATGGGCACCTTTGCACCGGGTACAGTATGGGGTGGGTTATTTAATTGATTTTATTTTTGACTGTTGTGTTTGTTTATTTATATGTAATTAGTGATTTATTTATGTATATTGACATTTATGAAATAAAAATACTATTTAATACTTGTACTTATTAGATCCGCGAATAAAGAAATTTTTAGCCGCGAATATGGGGTCGCGTTTTCACTATTCGCGGATTAAAAAATCCGCGAATAGTGAAAACGCGAATGAAGGAAGCGCGAATAAGGAGCTTTTACTGTATTTTTGAAGTCTGAATGATTAATTTAATGAAGAATGATAAGTTTAAGACCACTAGTTAAAAACTTCTTTGAATAAAACTTTACTGAATTTGAAAATGTTTTGGTTTACCTTAAGTGTCCCATTTTGCCTTCAGTTCCCCTATAGAGACAAAAAGATTGAAGATAACGAGAAGGTTGCATACCTGCAGTTAGAGCGTTTATATTGTTTTTGTCCTTTTAATAGTCTTAGGAGAAAAAAAGAAAAAATATTTATTAAAAAATGTTCTACTACAAAGAGTCTTGTCTTTTTTTATGCCTCTATTGCCAAAACTTTAATAATTTGTGAATGTTTGGCAGTGTATGGTAGTTTTTTTGCTATTTTTCATTTCCTTCCTTTTCTACCGACTTCCAAAAAGAAGAAGGTACTCAATTCGACTAAACTTTGGACTGGGTGAACCGATTCCAAAAATCTTTTTTTTTTGAAAGCTGGTACTTCCCGCGTGGTCCCACTTACATTGAATAGATAATAACTGAATAGAATGGAAGTCGGTATTAATTTTTTCAAATTGTAATTGTTCTACCTATTGTTGGTAAAACTGAAACATTTAATTTCGTTACAATTGCATCTTACTTGAGCAGTTGAAGTTAGCTTAGAATAGATCAATATTACGAACGAAGCTGCTTTGCCCATATTTAAAAAAAAATTTAAAGATTCCGAAATATAAATAAAATATTTTATATTTAGTAGTTTTATGGACTGTTTGTAACAATTTTGTATTGTCAAATTTAATTTATTTAAAATAAGACGAAGATAGGTAGCACAGGCAATTACTGGACGGTATTATACGAATACTTTTCTACTTATGCTTATTATGAGCCTAAATGAAGGACTGTCCTTCATTTAGTATAACAATAAACATATGCAAACCTCAACTGCTAATTTTGACGGTCGTTCAAACCAGTCCGTTTTCCCGTCTTGAAGCTCCAGTTGTCCGAAGGTCATGAAGCCCGTTGCCATCAGCTCACCGTTCTGCGTCATCGGGAACCACGGCAATATCTGGTCTGCTGTGCACTCCGTCTCTGACGTCATGTTGTAGTAGTAGTGTTGTCCTGATGGGATTATAAGAGATTAATTTTCGTCTAATCTTGAGTGAAGCATCGGCAGAAGAAGGATATTTAATACATTTTCAAGGCCCCCGTGTGATTCTATACAGCCAGAGAAAGAGTCTTTATATAAAGCCGAATCATTTGCATCTGGACTAACATTTTCCATGACAATTTGAGTAATAAAAACGATATTAACAGTTATTTGTCGCATCAAGAAAACAACGTTTTCGTTCCAAAATAGTTTTTGTTGAGAGTGCTTTGTTTGAGTCCAGAGCAAGCGAAGGTTTCAACACACTAGAAAGGTTAAAGTGGTGGGTCTCTTACTATGTGCCTCATACTCGTAAGCAAGCTCAAAGTCGCACAACGATCTATTATTCTTCATAGCTCGTTGTGCGACTTTGAGCTGAGGTGCTCCGGGTTTCTCTACGTGATCGTTTTATAGTATTATTAGTAGAGGAGATCCGAAGATGGACTTAACTAAGCGACATATCTCAGAAGATAAGCCAGTTGAAGTGGCAGTATGGCAGGTCACATAGCACGCAAAACAGATGGCCGATGGGGCCGGTAGGTTCTGAAATGGAAACTGTGAACGGCAAGCACAGTGTAGGTCGTCCATCGACATGGTAGACGTTGGATGCAGGCCGTTTCTAACCGGTTCTTTTGGAAATTTGTGGGGGAGGCATATGTTCAGCAGCGGACGTCCTACGACAGATGATGATGAACAGGAATACGAACTGCAGTTGCAGCAAGATAGATTGTGGAGCGATGTAGGAACTTGGGAGGTCTGTCTCAGGAGGACAATTGTACTGTTGGATAGCCTCTCAGTAGCCTGATAACTGTAACTGCACTTGATCTTCTAAATTAATATTTAAAATGAAGCTTGAGAGTGATCATGATGAAGCTCAATGTGCTTTCAAAGTTGAAAACAGAAAAGAGCAGGTATGACCACACGATTTTTTTGGTAGACATTTTTTTCAGCCTTTTTAGTGACCATTTTGGTATTTACGGGATTGATTGTCATTCACCGTCAATTACGATATCATCAAGATAGGCGAAACACTTTTCAGTTATTGGATTGTAACCTAAAAACCGCTTGACTGAATTTCAATTTTATCAAATTCGGAAGTATAGATATAAGAATTATCGAAATCAGAATACTCTGTAAAGAGTTACGCGTGATCATATAGCAAAAAAAAAATACGCGTCACTTGAGATCCCCTCGTTTTTTGGAGGATGTTTGAATAGGCCTGATCGCTATTCAAATAAATTAGTTAGTTTTTTGGTTCACATCTCGTTAACGTTTCCAAAAGCTTTGACTTACCCATTAAGGGGATGCAGGCTTGTTTCGTAAAGTCGCCCTCATTCTCGATGTCGGTCTGCAGATGTGGGACTTTCAAAAGCTGCTTGTCGAAACCGGTGAGCCATACGCCATCGGCCTGAAGAAGGCGGCTCGAATCGCGTGATGCCAAGCGCTCTTCCTTACTTATTTCAAGAAACTCTGTAATAGAAATATAGTACATTACTGCAGCGGCCAGCGAAAGGGGTATTGATGGACGACACGAACGTGTTAATGTGGGCCGAGGCGAAGCTGAGGCTCGCATATGTCACATAAGTCCATCAATTCCTAGTCAAATTAATGACGAAAAACGAGGTGAACGAGCAACAATAATTTTTCCCGCGATAAAGTGTTCATTTGTTTTTTTTTAATAAACAGTTTTCTGTTTGCAATCTAGTTCGGAATTTAAGTAAAACCTTTGACAAAGTACTTCGAACGCGCGGCCCCGAGTAAGTAGAACGTCTTCGCGATAAATAGGCGACAAAAGCGGGAAGAGGCGGTGCGGTATAGAGGACGCGTATCGCGCTAAACCTTCGTGAATCAACGTTAGTAGGGAAGACGTTCTACGGCTGAGATGATGATGATGATGACTTAAAAGATCGTTTCATTTTTTGAATTATGCGACAGTTAAGAGTTTACTAGATAGAGTAGTATAGTTTAGAAGCGCTCATACCGGAGCTCGTTTTGACGATCTTCACCGATCAACAAGTTCAGTAACACTTGCTGAGGTCAGGACTTGGATGGGTGACCGCTAGTGGTATTATTCAACTGAGCGTTTCCGTGCTTCGGAGGGTACATTAAGCCGTCCGCGTCGGTCCCGGTTGTTTGTCTTAAGACAACATTCGTTAGGCTATGTCGAAGGCCTTCGGGCGGCCTTAAATCTTCGACATGGGTTGGCCACTAACCTATATGCGCCAATGCGCACTGGGCCCGCGTGGTGGATTATGGCCAAACTCCTTTCTGAGATACAGGCTCGAGTCCCAGAAGGGGAACAAAATGGGCTGATTATGATATGATGATGAGTTAACTATGTAATTTCGCCGCTAAACCACGACTATAAAATGTGCATTTTCATACAACTTTTGCAGCCGCTGCTATGTATTGGCCATATCCAATAGGATACTTTTTATTAATATCATCTTCATAATACATCACCACGTGGGTGAAACTGCGGGGCGAACCTAGTTTCAATATTTCAGTAGGTACTTAATAAGTTTATACCATTCTTACTCTAAAAAGCTTATTTTATTCACTGCCCTAGTAGCATTTTTTGTTGGCTGTTTGTTGGGCCTCCGTCCACTTTTACCAACGGTGAGGTTTGTCACCCCTAAAAACAGTTGGTAGACAACAGTAGAATCAACGTAGGCCCTCACTTGTTTTTCAACGTTGGGCCAGTCAAGTTACCCAACCTAGGCCTTTTGTTCCAAAAGTTAGTTGAGCCAATGATAGAATCCCAACGTAGCCCCTCGATTGTTGGACAACTGTGAGGTTTGTCATCCCCAAAAATAGTTGGTCCGACATTAGAATTATCATACGCATTTCTGTTTTTAAGTTGGCCAATCACGCATCTTCTTAACAGAGGCCCTTCCTACTTATTTTAACGTTGGGCCATCGTTGGGTTATTAGATTAGATTTAGTTGGGCGTAGATTTTGAACATAGAACTTTGTACTTGACTTGAAAACTTGCTTATACGAGCCCTAGCGGCAGTCTGGAGATACTATACGTATTGTACACAACAGTAGGAAATTATTAGCATGCGAAAATTTGTACGATTGCCGGGACGCGAACGCGGTGATGCAGGGCGCAAGTCAACTATACACTTCAATGTCCTACGAACGATGTACGCGTTTGCGTGAAAATTAAGTTATGCCATGCCTGTCATAAAATTGTTCATCTCATTGTTATTTATAGTATAAGTTCATTGAACAATTTCCAACGGAAAATCGGTGTTTGATGATTATTTTTAACTGACTTCAAAAAAGGAGGTTACTGAACACTACAATTTTTTTATGTATGTTCGCGGATAACTTCAACATTTATGAACCGATTTTGATGATTCTTTTTTTTTGTTTGATAGAGTATACTTCCGTGGTGGTATCATAAATATAAATTTCATCACATTCGATCCAGTAGTTTCTGAGTTGCACTCCAAAAACTGAAAAGTGTTGATTTATCTTGATGATATCGTCATTGACGGAGTATCCCGTAAGTGTCACTAAAAAGAATGATAACTCAAAAAAATAGAACTGACTTCTACATTAAAAAGTGTGAAATAACTAGTCGAAGTCCTAGTTCCTAAGTTAGCCTACTTTCGTCGTTTCATGGAAAATATTTGTGTGGGAATAACAACGAAAACTTTGTTGCCTGGTCGACTGTTTAGATCGTTGGCCCGCTTTTGGTTTTTCGTGGTAAACAAAACGTTGTCTTACCATCGGTTAGGCCAATATTATACTTGCGGAGTTAATTCGTCGTTGTTAATAAACAAATGTAGAAATAGTAGGCCTATTGTTGTATTTTTGTGGGAAATTTCACAAAAATATTGTTGGTTGGCCAACCGTTAGTTGGCCCATTATTGTTATATCGTAGTAAATATAAAGTTTTTTATACATCGGTTGGGCCAATGTTAATCCAACATAACCAGTTGCTCGTTGGCCCACTGACTGTAGATTTAGTAGGCCCCATGAAGTATTTTTGTGGGAAATTCATCAAAAATATTGTTGGCTGGCCAACCGTTTTGATAGTTGGCGCACTTTTGTTATATCGTGGTAAATATAACGTTGTTTATACATCGATTGGGCCAACATTGTATTTACGGAATAAAATTACTGTTGGTTTCCCAACCATAGGCCCAACGTTTATATATAGTGGGCAAAACAACACAATCTTTGTAGGTTGGTCCAATGTTGGGACTTTGTTAGCATGCCCACTACTCATCTGCCAACTAAATACCAACCATTGGCAACTGTTGGCGACGACACCCCAACGGAAAATGCTACTAGGGTGAAAACAGTGAATAAAAAGGCCTTTTAATCACTGTTTTGGTGTTTGAACTTCGAACACACCAATATATTCGATCTCCATCTCAGTGCTTATACATCTTCCTTACGCAAATAATAGTCGACATACAAACTCTTTGTGCAAGTAACTCCTCGAGATTTGATTGGTCGATATTTGAGACAAGGAGTTTAGCATTAGAGTAAAAACTGTATTGTGTTATTTGCTGCGATTAAAGAAAAAAATATATAATAATAAATAAATTACTCTTATGTTTAGTAACTGTTCTAATTTTAATGTGCATTTTAATTAATTTAACCTTCCTTTTTTCTTCATTAAATGTCTATTTTAGCTTAAATTATTTATTTTTCTCGTAGTCAAGGTATAAAGTATAGTATGCAACTCTTGAATAAAACGGATTTATATCGAGGGCCACGAATCACTCGCATCGCTCAGGATTCTAAGACTTACTCGCTACGCTGATGATTCAATCATCACGAATCACTCCCTGCGCTCGTGATTCAGTCGTTAGAATCCTTCACTTACTCGTGATTCATCTATGGCCCTCGCATTAAATCTGTCCTTTATTCACTAGTTGCATAATATACTATTGTTTTGATTTCATTTCATTTCATTTGTACACAATTCATAAATAAATATAAATATGTAGATACTTTAGATTCTAGAATAAGATCAATGATATTTTTCTTCATAATCATCATCATCATCATCCATCACCACTCGGGTACAACCGCGAGTCCAGCTAGTAACATACCTACATGAACCAAGTAATTTAGTATATTGAATATGTACCTTCATTAACGAAGTACTGTTGAATTGTCCAGAACCTCTTGCATGCTCCGTCGACGGCAGTGTTCCAAGAAGTAAACCCTTGTTTGGCCCAGTCGAATATACTATCCGAAAACTCTAATTTTGCTATCTGAAAATGAAAGCATGTTTAAGAATTAAATTTTCATTAGGATATATCTTATTTTGACTCTCTAATTTCGAGATTCTGGAACTATCGCGTTTCTAGAAGGCACATTATATCTTCAACAACACACAAGGCGCATGAAGGTCGAATTATCATTACGTCAACATATCTAATCTCTAAATGTCGATTCGCGACACGAAAATGGAAAAGATTCACCATACAGAGAAATAGGCATTATATACATAGTACCAGGCCATCATGAACTTAGGTAGGTAGGTTAAGCAACCTACCTATAGTTCATGATGGCCTTATAAATTAGATAAGAAAGAAAAAGTTAACACCGCTGTGAGTGCTTCTTATACTGGGTATTTTCAGGAAATATACTATCAAATAGCAGTAGGTATTATAAACCATAATATCTTCATTACAATACAATAACCAGCGCCTAGTACGCGGCGGAGTGAAATAGTCTTTCCACCGTTTTTATCCACCTGTCAGTGGAAATAATTGTCTTCTCCACTTTACAGAGCACGGCAACCGGGGAAAGAGATAAAACGTTTTCTTTTGACGTATCTCGTCGACAGTATGTCCGGCTACTCCCGCAATAGAGCACGGGATCGTGGAAACGTGGATATAATTCTCTCCGATTGACATAACACGGAGAAATGATATCATCTTCTTTGAAGGTGGTGGATAAAACTTTGATTAAATTCAAAAACCTCTCGCGCATATTATAGTAATTATATTTTGTAGCGGGAAATGGAAACAATGTAAAGAAAATTACATCGGAGGTATATATACCATTATATCCGAGATGCGCCAATGACCCAGATAATAAATTCAAGCACATATTTCGGGTCAACAAAGGGTAACAAAAAAATGGCGTTGTATTTATGAGAAGAGCTTAATATTGCATCGCAGCCCGAAACCATACGTATGGTTTGCCGGTGTATATCAAGGTTACTCTAGTATTACTGAATAAACTGAATCTGAATAAACGAAATCGGATACTAGGCATGGATATCACACGATATTCAGAGATTTGGATACCTATATTCTAATTTATCTGTTTGTAAGTTAGATGCACTAACTAAAGACATATACTACGCAATTTTGATGGAGTGATCAAATATTGAAGACAGATTTTTGTTATTTTGCTTTAAAGTTTTGGCACCTATGAAGTACACACCATAGAGCATGCTACTCCCGCCGTCTGACCACGTGGATAAACTATCCTATAGCGTTGGTGCGCTTGCAAGGGAGATAAACATGATATGGTGGAAAGGATTTCTGTCCTCCCCACGGGGTAAAATAATCCACTGCCAGTGATAGTCCTGCTGATGTTGGTAATATGTCATGATTACACTTTGGGCTTCGTTTGCCTGGACGGTCACCAGCTTCCAAAAGCAAGCGAGTCGAGTACCATTACATTTTCAACACAGATCAGAGAGCCTCTGTGCATAGCAAGCATTACAAAGTCAATACAAAAACAAGTGACGTTACAAGTGGTGCCCTCTAGAAACATTTCGTCCCAAGCAATACCTTTCGGGCCATAATATTGTAAAGAGGCTAACTAAAACTAATGTGCAGCAACGTGCAGCTCCACGAAGATGGGGCGGAGTAGTATATCCCTAGATGCGAATCTTACGAGGCGCGGAAACCCGACCTAATTAGTTGTAGGCCTCTTGTCTCAAGAGGGTCTTGCTTGGTATACTACCGTAGTGCCAGATATTACGCCGTGAGTAATAGTGGACATGCATTACCGTAGTTGGGTGAGAAGGGCACTGTAGCAAGTGAAAACTATCTCGGGGTGACAAACACAGCGCAGTGCCACGCAATACTACAGTTCTAAGTTCTGCGTGGCATATATCATGGACAATTGCAGTGCTTCTTACAATAGGTTTTTACATTAGATAAACTAGCATTTGACCACAATCTCACCTGATGGAAAGTGATGACGCAGCCGACGGTGGTACAGTCTTGCTTAAAAGATACCTATTCACGAAATATAGACGCTGGTAGGTTGTTCCATAGTTCAGCCGTCATGAGGAAGAATGAATGTAACTGTTTTTAAATAGCAGAATGGGAAAACATATAAAAGACACCGTTCAGCTACGGTTTGATTGAATTAGCTTAGTGGTGGTTAGTGGAATCGGCCCCAGTAACGTTTACAAATTAATCTATGTATATAAAAATGAACCCCTATTTCTCCTGGTCATGCCATAACTTGAGAACGCCTTTACCGATTTCATTCATCTTTTATTTTAATGTATCCTAATAATTCGTAGAATGTACTTACATTAAAAAAATAAGAAAAGATGGGAGGTTATGGCGAGGACGAAGGCCGAGCCTACTACGCGAACGAAGTTGCGGGCAGTCGCTAGTAATACTATAAAATGACCTACTGTAAATCCTTGAAAATAGACGTACCTACATAAAAATACACATGGTGCAAAGAACAGCACGAGTCGTTAAACATGCCAAAATGTATTACGGTTTGGCATGTTTAACACGATACAACTGTTAAGAGGATTGCATAGCTAGTACTTTCTATGCTAAAAGAGAAAACTCTTTTCTACCTCTTAACATTATCCGATTTCAGTGATTTTTTTTCATGGAATCATGACATTGTTTACTATGCCCGTACATTTTGATTTTTTCAGTTTTTTTACGTTCTAAAAAAGGAAATTTATACTACTTTGAAATACTGAAAAAATCAAAACGTACGGGCATAGTAAACAATGCCATGATTCCATGAAAAAAATCACTGAAATCGGACAATGCTAAGAGGTAGAAAAGAATTTTCTCCTTAAGCATGGAAAGTACTAGCTATGCAATCCTCTTAAGCTGTATCATCTTTAATACATTTAACGTGTTCGTTACGGCCCAGTGTTTAAAGTTGATGATTTTTATTCAGACTATGTATTTTCTTGTCTTTATTTTATACACCTTTTTAAGCAGTTAGGTACGTGACTTCGTGAGAAAATGTTTGTACACAAGAGCTACACGCTTAAGAACAAAAACAAATTGTCTCGAATTTTTTTTTATATATTATATTTTAAGTCAAAATAGTAAATATTTACTTTTTGGTTCAATTTAAAATGGTCACACGAAATCCTTGAAATGGGTTCTTTATTTTTGAATAATCGCTTTTAGTACGACATCAGAAAATGACCAAAATTTTATGAAGCAAAATAGGTGTAATGTGATAATAATGCAAGAAACGTAGCTTATTTCTAATCATCAAATATTTTATATCCGTGCCTACCCTTTCCGCAAAACGGTGTGGTGGGTGTATGTTTTTGTTCTGTGTTGGTAGAAATTTTCATGCATACTTACACCTACTTGAACACCGGCTACGTAATCAGTGTCATCATACAAAGCACAGAGGACTTTGTCTGTAGGGCAGTACATAACCAGCTGAGGCAGGGGTCCGGCTGGGCGACGTGTAACCCTCCATCCTGCTTCCTTAGCAGCGTCGATGTTTTGAGGTACATTTATGAAAAATGTGTACCCGGGGATCAAGCCAATATCAAATCTGACTGCAAAGAAATTATAAAAGCAAATATTAAAAATAACTCAACAAACCATTCCGAGCCTATTCTTAGTTATATGTTCCGTTATCTTGGGTAGATATGGCGATTGATGTCCGACTGTGACATGTGATGATTTGAAGGATCATTTCCGGGTTCATTCCGGAGCAGAAATTTAGGGTTCGTGTTAATCAAGTACCACATCAACATGGTCTAGGGATATTTCAATTAAACCCAAATAACTAAAATTCTATTAACTTTTTGTTAAGACACCTATACACATTAAAATAAACCTTGTTTAATAGCCTATCTAATCTGATAATAAACTTTTAGATAAAGTTAAATTTAAAAAAAACTTAGTAGAAGAGGAAAAACTCAGACGAAATTTCAATCTTAACTTTATTTTTGACACATCAAAACCTAAACAAAACAACTATTTTTTATTTAAAATTGTTGAAAACTTAAAATTAATGATCCGTGGATCCACCTATGACTCTCCTGACACATCTGCAGCGGTTATCTGCATACTCAAAACAAGGGTGTCAATATCCTGTTGTGAAATACTGTCCTTGTATCCAAACGAGGTCCGTTCTACCGCCGAGACGAATTCCTGCCCAAACCATAATCGTGCCACCTTGATATGCATGAACTTGTTGTGGGTGCTGCAGTCGATTCCAACGTCCAGGTTCTCTCCAAACGCGTACTCTTCGCGAATCAGGATGAAATCCAAACCTGGATTCATCAGTGAAAAGCACAAGTGACCATTGAGAATGGTTCCGGTTTTCGTGTGCAATAGCCCATTGTAATCTTCTTCCTCGATTGCCTCTCCTTAGCGCTGGTACCCGAAGTGGC
Organism: Selenia dentaria; assembly: GCA_917880725.1. Taxonomy (NCBI): domain Eukaryota; kingdom Metazoa; phylum Arthropoda; class Insecta; order Lepidoptera; family Geometridae; genus Selenia; species Selenia dentaria. Next base: position 8,511,020 of record OU862895.1, on the reverse strand, counting down.
ATACGTTATGTACGTACACATAGTTGACTTCATGCAGTCGTCTTCTCAAAGTTTGACCGCTTACCAGCAAACCATACTCTCTCTGTAGCCTTTGAACCAATTGCATCGCCGTTACATTTGGTTGACTTCGTGCAGCATTTACTATGAATATATACGGTCCTGTACACGTGTTGTAATGCGTTGGGGATGCTCTGTGCCGTTCCACCACTTCCCCCGTGACACGATAACGTGACCAAAGCCTGGATATAACGCTCTGACTGGTCCTCATGGCTTCAGAAACCGCAATTTGGGTAGCGCCAGCTTGAATCATGCCCACTGCTCTTAACATTTCGTTCCTGGTCAAGTGTCTACGTGGCATGATTAAATGAACACCGGAGATGCGTTTGACAAAGATTTATAGAAATTTATTGAGTTTTAATTAAGTAAGAAGTTCGTGAAGATTTACTTTGGAAGAAATTCAATGAATGCAAATTTCATCTTAAAACAAAACCTTTTATATACAAATTTGAATTTAAAAAAGGAACTTAATAATGTTTTCATAATTTGTCATCAATAGTTTTTTTGTAAAGCCAGTTAAGTTTTTAAGTTATTTAAAAAAGTTTTATATATCCCTAGACCATGTTGATGTGTGTATATAAGATATACTCGCAAAATGATTAATACCTTATAAGAGTTTTCTGGCACTTTTAAACTTGGTGTTAAACGTATAAGGAATTCCGTCAATACCAGAGGATAAGTCAGTCAGTCAATATACTGCCATGGTTACTTTAGCCACAGTATTATTATTACTAATATAATACCTAATAATGTGGTTTAGGTTATAGACAAACCTTCACACAATGTGTATTTGGTATTCTATTAATCATCTGGTTGTTGATTGTTGATCGTTTAGCATGATTAGTGTTATCTGCAATTAAATTAGTTTGACACAGATTATCATAACAGTTGTAAGTGGGTCGTACAAACTGAATCACCTGGGATTGCTATGGCACAGAAATAGTTATTATACTTCTGCCATACTATTTACCTACTATAAGGAATAATAGTAGATTTTGCATCGAGGGAGTAAAGCAGTGTCTTACGTTATGGGCGGTATATTGAACCCTGAGTGTAACGGGGACGCTTGGGTTAAGATTTAATTCCCGAGCGTAGCGAGGGAGTAATGTAGAGTCCTGAGTGAAGCGAGGGGTTAAAGCCGCCCAAGAGGGAGACAGGCTTTATTCTCGAGGTGCGTGCTCCACTTTTCATACCTACTGCGATACAATAAAAACTAAGAGCTTTTAAATCGCAGTTATTTCGTTAAAAGTAAAATACATTGATAGTTAATATTCAAATTGGACACATTTGTCTCGTTATAGAGGGACAGAGACAATATCTTTGGAAGGATCATTTTATGGAAAACACTGTTTTAGACTTTCGCGGTTGTTAACTAAGTTATAATTAGTACTCAAGATTTAGTTGCTTTTGAAGCACCCGATATTTCAGTACAGTTGCACATGCACAACGTTGAGAATAATAATGTTTTATGAAAGTTGAATAACACCAAACACCAGAACATAGATGAATATAATACCTAGCACCAGATCGCAGCACGTAACTGCAACTATGACCTTGAATACGCAAAGCGGACCGTGCGTAACCCATAGCAACGCGGCGCACAACAATCACACTCCTTAGGTTCGTTTACCAATGAGGGCATTGGTGGCGTTATTGGGGACTCTTTTGTTAAAGCATTCGTAAAGCCCAAATTAGGTGACAAAAATAACTCTTTTTTTAGCTTTTCGAACGCTGAACATAAGTGCCATAAACAACATTTTCACCCATAGATTCCCAATTCGAACGCCCTTGTGAGCGTTTACACGCCAACTAATTTCGCCAACTTAGGGCTATTCGAACGCACTACTAATAGAACAATCCCACCTTTTGTTTTTTTGTTTTTTTTCTGTATGCTGTCTCCGTACTAAGAGTTTTCCTATAGATAACGTTCCAAATCCAAATCACTTTACACCCAAGGGAGTTTCATACAAAATTACATCCCCGGGGCTGTAATGTTGTATGAAATTCCGATGGGCGTAAAGTGATTTGGATTCTATATTCTAATTTATTTATTATATTTATTCGAAATTTTAATCCCCTCGCTGCGCTCATGCTACTAACTACTACTACTAACTCAAGATTCCCCGTTACACTCAGGGTTCAATATGCCGCCCGTGACGTAAGACACTGCTTTACTCCCTCTGTGTATAATCTACTATTACTACAAGTGTTGTTTGTGAAACATTTTGATTAAATACCTAAATATGCGGAGGTATTTAATTAGGTATCAGTGTTATCGTTATCGTACGTTATTATAGACACCCTGATGATCGAGTCGTGTACAGGATTATCTTTTAATCCACTCAATTATCAAGCAGAATTATAAAATTGACTAATGAAAATATACAATAATAGGCATATACAAAGTTGGTCGGGCAGTAGGTTCACTCCGATCTGTTTTTGGAGAACCCAACCATTCGGCATGGGGGCGTTAACATCTCACAGGATAATTAGGATAATTATGCCGCCGAAGGATACTGCTCTAAAACTTCGTCGGTTGCGGCTTGGACATGCCAAGATGTCAGCTGTCTCAGTTTTATCGCACTTATTGCCATGTGACAGTATAGGCACCAATAGACTCTGTTAGATCCACCAAAATCAACCCATACCCATAGTGTGCATGGATGTGTCTCTATTTTCAAGGTTGTGGTGACGGCCCAGGGAACCTAGCTTTGAAAGAAACTTATGTTCTAGATTGTAGCCAGGGTAGTGAAGGTATGATGTGTCTCCGTTAAAAACATTATGGCTGACTTAGTTGTCTCCAGATTATGGCGGACTGCGTTAAGGTTGGAATGAATACCTTTTGGTTGGAATGTTACTAAAAATCACTTTGAATTTGTGTGTGGAGGAGGAGTCTGCTGAGAACATGATTTATACAAATATATTATGTGTGTAATATGTATATCATTATATCATCACAGAACAATACTAGGCATTTCTTTTTAGTTATGATTATCTTAAGAGTTTAAGAGGGATTCTTTAATTTATATAAGGGTGGGGCCTGAGATCGCGTCCTTCTTTTAATTTTGCTCTTTTATTTATCATTTAGGTACCTATATCTTCATTTTGTAGTGTCGATATTTTGCAATCTTGCCATACTGGAATCTTGATATTCTGAGATCGTGGCATAGCAGAGATAGTTGTATGAGCGGTTAACACAAAAGTAATATTGGTGACTTACCTCTTAGACCAGGTTCGTATCCCCCTGTGAACATATATTTATATTAAAATGCAATTTCGTCAGAAGTATTATAATATTAAAATTTTATTCATAATTATAGCCCCAGACGCCAGTTACATTCCAGTTTGAGTAGTGAACTAGTTATATAACAAGGCTTTCTTATGAAAAAAAAATGGTTGTCTGTAAAGTCATTTTACGGATAATTTATCGTGATAACGTCATAAGACAAGCCGAACGCTGAGGCTGATCGTGCCTCACTAGTAAATGTGGCTTTACAGCCCATTTAAGTTTTGAGTTTTGTTACATTAATGTGTCTGATTCGACTTACTCTCACTGAGTCACAGAGTAAATAATATTATACTACGGCCGTTCAGAGAATGCGTTCCTGACACGTCGCGACTGAACTGACGACGTAACTTTGTAATGGCGTTGCAGTTACGATAAAAATATTATTGCTGGTTGTTTACCGTTTTAACAATTGATGAGCATTAAAACAACATTATTATATCAATAATCAATTAATGTTATAATTTTGTGCCAAACTGAGTGTCTAATAACTTGGTAAACAATATTTTTCTAAATCTAAACTGCGCTATTACAAGGTTATGTCAGCGCTTTATATTTGTAGTGCTGTGCTAACAATAACAGGCAATAATAGTATCGTAATGTGTTATTATACAGTTATACTTTATAAAATAATACGTTTTGTTTTTCTTTTTAAGAATTTGAAAATAATGGACTATAAGATAAATTTTATTAAATATAAAATAAAACTACGACCAAACCGAACGCGCGAAAGAAAGTAGCATTTTTATATTTAGGTTGAAAATGGTAACCCCAAATGGCGTTACTAGCATTTTTATACTTAGATTAAAAACGGTAACCCCAAATGGCGTTATGGGCCGCCATTTTGTGACGCTAAAACAGTCGTCTGTTGTCGTTTCGTGCGCATACACCACGTTCTACCAGTGTTTTCGATCTGTTTTTATTTGATTACCCGGCTTTCGTTTAATGGACTGTTTCTGCTTTTCAAACTGACATCGGCGCTAAATCGGACTTCGATTGTGTTTTTGTGACTTTTGGTGCATAATAATGCCTAAACGTGGACAAACATTGAAAAGTGGAGCCCGTGAGTTAATCATCAAGCTGCAAGATTACTTTGAGCGGGAGCGGCAAAATGGCGGACCCCTGGTACCTGTCGAACAAGTACAAGAACGCGTCTCTCAGGCGCTTGGAGTTAGCAAACGAACGATAACAAATATTAATAAAGAAAAGTTCGGCTCTACTGGCATCGAAGATAATATTTTACGTACTCCGAAGAAGAAACGTAGAACTAAACCCGTGACAGATATTGACACCTTTGACGCCGATGCAATCAGAAATCATATATATGGTTACTATTCCAGAAATGAATATCTCAACAGGAAGAAGCTTTTGGCATCGTTAAGAGAAGCTGGACTGTTTAGCGGGGGTAAAACTGCTTTAACCAAAATCTTAAAAGATATTGGTTTTACGTATAAAAAAACAGACAAAAGAAAATTTTTATTAGAACAATACGACATAATTTTAAAGCGGATAAGTTTTTGAGAGAAGCAAAAAAAAATTATAACTGGGATAATGTCGTGTTCATTGACGAGACATGGCTAAACGCCAATCACACGGTTTCCCGTTCTTGGACGGATGATATACAAGCGTCGACGTTGAAAGTACCAATGGGTAAGGGGGCCCGTCTGATAATATGCCACGCAGGTTCTGCAAAATACGGCTTTGTGGAGAACGCGTTACTGGCATTTCAATCAAAAACCACAAATGACTACCACGAGGAAATGAATGCCACTACATTTAAAGAGTTGGTTCCAGAACGGGCTTTTGCCCAGCCTACCAGAGCCTTCTGTAATATTCATGGATAATGCCTCCTATCACTCGGTTCAAATACAGAAACCACCTACCCAAGCTAATAAAAAAGAAGAAATGGTGGCTTGTTTACAAGCAAAAGGCATTGACGCAAATATGCAGATGCCAAAAGCAGAGCTAATTAAATTAGTTAAAGAAAATAAAGCGGCAGATGTGCGATACGAAATCGATGAACTGCCTCTGGAGTACGGTCATCGCGTTCTAAGAATTCCACCGTATCATTGCCAATATAATGCGATTGAGCTAATCTGGGCTCAAATAAAAGGTTACGCCGCCCGCCACAATACTTCCCCGCCATTCAGCACGAAAAAGATGATGACCCTATTAAAAGAAGCCTGCGGGACAGTCACAAGAGATGACTGGGCAAAGGTTGTTGAGAAGACTAAAAATCTGATTGTGGAACATTTTGACCGAGATATCAGGATTGTTTCTGTTATTGATAATAATATAATTATACATGTAGGCGAAGATGATGATGAAGACACCACCTCCTCAAGCGAATCGGAGTCTGATTAATATTCTGTACGCACATTAAATTCAATGTACTTTATTGCATAGAAATACAGATTGTAACTTTGTAACAAAGAATAAATAAAACAATTTCATTATATTAATATTGCCCTTTTTTGGTTTCCACTTAAATAACTAAAATATAAATTTTAAATAATTCCGCCAATTTAAAACGAAAATAATCTTAAAAATAACGCGGCGGTTCATTTTGGAGGAACGGTAACGAACTCAGTGTTATGTTGTGCCCATCACTAGTCGTGACTAACTGATAGGTGTCAGGAACGCATTCTCTGAACGGCCGAACTTAGTACACAAAGTGCTGGAGGCTAATTCTGCTATTTCACAACATTCAACAATCTATCTCGGTGCAACTGCAGTTCTGCTCCCGTTGTCACTCGATCATTACCCAAAAAGCAATAATAATTATAAGTACTAGTTCTAGAGACAAATTGGAACGTAACGTCGCCTCAACCACTTCCTTAAACAAATCTAATCGGCTTCACTCGCATTAAAAATATCAGTGACATATCAACAGCAGCTCCACCTACCGGGTAAAATTGTATTTTCAAACCATCCGAAATCACCCATTGAAATATACACACAAAATTTCGTCCAGCTGTTTAGGAGGAGTTAGGTGACAAACACACGTACATAAAGAAGAATTATTTAAAAGAAGAAGATATACATTAAAAACGCTACCATATACGGATACGAGTTAGCGTCGCGTTAATTAGGTATCCAGTTAACATATCATACATTTTTGATCGATCACTAGCGTCAATAGAAACGTAACTGCAGCTGGACCGTTTTAATTATGAAATAACAAGAACAATTTGAAATAAAAAACCGACATCAATTCTATTCATTATTGGACTGTAACTCATAAACTACTTGACCGATGATTGAATTTAAATGGGAAGCACCAACTTTAAAACAAAAAAAAAAAGAATTTTGAGAATCGGTTCACCCAGATGAAATTTATGAGGTAACAAACATAAAAAATATACAGTCGAATTCAATTGCATAATTGAATTTAAATGGGAAGCACCAACTTTAAAACAAAACAAAAAGGGTTTTGAGAATCGGTTCACCCAGCTGAAAGTTATGAGGTAACAAACATAAAAAATATACAGTCGAATTAAATTACCTCCTTCTTTTTGGAAGTCGGTAGAAAAACGTATAAAAGTCAACGTTCAGCTAGGGTTCGATTGCAATTTAGTTAGTGGAATTGCACCACTGGTCGCAAGAGCCACATTTCATCATCCGTCTATACTTATAATTGTTATTTCAATAAAATGTATTTAATAATAATAGCAATATGTATTTAATAATAATAGTAATATGTATTTACCTGCAGCTGCAGCAGCGGCTATAAATGCCGATAACACCAAAAACCCCTTCATTCCGTTCGATTCTTAAACCTATGCTAAATTGGAAGCAGTATCAGTGAAATCACAACATTTATATACTTTTAGGTAGGTACCATGTTATCTTGTTATTAATATCGTAGGTATAAATTGTAGGTATTTAACGGGAATTATTATAGATAAATTGGATAATATTAACATCGTAGATTTGCAAAATTAGATAAGGATTACCTATATATATATAAATATATATTTATAGGTACCTAGTCCAAAACCTTTAATTATTTTCTCACTCGGCTTATATACGTTCAAAATTTCATGTTTTTATTTCGATTTTAAAACACAGTAGCCAAAGGGTGGTCCAGTATTACAGGTGATGCGCTATTTTGTCTGGAGCAAAAAGGTAGGTAGATAGGTACCTTGTGTTACACAGTATAAAGCGGGCTACACCACTTAATTTATAATTAGTATAAGTTATGGATACGCTTAATATTATATAGTATGTAAGGACTTTGTTTATACATTGTTTATTTCTGTATAAGTACAAAGTTACTGATATAAAATAAATAATACTTTGTTTATTATTGCACAATATTGAACGGGGTGGTTTGGAATCGTGCGTTCAGTCCCATTGTGGTTCTTCTTCTTCTTTCCATAAAAATCAATTTGGGTTTACAAGGAATCGCTCTACTATAGACGCAGGTATAGAACTAATAAAATATGTGTTTGATGCCTGGGAGAACTCTCAAGATGCCTTAGGTGTTTTTTGTGACTTATCTAAGGCATTTGACTGCGTCCGACATGATATACTTGTCAGGAAATTACAACACTACGGTATTAGGAACATGGCTCTCAACCTTTAGACTTCATATTTAAATGGTAGAATTCAAAGGGTTGACATAAATGGTAAAAAATCGCCCGGCTCTATAATCTCAATGGGCGTTCCACAAGGTTCAATACTAGGGCCGTTCTTGTTTTTAATCTATATTAATGACTTACCTTATTATGTAGAGAAGAATCACGAGATTGTATTGTTTGCAGATGACACTTCACTGTTATTTAAAATTAAAAGGCAGTTATTAAACTATGACGATGTTAACAATGCATTAGCTAAAGTTGTGAATTGGTTCAATACAAATAATCTTCTCCTCAATGAGAAGAAAACTAATTGTATAAAGTTCTCGACACCAAATGTGAGACAAGTAGAATCCAATATACAATTGAATGGAACAGGGTTGGACCTTGTGGAGTCAACAGTCTTTTTAGGAATTACTATAGACGCTAAATTGCAATGGGTCCCCACATTAAAAAATTGTCTAGTAGGCTCAGTTCAGCAGGTTATGCTGTTAAAAAAATTAGACTATTAACTGATGTAGACACAGCTAGAATAGTTTATTTTAGTTATTTCCATAGCGTTATGACTTATGGCATACTGCTCTGGGGATGTTCTGCAGATATTAATTCTATTTTTATACTGCAAAAAAGGGCTATACGAGCAATCTACAGTTTGGCTCCCAGAGTTTCCCTTAGACAGAAATTTAAAGACATAAACATTCTAACTGTTGTCTCTCAGTTTATCTATGAAAATCTAATGTATGTAAAGAAAAACATTAGCAGTTTTGATAAAAGGAGTGATGCTCATTCCATCAACACGCGAAATAAGCACAAGCTATCCGTACATGTAACGCGTCTCCACAGAATAAGTCATTCTTTTATGGGACAATGTATACGATTTTATAATAAAGTTCCCAATGTTATCCGAGATTTGCCTATTAATAAGTTTAAAATTACTATTAAAACTAAACTCTGTCAAAAAGGTTATTACAAAATTTCGGATTACTTGGAGGATAAAACAGCTTGGGACTGATCACTCCAGGATCTATCTACTCGTGTACTAAGATGTCAAAGTGTAGCGTGTCTTGCCCTACTGATACCATTATTATGTTCTCTTTTGTAAGGCAACACACTGGAGCTAATATTTGTAGTACCTAAGTAAAAACATTGTAAAAACATCTATATAAAAAGAATGGCCCCGAGTTTCTTGCCGCTTCATCTCGGTTGGCTCTATGTATTTTGGAACGCGGCGGTAGGCTTTAAAGTACATTATAATGAAAAATTGACGTTCATAAGTGCGTCTTTGATGCCTAAATTGAATAAATGATTTTGACTTTGACTTTGACTTTGACTTTGACTTAGGCGTGAAACGGCGAATATGAGTTTAAAATAATTAAAATATTTGTCATTGTTTTTTCCTTTACTTTCATGATCAGTTATCGATTCCAAACCACCCCGTTCGATATATTTATTTATTTATTATTTAGCACATAACAAATGTACAAGGAGGACTTAATGCTAAGTAGCATTTTCTACCAGTCATCCTGGAGTTGCATGAAAAATTGTAGCGGCGCAGTAAAATAATATATTTGTAGAGAGATACTAAAAAAAATAAACTATAAACATTTGTATAGAACCAATAATAAATAACAATATATAAAACGTATAGAGCGTAACAGCAGTAAAACATTACATTTATCTATAAGATACATATTTTCAGTACGAGACATATTTAATATACCTACATAAAAGACAAAAGGTGAAATTATTAGTCAAGTAATAGTGCAGTAATAAACAAAGTCCTTATATAATAAATAATAGTATAGAACTACCTATACTTACATAATAAAACTGTAATGTAACTGAGCCAAATCTATACCTACATTCAATATTTTTGAAAATTATAATCAAGGTGTAAGTACCTACAAGGATGATAATAGTAATCCTTGGTAGGTACCTATTTATTTTTTATTATTATTTTATTGTTAATAATATAAATGCCATAAATATATTAGCTACATTATTATCTGTTTGTCTGTGTATTGTACGCGCTTCACTCTGAAACTGCGAGATAGATTTTGGTGAAACTTCACACACAGGTGATTAATATTATGGTGTAACATGCAGGATATTTTTATCCAATAAAACGTAAGGATTCTTCTAGAATAGGAGATGAAAGTTAAAAATACATATAAGTAAATTAAGTACTTAACGGATTTGCATGCAATTTACTTTGTTCGGTTAAGTTATCTTAAGTTCTAAGCCAGCTGAGTGAGTAATGGTTTATAAGCAAATACTTAATAATAATAAATATACAATACTTATTTTGATGTTATTTTTTAAATTATACGGTGGCTTAGGTTGGTAGTCAGGCGCTAACGGTCCATGTTTCGATTCCCAGCTCCCAGCTAATTCATTGTCTTTTTGTATTTGTAAACTTTTCGTTTGTTTTTGTTTATATGAGTCAGTAAGTCTTTTTAGACCCATATAAGTATATTTGTTTTGCGATAAATATGTAATAACGCAGAGATGTAAATCCCAGTGTGTTACTAAACGGACTATTGTATATATTAATAGTACATTATGGTACAAGTGTGTAATGTTGGTGATTAGCGCTGAGGCGCCATTGAGACCCGAGCTGTAAGGTGAGGGTCTTAAGAGAGCCGAGGACGGTAACTATCAATACACACGTGTATTGATATCAATGGCCAAGTCTAACAGGTTGGCACATGTCATGGGTCCAGCGGTCTACAATAAGTTATCCGAAGATATAACCGCAGCTAAAAGTTTGGGTTCGTTCAAATCTAGGTTAAAACGTTGGCTTATCAATCAGGCGTTTTATAGTTATGAAGAGTTTATAAGTATGAAATAAATAGGCACTCGCATATAATGTACATTGCTATTTTTGTCTGCGAGTGTGTAAGTAGAAAATTGATCACATTTAAATTCTTAATTTACATATGTATAACTATTTTTTGACATTTCATTATTATTTTATTATTTTAATTTTGACGTGTATGGATAAATATGAATAAATGAATATGGATATGAATATGAATATCATACGACGTTTTTCAACACACTTGTGAAGAAAATAATACTAAAAAACATTTTCTTCATAATGACTACTTGTAGACATTTTAATTAAGAGATAACTGTAATGTAACAGTGATAACGATATGTGAATATTTTTTTCGCAAAGGCAGGAAAAATTAATCAGGTTTCCTAGGCGCGCGCATTGCATTGCAATCAGCCACAGACTAAAGGGATGAGGTTTTTTTTTATTTTCCGCGCATAGGGTTTGCGCCTATTCTGCCACGTACAAAATGGGGAATTTAAAGTTTTCTTTTATTACATAGAAAACAAAAGTTATATTTGAGTGAAAGTTTTATTTATTAAACACGTACGAGTTAAAATTATCTATTTAAATAAGAAGTTGCGTGAAATGAGCAAGCAATAGGAACATTAATTTATTTGTTCTATTGAACACGATCTTTTTTTGAATAAAACTTTTTTAAGAACAAAGCACCTCAACCAAGAAAATTAAAAAAAAAACTTTAATTCACTAGTGAGGTATAGCAATGAAAAAGTCATAGTTTGATTATGGGTGTCATTCTGTGCCTAATTGCGGAGACCATAGAGCCACTTTATGAGCAAGTGTGTTGAAAAAATCTTACCGTATAAGAGTCGGCAACTGTATAAATGAAGTTATTCAAAAATACGATGGCGACATGCCATGCAGCTGAAGAACGTTCTTGCAAGTGATTATTTTTAAATAAAACAGATATGCACAGTAATTAAGGTAACAGGTAATTATTATTCATGATGATTGTTATGTACTTCGCCGTAGATACACTGTATACGATTTATGTTCCTTTAGTTAATACTTATTATTTATAAAAGATTAATGAAAACTTGTGATTGGCCTTCTGTATAATGTTTTCTGTACGATGTTATAAGTAACTGAAGTAAGTTTTCTAAATCATTGATTTAAAATTGAAAAATTGCTAATACAGCAAATCATATTATCAAAGGCTCTACTTTGAGGCGCGGTCCAATCCTTATTTTAAAGCAATTTACGATGCTTTACATAAGGTTGAGAATTGCTTACCAGAATGGACAATTTAATGCGAAAATTCAATTGAATACGTGCTAATACTTTTTATATTTATTTCGTACAATCAAATGATTAAATTTTAATGATAAAGAAGTCCATACTTCACTAGTAAATTTCATTGGAAATTCGAATATGATACATTCATTGAAATATATTTGCCCATAATTGAATAAAAATGATTCCCACGAAGCACGTAAGAAAAATTGCAGAATTTAGGGAATGTTCCCGTTTTTTTTCTATCGAGCCAAGTTTGCTCAATCGTATATTGGCTCCCATATTTCATAAGAACGTATATTATATTTACACTACGTTTTTTTTCGAACTTCGGTTATTAGGCTTAATCGTCGAAAAACTAAGTTATCGCGAAGTCGAATCATGAAATTTGGAACTCATTTCGCCTTAAGCGATAATAAGCCCAGGAGTTACAAAGGTCCGCCGTAGGTAGATGGCCATGGGATCCATCCCCACTTCGATCTTGAGTTACCAGTGAAGGTAAAGTGATGAAATCTATCGCATAGTGGTAGGGCGTACTTCTGTTGGCTAGCCACCCGCGCTCAAGTTTTGAAATCTGTCGCTACGCTAGGTGCGTAGCGACAGATTTGATCAGACCACCACATTGTCATTCAAATCTTTACTTACCGCTTCGTAATTGTCTTCATCTTTAAAGGAATATATTCTAGGTATATATAATATATTTCGGACAATTTGACGAATCGTTGCAGATACTTCACACGCTTCTTTCACTCGGTTAGTCATCTAAACTGGGTAATGTTACTTAAGCGCGATTTACACTTAAATAAGTACAGTAGCGAGTTAAGTTGTTATTGTCGTTTGAACGACACAAATGAGTTAAGTAGTAAGTTGTTGATTAAGTTAACTAGAATAGATCGCGATTCTGTTTTTTGGCAAGTCCAGTGCGAAGTAGGCCCCTCTCTCTCTTCTCCCGCACCCCGCCAACTTAACTGGCCAGCATGTAGACGGGCGAGTTTAGTAGTGTACATAAGCACAGCATAAAAATCTTATGTAAGGTTCACATAGATTGTGACATAAGTTTGTACACTACGGACGAAGACACGTGTTACTTTTTGTACTTAATCAAAAATGAAGTAGTCTGACACAGCACGTACTATAATATAATATTTACCAATTTACTATAATATTAATATAATGTTATATATATATATGCAGCGGATGTGTTGAATGTAAAAAGATTTGATTGAGTGAGACAAGTCAATGGAATGGGAGAATCAAGAACCAAAAGCGAAGATTCGGAGTTTGGTGCTGATAAAAGGAACATCTCTTAGCTATATACAGGGTTACTGGTTAAGTCGACCTAGATCCATTAAGAGGTTATAGTTCCCATTATTTCTGACTAATTTGACTATGAAACACCCCAGCCTAAACCTAACCGTTTTTGAGATATTGGGCTTAGAAGGTTTTTTAAAAAAATATGCCAATTTCTTAAGAATTGGCATTTTTTTTGTCTTTTTTTCTAATTCCGATTTTTGAGTACTAGAGAAGTTCGTTTATTATTCTAAATGCATAAAGTCCAAATATCTGAACCATAGGAGTCATAGTAGAGGACTGAAAGTGTAAAAAAGAAATAAATTTATAAATACATTTTTTTTTCTTTTAGAAAAATTTAAAAAAAAATGTATGGCCGGTGGACCCATACCGTGGCCAGCGAGAAGTCCTGATCTGACCCCCATGGATTTTTATGCGTGGGGCCACATGAAGACTTTAGTCTACAAAGATAATCATCCGATTGCATCTGTTGGGGAGTTGAGACGGAAAATAACTGCGACAGCAAACGAAATAAGAATAATAATAATAATAATTTATTTTGAGCCAAAAGAACACTTTACAATCTAATAATAACTTAAATTAACATCGTATTAACATTCTCTTTATGCTAGTATACATAATATTGTTATTTGCCCTGGTCTCCACACTAGGATTCCCTGTGTCGTGGAAACCAGTATCACATACACTACGTGAATCATTTTATTACGTTACAGTGTTCTGTATCTTATTCAGTCATAAATGTACTATAAATATAATCTACCTACTTAATATTAAAAACTACTTCACATTACTGAATTTAGTTAGGATATTTATTCTATGAAGAGATCTTAATAATATTGTTGTAGTTGCGAATATATTTTATGTGTTGTCAATTGTGTCTGTTATAGTTAGGTTGGGCTGTAATGAGTGAGTTAGCTAGACGTTATTTTACTTGTCTATCTGTAATAATTTCTCATTTTCTTCATAGGTCAGAGCTAGTAACCATTGCCGTATGGCTGTTTTACATTTTTTCCTTGTAAGTTTGTAGATATCCAGTTGTCTATTTATTTTTGTATATAGATAAGGTGCTACCCAAGAATAGGACCGTCGATAAATTCTGTATGTCGGGTAGGTACTTTCCATCGGATATGTCTACGGCAGATAATGAGAGTCAGGTGTGAGATTTTATGATACCTTAAAATTACAGCTACGATATAAAGTTGTCTAACCCTTAAGTGCCCACATTCATGGTATAAGTCATTTGTAGGATATTGAAATGACTTCTTGTGAGCCACCTTAAGAACGGCACGTTGAGCACGTTCAAGTTTTATGAGGTATGTTTTAAAAGCACCGCCCCAAGCAGCAATGCAGTATTCTAATACAGACTGACATATCGAGAGGTAGATTAGTCTCACAACATCCGTATCGGCTGATGACCGGAGCCTTTTAAAAACAAACATAAGTTTCCTGACCCTATCTGAAACGGTCTTAATATGGGGTCCCCAGGACAGGCGCTCATCTATAATGACTCCTAGGTACTTAAGAGAATGTACAAGTTCTATCGATGTACATTCGCAAGAATTGCTGAAAGTGTTCTGACAGTTGTGTACTTTTAAGACCAAAGGTTGAGGTGGTGCTGTACGCTGAGTGATATAGAAGCTTATTACTTTGGTCTTAGAAGCATTTAGAGTCAAGAGATTTTTATTTAGCCAAGCAACCACTTCATTTAGTCCCTGTTGGCAGATGGTTTTCAACGAATCCCAATAAGAAGAGATTTAACTACTGCTGTAGTAAAAAGTGGACTGAGACACAGAATGAGAGTCTGTGTGCGAAACAGAGGCGGTCATGTGGAACAGGACTTGTAAAACTAGTTTTCATTTTATCATTTTTTATCTCTACCTGTGAGCTTTTTATTAAAGTTTTTTCTAGGAATTTTGATAAGACCCCTAGCTTGTTATACCTTGTTGGATAGCTAATAGAACAAAGATATTATTTAGCATATCTGCAGCACAACTGAAATACATTTTTTTAAAAATTTTGCTAAAAGAAAAAAAATGTTTTTATAAATTTATTTCTTTTTTACACTTTCAGTCCTCTACTATGACTCCTATGGTTCAGATATTTGGACTTTTTGCATTTAGAATAATAAACGAACTTCTCTAGTACTCAAAAATCGGAATTAGAAAAAAAATAAGGCCATAGAAAACAAAAAAAATGCCAATTCTTAAGAAATTGGCATATTTTTTTAAAAAACCTTCTAAGTCCAATATCTCAAAAACGGTTAGGTTTAGGCTGGGGTGTTTCATAGTCAAATTAGTCAGAAATGATGGGAACTATAACCTCTTAATGGATCTAGGTCGACTTAACCAGTAATCGAAGAGGATTCTGGTAGTGAAATTGATGGAGGACAGCTCGAGTTCTATAGGTAATATATATGTATACACAGACCATATAACCACTTGACTGCTCATACGGCTTCCCCTCAGCTGCCAAGACTATGACAATAAAAGGCTAACATATCGCACCAACACGTCAGTACCAGTTTGACTTCGCGTGGAGAACAAGCGGATGAAAAATAATTAAAACAAATCAAATTATGCCTTATGTTCAGTAAAGTGGTACGGAAAAAACAGGTAGACATCCAGGTATGCAAAGGATGGAATGACATTTCACAGATAATTTCAGTTTATTAATTATTGGAAGAAAACAAAATACACAAATGAAGTAATGAAACAGCGACTCAAAAATAAAAAAAATATGGGCACGCGTTAATCTCTTTTGCAATCCCGTACTGTTCTTTGCAGTTGTAGATAACGCCGTCTCTTTTACCCACTGGCACGTGTAAATTAATGCGGTACTCCCATATTAACGGGCAACTTATCGATTGTATATATTGACTGTAAGGAAAACAATTCTTCTATACAACACATTTATTATTTTAAGAGTGCATAAAAATAAAAATAAATATTCGGTGTTTTATTTATATTTAGATGTACTTTCACGTTATCATCAATTATGTAGTAACATTTATATAATATCCTATCTAATAATAATGTAAATATACACGCGAAATAACCCGAGTGTAATGTGAAATATAATTAATAATGGTCTTAAAATATAATATACTTCATTTTTTTAAATATAATCACTATACCTAGCACCTACTCTGTGTGTGCCTATGTAAGTGACTTTTTAGTTTGACTAATTGGATGATTCTACTACTTCTTCTCTGATCAGCTGGCATCTTCTTTGTATGATTTAGACATACACACATAGATTTTTTAACAATAACATGGAACCGGCTTCTAAAAGTAATAAGTGTGAGTCAGTCAAAAATATTTATAATTTGTAGGTGTCATCCATACATTGACAAATTTTACGTTCGTACAAATCCAGTATTGTATAGAATGAGGTGTTGTATCCTTGTATCCTAATGACTGTATAATATACAGTGCCCAAAAAGTATATTAATATAATCTAATTGTTTGTTTACAATAATTATTTAATCACATTTTGTGTAAAGGCTTTAGATACTTTATACAATTACAACTATTTTAAAATTATAACGATGTAGTTTTACTATGGTGAACAATATTTAATTATTTTATAGTGGTAGGTAATTAAATACTTACATACTGAATAATCAATAAGAATACAATAAACAGACAGTGATAACTATTTTTAAAACGCAAAATAAACATACTCAGATCAATGTGTTCTGTTTCACCGTGAAACATCGAATGAATTATTAAGATAATTTCATTAATTGAAGTTTTGTTTACATAACCTTATTTGCTTAATACTTACATACATATTTCAGGTCTTTGTACAGCTAAGGTAAACGATAATTTGTAATGAACTTTATAATGACAATTAAGGTGATTACATAATGCTGTACCACAACACTATTTAGGTAGACTATGAGTAGAGCTACATTTTGAGCCGGCCAATCAAAATCCTTTTTTGTACGTAGCCCCCCGACCCGCAGTAGTCACTTGTGTTCTTAGATTAAATTGACCTTCACGCAGTCAAGTGGTTATATGGTCTGTGTATGTATATATATACATGTATAATTCGACATCCATTTTCTGAAAACTGTTTCGCTACTTACAACTTACTACTTACTTACTGCTTAACTGACCGGTTACTTAACTCGTTGCTGTATTTATTAATATGTAAATCGGGGTTTAGGTAGTTTGCTTCGGAAGCTGCACGCGCGAAGAATGACTACTGTACAGGAACTTTTCCTAGGATAAAAAGTAACCTGTATTACTCCAGTCTACTTACCTATAATGTCAAACCAAAGCTTTAGCACAAACCAAAGAACTATTCACGCCGGCCGCTTGTGGTTGAACACACATTGCTCTTTGATTCAAATGCTCATAGACATTTATGATTATACTATAGCTGACCCCCCATCGGATTCGCTCGCTTGGTCTTGATGTGTCTATCACCTATGGTGGGTTCTATCACCGGGTCGGATAGTTATTGGGACTTTCTGCGCCGTAGATGGTAATAGACTCGCCTCCTATTACATGTCACCAAAAATATATCCGGCAAAACGTAGATGTTTAAAACACCGCTGCTTACCCCTTCGAGGATATATAGGTATGACGATTTGTTATCTTAGTTTAAAATTAACTTTCTGAACTTTACTGCACACTTTGGGTATATTTGTAACAATTACAAGAAGACGTGTTACATTCCTAATTATTACAGGTTTTAGACGAACCATAGAAGTTCATGCGCGGTGACCAGTCAATTGAGACCCCAGTTTTATATGGCACCGTGTAGCATAGAGAGATCAAGCTGCCATCTTCGATTCATGTGACGGATCAAATTTTATCAAAAACTGTACGGTCGTTTTTAAGACGCGGTCCAACCCCAATTTTAAAATAATTTACGATGCTTTACGTAAGGTTGAAAATCGCTTGTTAGATTGGACGATGTAATGCGAAAATGCGGTAATTTCGTACGTTTTCTTTATATCTTTCGATATAATACTAACACAATTGAAAAAACTGCTGGTTACTACTTTAGTACTATATGTTGGCTATGTATTACCTAAAAAATAATATAATGTTATCGCTGAAAATTCAGAGAGTTTGGACGTGAAAGTTTATTTTTATGCACCTATTTAGGATTTTGTTCTGCAGAGAGCGAGTAATATTTATGAATTCTGTTCGGTTATTACTCTTTGCCTGTTCCTTTTCTAACCTGAGTTTTTTTTTCATAGATTTTTATCGAACTGTTTCGTTACACTCGATGTTTAAAGTGCACCTTTAATTATGCGTGAGCATACAGACAGAATGTCAGACAGTTTTTTTAAAACGTCATTTTCTTGTTCAGTATGTAATTTTACGTCTTTTGGCCCACATTTTTTTTTTCTTGCATCTTTTTGGCCTCTACCTACTCCTTTATTATAAGTATAGATAGATTTATGATCAATAGCGATCCATGGAGTGTCAGAAGTGTGCCATTGCTCTAAGCTAACCATTTCGAGGCTGGTTTTTTGTACTTGCTTGGATTTCATAAATATAGAAATCATTTTCACAAATATGAATAAAAAAATAAAGATCCATACAAACTTTGTGGTAGGCATATATTTCAATATATTACAAGACCCATTGTCTATTACATATCTACATTTAGAATACATATCTAAGGCCTAAGGTGTCATATGAAATACGATGGAGACTTATAGTAAATCTTGCATTGAATTCAAAATTCATATTAGGACTGTCTTTACACCTGTGTGTGTCCTTACTGTCACTTAGGCTCACTGTCGAAATTGTTACATTACAAACAAAATTAAAATTACTGATAACCTAAAAAACGTGTGACCAAAGTTGTAAAAATCTCTGTTTAAACATTTGTTGAAGAGAAGAAGAGCATAAACTATGTTTAAATTAACTCAAATGTATGTTGCTTCTGACGCAGAGTTACGTATTTTTTTATTGAGACAGACATAATATTACATATAGTCTCGTATCAGTGAACAGTTTTATATATTATTACGGAATATGGTATAATGTGAAAAGTTTGTGAATACCTATGAAAACGTTGTATGCGTACCTCAAAATTAAGAAAGAAGAGAAAAATAAACATTAACTTTAAGCTAATCAAAACAAACACGAAATACCAAGTCGATTCACACATCGCTTTTCATTCCATTCAATGTATCTGGCGAAGAAGAAGTAGTATAAGAAGAAGAAAAAGAAGAAGCATAAGAAGAAGAAGAAGACGAAGAAGAAGAAGAAAACGACGAATAAGAAGAAGTTTCTAGTGCGTTTATCCGTTTACTATCCTCTTGAACTCGTCTCCTACTTGATTCGCGTAGCGCGCCCCGTTCAGCATCAACCTGTCTATCACTGGAGCCGGTTCTATTGAATCTCCATTCCTGCAAAAAGTAAAATAATTAAGATGACAACATATGCATCACAAGATCATTGCTACACAATACACACCTATTATAAAAATGACAATTGACTTTAGAGGATAGTGGAAGCTTAATTCGGGATTCTAAACTAGAGCCTTCCTGACTGCGAATTCAATACCTAGTTATAATGTTTTTTGTCGCAAGTATTGTATTAAAAACTGAGTTTTCTCGCGACGTTTAATCGATGTCAGTGCCTACCCTGAATCCTCCTGAGCTCCCGGCGGGCTCGCAGACGCCACTGCGCACTCGTCTTGAAGATGAGCATCGGACATGCTCGAAACCCGGGTCGACGTATTCTATCCTTAACGTGAGTGTTTTGCCGGTTAACAATATAGTTAAATAACAAAAAATGTACATACTTATTGTTTACTGTGCGAATTATTTCTGATTTGGTACCAATTGGTATTTTTATTTGTAGTTAGTATGATTATTATTTTTGTTAGTGATGCTACGATCGAAAGATTCGCCAAGCTTATGATAGAATAATGAATCAGTATTATTTACATTAGTTGTTAGAAACAATTCGTCCCGTTCAATCCGATTTAGATTTTATCGGCATATAAAAATAAGAAATCAGCTTTGTGGAAATTCCACTGGCGGCATATTGAGTCTCTTTCGGGCAGGCCCGGCGGAGGCATGCGAGCCGCGCGGCATTGCGGCGTACCAGCCGCGCGTACCGTACGCTCACCTCCAAAGGGAGGTGTTATACATCCTCTTTATCCTCTAACATGGGCTCTGTGTTCCACTAACGTCAATTCACTCTTTGCTAAGACAGCTCAGGAGTCTCAGGACCAAATCCAAAATATCACGATACTCATTAAAAATCAAAACGTGCTGTTTCACGTTCAATATTTAAAAAAAATAAAACAGTCATTGTGTCTTATTACGTTCCGACTGCACGAATTTAAAAAAGTTTAGGGTACTTAGGTACTAGACTCTCGAAAACACTAATCGTATTTCAGTACCTAAGTATTTCACGTCCACGGAGGAGGAATATAATTCCGCCTCGTTTCTGGCACAGAACACAGCACAACAAATAAACTTTATACCATTCCTACACTAAAAAGCTTATTTTATTTATTGAAAACAGTGAATAAAAAGGCCTTTTAATCACTGTTTTGGTGTTTGAACTTCGAACACACCAATAAATACTACTTAATCCTTACGCAAATAATAGTCGATATACAAACTCTTTGTGCAAGTAACTCCTCGAGATTTGATTGGTCGATATTTGAGACAAGGAGTTTAGCATTAGAATAAAAACTGTATTGTGTTCTAGGCTGCGATTATAGAAAAAAATATATAATAATATTAAATAAATTACTCTTATGTTTAGTAATTGTTCTAATTTTAATGTGCATTTTAATTATTTTAACCTTCCTTTTTTCTTCATTAAATGTCTATTTTAGCTTAAATTATTTATTTTTCTCGTATTCAAGGTATAAAGTATAGTAAACTCTTGACTAAAACGGATTTATCGAGGGCCATGAATCACTCGCATCGCTCAGGATTCTAACACTCGCTACGCTCGTTATTCAATAATCACGAATCACTCCCTGCGGTCGTGATTCAGTCGTTAGAATCCTTCACTTACTCGTGATTCATCTATGGCCCTCGCATTAAATCCGTCCGATCTCATAGTACTCTCACGTAGGACTTATAAAGGAATAGATCAAACGCAATTTGACGCTACCTCCATAAAAGACCATCCTTTCTAAAGTGTTAGAAGCTTAAGGAAAAATGTTGTGTGACCTGTGTGGTAAGGTTGAGGAATATAAGACTAAATATGATTGGTTCAATATGCAACGGAAGATAAAATAAATAACGAGCTGACAAATCACATAATACCTACACTCTGATGGCACCTGATGGTAAATGCGCAACATCTATGAAAGAAAAGCTAAAAATATGGCAAGAATACTTTGCCGTACTGTTCCAAGACAATAGACAAGATAGAGATTGTGACTTTATTCAAGTGTGTACACTTGAATAAAGACACAAATCAACAGCAGCGCTCAGGTCCATGTATTAACAAGATCTAAATGTAAGTTAGTACTACCTGTGTCTAAATTAAAAATGCACAGTTCTGGCCCAAATGTTATGTCAATAAAGATATTCAATAAAACACCAAACGACTTGAAGGCTGAAGAAAGAGATTATATATTTACAAAGCGTTTAAAAGATCTAACTAACAAAATGCTTAACTTCATACAATTCATGAATGATGAATTTAATGTTTTTTTATTACTAATTATTTTGACTAACTTGAACGAAATGGCCCGCCCATAAATCATATTGCTACACCCAAATAGGGTCATATGTTTCCTACCATAACTGTAATATCTATACAATGTACATATGATTGAATGAAATAATTGAGTATGAGTATTACTGGAAGTGATATTGCTCTCGTTATAAAACATCAAAGACTGAGTAATTTTGTAGGTCAAAGTTATAATAAAATAGGTAAAAGTTAGAGAGTACAATAATCTAAAGCTTCCACAGCGAATAGGTGCATCAAAAACTCAAGTATTTTTAAAATGAGGCACATTCACACATTACAGGATCTACAAAAAATGTGAAAGTACTATTTTGAACTCACAGGTTGGATTTAGAAACGGATTGAGGACTAGAGACTTACTATTTGGATATCAAATTATTATCCAGCGATGTTGGGACATTAAACAGGTGTTCTACGTGTATATTTAGTATAGTGAATGCTAGCGCGACCCCATCTTATCCCACCTTGGCGGAGGACTGCTTACGGGGGGTTTTAATGGGTCCGAGCCCCACATACCCCCATCCGGTACCTTCGCGCCGGAAGAGAAGTGGACAGCATTTCCCCCTTCGAAAAAGGTGTTCTCCGTGTAGTTTATCAATTACGAAAAAGCGTTCGATCAAATACACAAAATTGCTAGACATACTGAAAACTGCAGGTATTGACAATAAGGACATCAGGGTCATGATGAACTTATACTGAAGCCAAGAGCGAATGTGCGCGTTGAGTCTAGGCTCTCAGAGGATCCGGAGATCTTGAGGGGTGTTCAACTAGGCTGCATACTCCCTTACTGTTTAACATGTACTCTGAAAATATATTTGAAGAAGCACTCGCTTTGAATGAAGGCATCGTTATAAATGGTGAAGTGGTTAATAATAATAATCGTAACGCGGATGACACGGTTTTTAATCACACCCACTATAGAAAACCTTCAGTTTGCCTAATACAAAGCTGCTGTCTCAAGGATCCAAATTGCGCTGACGATTGCAGACCTTCATTAAGAAAATAGCACTCCAAGAAGAAGAAGTTAACTTACTCGCACTTTATATCCCAAGGCTTGCTGATGTAGTAGATGTGCATAGAGAGCAAGCCATAGTTCTTGATACGATTCATCAGGCACTGAGGGATGTGGGGAGTTGCCATCTGAAAATAACCACAAAATGTATAAGATTCCTCTGTTCTTGTGTGTATCGTCTTTGTTCAAACGTAAACCTACTACCAAGCTATAGTTACAGCTAAGTACGTAAAAAGCGAGGCGAGTCTTGGCCTTCAACGAGACCACGTCACCACTCCTATCCTTGATTTTGTCAATCATAGCCTTGAATCTCCGCCACCACAAATGTAGTTTACGAAACATGTAAGAAAAAATTAGGAAAACATAACAACTTTCATTGATTAAGAATGTTTAATTTTCTTAATTTTGTGTTTCTTCATTTTTGTAACAGTATGCGACAACATCCACATCTTCAGGTCCCAAGCTAGGCAAAGTCTATACAATGGCAGCCTAATAACTATATACTAATAAATTTGAATATTCAGCTTTGAAGTGTAATAGTTGTGGACTATTAATAACGATGTAGGAAAAGTGTACAAATTCATGAAACGTTGTTTTTGTGTTTCCCTCGTCAGCCGCTTTAGATTATTATAGTAATGTATCCAACGCTTCACTACTACGCGATTTAGACAGTGCAGTGACTTATTTATGAGTCTGTGTCTGCACTATGACTACTTGAAAAATCTCTTTTGATGCAATTATGAACCTAAATAACTTGAGGAATAGCAAATGTATAAACGTAACGTATCAGTCAACGTATAATGAAAAAAAAACACTACACTTGCCCATGACAGATGCAGTGCCACCCAAATCTCAGAACTGTAATTTTCGTGGCACTGCACTGCGCTCATCACCTCGAGACTTTAGTGTTTGAGTTCAGAGTATCGCCCAGAAATTTCACTTTGCTACATTGCGTTTCACACCCTAAAATATTAATGCTTGCGCATTATTGCTTCGCGGCGAAATTGCTTGCACAAGAGGCCTACCACGTAGCGCAGTACGTCAGGTTGCCTCGCCTCTTACGATTCGCATTCCGATGGCAGAGGGAATCTTAACTCTTTCCCCTCACAGCGATTTTTTAATAATTATCCTCCGTTCTTTATATATTCAGCAGTGCAAGTACCGAACTTACCGATCGATAAATTTGAGTCTTGAATTTGTCATACTTCGAAAAAAAACTGGCTATATCGATCTTGTGTCGATCATTGCAAGTAAGTACTAAAATTAAGTGATTGGTAGACGAATTCGATAAGCTTTTACGATTATAACGATATCCCTAGCATGGAACTGTTAAATTACGTTTGAGTGTGAGTTTGAGTTTGAGTTAATTATCGTCTATTTAATCGATTTTAACGATTGTTTTGTCAGCTTTGAAAATGACCTCGATATAGCTTATCGAATGGGAATATTGTTTAGTTGCGTTTGATCTTACTAATACGCGTATTATAAACGCGAAAGTTTGTATTTAAGGATGAATGGATGTTTGTTATTGTCTTACGCTCAAACGGCTGCCCCAATTTTGATGAAATTTGGCAAGGAGGTAGATGGGGCGCTGAATTGACACATAGGATTTTCATCAACATCGTCATCATCCATCACCATGTGGTTGTAACCGCGGGGCGCAGCTAGTATTCAATAAAAAATAGACTTCGGTCTTCTTTTGATCGTAGAAGAGCGAAATGCTCGTCTTCAAATGATAGAACGCATTGTGGAATGCAAAAAATTCACAATAATCGATATACTGTCGACAATTTGACGATAGTACAAGTCGTCGATATGACTTTCATACTTGCTAGGGGGCGATTAAATTTTTTATCGGTCTTATTTTACGACTATTACGGTACTTGCACTGCAGGTAATCAACTTACCAAAGGCTCCCCCCTGCTAGTAGGTACATTCTCGAACCACTCCCGTTGTTTCCTGGAGACCCTGGGTATCTTCCCGGGGGTCTGGAAGCCGACGCCCAACAGAGAGCCCTTGGTCACCATTGCAAACCAGGGCAGGATGAACTTGTCGCAGGTGAGCTGCTTCGTCATGTTGTAGTAGTAGTGTGTACCTGGGAATTCATAAGTAAAATTAGCTCGACCTCGACCCCTTTTTTAGAGTTTCGTAGTTAGTAGACCATAAGACTTAAACTAGCCGATAGCATAGTATAAAGCTGCAACAGTATGGAAACTAAGTCTAGTTAAGCGGAAATAAACTTATACGTGCCCACTCGTCTTGACGCGGCCTCACTACTGACAGCACCGCGACAACCGCTTAGGGCTCTCGTCGATTCGCATGTTTGTGTGAGTGAGCTGTTTCGAACGTTTGTAGGTATTTTCCATACTGTTTCTCTATATTTATACTGTGCCGGTAGGTACTAAGCCTACGTGTCCGTATGTCCATTTGTCTGTCTCATTTTTAAATGAAAACGTTCAAACTTTGACAAATTAATATGTGTATCAATCATGATGGATATGCCAATACCTACATAACATAAAACCTGATTTTTTAATGTTATTGGCCGAGCGAGCGAAGCTTCTCTGTTATAACTGGCCAAATTGAGTTTAATCTCTGCGTATATTTGTTAGGTTGTTCGTTGGTCTTTCTGTACAGGTCGCATTTATCAATCTTGACAAAACTGGGTATGCTTGTTCTAATATTTAATGATTTATTTTATTATTTATTTTTGGGTACTTTTGCTATAACAGGGGCAGAACGCTTCGCCTCAGAGAGTAGTAGGCGATTTGCTCAAGGGCACTACTAAGGTACACGGACCTCGCCTTGAGACGTCGCCAGGAGAGGGGAGTCAGAGAGAGATAATAGAGCACACCAACGACCTATTTATTGATACATTAAAAGCATGTTTAAGTTTAGATGGTATTATGTGAAACATTTTAAAGGGACGTACAATACTAATGGTAATCAAATTGCAATAAGTGATCTAGTACAAGTCGAGTTTGCAATAAGGATAAAAACAATTAAAAGTCTATTGTATACGGAGTCCGACTTGTGCCTGTTCGGTTATTTTGACTTGAAACTATAAACAGGAATAAATTGAAAACAAAGAGTAAAATCGGGAGTAGGTGTATATATACAATGTGTCCCAAAATTCAACGATAAGCCAACACCGGAGGATAGATCTGCCCCTGACTAATCGGGGAAAAAAGAAAAAAATATATATATCCCAATTATTATTTAAGTTCTAATAAAAAAATGAAATTCTTCAGAAATTGAGACCGTTTATGATATTTTTCACTACCATGACCGCAATTTTTTTAATATTTGTTTCTTTTTTTTATAGGCAACTTGAATAGCACTGCTATCTACCACAATTCTTAGTAAATATGGTCCTTCAAGCTGGATGAACACTGGGCTACAAAGAACAATAATACAATATCACACAACTTACAATAATCCGATAAATTTTAAAATTCATTTATTTGAGCATACGTTTTAAAATATGGTTAAAGTTTTTTTTTATATTTAATTTAAATATAGCAGAAGTAAAACCTTTCAATTATTTTATTTTATTTTTAAACATCTAGTGTAACAAAACAGATCAATAATATACTATGAAAAAAATAGTTAGGTTAGAAAAGGAAAAGGAAAATAATATTAACCGAATATAATTCATAAATATTACTCGCTTTCCGCAAAATAATATCCTAAATAGGCCTACAAAAATAAACTTTCACGTTCAAACTCAAGAATCAGAATTGTCAGCGATAACTACTATATTTTTTAGGATAATATAATAATAATAATACATAGCTAACGTATAGTATTAATATATAAATGTGTTAGTAAATGTCAAAAATATAAACAAAACGTACAAAATTAATGCATTCATATGACACCGTCCAATCTGATAAGCAATTTTCGACCTTACGTAAATCATCTTAAAATATTTTTAAATTGGGATTGGACCACGCTTTCATATTTAGAAAGGAAATGATTCAGTGCTACGCATGAGGACTCAGAAACAAAAGCTTGGAAATGAGAAAAAATTAAACCATTTCATAGTATAGCAATATTAGCTTACCCATGTTAGGGATGCAGTTCTGCTTCTTGAAGAGTGTTGCTGTAAGCTCGGCCTCTGTAGCGGGTATCTTCAGCAGCTTTCCGTCGAGGCCGGTCACCCACACCCCACCATCCTGCAGTGTGGCCCCGTTCTCTGTGGTTGGACCAGCGCCCACCTTCAGAGAATCTAATAATGAAAGACCCATAGTGCTTATAATGGTTATATTAATATCTTCTTTGATATTACCCCTTCTGCTTACGTCAAACAAACGTGCATTACCTAAATATACGTAGAGATGTAAGACACAGAGATATAAAAGTAAACAAAATGCGTATAAATGCAAACATCACTATTAAATCTTAAACTGAATTCAAAGAAGAAGGATGTGCTCAATATTTCTATGTATGTTTGTTAAGTGATTAATCCGCCAAAAGGGTTGTTGGCCTTTTTTATAGTACGTGATCAGGACATCGAAATACACACCTAGCGTATTTTTTAATATTTTTAAAAGAACTCTAAACTAAAAAAAAAACGATGTTTTTATCTACGAATAATAATAAGTCAGGAAGCATAATTCAGAACAAATTCCACACAAAAAGTGGTCCTTGAAACCAAAACGACGTATGATTCCAAATACGAATTACTTCCGAGGTTACAAATAGACATGTTCGGTGATTGGTTTAAAGTCAGAAGGAAAGCAGGGATTGGCTCATGCGCGTGCTGCAACGTCTACTATGACAATTGAGTCGTAGCGGCGTGGACGATGTAATGCAACAAGTGGATTGGACCAAGTCAATAATATACACAATGTTTTTTATTTGTTTTTTTTAACATCGGTTACTTTTAAAAATTCAGTGAACTTTATGTCCCGCAAAATATTAAGTTTTCGTCTTGAAGTAATTAGAAGAGACTCTTTTTCCGCAATGTAGTAAAGTGAGATTAAATAACCAAAAATATATTTAACTAGCTGGTGCCCGCGACTACGTCTGCGCAGGGTTAGTACTTCGAGTAGCTTATTATCTTCTCCAAGGCCTCACCCTGACCAGACATCCATCTAAAAATACCAAAATATCATAACATATGTACATGGTCAAACGCCATTGTTATAATAGAAATCCAAGAGAAAAAATAAATACTAAGAGTATCAATCAGTAAACACTAATAATAAAAGACAGGAATTACGAGTACATACAAATATAAAATTCATCACCATTAAAAAACTGTCATTACATTTCATCACCCTTGACGGTATTTGTGTTACATTTCATCCCCCTTGAGTCTAGTGTATCGAGCTGTCAAAATACGAGCGACACAAACTTAAGGCACAAACAAAAAAAACAAACTTAACTTAAATGTAGGCGTTGAAATCACTGCTGCTTACCCCTTCGAGGATATATAGGCGAAACCATTTGTTATGTTGTGTTTAAAAATAACATGTAAGTATTGCGGGCGATTCACTCAAAACCGCTAGATTGATGTTTCATCTAATCATGATGCCGGAAACGCTCGACTACAGTCGGCTGAACAACAAAGACGGATGCCATGCCAACTCTATTGCCAAGCACGTCTAGTGTATCGAGCTAGCAAAATCATTGCGTGCTTTTGACTCGAGGTGATTTCGTTTAGCAATGAAGGCATTGGTGACGTTGCAATTGTTGGTTTTTTTGTTAAAGCGTTCGTAAAGCTCAAAATCGTTATTATTGCCGCTATTCCCACACTCTACTCGAACGCTAAGCCGTGCATAAGACCTAAAATCGCACGATTGTGCTGTCAAATAGATAGTTGTCAAAAAACGATCAAAAACAACCGCAGCTCCGGACGTGGGTTAATAATTGTACTTTTCGGTGGCATAAATAACTCTTTTTTAGCTTTGCGGACGGTGGACAAAAAGATCCCTAAACGACATTTTCACCCACAAATTTCCAATTCGAACGCCATTGTGAGCGTTTTAGCGTTATTTTCGTCAACTTGGGGCTATTCGAACGCACTATACAGGGTGTTTGGTAGAGGGACCGACAAACCAAATGAGCGTGTTCGGGGGCCCACTTAGAAAATACAAGTTGGCCAAAAAAAATCCCCGACACCCCAATTTTTCAAAACTTTTTTTTGGGAATTTTCTCGTTTTCTCTAATATTGTACCTATTTACCACCATAACATTTGTAAAGTATGTTTTAGACCGGATGTTTTTAGTTTTTACAAATTTTACAAATGTTATGGTGGTAAATAGGTACAATTGTATTCTATCAGAAACTGACACAACTTTGACAGAACTCTATTGACAGAAAGTAAGTCATCATTACGATCTTGGCA
Source organism: Selenia dentaria (assembly GCA_917880725.1). Classification (NCBI taxonomy): domain Eukaryota; kingdom Metazoa; phylum Arthropoda; class Insecta; order Lepidoptera; family Geometridae; genus Selenia; species Selenia dentaria. The sequence goes on along the minus strand of OU862895.1, from coordinate 8,481,629 downwards.
TCGGTGGAGATCTTGTTATTTTGTCTATGCTGTACCCAAGAATACTAGACCGTTTCACCCGCGTGGGTGATAATAATGATGATGAAAATTAGCCTATGTGCTATTCCAGACTATAATCTATCTCTGTGACAAATTTCAATCAGATACCTACATTTAGCCGCTCTGCCGTGATTAAGTAACAAACATTCATTAAAATCATCCATCCATCCATCCATCCACACTTTCACATTTATGATATTAGTGGAATATAAGTAGGAAGTAGGATAGGGTATTCGTTATTTGCCTGGTGGACGTTTTTCAGTGGTCGCAGAATACCTTCATTACGAGTATTAATTATTTTAGAAAAGCATTGTGTTGATATTACTGACAGATTTATAAGCAACTCAAGTAAACCACTTCAAAATTTGCAGAGGGTGAATTTTCTTTAGCATGAAAATTAAACGTACTTACGTAATTCAACCAAACAATAAATTATTTTTAATGCTATATTATGCCACTGTAGGTAATCGGATATTATTATTAATTGTTCATTTTCTGTAGTGTTTTTTAGAGATGGTGATTTTTTTTCGGGACGAATCATCAGCGTTAAAATGCTTCATATAAGATTTGATATATACATAATAATATAACTAAAAAAACAGTAGTACTTACTGTACAAGCTGGGAGGATCTGCAGTTTTGTGTAACATGGTACATATACAATATCTTTCAATTTACTTTTTTATTTTTTTTCTTCAAAATGAACGGAGTAAGTATATAATGCTGGTTTTCACAGGCATCTGGTCATACTCTTGTCTTTCTAGCTTAAGTGCAGAGAGGCATTTATTTTACCGCATTGGATCGGCAAGGAAATGAAAATAAAACAAAATAAGCAAAATACATTGCTGTTACATTTCAATATTCAGTTCTGTAAAATAATATACATTAAACAAAAATAGACTGACTTTATTTTGCATAGTATTGACCATCTCGGTTTGTATACGTATTAGAACATCTTTGAATATAATTATAATTTTGCTACTACTTACTAATAAAAGTGATTCCTGGACATTTTAATCTTGTATGGATCCTGCGCCACTTCACAACACACGCTGGCATGATGATTCACAGCGGTAGTTCACAATGATAAAAATTAAAATGTATGCGATGATTTCACGTGTGCTCGCTTGCAAGAAAAATGTCCGACTGATGACGTACTGAACACGACTTTTAAGCCCCGCCTACTTGAACACGACTTTTGTTGGGTCATTTTTAACGCAGTTACTGTTCCTGACTTATTATTATTCGTAGGTTTTTATTTCAACTTTTAAAATTGGCGCTAAAACATTATTCAATGGCGGCCAATACGTCGTATGACGTCACTAAGACAAAAACAAACAGTGTTGTGATTATAATTCGTTTTGCTTGCTTGGAGGTTGCTTGCTTGAGCTTGCAGATGGCGGGAAAAAACCAACAATGACTATTATAATTTATTTTATTTTGTGTTTATCTCAAGTATTGACGTGTAATGGTGGGGGATTATTAACCGTTGATGTTCACAATGGTGCACGAGTGTCAGTAAAATGTATAAAATCCTAAAACATTATTTTCGTTTTTTTCGTCAATCATGTTAGCAAGTTTTAGTAATGCATCCACGTGACTTATACAAAACAGTAGTTAAATAACTGACTTATTTCTTAGGGCAGACTCTAACTACCTATTTGATAAAAAGTTTATAACTCTGACGTTACATAAATAAAACAACATTTTAACCGCAAAATTTGTACTATGTAGGGTTGTCCACCTCAAAACGACAAATCAACCCTCATCGGATCACTTTGTTGCCCGTCTGTTCAACTGTCGAGATCCTTTTTCATTCATAAATAGGAAAAATCTTAAACCCATAAACGTGTAACAACAGTGTCAACAAGATTAACGAATAGCGAGAGATAAATGAAAGAGAACATTGTAATTTATTTTTGACTGTGTCAACTACCTACCCTATTATGAGTCAAATTAGGATAATGTATGGACATCATTCTGACAGTAGTATATTCTTCTGAAATCGTTAGGAAACATAGCTAGGAGTATCTCCCCGGTTTGCACCATTTGTAGCACCTACGGAACCATGTTAAATATTAGGTGTAAACTTTGTTTTTAGTATTGAAGTCGGTTCCATTTTATGAAAAAAAAAAATAAGTTTTCACCTTTTTTAGTGACCCTTGCTACTTATACGTGATCAATTGTAATTGATGGTAATTACTATATTATCGAGATAGGCAAAACACTTTCCGAACACAGTCCGAATTTAATGAAGTTTGAATTGGACTACCTCGGAAGTATCATCTACCGAACAAAAAAGAATTATCAAAATTGTACTACTCTGTAATAAGTTATGCGTGTTCCATACATAAAAAATACGCATCGTCTTCAGAACCTCTTCCTTTCAGAAGTCGGTTGAAAAATACTTAGTGAGAAGGTAGATTATAACACTTTAAGTATACAAATATAGTGGTCATCACTAGTACCTGAAAAAAGTGATGCAATAGGGTTGTTGACTTTTATTTTAATCTATGTAAAATTATTCAGGACACCGAAATACATATTTTTTTAAAACTAAAAAAACTGCTTTTATTTCAAATACTTATTAAAATTGGCGGTATAACATTTTTCGTTGGCGGTCTATACGTCGTATGATGTCACGAGGGCAAAAACAAATAGTGTTGGGATTATACTACGTTTTGCTTGCTTGGAGGTTGCTTGCTTGAACATGCAGATGGCGGGAAAAAACCAACAATGACTATTATAATTTATTTTCTTATGTGTTTATTTACGTCAAGTTTTGACGTGTAATAGTGGTGGATTTACTATTGAATTTTATTACAAACTTAGGTATCGATTTAATATAAAAAAATTATAACAAACTTATTATTTGCGGTTGCGGCAATAACTGTGTTTATGTGAACGTGAACGTGATCGACAGTTTGTGCTTTGAACTAGTTAGTATGTATTTAGTTTTAAAGCAATAATTTTTGATGCTTTCTTCACTTGATTGATTCTCAATCTGTTGATAAGGCACAACATTATCATGTTTTTGCCCTTATGACATAAATTCCGCCACTACTTTCGTTTGAGGTCACGTGATTTCTAGAAACTTGTGTACACATTTTATTTATTTAAAATAAAGTAAATCCAATGCATAATAAATAATTTATTAAATTATTTGAGTTATATGCTCCAACCACTGTTAAGTTAACATTACATTGAAATGTATTTTCGACTGTGAACCCTATTTAGAGCTTTTACTCTTTTTAATCCCATTTAACGAGGTTAAGTTTCATAGGGATTAAGTTAGACAGGATACTGAAATCATATTATACTATAATAAAATAGAAAACTGTTACGAATTACTCCACGCTTTTGTAAAATATTGCCTAATTTGGATTAATATATATTTTTTTTCAAAACGAAATCGAGACTTTTGAAAAAAAAAATAAACAACAGCAACAAAAATAATATATATACCTACACAAATGATGTTTCTGGGTTTTTTTCTACTTTTAAGTTTAAGTTTGTACGTAACGTTACAGTCTAGAAGTTGTTTTCTTTTCTTTAAAGTAACAATCTTTTACCATGGGTTGGTAAAAATACTTACTAACCGTCAGTAACATAAAATTGTGTGGACGTCCAGAAGTCCCTGGGTGGTTCTCCTTCAGCGGTAGGAGCGTTCCACTTCACGAAGTACTTCTCAGGTTTTAGATCTGATTCGAAGTATTCCACTGGTATCTGTAAATTGACAGGAAGATTTATTGCAATACCTTAAAAAATTTATGTATCAACAAGTACGTAATGTAGAAATTGATCTCGTATGCTCAGTATTCAATTTTCTTGACTGTGACATGCATGGAAGCGCTGAAATGATTGACACAATGTTAGCTCATAACTAAAGTAAAACTTTGAACCCGACAATGCCTAAATAATCTCCAAACTTTGAAGCCGAAGGGCCATAATGATTACGTCAATATGTTCTAAGGGCTAAAACAGTTTTCATTTTTCTGCCCCTTAGATTAAATAATTAGTCTCCGCGCGCGCGCTTCGACTAGATACCGCCGGCGTACTTGCAAAATGCGGCAACAAATACTACGCCGAATTCGGCGTACTGGAGCCCACTCGAGCCAGTCACATCCTAAGCAGCGTGGTGTTAACGTACCGAGTGTTTTTTTGTAATTTTGGTCGTAATCCGAAGTAAAATGACTGTTTGCAAAGTGAAAATGTACACAAGAAATAAGAAATACACTAGGATCATTATACCATTAGTAAATACCATATAATTTCAAAATTTCAACATAAAATAACATTAACCTTAAACGCCATTCAGTGTTGCCGTATAATATAAGAATCAAGTACCTATGGTTGAGATTTATATAATGTGAATTTATTGTTATTTTATTTTACTACTAAATATACGAAACCGAAATATTTTACTGACAAAATCAAGAAATTCTGTTTTAAACTTTTGCTCTCTTTCTGCATATAATTACGTGAGGAGTAAATAACGCTGATATACATAAAATTAAATTATATATATATATTATTCACTTCTCAACCACTAGCTGAATCAAATTCTCTTTTTGATATTATTCTCGTATATACTATTAGCTGACCCGCCAGCGGCTTCACTCGCTTGGTCTTGGTATAGAGGTAAAAGTGCCGTTATGGAACCTCGAGGTCCTGGGTGGCTCCCCGGGTTGGACAGTTACTGGCTTTTTCTGCCCAATAAATTTTGAAGGAGTGCCCCGTAGTTTGCAATAGACTCGTCTCTTAGGTCCAAAAAAGAACCCCCATGCAAATTTTTCAACCTTTAGCACTCGCAGTAACGAAGTTTCATAAAAACTATCAACCCCAAAAAAACCCTTAGGTGTTGAATTTCATAAAATCCCGTCTTAGTGAGCACCTAAGTCCTAAAAAGAACCCGCATGCAAAACTTGAAACTCCTAGCACTCGTAGTTTCTGAGATTTCGTGATGAGTGAGTGACCTTTCGCTTTTATATATATAGATTATTTTTTAGAGATATTTATATATTAGAGATAGAAATATAGATAGATAAAGAGAATAGAGGAAAATTTGCAGAAATATGTAAATTCCAAAAGGCAAATGTATCGTGAACTAGTACAAGTAAGTTGAATGTGGTATTTAATTAATAATAATGATTTTTAGACTCTCCATTAACATGTACATAATAGTAGGTTTAACTATACCTATATGATTATTGTATTATTCATTTTTTTTGTTTCTACGCAGCTATTAATTGTAAATTAACCTAAGACGTTACGTACAAAAGGTAGAACCAAATTACTGACTGGTAGAATGGAAATAGAAAGCACTTTAGGTACGAGTATTACTAAATACTTGTTATTTGTCTTCTTATATAAATATATAAATACATAGTTAATGAATACTATATTATGATATAAGTGAGATAAGTTTCTCATTATACACGAAGTTAATGTATTTTTCTGAACTACATTTATAACCAGTAACATACATATACATACATCAAAACAGAAAACAGAAACCGTGGGGTTATTCGTACACGCGTCAAACAGTGATAGCAGTCAAAGCTCGACTGAATAGTGAATACACTGATTTTATTGGTTAGACAACTGGTAGTTTAAAGCCTTAGCACGCCGCCTCTGCATTCTTGGAGAGACGGAGAAAGAAGAACTAATAGCAATGGTTTTATACCTGGTCGTCGTACTTGGTCACTTACTTTAGAGTTGTTACTTATTCTAACTCAATAAGCTGGTAAGTATTATACCAATTTAGTATGTCGTTGTGATAGTGATAATTAGATCAAAAAGTGATAAATAGAGAAGTTTTTAAACGCATTTTAACCCCCAGAATTACTAGTGTTTTTTTTTAGATCATTGTGAAAATTGAACTATGAGGTAAAATTTATTTCATTTGTTCACTCTATGAGCTCTAAATTAGTTAGTTAGCTCTGTTTTGTATCCAATTTTGCTTTGCGTGGCGTGAAGGTGTATTAGATACCAAATTGAAGTAAAAACATCCGGTCTAAAACAGATTTTACAAATGTTATGGTGGTAAACAGGTACAATTTCGGTGAAAACGTTAAAATTCACAAAAAAAAAACTTTAAAAACATTGGGGGGTCAGGGATTGGGACTTGTATTCTCCAACTGGACCCTCGAACACGCTCATTTGATTTGTCGGACCCTCTACCAAACAGCCTGTATTTCAGTACCTCTACCATGAGTTGGCAACATAAAATAATCTATAGTCGATACTCGATCTCGCTTACCTATTATAAGCTTGTGATTAAATAAATAAATAAATTAGCGTAATCGCTGTCAATTTTAGTTCTACAATTGACCGCGAGGTGGCACTGTTATTTTTTTCATACATTTTTTCGCGGCAGTCGATAGCGAGCATCGATTGGTGACAATCATGGTAGACCTACAGCTACCTACCCGCTAACAGGTGGCAATAATTGTAATTAAATATTTGGGAATTACCGCGCGTTCATTCGAGATAGTTCTGGTTCTGGCTAGTGTATGCAGACTACTTCGAGATGGCAGTAATTGCATATAAAAATGCTATACAATGATGACTCATAACAACACTAAAACTTTGAAACCGACTGCGCCTAAGGATCAAAGGTTCTGAAAGGAACATTTTTGATTCATTGGTCTGCCCTTTGAGTTGCTGCCATTGAGACGAGAATCGTTCCCTAAGCTTCTTTGCGTGCTATGTGGCCTGACCACTGCCACTTCAACTGGCTTATCTTCTGGGCTATGTCGGTGATTTTAGTTGGTCTACGGATCTCCTCATTTCTGATTCGATCACGTAGAGAAACCCCGAGCATAGCCCTCTCCATAGCTCGTTGTGTAACTTTGAGCTTACCTATGAGGCCCATAGTAAGAGACCACGTTTTAGTGCCATAAGTCATCACTGGTAACACACATTGGTCAAAGACTCTTGTCTTGAGGTATTTTTGACGCCTATTGGATGCCTAGTATCGTGCTATAAATGAGCACACACATTTGAACGTCACAAACATCCAAGATCCGAGGACAAATATTAGCCACGCTCTACGAAGGTTCATTTCCAACTGAGCAAACGTCAAATTGGACAGAAGTCATTCAGCCATGCTGGACTGAAAGGAACATTTTTGATTCATTGGTCTGCCCTTTGAGTTGCTGCCATTGAGACGAGAATCGTTCCCTAAGCTAACAAACGAGATTTGAATAATTCTGAACTTTAGCTTCAAGGGTTATCAAAATAAGCAACGAGGGCAACTAATGATATATTCTTAATCTTTATCAGCAGAATTGTGACAACTAGTCGCAGAATCCTAATACTTCAGCTGTCGCGGAACCAGACACAATTGATAAACCAGTGTTATCCTGGTTAACGAAAGCGGAGGGGATTGAAGTTCTTATTCATTTTAAGCGATTGCAGCGAAGCTTATTTATTTAGTAGTTTCTATTACAATACAAGTTGAAAACAAGATTGTAACAATCCTCTAGTTGAAGATCATCGTTATTTTCGAGTGCTTCGGAAAGCACATTAATGTCCCGCTCGTTAATAACGTGCACATTATAAATAATAAATAGCATCACTCATGCCATCGCATTAGCATTAGGATGTCTAGTCATCATCATTATCTCAGCCGTAGAACGTCCACTGCTACACATAGGCCTCGTCCACAAATTTCCAAAAGGACCGGTTGGAAATGGCCTGCATCCAACGTCGTCCTGCTCGTCAGTCCATCTTGTCGGTGGACGACCTACGCTGCGCTTGCCGGTTCGTCATCTCCACTCTACAACCTTTCGGCTCCATCGGCCATCCGATTTGCGTGCTATGTGGCCTACTGCCACTTCAACTGGCTTATCTTCTGGGCTATGTCGGTGACTTTAATTGGTCTACGGATCTCTTCATTTCTGATTCAATCACTTAGAGAAACCCCGAGCATAGCCCTCTCCATAGCTCGTTGTGTGACTTGGAGCTTACTTATGAGGCCCATATACTAAGAGACCACGTTTCAGTGCCATAAGTCATCACTGGTAACACACATTGGTCAAAGACTCTTCTCTTGAGACACTGGGGTATTTTTGACGCCTATTGGATGCCTAGTATCGTGCTTTATATGAGCACACAAATTTGAACGTCACAAACATCCAAGATCCGAGGAAAAATATTTGCCTCTGCGAAGGTAACTATTGAATAAATTTGTTATTTTAATACTACTCATATGTAACCTCAATGTACAAAGACTTGAAAAAATAATGGCCCACGAGTTTCTTGCTGCTTCTTCTCGGCGGTGGTTCTTTTCCGAAGACAGCGGTAGAATCATTTAAAAATTTTGACGTTCATAAGAGTGTCTATGATGCCTAAACTGATTAAATAATTTTTGAATTTGAATTTGAATTTGAATTTGAATTTGAATTTGAATTTGAATTTGAAGGTTCATTTCCAACTGAGCAAACGTCAAATTCGACAGAAGTCATTGAGCCATGCTGGACGTCTCTAAGCTCTGAAAACGTAAAGGCTCGTCTTCTTAGTGGCAACCTAAGAAGCTGCTCATGGTTGTCTGGAACACACCGCTCTGAACGTTCGGACTAGAAGTTAACTTTAAGCCTCTAACTATACATTTTTTGTAAGTATGCAACTATTTCGTATTTCTTTATTTATACCAGCTGCGCCCTACACTCGCGTGATGATCAATGACAATGATGATGACGATGAAAAAGTATCCTATATGTTATTCCAGCGCTTCATCTATCTACGAGTATATAGCAAATTTTGTTAAAATCGATAAAGTAGTTTTTGCTTGAAAGTAACAAACATCCATACCTACAAACTTTCGCGTTTATAAAACTAGTTGTAGGAAGTTTTAGGATACCGCATATATCATGGAGAGTATTCCGAGGAACTGTTCGGTCTAATACCTGCAGCTGAATTTCGCCATCGGACATCACGACGGAAATTTCATAGAGATCATGTTGACGTCTGGGAGTCCACAACCGTGCGATTCCAACGACACTTTCTGCCTCACACTACTACTATGTGTAATCAGCTGCCACTTGAGCTGTTTCCGAATAGATACGACTTGAGAGCCTTCAAGAAAAGCACCTATTCCTTCCTTAAAATCCGGCAACGCATCTTCGAGACCTCTGGTTTTGTGAATGTCCGTGGGCGACGGTGATCACTTACCATCAGGTAAGCCGCCTGTTAGTTTGCCAACCTATCCCATAAAAAATGGATTAAGTTAGGATAGTTACGCTTAAAGTGTTATGGTTTAGAAAAGTTAAAGAGTTTTCTATCAAATCTATCCCATCAACTATCTGTTTATGTTTACCTACCAATTTCTTTTACAATTGTAAGTTGGTTTTGCTTGTTTGGGTAATCAAGCTACTGAATCATCAATAACGGAGTAGAACCTATTAGAATATCTCTAAATGAAACATGAGATATACATTTCTAGAAAAGTCCATGTTGGCCACGTGATGCCTGTCACGGTCCTCGACCCTGATTGCCGTCCATTACGATAAATTAGATAAACGGCCGATGGTAACGGTCACAATGTAGTCACAATTGGCATTGCGTGGAGGAGCAGGAAGACTCGAGCCACTTATGTGCAGAAATTGCTCAAATTATATGCACAAGTTTATATTAAGTAGTCAAGAATAGTGATGGCCAGAAGTAAGACGACCAGATGTTGGTAGGTATTACCGATCCGAAGTATACCTAGACTTGGGCTTAGCGTTGCCAGACGTCCGGATTAAGTCGGACATAGGTAGGCTTTTTGGATGCCTGTCCGGCGAAATTTCACGGTGTTCGGCCTGTCCGGATCTTGTTACGCTTTTCTTTTTAAGCTGTCAGCTCAGCGCTTGGCTACGTTCAATTTCCTTTACCCTTTACCTTATCAAGGAAATGCATGGCGTAAAAACATACAAAATACATAAAAAAATAAAGTGCACACTTAAGTAAAAAATAATCAGTCAATGTATGGTTATTAAAAATTACTATTTTATGATATGTGTTTCATAACAAATACAACAGTGAATAAAGAGAAAAACTGCTTTAAAGGTCAAATTAAGTGGTTTGTTTGAAATTTGTTTTAATGTAGATTAGGTTTAATGTAAGTAGTCTAGTTTATTTTGGTGTCAATAAAGTGTTATTGTATTCAATGTTAAAATAAGTTTTAATTCCGTCAATGTGTACTTAGAAGTCTAAAAATGTCATATAATTTTTTGTAGTTCTAATTAAATCGTTGCTTAAGGGATAAACTGCTTTAAAAACCTTCATTTTTATCGACAACGTGATATGACAGACGACGCGATCCGATGATTCCTAGGTAATTAGTAACATGAGAAGTGAATGGTGAACGAAATACACACAGTGCATGTTAATTGGCAAAGGGATTTTGAAATTGGGAATTATTAGGTACTACAGATACTGTGTTCCGTACTTTTTGTGGATTTTAGAGCCTTTTACAATAATCGATAGACTGATATACCTTTTACTATAGTCGTGCTTCAAACACTACAATCTTTACAATCTTACGTAGGTAGGTAGAAAAGTTGCGGGAAAGAGACGAGCTGTTCGAAGAAATCATGGCTACGAAACATCAGGGAGTGGATCGCGAGTGCCGCTGAACTTTTTCGCCTCGCCATGGGTAAAGATGAGTACGGAAAGCTGATTGCCAGCCTTCATTGATTGAAGAGGCACTGAGCGAAGAAGAAGAAGTAGGTAGGTACTACGCTACTGTCTACATCAAAGTGAGCCCATTGTTAAGTAATACTTTTCTTTATGATTATTTTTTCTTTCATATGTTACTTTCTCTCATTTCGAGTTCATACTCGTACCTCAACCGATGGTTGCTTTTCCATTAGGTATCATCATCATCATCATCATCATCTCAGCCGTACGATGTCCACTTCTGAACATAAGCCTCCCCATAATTTTCCAAAAGTACCGGTTGGAAGCGGCCTGCATCCAAACCAAAGTCGGGGTTTCTCTACGTGATCGAATCAGAAATGAGGAGATCCGTAGAAGAACGAAAGTCACCATCAGGTATCCCAGACAGCACTTTTTGGTAGCCGTTACGAAACAACTCGACACTATCGCGTCGACACTAGTAACATTTTTGGTCGTTGTGTAGTCTTAGTTCCGTCGCTACGACCAAAAGTGGGGACGATCTAGACACAGTACACATTTGGTTTTTAATTTACGTCGCTGTGTGGTAACATTGTTCTCAGTGTGCAACGACTATATCAGAAATATTTCGTTCTTTAATTCATTCATTCGCTTTTTATTTATCGCAACATACAGAAAAGACAAATGAAGTTTCTAAAAATAAGAAGTCCATCTTATTTTTACTTTAATTGGTTTTATGGGAATTATAGTGCTATTACCAATGGGAAAAGAAATGTAGGTGTTATTTGCTATAAAAGTTTGAAATTTACCAATGCGCCACCCATATATTGTAATTTAACCATATAGTTAAATATTTACTATTGTGTTTCATCATCATCATCTCAGCCGTAGGACGTCCACTGCTGAACATAGGCCTCCCCCATGATTTTCCAAAAGGACCGGTTGGAAGCGGCCTGCATCCAACGTCGTCCTGCGACCTTTCTCAGGTCGTCTGTCCACCGTGTCGGTGGACGACCTACGCTGCGCTTGCCGGTACGTGGTCTCCACTCCAGAACCTTTCGGCCCCATCGGCCATCTGTTCTGCGTGCTATGTGCCCTGCCCACTGCCACTTCAACTGGCTAATCTTCTGAGCTATGTCGGTGACTTTCGTTCTTCTACGGATCTCCTCATTTCTGATTCGATCACGTAGAGAAACCCCGAGCATAGCCCTCTCCATAGCTCGTTGTGCGACTTTGAGCTTATCTATGAGGCCCATAGTAAGAGACCACGTTTCAGTGCCATAAGTCATCACACACATTGGTCGAAGACTCTTGTCTTGAGGCACTGAGGTATTTTTGTTATTTGCTATTGTGTTTACTGCAAGGTTATTACATTTCCAGAACTAGAAAGTTTTGTTTCCATAGAATAATACACTTTATATGCTTAGTATGTGTTATTTATCTAAGATTAACCTAATAAAAATAAATAAAGCATTAAAATATTTTTATTTATTTAATAAAAATATTCTAGTAACAAAGTTACTTCACTGTGTCAACATATAGTCCACTTGAAAATTGATGTAGTTATATAGTTAACGAATTTACAAAATGGCATCACTTCTTTTTTATTTCTTTTTTGTTTCCAGGGATTCTCAAACTTTCAGTGAACATGCTGTTTCAATAGTACTATTGAGTACTTAGAGGGTTCATCCCAATTAACATATATCTCTTGTACCCAGTACATGGGTAAACAAAAATTCTGCTAGGTTTTGGCCAAGGACAAGAAAAACCTGTAGATAATGAAACAAGCATGTTGTTTGAAACTTTTTAATAAACCTAAGTGGTTGTAAGAAAGTTTCTATCAAAAGACAAACAAGTAATAGCTAATTTTAAAACGAACGATTTAGGCACATTTGTAAAATTTAAAGGTATCTACGGTATGTAGTGAGTCGCATTAAATCAGCAAGCCTCCGCTTCATTCATAAATCTTTTGTTAAAGCGTTTTGACTCGGAAAAACGTATTCACGTACAACTCACGGCTACGAGTATGTCCATGACACAGCCACACACCATTTTTTGTTATTATATTTTCGTTAAGATATTTGAATGCAAAACAACATAATTTGAAATGGATATGCACATAGAGAAGGTAGAGTCAAACCTTGAAACATCATTTAAAATATGTCATAAATTATAAATTTTACTGGTCACAGAGTCACGACCCTAAATTTCTGCGAACTTTTCGATGAAATCAACAAAAAGTTTTTCCGCCAATAATTTGTTGACTTTCATGTAGAAAGTCGATGTGCAACGAAAATAACGTTTCTTTGGTTCTTTACTAATTTTAAAAGAACTGCAATAATTTGGGAACTTGTCAGCATAAGTTTTGGGAAACAGTTCGTCAATGATATGACTTTTTGATTCTCATTTAGGAATAAATGTGTCGGAACAATGTCGTAATATTACAACACCTTGTGTATTAAATTTATATAATTGTAACATGGTGACCACACCGTTACTACACATTTACTTGTTGATTGTACGCTTGCCATAAACTGTACACAATGTGTATAGAAATGAGTCTACACAAATGGTTACGTAACGTGTGAATACAACGACTACACATAGTTACTGAAACACATTCCGGTAAAAATGTGTGTGTACTGTTACCACACATACAAACCAAACCCCACACAGTCACTATGTTTCGAAACAGTTACGTAACTGTGACAACTTGTTACTGGATTGACGATTTTGTTACTTACCAAAAAGTGCTGTATGGGATACTTTCTTTTTAATATTTTGAATATTATTCGGCTTTATCCGAATGTGTGTGAGGGTGTGTGTATGTATGTTTGCTGCTTCTTCACGTTCAAACGGCTGAACCAATTTTGATGAAATTTGGTATATGAGGCGCTGGAATAACACATAGGTATGACACTTTTCATTATCATCCATCACAATTCGGGTGAAACCGCGGAACGCAACTATACATATTAGTAACTGCGTACTAAACGAACAAATTTTTGGCAAGGAGACGGATTATGTCCCGGGGAAGAATATAGGACACTATTTATCATTATCATCATCATCACAATCATCATCATCAGTCGGGTCAGGAAACCGCGGGGCGCAGCTAGTTATCCATTGCTACTGATCAGAGATACTTACAGCAATCTGAAGTCCCGCTACGAACCCAGCAGTATCATACAATGGGCATACTACTCTCCCTGGGGGGCAGTACATCCTCAGCTCTTTCAAAGGTCCCTTAGGACGTTCAGTTCTGCGCCATCCCTCGCCTTCGACCTCGTGGATGGTGCGTGGGATACTGAAGAAGTATTCCATGTCTGCCAACGCGTCTGACCAGCCGAATTTCACTGTAGAGATACATTATGGAAAATATTGAGAAATTCAAACTTAATAACTTTAATATAACTTAACTTTAATATTTATAAATTATTTATTAATGATAATTTATATATATATATATATATATATGGTACTTAATAACTAAAAATGTTTTATAAGTTATAGGAAATAAAGGGCTATTATTAATATTCCCTTTATTCAAAAAAATTCACGGTCTTCATCCGGTCCTTTACAAAGGCATAAGTGGGGCTGTAGTCAACACTTAGAGGCCTGTTTGGTACTTATAAAAATGCAGAGTATCAAAAACAGAAAGAATGTTGGATGAAGGGTAACATGGTAGGTACTTATAACTATTACAAAAATGGGTAAAATGGTAATAATATGAACTTATTAGTGATAAGGGAGGTAGTAGGATATGGAAGAGACTGCGGAACCTGCCAATTTCAGTTTCAATTTCAATATTATTATTATTTTTATTTAAACAATTTCACGGGTTTCACCCGGTCCTTTACATAGGCATAAGTGGGGCTGTAGCCAACATTTAGAGGCCCGTTTGGTATAAAAATACAATGTAGTATAAAAAAACAGACATTGGTGTTTGTTATGATTTACAGAAGTCAAAGGGAAGAAAAAGAAGAGGGTATTATAATTTTTTCAATGACTGTCAGGTACTGACTTGCAAAAAATATATATAAATATGTACAACTGCAGGCCTACCACAAACATTCAGATTATTTGTCAAGTTCCGAGCAGTTCAATAAAAGGATCTCAAACTGACCTGCCACAAATCGTACCATGAACTTAATTTGACTGACATGCGTTTGAACTGCTAGGGCTAAGAAGGGCCTTAATTATTGTCTCTGACAGTTTGCGTGAAAGAGATGACGCTCTATCACTTTGTATAACGCTCTTACTCTTTCATTTATGTTGGCTTATGTTATGTTCTGAAACTAAGATTAGCCTTATATTGGTAACGATCCGATTTTGAAATTAGTTCAATTTATAAAGTATTGTATTATATATATTCCAATATTATTCACAGGCGTTATAAAATGCGTTATGATAATAGTATTGCGGGGTCCAGCAGAGTTTGTGACCTTGATTTAGTGAATTAATTTCAAGTTACATTAGTTACACACAGTACAAATATTTTGTAATGATATTAGAACACATCCAATAAAGTAAACAACAGTGAACTGGATTCTCAGAGAAACGACCCGAATGATTATTATTTGCCTACAATATCAAGGCGGTGTTCCCAGTGTTAAAATAATATAATATGTTATAATAGCTGATTTTTAACAAAAGTATGCCTCGGTCGTCTTCATACATTGACCTGTGTAATTTGGTAGTAGACGTCAACAGCATTGGTTTGCAATCTATCTAGGAGAAGGTTACTCCAAAATCAAACTCCGAACTGTGTTTCATTGGGCACAAATATAATATCATTGTCTTAAGCTAAAACAAATGGCCCTGCTACACAGAAAAAAAAGTAAGTATTGTTCCAACCAGTACCTATACAAAGTATTATAGAGCGAGTTTTCTTATAAGTAGGCAAAATAAGTAGGTTTGTGATTATCAAAATACCATGATAGTTCTCAGTGCAATACCAAGTTTATTACTTGGTATTTATTAAAATGTATTACTAGTGTTCGCGCTAAAGCGCGACGTCACTTTACTCCCCGCGCGCACCCCGCCGCCCCCGCGCGATAAGACGATCGCCGGGCAAGGGGTAAACGTGGAGCGAGGCGTCTCTCGCCCGCCACCAGTGACCCAGACGCATTCAGTTCGCGCGCACGCTAAATTCCGAGACCCGCTCTGCGCCGCCGCGTTACGCTACGACCCGGATCCGCCCCCAACTTTTACCGACGTAGAAATACGCGTACGCGAGTGCGTGACCCAGTGCATCTATAGACAGTACAAATCCAGGCACGGCACATATTCTTTCGCTGCCGGATAATTGAACAAGAAAGGTTCGTAACTATTGTATGGTTGCAGAGCAATCTGCTTAACCATATTTTCCTACGAGCGCGGATATCCGGCAACATATTCTTTCGCTGCCGGATAATTGAACCAGTGAATATCCTTCCCTTTCAGCTCTTATCAGCTCTTAATAAAAAATTTAATTCCCTAAATACAGTCCACATTTAAGCTCAATTTAATTCCCAAATATCGAATATCAACTACTTAACTTAAATTCATTTATTTGCTTATCAAACAAAAATCGACAAATCACTTCGAAGCTTCTAGAAAAGTGAACCGGTCGGGCGATTTGCTAGACGAAATTGACCCGTCCAGGCACCTTTATCGTTGTTCGTTTCACACTCACGCGCCACAGAATAAACCACAGTACTGCAGATAATCGCGTTTGACAACATGCGTTCGTGACTAATTAACGATGGCCGGTAAATTCCAAGCAGCGTAAATTCTAAGAAATGCGCTCCGATACGATTGTTTATTAATTGTTTGCAAGAAAGGTTCGTAATTAAGAATTCTTAAGGCTAGGTACAAGTACCTACGACATTAAGTTTATTTATTAAGTTATAATACTAATTGTACTAAGTACTGTTAGAAGAGCTACTTGTGCTCGTGATTATCATGAAATAATTAATGTAAGTTAATTGTTTACATTTAAGAGATCAGCACAAACGTCTTAGGGTTCCGTACAGAATCTACGTAAATAACATAACGAAATTTACGGATTATAAGTAATTAAACCCTCAGCTCACATAAGGTTTGGTACACGCGTTATTAATTTAGGCGTTATTTAACCGACTTCCGAAAAAAGGAGGTGCGGAATTTCACTTACGATTAAATATTTTAATATTTTTATTTCCTTTTATTTTTGCTTGCGTCCTTGTGCCTGACTTCGCCTTCGACGTTAACGATGCCTTCAAAATCACAGGTAGCGAGGTTTAGTGAGGAACAGATCGCTATTGTTAAGCTTAATTTGGAAGCGTTATCATTGAAGGCAAGCAAATCCAGGCATTATAGCCCAGAATTCGATGCCAGAGCATCTGGCGTAAGAGTGACTCGTGATAAATTCGACGCGGCGTATTACATAATATTAGACACCGACGATTTATCAGACGCTCAGAAGGAATTCTACAACGAGCAGATGAAAGGACAATAAACGCCTACTACGAGATTCTCGTTGTAAAATTAGAACAAAAAACATGGTCATCAGCTACCAATGACGATGTAAAAACTGCGCCACATACGGTAAACTCGGTCATCCCCCTAACTGAGTTACCTGCACCCTCTCAGCTCCGCGCCTATACCCGCGCGCTTCTCACCATCAGCTCAGCAGGTATCGAACCTGCAGCCACCGTGCTATACGCAGGTTTTGAACCTGCAACCTCTCAGCTCAGCGACTATACCCGCGCGCTTCTCGACCCCACCTGCGAAGGTATCGAACCCACAGCCTCTGTGCTATACGCAGGTTTCGAACCTACAACCTCTCAGCTCCGCGCCTATACCCGTGCGCTTCTCGCCCCCACTTCAGCAGGTTTCGAACCCGCAACCTTCGCGCTATGCGCAGGGTTCAAACTCATGACCTTTCAGCTCTGCACCAAGACCCAAACAGGGATCGAACGCGCAACCTCGCTATGGTGACAACCATTGCTACCCATGGTGTAATGTAAAGGGTCACAAGCTTCGGGTATGTACCCGATACTACGCACCACCAGTGCACTTATTGCCGGTACAACAGCGCGAGGTACCACGGCGCCGTCCCTCACCTGATACGGGCCAGATGGTGTACTCCCGTCGTACTCCACCGCGCACTACCTCGCGTTCTTCACCGCCGCCTAGGCAATGACTAGGACGGCACATTCAGCACATATCCACTCAGCCCACAAAGAATCAGCACATATCAGCTCAGCTCATAGCTAATCAGCACAAATCTCAGCACGCAGATAATCAGCACATATTTTACCTGCCCACAATTATTCAGCACACACACACAACACGACGACAAACTGTCGTCACAAACACCTTAAGTCAGCTAGGTGCGGACATTCTGCACTCACCCTTACGCCAGCAATTCTGGACGTTATCAGCTCGTCGCGTAATGCGACATCGAGTATACAAATGTATACATTGTTTACGTTTTCGCGCTAAACCCAAGGCTCCGTACTTGGCCGACTTACCCGCCGACCGCGTGATTGTTCAGCTCGTATTCAGCAAAGTCACAACGTTATTTAGATATAATTGCGGTACAATTTATGTAGGCGCTAGAAATGAACTTAAGGAAATACAAGACTTTCTTGCAACCAATAATAACAATATCGCACCTACACTTTCAGTCCTTTTAGCGCGCATTGAAGCCGTGCTCAATTCACGCCCTCTCAGCCCACTCTCTTCTGACCCTGCGGATCTTGAGGTTCTCACCGCGGGTCATTTCCTTATTGGCCGTCCGCTCACCGCCTTACCTGAATATTCGGTAGAAGGCCGAGCCATTTCTGCACTAAAAAGGTTCAAGCTCATCCAATCCTTATCCCAACACTTTTGGCGATCCTGGTCCAAGTCCTACCTGCACACCCTCCAAACCCGCTCCAAATAGACTTCCCGATCCAGCCCACCTCAAGTCGGGGAACTGGTACTGATAGTGGACGACCAGGTGCCGCCTCTACACTGGCGCATGGGCCGCATCACCAAGACGCTCCCGGGGAGGGATGGCGTCACCCGAGTGGTGGAACTCAAGACGACTTTGGGCATCTTGACGCGACCTGTCCTCAAGATCGTCCGCCTGCCTATCGATTGAGCACCACACCACACCTTTGCCGCGTGGGGAATATGTTCGCGCTAAAGCGCGACGTCACTTTACTCCCCGCGCGCACCCCGCCGCCCCCGCGCGATAAGACGATCGCCGGGCAAGGGGTAAACGTGGAGCGAGGCGTCTCTCGCCCGCCACCAGTGACCCAGACGCATTCAGTTCGCGCGCACGCTAAATTCCGAGACCCGCTCTGCGCCGCCGCGTTACGCTACGACCCGGATCCGCCCCCAACTTTTACCGACGTAGAAATACGCGTACGCGAGTGCGTGAACCAGTGCATCTATAGACAGTACAAACCCATCAGCACGACGCCCACAGCAGGACGCCTCCACCGAGGACTCACGGTCACCAGCCCCCACCAGATCCAGAGTATCCCGACTTCCGATTGGAACCCAGGTACCCAAAACCTTCCCTAACTAATGTATGGTTGCAGGAAACTGCTTAACCAACTAGCGACTGCCCGCGACTTCGTTCTGTTATACCGCCAGGGCTGATAAGGTTTTTAAGAAACTAAATATAATAAGCTAGAAAAAAAAGGCGGTTTATTAAAACGAGCCCTTAAAATAAAATAATATATTTACGAAATAAGTACTATGTCCTTAGGCAGTCTTTACGCGAGAGAGGGTGGATGGAGACTGAGGAACAGGGAATGGCAAACAGAACTACTCATAATACATAAATGCTGACAGTTAGTGTTTAGGTGCCTAACAGCAACAATGCATACTAAGGGCGCATATAACAACCCCCCCAACAAGACTAAACTTCAGGGGTTGGAATTAGAACTGAAGTTTACGTAAAGGGTTTGACACTATGTCTTAAACGAGGAGGAGCAATGGCAACAGGGTTATCTTCGGATTCGGATACTGAAGGGTGACGAGAGAGTTCTGCGTTTTCTTTGGAATTATTTATATCGAGACTGCAGCCGGACTTGACATAATAATGTTTGTATAGCTTATATGAGACAAACAAGACAATTATAATTAAAATAAAGGTAGTTGTATTTATAGCATAATGCGTCACGTATCTGTCTAAATATGATTCCTCATTCAAGATACTATCCGCGTTATCTATTAATCTATTCGATAGTTTACTAATATTTTGGAGCTTGATAGGAGACACACTAGACATAAGTTTGCTTATTTTATCTAGGTTATAACAGGATTCATTGATAAGGTTAAAATCAGAGTTTACTATTTCTAAACTAATATTTAAGTAATCGAGCTTAGGGACAAGTTTTACATTCTTGCTATATGCTATACAATACGTAGGAAGTGAGAGAATACCGGTACCTAGAATATTAATGTTATACACTGTACAGTTTTCGCATTCTTTATGTAATTTAGTTATTTCGGATTGTACATAGATCCATCTATTTTGACGCAAAGAATTCCAAATGTTTATTTGTCCATATATCGATTTTGTTTCGCACTGCACTGGTAGTGACGTAATCACACGCGTTTCAGTTCACTTTCACAATTAGGGTTTTCACTGGATGATAAAACACTAGAAGTGTCACAGACGTAATGTTCAGGGTTCACACTCTCACACTTTTCTAATTGGTCTAGGGTACAATAACGTGTTTTGTCTTTGGTCATTGAGTTTGGTCATATAGTTAGTGCTAGGTATAATCACGCTGTAAGAGTTTGGCTTAAGCGCATCGTGCGGAATAGGCAATGGTAAGTTGCGGTATATAAAATATTGTTCCGGGTTAACTAAAGGAAGCTTAAGAATAAATACAATCTTATTGTTATAAAAGTAACATACTACTTTAGACACACCTAATATAACATACATATTTTTTAACTCTAAAGTGACAGGTAGGCTAACACCTGCAGGTAGATGTAGGAGGTTATCAGCAAGTTCTCGGTACAGCTGCATTGGCGATATCACTGACGGATGTATAATGTTTTGGCTACTGAGTAGCACAGCGTTTGTTATGTCTTCTAATTGGAATGATAAAGTGAGCAAGGAGGTTTCGAGACGGTTTAAAATACTTCCGAATCTACTTCTTACCTATAGTTCATTTGAGATAAAAGTGAGGTTTTGGAAGTTGTTCGAGAGCTCGTCGATAGCCAAGCTTAAAGAAGCTTCGTTCATCTTAATCTTATTGATAGTTTCGTTATAAATGCTTAAAGTTAATGACGTCATTAGGATATTTTCCTTAACCAGTAAAGCTAGTTTTTTCTGGTTGTTTTGAACCGAGTTCAAGGCGTTGTTATACATTACGGCGTCATCTTCGTTAAGGGTACCAAAAATTGTTTTCAAAATAGTACCACCAGCACCGATCCATGCTGATCGCTAATATTTATTGTCAATTAAATGAGATATTGAATCGAACTCCTTCATCAAGTCCTGGTAACGAATGGTTAGAGGTTAAACTAAGTTATAACATTCGGAAACACCTAACGATTCTACCTGTCTACATAAAAACTTATAAGTACTTAAGACTAAATTATAGATATATAGATATAGATAGATCCGGACCCTGTTTGGATGGGCTGTACAAAGCTTGGAGTTGCTTCAGCGTTGACGCTGAAAGGAATAAATGAAAGTAGTAAGATTTTGTGACGTACTGGAATATATAACTATTGTACTTTATTATTAAAATTTGTTATTTATATAAATTAAAATTTGTTCCAGTTCACATCAAAACCAATAGCGAATGCTAGAGCATCGTGTTAAGGTTATTTAGGGTAGTTTTATTAAGTAGTGTGTATCTCTTTAAGCTAATTATAGGTACTTATTTTATAATTAGAAATAGTTAATTATAGTTTATGATTAAGACAATGGGTTTTGTTATCTTAGGTGATGATATAGAATGATTGTATATATGTATCTTTGTGTAAGCGTGATATATTATACTATATATAATGTATATAAATATAGATAATGGTATAAACCTAATTACAAAATATCATGAAGTAAAATTTTTCCACTCAAAATAATGATAATAGTTCATTATTAATAACCAATATATTTTGTAATAACACGATTTAAAAATTTTAAGTTTTATTTTGTTTTTATTTAATTATCTATTTAATACTGTACTATGTATGGATTATTTTATTAAATGATTAAAACAGTTATAATTTAACAGTTGACACAAAGTTACCAAGTCGTAGTTCAAGCGGACTAAATAAATAAAATACGCAACTCAATCCCTAAATGGTATTGTTGGCTTCAATATTCATGTAGACTATCAGTGGCCACTACGATATCAGCATCGCAAAGAATCTTTATTGTTTACAACTGGTGTCTGAATTTTAATTATAGCTCTGTCGGAAGGCCCCTACTCATTGTTTGAAACTCGATTTGCATTTTCATACAAACTATACTTACTTAGGTTACGTTACTTACATGTTGTTGTTTTCAGACTTTGTACATTATAATTAGGAATAAAAAAAACTGAAACGGAGTATTACAAGTCTTTATATAGCGATATTAAATTCAACATATACGTAACATACAATAGGTATTTTTATTCATTGTTATAAACATTAAACCTGACTTCGTCCTGAAAATAGCTTTCAGAGTGTCCAGAGGCCGTAGCATAAATTGCGAAAAAGTATTCGTATCGCAAGCGTCACGCGTACAAGACATGAGTTATCTGTGTCACAGTTGCCCTAGATAAATGACAGTTTGTGCTGTTTTACGTGAACGTTACGTTACACTTACGCAGTTATTCGTGTTAGGCACACAGACTGGATTTAAGACGGTTAACTCAAGAATTCCACGGCTTTTATATTGATTTATTTTCAGTTAAATGCAAGTGGGTTTTGTGGTTCTGCTTTAGTTTTTATTGTCATATCACATAAAGATCATGGAACACTTAGTAAGTAAGCCTTAAGTAAAACGAAGACTTTAAGTAAAAAGTTAGACGGTAAAACCAGCTCTGGTGGCAATTCTGTCAGGTGTTGAAAATTTAATGTAAAATGTACGTGAATTATAAATAATGAAAACAAGTAGGTAACTTCTTAACATATTTACCTATATATTCGAGTAAACAAATTAAAATTAAATATTTTTTATATGACAAATCACTCGCGTAAATAAGTCAGATCTTTCCAACTATACATTCAACCATATCCGGTATTTTTAAAGGAGAGTAAAGAAAGCCCGCGGTTGAATGTGTTAGTTGTATGTTGTGTATATGTTAGTAAACGGTAATAAACTATAATCCTATCGAAACTATGACTAGTGTAAATAGTTTAGTTCGAGCGAGTTTCATTAGTAGGTCCCTTCCCAACACATGTACATGCGCGTACCAGGTACCTATTCAGATTCATATTCCACGTACGAGCCAAAGAGACAATGCAATAATTTGAAATTCTAATCATATTTCACAAATAAGTTTTGTAAATGACGAATATCCTTTATATCTAAATAGATCAAGAACACGTGTAAGGTCATTTCTCTTAAATTACTATATTAATTAGATATTAACTTTTGTTAAGTACTATTTATAATGTAATTAAATTATCAAAATATTGCGTGATTACTACGAAGAAATAATATCAGGAAGAGTAACTGCCTTAAAAAAAATGGCCCAATAAAAGTCGTGCTAAATCAATAACATCATTCACGCCGCTATCACTCAGCTGTCATAGTAGACGTTGCAGCACGCGCGTGGACCAATCCCTGCTTTCCTTCTGAAATTTAAACCAATCTCCGAACATATCTATTTGTAACCTCGGAAGTAATTCGTATTTGGAATCATACGTCGTTTTGGTTTGAAGGACCACTTTTTGTGTGGAATTTGTTCTGAGTTATACTTCCTGGCATTATTTCTTCGCAGCGTGATTAATATATTAAGTAAGTTAGTTAGGTTGAAATCTGTTACGATTACCTACCTAGTCAGTGAACGAGCTTTTTAGATAATTGTATGGTCTTATATTTTCTATCGACTTCCTAAAAAAGGAGGAGGTACTCATTCGACTGTATTTTTTTTTTATCTTTGGGACCTCATAACTTTCGATTGGATGAACCGTTTCTTAAAATTCTTTTTTTTAAGGCTTATACTTCCCGTGTGGTCCCATTTAAATTTGATCGCATTCGGTCTAGTAGTTTTTGAGATACACTTCAATAACTGAATAGAATGGAAGTCGGTATTGAATTTGAATTAAATTTTAATTACTTGAAATTTTAAATTTATTTAATTCAATTTT
Source organism: Selenia dentaria (assembly GCA_917880725.1). NCBI lineage: Eukaryota > Metazoa > Arthropoda > Insecta > Lepidoptera > Geometridae > Selenia > Selenia dentaria. Next base: position 8,457,678 of record OU862895.1, on the reverse strand, counting down.
AATTCTTATTTATTTACCTTGGAATTATGGCCGCGTCCACACCTCGCCGTCGTCGTGTTAGATATTCTCAATTACAAGTACTATGGGAGTTCTAAATACCCATAGCGGCATAGCTATAGGCTATAATAAAACTGTTCAAGTGCGTGAAAATATGAGACGACTTTTTTATATACTTGTTCTAGTAACTCAAATAATTCGTATGCATTCCACATTCTTCTACGATAGTAAATGAAACTATTTTTTTCACAAATTGATAGAAATTCACAGTTTTTACGTTTAATAGGTCACAAAAAGTTGCTTTAGCTCGCCTGCTTTATGTGACAGCAATGCAGGTTACCTTGATGGATATCTAAAGTAAAAAAACACGTCATGCTACGCTTACAGCAGGTCAATTCCAGGCCGCCCTTTGCTGGCCGGCTAGGTCACGTGGGCAATAGTTGGCTGGCCTGCTAGAGTCCGTCATGGTACGAATTTGCAGGACAGCTCAATAAAACACTTAACTGTCCTTATAATAAGGGGCTTATGGTAGGTCTTTGAGCTTTTCATGCGCAATGTTCCCAATATTGCGTAAAAAAAGCTGTAACATGCTGCAGTTGCACATATTTTGAAGAACAAAATAGATAGGTAGGAACGTACATTTCTACAAAATATAATAGAGTCGTAATGTTCATAGATGAAGTAAGTAGACAAAACCAGCACTTAATTGGGTGACCAATTAAGTGCTTTCTAGAGACCCGCCTAAAATGCATCATATAAATTCAAACATTGTATGTACGTGAACGCGCCAAAATCGGCGCGACGCAATACAACCCTTGCGAGACGCGGGGGAGGAGTAACTACCTAATTCCCCTAACATTATATGGTTATTTACCAGTACGTGAGTACATATTATACAATGTTTGAATCTATGTGATGAATTTTTAGGCGAGTCTCTAGATTTGATTTAATAGATAGAGAAATTCTACGATACGAGCAAATCATGCGACAGATGATAATAGCTCATTTCTGTTCATTTACATATAAAACCTATAAACTCGGCACGGCAATGGACTCTCCTAGGTAAGTCCCGTCTTCGTCTCTTCTCCGAGTAAGCAGTACTTTTCCCACATCGCTGGCACAGACTAAACAAATACTTTATCGTCATCATATCGTAAGGTTGGATTCGTGATAAAGACTAAACATATCGTGAATTATGAATCTTAATTGTTACCTTTAAGTCCATCGTATTTAATACCTGAAAATAAGAAAAAGCTTTATTAAGCATTAGCAGGGTTAACCAGGTATGTTAAACCCGTTATGTGACCTTTTCGTTTTCATGACAAACGAATGATCAAACGTTCAATGAATAATTTCATTGATGTACTTACAATTCAGGTACGACCCAGGTAAAAACGGACAGTGGTGTGTATTCTGTAAGCATTCTTTAAGTCGCGGTCCAACCCCAATTATAAAATAATTTACGATGCTTTACGTAAGGTTGCAAATCGCTTGTTAGATTGGACGATGTAATGCGAAAATGCGTTAATTTTGTACGTTTTCTTTATATCTTTCGATATATACTAACACAATTAAAAAAACTGCTGGATACTACTTTAGTACTATATGTTGGCTATGTATTACCTAAAAAATAATATAGTGTTATCGCTGAAAATTCTGAGAGTTTGGACGTGAAAGTTTATTTTTATGCAACTATTTAGGATTTTTTTCTGCAGAGAGTGAGTAATATTTATGAATTCTGTTCGGTTATTACTCTTTGCCTGTTCCTTTTCTAACCTAAGTTTTTTTTTTATAGATTATTATCGAACTGTTTCATTACACTCGATGTTTAAAGATTCTGCTTTTTACTATTATCAGGGTACGACCCCGCCATCGGTGGACATACAATTCACGTCTATCCTGGAGAGTGGCTAAAAGTGGAATAGGTATTACCTAATCAATTTATTCCTACCAGCAAAGAAAGATACGTTAATTAAACAAACCCATTTACGGATATATTGGAATGAACGGAACGGATGCGGATTAAATGCCCTACTTCGTATTACGAATTGCCGACTTTTTGCGCGTTGCGATGAATTCTTATCAAACAATTAACTTACCGGTTGTAATCGCAGCCAATGCTAGTACCATGAACACTTTTAACATTTTGAATTAGACTCGATATTGTTTCCTGAACGTTTGGCCGTTTTCCTAATTTTGAAGTTGTCGCATGGAGTTTTATTAGAGATATTGTTTGGGGTTTTGTACTCGTTCGTTTCGCGAGCTCACTGCCACTACAATGGGTTAGTCATTGCGCTTCATTGACTGTCTGAATCACGGAGTACCAATACCATATGTACCGGTTAGAAATGTCAAGTTCGGTATCATATCTCCAAACATGTTTAGCCAGTTTTAGTATTGCGGGTATATGACCATCTGATCGTATGCGAGTTATTTTAATCGATAAAGGGAATCATAGACATTTTATAATCACGTGAAGTACATACAATTAGAGGTAAACATGTTCCTTGAACAAAACATTTACGTTTCTGTGGTTCCAATCAAGATGGTCTTTTGCAATTAGTGATTAATCAACCAGATTAGTAACAAGTATAATTTGACAAATTTAATACCGACTTCCATTCTATTCAGTTATTGGAGGGTAACTCAAAAAACTACTGGACCATATTTGATAAAATTTAAATGGGACCACACGGTAAGCACCAACAAAAAAGAATGTTGTGAATCGGTACACCCAGACAAAAGTTATGAGGCAACAAACATAAAACAATAGGTACTGTCGAATTGAGTAACTCCTCCTTTTTGGAAGTCGGTAGAAAACTATACCTAATCGTTGAAATTTAATAGATTGTCATGCTACTTAATAAATGTCCGTCCGATGGTTAAAATCAACTAGAGAGTTAAGCCCAACACACACGACTAAGATAATATATATATAATATGCAAGATGACTGTGTGTGCCCAGTAAATAATCATACTAAAATAAACACACGACAAAGAATATAAAGAAGAACACGTGGATGAAACAATGAGTCGACCACTAACGCACGCAATTTAGGCAACATTTGGTGCTAGGAGGCTTTGCCTCATACAAGGGTCCCGTTCAGTTACCCTTTGATCGACTATGGCTCCAGTCTGAGCGCAGTACTGTGTTTACTGCGCCCGGGTCTTCCCTTTACATTAGATATTGCGTATATTTATACAAGTTATCTCTCTCATTGGGTTCCTGGTCAGTACAGTTTACCCCAGGAATGACACCAGCTGGACATGGGGTGTTCCCCACGAGGACCTCCACCATCCCCATAGTCCTGCCCATATGCTCCAACAACATAGCCGATCATTTTGCTATCCCCTGTTGAGGTTACACCCGGATATGGATGCTCAGGGGGTCAACTCGCTAGCTCTTCAGTCCAATTTCCTTGACTACCAGTTAATGTACATTGTACGCAATCATTGGACTCTGCCTAACCATAAAACGTGACTCGTTAACGGTCGTCTCATTATCACATCACACGGTTCTTGTAGAACTAGGAATCATGAGCTAAAAGCACTTACCAGAACCTCTGCTGGTTGTTTTCCCTCGAGACCTCAGCCAGTGCCTCACACGTGCTTACCCATCCGCCATTTTTCTCCGTACCCGCCTTCCTGCTGGCACGCCATTCGTAGTCTGCCCCAGAGATGCGTTAGCATCTGCTCGTCTGTGCCACAGAGTACCTGCGTCAAATCACTTACAAAAGGCAGAGTTGCCATAGTACAAAAATAGATTGACAATAAGGATACAGTTACACTCACCAATTCGTTCACGGAAACTCGCGCTGCGCGCGACACTCACAACGGCAGAGAGGTCTACTTCAAGAGGGCTAGCAGTTGACAAGTCCACACAACGATTTTCTCCTGTCTCGAATGGCAGCTTACTTAGCACTTAGTAAAAGAGACGTCTTTTGCTCCTGTTCCTTACATCGCTGGGCTGCAGATTATTTTCACTTGCAGTTCCCATACATGGTGCCGATGCGCTAGCGGATATATCATGCTCAGTTACAGTTACTTCATCACCGCCTTTTTCCCGCTCAAGTCTGTTATAGCCAGACTATCTCCATTGAGCATGTGTTTTCAGGCAAACAGGTGCTCGTGTCGATTTTTGGTTGTACCTCACTATCCGTGATATGTTCTGCGGGTAAAGCTTCTATATCCAGAAGCGATGTGCCCACTCCTACTCCACCGGAGTATTGTTACTTCTCAATCCTCTGTTCATCACAGGGCAGAGTGTCATCGACATCGTCTGCAAGAAGGTATAGATGTCCTATAGAACGCGTGAACAGGGAGTCGTTGACTTTGACTTTCGCAACTCTGCATTTGCCATCTGCGCTAAGAAAGTCTGCTGGTCTTAAGACATGTTCAAGTTCTATGCCAACTCTTGTTAAAAGTGTTGAATTAAGTATTGCTACTACTTACTTTATCACCATCAGCTATTTATACTCGTGTATTACTAGATGTTTCCTCTAGGTTCTACTGAGGCAATTCTTAGCTAACTTAGATTTTCATTTTGATACAGTACGGGTTTTCAAGTAGTTCCGCTAGTAATGTGAAATTATTTACATTATTAGAATTAAAACCTTTGCGTGGTGCCTCCTGTTGCTTCAAATCTCCGTAAGCCACTCTAACAAGAATACTTTCTTCAACCGATATGTCCTTTACTATGTCTAGATGTAAATAAGTCAACCCATCTCTCCTCCTTTCGTGTAGCTGTGCATACATATAGTGGCCCAAAGAAGTACGCACCAGTGAATGTATACGGCTCGTTGTAATTTACTCTCCTGTGGCAATGCTGGTGTCTGGGGCAACTTGTATGGACCTCCCCCATACTTTATATACTGTGGACATCTACGGAATACCTATTCCGGAATTCAGGAAAATGCTGTCCTTGTAACCTATGACGTGATAACGTCACATAAATCGATGAACGTTGGCTGCACGCATGAAACTCACGCATAAAACTCATTGTCAGGTTCCGCGTGGAAGCGAGAGCGTGGAACAAGCGATAGAGAGGCACGATCAGCGAAAGCGTTCGGCTTGTCCAATGACCTTATCACGTAAAACTATCGTCCGTAAACCGACTTTACAAACAACCTTTTTTTATTTCAATTGTAGATTCAGAGTTGGCACTGGTTTGAGTAACAATTTCGCTATATGGCTCTCTTCTTATTCAGTAATCTGTGCCTATGTGACAAATGTTGGCTCGGAAAGTCAGTAAACTCAGAGAGGTCCATTGGTTAATTTAGACCATTATATGGTACTTCCATTTCCTCTAGGGATTCACAAGTTTCTGTCGGCTCTCCTGGGCCTCGGGGCCCGGGGGCTCCCCAACTGAAAGGAAAGTCTTATGTGTCTCATAATGACGACTCACAGGCCAGTATGACTCTTCTTCTTTCAAGAATGCTGGGCCATTGTACCATCGTTCTGTCCTGTGATTCCCGAGTTTAGGTTCAGGTCTTGTGGCGATGTCTGCTGGATTCGACATTGTATTAATGTAAAACATTTCAGTATTTGGATGGTCTCGTTTGATCACATTAACTCTGTTTGCTACAAATAGTGATAACAGTTTGTTTGATCTCATCCATCCGATAATAACTAGGCTGTCCGTTCAAATGTGTTCCTTTTGTACAGGCAGGTCTAAGTTAACTTTGACATATTTCAGAAGTCTGCTTCCTATCAGAAACCCCAGTAGTTCTAGTTTCAGTATGTTAAAGTCGTCTTTGTCTTGGATCAGCGATACACGAGATTTTACCACTAAGAATACTAATATTTCCTTGTCTCCTCCTGTTCTCAAATGTACAACGGAGGCTAAGGCAGTATTTAAGTAATCTCTGTATGAAGCTTATAGGATTAATGCAAATCAACATTTGTCATGTTAGTTCCCATAAATCTAGGGAGTTCTATCTTGGTCACAGCTGGCAATTAATTTAGAATTGAATTTAGTGAACCAAGAAATTCCTTGGCAACATTGCACTTTAACTTTTCTTTGCAAATAGTTAAAAAGGAGTTTAATTTGCAGGACCAGTGAGCATAGCATTTAACGCAGTGTTGTGTGCATCAACTACTGAATCCTTGCAACCAAATATTTTCTTTACGCTTCTACAGATAATGTGTAATTTTAATCCGTTGTTAAAAGATCAGATACGGTATCCTAGGCCACATCGCTCATCTTGTCCACCTCTGCTGTAGAATGATGGTGAATATTCGCCTTAAGTCTATCTCAAAACTTCTTTCATTTAAGTTTGTCTTCACTATATGTTGGTATAGTGAGCTTTGGGAGTTTAGTTGTTGTTGTCTGTGTCAGCCTAGATAGGGTTATTGTAGCTTCCAACTCTGTTAAAAGATCTTCAACCTTCAACTGGTCTTGCGTCATGAGGTCTAGAGCTTTACTTTAACTGCATAATATAGATGTAGAACTGGTATAGCTCCTCCTCAAAAAACTTCATTTCTTTGTTTAGGTTTCACATGACATAAAGTAAAATATTCTTCGAATGCTCCGAACTTGATATTTATAAGGAAGCTCGGTTACTTAAAGGCTTAGTTAGGCGTTAGGCGGTCTGAAAGGCTTATTTGAGCCTTTTATGCCGTAATTAAAATCTTTTAAAGATTGACTCCATAATGAGATTTGTTCAAATTCGTATGTGGTTTTGCAGATATTGCTTGAAATGCATACCAATAAAAGTTTTGAAATCAAACCCAATGTCCCCCTTTAAAACAATAATGAACAAAATAAGTATAAATAATTTACCTCAATTTAACAGTGGTTTTTGTTAACAGATATTTTCTCATCTATCAGACAGTTGCAGAAATGATCTTTAACTTTTATAGACGTAATTGAATCTTGATTTGACATCGTTGCACATACGAAAATTTTATCAGATTTTAAAGTTCCATTAAATTTATCTAATGGAACATCAATATGTCATTAATCGTGTATTTTGCGTTGCACAAAGCGCCTTTAGAACATAATTAGTGTTTATTGAGACGTTAAATTGACAGATCAGGAATAAAACTTAATTAGTCAACAATAATCCATTATACCGACTTTAGTAGAATTTTCGAATATAATTTTGCAATTATATATTAAAACATGTCTTTATCAAGTTTTTTCATCATTGTCTCATGCAGAAGATTACGTTCCCGCCGCCAAATCTCGGACAAAGTAAAGTAAATTTTATTTACATAACAATAGTGAAGAGTTTCGTGTATAGTAGCAGATTTCCAAAGGTGTACTTCTGCAAATCAAATATATTATTGTTTTGGAACCAATGACCAAAAGAAATAAAGTCATTGATGATTAATAAACATACAGTTACTGATCTGTCTGAGCGTCATATACCTTATACTTTGGGACGCGATCTTTCCATCAACAGTTTCTACAATTGTAAAGAAAGTAAGCCACGAACTGGCAAAGTGAAGCCATGTCTATGTAACCTATGTCAAAAAACAGGGAAGAATTACGAAAAATATCAAGTTTTTTATTTATACAAAACACCAACCGTTTTTAGGTCATAGTGCTGCATAATGTTTCTAATACTCTGTGCGATCAGACCTTGTCAATATAGCATTTTCATAAGTTCAGTGAAATGTTTAAATTTCATTGAAAGTTAAGTAGTGTAACAGAATTCGCCCTATTTACATTATACCTATTAATAATGTATCGTATATGTTTTACTTGCTTCTCGTTTTCGTTTTATTTAACAATAATTTAATTATTTTGTTTTGTATTATTTTAATTTTTTTTCACATACAAAACTATAGTCACGTCAACGAGTCCAAGTACAAAGAAAAAAACATTCCCTTTTTGACACCTATTTGATAATGACAAGCTAAACACGCTGTTTGCGTTTTTGTTTTTTATAATTCAAAAAATATTGGTGTAGGTAATAGCAAAATCAAAAACGCCAAATGTTCAGTCCCAAGAAGGTTGTATCTGTTTATCGTTCATTCTCTTTTAAAATATTTTACGCAATGTTGTTTAAATGCCGGCTTTAGCTAAAGGATCATTATGATGTCAACTTATAAAATAATCGACTTTTGTGCAACGTTACTAAAATAATGATTTTTTTATCACTCAAGCTGGATTAACTAATGAACTGATAATGAAGAACTTTCTGCAACTGGTTGTATGTGAGGCATTCACTTTAGTACACGTTAACCCTTCCTATACCGTGATAATTGAAACAAAAGATTTATGAATGACACGCACGCAAATTTACGTCAATGGTACGCAAACGGTTAAGTCTGTTTACATGACGTTGTTGGCTGAAAAATTCATGAAATATTTAGTAGAACTAGTCTATTATTTCATCGGATTGGTTTTTCAGTTGGTTGTTGTAAACAGATAATACAATAGTAATTAAATTTTATAAACGATTTGTGTACAGACTATCAATACAAGGTCGTCTTCGATTATTTATATAGCAAAAAGCAAGAGCCGCTTTTGCAATATATATGATTCGTCTTTGGGACGCTGTCTGAAACGCGCCAGAAATAGCACATCTTCAATTATATTCTTGCTTTCCTTTCATTAATTGACTTTTGCAAAGACGCTGATTACACACTCTATACCATTATTACCAAGCACTTATTCCATCTACATACACAGTTATAGACTGCTAATAAGTAAATATTACTTCACACTAACCATGAAACAAATCGAAAGACACAGTGGGAAACGCCAGCCGGCAACAAAGGAAAAAGGGTGCACACAACATAACAGAGTATTCTTATTTTCACATCTCACACGCAGCGCCATCCTATACAAAGACTTTGCACATCAGCAGCAAATTTGAATATTTTTTTTATCAATATGTCTATTTTTCTTCGTTCCTCTCCGCATTACATAACAGCTAGTATTTACCGTATTATTTTATTTTCATTATATAAAGATGGATTACCACTGACTGACTGACTGACATAAATGGTACGGTATGAAGGAGCAATGGGGGGTATAGAAGATGTAGGGGAAAAGTGTAGGGGGGGTTCTGAAACCAAAGGGAAAAGTCCGGGATGAGCTGAATGTGGAAGTGTGATGGAACAGGTCAACGGCTCTCGGAAACTATAAAAGATGGGGGGTAGGTGTCAAAACTAAAAATGAATAAAAACCTGGGCAACTGCCAAAAATTAAAAAAAAAACATGCCTCCCGAACAAAAGACGATCGCTCCCATACAAAATGTAAATGCTTATAATTCCTAAACCGTTTGAGATAAGTATAAAGTGTTTGACCAAATGTCATAGGGAATCGGAAGGGTAATTTGGTGAAAGTGTCAAAAATCCAAGATGGCGGATTCAAAATGGCGGCCGAATTGAAAGTTGGTCCGATCCGGCTCAAAATTGGTATCGGGGGGTTTTTGGGGCCCCACATTCGAAATATGAAAATCATTTTTTGATGACGTCATTTTTCAATATGGCCGCCATACATATGTTTTTTTGGATCTTTAATGGATCGTTTCTCCCAGTGGGCGTGATGGGGATTTAGGTTTTGTAGGGTTATATGTGGGGTTACGATAGGTGACTTTAGAAGAAACTGAATGGAGCTGAACGTGGAATACCAGGTAGAACAGGTCAACGGCTCTCGGAAACTAAAGGAGATAGGGGGTAAGTGCCAGAACTAATGTTGACAAGCACCCTGGGCATTTTCTAAAAATTAAAAAAAAAACACACCTCCCAAACAAAAGACGATCGCGCCCATACAAAATGTAAATGCTTATAACGCCGAAACCGTTAAAGATAGGGACGGGGTGTTTGAACTAATAGTTAAGGGGACCGAAAATGCAATTTGGCGGAAATGTCAAAAATCCAAGATGGCGGATTCAAGATGGCGGCTACCTTAAATATAAGTCCGATCCGACTGAAAATCGATATCTAAGGGTTTTTAGAGTCCCTGATTCGAAATATGAAATCCATTTTTTGATGACGTCATTTTTCAACATGGCCGCCATACAATTTTTTTCTCTGGAATTTTTATCGTTGTTTTTCGACATGTTGGCATGATGGAACGCTGAGGCTTTGTAAGTAAAAAGTATAGGCAGTGGTCTTACGTCCTTAAGTGACATCTGAAAGGAGCTGAATCTGAACCTTCTGATAGAACAGCTTGACGGCTCTCGGAAACTAAAAGAGATAGGTAGTTAGTGCCAAAACTAATATTGGCAAGCACCCTGGGCATTTCTTAAAAATTAAAAAAAAAACACACCTCCCGAACAAAAGACGATCGCGCCCATACAAAATGTAAATGCTTATAACGCCGAAACCGTTAAGGATAGGTACGGGGGGTTTGAACTAATATTTTACGGGACCGGAAATGCAATTTGGCGGAAATGTCAATAATTCAAGATGGTGGATTCAAGATGGCGGCTTTCTGGAATAATGGTCCGATTCGGCTGAAAATCGATATCTAAGGGTTTTTAGAGTCCCCAATTAGAAATATGGAACCCATTTTTTGATGACGGCATTGTTCATAATTTTCACAATGGCCATAGGTCGAAATTAGAGCCTGCGAGGCCGTAGGCCGAGCTATACTGGCGAGGCCGCAGGCCGAGCTATAAAGGTCGAAGGCCAAGAGTGCTTCTAAGCGAAGCGAGGCTGAAGGCCGGGCGTACTTCTAAGCGAAGCGAGGCCGAAGGCCGAGCATGCTTCTAAGCGAAGCGAGGCCGAAGGCCGAGCGTACTTCTAAGCGAAGCGAGGCCGAAGGCCGAGCATGCTTCTAAGCGAAGCGAGACCGAAGGCCGAGCGTCTTTCTAAGCGAAGTGAGGCCGAATGCCGAGCGTGCTTCTAAGCGAAGCGAGTCCGAGTTTTGAGCCTACGAGGAAATAGAAGTCTTTCATAGCGAGTTTATTTCAAAATTTCAATGATCTTAAAGACATCTGCCCACGTTTACATAGGTAATGTCATGAAATTGTGTAAATCATGAATACTACTATAAGTACTTGATTGATAATTATACAGATATGTAGATTAACTCTTTAGTGAAACACCATAATACAAATATATGTTACAAATAAATAAAATAGAATAAAATAAAATCACAATCAAAATATTTCACAATTAAATAGGTACTTTAAATTTAAAGTGTCAGAATGGGTGGTCTTATCGCTCAGAGCAATCTCTTTCAGACAACCATTTACGGAAAGAAATAGGCATAAACTTATAAGGACGGTGTGAATAAAACAAGTGTACTAAACACTACATATAGCAAAACTCAAGATTATAAATATAAAAAATACTTATAATATACTCGTATACAAACTATACTTATATAATTATACTATACGTAATATACTACAAAATATATACTTACTATACATATACCATTTAATTATTATAAAAAAGATAATAAGTAGGTTTGCAGTTAGTTATTTCGCGAAGCTAAATGCTTTGACACGTTTTTTGAAGATGCCTAAAGAAGGCGCGCATATAATTTCGTAGAGTAAAGTGTTCCATAGACGAACAGCTTCAACACAAAGTAGGAACCAAAAAAATTGGTGCGGGTTATCGGGGTACTTAACATTAAGTGCTCTGATGATCGTAGAGAAAAAGAGCTCCTAACATGTAAACATTCAACATTTTACGTACTACTGATATGACATGCTACAAGTAAACGTTAAATTTCCTTCGTAAGCTTGGGTTTGTTATGAACTTGAGTCCAAACAACACTTCACGCAGTGGTATAAAAAGGGTGCAGCGTCTTCCAAGAAGCTTAAGGTGTCACAGTTAGCTGGAAAACTAATGGCGACATCTTAAGCCATTACTTACTTTTGAGCAATAAATATATCTATATATAATAATAGGCTTATAGGCCTTTCATGGGGACATTAATATACAGATTTTGAAGGTCACGATCTTAATGTCATGGTAGAGATGCTTACTTGTTGTCATTCGTTAGTCACTGGTACGACATACATCCATGTTAATAAAATAAATACAAAGTGTGGTGTGGTGTTCACGCTTGGGACAGTATTTTTTTTTTAATTATATTGAATAAGAACTCAGCTTATTGAGAAATGTATAGCTCTATTCATTTTCCCTTGAATATATCAAGAGAATGGCTTGACAAAATCATTAATTTGACTGCTTTTAAAGTAAACAACTTACCGTACCAACTAGAAGCGTGCAGAGTAGGCATTTTATGGTAAAGATGTTTTGTGGTTCTGCATTGAATATCGCGATTAAATCATTCGAAAATGAAGATTAGAAACACTAGATTAAGTAAAATGTAACACATTAAAGTCGCGAAGTTGTCGGAAAAGTAGCCACTGCAGATGAGATACAAACTCTAATACAGGTCAAACTTACGCACAGCGTAAGTGAAATGAATACCAAAGTTTTAGAGGTGTTATTACGATTTGTAAAGTTCTTCAATCTAACATATGTTTTCTGAAAGTCAAGGAATGGAAGTAAAAAACACTGCGACCGTCCCCTAGGTCAATCTTGATGTGCCAATATATGGTACGCAGGTTGGTTTATTTTTAAGTTAATCTTATAATGTAAATAGTATAATTATATCGTAGTGGGACTGTGGGAGTAAGCAGAACAAAAATAAAACCAGTTAATTGTCTTGGTACATAGAATAGAATAGAATAGAATTCATTTATTTCAGACTTATATCTGTCCATATTATTAGTAGAGGTACATACACTTAGTCTTACATCTTTTCACGCATTTCTTTGTTCAATTTGGCCGTTCTAAGGTTTTTTAATTGTTTATTCCTATATATGTATTCACGAATCAAATTTATTTAGACATCTACTTAAGGTAGAGAAGCTGTCTGTATACTCTAGGTATATGTTATTACTTCAGTGTTTAGACGGGTACGATTAGGGTAGATACAAATGAAATGTAAATATAATAAACACCTGTTAAAGGTGTACATATCAGAACAGTTATATAATTGTAAGTGTTAACTCATAGTTTTTATTTAATATGTATACTGTTGGTGTTTCTATATAAAATAAATAAAAATAAATAAATGCATAAAGCTATGGAAAGATACCTTTGAATTAAAGAGTACCTAAATTTATAAGAAACGCGTCATGTAATTTGAGTTAACTTTGTTGCAAAGACCCCTAGATATATCAGTTTCTTCATCAAGTTACTCTCGATGCCACCTCTATGTAATGGTAAAACTAATTACATACATGTAAAGTCGTTTCCACTACATATGTAAAGCACGTACCCACGTAAATTCCTAAATGGCTGAAGTGGTATGGATGTTACAGAGTCCGCATGTGTGTGAAGTGGCTATTCTTATAAATTTGAGTCCAGACAACCTCCACGCAGTGACATAAAAAGGGTGCAACGTCATCTAAGAAGCTTAAGTGTCACAGTTAGCTGGAAAACTAATGAAGACATCTTAAGCTACTACTTACTTTTCAGCAATAAATGTATATATAATAGGCTTATAGACCTTTCAAGGGGACACATACACAGATATAATACACAGATTTCGAAGGTATCTTAATGTCATGGTAGAGATGCTTGCTGCAATGTATGTAATTAAAATACATACGAAGTGTAGTGTGCAGTTCACACTTGGAACAATATTTTTTTTAACCATATAGAATTAGAACCCAGCTTATTGAGATATGTACAGCTCTTTTCATTCGTCCTTAAATATATATATACGTAGTATTGTATTCTCTTTGGAATATTAAGAGAAAGACTTGACTTTACACAATTACTAATTTGACTGTTTTTAAAGTTATTTGACTGTTTTTAAAGTTAACAGCTTACAGTAGCAACTAAAAACATGAGTAGGCATTTTATGGTCAAGATGTTTTGTGGTTCTGCATTGAATATCGCTATCAAATCGTTCCTAAAGCTATGGCGGAAAATGAAATTGGAAACAATAGATTGAATAAAATGTTGCATATTAAAGTTGTGAAGCTTCGTGTGTGTAAATAAAATTAATGCCAATGTTACGATTTGTAAAGTTCTTCAATCTTAATTTATATTAATGCCAAAGAATGTAGGTAAAAAGCACTGCGACCGTCCCCTAGGTCAAACTTAATAGGCAGGTATATTTGATACGTCACTTGGTTTTCTTTAAGTGAAGATGATGATGGAATAAGTATATTTGTATGGTAGTAGGAGTTAGCCGAACAAAATTAAAAGCAGGTAATTGTCTTAGTACATACTAAATCCAATACGTACCGAACAATGAAGTGCAATCTAATTCCTTAGTAGGTTTTACGACATATATACATCTATGTGAAAAAATATACATGGAATAATAAAATTTTCAAACAAGGGTTACCTACATTTATTATAACATGAGACGTAAAACTTTTACTGCTGAAGACATGCATACGGAAGGACCATTTGGAAGCTGCATGCATCCAAGATAGTCCTGCGACCTTATTTAGTACGTCTTCCACATTGGCGGTGGACGATCTACCTGCTCTACCAGACTCTCAGTCAGACGGACAGATGGGCAAACGGATAAACAGCATCAACCTACGGTTGGATATAGATAGGGATATAATGATATACTACCACACTATTGCCTACCACATTTAGTTCAAAGAATTTTACCCTAAGACTTAACTGAAACCACACATCGAGCGTTATGTTTTAGTATTTATACCTTAGTTTTATTATAATATTATGATTTTAAGTGCTAATGCTTGCTTAGATATACCAAATGTTGCAATACATCCCCATACACCGGTTAAAATCAACTAAGAGAAAAAAATTGATGGTTGGAAAAAAAAAAGTTTATTATGTACCGATTATTTTGTATTAGTGTAATGCTATAGGATGTAAGGAGTCTACTTACAACATAGTTCAAAGTTTTTTTTCTCTATGTTAGTGTATGGATAGTTTTTTATTTCACACATTATCAATAATTCAATACACGTAGGGAACAAAATATTGAATGGAATAGAATATATAATAGGTAGTAGTAATGATTAGGTGGCGATCTCCATCCATCTTCTATACATTGGAGTCAGTACAAGTCTATCCGCTAGACTGATCAAGGCTGATCTGATCTGATGCCAGTGTTGTTGCTTAAGTCTACTCTGGACATGAAGGATGCTATGCGTTTCCTCTGGATGGAATGAAATGAGCCGACTCGGGGCTGTGAACATTTCAGAAGCGCTACAATGCAATAATATATTGTTATAGGCGCCTCGGGTTCTATATTAGCGTCATCCTTCAGACTGGAAATTACAATATGGCTAAGGTACTGTAAATTATCTACAATTTTAATAAGTTGTCTTACATATGTATTAACGAAACAACTTTATTCAGACATATACTTAAGGTAGAGATGCTGTCTGTATATTCTATATATTATTACTTCAGTGTTTAGACTGGTAAGATTAGGGTAGAAAGAATTGTAATGCCAAAAGCTATGGAAAAGGAACCTTTGAATAAAAGAGTTGTACCTACTTATTCGTACCTAATTATATAAGGAACGCCCCATGTAACCTGAGTTAACTTTGTTGTAAAGATTTCATACTCATGGATGTATCAGCTTCTTCATCAAGTTTCTATCGATACCACCTCCATGTAATAGTAAAAACTTAATTACTTACATGTAAAGTTGTTTCACAACAAACAAATTAACTAACGATGACTCGACAAACACGTATATTTTTGAATCTCTAACGGCTGCATAGCGAAATGATATTTTGTAATCTACCCCCAAAAAAATATGATGGTTAAAATTAATTACAGAGATAAATGCTCGGATCAGTCATGGAGTTGTACCGAGCTCAGAAGACGCGTGTTCGAATCTCATCCTAGAATTTGTAATTTTCTCTCTTTTATTGCAATACATACAGGTCTATCTCTGTGCTAAGGACATATTAAGAAACAAAAATGAATCCCTTGGACAGCGTTTCGGACTAATGTCTCTATCATAAAAGCTGCAACAGAAACTTCCATAGTCCAAAGCACTCGAAACGCAGAAGACCGCAATGGATAGCGCTGAAATATTTAAAGAAAATCATCGTCTTCAACCACGACTCCGATGTCAAGAGTGAACGACGAAGAAGGGGGAATTATAATAAGAAAGTTGTGCGCTCCATCCCGCACCGGCCTGAAAATTTTATTATCCTACATAATCAGTTTTAGTTTGAAAATATATGTAAAGATCATTGATGCTATCACTTTTTGCGTTTGAAGTTTAAATTAAATCGCTTTAGTTGTAGAAGTAACCACTTAAAATGTTATTCAAAAGTTTTATAAAATATTTTCTACCCAGCTAACCAATCAAATTACTTTAAATTTGGTGTCTACATACATAATTATAGTGACTACATACGATATACAGGCTACCTTTGTGCCAAAGTACATCAATATTGTTTCAGTAGTTTGAATGTAAAAGCAGGCCAAACAAACAAGCAACGAACCGACAAACACTTTCGCATATGAAATATCGCTACCGATTTCTAAAGGTATTTTCGCATATGGCCAGTTTTGCGGAATAAAAGTAGTTTCAGTGTTATATATTTCGTTATATCACGTTGTATATGTGTCTGAATTTCCCAAGTTTTTATTATATGACTTTTGAAGCACTAACGCTTGGTTAAAGAAACCAAATTTTGCAATGTATCCCCTAATACGAGGATTAAAATCCATTAGGAAGATATATTCCAAGCTTGCCATGTAGCGCATCTTAAAGACCAATGATGGACCAATACCGTTACCACATGGAAAGGCGACCATTTAAAGGCTAACTCTAAAAAGATATATATTTATAGCAATGTTATTGTAATTGTAAGTTGGAAATAAAAAAATGTTTATTTTTATTTTTATTTATTATTCCAAGCTAGAATGTGTGCTTCGCTAACCTAGCGGTTAGGGCGGATAACATTAACACAGAATGTAAGATGACGATGGTTCAGTACCCGTCCATGTATTGTATTTTTATATTCCCTCGAGATACATTGAAAATGATTTTAACTGCCATGGTCTGGTCTTTATAGTTTATAGCGAAAAAAAATCACGGCTGCAGAGAGGCGTATATAATATGGTATGAATAGTGGTAAATTAATAGAAAACTTAGTAAATAATTTTGCTTTTGGATTTAAAACCGCACTAAGATTATCGTTTTTTAAATGTTTACTGCAAGCTTACTTTTTGATTCTAACTTGATTGATTGACACGGAATTGTTACATGTAAGTAATGTTACATTAAATACGATAGATTTGGTATCGTCTTGGTGGCCTAGGATACGGTTTGTCAGAAGACGCGGGTCCAAAACCCATTCCAGGATGGGCTATTTTTGTGATTAAATGGTAAATCGGACAACAATGAAGTCTATTATGAGGTCGTTACTACTCCGACGGGTGTGTGGGCAGTACTGATACCCATCCTCAAAGCTCATTTATTTTTGTCCTATAATTTGACAGTTTGGTCTCGCTAGGCAGGCGTTACGACTTGAACAATAAGATAATACGGTTTAATAACTTACTGAATCATTTTTAGTTCAGTAAGTTATCAAACCGGCCTGAAGCTGGAGGTTGGCCGTACCTTACAGCGATAATTTTTCTTGTAAACTGAATCAAAAACCTTAAAAAAGCCCACCCTAAAATGCTTTATACTAAATAATACTATCCCAAATCATTAAAAGTAACAACACGCATCTGTCCATTCAAACAGTCATAGGTAGTTGTACATTTTTATTGTTTAGGTGTAGTATTCAAGAGCAATATAAAATACCTGAATACCGCTGGTATTCAATTCAGTAGCCTGCTACTTACACAATAATACATATTTTTGAGGTCTAATACTCGTAATAAAAAAAGTGCTATCCATCTAATTAAAAAACCAAAATTTTTCCTTTTGGATTTTGCCTTGCCTCTTATAAATTCATGGGATCCCCAGAAAGTTTTGAGAAACTGCAACAATAACTAAAATGGATACAATATATTCAATAAATCTTTTCCGACGAGCACTTTACACTCCAATAACTGAAGAGTGGTAGTTCTTGGTAATATCGTCATTGGCGGTTAATGACAATCGATTAGTAAGTTGCAAGGGTCACTAAAATGGTAAAAAAAATATTTACCCCAAAATGGAACCGATTTCAGCACCGAAAAGTGTAAAAGAACTTGTGGAAATTGGTACTTTTGTACTTTCATGGCACCGACTACCATTCTTTGTAACAGCAATGACCCGTTGACTTTGATATTGTTGCCAAACCGCTGGGCCCGATTCTACTAACAAAATGTTGCTCCAACTTTAACTGAACTGTAGCTGAACGATGACATTTATACGTTTTTTATTGTGCTATTTAAGTTAGGTTGTTTGTTTATATTGTTACAATAAACTTTAAATTAAAACCTAATATGCTGTTAACTATATAGATCATAACCGCGACGTTAACGCATATCCGTATATTATATTTTTATATAGGTTTAAGATGACGTTACGTTTCAAGTTGTCATCATAGAAATAGTAGAACAGCTTTTTGGGTTAGTATCTAACGGAGTCGAACTGATGTTGCAACTGAATAGATAGTTGAACGTTTTGCAAAAATAGAATTGGTTTGCAGATGCCAAGCTTTCTGAATAAATTAATTAGAAAGTAACTTTAAAGGATTAACCTTTTGCGTCCCAGAGACATAAATATACGTCAGTTTCATTTATAAATCTTTTGAGTTTATAATCACGGTATAGGTAGGATTAATACATAACGAAGTTGATTATAGGAAGTTATCGATTTGTCCTGAATAGGGAAGCTAATCCAATCTTAGATGTGACCACCATTTTATTATCTTGGCATATATTTTTATATCTTGGCAAACTTAAAAGCAAGTGTTGGTTTATTTGACACAACAGAAGGAAGAGTGTTCCACATGTTACAAGTCTCCACGAGTCCTACTTACTCTACCTACAACTACATGTCAAACTAAGAGCTATTTTAGACACACAGTCAGACGGACATATGGATAAACGGACAAATAGCATCAACGGACGGTTGGATATGGATACGGACATAATATGATGATATACAACTACAATACTGCCTACATTTATTTTAAAGATATTTACCCTTAGACTTAACTGAAACTCACATTCAGCGTTATGTTTTAGTATTAATACCTAAGTTTTATTATAGTATGATTTTTAGGTGCTAATGCTTGCTTAGATAAACCAAATCTTTTGACTCATCCCCATTCACCGGTTAAAATCAACTAAGAGAAATAAATTTGATGCTTGGATGGGTGCCTATAGATGGCCTACCATGGCGTCATGGCGATTAGCACGGATTGTTAGAAGATGCGGGTTCAAATTCAAAACTCGTCGAAAGATAGGTAGGTATTTTTCCACTATAAAGTAGCAATACTTAAGTTCTTACAGTACAAAAATCTTGACAGATATGTATAAATCGACGTACCTAATATTGGAATCGTAAAGTTTTTATAAACACATTAACACACATGTTATGTTAACAACCAGTCTGCAAAAAAGATTATAAATAATAGATAGGTACGGGGTGTTTGAAGTAATGTTATAGAGGACCGAAAGTGCATTTTGGAGAATGCGTTGAAAATCTGAGATGACGGATTCAAAATGGCGGCCAACTTAAACAAAGTAGGTAAGTAAGTTAAATACTACTACTTTTTACTCAATGAAATGAGAGTATTAAATAATATTTTTTTGCTGTCAGGATGCGACGAAAATGTGTTGCCATATGGGTATCATGCCATACCGAAGTAATAACAAGAAGATATTATCTTTTTTTTAAATGAATACTAATATTCTTACTTATATTTGCTACACCACTCGATACATTACATAAATTTGTGTTCGTTAAATGCAATGTGTTGAAAGACATCAGTTAATTATAGTTTATTGACGGATGATGCTGTTTTTTATACCATTAAGCCGTACATATATACACCCTTAATACATAGGCGCGCTATTCAGAAAGTAACTAAGTCTGGAGACAAATTAGGCATGTAAGTTATTTGTAATTAGGTACTACTATTTTCTCAATGAAAGGGTAGCAATAAATAGTAAAATCTTAGATGTCGGGATGCGAGTCATATTGAGCAATAAAAAGAAAAATAGAAAACTAAAAAAAAATAAGTCCTGTGTTGTTGCTCTCTCTTATTGAGTGGTTATCTTATTAGTTACGATTGTATTGTCAAATGATCCGCCATGAAGCAATAATGCGCAATCGCAAATAATAAAGCATAGAAATGTTAAAGAAGGTCAAGTTATTATAGAATTTAGTGTCGAGCTATGGACATCTTTGTATACACCTCAGTCGCTAACCTGTTAGCAGCTCGTCGAAAGATCCAAGAGCCAAGCTGACGCAATATTACCTATATCTTGAAATAGTTTGAAAAGCAAAAGGAGTCAGGTGACGACAATATCATATCAGAGCTTTTGAAAGCAGTTGGAAAACCGGTACTTAAAGTCCTTCCGTAGATTCTTAAACACGTCTTACGCAAAGGTTTAACCCCACAAGTTCACTTTTTCTACTTCTACTATAACTTCACACCAATTTTGCTTCTGAGCCAAGACTATAGTTTTCAAAGGTCATCACAAAACATCTTAATCGTAGATTAGATTCATCCTGCCTCCTCCGGAACTAGGTGGTTATAAGTCACATACAAGACTATATACCATAGACTACATCCGCACACCACGAGCTATAGGGGTGAAGGGTTCTATAGTAAATGATTGAGAGGCGTATTAAATTTCAAATGTATTGTCTCGAGATGACGAAGCAGAGCAGTGCTACACGGAACTTGATTTTTAAGCTCTGGGTAGCACTGAAACTCGCATAAGCAAATGTAGCGCTTACCATCCACGGGTACGACTTCTCCGTCTCGACACTTAATAATATAAGAATATGAAAATAAAAAAGGTTCCTACATTTTCTTAGGGTACTGCAGTAAATAATCCGGGTTCTCTGTTTTATTGTAGCTCTTTGTTTGTATTTATTATACTTATTACGTACTGGCTTATACTTAATATAATCATATGGCAACCGTATTCCTTAGGGTTACAACATGTATGTATTATGTAATTACGTGTAGTACATGTTTTAAATCTTGGCCTGCGTGGTTTAAATATTATAACTTTGCTTTCACCCGCGGCCCTGCCCGCATGCATAGGTTTATAGTAAAGGAGGTTTATATGGATTCCAGAGAGAGGTATAAAAAAACACATTTCTAAAGTTAAGATTTTTATAGTATGCCATAGTGCAATTTAATTCCTTAGTAGGTGTTACGACATAAAACCATGTTCCATGTTCAAAGATGTTTACCTTACCTTAGACAACAGATTGAGGGTCATGTTTTAGTATGTGAGAAACTATTAACTAACCTACCTAAGTTTTATCATAATATGATTTTTGAATCGCTAACACTTGCTTAGATATACCAAATTTGCTGCACATCTCCATCAGCAGCGGGCGTCTTACAGTTATTAATATTAACCGGCATTTTATGGGACATATTGCAAAACATTAAGGCTGAACTCTGCGAGAAAAACAATATTTCGGAAGAGCATTTGCTGCATGGGACCTGTTATTTATAACAAGCTCCCGCAAAGCTTAAGAAACCTCAGCATTCGTGTATTTAAAGTTAAAATTAAAAACATATTATTGACTAAATGTTAGTATAGTATACACGATTTTTTTAGATGACAAGCAACTTGAAGTACAATAAGTTTAGTTACAAGTTATTTAACAAACATGTATGTTTAAATTTAATTTTTATTTAATTCTGACTTATATAAATATTTCAATTATTATTTTTATATTATTTGCAAGTGAACGCTACTCACTACTTATATTTGTACGCCTACGCGGGCAAAACATATTGAAACTTATTTAAATTTAAGACCTACATGCACTTCCCTGTATGACTACACACATGTTATGACAAATAAATAAATATTTATCTTTAGGTTACATTATCGAAGTTTTCTCATGGATTTGCGATCAACTTTTTTTAATATTCTAGCGCTTTTGTTCATCAGATAATGTAGAATTCTTATGGTGAAAGATTTTTCAAATCAGTTCAGAAGTTTCGGAGCCTATTCAATTCAAACAAACAAATAAAATCTTTTCTATTTATTATATTATAGTATAGATATAAAGTTTTAATACTATCAGGTCATATAACGTATCTCATAGTCGTTAAGATCCTTACCAAGCAAAAAAAGTCAGTTCAGATCATTTTGGAAGAGATGTCATCAATTTACGCGGGTTCTACCACTTCTACCTATTTTTTTTAGGAAGATGTCGACTAAAGAAACAACTCGCAGCAATGATTAGATAATCTCATACAACATTTATTAAACTAATATCTTAGCATGACCAAGGTCAGTGCACAGTCAGTATCGAAAATGTTCACGCCGCCGCAAAAACAGCAGTGCATTGAAAGTTTCTGTGCGTTTTTGGACTTCTAAAAGGATGGTTTACTAAATCTAATTATTACTGTAAATAAATCTTGGGTTTATCACTCTAAACCTCAGTTCAAGTAAAAGACGATCAGCGTTACCATATAAGTAGGTATACAGGTCTTTTGATTGTAGTAGTCGAGAAAGTTGTATAAACACATACATGTCGATAGTCACGTTTTTAAAGTAATGGTAGAGAGAGATAATGAAATTTTACTCCTTAACCAACGGTATGAGATACATCCATAAAGAAAACCATACGTGAAATAGCATTTTTGTTAAGCTGTACTTGCGTGGTTTATTTATTATAATGTGTATTTGATTCTCGGCACCGTCTGCGTGCAAATTGACTATACAATACAACAGAAACAACTTTCCTGTTTATCTCTGTGCAAAGTTTCATCAAAATCTATTCAGAGGTTAAACAGCGCTTACTACTATACTTTGCACTATTGTAGTGCGCGCATGTTTACGTGATTTTAACTAAACTTTCTTCATTAATTACTTCGATCCACATACAACTGTTCGGGTCGCGGTGTAAGTCAGCTTGTATTCGGTAAAGGTAATATAAATAAGGTAAAATAATAAGTAGGTACGTCTACTAAGTTTCATCGGTAAACATATTATAAAATAGTTACTGCTAATATTTGTCATCAATACTATTCTATGAGAAATTATATGGCTACGCAAAAAATAAAAAATGTCTATTAAATATAATATAAACACGTAAAATTTGCCTTTTTACGTAGAAAATTTGCTTAAGCAGGGTGTTTTTCAAGATCGCGGAGTAAAATTGAAGGATGCATGTGTCTTTATCGAATATTCTACCGCGAAGCCTTCGATACTGTACTTAAAGAGTAATTTAAATAGCAAGTGAAATAAGTAGGTGATATTACGTTAGTACGTTATTTCTGGTCATTATTATTTTCTCTTACAAATTTGACACGAAGGTTTAAGTAAATTTGTCGTGTTGGAGTTATAGAAACGATCTATTAAGCAACAAAGTTGAAATTAAAAACAAAATGTGTGATGATATGATATTTATTTTATCATAGAAGAATTGTATTTTATTAAATACTATATATACTTCAGTTCACACATAATTATATAAATATTCTGTTAAGTTGTATAAGTGTTGTACTAAGTTGTTATAAAAATGTATGTCCCCCAGGACCCTAAAGACCCCTAGGTAGAAGACTCCTAGGTAAAGACTCCTAAGTCACTACCAAGCAGTTTAAGTTTTTTTTTAATTCAAGCTGTACTCTTACAAGGCCTACCAGGCGTTAAGTGCGTTAAGTTGCGCACGTAAACTTGTTAAAAAATGTGTTAAGTCTCAATGTGCCTGTAATTTTACCCGCACCCATGCCCTTCAAAACCAGAACACAATATTGCGAACATTACTGATTCAGGGTAGAAAAAGATATAGTGGCAGTCTCTCTTCCCCGGATGACCTCATTAACGAAGAGTTCTACTGCTACTATGTAGGTAAGTAAATAGATAGATAAACCCTTTATTGCAACACCACATTATAAAATATAACTAACAAATAAATAGTATAATATAATTGAATACTATTACTCAACAATAAAAAACTTAAAATTAAGTGTTACAATGGGCGGTCTTATCGGTCAGAGCGATATCTTCCCGACAACCATGTAATTAAAAAGGAAGCTTGAATAAAAAAGATCTCGAAGGAAGTTTCCTTGGACACCTTTGGAGACTCTTGTGACACATTTACCACCGACCACACTTAGAAGTAGCGCGCTTAAACAAAAATTGAAAAGAATTCTGGTATGTACCTACAATATTACGACTATACCACACTTTTTTATCTTTCTAATTCAAGATGATCGCTGTATTCTCGAGCCTAAATTGCACTAAGAGAAATGCTCGCTTTATAACTTGTATGGGAGTTATGATTTTTTACGCAACTGAATGCAGATAATTTTTCAATGTCTCAAGCTGGTCTCCAAGACTACTGCTCACGATAACCACTGCACTAAGGGGTTGAATCCCTTAACAAGCATACACAAGGACTCTGTGTTTATACCTACTGGGTACCAAATTTTATTTTATATTAAAATTCCGTATGGCTTCTATGCCCCGACTTCAACTGTAATGAGAGGCTAAATTTCTGCAATTAAACTTGTATGAAAATTTTGACTTTTCTGTTCAAATGGTTAAAGTTTAGCAACAAAAAAACTAATGCACAAGGACAAACGCGGGCCACTCGTGGCCCGCGCACCGCCCAAAAAGCTAGTCTCATTATATAAAGATGGATTACCACTGACTGACTGACTGACTGACTGACATAAATGGTACGGTATGAAGGAGCAATGGGGGGTATAGAAGATGTAGGGGAAAAGTGTAGGGGGGGTTCTGAAACCAAAGGGAAAAGTCCGGTATGAGCTGAATGTGGAAGTGTGATGGAACAGGTCAACGGCTCTCGGAAACTATAAAAGATGGGGGGTAGGTGTCAAAACTAAAAATGAATAAAAACCTGGGCATCTGCCAAAAATTAAAAAAAAAACATGCCTCCCTAACAAAAGACGATCGCTCTCATACAAAATGTAAATGCTTATAATTCCTAAACCGTTTGAGATAAGTATAAAGTGTTTGACCAAATGTCATAGGGAATTGGAAGGGTAATTTGGTAAAAGTGTCAAAAATCCAAGATGGCGGATTCAAAATGGCGGCCGAATTGAAAGTTGGTCCGATCCGGCTCAAAATTGGTATCGGGGGGTTTTTGGGGTCCCACATTCGAAATATGAAATTAATTTTTTGATGACGTCATTTTTCAATATGGCCGCCATACATATGATTTTTTGGATCTTTAATGGATCGTTTCTCCCAGTGGGCGTGATGGGGCTGATGGTTTTGTAGGGTTATATGTGGGGTTAGGGTAGCTGACTTTAGGAGAAACTGAATAGAGCTGAACGTGGAGTACCAGGTAGAACTGGTCAACGGCTCTCGGAAACTAAAGGAGATAGAGGGTAAGTGCCAAAACTAATGTTGATAAGCACCCTGGGTTACTGCCAAAAATTTAAAAAAAAACACACCTCCCAAACAAAAGACGATCGCGCCCATACAAAATGTAAATGCTTATAACGCCGAAACCGTTAAAGATAGGTACAGGTTGTTTGAACTAATGTTTAATGGGACCGAAAATGCAATTTGGTGGAAATGTCAAATATCCAAGATGGCGGATTCAAGATGGCGGCTACCTTAAATATTAGTCCGATCCGACTGAAAATCGATACCTAAAGATTTTTAGAGTCCCCGATTCGAAATATGAAATCCATTTTTTGATGACGTCATTTTTCAACATGGCCGCCATACAATTTTTTTCTCTGGAAATTTCATCGTAGTTTTTCGACATGTTGGCATGATGAAACGTTGAGGCTTTGTAAGTGAAAAGTATAGGCAGTGGTCTTACGTCCTTAAGCGACACCTGAAATGAGCTTAATGTGTACCTTCTGATGGAACAGCTTGACGGGTCTCAGAAACTAAAAGAGATAGGGGGTAAGTGCCAAAACTAATATTGACAAGCACCCTGGGCATTTCCTAAAAATGAAAAAAAAAACACACCTCCCGAACAAAAGACGATCGCGTCCATACAAAATGTAAATGCTTATAACGCCGAAACCGTTAAAGATAGGTACGAGGTGTTTGAACTAATATTTTACGGGACCAAAAATGCAATTTGGCGGAAATGTCAAAAATCCAAGATGGTGGATTCAAGATGGCGGCTACCTTAAATATTAGTCCGATCCGACTGAAAATCGATATCTAAGGGTTTTTAGAGTCCCCAATTCGAAATATGAAATCCATTTTTTGATGACGTCATTTTTCAACATGGCCGCCATACAAATGTTTTGCCTGAAAATTTATTTGGTTTTTTTCTAGATGTTGGCATAATGGAACGCTGAGGTTTTGTAAGTAGAAAGTATAGGTCTTACGTCCTTAAGTGACATCTGAAATGAGCTAAATCTGAACCTTCTGATGGAACAGCTTGACGGGTTTTGGAAACTATAAGAGATAGGGGGTAAGTGCTAAAACTAATATTGACAAGCACCCTGGGCATCTCCTAAAAAATAAAAAAAAAACACACCTCTCAAACAAAAGACGATCGTACCCATACAAAATGTAAATGCTTTATAACGCCGCAACCGTGAAAGATAGGTACGGGGTTTTTAAACTAATGTTTTAGGGGACCGGAATTGCAATTTGGCTGAAATGTCAAAAATCCAAGATGGCGGATTCAAGATGACGGCTACCTTAAATGTTAGCCTGATCCGACTGAAAATCGATATCTAGGGGTTTTAAGAGTCCCTAATTAGAAAGATGAAACCCATTTTTTGATGACGGCATTGGTCAAAATGGCGAGGCCGCAGGCCGAGCTATATTGACGAGGCCGAAGGCCGAATGTGCTTCTAAGTGAAGCGAGGCCAAAGGCCGAGCGTCCTTCTAAGCGAAACGAGGCCGAAGGCCGAGTGTGCTCATAAGTGAAGTGAGGTCGAAGGCTGAGCGTTCTTCTAAGCGAAACGAGGCCGAAGGCCGAGCGTGCTTCTAAGCGAAGCGAAGCCGAAGGTCGAGCATGCTTCTAAGCAAAGCGAGGCCGAAGGCCGAGCGTGCTTCTAAGCGAAACGAGGCCGAAGGCCGAGTAAGCTCCTAAGTGAAATGAAGCCGAAGGCCGAGCGCCCTTCTAAGCAAAGCGAGGCCGAAGGCCGAGCGTACTTCTAAGCGAAGCGAAGCCGAAGGCCGAGCATGCTTCTAAGCAAAGCGAGGCCGAGGGCCGAGCGTGCTTTTAAGCGAAGCGCGGTCGTGTTTTGTGCCCACGAGGAAATAGAAGCCTTTCATGGCGAGTTCGAAGGCCAAGCTTTCGCCAACTTTATTTCAAAATGTCAATGATCTTCAATACCCATGTTAACATAGGTAATGTTAATAACCATGAACACAACTATTAGTACGAGTACTACTGATATGACATGCTACAAATAACCGTTTAATTTCCTTCGTATACTTGGGTTTGTTCTTAAAAACTTGAGTCCAGACAACCTCCACGCAGTGGCATAAAAAGGGTGCAACGTCTTCCAAGAAGCTTAAGTGTCACAGTTAGCTGGAAAACTAATGAAGATATCTTAAGCTACTACTTACTTTTAAGCAATAAATATATATATAAAATGCTTATAGGCCTTTCAAGCGGACATTAGTACACAGATTTCGAAGGACAAGATCTTATTCATGGTAGAGATGCTTGCTGCAATGTATGTTATTAAAATAAATACAAAGTGTGGTGTGGTGTACACAAGCGGAACAGTATTTTTTTCAACTATATATAATTACAACCCAGCTTATTGAGAAATGTATCCTCTATTCTCTTTGGAATATATCAAGAGAAAGACTTGACTTTACACAATCACTAATTTGACTGTTTTTTAAGGTTAACAACTTACAGTAGCAACTAAAAACATGAGTAGGCATTTCATGGTCAAGATGTTTTGTGGTTCTGCATTGAATATCGCTATCAAATTGTTCCTTAAGTTAGGGGGGAAAATGAAGATTGGAAACAATAGATTAAATAAAATGTTGCATATTAAAGTTGTGAAGCTGTCGTAAAGGTAGAAACTATAGTTGAGATACAAACTCTAATACATGGTTGAACTTACGTACACCGTGAATAAAATGAATGCCAACGTATTTGTAAAGTTCTTCAATCTTTATTTATATTAATGCCAAAGAATGGAACTAAAAAGCACTGCGATCGTCCCCTAGGTCAAACTTAATAGGCATGTTTATATTGTTTATATTGTGTGATACGTAATTTGGTTTTCTTTAAGTGAAGATATAGATGGATACATATGGATGGATATATATGTGTTTTTAAGGTTAACAACTTACAGTAGCAACTAAAAACATGATTAGGCATTTCATGGTCAAGATGTTTTGTGGTTCTGCATTGAATATCGCTATCAAATTGTTCCTTAAGTTAGGGGGGAAAATGAAGATTGGAAACAATAGATTAAATAAAATGTTTCATATCAAAGTTGTGAAGCTGTCGTAAATGTAGCCACTATAGCTGAAATACAAACTCTAATACATGGTTGTTCTTACGTACACCGTGAATAAAATGAATGCCAACGTTACGATTTGTAAAGTTCTTCAATCTTAATTTATATTAATGTTAAAGAATGGAAGTAAAAAGCACTGCGACCGTCCCCTAGGTCAAACTTGATAGGCAGGTATATTTGATACGTAACTTGGTTTTCTTTAAGTGAAGATGATGATGGAATAAGTATATTTATATGGTAGTGGGAGTTAGTTAAGGTAATTGTCTTAGTACATACTAAATCCAATACGTACCGAACAATGAAGTGCAATCTAATTCCTTAGTAGGTTTTACGACATATATACATCCATGTGAAATGATATACATGGAATAATAAAATTTTCTAACAAGGGCTCCCTACATTTATTATTATATGAGACGTAAAACTTTTACTGCTGAAGATATGCATACGGAAGGACCAGATGAAAGCTGCATGCATCCAAGATAGTCCTGCGACCTTATTTAGTACGTCTTCCACATTGTCGGTGGACGACCTACCTGCTCTACCAGACTCTCAGTCAGACGGACAGATGGACAAACGGATAAACAGCATCAACCTACGGTTGGATATAGATAGGGATATAATGATATACTACCACACTATTGCCTACCACATTTAGTTCAAAGAATTTTACCCTAAGACTTAACTGAAACCACACATTGAGCGTTATGTTTTAGTATTTATACTTTAGTTTTATTATAATATTATGATTTTAAGTGCTAATGCTTGCTTAGATATACCAAATGTTGCATACATCCCCATACACCGGTTAAATCAACTAAGAGAAAAAAATTATGGTTAGATGGGTGCCTATAGAAAGTGTCTACGAGATTCAAAGCCACACAAATGAATTGAATAAATATGAGCAATGATGAGAAATATTGTTTTAAGATTTATCGTTGGTGTAGTGGTGGCTTTGGAATGTTTGTAGGTTTGATTTCCGGTTAAGACAGTTGTTGGAATTTTCCGACAGAGAAATTCACACTGTCTGGAACACTGCCCTGTAGGTGACAAAAGGCCTTATACGAGTATGGGACCAATACGTACCTGGTATGGGTGTTTGATAAATACATCTACCTACCTGTCTAAGATATGTAAGCATGAACATAATGGTATGTTTTGTTTAAAATATGTATATCATTATTTACGTTACATATAAATTACTTTTACTAAAGTTTAACTCCAGGGATCCTTTGAAAACAAACTTATACTACATGTTTAAATATTTATTTCAAAATTTACTTGAAATGAGTTTCGTGTGAATCAAAACAAGAAATACAGAAAATGATATATAATGTTTACACAGACCGTATAAACAAAATGGATGCCCAAGTCTTAAAAGGCGTTACGATTTGTAAAAAGTTTAAGATATCTTTATGGTAGATAAGCTGTATGTACATACTCGTACAATTGAATTGTAAAATATTCTCCATGTAATGAGAATGTACTCACTATATTTCGTTTAGCTCCATATATATACCTTTTAGTATAATACAATGACATACATACATATAAAAATATCATACTCATAGAATAAGAACTTAGCTTATTGAAAAAGGGCGAGCATTTTTATTTTTCCTTATAAATATCAAGAGAAGGACTTGACTT
Organism: Selenia dentaria; assembly: GCA_917880725.1. Lineage (NCBI taxonomy): Eukaryota > Metazoa > Arthropoda > Insecta > Lepidoptera > Geometridae > Selenia > Selenia dentaria. The sequence continues at coordinate 8,427,555 of OU862895.1, read as the reverse complement.
GAAAAAATCGTTAAACTGACTTCTTTTACAGTAAACAACTTTGAGAAGGTTCGATGTATTATTAATAATGTATGTAGGTACGAACTGACCATTTCATATTTTTGATATTTATACTGACAAATATAAATGTATTATTTGTGGCCCCGCAACACAGCTGATGATTGAACTATTTGCAACCAGTCCACAATATACACAGGCTTCGACGGGGTCAAGAGACGCGTACAAACACACACATGAGAGCTAATGCAATCTAATTCTTTAATCGATGTAACAACATCCAAGTATTTACGGATAAGGTTCAAATATTATAAACTACCTTTCACACGCGGACCTTCCTGCGTTTATAGTGACTTCCCGTTACAGGATACCTATGTGGCAAGAATCGTAAACATCGGTTCACTAATTTAAGCGTAAAGCAGAATAAACAAACTAATTAATTACGTATTAATATATTGTTATAGGCGCCTCGCGTTCTATATTGGCGTTATCTTTCAGACTGGAAGTTACCATATGACTAAGGTACTGTAAATTATCTACAATTTTAATAAGTTGTCTTACATATGTATTAACGAAACAACTTTATTCAGACATATACTTAAGGTAGAGATGCTGTCTGTATACTCTATATATTATTACTTCAGTGTTTAGACTGGTACGATAAGGGTAGAAAGAATTGGAATGCCAAAAGCTATGGAAAAAGAACCTTTGAATATTTATAAAGAGTTGTACCTACTTATTCGTACCTAATTATATAAGGAACGCCCCATGTAACCTGAGTTGACTTTGTTGCAAAGATTTCATACTCATGGATGTATCAGCTTCTTCATCAAGTTACTATCGATACCACCTCCATGTAATAGTGAAAACTTAATTACATGTAAAGTTGTTTCACAACAAACAAATTAACTAACGATGACTCGACAAACACGTACATTTTTGAATCTCTAACGGCTGCATAGCGAAATGATATTTTGCAATCTGCCCCCAAAAAAATATGATGGTTAAAATTACTTAAGGAGATAAATGCTCGGATCAGTCATGGAGTTGTACCGAGCTCAGAAGACGCGTGTTCAAATCTCATCCTAGAATTTGTAATTTTCTCTCTTTTATTGCAATACATACAGGTCTATATCTGTGCTAAAGACATATTAAGAAACAAAAAATCATGAATCCCTTGGACAGCGTGTCGGACTAATGTCTCATAAAAGCTGCAAAAGAAACTTCCATAGTCCAAAGCACTCGAAACGCAGAAGATCGCAATGGATAGCGCTGAAATATTTAAAGAAAATCATCGTCTTCAACCACGACTCCGATGTCAAGAGTGAACGACGAAGAAGGAGGAGTTATAATAAGAAAGCTGTGCACTCCATCCTGCACCGGCCTGAAAATGTATTATCCTACATAATTCGTTTTAGTTTGAAAATGTATATGAAGATCATTGATGCTATCACTTTTTGTGTTTGAAGTTTAAATTAAATCGCTTCAGTTGTAGTAATAATCACTTAAAATGTTATTTAAAAGTTTAATAAAATACTTTACTTCCCAGCTAACCAATAAAATAACTTTAAATTTGGCTGCACTAGGTATATGTATAGTGACTCCATACGATATACAGGCTACCTTTGTGTCAAAGTCCATCAATATTGTTTCAGTAGTGTGAATGTAAAAGCAGGCCAAACAAACAAGCAACGAACCGACAAACACTTTCGCATATGAAATATCGCTACCAATTTCTAAAGGTCTTTTCGCATATGGCCAGTTTTGCGGATTAAAAGTAGTTTCAGTGTTATATATTACGTTATATCACGTTGTATATGTGTCTGAATTTCCCAAGTTTTTATTATTTAATTGGTTAAAGAAACCAAATTTTGAAATTTATCCCATAATACGAGGATTAAAATCCATTAGGAAGATATATTCCAAGCTTGCCATGTAACGCGTCTAAAAGACCAAAGATGGACCAATACCGTTACCACATGGAAAGGCGACCATTTAAATGCTAACTCTAAAATGATATATATTTATAGCAATGTTATTGTAATTGTAAGTAGGAAATAAAATACAGTTTATTGTTATTTTTATTTATTATACAAAGCTTGAACGTGTGCTTCGCTAACCTAGCAGTTAGGGCGGATAACATTAACACAGATTGTAAGATGACGATGGTTCAGTACCCGTCCATGTATTGTATTTAAATTTTCCCTCGAGATACATTGAAACTGCCGTGGTCTGGTCTTTATAGTTTATAGCGAAAAAAATTCGCGGCTGCAGAGAGGCGTATATAATATGGCATGAATAGTGGTAAATTAATAGAAAACTTAGTAAATAATTTTGCTTTTGGATTTAAAACCGCACTAAAGTTTATCGTTTTTTAGATGTTACTTACTTTTTGATTCTAACTTGATTAATTGACACGGGATTGTTTAATGTAAGTAATGTTACATTAAATACGATAGATTTGGTATCGTCTCGGTGGCCTAGGATACGGTTTGTCAAAAGACGCGGGTTCAAAACCCATTCCAGGATGGGTTATTTTTGAGATTAAATGGTAAATCGGACGACACTGATGTCTATTATGAGGTCATTACTACTCCGACGGGTGTGCGGGCAGTACTGATACCCATCCTCAAAGCTCATTTAAATTTGTCCTATAATTTGACAGTTTGGTCTCACTAGGCAGGCGTTACGACTTGAACAATAAGATAAAACGGTTTAATAACTTACTGAATCATTTTTAGTTCAGTAAGTTATCAAACCGGCCTGAAGCTGGAGGTTGGCCGTACTTACAGCGATAATTTTTCTAATAAACTGAATCAAAAACCTTAAAAAAGCCCACCCTAAAATGCTTTATACAAATAATACTATCCCAAATCATTAAAATTCACGCATCTGTCCATTCAAACAGTCATAGGTAGTTGTAAATTTTTATTGTTTAGTGGTAGTATTCAAGAACAATATAAAATACCTGAATACCGCTGGTATTCAATTCAGTAGCCTGCTACTTACACAATAATACATATTTTTGAGGTCTACTACTCGTAATAAAAAAAGAGCTATCCATCTAATTAAAAAACCAAAATTTTTCCTTTTGAATTTTGCCTTGCCTCTTATAAATTCATGCGATCCCCAGAAAGTTTTGAGAAACTGCAATAATAACTAAAATGGATACAATATACTCAATAAATCTTTTCCGACGAGCACGTTACACTGCAATAACTGAAGAGTAGTAGTTCTTGGTAATATCATCATTGGCGGTTAATGACAATCGATCAGTAAGTTGCAAGGCTCACTAAAATGGTAAAAAAAATATTTACCCCAAAATGGAACCGATTTCAGCACCGAAAAGTGTAAAAGAACTTGTGAAAATTGGTACTTTTGTACTTTCATGGTACCGACTACCATTCTTTGTAACGGCAATGACCCGTTGACTTTGATATTGTTGCCAAACCGCTGGGTCCGATTCTACTAACCAAATGTTGCTCCAACTTTAACTGAACTGTAGCTGAACGATGACATTTATACTTTTTTTATTGTGCTATTTAAGTTAGGTTTCTATTGTTACAATAAACTTTAAATTAAAAACTAATATGCTGTTAACTATATAGATCATGACCGCGACGTTAACGCATATCCGTATATTACATTTTTATATAGGTAATAATATTATCGTATATTACGTTTAAGATGTTTATGTTTAAGACGTTACGTTTCAAGTTGTCATCATAGAAATAGTAGAACAGCTTTTTGGGTTAGTATCCAACGGAGTCGAACTGATGTTGCAACTGAATAGATAGTTGAACGTTGTGAAAAAATAGAATTGGTTTGCAGATGCCAAGCTTTCTGAATAAATTAATTAGAAAGTAACGTTAAAGGATTAACCTTTTGCGTCCCAGAGACATAAATATACGTCAGTTTCATTTATAAACCTTTTGAGTTTATAATCACAGTATAGGTAGGATTAATACATAACGAAGTTGATTTAGGAAGTTATCGATTTGTCCTGAATAGGGAAGCTAATCCAATCTTAGATGTGACCACCATTTTATTATCTTGGCATATATTTTTATATCTTGGCAAACTTAAAAGCAAATGTTGGTTTATTTGACACAACAGAAGGAAGAGTGTTCCACATGTTACAAGTCTCCACGAGTCCTACCTACTCTACCTACAACTACATGTCAAACTAAGAGCTATTTTAGACACACAGTCAGACGGACAGATGGATAAACGGACAAATAGCATCAACGGACAGTTGGATATGGATACGGACATAATATGATGTTATACAACCACAATACTGCCTACATTTATTTTAAAGAAATTTACCCTTAGACTTAACTGAAACTCACAATGAGCGTTATGTTTTAGTATTTATACCTAAGATTTATTATAGTATGATTTTTAGGTGCTAATGCTTGCTTAGATAAACCAAATCTTTTGACTCATCCCCATTCAATGGTTAAAATCAACTAAGAGAAATAAATTTGATGCTTGGATGGGTGCCTATAGATGGCCTACCATGGCGTCATAGCGATTAGCACGGATTGTTAGAAGATGCGGGTTCAAATTCAAAACTCGCCGAAAGATAGGTTTTTCCACTATAAATCTTTAACGCCTGCTTAGCGAAATGAAATTCCTAAAGCTGCTTCCAAATATGACGGTTAAAATTAATTACAGAAATAAATGCTTGGATCAGTCATGGAATTATACAGAGGTCAGAAGACGCGTGTTCGGATAAATACAAGTATATCAATACCTATAGTATATACGTTTTAATATGTATTACTAGCGAAGACATCTGCAGCTTCGCTTGCGTTGTCTACAAGATTCAAAGCTACACAAATCGTATAAAGATGAGTAAGAATGAGAAATAACGTTTGAAGATTTACTGCATCGTAGGTGTAGTTGTGTAAGCGCTATTTTGTTACTATTTCTGACAGAGAAATTCACATTAGAAGTCTGGCGTCTAAATAGTGCCCTGCAGATGACAAAAGACTCTTCATATATTATATGGGACCAAAACGTATTTGGTATGGGTGTTTGATAAACACTTCTACCTACATTATAATAAGTACTCACGGGATGTACACTACGATTAGGCAGGTTTTGGAGTTCCAGATATTTTACTAATTAAGTACAATGTATAAGAGGTATTCAAATTATCAACGGGATAATTACCCCGTTTTACATAGTAACCTTTAGTTAGTGGAAGTGGTTAACCACAGGTTCAAACGGGATTTTAAGCAGTTTCGCCAAAGATATATCAACAATGCGTTACCACAATTATGTTTTCTGAGCTGAGGATAGTTACCGTTAAAAATTTCATATGTATCGAAGACAGTCAGTATGCAGAAGCTGACTCAGGTGTCTTTCAGCACACTTTCGTACTAGGTTTCTGCATGCATGTCTATACTTTTTGTTAACTATACCTATATCTTAGAACAATTCTACAAATATTAATGTAAGTACTACATTCAAACAAACTTGGATACTTATTTACTTAACTAAGACCAGCTTAAGTAGTTCAAAAATGTACTGCATTCAGTTGCGTATAAAATCTAAAACTCTTATAGGAGTAAAAGTGTATACTTTGACCACATAAAACTATTTGGGTGGCGTTCCAATTCGGCTTCAACGTCATTTGTACTCAAATATAGACATAATAACAAGGTACGAAGTACTTAACTGTTTAACGGTAATCCTATATAATAGCTAACATAAATCATCGTTATCAACACCAATGACTAATATGACTAATCACTATGCTACAAAATTAACAAACTGTCTGTGAAATATAATAATTGCATACCAAATTAAACATTCCTTTTGTGGATTATTTGGTCTGAGCAAAGTATACGATACGTGCAACGACGAGCAAAGCAAGAGGAGGAGCGTTAGGTTCACGTATGTTGGTTAAAAGTATCCAGACAGTGAATGATTATTTGTCAAAGATTTGTTATTGTCTGAGGCGACTGCTGAATATTGGAGAGACTTTTTTTCACAACACATACGATAAAGTTCATCGGCCCAATTTTTTGGCAGTATAAGGTACACTTAGAGCAGATCTTATTTATAGCTCCCATTTGGACGGAACACTAAGCATAATCATCTGATATAATTGTAATAATTAGACATATGGTAACGCAGACTTTTTTGTAAATATTGATTATGTTTATACAACTGTGGTATATTGTCAATAGTGTCCGCAGCGTACACAATATACAGATTTTTCAGCGTTACTATTGCATATTTTAACAAGAAAAAATACTATTAGTTATTGTGACAAAGCTGTATTAGTTAGTCATAGTCATCATTCCGGAGATTTTTGTAGATACTCGTATTGATGTCTACTACAAAACTGAAATACATCACTATGCTCTATTTTTAATAAATCCCTCAGCGTATGGTTTATATGGATTTATTTGTTTTTTTTTTCACACCTTGGGTTACATTATCGAAGTTTTCACAAGGATCCTACACTTTTATTTAATATTCTAGCGCTTTTGTTCATCAGAGATAACGTAGGGTTCTTATGGTGAAAGATTCTTCATATCGGTGGAGAAGTTTCGGAGCGTATTCAATTCAAACAAACAAACATATATTTCTTCTTTACTCAAACGTGAAAAGTAGACTAGATGGAGAACATTGCGTATCTCTGTGATTTTAAGATCCTTACCAAGCAAAGAAAGTCAGTTAAAATAATTTTGAAAAAGATGTCATTAATTAACGTGAACTCTGCCCTTGGAAACCGATCGACCGGAGTTCACAGACTGCCGTCTGTGAATATTCTCAGTATGCAAAGCAGAATATCACTTGAAGACGACCAGGCTGGTCTGTTTAACTGACATAAGAATGTATTTGAAAAATTTGAAATTATTTTGGAAGATGTCAACTAAAGTAAAGTAAACTAATATATTGGCATGACTAAGGTCAGCGCACAGTAAGTATCAAAAATTTTCACGCTGCCGCAAAAAACAGCAGTGCATTGAAGGTATCTGTGCGTTTTTGGATTTCTACAAGGATTGTTTACTAAATCTAATTATTACTGTAAATAAACTTGGGTTTATTACTTGAAACCTGAATCCATGCAAGGGCCGGTTCGCGTTACCATAAGTTCTTATTCAATACATCCATGTAGAAAACCATACGTTAAACAGCATTTTTATTAAGCAGTACTTCTTTTATTTAATCTAAAATAATTCTTTAATGTAATGGTTCATCTAATTAAATGATAATTGTATAAATTTTCTTTAATTTACAATATCCTAAAACTTCAGAAATATCACATTTAATAATGTATTGTTTGACATACTATTCTTTGTAACCGACTTCAGGAGGAGGTTATGTGTTCCATTACATGTTTTTTTTGGTATGTTGACCGTTTCTCCCCCATTTATGCACCGATTCTTAAAGTTTTTTTTTTTGGTTTGGTAGCGTATACTTCCGTGGTAGTCCCATTTAAATTTCATAAAATAAACGATGTCATCAGTGACGGTCAAAAACAATATATCCCGTAAGTAGCAAGGGCTCACTAACAAAAATTAACCGACTTCAAAACCAAAAAGTGAGAATAACTTGTTAAAATCGGTACCATGCGAACAGTATTTTCATAATAACTACTTTTGAACTATCATGGTACTGACTTCAACAAGTTATGTCACACTTTTAGGTGTTGAAGTCAGTTCCGTTTTTAGGTGTTTCCTTTTATAATTACATTAGTTATCAAATGTTTGAAAACAACTTTTTACTCACTTTAAATTATTTATTTTTAATCACAAACAAGTAGTTAATACTTATTGTATTTATGAAGGATTGTGGCAACCTTAGGTTAGGTTAAGTTTGAATTGCGAAAAAGTACGTGCAAGCCGAGCGAGCGAAGTGAGCATGCCGAACAGACATTACTGATTATAATAAGCAAGCTGCGTGCGCTGAAAATTTTACTACAGTTTTTTCAGTTGTAAAAGTACAAGCGTTGTAAAAGACTACTTTTGTTCAAAATTTTACATGAATCAGTTCAGTTGCTTTTTCGTGTAGGAGTAGCAAACTTCCATTTATAAATCCATTTGAAGTCTCGAGTACTTTTACAATTTAATATTAGTTGATAATAGTGTATATATGTTTTATGTAGAGCATGGTAGGTAAGGTGGTAATCGCTTGCTATTTATGAAAAGTTTTATAAAATACCTTACAACTAAGACTATGTTCACCATATGACAGTGACCATGTTCAATGTCATAAATAAACACTGATCACACTGAACAAAGATAGGAGAGCCGAAGGCTTCTGGTACTTGTAGCGGAAGGCAGCGCATGAAGGTTAGGGAAAATGAAGATAACTTTGTTTAAACATTTTGCGAGGCTGATTCTATAAGACACGCAAAAATTTAGGAGATCTGTCTTTTGGTGCACCATTGTTTTGTTATTTTTTTGTTGTGCAGTATGTAAATATAATAAAAGCAAACTATATATTTGATTTATTGAGAGATAATAAATGTAATTACACTTGCGTGGCTAAGGCGAATCTAATGGTAGGTATGTTATTTTTCATAATGCATCAAGTCAAATGACTATAGGCTTAAGGGTAATTTAAAAAAATAGAAAATAAATAAGGGTTTATTTTTGATGTGGTTGTTCTTATTCCTTTTGTATATCACGAGGTATTTAATAGTTAGAACGTTCCGTAAGATAGAGATAAGAAAACCGATTGAAAATTGTAGATGCAAGGCATAGCCTGAGAGTCGTGGAGTCGCTCATGGTCGAAAGTAAGCTTGCAGACGTCAACGACAAGCTTGAGTCGATAAAATGGATTCAGACGTTTTGAAGGCGTTCTTATTTATTAAATAGTTATTTTGTATAGACAAGGTGTGACAGTAAATAGTTTGTTTAGAAAATACCCACAATTTTTTGAAAGTATCCAATAAGATTTAATAAAAATAAGTACTGCCTATATCAAAATTAAAAATGCACAGCTCATGAGCAAATGATGTTATGTCAATAAATACTTACTTTTTCAAATACCTTATGACTTAAAAGCTATAAAGCTATGCCCAAGTTCGTAAAGAATAAATATATTCATATATATTCTGTTTTAAATGAGATATCATTGGAATTGCCGGAATCGCTCATAGGCTGGCAACTCAACCTGGAGACTTCTCATATTGCGGATTCTCCTGGGCAACAGTGATCACTTACCATCAGGAGAGCCGCCCGTCTGTTTGCCAATAAAAACAAATTGCAAAGTTAATATGAATAATGTTCACACAGTCATACCCCCGTACTAAGATTACTAACAAGTATATAGGTTAGGGTTTTTCTTTGTGTTATTAGGTATATGGGCATATGCACGAAGCCCACCTGGTATTAAGTGGCAACCTTTGCGGCTGGTACTGCGCCTGTATTTCTGAGACACAAAAATTGTAAGTCTCTTGACACTATATTTTCATCGGCACCCATACCATTCATACTAAACCACAGTATTGCGAATATTACTGCTTATATAACTACTGATTCGGTAAGTAGGTAGAACTGAATAAAAAAAGGTATGTTTGAGGTCGATTTAATAAAAGAGTTGTCACTGATTACATATTGTATATTATTAGTGAGCAGAATATGTCATGAACACACCACGTAACTTGAGTATACAAATGTATAAACTAGCTCGCCAGCCAGCCGCTTCGCTCGCTTGGTCTGGAATTGGTTGAAGCGCCGTTTTGGAATCTCTGGATCGTGGGATTTTCTGGCAAAGTAATTCTCAATAGCAGTCCGGAGTCTGGAACAGTGTCTCGTAGGTGGCAATAAGCTCGCCCCCTATTACATGGAATCCGACAAAACGCAGGTGTTTCAAACACAGCTGCTTACCTCTTCGCGGATAGCCTATATATTTGACGATTTGTTAGCTTTTGTTTAAAAATAACGGGTATCAATTTTTTTTTCGTTAAAGATATTTTTACCAAGTTTTGAGTGACACTTTTTAACTACCACTTTAATTATAACGTAAATTAATACACGTAAATTTGCAAAATATATTATATGAATATAGTGTATATTTAAAAAAGAAGCCGTGTTACATTCTTAATTAATATGGTTTTTCGGGACCACAGAAATTCACGAGAAAAAAATACAGCGTGCTTAGGTGGGTGTGAATATACTGTGTATAAAGTGCGTCTTTGTTTTGTTTTTGCGTTTGGACGGACAGATGGGCAGACGGACACATGGAGTAAAAACGCGGAGTACCTATCCAGTCAGAGCAAAGTCATAATATAGTATAGTTTAGATGGACCCAAGACGAAACAGCATTAACTGACGGATGGACAGATACGGACATGAAAGCTCAACTAAATTATTTAGAGATTACACATTTGTGAGCTATACATAAATTTATTTGGGTGAGAATAAATATTTATATTTTGTGGTACTTAGGACTTTTCCAGAGTCAGCATGGAAAAGTTCCTTTGGCAGTTATTCAACCGTGAAACAGTAGTTTGCAAATATTACTGTGTTTTGGTGATTGTTTTAAGCAAAATTACACGGCAAGAGAGTTAACAATTACATAACTCAGGATGCCGAGCGCAGTGCTTTGCCGTGCAGGGTTTTTAACTTTTGCAGTTTAAAATTATGTATTGCAATGGACTGTTGTGGGCAAGCGTGATGCATGACGTCAGGCGAGTGACTTTTCGTCTCTTCTCCGCAACACGGCGGGCAGCTGAACTGCTGCAGGCCCTACGACTCATCTCATATCTGATTCAATTACGTACAGTGACTCAGAGCACAGACTTTTACGATTGTTGTAACGAATTGGACGATTTTGAACTTACATACTCGTATTATGACGCCCATGTTCAGAGAGCAGTGCCATTAGTCATCACTGGTAACATACACTGCTATGGCTATATGCATATGGCCTGCATGCATATTATGTAGTACCTTTTGTTTGCGGCTCCGTCTGCGTGGATATTTGATATACCGTAGCTGCTACGGTTTGCTACGAAGTAGCAGATTTGTCTATTTCTGTGTGAACTTTCATCATACACTATCAAATGTTCCCTTTTTATTATAAGAGTAGATATGGATTAACACCAAGTACACGTTAATATTGCATGTTATAATAACACGGAAAAGTAGTTATTGTGTCATAACTGTAATAGTTAGACATATCGTATTGCACTTTTTTGTAGACATTGATGTCTTCTATAATTATACTGCAGTACATCACTCTGCATTGTCAATAGTTTCCAATTTTTCAATATATAGTGTGCTACTCAGTGATAATGTGACTGTCTAACGTGAAAACAAAGATATTATATACGAACGGTAAGGGAAAGGTCTGATACCCTTAAGAGTGTGATTGTGGTGGGAAGTGTGGTGTGAGACGCTGCATGTCTGTACCTACTTAATTACTGATAATGAAGTTGTCTCATATTCTCTATGGTTCTATATTCCTTGGCCAGTGGCCGAAGAAATAATATTGTGGTAAACCATGACATTAAAAATCGTCACTATCGTAAAGTGTGTGTTTATACATTTTCATCAAATGCCTTTACCTGCGTATGGAAAAGAGGACCTGTGAACTCGCACCGCGCCTGATTGATTGTAAAATTAATTTTGTGAAACTTGGCATACCAAAATAAGTGAGCAGGTTATTTCCTGCTACATACTAATTTAATGAAAGGCCAGAATTAAACAGTTTTCCCTTCGCCGTTGGAATGCGATTGAAATGCGAAACGTAAGAAGCAAAGGACTCTACTTACTGTGTTACTGTGTGTGCCGCGAATCATTAGTGCGCAAACCTTAGGTACTTTATTATAAGGGTACTATGGCATGTGAAATCATTATTATTTCTGTTACAAATATGACACAAAAGTTTGAGTAAATTTGTCGTGCAGGAGTTCATCTACTTATTAACAAAGTTGAAATCAAAAAAGTTGTGATTGCATGATATTTTATATGTTTATTCATTTCAAAGAAGTTTAAAAAATATGTGATTAACAGCTTACCTGTTACTTCAGTTCACAAATTGTCCTGTACATTTTATAGATGCAAAAGTTCCTACAGTATAAATATCTTTATAGATATTCTGTTTTAAATAAAGATCATTTATATATCATTTAAATAACAAAGTTATTATAAAATATAATGTTCAAACACTCGTACCCAGTACCGCAGAGGTACCAAGTAGTTTAAGTATTTTTTAAAGCCGATACAAGCACGAGGTCTACCAGGTGTTATGTGTTAACCTCTGCCTTTATCAGACGTATATCCTCACAAATGCATTGCGCACGTAAACATGAGACATTGTTAAGTCTCAATGTGCCTGTATTTTACGTGCACCCATACCCTTCAAAACCAGAACACAATATTGCGAAGGTTACTGCTACTATGTAGGTAGGTAAATAGATAGATAAACCCTTTATTGCAACACCACATTATATAACATAACTAACAAATAAATAGGATAATATAAATGAAAACTATTACTCAACAATAAAAATTTAAAATTAAGTGTAACAATTGGTGGTCTTATCGGTCAAAGCAATCTCTTCCAGACAACCATGTTATTGAAAAGGAAGCTTGAATGAAAAAGGTCTCGAAGGAAGTTTCTTTGGATACCTGTGGAGACTCTCGTGACACATTTACCACCGACCACAATAAGAAGTAGAGCCCCTAAACAAAAATTTAAAAGAATTCTGGTATGTACCTACAATCTAACGACTATACCACACTCTTTTGTCTTTTTAACTCCAGCTGACCGCTCTATCCTTGAGCCTCAATTGCACTAAGAGAAATGCTCGCTTTGTAACTTGTATGGGAGTTATGATTTTTTATGCAAATGAATGCAGATCATTTTTGACCTCTCAATCTGGCCTCCAAGACTACTGCTCACGTTATCCACTGCACTAAGGGGTTGGATCCCTTAACAAACATACACAAGGACTCTATGTCCCAACTTAAACTGTAATTAAAGGCAAAATTTCTGCAATTGAACTTGTATGAAAATTTTTACTTTTCTGTTCAAATGGTTACAAGTTTAAATAAAAAAAATACTGCACAAGGACAAACGCGGGCCACTCGTGGCCCGCGCACCGCCAAACACCTAGTTCATTATATAAAGATGGATTACCACTGACTGACTGACTGACATAAATGGTACGGTATGAAGGAGCAATGGGGGGTATAGAAGATGTAGGGGAAAAGTACAGGGGGGGTTCTGAAACCAAAGGGAAAAGTCCGGGATGAGCTGAATGTGGAAGTGTGATGGAACAGGTCAACGGCTCTCGGAAACTATAAAAGATAGGGGGTAGGTGTCAAAACTAAAAATGAACAAAAACCTGGGCAACTGCTAAAAATTAAAAAAAAACACACCTCCTGAACAAAAGACGATCGCTCCCATACAAAATGTAAATGCTTATAATTCCTAAACCGTTTGACATAAGTATAAAGTGTTTGACCAAATGTCATAGGGAATCGGAAGGGTAATTTGGTAAAAGTGTCAAAAATCCAAGATGGCGGATTCAAAATGGCGGCCGAATTGAAAGTTGGTCCGATCCGGCTCAAAATTGGTATCGGGGGGTTTTTGGGGCCCCACATTCGAAATATGAAAATCATTTTTTGATGACGTCATTTTTCAATATGGCCGCCATACATATGTTTTTTTGGATCTTTAATGGATCGTTTCTCCCAGTGGGCGTAATGGGGATTATGGTTTTGTAGGGTTATATGTGGGGTTACGATAGGTGACTATAGAAGAAACTGAATGGAGCTGAACGTGGAATACCAGGTAGAACAGGTCAACGGCTCTCGGAAACTAAAGGAGATAGGAGGTAAGTGCCAGAACGAATGTTGACAAGCACCCTGGGCATTTTTTAAAAATTAAAAAAAAAACACACCTCCCGAACAAAAGACGATCGTTCCCATACAAAATGGAAATGCTTATAACGCCGCAACCGTTAAAGATAGGTATGAGGTGTTTTAACTAATATGATAGGGGACCGAAAGGGCAATTTGGGTGATATGTCAAAAATCCAAGATGGCGGATTCAAGATGGCGGCTACCTTAAATATTAGTCCGATCCGACTGAAAATCGATATCTAAGGGTTTTTAGAGTCCCTGATTCGAAATATGAAATCCATTTTTTGATGACGTCATTTTTCAACATGGCCGCCATACAATTTTTTTCTCTGGAATTTTTATCGTTGTTTTTCGACATGTTGGCATGATGGAACGCTGAGGCTTTGTAAGTGAAAAGTATAGGCAGTGGTCATACGTCCTTAAGTAACATCTGAAAGGAGCTAAATCTGAACCTTCTGATGGAACAGCTTGACGGCTCTCGGAAACTAAAAGAGATAGGTAGTTAGTGCCAAAACTAATATTGGCAAGCACCCTGGGCATTTCTTAAAAATTTAAAAAAAAACACACCTCCCGAACAAAAGACGATCGCGCCCATACAAAATGTAAATGCTTATAACGCCGAAACCGTTAAGGATAGGTACGGGGGGTTTGAACTAATATTTTACGGGACCGGAAATGCAATTTGGCGGAAATGTCAATAATTCAAGATGGTGGATTCAAGATGGCGGCTTCCTGGAATAATGGTCTGATCCGACTGAAAATCGATATCTAGGGGTTTTAAGAGTCCCTATTTAGAAAGATGAAACCCATTTTTTGATGACGGCATTGGTCAAAATGGCGAGGCCGCAGGCCGAGCTATATTGACGAGGCCGAAGGCCGAATGTGCTTCTAAGTGAAGCGAGGCCAAAGGCCGAGCGTTCTTCTAAGCGAAACGAGGCCGAAGGACGAGTGAGCTCCTAAGTGAAATAAAGCCGAAGGTCAAGCGTCCTTCTAAGCAAAGCGAGGCCGAAGGCCGAGCGTGCTTCTAAGCGAAGCGAAGCCGAAGGTTGAGAATGCTTCTAAGCAAAACGAGGCCGAAGGCCGAGCGTGCTTCTAAGCGAAACGAGGCCGAAGGCCGAGTGAGCTCTTAAGTGAAATGAAGCCGAAGGCCGAGCGTCCTTCTAAGCAAAGCGAGGCCGAAGGCCGAGCGTACTTCTAAGCGAAACGAAGCCGAAGGCCGAGCGTGCTTCTAAGTAAAGCGAGGCCGAAGGCCGAGCGTTCTTTTAAGCGAAGCGCGGTCGAGTTTTAACACAACTATTAGCACGAGTACTACTGATATGACATGCTACAAATAACCGTTTAATTTCCTTCGTATACTTGGGTTTGTTCTTATAAATTTGAGTCCAGACAACCTCCACGCAGTGACATAAAAAGGGTGCAACGTCTTCTAAGAAGCTTAAGTGTCACAGTTAGCTGGAAAACTAATGAAGACATCTTAAGCTACTACTTACTTTTCAGCAATAAATATATATATATAATAGGCTTATAGACCTTTCAAGGGGACACATACACAGATATAATACACAGTTTTCGAAGGTAAAGATCTTAATGTCATGGTAGAGATGCTTGCTGCAATGTATGTAATTAAAATATATACGAAGTGTGGTGTGGTGTTCACACTTGGAACAATTTTTTTAACTATATAGAATTAGAAGAAGATTAGAACTCAGCTTATTGAGATATGTGTAGCTCTTTTCATTCGTCCTTGAATATATTTACGTAGTATTGTATTCTCTTTGGAATATATATCAAGAGAGAAAGACTTGAGTTTACACAATTACTAATTTGACTGTTTTATAAAGTTAACAACTTACAGTAGAAACTAAAAACATGAGTAGGCATTTTATGGTCAAGATGTTTTGTCGTTATGCATTGAATATCGCTATCAAATCGATCCTTAAAGTAGGGCAGAAAATGAAGATTGGGAAGAACAGATTAAATAAAATGTTTCATATTAAAGTTGTGAAGCTGTCGTAAAGGTAGCCACTATAGCTGAAATACAAACTCTAATACATGGTTAAACTTACGTACACCGTGAATAAAATGAATGCCAACGATTTGTAAAGTTCTTCAATCTTAATTTATATTAATGCCAAAGAATGGAAGTAAAAAGCACTGAACTAGGTCAAACTTGATAGGCAGGTATATTTGATACGTAACTTGGTTTTCTTTAAGTGAAGATTATGATAGAATAAGTATATTTATATGGTAGTGGGAGTTAGCAGAACAAAATTAAAACCAGTTAATTGTCTTAGTACTAAATCCTATACGTACCGAACAATGAAGTGCAATCTAATTCCTTAGTAGGTTTTACGACATATATATCACATCCATGTAAAAAACTACACATGGAATAGTAAAATTTTCAAACAAGGGTTACCTACATTTTTTATGAAATGAGACGTAAAACTTTTACTGCTGAAAACATGCATACGGAAGGACCAGATGGAACCTGCATGCATCCAAGATAGTCCTGCGACCTTATTTAGTACGACTTGCACATTGTCGGTGGACGACCGACCTTCTCTACCAGACTCTCAGTCAGACGGACAGATGGACAAACAGTATTAAATTACGGTTGGATATAGATACAGATATAATGATATACTACCACACTAATGCCTACCACATTTAGTTCAAAAATTTTTACCATAACTTACCGTAGCAAATAGAAACGTGAGAAGGCATTTTATGAACAAGTTGTTTTGTGGTACTGCATTGAGTATCACGATCAAATCGTTTCTTAAGGTAGGCGGATTCAAGATGGCGGCCACCTTAAATATTAGTCCGATCCGACTGAAAATCGATATCTAAGGGTTTTTAAAGTCCCTAATTAGTAAGATGAAACCCATTTTTTGATGATGGCATTGGTCAAAATAGCGAGGCCGCAGGCCGAGCTATATTGACGAGGCCGAAGGCCGAATGTGCTTCTAAGTGAAGCGAGGCCTAAGGCCGAGCGTCCTTCTTAGCGAAACGAGGCCGAAGGCCGAGTATGCTCCTAAGTGAAATGAGGTCGAAAGCCGAGCGTTCTTCTAAGCGAAACGAGGCCGAAGGCCGAGTGAGCTCCCAAGTGAAATGAAGCCGAAGGTTAAGCGTCCTTCTAAGCAAAGCGAGGCCGAAGGCCGAGCGTGCTTCTAAGCGAAGCGAAGCCGAAGGTCGAGCATGCTTCTAAGCAAAGCGAGGCCGAAGGCCGAGTAAGCTCCTAAGTGAAATGAAGCCGAAGGCCAAGCGTCCTTCTAAGCGAAGCGAAGCCGAAGGCCGAGCATGCTTCTAAGTAAAGCGAGGCCGAAGGCCGAACGTGCTTCTAAGCGAAGCGCGGTCGTGTTTTGTGCCCACGAGGAAATAGAAGCCTTCCATGGCGAGTTCGAAGGCCAAGCTATCGTCAACTTTATTTCAAAATGTCAATGATCTTCAATGCCCATGTTAACATAGGTAATGTTAATAACCATAAACACAACTATTAGTACCTGTACTACTGATATGACATGCTACAAATAACCGTTTAATTTCCTTCATATACTTGGGTTTTTTCTTAAATACTTGAGTCCAGACAACCTCCACGCAGTGACATAAAAATGGTGCAACGTCTTCCAAGAAGCTTAAGTGTCACAGTTAGCTGGAAAACTAATGAAGATATCTTAAGCTATACTTACTTTTAAGCAATAAATATATATATAATAGGCTTATAGGCCTTTCAAGCGGACATTAATACACAGATTTCGAAGGACAAGATCTTAATCATGGTAGAGATGCTTGCTGCAATGTATGTAATTAAAATAAATACAAAGTGTGGTGTGGTGTTCACACTTGGAACAGTATTTTTTTCAACTATATATAATTACAACCCAGCTTATTGAGAAATGTATACTCTATTCTCTTTGGAATATATCAAGAGAAAGACTTGACTTTACACAATCACTAATTTGACTGTTTTTTAAAGTTAGCAACTTACAGTAACATCTAAAAACATGAGTAGGCATTTCATGGTCAAGATGTTTTGTGGTTCTGCATTGAATATCGCTATCAAATTGTTCCTTAAGTTAGGACGAAAAATGAAGATTGGAAACGATAGATTAAATAAAATGTTGCATATTAAAGTTGTCAATCTGTCGTAAAGGTAGCCGCTATAGTTAAGATACAATCTCTAATACATGGTTGAACTTACGTACACCGTGAATAAAATGAATGCCAACGTATTTGTAAAATTCTTCAATCTTAATTTATATTAATGCCAAAGAATGGAAGTAAAAAGCACTGCGACCGTCCCCTAGGTCAAACTTAATACGCAGGTTTATATTGTTTATATTGTGTGATACGTAATTTGGTTTTCTTTAAGTGAAGATGTAGATGGAATAAGTATATTTATATGGTAGTGGGAGTTAGCCGAACAAAATTAAAAGCAGGTAATTGTCTTAGTACATACTAAATCCAATACGTACCGAACAATGAAGTGCAATCTAATTCCTTAGTAGGTTTTACGACATATATACATCCATGTGAAAAAATATACATGGAATAATAAAATTTTCAAACAAGGGTTACCTACATTTATTATCACATGAGACGTAAAACTTTTACTGCTGAAGACATGCATACGAAAGGACCATTTGGAAGCTGCATGCATCCAAGATAGTCCTGCGACCTTATTTAGTACGTCTTCCACATTGGCGGTGGACGATCTACCTGCTCTACCAGACTCAGTCAGACGGACAGATAGCAAACGGATAAACAGCATCAACCTACGGTTGGATATAGATAGGGATATAATGATATACTACCACACTATTGCCTACCACATTTAGTTCAAAGAATGTTACCCTAAGACTTAACTGAAACCACACATTGAGCGTTATGTTTTAGTATTTATACCTTAGTTTTATTATAATATTATGATTTTAAGTGCTAATGTTTGCTTAGATATACCAAAAGTTGCAATACATCCCCATACACCGGTTAAAATCAACTAAGAGAAAAAAATTATGGTTGGATGGGTGCCTATAGAAAGTGTCTACGAGATTCAAAGCCACACAAATGAATTGAATAAATATGAGCAATGATGAGAAATATTGTTTTAAGATTTATCGTTGGTGTAGTGGTGGCTTTGGAATGTTTGTAGGTTTGACTCCTGGTTAGGACAGTTGTTGGAATTTTCCGACAGAGTAATTCACACTGTCTGGAACACTGCCCTATAGGTGACAAAAGGCCTTATACGAGTATGGGACCAATACGTACCTGGTATGGGTGTTTGATAAATACATGTACCTACCTGTCTAAGATATGTAAGCATGAACATGATGGTATGTTTTGTTTAAAATATGTATATCATTATTTACGTTACATATAAATTACTTTTACTAAAGTTAAACTCCAGGGATCCTTTGAAAACAAACTTATACTACAAGTTTAAATATTTATTTTAAAGTTTACTTGTAATGAGTTTCGTGTGAATCAAAACAAGAAATACAAAAAATTATATATAATGTTTACACAGACCGTATTAACAAAATGGATGCCCAAGTCTTAAAAGGCGTTACGATTTGTAAAAAGCTTAAGAGATCTTTATGGTAGAGACGCTGTTTGTACATACAATTGAATTATAAAATATTCTCCATGTAATGAGAATGTACTTACTATATTTCGTTTAGCTCCATATATATACCTTTTAGTATTATACAATGACATACATAGATATAAAAATATCATACTTATAGAATAAGAACTTAGCTTATTGAAATAGGGCGAGCATTTCTTTATTTTTCCTTATAAATATCAAGAGAAGGACTTGACTTAAAAAAAAACGTTAAATTGAAAACTTTTACAGTAAACAATTTTGAGAAAGTTCGATGGATTATTAATTATGTAGGTAGATACGAACTGACCATTTCTTATTTTGAACATTTATACTGACCAATATAAACGTATTTTTTGTGGCTCTGCAACACAGCTGATGATTGAACTATTTGCAACCAGTCCACAATATACACAGGCTTCGACGGGGTCAAGAGACGCGTACAAACACACACATGAGAGCTAATGCAATCTAATTCCTTAATCGATGTTACAACATCCAAGTATTTACGAATAAGGTTTAAATATTATAAACTACCTTTCACCCGCGGACCTTCTTGCGTTTATAGTGACTTCCCGTTACAGAATACCTATGTGGCAAGATTCGTGAACATCGGCTCACTAATTTAAGCGTAGAGCAGAACAAACAAACTAATTAATTACGAACCGACAAATATTTTCGCATTTAAAATACTATTATTATATACTGATGTAATAGCTGAAAATAAAATCTAAAACGTTAAGTTTTCAGGAGTAGGTAAAAGTAGTTTCAGTGTTAATTCTGATCATCAGTATTCATGTTAGCGAATTGACGCAGCATTTTTTTGTAAGAGTTATATATTCTAATGGAGAGTCTATTCCATATGCTTAGGTACTGTCACATTTTTTGTGTTACACGATGATATTTTAAATGTACCGATTATTATGTATTAGTGTAATGCTATAGGATGTAAGGAGTCTACTTACAACATAGTTCAAAGTTTTTTTCCTCTATGTTAGTGTATGGATAGTTTTTTATTTCACACATTATCAATAATTCAATACACGTAGGGAACAAAATATTGAATGGAATAGAATATATAATAGGTAGTAGTAATGATTAGGTGGCGATCTCCATCCATCTTCTATACATTGGAGTCAGTACAAGTCTATCCGCTAGACTTCTGATGCCAGTGTTGTTGCTTATGTCTACTCTGGACATGAAGGATGCTATGCGTTTCCTCTGGATGGAATGAAATGAGCCGACTCGGGGCTGTGAAGATTTCAGCGCTACAATGCAATAATATATTGTTATAGGCGCCTCGGGTTCTATATTGGCGTCATCCTTCAGATTGGAAATTATAATATGACTAAGGTACTGTAAATTATCTACAATTTTAATAAGTTGTCTTACATATGTATTAACGAAACAACTTTATTCAGACATATACTTAAGGTAGAGATGCTGTCTGTATACTCTATATATTATTACTTCAGTGTTTAGACTGGTACGATTAGGGTAGAAAGAATTGGAATGCCAAAAGCTATGGAAAAGGAACCTTTGAATAAAATAGTTGTACCTACTTATTCGTACCTAATTATATAAGGAACGCCCCATGTAACCTGAGTTAACTTTGTTGTAAAGATTTCATACTCATGGATGTATCAGCTTCTTCATCAAGTTACTATCGATACCACCTCCATGTAATAGTGAAAACTTAATTACATGTAAAGTTGTTTCACAACAAACAAATTAACTAACGATGACTCGACAAACACGTATATTTTTGAATCTCTAACGGCTGCATAGCGAAATGATATTTTGTAATCTGCCCCCAAAAAATATGATGGTTAAAATTAATTACAGAGATAAATGCTCGGATCAGTCATGGAGTTGTACCGAGCTCAGAAGACGCGTGTTCGATTCTCATCCTAGAATTTGTAATTTTCTCTCTTTTATTGCAATACATACAGGTCTATCTCTGTGCTAAGGATATATTAAGAAACAAAAATGAATCCCTTGGACAGCGTTTCGGACTAATATCTCTATCATAAAAGCTGCAACAGAAACTTCCATAGTCCAAAGCACTCGAAACGCAGAAGACCGCAATGGATAGCTCTGAAATATTTAAAGAAAATCATCGTCTTCAACCACGACTCCGATGTCAAGAGTGAACGACGAAGAAGAGGGAATTATAATAAGAAAGCTAAGCGCTCCATCCCGCACCGGCCTGAAAATGTATTATCCTACATAATCAGTTTTAGTTTGAAAATGTATGTAAAGATCATTGATGCTATCACTTTTTGCGTTTGATATTTAAATTAAATCGCTTCAGTTGTAGAAGTAATCACTTAAAATGTTATTCAAAAGTTTTATAAAATATTTTCTACCCAGCTAACCAATCAAATTACTTTAAATTTGGCTGTACCAGGTATATGTACAGTGACGCCATACGATATACAGGCTACCTTTGTGCCAAAGTCCATCAATATTGTTTCAGTAATTTGAATGTAAAAGCAGGCCAAACAAACAAGCAACGAACCGACAAACACTTTCGCATATCAAATATCGCTACCGATCTCTAAAGGTCTTTTCGCATATGGCCAGTTTTGCGGTATAAAAGTAGTTTCAGTGTTATATATTACGTTGTATATGTGTCTGAATTTTCCAAGTTTTTATTATATGACTTTTGAAGCACTAACGCTTGGTTAAAGAAACCAAATTTTGCAATTTATCCCCTAAAACGAGGATTCAAATCCATTAGGAAGATATATTCCAAGCTTGCCATGTAGCGCCTCTTTGGTATCGTCTCGGTGGCCAAGGATACGGTTTGTCAGAAGACGCGGGTTCAAACCCCATTCCAGGATGGGTTATTTTTGTGATTAAATGGTAAATCGGACAACACTGATGTCTATTATGAGGTCGTTACTATTCCGACGGGTGTGCGGGCAGTACTGGAACCCACCCTCAAAGCTCATTTATTTTTGTCCTATAATTTGACAGTTTGGTCTCGCTAGGCAGGCGTTACGGCCTGAACAATAAGATAATACGGTTTGATAACTTACTGAATCCTTTTTAGTTCTGTAAGTTATCAAACCGGCCTGAACCTGGAGGTTGGCCGTAACTTACAGCGATAATTTTTCTAATAAACTGAATCAAAAACCCTAAAAAAAGCCCACCCTAAAATGCTTTATACTAAATAATAGGTACTATACCAAATCATTAAAAGTAACAACACGCATCTGTCCATTCAAACAGTCATAGGTAGTTGTACATTTTTATTGTTTAGTGGTAGTATTCAAGAGCAATATAAAATACCTGAATACCGCTGGTATTCAATTCAGTAGGCTGGTACTTACACAATAATACATATTTTTGAGGTCAAATAATAAAAAAAATTCTATCCATCTAATTTGAAAACCAAAATTTTTCCTTTTGCATTTTGCCTTGCCTCTTATAAATTCATGGGATCCCCAGAAAGTTTTGAGAAACTGAAAAAAACACCTAAAATGGATACAATATTTTCAATAAATCTTTCCGACGAGCACGTTACACTCCAATATCTAAAGAGTAGTACGCCTTTCTTGGTAATATCATCATTGGCGGTTAATGACAATCGATCAGTAAGTTGCAAGGGTCACTAAAATGGTAAAAAAATATTTACCCCAAAATGGAACCGATTTCAGCACCGAAAAGTGTAAAAGAACTTTTGGAAATTGGTACTTTTGTACTTTCATGGTACCGACTACCATTCTTTGTAACGGCAATGACCCGTTGACTTTGATATTGTTGCCAAACCGCTGGGTCCGATTCTACTAACCAAATGTTGCTCCAACTTTAACTGAACTGTAGCTGAACGATGACATTTATACGTTTTTTATTGTGCTATTTAAGTTAGATTTCTATTGTTACAATAAACTTTAAATTAAAACCTAATATGCTGTTAACTAAATAGATCATGTTTTAAATGTTTATCGGGACGTTTATCACGTATTATTTAATATAGGTAAAAATATGTACCTTTCGCTCGACGTTTCGACCATGTTACCAGGTCAGGTGGCAGGTGGCCAGGTCTCTGTTGGACAGAGCGGACGCCCTCTGTGACCCTGAACATGTAGAGGTTGAGAAAAAGCATGTTCAGTAGGTACTTAAGAGGAATGGTTATAGTGTGACTAAACGCGGGCAGGCGAGACGCAGATGTCACAAGAGAGGGACTGACGTCGAGCGGCAGCCGGCTTTCATGCCTTACGTTAAAGGAGTAACGGATAAGGTAGGGACTTTGCTGAAGGAGTACTCCATCAAGACGGTGTATACCCCCTTATCTAAGCTGGCGAGGCATGTGAGGACACCGAAAGACGTTATTGCTTTCCAGACCCCTGGTGTGTACAAGGTCGATTGTAGCTGCGGTAGTTCCTACATAGGTCAAACGAAGCGTACCATAGCTGAAAGAATCAAAAAACATATCGCGGCCGTCAAAAATCGCCAGACACAGAAGTCGGCTATTGCAGAACATTTGCTTAAGGCGGGATCCGGTCACTGGATCGAGCTCCACGATCCGAAGGTCCTCGTACACACATCTTAAAATATTATAACCGTCTTTCATGCCGTCGGATACTAAGTAACTAATGAACGTACACCGCCTAAAAGTACATACACACCCTTAAAACATAGGTAACCCTCCTTCAGGAAGTAAGTTTTATAAGGCAAAGTAGGAAAGTTAATACTACTTACTCAATGAAAGGACAGCATTCAAGAATTAAATCCTCGCGGTCGTGTTTGTTAACACCTCTGCCTAACCCTACGCGAATATGTAAGCGTGAAGATAACGTAGGTAACATACGTTATCTATTAAATTTACTTTTAATTTATTTTTACTTAATTTTGAGTAAACCGGATTCATTTTATCCATAGATACATTTCAGAAATGTGTTGCAATCAGTCCAAGGTTGCTAATGAAACGGCTAACTGCCCGCGACCTTCGCCCTCGCATAACATCCCAGATTTTCATTTATAAGAACCTTCTCCTGACAATAATTAACACAACAAAAAAGACACAAACTTTCACATATTTAGTTTTACTCACTCTCGCGGCTTCGATTGCCATAGCGTGCGGGTTACAAAGCCACAGCATTCATTTGATAAATAATCAAAGCATTTCTTAAGGTTCCTTACCTTAAGAAATGAAATGGTAACACAAGTTGGAAAAAGTAGATTAAATAAAATAACAAGTCCAATATGAAAATTTAATATGGACTTCCATTCTTTTCAGTTATTGGAGTGTATCTCAAAAATTACTTAACCGAATTTGATGAAATTTAAATGGGACCACACGGGAAGCACCAGCTTTCAAACATAATAGAATTTTGGGAATCGGTGCATCCTATCGAAAACTATGAGGTAACAAACATTAAAAAAAACATACAGTCGAATTCAGTAGCTCCTCCTTTTTTTGGAAGTCTGTAGTAAACACAAAACATGATAGTCGCGACGCTTTCGGATCTAAAGTGACTATAGCTGAAATACGAACTGGTACACGGTCGAGCTTACGCAGACTGTAATTAAGATTGGTGCAAAAGCTTTAGAGGCGAACGTTTTATTTAATAATTGTGACGACAAGGAAGCAAACATGACACAAGCACTGCGGCCTTCACCTAAAAGACCGTAGATAAGTAATGTAGTCTGGTTTACGGTTAAATTCGTTTATGTTTAAATAAGAGATCCATAAAATATATTAAAATAAGAAAACGGATGGTTTTAGTATGTGGTGACTGATATATACAACAACACACACTACAATTCCTGGAATCGTAGTATGTATTCTTAAAAACTATTACATTGTACTTATTATTTGCCAAATTATGGTCACTGGCGAGTCTACGGGTACGCTTAGTTAGTTGCGTTTTAGCCTTTTGCCAGATAGAGAGACAATCCGACATACGCACAGATAGAAAAAGTACGCATTATATAGAAGGATATACCTACAATAAAAATGCTCTATAACATAATGATCAATTTTTCGGAATGTACGTAGTAAGTCTTATTTCAGTTCATCACCATTTATGTTGTTAAAAATTCCACACAAACACAAATGGGATAATTAGTATCAAGTAGTAGGTATATAGCTATGAAATGTCCAAGTTAGAAACATATGTCCATCTACGTCAACATAGTTACTTTCACATATTTATCGTTAACGTGATGTAATGATTATTTTAATTTTTTTTAAGTATTAATTTTATGATGTAAATGTTTCATTAAATAATGTTTGCCTGTACGTTTTATTCGAATGTTTTGAGATTGAAGGTTATGTATATGTATATGGGTTATGCTTTGAGAGTACTTATATATATGCATACATACATTTTTAATGTTTGATTTTTTATGCTCTAACGGCTGCTTAGCGAAACGAAAATTTGCAATCTGTCCCCTAATATTATTCCCGTTATAATAATTTACTGTAAGACGTTCACTGCTGAACATATGCGTCCCCTGTAGATTCCCAAAAGGACAGAATTGGAAGCTATTAGCATAACAGGGTCAGTCTAAGGTTGCCAGCCCCATCGGCCGTCAGTTCAAGGTATTATGCGTGATGCCTACTGCCACTTCAACTGGCTTATTCTCTGAGCTATGAAGTCAATAGTTTGTTGAAAATACCCACAATTTTTATCCAAAAACCATCTGCAGTATCTAACAAGACAAATATAAATTAGTACTGCCTATATCAACATTTAAAATGCGCAGCTCATGGGCAAATGTTATGTCAATAAATACTTAATCGAATACTTAATTACTTTTGCTGACCTTTTAGCTAAAGAAAGCCGTAATATTTTTAAAAACCCATTAAATAACTTACAAATAAAATATGCTACTGTAACTTTGATGAACTCATGAACGATTAATGCATTTATTTTCAATAATTATTTTGATGAATGTTAATTAATTTAGAGTAACATGAATGAGTCGGTCGTTCTTAGTATTTTACCTCTAATATCGTACACCAGAATAGGGAAATTTATTACTACCATAACCTTAAGATCTATACAATATACATATGATTGCAATAAATAATTGGGTGTGAGTCTGAAAAGAGCCAGTGTTACCTTAGTTTTAAGAGGTAAACACATTCAAAGACGTTGAAAAAATTGAATGTATTAAATAATTCAGTATCTTGCTTACGGTGTTTGTATGAGTACCTGCGGTATAACAGATGGTTTTCTAACATGACTCATAAGTTCTTAGAATATGGCATCCGACGCTTAATTTATCATCCGACCCTAGGTTAGGTTTGAACTGCGACAAAACTACGTGCAAGCCGAGCGAGCAAAGCGAGCGTGCCGCGGCAGCGGCCGGCGAAGCGCTTGAAACTAAGTAATGAATGATTGTGGGTTCTGGTTTATGACTGAGGATAGAGTAGTGCACAATAAATATTACCTTCCCACGCACTACTTGACATACTCTATCGTTATAAGGCGATTAATTGTTGTGAGAGTGACATATTACAAATAGTATGAAATAAAAAATGAACAAAAAACAAAATTCATAAAAAGATTAAAATTTCATACCAGGACCTCACCATCATCATTTCAGCTGCAAGATGATGACGAAAGATGAATAGGCTCGCAGCATATTACATGGGACCAAAAAAATATCCGGAGAAACGCAGGTGTTCAAAACACTGCTGCCTACCCCTTCGTGGATATGTAGGTGTGACGATTTGTTATCTTTTGTTTAAAAATAACGTATATTGTGTATGTAGTGGTAGGACTTTTCCAGAGTCAGCATGGTCCTTTAGCAGTTATTCAACCGTGAAACAGTAGTGTGCAAATATTACTGTTTTTTGGTGAATGTGAATGGCGAAATTACAGGACAAGAGAGTTAACATTTGCATAACTCAGGGTCCCGAGTGCAGTGCTTTGCCGTGCAGGGTTTTACACTGTTGTAGTTTAAAACTCTGTATTGCACTGGACTATTATGGGCAAGCGTGACACATAACGTCAGACGAGCGACTTGTTCGTCTCGTCTCTGCAACACGGCGGGCGGCTGAACCGCAGCAGGTCCTACGTTTCATCTCCTCATTTCTGATTCAATCACATACAGTGATTCAGCACAGTTTTCTCCATTTTTGATGTAACGAATTGTACGATTTTGAGCTTACATATTATGAGGCTCATAGTCAGAGAGCATAACATTCACTGATCTTAGATTTGGCCTGCATGCATATCATGGAGTACCTTTTGTTTGCGGCTCCGTCTGCGTGGATATTTGATATACCGTAGCTGCTACGGTTTGCTACGGCGTAGCAAATTCTTTCCGGTCTATTTCTGTGTAAACTTTCATCAACAGCCGAGCTATCACATCTTTTCTTTTTATTATAAGAGTAGATAAAGATTAACACCAAGTACACATTAATATTGCATGTTTTATAAACACGGAAAAGTAGTTATTGTTGTCATAACTGTAATAGTTAGACATATCGTATTGCATTTTTTTGTAGACATTGATGTCTTCTATAATTATACTGCAGTACATCACTCTGCTGCATTGTCAATAGTTTCCAATTTATCAATATATAGTGTGCTACTCAGTGATAATGTGACTTTCTAACGTGAAAACAAAGATATTATATACGAACGGTAAGGGAAAGGTCTGATACCCCTTAGAGTGTGATTGTGGTGGGAAGTGTGGTGTGAGACGCTGCATGTCTGTACTTACTTAATTACTGTTAATGAAGTTGTCTCATATTCTTTATGGTTCTATATTCCTTGTCCAGTGGCTGAAGAAATAATATTGTGGTAAACCATGACATTAAAAAAATATGATAAAGTTTAGTACTGGTGTGTGCCAAAGTATATTCTATCCGTGGGAGGAGACCTGGTGACCTGTGACACAGGTTTTTATTTTAAAAAACCTACTTCGGGCACCAGCCCCCTCACATAGTTAGGTTTTATTTTGTCACTCTTCGCTAATTATTTTAAATTGTTTTTACCAACCTTTTGTGAGGAGGAAATAAATATATGTTATTATTATTATTATTAAAAACTTCACTATCGTAAAGTGTGTGTTTATACATCTATCTCGCCTTCATCAAATGCCTTTACCTGCGTATGGAAGAGCGGACCGGTAAACTCGCACCGCGCCCGATTGATTGTAAAATTAATTTTGTTAAACTTGGCATACCAAAATAAGTGAGCAGGTTATTTCCTGCTACATACTTATTTAATGAAAGGCCAGAATAAAACAGTTTTCCCTTCGCCGTTGGAATGCGATTGAAATGCGAAACGTAAGAAACAAAGACTCTACTTACTGTGTTACTGTGTGTGCCGCGAATCTTTAGTGCGCAAACGTTAGGTACTTTATTGTAAGGGTACTATAGCATGTGAAATCATTATTATTTCTGTTACAAATATGACACAAAAGTTTGAGTAAATTTGTCGTGCAGGAGTTCATCTACTTATTAACAAAGTCGAAATCAAAAAAGTTGTGATGGAATGATATTTTATATGTTTAATCATTTCATGATAAAAGAAGTTTAAAAAATACGTAATTAACAGATTACTTGTATAACAGTTACTTCAGTTCACAAATTGTTCCTGTGCATCTTATAGATGCCAAAGTTCCTACAGTATAAATATCTTGATAGATATTCTGTTTTGAAAAATGATTATTTAAACATCATTGAAATAACAAAATTATTATAAAATATAATGTTCACACACTTGTTACCCAGTACCTTAAAGTCACTGCCAAGTAGTTTAAGTATTTTTTAAAAGCCGGTACAAGCACGAGGTCTACCAGGTGTTAGGTCCTAACCTCTACCTTTATCAGACGTATGTCCTCACAACAGCATTGCGCACGTAAACATGAGGCGTTGTTAAGTCTCAATGTGCCTGTAATTTTACCTGCACCCATACCCTTCAAAACCAGAACAAAATATTGCGAACGTTACTGCTTCAGGGTAGAAAAACATATGGTGGCAGTCTGTCTTCCCCGGATGAACTCATTCACGAAGAGTTGTACTGCTACTATGTAGATAGGTAAATTGATAGATAAACTCTTTATTGCAACACCACATTATATAATATAACTGACAAATAAATAGGATAATATAATTGAAAACTATTAATCAACAATAAAAAAAATTAAGTGTCACAATGAACGGTCTTATCGCTCAGAGCGATCTCTTCCAGACAACCATGGTAATGAAAAGGAAGCTTGAAAAAAGGTCTCGAAGGAAGTTTCCTTGGATACCTGTGAAGACTCTCGTGACACATTTACCAGCGACCACACTTAGAAGTAGAGCCCCTTAACAAAAATTGAAAAGAATTCTGGTATGTACCCACAATCTTACGACCATACCACACTTTTTTATCTATCTAATTCAAGGTGACCGCTGTATTCTTGAGCCTAAATTGCACTATAAGAAATGCTCGCTTTATAACTTGTATGGGAGTTATGATTTTTTACGCAACTGAATGCAGATCATTTTTCCACCTCTCAAGCTGGTCTCCAAGGCAACTGCTCACGTTAACCACTGCACTAAGGGGTTGAATCCCTTAACAAGTATACACAAGGACCAGTTTTTTTTTAAATTAAATTTCAAAATGGCTTCTATGCCCCGACATAAACTGTAATTAAAGGTAAAATTTCTGCAATTGAACTCGTATGAAAATTTTGACTTTTCTGTTCAAATGGTTAAAGTTTAGCAACAAAAAACTAATGCACAAGGACAAACGCGGGCCACTCGTGGCCCGCGCACCGCCCAACACCTAGTCTCATTATATAAAGATGGATTACCACTGACTCACTGACTCACTGACCTCTTTGTTCTCCAAGAAGGAGCAATGGGGGGTATAGAAGATGTAGGGGTAAAGTGTAGGGGGGCTCAATTCGAGTGGGGGAAAAATCCTGAAAGTGCTGAATGTGGAAGTGTGATGGAACAGGTCAACGGCTCTCGGAAACTATAAATCTTAGGGGATAGGTGTCAAAACTAAAAATGAACAAAACCCTGGGCAACTGCCAAAAAATAAGAAAAAAACATACCTCCCGAACAAAAGACGATCGCTCCCATACAAAATGTAAATGCTTATAATTCCTAAACCGTTTGAGATAAGTATAAAGTGTTTGACCAAATGTCATAGGGAATCGGAAGGGTAATTTGGTAAAAGTGTCAAAAATCCAAGATGGCGGATTCAAAATGGCGGCCGAATTGAAAGTTGGTCCGATCCGGCTCAAAATTGGTATCGGGGGGTTTTTGGGGTCCCACATTCGAAATATGAAAACCATTTTTTGATGACGTCATTTTTCAATATGGCCGCCATACATATGTTTTTTCGGATATTCAATGGGTCATTTCTCCCAGTGGGCGTGATGGGGATTTAGGTTTTGTAGGGTTATATGTGGGGTTACGATAGGTGATTTTAGAAGAAACTGAATTAAGGTGAACGTGGAACATCAGGTAGACCAGGTCAACGGCTCTCGGAAACTAAAGGAGATAAGGGGTAAGTGCCAGAACTAATGTTGACAAGCACCCTGGGCATTTTCTAAAAATTAAAAAAAAAACACACCTCCCAAACAAAATACGATCGCGCCCATACAAAATGTAAATGCTTATAACGCTGAAACCGTTAAAGATTGGTACAGGGTGTTTGAACTAATGTTTAATGGGACCAAAAATGCAATTTGGCGGAAACGTCAAATATCCAAGATGGCGGATTCAAGATGGCGGCTACCTTAAATATTAGTCCGATCCGACTGAAAAACGATATCTAAGGGTTTTTAGAGTCCCTGATTCGAAATATGAAATCCATTTTTTGATGACGTCATTTTTCAACATGGCCGCCATACAATTTTTTTCTCTGGAAATTTTATCGTAGTTTTTCGACATGTTGGCATGATGGAACGCTGAGGCTTTGTAAGTAAAAAGTATAGGCAGTGGTCTTACGTCCTTAAGTGACACCTAAAATGAGCTGAATCTGAACCTTCTGATGGAACTGCTTGACGGCTCTCGGAAACTAAAAGAGATAGGTAGTAAGTGCCAAAACTAATATTGACAAGCACCCTGGGCTTTTCCTAAAAATTAAAAAAAAAACACACCTCCCGAACAAAAGACGATCGCGCCCATACAAAATGTAAATGCTTATAACGCCGAAATCGTTAAAGATATGTATGGGGGGTTTGAACTAATGTTTTAGGGGACCGGAAATGCAATTTGGCGAAAATGTCAAAAATCCAAAATGTCGGATTCAAGATGGCGGCTACCTTGAATAATGGCCTGATCCGACTGAAAATCGATATCTAAGGGTTTGAAGAGCCCTCAATTGGAAAGATGAAACCCATTTTTTTATGACGGCACTGGTCAAAATGGCGAGGCCGTAGGACGAGCTATATTGACGAGGCCGAAGGCCGAGTGTGCTCCTAAGTGAAGTGAGGTCGAAGGCCGGGCGTTCTTCTAAGCGAAACGAGGCCGAAGGCCGAGTGAGCTCCTAAGTGAAATGAAGCCGAAGGTCAAGCGTCCTTCTAAGCAAAGCGAGGCCGAAGGCCGAGTGTGCTTCTAAGCGAAACGAGGCCGAAGGCCGAGTGAGCTCTTAAGTGAAATGAAGCCGAAGCCCGAGCGTCCTTCTAAGCAAAGCGAGGCCGAAGGCCGAGCGTACTTCTAAGCGAAGCGAAGCCGAAGGCCGAGCGTGCTTCTAAGCGAAGCGAAGCCGAAGGTTGAGCATGCTTCTAAGCAAAGCGAGGCCGAAGGCCGAGCGTGCTTCTAAGCGAAACGAGGCCGAAGGCCGAGTGAGCTCTTAAGTGAAATGAAGCCGAAGCCCGAGCGTCCTTCTAAGCAAAGCGAGGCCGAAGGCCGAGCGTACTTCTAAGCGAAGCGAAGCCGAAGGCCGAGCGTGCTTCTAAGCGAAGCGCGGTCGAGTTTTGTGCCCACGAGGAAATAGAAGCCTTTCATGGCGAGTTCAAAGGCCAAGCTTTCGCCAACTTTATTTCAAAATGTCAATGATCTTCAATGCCCATGTTAACATAGGTAATGTTATGGTCATCATGAACACAACTATTAGTACGAGTACTACTGATATGACATGCTACAAATAAGCGTTTAATTTCCTTCGTAGACTTGGGTTTGTTATTACGTACTTGATTCCAAACAACACTCCACGCAGTGATATAAAAAGGGTGCAACGTCTTCCAAGAAGCTTAAGGTGTCACAGTTAGCTGGAACATCTTAAGTTATAACTTACTTTTAAGCAATAAATACATATGTAATAGGCTTATAGGCATTTCAAGGGGACATTAATACACAGATTTCGAAGGTCAATGTTATGTCATGGTAGAGATGCTTACTGCAATGTCATTCGTTAGTGAATAAAATGAATGCCAAAGTTTTATAGACGTTACTATGTGTTCTTCAATCTTATCTTATATTAATACCAAAGAATGGAAATACTGCACTGCGACCGTTTCCTAGGTCAAACTTAATAGGCAGGTTTATATTGTTTATATAGTGTGATACGTAATTTGGTTTTCTTTAAGTAAAGATGATGATGGAATAAGTATATTTATATGGTAGTGGGAGTTAGCCGAACAAAATTTAAAGCAGTTAATTGTCTTAGTACATACTAAATCCAATACGTACCGACCAATGAAGTGCAATCTAATTCCTTAGTAGGTTTTACGACATATATACATCCATGTGAAAAGATATACATGGAATAATAAAATTTTCAAACAAGGGTTACCTACATTTATTATCACATGAGACGTAAAACTTTTACTGCTGAAGACATGCATACGGAAGGACCAGATGAAAGCTGTCGGTGGACGACATACCTGCTCTAGCAGACTCTCAGTCAGACGGACAGATGGACAATCGGATAAACAGCATCAACCTACGGTTGGATATAAATACGGATATAATGATATACTACCACACTATTGCCTTCCACATTTAGTTCAAAGAATTTTACCCTAAGACTTAACTGAAACCACACATTGAGCGTTATGTTTTAGTATTTATACCTTAGATTTATCGTAGTATTATGGTTTTTAAGTGCTAATGCTTGCTTAGATAAACCAAATCTTGAAATACATCCTCATACACCAGTTAAAATCAACTAAGAGAAAAAAAAATTGATGGTTGGATGGGTGCCTATAGAAAGTGTCTACGATATTCAAAGCCACACAAATGAATTAAATAAATATGAGCAATGATGAGAAATATCGTTTTAAGATTTATCGTTGGTGTAGTCGTGGCTTTGGAATGTTTGTAGGTTTGATTCCCGGTTAGGACAGTTGTTGGAATTATCCGACAGAGAAATTCACACTGTCTGGAACACTGCCCTATAGGTGACAAAAGGCCTTATACGAGTATGGGACCAATACGTACCTGGTATGGGTGTTTGATAAATACATGTACCTACCTGTCTAACATATGTAAGCATGAACATGATGGTATGTTTTGTTTAAAATATGTATATCATTATTTACGTTACATATAAATTACTTTTACTAAAGTTAAACTCCAGGGATCCTTTGAAAACAAACTTATACTACATGTTTAAATATTTATTTTAAAGTTTACTTGTAATGAGTTTCGTGTGAATCAAAACAAGAAATACAAAAAATTATATATATGTTATATAATGTTTACACAGACCGTATTAACAAAATGGATGCCCAAGTCTTAAAAGGCGTTACGATTTGTAAAAAGCTTAAGAGATCTTTATGGTAGAGACGCTGCTGTTTGTACATACTTGTACAATTGGATTGTAAAATATTCTCCATGTAATGAGAATGTACTTACTATATTTCGTTTAGCTCCATATATATACCTTTTAGTATTATACAATGACATACATAGATATAAAAATATCATACTTATAGAATAAGAACTTAGCTTATTGAAATAGGGCGAGCATTTCTTTATTTTTCCTTATAAATATCAAGAGAAGGACTTGACTTAAAAAAAAAAAAGTTAAATTGACTACTTTTTGAATAGAATAGAATATATAATAGGTAGTAGTAATGATTAGGTGGCGATCTCCATCCAAGTTTATTTCAAAATTTCAATGATCTTCCAGACATCTGCCCACGTTAACATAGGTAATGTCATGAAATTGTGTAAATCATGAATACTACTATAAGTACTTGATTGATAATTATACAGATATGTAGATTAACTCTTTAGTGAAACACCACAATACAAATATATGTTACAAATAAATAAAATAGAATAAAATAAAATCACATTCAAAATATTTCAAAATTAAATAGGTACTTTAAATTTAAAGTGTCAGAATGGGTGGTCTTATCGCTCAGAGCGATCTCTTTCAGACAACCATTCACGGAAAGAAATAGGCATAAACTTATAAGGACGGTGTGAATAAAACAAGTGTACTAAACACTACATATAGCAAAACTCAAGATTATAAATATAAAAAATACTTTTAATATACTCGTATACAAACTATACTTATATAATTATAATATACGTAATATACTACAAAATATATACATACTATACATATACCATTTAATTATTATAAAAAAGATAATAAGTAGGTTTGCAGTTAGTTATTTCGCGAAGCTAAATGCTTTGATACGTTTTTTGAAGATGCCTAAAGAAGGCGCGCATCTAATTTCGTATAGTAAAGTGTTCCATAGACGAACAGCTTCAACACAAAGTAGGAACCAAAAAAATTGGTGCGGTTTATCGGGGTACTTAACATTAAGTGCTCTGATGATCGTAGAGAAAAAGAGCTCCTAACATGTAAAAATTCAACATTTTACGTACTACTGATATGACATGCTACAAGTAAACGTTAAATTTCCTTCGTAGGCTTGGGTTTGTTATGAACTTGAGTTCAAACAACACTTCACGCAGTGGTATAAAAAGGGTGCAGCGTCTTCCAAGAAGCTTAAGGTGTCATAGTTAGCTGGAAAACTAATGGCGACATCTTAAGCCATTACTTACTTTTGAGCAATAAATATATCTATATATAATAGGCTTATAGGCCTTTCATGGGGACATTAATATACAGATTTTGAAGGTCACGATCTTAATGACATGGTAGAGATGCTTACTTGTTGTCATTCGTTAGTCACTGGTACGACATACATCCATGTTAATAAAATAAATACAAAGTGTGGTGTGGTGTTCACGCTTGGGACAGTATTTTTTTTTCAACTATATTGAATAAGAACTCAGCTTATTGAGAAATGTATAGCTCTATTCATTTTCCCTTGAATATATCAAGAGAATAGCTTGATAAAATCATTAATTTGACTGCTTTTAAAGTAAACAACTTATCGTAGCAACTAGAAGCGTGCAGAGTAGGCATTTTATGGTAAAGATGTTTTGTGGTTCTGCATTGAATATCGCGATTAAATCATTCGAAAATGAAGATTAGAAACACTAGATTAAGTAAAATGTAAAACATTAAAGTCGCGAAGTTGTCGGAAAAGTAGCCACTACAGATGAGATACAAACTCTAATACAGGTCAAACTTACGCACAACGTAAGTGAAATGAATACCAAAGTTTTAGAGGTGTTACGATTTGTAAAGTTCTTCAATCTAACATATGTTTTCTGAAAGTCAAGGAATGGAAGTAAAAAACACTGCGACCGACCCCTAGGTCAATCTTGATGTGCCAATATATGGTACGCAGGTTGGTTTATTTTTAAGTTAATCTTATAATGTAAATAGTATAATTATATCGTAGTGGGACTGTGGGAGTAAGCAGAACAAAAATAAAACCAGTTAATTGTCTTGTTACATAGAATAGAATAGAATTCATTTATTTCAGACTAATATCTGTCCATATTATTAGTAGAGGTACATACACTTAGTCTTACATCTTTTCACGCATTTTTTTGTTTAATTTGGCCGTTCTAAGGTTTTTTAATTGTTTATTCCTATATATGTATTCACGAATCAAATTTATTTAGACATCTACTTAAGGTAGAGACGCTGTCTGTATACTCTAGGTATATGTTATTACTTCAGTGTTTAGACGGGTACGATTAGGGTAGATAGAAATGAAATGCATAAAGCTATGGAAAAGATACCTTTGAATTAAAGAGTACCTAAATTTATAAGAAACGCGTCATGTAATTTGAGTTAACTTTGTTGCAAAGACCCCTAGATATATCAGTTTCTTCATCATGTTACTCTCGATGCCACCTACATATGTATAGCACGTACCTACGTAAATTCCTAAATGGCTGAAGTGGTATGGATTTTACAGAGTCCGCATGTGTGTGAAGTGGCTATTCTTATAAATTTGAGTCCAGACAACCTCCACGCAGTGACATAAAAAGGGTGCAACGTCATCTAAGAAGCTTAAGTGTCACAGTTAGCTGGAAAACTAATGAAGATATCTTAAGCTACTACTTACTTTTCAGCAATAAATGTATATATAATAGGCTTATAGATCTTTCAAGGGGACACATACACAGATATAATACACAGATTTCGAAGGTCAATATCTTAATGTCATGGTAGAGATGCTTGCTGCAATGTATGTAATTAAAATAAATACGAAGTGTGGTGTGGTGTTCACACTTGGAACAATATTTTTTTTAACTATATAGAATTAGAACCCAGCTTATTGAGATATGTATAGCTCTTTTCATTCGTCCTTAAATATATATATGTCGTAGGATAATTTGATACTTCGAATCTTCGCGGAAATCCTAGGGGTTTTGCGAAAACGCGGATAATTAGACATAGGCGAAAAATTATCAAATCTTACTGGACAAAGTCAGGATTTTTGCGAAAAGTGCGAAAAGTGCCTAATACCTAAAACTAACGTAAACCAGTCTAAGGCAAAGTCACAAATAGGTACGACGACGAGCGAAGCGAGGAGGAGTGTTAGGTTACTTGTGACCACAACGCG
This sequence comes from Selenia dentaria, assembly GCA_917880725.1. Lineage (NCBI taxonomy): Eukaryota > Metazoa > Arthropoda > Insecta > Lepidoptera > Geometridae > Selenia > Selenia dentaria. Next base: position 8,390,235 of record OU862895.1, on the reverse strand, counting down.
CGAGCCGAGCGAGCGCAGCGAGCGTGCGCTGTTCGCAAAAATCCTGACTTTGTCCAGTAATTAAGATAAGATAATTTTTCGCCTATGTCTAATTATCCGCGTTTTCGCAAAACCCCTAGGATTTTCGCGAAGATTCGAATTATCAAATTATCCTACGACATATATACGTAGTATTGTATTCTCTTTGGAATATATCAAGAGAAAGACTTGACTTTACACAATTACTAATTTGACTGTTTTTAAAGTTAACAGCTTACAGTAGCAACTAAAAACATGAGTAGGCATTTTATGGTCAAGATGTTTTGTGGTTCTGCATTGAATATCGCTATCAAATCGTTCCTTAAGCTATGGCGGAAAATGAAATTGGAAACAATAGATTGAATAAAATGTTGCATATTAAAGTTATGAAGCTTCGTGTGTGTAAATAAAATTAATGCCAATGTTACGATTTGTAAAGTTCTTCAATCTTAATTTATATTAATGCCAAAGAATGTAGGTAAAAAGCACTACGACCGTCCCCTAGGTCAAACTTAATAGGCAGGTATATTTGATACGTAACTTGGTTTTTTTTAAGTGAAGATGATGATGGAATAAGTATATTTATATGGTAGTGGGAGTTAGCAGAACAAAATTAAAACCAGTTAATTGCCTTGGTACATACTAAATCCTATACATACCGAACAATGAAGTGCAATCTAATTCCTTAGTAGGTTTTACGACCTATATACATCCATGTGAAAACCTACACATGGAATAGTAAAATTTTCAAACAAGGGCTCCCTACATTTATTATTATATGAGATGTAAAACTTTTACTGCTGAAGATATGCATACGGAAGGACCAGATGAAAGCTGCATGCATCCAAGATAGTCGTGCGACCTTATTTAGTACGTCTTCCACATTGTCGGTGGACGACCTACCTGCTCTACCAGACTCTCAGTCAGACGGACAGATGGACAAACGGATAAACAACATCAACCTACGGTTGGATATAGATAGGGATATAATGATATACTACCACACTATTGCCTACCACATTTAGTTCAAAGAATTTTACCCTAAGACTTAACTGAAACCACACATTGAGCGTTATGTTTTAGTATTTATACCTTAGTTTTATTATAATATTATGATTTTTAAGTGCTAATGCTTGCTTAGATAAACCAAATGTTGCAATACATCCCCATACACCGGTTAAAATCAACTAAGAGAAAACAAATGATGGTTGGATGGGTGCCTATAGAAAGTGTCTACGAGATTCAAAGCCACACAAATGAATTGAATAAATATGAGCAATGATGAGAAATATCGTTTTAAGATGTATCGTTGGTGCAGTGGTGGCAGCGCTGCTTTGGAATGTAGAACTCTTGGTTTGGATTCCCGGTTAGGACAGTTGTTGGAATTTTCTGACAGAGAAATTCAAACTGTCCGGCGTCTGAAACACTGCCCTGTAGGTGACAATAGGCCTTATATGGGAGCAATACATATCTGGTATGGGTGTTTGATAAATACTCCTACCTACCTCTCTAAGATATGTACGCATGAACTTAATGTTAATTTTTGTTTAAAATATGTATATCATTATTTACGTTACATATAAATTACTTTTACTAAGGTTAAACTCCAGGGATACTTTGAAAAAAAAAACTGTTTTAATATTTATTTTAAAATTTACTTGTAACGAGTTTTGAGTCAATTAAAATAATTTTATAGAAAATTGCAGAGTTATTTAGTAAATTAAGTCATTACTTACTTTTGAGTAATGAATATATATAAAGAATAGGCTCTTCACTTTTCATACATCGTGAAATATTTTTCGGGACTATCTCTGTCATCATCATCATCATCATCATCAGCCTGTAGCAGTCCACTGCTGGACATAGGCCTCTCCAATTGCAATATCTCTGTGCAAAGAACATATTAATAAACAAAAAATCATGAACCGACAAATACTTAGCTTTTCATGACAACTAATTATAATATATATCGATGCAAGAAAACGTTTTAGCTGTATGTTTGCTGTAAGTTGTTAAGCCAAAACCCAACTTTTCCCCAGAGCCAAAGAACATTAAAAATGTCTTCAAAAAATCTTTGACAGAAATATGATTTTTGTAACACAGTTTTGTTATAGTAATAATACTCATGAAGAGCAATGAAAATATTTTTGTTAAAGTTATTACCTGTAGGCTTTTTACTACTTACAGCAATTGACTTTTCATTTAAAGACCTGACGTCGTAAGTAGTTTGGTGACTTCTATAGAGATAAGTTTCGTATTTTCCACACATTTGAAATGCTTATACTTGAATAGGTATTTAATACATTACCTACTATATAACAGATGTAAGACTAACTCTAAAAAATGCTGATATAATACATTACACTTTATTGGCATAGGAATGCTGTTAGTTATATCAGATGTTTAATAATAAACTGAACTTTTGCTGTAGTGTAGTGTTAAAACACTGTGTTTAAGTGACTTATTCCTAGCTAATTGAACAAGGAAACTTTTCAAAATTATACCTATTGTAAAAATCTTATAGTAGCGATATGAGACCCAGACCGTTCGACGCAGATTTTTTCTAAGAATATAGCTGTGTGCTCAGTAAACTTACGCCGTTCTTGATACTTACAGCTAATACTGTTTTCTTACGTCTCCACACACATATATACGGAGTAAGTATATCATGAGAATCGCTTTGGAACATTGGGACAAGGGTGTTTCAGTAGGAGGTCGGAAGATCTCCAACTTATGATGAGATACGATGATACTACTCTTCTCGCTAAAATAAAAAAAGACATGGAACACCTGTTGACACGTTTAGAGACAACAAGCCTCTCCTACGGGCTTGTGATCAACAGAGACAAAACCAAGATGATAATCTTAGACCGAACTGAACTAAATCAACCTGACATTTCTGTGATTGGCAACTGTGAAATTGTTCAATCCTAGGATCCACGAGCACAAACACGAGGGGCTATGAGAACGAAATTCAAAAAAGACGTGCTAAGACAAGATCTGCCGTTGATAAGGTCAAAAGAGTCAGGTGCAACCGAAATATCACCAAATCCACGAAACTCTGCATGAAGAAAACTTTAGTGTTGCCGATATTTCTCTATGGCGCAGAAACATGTACGGTTCACCTGAGAGACCGACGCAAAATCGATGCCCTTGAATTGTGGTGCTGGCGGCGACTGCTGCGGACGAACGAGAGATTATCTAAGACTGTGCAAATACGTGTCCTGAAATACTTGGACACATTATTCGACATGAAAACTCCATAAAACGACTCGTAGTCCAGGGGCAAGTAGAAAGCAAGCAGTCGATCACACGCGTTGGGCAGAACTCACAAAAGCTGACACAGAAACTTCCATAGTCTAAAGCACTTTTAAGTGTTATTTAAGATTTAGGTATATGTTTTTATTCAAATTCAAAATTAGCAGCCTTCCTATCACATATTTCAAAGATGTAGGGTTTACTCGAATGTTTTGAGATTGAGAGTTATGTTTTATTCTTTTAGAGTTTATTTATGCATACGTAAGTTTTTATCGTTTGCTTTTTATACTCTAACGGCTGCTTGGCGAAATGTAGCTTTGCAATCTGTCCCCTAATATGCACGTTACAATAAATTAATGTAAGACGTCCACTGCTAAACATATGCGTCCCGATCGATTTACAAAAGACCGCATGGAAGCGACCTGTATAAAAGTTCGGTCTGTGGTTACCGGCCCCATCGGCCATTAGTTCAAGGCGTTATGTGTCATGTCTACTGCCACTTCAACTGGCTAATCCTCTGGGCTATGCATGACTTTCGTTCGTGTACTAAATCAGTCCTCATTTCCGATTTAATCACTACGGAATACACCGAGCATAGCCCTTTCTAAAGTTCGTTGTATGACTTTGAGCTTACATATGAATCCCTTAGTCAGTGACCAAGTTCAGTGTCATAAATAATCACTGATCACACATGAACGGAGTAAAATAGAGGATACGAAGTCTTCTTTTATTGAGAGATTAAAAATGTTACGGCACTTGTGTAGCTAAGGCGAATCTAATGATTAATTTTATATAATGCATCAAGTCATTTCGACTTTCAGGTCATTTAAATAAATAGAAAATATAGTGGGGTTTATTTCCGCCACGGTTGTTCTTATTCCTTTTGTATATCACAAGGTATTTAATAATTACAGCGTTCCGTAAGATAGGGAGAAGGAAACTAATTGAAAATTGTAGAGGCAAAGCATAGCATGAGATTCGTGGCACTTACGGATAGGAATCCACTTTAACTGATATTTGTATTCTGATATGTCAGGGTCGAACATAAGCTTGCAGACAGCCAATGAAATGGATTCAGACGTTTTGGAGCCGTTCTTACTAATTTAATAGTTCTTTTGTATACACAAGGTATGATAGTCAATAGTTTGATAGCAAATACCCACAACTTATATTCAAAAAATGTGTGCAGAATCGAACAAGATTCAATATAAATTAGTGATGCCCATATCAAAATTAAAAATGCACAGCTTATGGGCAAATGTTATGTCAATAAATACTTGATAGAATACATAGTGACTTTTGCTGAACTTTAAGCTAAATTCAGGCATAACATTTTTACAAAGCCATTAAATTACTTACTAATAAAAAATGCTACTGTGACTTTGATGAACTCATGAACGATTCATGCAATTATTTCAAATAATGATAAATAATTATTTTGATAAATGTGAATTAATTTATAGTAACATGAATGAGTCGGCCCGTTCTTAGTATTGTTCCTCTAATATTGCTACAAACGAATAGGGAAATTTATTACTACCATAACATTAGATGTATACAATATAAATATGATTTCAATAAATAATCGGGTATGCGTCTGAAACGAGAGCCATTGTTACCTTAGTTTTAAAAGGTAAAAAATATTCGAAGACGTTAAAAAAAACTGAATGTAATAATTCAGTATCTTGCTTACGTTGTTCGTATGAGTACCTGCGCTATAACAGATGGTTTTCTAACGTGACTCATAAGTTATTAGAATATGGCATACGAAAGGTATCCCTGCATTTCACCGACACTTAATATATCATGCGACCTTTGGTTAGGTTAGGTTTGAACTGCGACAAAACTACGCGTAAGCCGAGCGAGCAAAGCGAGCGTGCCGCGGCAGCGGCTAGCGAAGCGCTTAAAACTAAGGAATGAATGATTATCTACTAGGCAGAGCCTGTACTATGGTAACCTAATGACTGATATACATTCTTATACACATATACACACCCAGACACAGCTCAAACAGACATGTTCATCCACACGCGGTGTTCAGGTCCCAAACTAGGCAGAGCTGTACTATGGTAACCTGATGACTAATATACATACTTATATACATATACACACTCAGACACAGCTCAAGCAGACATGTTCATCCACACGCGGTATTTAGGACAGGTTCAGGTGTTTGTTGAAACTATATAGGTACCTAAGTTTTATGTAATTACTTACAATAATATCATTAAATATGATAACATGATTTTACGATTCAACTATAAAATATCTTCCATACAAATTAATTAAAATTAGCTGTTGGCATGAATGGCTTTTATAGATTTATTAATGACTAGCTGCGCTCCGTGGTTACAACCGAGCGGTGAAGGTCGATGATGATGATAAATATAGCGTATGTTACTCAGGCATTATAGAGTTTTCTACTGGTGAAATATTTTTTGGAACCGGTTAGTAGTTTTTGCGTTTATCCGCTATACACTATCAAATAATTATATGTACTCAGACGAGCGAATGACTAAACAGGTTTTTATTTCAGCACCATTTAGATTATAGAGAACTTTCGTTCCTGTTACCATAGGGAATATTTCACAATTTGCTGTTATCGTAATAAGCTATACAAAGATTATTAGGTTGTATTAAGGTATTAGACCTTTATTATTTTTTTGTCCAGAACACGCTATGATTCTAACAAGTACTGAAGATAATTATAAAAATAGAGAACACGACTACAAACTAAGAATGTAAAAAGTTATATTATCTTATGGAACAGCAGATATAAGTGGGTTCATTAGATATTTGTTTAGTATCGTTTCAACAGTTATTTTTTATTTTTGATAAATTAATAGGTACGACATTATAATTGGAGATTTAGCACAGTGACTCCAGTCTACATCAGTTTAATAGTTTAAAAATCAAGTTAAAAAATCATGGAGTACCTTTTGTTTGCGGCTCCGTCTACGTTGATATTTGATATACCAAAGCTGCTACGGTTTGCTACGGCGTAGCAGATTGTTTCCAGTTTATTTCTGTGTGAAATTTCATCAACAGTTTAAGCATAAAAGAAGAACAAACAAACAATTAACTACTAAGCGACAAATACGCTTTCGCTTTATAATATTATAATTAGCATGCTGCGTGCACCGCCTTGCTTTGAAAATACCATCCGACATCAGTTTAGTTTTAGGGGGTAAAAATATTTGGAGACGATAAAATTGAAAGAAATATTTCAGTATCTGGCTAACGGCGTTTGTATGAGTACCTGCGCTATAACAAATGGTTTTCTAACATGACTCAAAAGTTCTTAGAATATGGCATACGAGAGGTATTTCATATTTCACTATCACATAATTTATCATCGGTCCAGTAGTTTCGGAGTTCAATTCAAACCAACAAAATCGTTCCTCTTTATAATATTATAGTGTAGATATAAAGTTTTGTTACCATCAGGTCATATTACGTATCTTGTGGTCAGTAAGATCCTTACCAAACAAATAAAGTTAGTTCAGATGATTTTGGAAAAGATGTCAGTAATTTATGCGGGTTTAACCCTGGAAAAAACATTGTTCACAGATAGTACGTTTTGGTAATGCAAAGTAGGACATCCCTTGAAGACGATTAAGCTGGTCTGATTAACTGATCATCAAGAATGTATTATGTATTAATCTGATACAACCATTTTATTTAAACTAATATATTGGCACGACTAAGGTCAGTGCACAGTAAGTATCAAAAACGTTCACGCCGCCGCAAAAACAGCAGTGCATTGAAAGTTTCTGTGCGTTTTAAGACTTCCACAAGGATGGTTTACTAAATCTAATTATTACTTTGGAATGGTAAATCGGCAAACACTCACGTCTATTATCTGGTCGTTATTACTCCGACCGGTGTTCGGGCAGTACTGATGTCCATCCTCAAAGACCAATTATTTGTAATAAGTTATTAAGTTTGATCTCGCAAAGCAGGCGTTAAGGCTTGAAAAATAAGATAATATAATGATATTTAAAAAACAAATGATATTTGTTCACGTAGCCTAAGAAATACCAAAGTAACAGAATGAAAATTAAAAATAATCAAAACGTTTCTTATGTTATCGTCACAAAATCGAAATAAATCCGCATTGTGTTTCATAAAGTGTATATTTTTTGTAAAAGTATTTATGTAATGTCAACCAAAGTATTCAATAATTTGCCGGATAATATGAAGATAACACATTGTTGAATTAAAGAATTTTATAATAATCTGAAGAAGATACTTATTGTAAAATTTTACTATAGGTACAGTTGACGACTACTTGAGTGATAAATACAATTAGAGTATTAGCAATTATGACATACTCTTTTATTTTATTACACTGATTTGATTCCTTGACATTATTCGTAATTAAAATCCACTCCAATTATATAAACAGCTATAACTCCGCAACCATAATAGATAGGTACGGGGTGTTTGAAGTAATGTAATAGGGGACCGGAAGTGCATTTTGGAGAATATGTTTAAAATCCGAGATGACGGATTCAAATGCCGGCCAACTTAAACAAAGTTGGTAAGTAAGTCTAAACGGGCTGTTTTTCAAGATCGCGGAGTGAAATAGAAGGGTACAAGTGAGCTCATTAAGAGCTTGACAACAACAAAGTATCTATGAAGTATAATAATTGAATACACAACCATTTCTTTTGAGGATTATTTGATCAGAGCTGAGTTATGATAGGTGCAGTGACGAGTAAAACGAGGAGGAGCGTTACTTTGCTGTTGAATACAATATCTGTAACACTGCAAATCGTAATAAGTTGCATTTTGTTTTAGGTACTGAATAAATGTTAACAGAATGAAACAGAATGTTAAAATTATGATAAGAAAATATTTACACAGACGAGCGAATGCCTGAACAGACTTTTCTTTCAGCACTTTTCTTCGAGTATAGAGAACTTTCGTATGAGTGGATATGTTTCTGCATGCACACCTATACTTTTTTGTTAATTATAATATTAACAGCTTCATATATACGAGTATTTATATATTAGTAAATCATAACTATCACGGGTACATTACAATGTTATTGTTATTTTTATGGTGCCCACTTTAAAAAAAATATAAACTTTAGACTTTAAAAGAGTTCTGCTAAAAACGTTTTCACCAACCTACTTACTACCTACATTAGTTCAAAGAATATAAGTAAGTTATGTTTGGTATACTATGTTTCTTAATATTCTGTAATTTCACCGACACTTTTTTTTTGCTGCTGAAATTTTCGCTCTTTAATTAACATTAGTGGAAATTAAAAATTGTCATTTAAAAAAAAACATATAATGACTTGGTTCATCTAATAAAATGATAATTCTACAAATTATATTTAATTACAATCTCCAATGACTTCAGAAATATCACATTTAATAATGTATTGTTTGACATACTATTCTTTTTAACCGACTTCAAAAAAAGGAGGAGTTTATATGTTTTTTTGTATGTTGACCGTTTCTCCCCGATTTATGCACCGATTCTTAAAGTTATTTTTTTTTTGGTTTGGTAGAGTATACTTCCGTGGTAGTCCCATTTACATTTCATCAAATTGGGTGAAACAGTTTTTGAGTTACACTCCAATTACTGAAAAGTGCTACGCCTATCTTAACGATGTCATCATTAGGTTAGGTTTAAACTGCGAAAAAAGTTCGTGAAGCCGAGCGAGCGAAGTGAGCGTGCTGAACAGACATCACTGATTATAATAAGCAAGCTGTGTGCCCTGAAATTTTACTACAGTTTTTTCAGTTGTAAAGGTACAAGCGTTGTAAAAGGCTACTTCTGTTCAAAATTTTACATAAATCAGTTCAGTTGCTTTTTCGTGTAGGAGTAGCAAAGTTCCATTTATAAATCCATTTGAAGTCTCGAGTACTTTTACAATTTAATATTAATTGATGATAGTGTATATATGTTTTATGTAGAGCATGGTAGGTAAGGTGGTAATCGCTTGCTATTTTATGAAAAGTTATATAAAATACCTTACAACTAAGACTATGTTCACCGTATGACAGTGACCATGTTCAGTGTCATAAATAAACACTGATCACACTGAACAAAGACATGAGAGCCGAAGGTTTCTGGCTTGACTTGAGGCGGAAGGCAGCGCATGAATGTTGGGGAAAATGAAGATAACTTGGTTTAAAGATTTTGCGAGGCTGATTCTATAAGTCACGCAAAAATTTAGGAGATCTTTATTTTGGTGGACCATTTCCGTAGTACTTGTTATTTTTTTGTTGTGAAGTATGTAAATATAATTAAAGCAAACTATATATTTGATTTATTGAGAGATAATAAATGTAATGACACTTGCGTGGCTAAGGCGAATCTAATGATAGGTATGCTATTTTTTATAATGCATCAAATCAAATGACTATAGACTATAGTGGTTGTTCTTATTCCTTTTGTAAATCACGAGGTTTTTAATAGTTCGAGCGTTCCGTAAGATAGAGATAAGAAAACCGATTGCAATTTGTAGATGCAAGGCATAGCATGAGAGTCGTGGAGTTGCTCATGGTCGAAAGTAAGCTTGCAGACAGTCGCTAAAATGGATTCAGACGTTTTGGAGCCGTTCTTATTTATTAAATAGTTATTTTGTATACACAAGGCATGACAGTAAATAGTTTGTTTAGAAAATACCCACAATTTTTTGAAAGTATCCAACAAGATTTAATATAAATTAGTACTGCCTATATCAAAATTAAAAATGCACAGCTCATGAGCAAATGTTATGTCAATATATACTTACTTTATCAAATACTTTATGACTTACAAGCTATAAAGCTATAAAGAGAGGCATTATATTTTTAAAAAGCGATTAAACAACTTACTACTAAAAAAATGCTACCGTAACTTGGAAGAACTCATGAACGATTCATGCATTTATTTTAAATGTTGATAAATAATAATTTTGATAATTGTTAATTAATTTAGAGTAACATGAATGAGTCGGCCCGTTCTTAGTATTGTTCCTCTAATATTGCTACACACGAATAGGGTCATTTATTACTACCATAACCTTAAGATCTATACAAAATATACATACGATTGCAATAAATAATTGAGTATGGGTCTGAAAAAAGAGCCACAGTGTTACCTTAGTTTAAAGAGGTAAAAACATTCGGAAATGTTGAAAAATTAACTGAAATAATTCATTATTTTGCTGCGGTGTTTGTATGAGTGCCTGCGCTATAACAGATGGTTTTCTAACATGCATGACTCATAAGTTATTAGAATATGGCATACGAAAGATATCCCTGCATTAAACCGACACTTAATTTATCATCCAACCCTAGGTTAGGTTAGGTTTGAACTGTAACAAAACTAAGCGCAAGCCGAGCGAGCAAAGCGAGCGTGCCGCGGCAGCGGCCGGCGAAGCGTTTGAAACTAAGTAATGAATGATTGTGGCTTGTGGTTCATGACTAACGATAGAGTAGTGCACAAATAATATTACACACTACTAGACGTACTTTTTATTTTTTGGTAATTAATTGTTGTGAGAGTGACATTTTACAAATGTGAATAATAAAAGAAACAGTGTGTGAAATAAAAAATGAACAAAACATAAAATTTAATGCGAACATTTTTACAAGATTTACGTTTGCGAGCTGAATTTGTTTATGTAATATATTTAGATATGAGGCTTGAACCGACTTACATCCACGTGGAATGTAGATATATACATACAAGAAACAATCAAATTTTATACCAGGATCTCACTACTTTCAATTCTGCCGTAAGATGTTCATTGCCAAAGATGACCCTCTCCCATAGATTTATGAAAGGACGAGATGGAAGCGGCTCGTATCCAACGTCTTCTTGAGACGTTTATGAGGTCGTTTGATCTCCAATTTATCGGTGGACGACCTACGTTGCGCTTGCTGGTCTGTAATCTCTACTGCAAGAGCGAAGCGTTCAGTGCCATGCAGGGTTCCAAAACCGTCTGGCTCCATCAGCCATCAGTTTGGCGTGTTATGTACCCTGCTCACATTCACATTGCAATATGGATGCCCAAGTTTCTAAAGAATATATGTATTCAGATATATTATGTTTCAAATGAGGTATCATTGGAATGGCCTGAATTGCTTCCTCAAAGGCTGGCAACTCAATCTCGATACTTCTCGTATTGCAGATGTTCGTGGGCAACAGTGATCACTTACCATCTGGAGAGCCGCCCGTCCGTTTGTAATTATGTTCACACAGTCAAACCCCCGTACTAAGATTACTAACAAGTATAATAGGTTAGGGTTTTTCTTTGTGATATTAGGAGTCGGCATATGCACGAAGCCCACCTGGTATATGGGGCAGTCTTTGCGGCTGGTACTGCGCCTGTAATTCTGAGACACAGAAACGTCACCGGCACCCATACCTTTCATACCAAACCACAGTATTGCGAATATTACTGCTTACATTACTACTGGTACGGTAAGTAGGTAGAAATGAATAAAAAAACATATATTTAAGGTCGATTTAATAAAAAAGATGTCACTGATTACATATTGTATATTATTAGTGAGCAGATGTCATGAACATACCACGTAACTTGATTATACAAATGTATAAACTAGCTCGCCAGCGCTTCCAGCGGCTTCGCTCGCTTGGTCTGGAATTGGTGGAGCGCCGTTTTGGAATGTTAGGGTCGTGGGGTTTTCTGGCAAAGTTATTCTCGATAGCAGTCCGGAGTCTGGAACAGTGTCTCGTAGGTGGCAATAGGCTCGCCCCCTATTACATGGGATCAAAAAAATATCCGACAAAACGCAGGTGTTTCAAACACTGCTGCTCACCTCTTCGCGGATATCCTGTATATTTGACGATTTGTTATCTTTTAATTTAAAAATAACGGGTATAAGTTTTTTTTCGTTAAAGTTTATTTTTACCAAGTTTTGAGTGATACTTTTTTACTACCACTTTAATTATAACATAAATTGTTACATGAAAACTTGCAAAATATACTATACATTATATAAATATAGGGTATATATAAAAAAGGAGCCGTGTTACATTCTTAATTAATACAGTTTTTACGAAAAGTGTGTGTTTATACATCTCTCTCGCCGTCATCAAACGTCTTTACCTGCGTATGGAAGAGAGGACATGTAAACTCGCCCCGCGCCGGATTGATTGAAGAATAAATTTGTGAAACGTAGTATACCGAAACAAGGGTGAGCAGGTTATTTCCAACTACTTATTTAATGAAAAGCCAGAATTAAACAGTTTTCCCTTCGTTGTTTGAATGGTTATTTCCAACTACTTATTTAATGAAAAGCCAGAACTAAACAGTTTTCCCTTCGTTGTTTGAATGCGATTGAAATGCGAAACGTAAGATGCAAGGGACTCTACTTACTGTGTTCTGCCGCGAATCATTAGTGCGTAAGCGTTAGGTACTGTAAGGGTACATTAGCATGTGAAATCAGTAAGTGTTATGTCATGGTCAGTATTATTTCTGTTACATACTTGACACAAAAGTTTGAGTAAATTTGTAGTGCAGGAGTTATAAAATAATAATCTACTTATTAACAAAGTTGAAATCAAATAAGTTGTGGGATGGAATGATACTTTTAATATTTACACATTTTATAGTATTTTTTTAAACATACGTTAATAACAGCTTACCTATCACTGCAGCTCAGAGATTATTCCTTTACATCTTACGAGTATAGATGCCAAAGTTCCTACAGTGTAAATATCTTAATACGAGTTATTCTGTTTTAAAGAAGGAAAATTTAAATATCAATGAAATAACAAAGTTACTATAAAATATAATGTTCACACACTTGTAGATACCCAGTACCATAGAGTCTCAGGTGTTAGGTGCTAATCTCTGCCTTTAGCAGACGTATGTCCTCACAACTGCATTGCGCACGTAAAAATGAGACATTTTTAAGTCTCAATGTGCCTGTAATTTTACCCGCACCCATACCCTTCAAAACCAGAACACAATATTGCGAACGTTATTGCTTCAGGGTGGAAACAGGTATGGTGGCAGTATTCCCCGGATGAACTCATTCAAGAAGAATTCTACTGCATATAATACTCGTATGTAGGTAGGAAAATTGATAGATAAACCCTTTATTGCAACACTACATTATAAAATATAACTAACATATAAAAAGTATAATATAATATAATACTATTACTCAACAATAAAAAACTTAAAATTAAGTGAAACGATGGGCGGTCTTATCGGTCAGAGAGATCTCTTCCATACAACCATGTTCTTGAAAAGGAAGCTTGAATAAAAAAGGTCTCGAAGGAAGTTTCCTTGGATACCTGTGGATTTAGAAGTAGAGCCCCTATACAAAAACTGAAAAGAATTCTGGTATGTACCTACAATCTAACGACTCTACTACACTTTTTTGTCTTTTTAACTCCAGCTGACCGCTCTACCCTTGAGCCTCAATTGCACTAAGAGAAATGCTCGCTTTGTAACTTGTATGGGAGTTATGATGTTTTACGCAACTGAATGCAAATCATTTTTCCACTTCTCAAGCTGGTCTCCAAGGCGACTGCTCACGTTAACCACTGCACTAAGGGGTTGGATCCCTTAACAAGCATACGCAAGGACCAGTTTTTTTAAATTAAAATTCCAAATAGCTTCTATGCCCCGGCTTCAACTGTAATTAAAAGCTAAATTTCTGCAATCGAACTTGTATGAAATTTTTTACTTTTCTGTTCAAATGGTTAAAAGTTTGATGACAAAAACTAATGCATAAGGACAAACGCGGGCCACTCGTGGCCCGCGCACCGCCCAACACCTAGTCTCATTATATAAAGATGGATTACCATTGACTGACTCATTGACCGAAATGTTTAGGTATGATGGAGCAATGGGGGGTATAGAAGAGGTAGGGAAAAAGTGTAGGGGGGGTTCTAAAACCGAGAGGAAAAATACTGGGTGAGCTGAATGTGGAAGTGTGATGGAACAGGTCAACGGCTCTCGAAAACTATAAATCATAGGGGGTAGGTGTCAAAACTAAAAATGAACAAAACCCTGGGCAACTGCCAAAAATTAAAAAAAAAACATACCCCCCAAACAAAAGACGATCGCTCCCATACAAAATGTCAATGCTTATAATTCCTAAACCGTTTGACATAAGTATAAAGTGTTTGACCAAATGTCATAGGCAATCGGAAGGGTAATTTGGTAAAAGTGTCAAAAATCCAAGATGGCGGATTCAAAATGGCGGCCGAATTGAAAGTTGGTCCGATCCGGCTCAAAATTGGTATCGGAGGGTTTTTGGGGTCCCACATTCGAAATATGAAAACCATTTTTTGATGACGTCATTTTTCAATATGGCCGCCATACAAATGTTTTTTTGGAATTTCAATGGGTCATTTCTCCCAGTGGGCGTGATGGGGCTGATGGTTTTGTAGGGTTATATATGGGGTTAGGGTAAGTGACTTTCGAAGAAACTGAATGGAGCTGAATGTAGAATACCAGGTAGAACAGGTCAACGGTTCTCGGAAACTAAATGAGATAGGGGGTTAGTGCCAGAACTAATGTTGACAAGCACCCTGGGCATTTTCTAAAAATTAAAAAAAAAACACACCTCCCAAACAAAAGACGATCGCGCCCATACAAAATGTAAATGCTTATAACGCCGCAACCGTTAAAGATAGGTACGGGGTGTTTGAACTAATGTTTGAGGGGACCGGAAATGCAATTTGGCGGAAATGTCAAAAATCCAAGATGGCGGATTCAAGATGGCGGCTACCTTAAATATTAGTCCGATCCGTCTGAAAATCGATATCTAAGGGTTTTTAGAGTCCCCGATTCGAAATATGAAATCAATTTTTTGATGACGTCATTTTTCAACATGGCCGCCATACAATTTTTTTCTCTGGAATTTTCATCGTTGTTTTTCGACATGTTGGCATGATGGAACGCTGAGGCTTTGTAAGTGAAAAGTATAGGCAGTGGTATTAGGTCCTTATGTGACATCTGAAATGAGCTAAATCTGAACCTTCTGATGGAACAGCTTGACGGCTCTCGGAAACTAAAAGAGATAGGTAGTTAGTGCCAAAACTAATATTGGCAAGCACCCTGGGCATTTCCTAAAAATTAAAAAAAAAACACACCTCCCGAACAAAAGACGATCGCGCCCATACAAAATGTAAATGCTTATAACGCCGAAACCGTTAAGGATAGGTACGGGGGGTTTGAACTAATATTTTACGGGACCGGAAATGCAATTTGGCGGAAATGTCAATAATTCAAGAAGGTGGATTCAAGATGGCGGCTTCCTGGAATAATGGTCCGATTCGACTGAAAATCGATATCTAAGGGTTTTTAGAGTCCCCAATTAGAAATATGCAACCTATTTTTTGATGACGGCATTGTTCATAATTTTCACAATGGCCGTAGGTCGAAATTAGAGCCTGCGAGGCCGTAGGCCGAGCTATACTGGCGAGGCCGCAGGCCGAGCTATATAGGTCGAAGGCCAAGAGTGCTTCAAAGCGAAGCGAGGCTGAAGGCCGAGCGTACTTCTAAGCAAAGCGAGGCCGAAGGCCGAGCGTACTTCTAAGCGAAGCGAGGCCGAAGGCCGAGCATGCTTCTAAGCGAAGCGAGGCCGAAGGCCGAGCGTACTTCTAAGCGAAGCGAGGTCGAAGGCCGAGCATGCTTCTAAGCGAAGCGAGACCGAAGGCCGAGCGTCTTTCTAAGCGAAGTGAGGCCGAAGGCCGAGCGTGCTTCTAAGCGAAGCGAGTCCGAGTTTTGAGCCTACGAGGAAATAGAAGTCTTTCATAGCGAGTTTATTTCAAAATTTCAATGATCTTCAAGACATCTGCCAACGTAACATAGGTAATGTCATGAAATTGTGTAAATCATGAATACTACTATAAGTACTTGATTGATAATTTTTTTTTTCAAATTCAAATTCAAATAATTTATTTTGCAAAACATAGGTAATGACATTAAATGTAGGGTTATTAATATAATAGCATATTAGATCGCCATGTTTTAGCCGCTTTGGCATGCAAAATTTTGTTACAATAATATATTACATACACAAATATGACGAGATAACTAAAATTCACAATTCATACACACAATTACATGTTAACATTATTATTGTTAGATTATATGTCATTATTATTTAAATATTCATCTATACTGTAATATGTCTTCTCAATCAGGTATTTCTTAAGTCTAAATTTGAAAATGTCAATGTTGTCTATTTCAATTAAACTTATTGGTAATTTATTATATAATAACAATCTCATTTTAAATGTGCTGTTACCACTCAGTACAGTTCTATAGCCTGCTATTTGTAACCTGTTTTTGTGTCGCTTACTCCGCAACTTACTGAAATCTTCAAGATTATTCTTTACATACACAGCTGATTCGTAGATATATACCGAAGGAAAGGTCAACAATTTCAATTTTTGGAAAAAGGGTTTGCAAGAGTCCCTTCGTTTTAATCTGCAAATTGCCCTAATAGTCTTCTTCTCTTAATTATACAGATATGTAGATTAACTCTTTAAAGAAACACCACAATACAAATATATGTTACAAATAAATAAAATAGAATAAAATAAAATCACAATCAAAATATTTCACAATTAAATAGGTACTTTAAATTTAAAGTGTCAGAATGGGTGGTCTTATCGCTCAGAGCGATCTCTTTCAGACAACAATTCACGGAAAGAAATAGGCATAAACTTATAAGGACGGTGTGAATAAAACAAGTGTACTAAACACTACATATAGCAAAACTCAAGATTATAAATATAAAAAATACTTATAATATACTCGTATACAAACTATACTTATATAATTATACTATACGTAATATACTACAAAATATATACATACTATACATATACCATTTAATTATTATAAAAAAGATTATAAGTAGGTTTGCAGTTAGTTATTTCGCGAAGCTAAATGCTTTGACACGTTTTTTGAAGATGCCTAAAGAAGGCGCGCATCTAATTTCGTAGAGTAAAGTGTTCCATAGACGAACAGCTTCAACACAAAGTAGGAACCAAAAAAATTGGTGCGGGTTATCGGGGTACTTAACATTAAGTGCTCTGATGATCGTAGAGAAAAAGAGCTCCTAACATGTAAAAATTCAACATTTTACGTACTACTGATATGACATGCTACAAGTAAACGTTAAATTTCCTTCGTAGGCTTGGGTTTGTTATGAACTTGAGTCCAAACAACACTTCACGCAGTGGTATAAAAAGGGTGCAGCGTCTTCCAAGAAGCTTAAGGTGTCACAGTTAGCTGGAAAACTAATAGCGACATCTTAAGCCATTACTTACTTTTGAGCAATAAATATATCTATATATAATAGGCTTATAGGCCTTTCATGGGGACATTAAAATACAGATTTTGAAGGTCACGATCTTAATGTCATGGTAGAGATGCTTACTTGTTGTCATTCGTTAGTCACTGGTACGACATACATCCATGTTAATAAAATAAATACAAAGTGTGGTGTGGTGTTCACGCTTGGGACAGTATTTTTTTTCAACTATATTGAATAAGAACTCAGCTTATTGAGAAATGTATAGCTCTATTCATTTTCCCTTGAATATATCAAGAGAATAGCTTGACAAAATCATTAATTTGACTGCATTTAAAGTAAACAACTTACCGTAGCAACTAGAAGCGTGCAGAGTAGGCATTTTATGGTAAAGATGTTTTGTGGTTCTGCATTGAATATCGCGATTAAATCATTCGAAAATGAAGATTAGAAACACTAGATTAAGTAAAATGTAACACATTAAAGTTGCGAAGTTGTCGGAAAAGTAGCCACTACAGATGAGATACAAACTCTAATACAGGTCAAACTTACGCACAACTTAAGTGAAATGAATACCCAAGTTTTAGAGGTGTTACGATTTGTAAAGTTCTTCAATCTAACATTTGTTTTCTGAAAGTCAAGGAATGGAAGTAAAAAACACTGCGACCGACCCCTAGGTCAATCTTGATGTGCCAATATATGGTACGCAGGTTGGTTTATTTTTAAGTTAATCTTATAATGTAAATAGTATAATTATATCGTAGTGGGACTGTGGGAGTAAGCAGAACAAAAATAAAACCAGTTAATTGTCTTGGTACATAGAATAGAATAGAATAGAATTCATTTATTTCAGACTAATATCTGTCCATATTATTAGTAGAGGTACATACACTTAGTCTTACATCTTTTCACGCATTTCTTTGTTCAATTTGGCCGTTCTAAGGTTTTTTAATTGTTTATTCCTATATATGTATTCACGAATCAAATTTATTTAGACATCTACTTAAGGTAGAGACGCTGTCTGTATACCCTAGGTATATGTTATTACTTCAGTTTTTAGATGGGTACGATTAGGGTAGATAGAAATGAAATGCATAAAGCTATGGAAAAGATACCTTTGAATTAAAGAGTACCTAAATTTATAAGAAACGCGTCATGTAATTTGAGTTAACTTTGTTGCAAAGACCCCTAGATATATCAATTTCTTCATCAAGTTACTCTCGATGCCACCTATATGTAATGGTAAAACTAATTACATACATGTAAAGTCGTTTCCACTACATATGTATAGCACGTACCTACGTAAATTCCTAAATGGCTGAAGTGGTATGGATTTTACAGAGTCCGCATGTGTGTGAAGTGGCTATTCTTATAAATTTGAGTCCAGACAACCTCCACGCAGTGACATAAAAAGGGTGCAACGTCATCTAAGAAGCTTAAGTGTCACAGTTAGCTGCAAAACTAATGAAGACATCTTAAGCTACTACTTACTTTTCAGCAATAAATGTATATATAATAGGATTATAGACCTATCAAGGGAA
This sequence comes from Selenia dentaria, assembly GCA_917880725.1. Lineage (NCBI taxonomy): Eukaryota > Metazoa > Arthropoda > Insecta > Lepidoptera > Geometridae > Selenia > Selenia dentaria. The sequence continues at coordinate 8,371,154 of OU862895.1, read as the reverse complement.
CACATACACAGATATAATACACAGATTTCGAATGTCAATATCTTAATGTCATGGTAGAGATGCTTGCTGCAATTTATGTAATTAAAATACATACGAAGTGTGGTGTGCTGTTCACACTTGGAACAATATTTTTTTTAACTATATAGAATTAGAACCTAGCTTATTGAGATATGTATAGCTCTTTTCATTCGTCCTTAAATATATATATACGTAGTATTGTATTCTCTTTGGAATATATCAAGAGAAAGACTTGACTTTACACAATTACTAATTTGACTGTTTTTAAAGTTAACAGCTTACAGTAGCAACTAAAAACATGAGTAGGCATTTTATGGTCAAGATGTTTTGTGGTTCTGCATTGAATATCGCTATCAAATCGTTCTTTAAGCTATGGCAGAAAATGAAATTGGAAACAATAGATTGAATAAAATGCTGCATATTAAAGTTGTGAAGCTTCGTGTGTGTAAATAAAATTAATGCCAATGTTACGATTTGTAAAGTTCTTCAATCTTAATTTATATTAATGCCAAAGAATGAAGTAAAAAGCACTGAGACCGTCCCCTAGGTCAAACTTAATAGGCAGGTATATTTGATACGTAACTTGGTTTTTTTTAAGTGAAGATGATGATGGAATAAGTATATTTATATGGTAGTGGGAGTTAGCAGAACAAAATTAAAACCAGTTAATTGCCTTGGTACATACTAAATCCTATACATACCGAACAATGAAGTGCAATCTAATTCCTTAGTAGGTTTTACGACCTATATACATCCATGTGAAAACCTACACATGAAATTTTCAAACAAGGGCTCCCTACATTTATTATTATATGAGACGTAAAACTTTTACTGCGGAAGATATGCATACGGAAGGACCAGATGAAAGCTGCATGCATTCAAGATAGTCCTGCGATCTTATTTAGTACGTCTTCCACATTGTCGGTGGACGACCTACCTGCTCTACCAGACTCTCAGTCAGACGGACAGATGGACAAACGGATAAACAACATCAACCTACGGTTGGATATAGATAGGGATATAATGATATACTACCACACTATTGCCTACCACATTTAGTTCAAAGAATTTTACCCTAAGACTTAACTGAAACCACACATTGAGCGTTATGTTTTAGTATTTATACCTTAGTTTTATTATAATATTATGATTTTTAAGTGCTAATGCTTGCTTAGATAAACCAAATGTTGCAATACATCCCCATACACCGGTTAAAATCAACTAAGAGAAAACAAATTATGGTTGGATGGGTGCCTATAGAAAGTGTCTACGAGATTCAAAGCCACATAAATGAATTGAATAAATATGAGCAATGATGAGAAATATCGTTTTAATGTATCGTTGGTGTAGTGGTGGCAGCGCTGCTTTGGAATGTAGAACTCTTGGTTGGGATTCCTGGTTAGGACAATTGTTGGAATTTTCTGACAGAGAAATTCAAACTGTCCGGCGTCTGAAACACTGCCCTGTAGGTGACAATAGGCCTTATATGGGAGCAATACATATCTGGTATGGGTGTTTGATAAATACTCCTACCTACCTCTCTAAGATATGTACGCATGAACTTAATGTTATTTTTGTTTAAAATATGTATATCATTATTGACGTTACATATAAATTACTTTTACTAAGGTTAAACTCCAGGAATACTTTGAAAAAAAAAACTGTTTTAATATTTATTTTAAAATTTACTTGTAACGAGTTTCGAGTCAATTAAAACAAGGAATACAACAATTTTATAGAAAATTGCAGAGTTATTTAGTAAATTAAGTCATTACTTACTTTTGAGTAATGAATATATATAAAGAATAGGCTCCTCACTTTTCATACATCGTGAAATATTTTTCGGGACTATCTCTGTCATCATCATCATCATCATCATCAGCCTTTAGCAGTCCACTGCTGGACATAGGCCTCTCCAATTGCACTATCTCTGTGCAAAGAACATATTAATAAACAAAAAATCATGAACCGACAACTACTTAGCTTTTCATGACAACTAATTATAATATATATCGATGCAAGAAAACGTTTTTGCTGTAAGTTGTTTAGCCAAAACCCAACTTTTCCCCAGAGCCAAAGAACATTAAAAATGTCTTCAAAAAATCTTTGACAGAAATATGATTTTTGTAACACAGTTTTGTTATAGTAATAATACTCATGAAAGGCAATGAAAATATTTTTGTTAAAGTTATTACCTGTAGGCTTTTTACTACTTACAGCAATTGACTTTTCATTTAAAGACCTGACGTCGTAAGTAGTTTGGTGACTTCTATGGAGATAAGTTTCGTATTTTCCACACAATTGAAATGCTTATACTTGAATAGGTATTTAATACATTACCTACTATATAACAGATGTAAGACTAACTCTAAAAAATGCTGATATAATACATTACACTTTATTGGCATAGGAATGCTGTTAGTTATATCAGATGTTTAATAATAAACTGAACTTTTGCTGTAGTGTAGTGTTAAAATAGGTATTTAATACATTACCTACTATATAACAGATGTAAGACTAACTCTAAAAAATGCTGATATAATACATTACACTTTATTGGCATAGGAATGCTGTTAGTTATATCAGATATTTAATAATAAACTGAACTTTTGCTGTAGTGTAGTGTTAAAACACTGTGTTTAAGTGACTTATTCCTAGCTAATTGAACAAGGAAACTTTTCAAAATTATACCTATTGTAAAAATCTTATAGTAGCGATATGAGACCCAGACCGTTCGACGCAGATTTTTTTTAAGAATATAGCTGTGTGCTCAGTAAACTTACGCCGTTCTTGATACTTACAGCTAATACTGTTTTCTTACGTCTCCACACACATATATACGGAGTAAGTATATCATGAGAATCGCTTTGGAACATTGGGACAAGGGTGTTTCAGTAGGAGGTCGGAAGATATCCAACTTATGATGAGATACGATGATACTACTCTTCTCGCTCAAATAAAAAAGACATGGAACACCTGTTGACACGTTTAGAGACAACAAGCTTCTCCTACAGGCTTGTGATCAACAGAGACAAAACCAAGATGATAATCGTAGAGCGAACTGAACTAAATCAACCTGACATTTCTGTGATTGGCAACTGTGAAATTGTTCAATCCTACGTATACCTAGGATCCACGAGCACAAACACGAGGGGCTATGAGAAAGAAATTCAAAAAAGATTTGCTAAGACAAGATCTGCCGTTGATAAGGTCAAAAGAGTCAGGTGCAACCGAAATATCACCAAATCCACGAAACTCTGCATGAAGAAAACTTTAGTGTTGCCGATATTTCTCTATGGCGCAGAAACATGAACGGTTCACCTGAGAGACCGACGAAAAATCGATGCCCTTGAAATGTGGTGCTGGCGGCGACTGCTGCGGACGAACGAGAGATTATCTAAGACTGTGCAAATACGTGTCCTGAAATACTTCGGACACATTATTCGACATGAAAACTCCATAAAACGACTCGTAGTCCAGGGGCAAGTAGAAAGCAAGCAGTCGATCACACGCGTTGGGCAGAACTCACAAAAGCTGAAACAGAAACTTCCATAGTCTAAAGCACTTTTAAGTGTTATTTAAGATTTAGGTATATGTTTTTATTAAAATTCAAAATTAGCAGCCTTCCTATCACATATTTCAAAGATGTAGGGTTTACTCGAATGTTTTGAGATTGAGAGTTTTTAGAGTTTATTTATGCATACGTAAGTTTTTATCGTTTGCTTTTTATACTCTAACGGCTGCTTGGCGAAATGTAACTTTGCAATCTGTCCCCTAATATGCACGTTACAATAAATTAATGTAAGACGTCCACTGCTAAACATATGCGTCCCGATCGATTTACAAAAGACCGCATGGAAGCGACCTGTATAGAAGTTCGGTCTGTGGTTACCGGCCCCATCGGCCATTAGTTCAAGGCGTTATGTGTCATGTCCACTGCCACTTCAACTGGCTAATCCTCTGGGCTATGCATGACTTTCGTTCGTGTACTAAATCAGTCCTCATTTCCGATTTAATCACTACGGAATACACCGAGCATAGCCCTTTCTAAAGTTCGTTGTATGACTTTGAGCTTACATATGAATCCCTTAGTCACTGTCATAAATAATCACTGATTACACATGAACGGAGTAAAATAGAGGATCCGCGAAGTCTTCTTTTATTGAGAGATTAAAAATGTTACGGCACTTGTGTGGCTAAGGCGAATCTAATGATTAATTTTATATAATGCATCAAGTCATTTCGACTTAAGGATCATTTAAATAAATAGAAAATATAGTGGGGTTTATCTCCGCCACGGTTGTTCTTATTCCTTTTGTATATCACAAGGTATTTAATAATTACAGCGTTCCGTAAGATAGGGAGAAGGAAACTGATTGAAGATTGTAGAGGCAAAGCATAGCATGAGATTCGTGGCACTTACGGATAGGAATCCACTTTAACTGATATTTGTATTCTGATATGTCAGGGTCGAACATAAGCTTGCAGACAGCCAATGAAATGGATACAGACGTTTTGGAGCCGTTCTTATTAATTTAATAGTTCTTTTGTATACACAAGGTATGAGAGTCAATAGTTTGATAGCAAATACCCACAACTTATATTCAAAAAATGTGTGCAGAATCGAACAAGATTCAATATAAATTAGTACTGCCCATATCAAAATTAAAAATGCACAGCTCATGGGCAAATGTTATGTCAATAAATACTTGATAGAATACATAATGACTTTTGCTGAACTTTAAGCTAAATTCAGGCATAACATTTTTACAAAGCCATTAAATTACTTACAAAAAAAAATGCTACTGTGACTTTGATGAATTCATGAACGATTCATGCAATTATTTCAAATAATGATAAATAATTATTTTGATAAATGTGAATTAATTTATAGTAACATGAATGAGTCGGCCCGTTCTTAGTATTGTTCCTCTAATACGCTACAAACGAATAGGGAAATTTATTACTACCATAACATTAGATGTATACAATATAAATATGGACTAAGGACTGCGAGTGTCCGTCTATTCAAACAATTGATAAGGAATTGTCACCGAGACCTTAACAGAGTGAACTGTGAACTGTACGATGTGCATTCGGAGTGTTGTGTTGTGTTGTCTCGTGAAGACTACGATACATGTGATAGGATAACATATAAACAAGCCAGTCGTACCTATGATCTGTGTAGTGTGGGACATGAACAGAAGTTTGAGAAATTGCTGGTTCGCAGTGAGTATTCTAAAAACAGTGATAACACCTATACACCCTCACCTGAGACAGACACAGTGATCAATTTATCATCGATTGCGATTGATGATGCAACACACAACATTTTGGCGAAGGGTTTGAATTTCGCATTAACACCAAAACGAATTCCGTACGAAAGTATTATCAGTAACGTGGAAGAGGCGTAACAAGGTACCGTTTAGTGAAGCAGAAGAGCTCAGACAGAATGTTGCTATAATTCTTAGAAAAGCTAAGTTGCCGAAGAGTAATATTACCGTAAAGGAGCGTTTAGCACTAGAGAGTATTCGTAGTAACGACAACGTTTTAGTATTGAAGGCCGATAAGGGAAACGCCACTGTGATATTAAACTCTGCTGAGTATGATTCAAAGCTACGTATCTTATTGGATAATAGAAACATCTACAGACCTGTATCTTATAACCCTACAGCCAGAGTGACACGTCGTATACGAGCTGTAATAAGAGACTATAAAGACCTTTTTTCAGAAGACGTGTATGAACGATTGTATAAACCTAAAGTTGTGCAACCACCGAAATTTTATGGTTTACCTAAGGTACATAAAACCAACGTGCCCCTGCGTCCTATCGTAAGTCAGGTAGATTCTCCGACTTATTATCTTGCTAAGCACGTTGCCTCAGTGCTGCAGCCGTTAGTAGGAAAAACATCGTCTTTTGTAAAAGATTCTCGCCATTTCGTTCAAATCATCGAGAACCTTAAACTGGAACCAGACGAGATAATGGTGAGTTTTGACGTGGAGTCACTTTTCACTAATGTTCCAGTAAAGGAGTGTATCGAAGTTATAAGGGACAAGTTGAAGCAAAATCACCTCTCAGAAAATTACATAGTTCTACTTGAAAACTGCTTAGAAGGTAATTACTTCTTATACCGCACCCAACATTACCTCCAGGTGGATGGTGTTGCTATGGGCAGTCCTGTGGCACCAGTAATGGCTAACATCTGGATGGAACATATTGAAGAGCTCACTGATCTACATTCAGCGCCGGTTAAGGTGTGGAAACGATACGTGGACGATGTGTTTTGCATCATGAGAGGTAATGAACTAAGCGTAGAACAATTTTTGGACCATTTGAACTCCATCCATCCAAACATAAAGTTCACTTACGAACTCGAGGTGAAGAGAAGCTTGCCTTTCCTGGACGTGAAAGTGATGGCAAAACCAGATGGCTCGGTAGGACATTCTGTTTTCAGGAAGCCCACACACACTGACAGATATTTGAACGCCGCATCTCATCACCACCCTCGTCACTTACAGTCAGTAGCCAGGTCCCTATTAAACAGAGCTCAGGATCTCTGTGACCCTGAACATCTAGCTTCTGAAATAACGCATGTTCAGGAGGTTTTAAAACGAAACGGCTATAAAGTAAGTAGAGAAGTGCGTTCATCTCGCAGATTTAAAAGGAACAGAGTAGAAGTCGAGAGACAGCCGGCATTCTTACCGTATGTGAAAGGGATAACAGATAAGGTTGGAGCAATACTACGGCAATTCTCCATAAAGACTGTTTTTAAACCCTTATATAAGTTGGCAGGATGTGTCAGGTCACCCAAGGACAAGATACCATTCCAAACACCGGGTGTGTACAGAATTGATTGCAGCTGCGGTAGTTCGTATATTGGACTAACTAAGCGAACCATTGCTGAACGAGTCAAAGAGCATATTGCAGCTGTAAAGAACCGCCAAATAAATAAATCTGCGATCGCTGAACATCTGCTCGAGTCAGGACTTAATCATTGGATTGAACTTCACGACCCCAAAATCCTCTCTACGGAGCGTCACTATTACTCGAGAATGGTACGTGAAGCGGTTGAGATTAAAAAACACCGTAACTTCAACCGGGAGGATGGTTTCAAACTGGCGGCAACATGGAATCCAGTGATTAAAAAGTGTTCCCGTCGCGATTTATCCTCAGAAAAATCTGTCGATATCGTTAGTGTTGTGTGTCGGGACAATGACTTTTAATAACAACTGTTGGGGGTATATTAAAAAGTATCTCCATACTTCAAGACAGTGACACCCGCCTCTTCAGTCCGCTCGTGACCACGATCAATGCAACTTGATCGAAACGTCGAGGTAAATAAATACTATTACTAACGCGATTAAGCCCCGTTAATATAATATAAATATAAATATGATTTCAATAAATAATCGGGTATGCGTCTGAAACGAGAGCCATTGTTACGTTAGTTTTAAAAGGTAAAAAATATTCGAAGAAGTTAAAAAAAAACTGAATGTAATAATTCAGTATCTTGCTTACGGTGTTCGTATGAGTACCTGCGCTATAACAGATTGTTTTCTAACGTGACTCATAAGTTATTAGAATATGACATATATATAAAGGTATCCCTGCATTTCACCGACACTTAATATATCATGCGACCTTTGGTTAGGTTAGGTTTGAACTGCGACAAAACTACGCGTAAGCCGAGAGAGCAAAGCGAGCGTGCCGCGGCAGCGGCTGGCTAAGCGCTTAAAACTAAGGAATGAATGATTATCTACTAGGCAGAGCCTGTACTATGGTAACCTAATGACTGATATACATACTTATATACATATACACACCCAGACACAGCTCAAACATACATGTTCATCCACACGCGGTGTTCAGGTCCCAAACTAGGCAGAGCTGTACTATGGTAACCTGATGACTAATAAACATACTTATATACATATACACACTCAGACACAGCTCAAGCAGACATGTTCATCCACACGCGGTATTTAGGACAGGTTCAGGTGTTTGTTGAAACTATATAGGTACCTAAGTTTTATGTAATTACTTACAATAATATCATTAAATATGATGATTGAACATGATTTACGATTCAACTATAAAATATCTTCCATACAAATTAATTAAAATTAGCTGTTGGCATGAATGGCTTAATAGATTTATTAATGACTAGCTGCGCTCCGTGGTTACAACCGAGCGGTGAAGGTCGATGATGATGATAAATATAGCGTATGTTACTCAGGCATAATAGAGTTTTCTACTGCTGAAATATTTTTTGGAACCGGTTAGTTGTTTTTGCGTTTATCCGCTATACACTATCAAATAATTCTATGTACTCAGACGAGCAAATGTATAAACAGGTTTTTATTTCAGCACCATTTAGATTATAGAGAACTTTCGTTCCTGTTACCATAGGGAATATTTCACAATTTGCTGTTACCATAATAAGCTATACAAAGATTATTAGGTTGTATTTAGGTTTTAGACCTATATTTTTTTTTTGTCCAGAACATGCTATGTAGTATATTCTAACAAGTACATACTGAAGATAATTATAAAAATAAAGAACACGACTACAAACTAAGAATGTAAAAAGTTATATTATCTTATGGAACAGCAGATATAAGTGGGTTCATTAGATATTTGTTTAGTATCGTTTCAACAGTTATTTTTTATTTTTAATAAATTAATAGGTACGACATTATAATTGGAGATTTAGCACAGTGACTCCAGTCTACATCAGTTTAATAGTTTAAAAATCATCGTATCTTTTGTTTGCGGCTCCGTCTGCGTTGATATTTGATATACCAAAGCTGCTACGGTTTGCTACGGCGTAGCAGATTGTTTCCGGTTTATTTCTGTGTGAAATTTCATCAACAGTTTAAGCATAAAAGAAGAACAAACAAACAATTAACTACTAAGCGACAAATACGCTTTCACTTTATAATATTATAATAAGCATGCTGCGTCTTGCTTTGAAAATACCATCCGACATCAGTTTAGTTTTAGGGGGTAAAAATATTTGGAGACGATAAAATTGAAAGAAATAATTCAGTATCTGGCTAACGGCGTTTGTATGAGTACCTGCGCTATAACAGATGGTTTTCTAACATGACTCAAAAGTTCTTAGGATATGGCATACGAGAGGTATTTCATATTTCACTATCACATAATTTATCATCGGTCCAGTAGTTTCGGAGTTCAATTCAAACCAACAAAATCGTTCCTCTTTATAATATTATAGTATAGATATAAAGTTTTGTTACCATCAGGTCGTATTACGTATCTTGTGGTCAGTAAGATCCTTACCAAACAAATAAAGTTAGTTCAGATGATTTTGGAAAAGATGTCAGTAATTTATGCGGGTTTAACCCTGGAAAAAACATTGTTCACAGATAGTACGTTTTGGTAATGCAAAGTAGGACATCCCTTGAAGACGATTAAGCTGGTTTGTTTAACTGATCATCAAGAATGTATTACGTATTAATCTGATACAACCATTTTATTTAAACTAATATATTGGTACGACTAAGGTCAGTGCACAGTAAGTATCAAAAACGTTCACGCCGCCGCAAAAACAGCAGTGCATTGAAAGTTTCTGTGCGTTTTAAGACTTCCACAAGGATGGTTTACTAAATCTAATTATTACTTTGGAATGGTAAATTTGGCAAACACTCACGTCTATTATCTGGTCGTTATTACTCCGACCGGTGTTCGGGCAGTACTGATGCTCATCCTCAAAGACCAATTATTTGTAATAAGTTATTAAGTTGGATCTCGCAAAGCAGGCGTTAAGGCTTGAAAAATAAGATAATATAATGATATTTAAAAAACAAATGATATTTGTTCACGTAGCCTAAGAAATACCAAAGTAACAGAATGAAAATTAAAAATAACCAAAGCGTTTCTTATGTTATCGTAACAAAATCGAAATAAATCCGCATTGTGTTTCATAAACTGTATATTTTTTGTAAAAGTATTTATGTAATGTCAACCAAAGTATTCAATAATTTGCCGGATAATATGAAGATAACACATTGTTGAATTAAAGAATTTTATAATAATCTGAAGAAGATACTTATTGTAAAATTCTACTATAGGTACAGTTGACGACTACTTGAGTGATAAATACAATTAGAGTATTAGCAATTATGACATACTCTTTTATTTTATTACACTGATTTGATTCCTTGACATTATTCGTAATTAAAATCCACTCCAATTATATAAACAGCTATAACTCCGCAACCATAATAGATAGGTACGGGGTGTTTGAAGTAATGTAATAGGGGACCGGTAGTGCATTTTGGAGAATATGTTTAAAATCCGAGATGACGGATTCAAAATGCCGGCCAACTTAAACAAAGTTGGTAAGTAAGTCTAAACGGGCTGTTTTTCAAGATCGCGGAGTGAAATAGAAGGGTACAAGTAAGCTCATTAAGAGCTTGACAACAACAAAGTATCTATGAAGTATAATAATTGAATGCACAACCATTTCTTTTGTGGATTATTTGGTCAGAGCTGAGTTATGATAGGTGCAGTGACGAGTAAAACGAGGAGGAGCGTTATTTTGCTGTTGAATACAATATCTGTAACACTGCAAATCGTAATGAGTTGCATTTTGTTTTAGGTAATGAATAAATGTTAACAGAATGAAACAGAATGTTAAAATTATGATAAAGAAAATATTTACACAGACGAGCGAATGCCTGAACAGACTTTTCTTTCAGCACTTTTCTTCGAGTATAGAGAACTTTCGTATGAGTGGATATGTTTCTGCATGCACACCTATACTTTTTTGTTAACTATAATATTAACAGCTTCATATATATTTAGATAACTATCACGGGTACATTACAATGTTATTGTTATTTTTATGGTGCCCACTTTAAAAAAAATATAAACTTCAGACTTTAAAAGAGTTCTGCTAAAAACGTTTTCACCAACCTACTTACTACCTACATTAGTTCAAAGAATATAAGTAAGTTATGTTTGGTATACTATGTTTCTTAATATTCTGTAATTTCACCGACACTTTTTTTTGCTGCTGAAATTTTCGCTCTTTAATTAACATTAGTAGAAATTACAAATTGTCATTTAAAAAAATAATACATATAAAGACATGGTTCATCTAATTAAATGATAATTCTACAAATTATATTTAATTACAATCTCCAATGACTTCTGAAATATTACATTTAATAATGTATTGTTTGACATACTATTCTTTTTAACCGACTTCAAAAAAAGGAGGAGTTTATATATATGTTCTATTGCATGTTTTTTTGACCGTTTCTCCCCGATTTATGCACCGATTCTTAAAGTTATTTTTAAATTTTGTTTTGGTAGAGTATACTTCCGTGGTAGTCCCATTTGCATTTCATCAAATTGGGTGAAACAGTTTTTGAGTTACACTCCAATTACTGGAAAGTGCTACGCCTATCTTAACGATGTCATCATTAGGTTAGGTTTGAACTGCGAAAAAAGTTCGTGAAGCCGAGCGAGCGAAGTGAGCGTGCTGAACAGACATCACTGATTATAATAAGCAAGCTGCGTGCCCTCAAAATTTTACTACAGTTTTTTCAGTTGTAAAGGTGCAAGCGTTGTAAAAGGCTACTTATGTTCAAAATTTTACATAAATCAGTTCAGTTGCTTTTTCGTGTAGGAGTAGCAAACATCCATTTATAAATCCATTTGAAGTCTCAAGTACTTTTACAATTTAATATTAGTTGATGATAGTGTATATATGTTTTATGTAGAGCATGGTAGGTAAGGTGGTAATCGCTTGCTATTTTATGAAAAGTTATATAAAATACCTTACAACTATGACTATGTTCACCGTATGACAGTGACCATGTTCAGTGTCATAAATAAACACTGATCACACTGAACAAAGATATGAGAGCCGAAGGTTTCTTGAGGCGGAAGGCAGCGCATGAATGTTGGGGAAAATGAAGATAACTTTGTTTAAACATTTTGCGAGGCTAATTCTATAAGTCACGCAAAAATTTAGGAGATCTTTATTTTGGTGGACCATTTCCGTAGTACTTGTTATTTTTTTGTTGTGAAGTATGTAAATATAATTAAAGCAAACTATATATTTGATTTATTGAGAGATTATAAATGTAATGACACTTGCGTGGCTAAGGCGAATCTAATGATAGGTATGCTATTTTTTATAATGCATCAAATCAAATGACTATAAACTATAGTGGTTGTTCTTATTCCTTTTGTAAATAACGAGGTATTTAATAGTTAGAGCGTTCCGTAAGATAGAGATAAGAACACCGATTGCAATTTGTAGATGCAAGGCATAGCATGAGAGTCGTGGAGTTGCTCATGGTCGAAAGTAAGCTTGCAGACAGTCGCTAAAATGGATTCAGACGTTTTGGAGCCGTTCTTATTTATTAAATAGTTATTTTGTATACACAAGGCATGACAGTAAATAGTTTGTTTAGAAAATACCCACAATTTTTTGAAATTATCCAACAAGATTTAATATAAATTAGTACTGCCTATATCAAAATTAAAAATGCACAGCTCATGAGCAAATGTTATGTCAATAAATACTTACTTTATCAAATACCTTATGACTTACAAGCTATAAAGCTATAAAGAGAGGAATTATATTTTTACAAAGCGATTAAACAACTTACTACTAAAAAAATGCTACCGTAACTTGGAAGAACTCATGAACGATTCATGCATTTATTTTAAATGTTGATAAATAATAATTTTGATAATTGTTAATTAATTTAGAGTAACATGAATGAGTCGGCCCGTTCTTAGTATTGTTCCTCTAATATTGCTACACACGAATAGGGCCATTTATTACTACCATAACCTTAAGATCTATACAAAATATACATACGATTGCAATAAATAATTGAGTATGGGTCTGAAAAAAGAGCCACAGTGTTACCTTAGTTTGAAGAGGTAAAAACATTCGGAAATGTTGAAAAATTAACTGAAATTATTCATTATTTTGCTGCGGTGTTTGTATGAGTGCCTGCGCTATAACAGATGGTTTTCTAACATGCATGACTCATAAGTTATTAGAATATGGCATACGAAAGATATCCCTGCATTAAACCGACACTTAATTTATCATCCAACCCTAGGTTAGGTTAGGTTTGAACTGTAACAAAACTAAGCGCAAGCCGAGCGAGCAAAGCGAGCGTGCCGCGGCAGCGGCCGGCGAAGCGTTTGAAACTAAGTAATGAATGATTGTGGCTTGTGGTTCATGACTAACGATAGAGTAGTGCACAAATAATATTACACACTACTAGACGTACTTTTTATTTTTTGGTAATTAATTGTTGTGAGAGTGACATTTTACAAATGTGAATAATAAAAGAAACAGTGTGTGAAATAAAAAATGAACAAAACATAAAATTTAATGCGAACATTTTTACAAGATTTACGTTTGCGAGCTGAATTTGTTTATGTAATATATTTAGATATGAGGCTTGAACCGACATACATCCACGTGGAATGTCGATATATACATACAAGAAACAATCAAATTTTATACCAGGATCTCACTACTATCAATTCTGCCGTAAGATGTTCATTGCCAAAGATGACCCTCTCCCATAGATTTATGAAAGGACGAGATGGAAGCGGCTCGTATCCAACGTCTTCTTGAGACGTTTATGAGGTCGTTTGATCTCCAATTTATCGGTGGACGACCTACGCTGCGCTTGCTGGTCTGTAATCTCCTATGCAAGAGCGAAGCGTTCAGTGCCATGCAGGGTTCCAAAACTGTCTGGCTCCATCAGCCATCATTTTGGCGTGTTATGTACCCTGCTCACATTCACATTGCAATATGGATGCCCAAGTTTCAAATGAGGTATCATTGGAATGGCCTGAATTGCTTCCTCAAAGGCTGGCAACTCAATCTCGAGACTTGCGGAGATTGCGGATGTTCGTGGGCAACAGTGATCACTTACCATCTGGAGAGCCGCCCGTCCGTTTGTAATTATGTTCACACAGTCAAACCCCCGTACTAAGATTACTAACAAGTTAGGGTTTTTTCTTTGTGTTATTAGGAGTCGGCATATGCACGAAGCCCACCTGCTATTAAGTGGCAATCTTTACGGCTGGTACTGCGCCTGTAATTCTGTCACACAGAAATGTTACCGGCACCCATACCTTTCATACCAAACCACAGTATTGCGAATATTACTGCTTACATTACTACTGGTACGGTAAGTAGGTAGAAATAAATAAAAAAATATATATGTATTTAAGGTCGATTTAATAAAAGAGATGTCACTGATTACATATTGTATATTATTAGTGCGCAGATGTCATGAACATACCACGTAACTTGAGTATACAAATGTATAAACTAGCTCGCCAGCCAGCGGCTTCGCTCGCTTGGTCTGGAATTGGTGGAAGCGCTGTTTTGGAATCTCGGAGTCGTGAGATTTTCTGGCAAAGTAATTCTCAATAGCAGTCCGGAGTCTGGAACAGGGTCTCGTAGGTGGCAATAGGCTCGCCCCCTATTGCATGGGATCAAAAAAATATCCGACAAAACGCAGGTGTTTCAAACACTGCTGCTCACCTCTTCGCGGATATCCTGTATATTTGACGATTTGTTATCTTTTTATTTAAAAATAACGGGTATAAATTTTTTTTCGTTAAAGTTTATTTTTGCCAAGTTTTGAGTGATACTTTTTTACTACCACTTTAATTATAACATAAATTGTTACACGAAAACTTGCAAAATATACTATATATTATATAAATATAGGGTATATATTAAAAAGGAGCCGTGTTACATTCTTAATTAATACAGTTTTTACGAAAAGTGTGTGTTTATACATCTCTTTCGCCGTCATCAAACGTCTTTACCTGCGTATGGAAGAGAGGACATGTAAACTCGCCCGCGCCGGATTGATTGAAGAATTAATTTGTGAAACGTAGTATACCGAAACAAGGGTGAGCAGGTTATTTCCAACTACTTATTTAATGAAAAGCCAGAATTAAACAGTTTTCCCTTCGTTGTTTGAATGGTTATTTCCAACTACTTATTTAATGAAAAGCCAGAATTAAACAGTTTTCCCTTCGTTGTTTGAATGGTTATTTCCAACTACTTATTTAATGAAAAGCCAGAACTAAACAGTTTTCCCTTCGTTGTTTGAATGCGATTGAAATGCGAAACGTAAGATGCAAGGGACTCTACTTACTGTGTTCTGCCGCGAATCATTAGTGCGCAAGCGTTAGGTACTGTAAGGGTACATTAGCATGTGAAATCAGTAAGTGTTATGTCATGGTCAGTATTATTTCTGTTACAAACTTGACACAAAAGTTTGAGTAAATTTGTAGTGCAGGAGTTATAAAATAATAATCTACTTATTAACAAAGTTGAAATCAAATAAGTTGTGGGATGGAATGATACTTTTAATATTTACACATTTTATAGTATTTTTTTTTAAACATACGTTAATAACAGCTTAGGTAAGCTGTATCACTGCAGCTCAGAGATTATTCCTCTACATCTTACGAGTATAGATGCCAAAG
Source organism: Selenia dentaria (assembly GCA_917880725.1). Classification (NCBI taxonomy): domain Eukaryota; kingdom Metazoa; phylum Arthropoda; class Insecta; order Lepidoptera; family Geometridae; genus Selenia; species Selenia dentaria. The sequence continues at coordinate 8,355,613 of OU862895.1, read as the reverse complement.
TTCCTACAGTGTAAATATCTTAATACGAGTAGATATTCTGTTTTAAATAAGGAAAATTTAAATATCAATAAAATAACAAAGTTACTATAAAATATAATGTTCACACACTTGTAGATACCCAGTACCATAGAGTCTCAGGTGTTAGGTGCTAATCTCTGCCTTTAGCAGACGTATGTCCTCACAACTGCATTGCGCACGTAAAAATGAGACATTTTTAAGTCTCAATGTGCCTGTAATTTTACCCGCACCCATACCCTTCAAAACCAGAACACAATATTGCGAACGTTATTGCTTCAGGGTGGAAACAGGTATGGTGGCAGTATTCCCCGGATGAACTCATTCAAGAAGAATTCTACTGCATATACTCGTATGTAGGTAGGAAAATTGATAGATAAACCCTTTATTGCAACACTACATTACAAAATATAACTAACATATAAATAGTATAATATAATATAATACTATTACTCAACAATAAAAAACTTAAAATTAAGTGAAACGATGGGCGGTCTCATCGGTCAGAGAGATCTCTTCCATACAACCATGTTCTTGAAAAGGAAGCTTGAATAAATAAGATCTCGAAGGAAGTTTCCTTGGACACCTGTGGAGACTCTTGTGACACATTTACCACCGACCACACTTAGAAGTAGAGCCCCTAAAAAAATTTTAAAAAATTCTGGTATGTACTACTACCTACAATCTAACGACTCTACTACAATTTTTGTCTTTTTAACTCCAGCTGACCACTCTATCCTTGAGCCTCAATTGCACTAAGAGAAATGCTCGCTTTGTAACTTGTATGGGAGTTATGATTTTTTACGCAACTGAATAGAGATTATTTTTCGACCTCTCAAGCTGGTCTCCAAGGCGATTGCTTACGTTAACCACTGTACTAAGGGGTTGGATCCCTTAACAAGCATACACAAGGACCAGTTTTTTTAAAATTAATATTCCGAATGGCTTCTATGCCCCGACTTCAACTGCTATTAGAGGCAAAATTTATGCAATTGAACTTGTATGAAAATTTTTACTTTTCTGTTCAAATGGTTAAAGTTTAGCAACAAAAACTAATGCACAAGGACAAACGCGGGCCACTCGTGGCCCGCGCACCTGCCAAAAAGCTAGTCTCATTATATAAAGATGGATTACCATTGACTGACTCATTGACCGAAATGTTTAGGTATGATGGAGCAATGGGGGGTATAGAAGAGGTAGGGAAAAAGTGTAGGGGGGGTTCTAAAACCGAGAGGAAAAATACTGGGTGAGCTGAATGTGGAAGTGTGATGGAACAGGTCAACGGCTCTCGAAAACTATAAATCATAGGGGGTAGGTGTCAAAACTAAAAATGAACAAAACCCTGGGCAACTGCCAAAAATTAAAAAAAAAACATACCCCCCAAACAAAAGACGATCGCTCCCATACAAAATGTCAATGCTTATAATTCCTAAACCGTTTGACATAAGTATAAAGTGTTTGACCAAATGTCATAGGCAATCGGAAGGGTAATTTGGTAAAAGTGTCAAAAATCCAAGATGGCGGATTCAAAATGGCGGCCGAATTGAAAGTTGGTCCGATCCGGCTCAAAATTGGTATCGGAGGGTTTTTGGGGTCCCACATTCGAAATATGAAAACCATTTTTTGATGACGTCATTTTTCAATATGGCCGCCATACAAATGTTTTTTTGGAATTTCAATGGGTCATTTCTCCCAGTGGGCGTGATGGGGCTGATGGTTTTGTAGGGTTATATATGGGGTTAGGGTAAGTGACTTTCGAAGAAACTGAATGGAGCTGAATGTAGAATACCAGGTAGAACAGGTCAACGGTTCTCGGAAACTAAATGAGATAGGGGGTTAGTGCCAGAACTAATGTTGACAAGCACCCTGGGCATTTTCTAAAAATTAAAAAAAAAACACACCTCCCAAACAAAAGACGATCGCGCCCATACAAAATGTAAATGCTTATAACGCCGCAACCGTTAAAGATAGGTACGGGGTGTTTGAACTAATGTTTGAGGGGACCGGAAATGCAATTTGGCGGAAATGTCAAAAATCCAAGATGGCGGATTCAAGATGGCGGCTACCTTAAATATTAGTCCGATCCGTCTGAAAATCGATATCTAAGGGTTTTTAGAGTCCCCGATTCGAAATATGAAATCAATTTTTTGATGACGTCATTTTTCAACATGGCCGCCATACAATTTTTTTCTCTGGAATTTTCATCGTTGTTTTTCGACATGTTGGCATGATGGAACGCTGAGGCTTTGTAAGTGAAAAGTATAGGCAGTGGTATTAGGTCCTTATGTGACATCTGAAATGAGCTAAATCTGAACCTTCTGATGGAACAGCTTGACGGCTCTCGGAAACTAAAAGAGATAGGTAGTTAGTGCCAAAACTAATATTGGCAAGCACCCTGGGCATTTCCTAAAAATTAAAAAAAAAACACACCTCCCGAACAAAAGACGATCGCGCCCATACAAAATGTAAATGCTTATAACGCCGAAACCGTTAAGGATAGGTACGGGGGGTTTGAACTAATATTTTACGGGACCGGAAATGCAATTTGGCGGAAATGTCAATAATTCAAGAAGGTGGATTCAAGATGGCGGCTTCCTGGAATAATGGTCCGATTCGACTGAAAATCGATATCTAAGGGTTTTTAGAGTCCCCAATTAGAAATATGCAACCTATTTTTTGATGACGGCATTGTTCATAATTTTCACAATGGCCGTAGGTCGAAATTAGAGCCTGCGAGGCCGTAGGCCGAGCTATACTGGCGAGGCCGCAGGCCGAGCTATATAGGTCGAAGGCCAAGAGTGCTTCAAAGCGAAGCGAGGCTGAAGGCCGAGCGTACTTCTAAGCAAAGCGAGGCCGAAGGCCGAGCGTACTTCTAAGCGAAGCGAGGTCGAAGGCCGAGCATGCTTCTAAGCGAAGCGAGACCGAAGGCCGAGCGTCTTTCTAAGCGAAGTGAGGCCGAAGGCCGAGCGTGCTTCTAAGCGAAGCGAGTCCGAGTTTTGAGCCTACGAGGAAATAGAAGTCTTTCATAGCGAGTTTATTTCAAAATTTCAATGATCTTCAAGACATCTGCCAACGTAACATAGGTAATGTCATGAAATTGTGTAAATCATGAATACTACTATAAGTACTTGATTGATAATTTTTTTTTTCAAATTCAAATTCAAATAATTTATTTTGCAAAACATAGGTAATGACATTAAATGTAGGGTTATTAATATAATAGCATATTAGATCGCCATGTTTTAGCCGCTTTGGCATGCAAAATTTTGTTACAATAATATATTACATACACAAATATGACGAGATAACTAAAATTCACAATTCATACACACAATTACATGTTAACATTATTATTGTTAGATTATATGTCATTATTATTTAAATATTCATCTATACTGTAATATGTCTTCTCAATCAGGTATTTCTTAAGTCTAAATTTGAAAATGTCAATGTTGTCTATTTCAATTAAACTTATTGGTAATTTATTATATAATAACAATCTCATTTTAAATGTGCTGTTACCACTCAGTACAGTTCTATAGCCTGCTATTTGTAACCTGTTTTTGTGTCGCTTACTCCGCAACTTACTGAAATCTTCAAGATTATTCTTTACATACACAGCTGATTCGTAGATATATACCGAAGGAAAGGTCAACAATTTCAATTTTTGGAAAAAGGGTTTGCAAGAGTCCCTTCGTTTTAATCTGCAAATTGCCCTAATAGTCTTCTTCTCTTAATTATACAGATATGTAGATTAACTCTTTAAAGAAACACCACAATACAAATATATGTTACAAATAAATAAAATAGAATAAAATAAAATCACAATCAAAATATTTCACAATTAAATAGGTACTTTAAATTTAAAGTGTCAGAATGGGTGGTCTTATCGCTCAGAGCGATCTCTTTCAGACAACAATTCACGGAAAGAAATAGGCATAAACTTATAAGGACGGTGTGAATAAAACAAGTGTACTAAACACTACATATAGCAAAACTCAAGATTATAAATATAAAAAATACTTATAATATACTCGTATACAAACTATACTTATATAATTATACTATACGTAATATACTACAAAATATATACATACTATACATATACCATTTAATTATTATAAAAAAGATTATAAGTAGGTTTGCAGTTAGTTATTTCGCGAAGCTAAATGCTTTGACACGTTTTTTGAAGATGCCTAAAGAAGGCGCGCATCTAATTTCGTAGAGTAAAGTGTTCCATAGACGAACAGCTTCAACACAAAGTAGGAACCAAAAAAATTGGTGCGGGTTATCGGGGTACTTAACATTAAGTGCTCTGATGATCGTAGAGAAAAAGAGCTCCTAACATGTAAAAATTCAACATTTTACGTACTACTGATATGACATGCTACAAGTAAACGTTAAATTTCCTTCGTAGGCTTGGGTTTGTTATGAACTTGAGTCCAAACAACACTTCACGCAGTGGTATAAAAAGGGTGCAGCGTCTTCCAAGAAGCTTAAGGTGTCACAGTTAGCTGGAAAACTAATAGCGACATCTTAAGCCATTACTTACTTTTGAGCAATAAATATATCTATATATAATAGGCTTATAGGCCTTTCATGGGGACATTAAAATACAGATTTTGAAGGTCACGATCTTAATGTCATGGTAGAGATGCTTACTTGTTGTCATTCGTTAGTCACTGGTACGACATACATCCATGTTAATAAAATAAATACAAAGTGTGGTGTGGTGTTCACGCTTGGGACAGTATTTTTTTTCAACTATATTGAATAAGAACTCAGCTTATTGAGAAATGTATAGCTCTATTCATTTTCCCTTGAATATATCAAGAGAATAGCTTGACAAAATCATTAATTTGACTGCATTTAAAGTAAACAACTTACCGTAGCAACTAGAAGCGTGCAGAGTAGGCATTTTATGGTAAAGATGTTTTGTGGTTCTGCATTGAATATCGCGATTAAATCATTCGAAAATGAAGATTAGAAACACTAGATTAAGTAAAATGTAACACATTAAAGTTGCGAAGTTGTCGGAAAAGTAGCCACTACAGATGAGATACAAACTCTAATACAGGTCAAACTTACGCACAACTTAAGTGAAATGAATACCCAAGTTTTAGAGGTGTTACGATTTGTAAAGTTCTTCAATCTAACATTTGTTTTCTGAAAGTCAAGGAATGGAAGTAAAAAACACTGCGACCGACCCCTAGGTCAATCTTGATGTGCCAATATATGGTACGCAGGTTGGTTTATTTTTAAGTTAATCTTATAATGTAAATAGTATAATTATATCGTAGTGGGACTGTGGGAGTAAGCAGAACAAAAATAAAACCAGTTAATTGTCTTGGTACATAGAATAGAATAGAATAGAATTCATTTATTTCAGACTAATATCTGTCCATATTATTAGTAGAGGTACATACACTTAGTCTTACATCTTTTCACGCATTTCTTTGTTCAATTTGGCCGTTCTAAGGTTTTTTAATTGTTTATTCCTATATATGTATTCACGAATCAAATTTATTTAGACATCTACTTAAGGTAGAGACGCTGTCTGTATACCCTAGGTATATGTTATTACTTCAGTTTTTAGATGGGTACGATTAGGGTAGATAGAAATGAAATGCATAAAGCTATGGAAAAGATACCTTTGAATTAAAGAGTACCTAAATTTATAAGAAACGCGTCATGTAATTTGAGTTAACTTTGTTGCAAAGACCCCTAGATATATCAATTTCTTCATCAAGTTACTCTCGATGCCACCTATATGTAATGGTAAAACTAATTACATACATGTAAAGTCGTTTCCACTACATATGTATAGCACGTACCTACGTAAATTCCTAAATGGCTGAAGTGGTATGGATTTTACAGAGTCCGCATGTGTGTGAAGTGGCTATTCTTATAAATTTGAGTCCAGACAACCTCCACGCAGTGACATAAAAAGGGTGCAACGTCATCTAAGAAGCTTAAGTGTCACAGTTAGCTGCAAAACTAATGAAGACATCTTAAGCTACTACTTACTTTTCAGCAATAAATGTATATATAATAGGATTATAGACCTATCAAGGGAACACATACACAGATATAATACACAGATTTCGAATGTCAATATCTTAATGTCATGGTAGAGATGCTTGCTGCAATTTATGTAATTAAAATACATACGAAGTGTGGTGTGCTGTTCACACTTGGAACAATATTTTTTTTAACTATATAGAATTAGAACCTAGCTTATTGAGATATGTATAGCTCTTTTCATTCGTCCTTAAATATATATATACGTAGTATTGTATTCTCTTTGGAATATATCAAGAGAAAGACTTGACTTTACACAATTACTAATTTGACTGTTTTTAAAGTTAACAGCTTACAGTAGCAACTAAAAACATGAGTAGGCATTTTATGGTCAAGATGTTTTGTGGTTCTGCATTGAATATCGCTATCAAATCGTTCTTTAAGCTATGGCAGAAAATGAAATTGGAAACAATAGATTGAATAAAATGCTGCATATTAAAGTTGTGAAGCTTCGTGTGTGTAAATAAAATTAATGCCAATGTTACGATTTGTAAAGTTCTTCAATCTTAATTTATATTAATGCCAAAGAATGAAGTAAAAAGCACTGAGACCGTCCCCTAGGTCAAACTTAATAGGCAGGTATATTTGATACGTAACTTGGTTTTTTTTAAGTGAAGATGATGATGGAATAAGTATATTTATATGGTAGTGGGAGTTAGCAGAACAAAATTAAAACCAGTTAATTGCCTTGGTACATACTAAATCCTATACATACCGAACAATGAAGTGCAATCTAATTCCTTAGTAGGTTTTACGACCTAAATACATCCATGTGAAAACCTACACATGGAATAGTAAAATTTTCAAACAAGGGCTCCCTACATTTATTATTATATGAGACGTAAAACTTTTACTGCGGAAGATATGCATACTGAAGGACCAGATGAAAGCTGCATGCATTCAAGATAGTCCTGCGATCTTATTTAGTACGTCTTCCACATTGTCGGTGGACGACCTACCTGCTCTACCAGACTCTCAGTCAGACGGACAGATGGACAAACGGATAAACAACATCAACCTACGGTTGGATATAGATAGGGATATAATGATATACTACCACACTATTGCCTACCACATTTAGTTCAAAGAATTTTACCCTAAGACTTAACTGAAACCACACATTGAGCGTTATGTTTTAGTATTTATACCTTAGTTTTATTATAATATTATGATTTTTAAGTGCTAATGCTTGCTTAGATAAACCAAATGTTGCAATACATCCCCATACACCGGTTAAAATCAACTAAGAGAAAACAAATTATGGTTGGATGGGTGCCTATAGAAAGTGTCTACGAGATTCAAAGCCACATAAATGAATTGAATAAATATGAGCAATGATGAGAAATATCGTTTTAATGTATCGTTGGTGTAGTGGTGGCAGCGCTGCTTTGGAATGTAGAACTCTTGGTTGGGATTCCTGGTTAGGACAATTGTTGGAATTTTCTGACAGAGAAATTCAAACTGTCCGGCGTCTGAAACACTGCCCTGTAGGTGACAATAGGCCTTATATGGGAGCAATACATATCTGGTATGGGTGTTTGATAAATACTCCTACCTACCTCTCTAAGATATGTACGCATGAACTTAATGTTATTTTTGTTTAAAATATGTATATCATTATTGACGTTACATATAAATTACTTTTACTAAGGTTAAACTCCAGGAATACTTTGAAAAAAAAAACTGTTTTAATATTTATTTTAAAATTTACTTGTAACGAGTTTCGAGTCAATTAAAACAAGGAATACAACAATTTTATAGAAAATTGCAGAGTTATTTAGTAAATTAAGTCATTACTTACTTTTGAGTAATGAATATATATAAAGAATAGGCTCCTCACTTTTCATACATCGTGAAATATTTTTCGGGACTATCTCTGTCATCATCATCATCATCATCATCAGCCTGTAGCAGTCCACTGCTGGACATATGCCTCTCCAATTGCACTATCTCTGTGCAAAGAACATATTAATAAACAAAAAATCATGAACCGACAAATACTTAGCTTTTCATGACAACTAATTATAATATATATCGATGCAAGAAAACGTTTTTGCTGTAAGTTGTTTAGCCAAAACCCAACTTTTCCCCAGAGCCAAAGAACATTAAAAATGTCTTCAAAAAATCTTTGACAGAAATATGATTTTTGTAACACAGTTTTGTTATAGTAATAATACTCATGAAAGGCAATGAAAATATTTTTGTTAAAGTTATTACCTGTAGGCTTTTTACTACTTACAGCAATTGACTTTTCATTTAAAGACCTGACGTCGTAAGTAGTTTGGTGACTTCTATGGAGATAAGTTTCGTATTTTCCACACAATTGAAATGCTTATACTTGAATAGGTATTTAATACATTACCTACTATATAACAGATGTAAGACTAACTCTAAAAAATGCTGATATAATACATTACACTTTATTGGCATAGGAATGCTGTTAGTTATATCAGATGTTTAATAATAAACTGAACTTTTGCTGTAGTGTAGTGTTAAAATAGGTATTTAATACATTACCTACTATATAACAGATGTAAGACTAACTCTAAAAAATGCTGATATAATACATTACACTTTATTGGCATAGGAATGCTGTTAGTTATATCAGATATTTAATAATAAACTGAACTTTTGCTGTAGTGTAGTGTTAAAACACTGTGTTTAAGTGACTTATTCCTAGCTAATTGAACAAGGAAACTTTTCAAAATTATACCTATTGTAAAAATCTTATAGTAGCGATATGAGACCCAGACCGTTCGACGCAGATTTTTTTTAAGAATATAGCTGTGTGCTCAGTAAACTTACGCCGTTCTTGATACTTACAGCTAATACTGTTTTCTTACGTCTCCACACACATATATACGGAGTAAGTATATCATGAGAATCGCTTTGGAACATTGGGACAAGGGTGTTTCAGTAGGAGGTCGGAAGATATCCAACTTATGATGAGATACGATGATACTACTCTTCTCGCTCAAATAAAAAAGACATGGAACACCTGTTGACACGTTTAGAGACAACAAGCTTCTCCTACAGGCTTGTGATCAACAGAGACAAAACCAAGATGATAATCGTAGAGCGAACTGAACTAAATCAACCTGACATTTCTGTGATTGGCAACTGTGAAATTGTTCAATCCTACGTATACCTAGGATCCACGAGCACAAACACGAGGGGCTATGAGAAAGAAATTCAAAAAAGATTTGCTAAGACAAGATCTGCCGTTGATAAGGTCAAAAGAGTCAGGTGCAACCGAAATATCACCAAATCCACGAAACTCTGCATGAAGAAAACTTTAGTGTTGCCGATATTTCTCTATGGCGCAGAAACATGAACGGTTCACCTGAGAGACCGACGAAAAATCGATGCCCTTGAAATGTGGTGCTGGCGGCGACTGCTGCGGACGAACGAGAGATTATCTAAGACTGTGCAAATACGTGTCCTGAAATACTTCGGACACATTATTCGACATGAAAACTCCATAAAACGACTCGTAGTCCAGGGGCAAGTAGAAAGCAAGCAGTCGATCACACGCGTTGGGCAGAACTCACAAAAGCTGAAACAGAAACTTCCATAGTCTAAAGCACTTTTAAGTGTTATTTAAGATTTAGGTATATGTTTTTATTAAAATTCAAAATTAGCAGCCTTCCTATCACATATTTCAAAGATGTAGGGTTTACTCGAATGTTTTGAGATTGAGAGTTTTTAGAGTTTATTTATGCATACGTAAGTTTTTATCGTTTGCTTTTTATACTCTAACGGCTGCTTGGCGAAATGTAACTTTGCAATCTGTCCCCTAATATGCACGTTACAATAAATTAATGTAAGACGTCCACTGCTAAACATATGCGTCCCGATCGATTTACAAAAGACCGCATGGAAGCGACCTGTATAGAAGTTCGGTCTGTGGTTACCGGCCCCATCGGCCATTAGTTCAAGGCGTTATGTGTCATGTCCACTGCCACTTCAACTGGCTAATCCTCTGGGCTATGCATGACTTTCGTTCGTGTACTAAATCAGTCCTCATTTCCGATTTAATCACTACGGAATACACCGAGCATAGCCCTTTCTAAAGTTCGTTGTATGACTTTGAGCTTACATATGAATCCCTTAGTCACTGTCATAAATAATCACTGATTACACATGAACGGAGTAAAATAGAGGATCCGCGAAGTCTTCTTTTATTGAGAGATTAAAAATGTTACGGCACTTGTGTGGCTAAGGCGAATCTAATGATTAATTTTATATAATGCATCAAGTCATTTCGACTTAAGGATCATTTAAATAAATAGAAAATATAGTGGGGTTTATCTCCGCCACGGTTGTTCTTATTCCTTTTGTATATCACAAGGTATTTAATAATTACAGCGTTCCGTAAGATAGGGAGAAGGAAACTGATTGAAGATTGTAGAGGCAAAGCATAGCATGAGATTCGTGGCACTTACGGATAGGAATCCACTTTAACTGATATTTGTATTCTGATATGTCAGGGTCGAACATAAGCTTGCAGACAGCCAATGAAATGGATACAGACGTTTTGGAGCCGTTCTTATTAATTTAATAGTTCTTTTGTATACACAAGGTATGAGAGTCAATAGTTTGATAGCAAATACCCACAACTTATATTCAAAAAATGTGTGCAGAATCGAACAAGATTCAATATAAATTAGTACTGCCCATATCAAAATTAAAAATGCACAGCTCATGGGCAAATGTTATGTCAATAAATACTTGATAGAATACATAATGACTTTTGCTGAACTTTAAGCTAAATTCAGGCATAACATTTTTACAAAGCCATTAAATTACTTACAAAAAAAAATGCTACTGTGACTTTGATGAATTCATGAACGATTCATGCAATTATTTCAAATAATGATAAATAATTATTTTGATAAATGTGAATTAATTTATAGTAACATGAATGAGTCGGCCCGTTCTTAGTATTGTTCCTCTAATACGCTACAAACGAATAGGGAAATTTATTACTACCATAACATTAGATGTATACAATATAAATATGGACTAAGGACTGCGAGTGTCCGTCTATTCAAACAATTGATAAGGAATTGTCACCGAGACCTTAACAGAGTGAACTGTGAACTGTACGATGTGCATTCGGAGTGTTGTGTTGTGTTGTCTCGTGAAGACTACGATACATGTGATAGGATAACATATAAACAAGCCAGTCGTACCTATGATCTGTGTAGTGTGGGACATGAACAGAAGTTTGAGAAATTGCTGGTTCGCAGTGAGTATTCTAAAAACAGTGATAACACCTATACACCCTCACCTGAGACAGACACAGTGATCAATTTATCATCGATTGCGATTGATGATGCAACACACAACATTTTGGCGAAGGGTTTGAATTTCGCATTAACACCAAAACGAATTCCGTACGAAAGTATTATCAGTAACGTGGAAGAGGCGTAACAAGGTACCGTTTAGTGAAGCAGAAGAGCTCAGACAGAATGTTGCTATAATTCTTAGAAAAGCTAAGTTGCCGAAGAGTAATATTACCGTAAAGGAGCGTTTAGCACTAGAGAGTATTCGTAGTAACGACAACGTTTTAGTATTGAAGGCCGATAAGGGAAACGCCACTGTGATATTAAACTCTGCTGAGTATGATTCAAAGCTACGTATCTTATTGGATAATAGAAACATCTACAGACCTGTATCTTATAACCCTACAGCCAGAGTGACACGTCGTATACGAGCTGTAATAAGAGACTATAAAGACCTTTTTTCAGAAGACGTGTATGAACGATTGTATAAACCTAAAGTTGTGCAACCACCGAAATTTTATGGTTTACCTAAGGTACATAAAACCAACGTGCCCCTGCGTCCTATCGTAAGTCAGGTAGATTCTCCGACTTATTATCTTGCTAAGCACGTTGCCTCAGTGCTGCAGCCGTTAGTAGGAAAAACATCGTCTTTTGTAAAAGATTCTCGCCATTTCGTTCAAATCATCGAGAACCTTAAACTGGAACCAGACGAGATAATGGTGAGTTTTGACGTGGAGTCACTTTTCACTAATGTTCCAGTAAAGGAGTGTATCGAAGTTATAAGGGACAAGTTGAAGCAAAATCACCTCTCAGAAAATTACATAGTTCTACTTGAAAACTGCTTAGAAGGTAATTACTTCTTATACCGCACCCAACATTACCTCCAGGTGGATGGTGTTGCTATGGGCAGTCCTGTGGCACCAGTAATGGCTAACATCTGGATGGAACATATTGAAGAGCTCACTGATCTACATTCAGCGCCGGTTAAGGTGTGGAAACGATACGTGGACGATGTGTTTTGCATCATGAGAGGTAATGAACTAAGCGTAGAACAATTTTTGGACCATTTGAACTCCATCCATCCAAACATAAAGTTCACTTACGAACTCGAGGTGAAGAGAAGCTTGCCTTTCCTGGACGTGAAAGTGATGGCAAAACCAGATGGCTCGGTAGGACATTCTGTTTTCAGGAAGCCCACACACACTGACAGATATTTGAACGCCGCATCTCATCACCACCCTCGTCACTTACAGTCAGTAGCCAGGTCCCTATTAAACAGAGCTCAGGATCTCTGTGACCCTGAACATCTAGCTTCTGAAATAACGCATGTTCAGGAGGTTTTAAAACGAAACGGCTATAAAGTAAGTAGAGAAGTGCGTTCATCTCGCAGATTTAAAAGGAACAGAGTAGAAGTCGAGAGACAGCCGGCATTCTTACCGTATGTGAAAGGGATAACAGATAAGGTTGGAGCAATACTACGGCAATTCTCCATAAAGACTGTTTTTAAACCCTTATATAAGTTGGCAGGATGTGTCAGGTCACCCAAGGACAAGATACCATTCCAAACACCGGGTGTGTACAGAATTGATTGCAGCTGCGGTAGTTCGTATATTGGACTAACTAAGCGAACCATTGCTGAACGAGTCAAAGAGCATATTGCAGCTGTAAAGAACCGCCAAATAAATAAATCTGCGATCGCTGAACATCTGCTCGAGTCAGGACTTAATCATTGGATTGAACTTCACGACCCCAAAATCCTCTCTACGGAGCGTCACTATTACTCGAGAATGGTACGTGAAGCGGTTGAGATTAAAAAACACCGTAACTTCAACCGGGAGGATGGTTTCAAACTGGCGGCAACATGGAATCCAGTGATTAAAAAGTGTTCCCGTCGCGATTTATCCTCAGAAAAATCTGTCGATATCGTTAGTGTTGTGTGTCGGGACAATGACTTTTAATAACAACTGTTGGGGGTATATTAAAAAGTATCTCCATACTTCAAGACAGTGACACCCGCCTCTTCAGTCCGCTCGTGACCACGATCAATGCAACTTGATCGAAACGTCGAGGTAAATAAATACTATTACTAACGCGATTAAGCCCCGTTAATATAATATAAATATAAATATGATTTCAATAAATAATCGGGTATGCGTCTGAAACGAGAGCCATTGTTACGTTAGTTTTAAAAGGTAAAAAATATTCGAAGAAGTTAAAAAAAAACTGAATGTAATAATTCAGTATCTTGCTTACGGTGTTCGTATGAGTACCTGCGCTATAACAGATTGTTTTCTAACGTGACTCATAAGTTATTAGAATATGACATATATATAAAGGTATCCCTGCATTTCACCGACACTTAATATATCATGCGACCTTTGGTTAGGTTAGGTTTGAACTGCGACAAAACTACGCGTAAGCCGAGAGAGCAAAGCGAGCGTGCCGCGGCAGCGGCTGGCTAAGCGCTTAAAACTAAGGAATGAATGATTATCTACTAGGCAGAGCCTGTACTATGGTAACCTAATGACTGATATACATACTTATATACATATACACACCCAGACACAGCTCAAACATACATGTTCATCCACACGCGGTGTTCAGGTCCCAAACTAGGCAGAGCTGTACTATGGTAACCTGATGACTAATAAACATACTTATATACATATACACACTCAGACACAGCTCAAGCAGACATGTTCATCCACACGCGGTATTTAGGACAGGTTCAGGTGTTTGTTGAAACTATATAGGTACCTAAGTTTTATGTAATTACTTACAATAATATCATTAAATATGATGATTGAACATGATTTACGATTCAACTATAAAATATCTTCCATACAAATTAATTAAAATTAGCTGTTGGCATGAATGGCTTAATAGATTTATTAATGACTAGCTGCGCTCCGTGGTTACAACCGAGCGGTGAAGGTCGATGATGATGATAAATATAGCGTATGTTACTCAGGCATAATAGAGTTTTCTACTGCTGAAATATTTTTTGGAACCGGTTAGTAGTTTTTGCGTTTATCCGCTATACACTATCAAATAATTCTATGTACTCAGACGAGCAAATGTATAAACAGGTTTTTATTTCAGCACCATTTAGATTATAGAGAACTTTCGTTCCTGTTACCATAGGGAATATTTCACAATTTGCTGTTACCATAATAAGCTATACAAAGATTATTAGGTTGTATTTAGGTTTTAGACCTATATTTTTTTTTTGTCCAGAACATGCTATGTAGTATATTCTAACAAGTACATACTGAAGATAATTATAAAAATAAAGAACACGACTACAAACTAAGAATGTAAAAAGTTATATTATCTTATGGAACAGCAGATATAAGTGGGTTCATTAGATATTTGTTTAGTATCGTTTCAACAGTTATTTTTTATTTTTAATAAATTAATAGGTACGACATTATAATTGGAGATTTAGCACAGTGACTCCAGTCTACATCAGTTTAATAGTTTAAAAATCATCGTATCTTTTGTTTGCGGCTCCGTCTGCGTTGATATTTGATATACCAAAGCTGCTACGGTTTGCTACGGCGTAGCAGATTGTTTCCGGTTTATTTCTGTGTGAAATTTCATCAACAGTTTAAGCATAAAAGAAGAACAAACAAACAATTAACTACTAAGCGACAAATACGCTTTCACTTTATAATATTATAATAAGCATGCTGCGTCTTGCTTTGAAAATACCATCCGACATCAGTTTAGTTTTAGGGGGTAAAAATATTTGGAGACGATAAAATTGAAAGAAATAATTCAGTATCTGGCTAACGGCGTTTGTATGAGTACCTGCGCTATAACAGATGGTTTTCTAACATGACTCAAAAGTTCTTAGGATATGGCATACGAGAGGTATTTCATATTTCACTATCACATAATTTATCATCGGTCCAGTAGTTTCGGAGTTCAATTCAAACCAACAAAATCGTTCCTCTTTATAATATTATAGTATAGATATAAAGTTTTGTTACCATCAGGTCGTATTACGTATCTTGTGGTCAGTAAGATCCTTACCAAACAAATAAAGTTAGTTCAGATGATTTTGGAAAAGATGTCAGTAATTTATGCGGGTTTAACCCTGGAAAAAACATTGTTCACAGATAGTACGTTTTGGTAATGCAAAGTAGGACATCCCTTGAAGACGATTAAGCTGGTTTGTTTAACTGATCATCAAGAATGTATTACGTATTAATCTGATACAACCATTTTATTTAAACTAATATATTGGTACGACTAAGGTCAGTGCACAGTAAGTATCAAAAACGTTCACGCCGCCGCAAAAACAGCAGTGCATTGAAAGTTTCTGTGCGTTTTAAGACTTCCACAAGGATGGTTTACTAAATCTAATTATTACTTTGGAATGGTAAATTTGGCAAACACTCACGTCTATTATCTGGTCGTTATTACTCCGACCGGTGTTCGGGCAGTACTGATGCTCATCCTCAAAGACCAATTATTTGTAATAAGTTATTAAGTTGGATCTCGCAAAGCAGGCGTTAAGGCTTGAAAAATAAGATAATATAATGATATTTAAAAAACAAATGATATTTGTTCACGTAGCCTAAGAAATACCAAAGTAACAGAATGAAAATTAAAAATAACCAAAGCGTTTCTTATGTTATCGTAACAAAATCGAAATAAATCCGCATTGTGTTTCATAAACTGTATATTTTTTGTAAAAGTATTTATGTAATGTCAACCAAAGTATTCAATAATTTGCCGGATAATATGAAGATAACACATTGTTGAATTAAAGAATTTTATAATAATCTGAAGAAGATACTTATTGTAAAATTCTACTATAGGTACAGTTGACGACTACTTGAGTGATAAATACAATTAGAGTATTAGCAATTATGACATACTCTTTTATTTTATTACACTGATTTGATTCCTTGACATTATTCGTAATTAAAATCCACTCCAATTATATAAACAGCTATAACTCCGCAACCATAATAGATAGGTACGGGGTGTTTGAAGTAATGTAATAGGGGACCGGTAGTGCATTTTGGAGAATATGTTTAAAATCCGAGATGACGGATTCAAAATGCCGGCCAACTTAAACAAAGTTGGTAAGTAAGTCTAAACGGGCTGTTTTTCAAGATCGCGGAGTGAAATAGAAGGGTACAAGTAAGCTCATTAAGAGCTTGACAACAACAAAGTATCTATGAAGTATAATAATTGAATGCACAACCATTTCTTTTGTGGATTATTTGGTCAGAGCTGAGTTATGATAGGTGCAGTGACGAGTAAAACGAGGAGGAGCGTTATTTTGCTGTTGAATACAATATCTGTAACACTGCAAATCGTAATGAGTTGCATTTTGTTTTAGGTAATGAATAAATGTTAACAGAATGAAACAGAATGTTAAAATTATGATAAAGAAAATATTTACACAGACGAGCGAATGCCTGAACAGACTTTTCTTTCAGCACTTTTCTTCGAGTATAGAGAACTTTCGTATGAGTGGATATGTTTCTGCATGCACACCTATACTTTTTTGTTAACTATAATATTAACAGCTTCATATATATTTAGATAACTATCACGGGTACATTACAATGTTATTGTTATTTTTATGGTGCCCACTTTAAAAAAAATATAAACTTCAGACTTTAAAAGAGTTCTGCTAAAAACGTTTTCACCAACCTACTTACTACCTACATTAGTTCAAAGAATATAAGTAAGTTATGTTTGGTATACTATGTTTCTTAATATTCTGTAATTTCACCGACACTTTTTTTTGCTGCTGAAATTTTCGCTCTTTAATTAACATTAGTAGAAATTACAAATTGTCATTTAAAAAAATAATACATATAAAGACATGGTTCATCTAATTAAATGATAATTCTACAAATTATATTTAATTACAATCTCCAATGACTTCTGAAATATTACATTTAATAATGTATTGTTTGACATACTATTCTTTTTAACCGACTTCAAAAAAAGGAGGAGTTTATATATATGTTCTATTGCATGTTTTTTTGACCGTTTCTCCCCGATTTATGCACCGATTCTTAAAGTTATTTTTAAATTTTGTTTTGGTAGAGTATACTTCCGTGGTAGTCCCATTTGCATTTCATCAAATTGGGTGAAACAGTTTTTGAGTTACACTCCAATTACTGGAAAGTGCTACGCCTATCTTAACGATGTCATCATTAGGTTAGGTTTGAACTGCGAAAAAAGTTCGTGAAGCCGAGCGAGCGAAGTGAGCGTGCTGAACAGACATCACTGATTATAATAAGCAAGCTGCGTGCCCTCAAAATTTTACTACAGTTTTTTCAGTTGTAAAGGTGCAAGCGTTGTAAAAGGCTACTTATGTTCAAAATTTTACATAAATCAGTTCAGTTGCTTTTTCGTGTAGGAGTAGCAAACATCCATTTATAAATCCATTTGAAGTCTCAAGTACTTTTACAATTTAATATTAGTTGATGATAGTGTATATATGTTTTATGTAGAGCATGGTAGGTAAGGTGGTAATCGCTTGCTATTTTATGAAAAGTTATATAAAATACCTTACAACTATGACTATGTTCACCGTATGACAGTGACCATGTTCAGTGTCATAAATAAACACTGATCACACTGAACAAAGATATGAGAGCCGAAGGTTTCTTGAGGCGGAAGGCAGCGCATGAATGTTGGGGAAAATGAAGATAACTTTGTTTAAACATTTTGCGAGGCTAATTCTATAAGTCACGCAAAAATTTAGGAGATCTTTATTTTGGTGGACCATTTCCGTAGTACTTGTTATTTTTTTGTTGTGAAGTATGTAAATATAATTAAAGCAAACTATATATTTGATTTATTGAGAGATTATAAATGTAATGACACTTGCGTGGCTAAGGCGAATCTAATGATAGGTATGCTATTTTTTATAATGCATCAAATCAAATGACTATAAACTATAGTGGTTGTTCTTATTCCTTTTGTAAATAACGAGGTATTTAATAGTTAGAGCGTTCCGTAAGATAGAGATAAGAACACCGATTGCAATTTGTAGATGCAAGGCATAGCATGAGAGTCGTGGAGTTGCTCATGGTCGAAAGTAAGCTTGCAGACAGTCGCTAAAATGGATTCAGACGTTTTGGAGCCGTTCTTATTTATTAAATAGTTATTTTGTATACACAAGGCATGACAGTAAATAGTTTGTTTAGAAAATACCCACAATTTTTTGAAATTATCCAACAAGATTTAATATAAATTAGTACTGCCTATATCAAAATTAAAAATGCACAGCTCATGAGCAAATGTTATGTCAATAAATACTTACTTTATCAAATACCTTATGACTTACAAGCTATAAAGCTATAAAGAGAGGAATTATATTTTTACAAAGCGATTAAACAACTTACTACTAAAAAAATGCTACCGTAACTTGGAAGAACTCATGAACGATTCATGCATTTATTTTAAATGTTGATAAATAATAATTTTGATAATTGTTAATTAATTTAGAGTAACATGAATGAGTCGGCCCGTTCTTAGTATTGTTCCTCTAATATTGCTACACACGAATAGGGCCATTTATTACTACCATAACCTTAAGATCTATACAAAATATACATACGATTGCAATAAATAATTGAGTATGGGTCTGAAAAAAGAGCCACAGTGTTACCTTAGTTTGAAGAGGTAAAAACATTCGGAAATGTTGAAAAATTAACTGAAATTATTCATTATTTTGCTGCGGTGTTTGTATGAGTGCCTGCGCTATAACAGATGGTTTTCTAACATGCATGACTCATAAGTTATTAGAATATGGCATACGAAAGATATCCCTGCATTAAACCGACACTTAATTTATCATCCAACCCTAGGTTAGGTTAGGTTTGAACTGTAACAAAACTAAGCGCAAGCCGAGCGAGCAAAGCGAGCGTGCCGCGGCAGCGGCCGGCGAAGCGTTTGAAACTAAGTAATGAATGATTGTGGCTTGTGGTTCATGACTAACGATAGAGTAGTGCACAAATAATATTACACACTACTAGACGTACTTTTTATTTTTTGGTAATTAATTGTTGTGAGAGTGACATTTTACAAATGTGAATAATAAAAGAAACAGTGTGTGAAATAAAAAATGAACAAAACATAAAATTTAATGCGAACATTTTTACAAGATTTACGTTTGCGAGCTGAATTTGTTTATGTAATATATTTAGATATGAGGCTTGAACCGACATACATCCACGTGGAATGTCGATATATACATACAAGAAACAATCAAATTTTATACCAGGATCTCACTACTATCAATTCTGCCGTAAGATGTTCATTGCCAAAGATGACCCTCTCCCATAGATTTATGAAAGGACGAGATGGAAGCGGCTCGTATCCAACGTCTTCTTGAGACGTTTATGAGGTCGTTTGATCTCCAATTTATCGGTGGACGACCTACGCTGCGCTTGCTGGTCTGTAATCTCCTATGCAAGAGCGAAGCGTTCAGTGCCATGCAGGGTTCCAAAACTGTCTGGCTCCATCAGCCATCATTTTGGCGTGTTATGTACCCTGCTCACATTCACATTGCAATATGGATGCCCAAGTTTCAAATGAGGTATCATTGGAATGGCCTGAATTGCTTCCTCAAAGGCTGGCAACTCAATCTCGAGACTTGCGGAGATTGCGGATGTTCGTGGGCAACAGTGATCACTTACCATCTGGAGAGCCGCCCGTCCGTTTGTAATTATGTTCACACAGTCAAACCCCCGTACTAAGATTACTAACAAGTTAGGGTTTTTTCTTTGTGTTATTAGGAGTCGGCATATGCACGAAGCCCACCTGCTATTAAGTGGCAATCTTTACGGCTGGTACTGCGCCTGTAATTCTGTCACACAGAAATGTTACCGGCACCCATACCTTTCATACCAAACCACAGTATTGCGAATATTACTGCTTACATTACTACTGGTACGGTAAGTAGGTAGAAATAAATAAAAAAATATATATGTATTTAAGGTCGATTTAATAAAAGAGATGTCACTGATTACATATTGTATATTATTAGTGCGCAGATGTCATGAACATACCACGTAACTTGAGTATACAAATGTATAAACTAGCTCGCCAGCCAGCGGCTTCGCTCGCTTGGTCTGGAATTGGTGGAAGCGCTGTTTTGGAATCTCGGAGTCGTGAGATTTTCTGGCAAAGTAATTCTCAATAGCAGTCCGGAGTCTGGAACAGGGTCTCGTAGGTGGCAATAGGCTCGCCCCCTATTGCATGGGATCAAAAAAATATCCGACAAAACGCAGGTGTTTCAAACACTGCTGCTCACCTCTTCGCGGATATCCTGTATATTTGACGATTTGTTATCTTTTTATTTAAAAATAACGGGTATAAATTTTTTTTCGTTAAAGTTTATTTTTACCAAGTTTTGAGTGATACTTTTTTACTACCACTTTAATTATAACATAAATTGTTACACGAAAACTTGCAAAATATACTATATATTATATAAATATAGGGTATATATTAAAAAGGAGCCGTGTTACATTCTTAATTAATACAGTTTTTACGAAAAGTGTGTGTTTATACATCTCTTTCGCCGTCATCAAACGTCTTTACCTGCGTATGGAAGAGAGGACATGTAAACTCGCCCGCGCCGGATTGATTGAAGAATTAATTTGTGAAACGTAGTATACCGAAACAAGGGTGAGCAGGTTATTTCCAACTACTTATTTAATGAAAAGCCAGAATTAAACAGTTTTCCCTTCGTTGTTTGAATGGTTATTTCCAACTACTTATTTAATGAAAAGCCAGAATTAAACAGTTTTCCCTTCGTTGTTTGAATGGTTATTTCCAACTACTTATTTAATGAAAAGCCAGAACTAAACAGTTTTCCCTTCGTTGTTTGAATGCGATTGAAATGCGAAACGTAAGATGCAAGGGACTCTACTTACTGTGTTCTGCCGCGAATCATTAGTGCGCAAGCGTTAGGTACTGTAAGGGTACATTAGCATGTGAAATCAGTAAGTGTTATGTCATGGTCAGTATTATTTCTGTTACAAACTTGACACAAAAGTTTGAGTAAATTTGTAGTGCAGGAGTTATAAAATAATAATCTACTTATTAACAAAGTTGAAATCAAATAAGTTGTGGGATGGAATGATACTTTTAATATTTACACATTTTATAGTATTTTTTTTTAAACATACGTTAATAACAGCTTAGGTAAGCTGTATCACTGCAGCTCAGAGATTATTCCTCTACATCTTACGAGTATAGATGCCAAAGTTCCTACAGTGTAAATATCTTAATACGAGTAGATATTCTGTTTTAAATAAGGAAAATTTAAATATCAATAAAATAACAAAGTTACTATAAAATATAATGTTCACACACTTGTAGATACCCAGTACCATAGAGTCTCAGGTGTTAGGTGCTAATCTCTGCCTTTAGCAGACGTATGTCCTCACAACTGCATTGCGCACGTAAAAATGAGACATTTTTAAGTCTCAATGTGCCTGTAATTTTACCCGCACCCATACCCTTCAAAACCAGAACACAATATTGCGAACGTTATTGCTTCAGGGTGGAAACAGGTATGGTGGCAGTATTCCCCGGATGAACTCATTCAAGAAGAATTCTACTGCATATACTCGTATGTAGGTAGGAAAATTGATAGATAAACCCTTTATTGCAACACTACATTACAAAATATAACTAACATATAAATAGTATAATATAATATAATACTATTACTCAACAATAAAAAACTTAAAATTAAGTGAAACGATGGGCGGTCTCATCGGTCAGAGAGATCTCTTCCATACAACCATGTTCTTGAAAAGGAAGCTTGAATAAATAAGATCTCGAAGGAAGTTTCCTTGGACACCTGTGGAGACTCTTGTGACACATTTACCACCGACCACACTTAGAAGTAGAGCCCCTAAAAAAATTTTAAAAAATTCTGGTATGTACTACTACCTACAATCTAACGACTCTACTACAATTTTTGTCTTTTTAACTCCAGCTGACCACTCTATCCTTGAGCCTCAATTGCACTAAGAGAAATGCTCGCTTTGTAACTTGTATGGGAGTTATGATTTTTTACGCAACTGAATAGAGATTATTTTTCGACCTCTCAAGCTGGTCTCCAAGGCGATTGCTTACGTTAACCACTGTACTAAGGGGTTGGATCCCTTAACAAGCATACACAAGGACCAGTTTTTTTAAAATTAATATTCCGAATGGCTTCTATGCCCCGACTTCAACTGCTATTAGAGGCAAAATTTATGCAATTGAACTTGTATGAAAATTTTTACTTTTCTGTTCAAATGGTTAAAGTTTAGCAACAAAAACTAATGCACAAGGACAAACGCGGGCCACTCGTGGCCCGCGCACCTGCCAAAAAGCTAGTTTTCATTATATAAAGATGGATTACCACTGACTGACTGACATAAATGGTACGGTATGAAGGAGCAATGGGGGGTATAGAAGATGTTGGGGAAAAGTGTAGGGGGGGTTCTGAAACCAAAGGGAAAAGTCCGAGATGAGTTGAATGTGGAAGTGTGATGGAACAGGTCAACGGCTCTCGAAAACTATAAAAGATGGGGGGTAGGTGTCAAAACTAAAAATGACCAAAACCCTGGGCAACTGCCAAAAATTAAAAAAAAAACATACCCCCCAAACAAAAGACGATCGCTCCCATACAAAATGTAAATGCTTATAATTCCTAAACCATTTGAGATAAGTATAAAGTGTTTGACCAAATGTCATAGGGAATCGGAAGGGTAATTTGGTAAAAGTGTCAAAAATCCAAGATGGCGGATTCAAAATGGCGGCCGAATTGAAAGTTGGTCTGATCCGGCTCAAAATTGGTATCAGGGGGTTTTTGGGGTTCCACATTCGAAATATGAAAACCATTTTTTGATGACGTCATTTTTCAATATGGCCGCCATACATATGTTTTTTTGGAATTTCAATGGGTCATTTCTCCCAGTGGGCGTGATGGGGCTGATGGTTTTGTAGGGTTATATGTGGGGTTACGATAGCTGACTTTAGGAGAAACTGAATGGAGCTGAACGTGGAATACCAGGTAGAACAGGTCAATGGCTCTTGCAAACTAAAGGAGATAGGAGGTAAGTGCTAAAACTAATATTGACAAGCACCCTGGGCATTTTCTAAAAATTAAAAAAAAAACACACCTCCCGAACAAAAGACGATCGTTCCCATACAAAATGGAAATGCTTATAACGCCGCAACCATTAAAGATAGGTATGAGGTGTTTTAACTAATATGATAGGGGACCGGAAGGGCAATTTGGGTGATATGTCAAAAATCCAAGATGGCGGATTCAAGATGGCGGGTACCTTAAATATTAGTCCGATCCGACTGAAAATCGATATCTAAGGGTTTTTAGAGACCCTGATTCGAAATATGAAATCCATTTTTTGATGACGTCATTTTTCAACATGGCCGCCATACAATTTTTTTCTCTGGAAATTGTATCGTTGTTTTTCGACATGTTGCCATGATGGAACGCTGAGGCTTTGTAGGTGAAAAGTATAGGCAGTGGTCTTACGTCCTTAAGTGACATCTGAAAGGAGCTGAATCTGAACCTTCTGATGGAACAGCTTGACGGCTCTCGGAAACTAAAAGAGATAGGTAGTTAGTGCCAAAACTAATATTGGCAAGCACCCTGGGCATTTCTTAAAAATTAAAAAAAAAACACACCTCCCGAACAAAAGACGATCGCGCCCATACAAAATGTAAATGCTTATAACGCCGAAACCGTTAAGGATAGGTACGGGGGGTTTGAACTAATATTTTACGGGACCGGAAATGCAATTTGGCGGAAATGTCAATAATTCAAGATGGTGGATTCAAGATGGCGGCTTCCTGGAATAATGGTCCAATTCGACTGAAAATCGATATCTAAGGGTTTTTAGAGTCCCCAATTAGAAATATGGAACCCATTTTTTGATGACGGCATTGTTCATAATTTTCACAATGGCCATAGGTCGAAATTAGAGCCTGCGAGGCCGTAGGCCGAGCTATACTGGCGAGGCCGCAGGCCGAGCTATATAGGTCGAAGGCCAAGAGTGCTTCCAAGCGAAGCGAGGCTGAAGGCCGAGCATGCTTTTAAGCGAAGCGAGGCCGAAGGCCGAGCATGCTTCTAAGCGAAGCGAGGCCGAAGGCCGAGCGTACTTCTAAGCGAAGCGAGGCCGAAGGCCGAGCATGCTTCTAAGCGAAGCGAGACTGAAGGCCGAGCGTCTTACTAAGTGAAGTGAGGCCGAAGGCCGAGCGTGCTTCTAAGCGAAGCGAGTCCGAGTTTTGAGCCTACGAGGAAATATAGAAATAGCCTTTCATGGCGAGGTCGAAGGCCAAGCTTTCGCTAACATTAATGTCAATGATCTTCAACGCCCAAGTTAACATAGGTAATGTGAATCATCATGAACACTACTATTAGTACGAGTACTACTGACATGAGATGCTACAAATAAACGTTTGATTTCCTTCGTTGACTTGGGTTTGTTATTCTGAACTTGTCCAACAACACGCACATAAAAAGGCAGCGTCTTCCAAGAAGCTAAACCAAATAAAGATAAAAGATAAAGATAAACTTATTTACCCAGAGTAAAAGATACACAATATGAACAGCTTACTGTAAAAAACTTAACTAACATAGAACACATTGTACTAAATCAAAAAAGTATATCAGTGAGCCCCAAACTAAGCACAAGGCTTGTATCTTGGGACTCTGGTGTGAAGTTACCAGGAGACAGTACAGTTAATGATACAATAGAAGATCAAGAAAACAAAATTGAATCGATTCATTAACACACAACATTTAGTCTTAGTTATTCATTTAATTAATATGGTTCGATGTGTAAGAAAATCAAATAGTAATTGTTAATGTTTTATAAGGTATTTAATTTTAGGTGTTTCTTAACGACTTTATGCTATACACTATACAGACTGCAAATAAGCTCCTCGGTCTCGTTGTAGGATAAGTTTAAGAGTCAATCCCTTATTTTTTTCTTGAAGGCGTATCTGGTGAAGTCATTGCATTTTCCTAACAGCATATATATTTTGTTGTACGTACACGGAATTGAGTATGCAGGGCTACGTTTGGCCATTAAGGATTGAATACGAGGGAGTGGTATCATATAGGCTCTTTTTGGTCGTTTGGATATTAAACAGGCGTATTCATGTCGATTTTTTAAACTGAAATGGTATTTTAGGACTGCGTTATAAACGAAAAGCTGCCGAACTCTCAGAACTTTAAACTCATTATAAAGTAAATCGGTAGGAAAAATAATTTGCTTCCGTAGTAAAACATTGATCAAAGCTCGCTGAGCTCTTTCTATGGTTTTAAAAATTGTTTTGCCTGCACTACCCCAGATTGTAATACAATACTGAAGTATTGGCTGGCACAGCGCAATATAGATTTGCTTCAGGAGTGCTGTAGGTGCACGATCACAGAGTTCTTTCATTAAGTGAATCTGTTTACGGGTGCGGGAGGAAACTTCAATTATGTGCTGCTTGAAAGAGAGATTTTCATCAATGCTTACACCAAGATATCTAATGCTTTTGGTGCTGTCAATAGAGCTGCAGGAGCAGAGAGAGGATCGAAGTCGGGGATCGGAAGTGCAATAGTGTATTTTGAGCTGTAATTGGGCAGGTGGCCGGGAAACACTGGTTTTAGTAAAAGCTATGAACTTAGTCTTTTTGGTATTTAAAGTAAGCAAATTTTTATCTAAAGCTTTAGCCAGCACAGAGAGTCCGTTTTCAGCAAGATTAAAATCATGAAACACAACCCCATACACCAAATAAAATCAACATTTGATGCTTGGATGGGTGTCTAGGTGACCTAACAGTGATGGAGTTTGACAGGGATTGTCAGAAGATGCGGGTTCAAAACCCGTAGAGAGATAGGTAGTTTCCATTATCAAATAGAAATACATAAGTTCGTTCGTATAATAATCTTGATAGATATATATTAATCGAGGCATTGTTGCAATTGTAAAGTATTTATAAAAAACCGTAAATACACTATCTGCAGAGATTATGAATGATCCACTTATGTTATAAACGTGAATAAGAATGTAAATTGACGTGTACATTTGTTAATTCCTTACGTTTTAATGTTTCAACGGAATAACGTTTAAAACGTTTACACACACATACCCCCGTACTAAGATCCCCGGGTCGCGGAGACATGGACAAACAGATTAGGTAATACATAACAAAAACCATGGCCCGAGAATAAACAATTCTGCTCATCCCACATACTCCTTCAAATCCAAAGTTTATCAATATTACCTTTCCATGCAAGATAATAAACTTTATTGAGCTATTTTAAGGTTTAAATATATGTATGCTATTTATATGTGTATATATATATATATATATATATATATATATGTATATGTAAAGTTTTAGTATATTATTTATTAATATTTTACCTTAAACATCTGTTCTATTGAAACTCTCAAGTTTTAAATAAAGCACTACCAAACACACATATAACACAAAGGTTAGCTGGAAGAAAATGCCAATTCGCATTAGCTCGGCTATGTACTTTTAGTTTTGTGCAATAAAGAATTTTCTAATTATCTATGTATCGTTAGGTACGATTAGGGTAGATAGAATTAAAATGCAAAAACCTATGGTAAAGATACCTTTGAATTAAAGAATACCTAAATTTATAAGAAACGCGTCATGTAATTTGAGTTAACTTTGTTGCAAAGACCCCTAGATATATCAGTTTCTTCATCAAGTTACTCTCGATGCCACCTCCATGTAATGGTAAAACTAATTACATACATGTAAAGTCGTTTCCACTACATATGTATAGCACGTACCTATATTCCTAAATGGCTGAAGTGGTATGGATTTTACAGAGTCCGCATGTGTGTAAAGTGGCTACCACACTATTCTACCGCACTATTGCCAGTTATTAAACCGCCAAGCAGAAGTGTGCAAACATTACGTTTTTTCGGTTTGAAATGTAATGATGATTCCAGTGAAATTACAGGGTAAGGGATTTAACATCTTATAAATCATGGTGACAAACTTAGTGCATCGCCATCCAGTGATTTGTACAGCTTTTGTTCTAAAAGTTTTGAACGGCAATAAACTTTTATGGCAAAAGTGACGCTTAACATCAGGCGAGCTACTTCTTCTTGATATGTTCAAAGGAAAAACTAAGAGAGCTGTATTAGTGTTATAACATCCACGTATTACATAAATGTAATTAAAACTAACGATAACCACGTACATTTTTGAATCTTTAACGCCTGCTTAGCGAAATGAAATTCTTAAAGCTGCTTCCAAATATGACGGTTAAAATTAATTACTTACAGAAATAAATGCTTGGATCAGTCATGGAATTATACAGAGGTCAGAAGACGCGTGTTTGGATAAATACAAGTATATCAATACCTATAGTATATACGTTTTAATATGTATTACTAGCGAAGACATCTGCGGCTTCGCTTGCGTTGTCTACAAGATTCAAAGCTACACAAATCGTATAAATATGAGTAAGAATGAGAAATAACGTTTGAAGATTTACTGCATCGTAGGTGTAGTTGTGCTTACACAACTATTTTGTTACTATTTCTGACAGAGAAATTCACATTAGAAGTCTGGCGTCTAAATAGTGCCGTGCAGATGACAAAAGACTCTTCATATATTATATGGGACCAAAACGTATTTGGTATGGGTGTTTGATAAATACTTCTACCTACATTATAATAAGTACTCACGGGATGTACACTACGATTAGACAGGTTTTGGAGTTCCAGATATTTTACTAATTAAGTACAATGTAGTTAATGACCTCTACCTACCTTTCAAATATATTATGTAAGTGTGAACATAATGGTATGTTTTGTTAAACATATGTATTTAATTATTTACGTTACATATAAGGAAAGCGCGCGGAGAATGTTTGGAAATAAAACTTGGGTTTATCAACCAAAATTTGAGTTCAAGTAAGAGCAGATACGCGTTAGCACACGTAAAGAAAATTGTTTGATGAAATCGTATAATAACACAAATTTCGATTGACACGTTTATCAATTACACGGTTGAGAGGGAGAGGTGCATGTAGAAAACCATACTTGAAACAGTTAATTTTTAAATATTAATAAATGGTTTAAATATTTTGAAGTGCATTTGGTTAGCGGTTCCGACTGCGTGTAAATTTATTATCCAATAGTAATTTGTTTTCAGCGTAACAGTCTATTGCTGTGCAAAGATTCATTAAGATTTAGAAGTTTGAAAATGAAAGAACAAAGGATAATGCAAATCCTGGTCCTTCCAACAGCTATGTATGTTACAAAGTTGGATAGGTATTTTTAAAAATTACTATGGCGCCAAATTCAAAATATAATTCTTTCCAGATTAATTATCTATTAAACATGGTAGTTTCGGTAATAGCCAAGTATTGCTATTCATACGTGATGTATTGTATTTATGTGTTTTACATAGTAACCTTTAGTTAGTGTGAGTGGGTGGTTCAAACGGGATTTTAAGCAGTTTCGCCAAAGATATATCAACAATGCGTTACTGCAATTATGTTTTCTATGCTGAGGATAGTTACCGTTACTTAACAATTTCATAAGTATCGAAGACAATCAGTATGCAGAAGCTGACACAGGTGTCATTCAGCACACTTTCGTACTAGGTTTCTGCGTGCATGTCTGTACTTTTTGTTAACTATACCTATATCTTAGAACAATTCTACAAATATTAATGTAAGTACTACATTTAAACAAACTTGGATACCTATTTACTTATACCTAACTAAGACCAGCTTGAGTAGTTCAAAAATGTTCTGCATTCAGTTGCGTAAAAAATCTAAAACTCTTATAGACTTACACTTAGAGCAGATCTTATACATAGTTCCCATTTGGACGGAACACTAAGCATAATCATGTGATATAATTGTAATATTTAGACATATGGAAAAGGCAGACTTTTTTGTAAATATTGATTATGTCTATACAACTGTGGTATATTGTCAACAGTGTCCGCAGCGTACACAATATACAGATTTTTCAGCGTTACTATTGCATATTTTAACAAGGAAAAATACTATTAGTTATTGTGACAAAACTGTTAGTCATAGTCATCATTCCGGAGATTTTTGTAGATACTCGTATTGATGTCTACTACAAAACTGAAGTACATCACTATCCTCTATTTTCAATAAATCCCTCCGAAGGCCGAGCGTGCTTCTAAGCGAAGCGCGGTCGTGTTTTGTGCCCACGAGGAAATAGAAGCCTTTCATGGCGAGTTCGAAGGCCAAGCTTTCACCAACTTTATTTCAAAATGTCAATGATCTTCAATGCCCATGTTAACATAGGTATTGTTAATCATCATGAACACAACTATTAGTACGAGTACTACTGATATGACATGCTACAAATAACCGTTTAATTTCCTTCGTATACTTGGGTTTAAAAACTTAAGTCCAGACAACCTCCACGCAGTGACATAAAAAGGGTGCAACGTCTTCCAAGAAGCTTAAGTGTCACAGTTAGCTGGAAAACTAATGAAGATATCTTAAGCTACTACTTACTTTTCAGCAATAAATATATATATATATATATATATATAATAGGCTTATATGCCTTTCAAGCAGACATTAATACACAGATTTCGGAGGACAAGATCTTAATCATGGTGCTTGCTGCAATGTATGTAATTAAAATAAATACAAAGTGTGGTGTGGTGTTTACACTTGGAACAGTATTTTTTTCAACTATATAGAATTACAACCCAGCTTATTGAGAAATGTATACTGTATTCTCTTTGGAATATATCAAGAGAAAGACTTGACTTTACACAATCACTAATTTGACTGTTTTTTAAAGTTAACAACTTACAGTAGCAACTAAAAACATGAGTAGGCATTTCATGGTCAAGATGTTTTGTGGTTTTGCATTGAATATCGCTATCAAATTGTTCCTTAAGTTAGGGCGGAAAATGAAGATTGGAAACAATAGATTAAATAAAATGTTGCATATTAAAGTTGTCTTACGTACACCGTGAATAAAATGAATGCCAACGTATTTGTAAAGTTCTTCAATCTTAATTTATATTAATGCCAATTAATGGAAGTAAAAAGCACTGCGACCGTCCCCTAGGTCAAACTTAATAGGCAGGTTTATATTGTGTGATACGTAATTTGGTTTTCTTTAAGTGAAGATGTAGATGGAATAAGTATATTTATATGGTAGTGGTAGTTAGCCGAACAAAATTAAAAGCAGGTAATTGTCTTAGTACATGCTAAATCCAATACGTACCGAACAATGAAGTGCAATCTAATTCCTTAGTAGGTTTTACGACATATATACATCCATGTGAAAAAATATACATGGAATAATAAAATTTTCAAACAAGGGTTACCTACATTTATTATCACATGAGACGTAAAACTTTTACTGCTGAAGACATTCATACGGAAGGACCATTTGGAAGCTGCATGCATCCAAGATAGTCCTGCGACCTTATTTAGTACGTCTTCCACATTGGCGGTGGACGATCTACCTGCTCTACCAGACTCTCAGTCAGACGGACAGATGGACAAACGGATAAACAGCATCAACCTACGGTTGGATATAGATAGGGATATAATGATATACTACCACACTATTGCCTACCACATTTAGTTCAAAGAATTTTACCCTAAGACTTAACTGAAACCACACATTGAGCGTTATGTTTTAGTATTTATACCTTAGTTTTATTATAATATTATGATTTTAAGTGCTTGCTTAGATATACCAAATGTTGCAATACATCCCCATACACCGGTTAAAATCAACTAAGAGAAAAAAATTGATGGTTGGATGGGTGCCTATAGAAAGTGTTTACGAGATTCAAAGCCACACAAATGAATTGAATAAATATGAGCAATGATGAGAAATATTATTTTAAGATTTATCATTGGTGTAGTGGTGGCTTTGGAATGTTTGTAGGTTTGATTCCCGGTTAGGACAGTTGTTGGAATTATCCGACAGAGAAATTCACACTGTCTGGAACTCTGCCCTATAGGTGACAAAAGGCCTTATACGAGTATGGGACCAATACGTACCTGGTATGGGTGTTTGATAAATACATGTACCTACCTGTCTAACATATGTAAGCATGAACATGATGGTATGTTTTGTTTAAAATATGTATATCATTATTTACGTTACATATAAATTACTTTTACTAAAGTTAAACTCCAGGGATCCTTTGGAAATATTATTTTAAGATTTATAATTGGTGTAGTGGTGGCTTTGGAATGTTTGTAGGTTTGATTCCCGGTTAGGACAGTTGTTGGAATTATCCGACAGAGAAATTCACACTGTCTGGAACTCTGCCCTATAGGTGACAAAAGGCCTTATACGAGTATGGGACCAATACGTACCTGGTATGGGTGTTTGATAAATACATGTACCTACCTGTCTAACATATGTAAGCATGAACATGATGGTATGTTTTGTTTAAAATATGTATATCATTATTTACGTTACATATAAATTACTTTTACTAAAGTTAAACTCCAGGGATCCTTTGGAAATATTATTTTAAGATTTATCATTGGTGTAGTGGTGGCTTTGGAATGTTTGTAGGTTTGATTCCCGGTTAGGACAGTTGTTGGAATTATCCGACAGAGAAATTCACACTGTCTGGAACACTGCCCTATAGGTGACAAAAGGCCTTATACGAGTATGGGACCAATACGTACCTGGTATGGGTGTTTGATAAATACATGTACCTACCTGTCTAACATATGTAAGCATGAACATGATGGTATGTTTTGTTTAAAATATGTATATCATTATTTACGTTACATATAAATTACTTTTACTAAAGTTAAACTCCAGGGATCCTTTGAAAACAAACTTATACTACATGTTTAAATATTTATTTTAAAGTTTACTTGTAATGAGTTTCGTGTGAATCAAAACAAGAAATACAAAAAATGATATATATGTTATATAATGTTTACACAGACCGTATTAACAAAATGGATGCCCAAGTCTTAAAAGGCGTTACGATTTGTAAAAAGCTTAAGAGATCTTTATGGTAGAGACGCTGCTGTTTGTACATACTTGTACAATTGGATTGTAAAATATTCTCCATGTAATGAGAATGTACTTACTATATTTGGTTTAGCTCCATATATATACCTTTTAGTATTATACAATGACATACATAGATATAAAAATATCATACTTATAGAATAAGAACTTAGCTTATTGAAATAGGGCGAGCATTTCTTTATTTTTCCTTATAAATATCAAGAGAAGGACTTGACTTAAAAAAAAACGTTTAATTGACTACTTTTTGAATAGAATAGAATATATAATAGGTAGTAGTAATGATTAGGTGGCGATCTCCATCCAAGTTTATTTCAAAATTTCAATGATCTTCCAGACATCTGCCCACGTTAACATAGGTAATGTCATGAAATTGTGTAAATCATGAATACTACTATAAGTACTTGATTGATAATTATACAGATATTATGTAGATTAACTCTTTAGTGAAACACCACAATACAAATATATGTTACAAATAAATAAAATAGAACAAAATAAAATCACATTCAAAATATTTCACAATTAAATAGGTACTTTAAATTTAAAGTGTCAGAATGGGTGGTCTTATCGCTCAGAGCGATCTCTTTCAGACAACCATTCACGGAAAGAAATAGGCATAAACTTATAAGGACGGTGTGAATAAAACAAGTGTACTAAACACTACATATAGCAAAACTCAAGATTATAAATATAAAAAATACTTATAATATACTCGTATACAAACTATACTTATATAATTATACTATACGTAATATACTACAAAATATATACATACTATACATATACCATTTAATTATTATAAAAAAGATAATAAGTAGGTTTGCAGTTAGTTATTTCGCGAAGCTAAATGCTTTGATACGTTTTTTGAAGATGCCTAAAGAAGGCGCGCATCTAATTTCGTATAGTAAAGTGTTCCATAGACGAACAGCTTCAACACAAAGTAGGAACCAAAAAAATTGGTGCGGGTTATCGGGGTACTTAACATTAAGTGCTCTGATGATCGTAGAGAAAAAGAGCTCCTAACATGTAAAAATTCAACATTTTACGTACTACTGATATGACATGCTACAAGTAAACGTTAAATTTCCTTCGTAGGCTTGGGTTTGTTATGAACTTGAGTTCAAACAACACTTCACGCAGTGGTATAAAAAGGGTGCAGCGTCTTCCAAGAAGCTTAAGGTGTCATAGTTAGCTGGAAAACTAATGGCGACATCTTAAGCCATTACTTACTTTTGAGCAATAAATATATCTATATATAATAGGCTTATAGGCCTTTCATGGGGACATTAATATACAGATTTTGAAGGTCACGATCTTAATGACATGGTAGATATGCTTACTTGTTGTCATTCGTTAGTCACTGGTACGACATACATCCATGTTAATAAAATAAATACAAAGTGTGGTGTGGTGTTCACGCTTGGGACAGTATTTTTTTTTCAACTATATTGAATAAGAACTCAGCTTATTGAGAAATGTATAGCTCTATTCATTTTCCCTTGAATATATCAAGAGAATAGCTTGATAAAATCATTAATTTGACTGCTTTTAAAGTAAACAACTTATCGTAGCAACTAGAAGCGTGCAGAGTAGGCATTTTATGGTAAAGATGTTTATTGGTTCTGCATTGAATATCGCGATTAAATCATTCGAAAATGAAGATTAGAAACACTAGATTAAGTAAAATGTAACACATTAAAGTCGCGAAGTTGTCGGAAAAGTAGCCACTACAGATGAGATACAAACTCTAATACAGGTCAAACTTACGCACAACGTAAGTGAAATGAATACCAAAGTTTTAGAGGTGTTACGATTTGTAAAGTTCTTCAATCTAACATATGTTTTCTGAAAGTCAAGGAATGGAAGTAAAAAACACTGCGACCGACCCCTAGGTCAATCTTGATGTGCCAATATATGGTACGCAGGTTGGTTTATTTTTAAGTTAATCTTATAATGTAAATAGTATAATTATATCGTAGTGGGACTGTGGGAGTAAGCAGAACAAAAATAAAACCAGTTAATTGTCTTGGTACATAGAATAGAATAGAATTCATTTATTTCACACTTATATCTGTCCATATTATTAGTAGAGGTACATACACTTAGTCTTACATCTTTTCACGCATCTCTTTGTTTAATTTGGCCGTTCTAAGGTTTTTTAATTGTTTATTCCTATATATGTATTCACGAATCAAATTTATTTAGACATCTACTTAAGGTAGAGACGCTGTCTGTATACTCTAGGTATATGTTATTACTTCAGTGTTTAGACGGGTACGATCAGGGTAGATAGAAATGAAATGCATAAAGCTATGGAAAAGATACCTTTAAATTAATTAAAGAGTACCTAAATTTATAAGAAACGCGTCATGTAATTTGAGTTAACTTTGTTGCAAAGACCCCTAGATATATCAGTTTCTTCATCATGTTACTCTCGATGCCACCTACATATGTATAGCACGTACCTACGTAAATTCCTAAATGGCTGAAGTGGTATTGATTTTACAGAGTCCGCATGTGTGTGAAGTGGCTATTCTTATAAATTTGAGTCCAGACAACCTCCACGCAGTGACATAAAAAGGGTGCAACGTCATCTAAGAAGCTTAAGTGTCACAGTTAGCTGGAAAACTAATGAAGACATCTTAAGCTACTACTTACTTTTCAGCAATAAATGTATATATAATAGGCTTATAGCTCTTTCAAGGGGACACATACACAGATATAATACACAGATTTCGAAGGTCAATATCTTAATGTCATGGTAGAGATGCTTGCTGCAATGTATGTAATTAAAATACATACGAAGTGTGGTGTGCTGTTCACACTTGGAACAATATTTTTTTTAACTATATAGAATAAGAACCCAGCTTATTGAGAGCTCTTTTCATTCGTCCTTAAATATATATATACGTAGTATTGTATTCTCTTTGGAATATATCAAGAGAAAGACTTGACTTTACACAATTACTAAATTGACTGTTTTTAAAGTTAACAGCTTACAGTAGCAACTAAAAACATGAGTAGGCATTTTATGGTCAAGATGTTTTGTGGTTCTGCATTGAATATCGCTATCAAATCGTTCCTTAAGCTATGGCGGAAAATGAAATTGGAAACAATAGATTGAATAAAATGTTGCATATTAAAGTTGTGAAGCTTCGTGTGTGTAAATTAAATTAATGCCAATGTTACGATTTGTAAAGTTCTTCAATCTTAATTTATATTAATGCCAAAGAATGTAGGTAAAAAACACTGCGACCGTCCCCTAGGTCAAACTTAATAGGCAGGTATATTTGATACGTAACTTGGTTTTTTTTAAGTGAAGATGATGATTGAATAAGTATATTTATATGGTAGTGGGAGTTAGCAGAACAAAATTAAAACCAGTTAATTGCCTTGGTACATACTAAATCCTATACATACCGAACAATGAAGTGCAATCTAATTCCTTAGTAGGTTTTACGACCTATATACATCCATGTGAAAACCTACACATGAAATTTTCAAACAAGGGCTCCCTACATTTATTATTATATGAGACGTAAAACTTTTACTGCTGAAGATATGCATACGGAAGGACCAGATGAAAGCTGCATGCATCCAAGATAGTCCTGCGACCTTATTTAGTACGTCTTCCACATTGTCGGTGGACGACCTACCTGCTCTACCAGACTCTCAGTCAGACGGACAGATGGACAAACGGATAAACAACATCAACCTACGGTTGGATATAGATAGGGATATAATGATATACTACCACACTATTGCCTACCACATTTAGTTCAAAGAATTTTACCCTAAGACTTAACTGAAACCACACATTGAGCGTTATGTTTTAGTATTTATACCTTAGTTTTATTATAATATTATGATTTTTAAGTGCTAATGCTTGCTTAGATAAACCAAATGTTGCAATACATCCCCATACACCGGTTAAAATCAACTAAGAGAAAACAAATGATGGTTGGATGGGTGCCTATAGAAAGTGTCTACGAGATTCAAAGCCACACATATGAATTGAATAAATATGAGCAATGATGAGAACTATCGTTTTAATGTATCGTTGGTGTAGTGGTGGCAGCGCTGCTTTGGAATGTCGAACTCTTGGTTTGGATTCCCGGTTAGGACAGTTGTTGGAATTTTCTGACAGAGAAATTCAAACTGTCCGGCGTCTGGAACACTGCCCTGTAGGTGACAATAGGTCTTATATGGGAGCAATACATATCTGGAAGTGTTTGATAAATACTCCTACCTACCTCTCTAAGATATGTACGCATGAACTTAATGTTATTTTTGTTTAAAATATGTATATCATTATTTACGTTACATATAAATTACTTTTACTAAGGTTAAACTCCAGGGATACTTTGAAAAAAAAAAAACTGTTTTAATATTTATTTTAAAATTTACTTGTAACGAGTTTCGAGTCAATTAAATCAATTTTATAGAAAATTGCAGAGTTATTTAGTAAATTAAGTCATTACTTACTTTTGAGTAATGAATATATATAAAGAATAGGCTCCTCACTTTTCATACATCGTGAAATATTTTTCGGGACTATCTCTGTCATCATCATCATCATCAGCCTGTAGAGTCCACTGCTGGACATAGGCCTCTCCAATTGCACTATCTCTGTGCAAAGAACATATTAATAAACAAAAAATCATGAACCGACAAATACTTAGCTTTTCATGACAACTAATTATAATATATATCGATGCAAGAAAATGTTTTTGTTGTAAGTTTGCTGTAAGTTGTTTAGCCAAAACCCAACTTTTCCCCAGAGCCAAAGAACATTAAAAATGTCTTCAAAAACTCTTTGACAGAAATATGATTTTTGTAACACAGTTTTGTTATAGTAATAATACTCATGAAGAGCAATGAAAATATTTTTGTTAATGTTATTACCTGTAGGCTTTTTACTACTTACAGCAATTGACTATTCATTTAAAGACCTGACGTCGTAAGTAGTTTGGTGACTTCTATGGAGATAAGTTTCGTATTTTCCACACATTTGAAATGCTTATACTTGAATAGGTATTTAATACATTACCTACTATATAACAGATGTAAGACTAACTCTAAAAAATGCTGATATAATACATTACACTTTATTGGCATAGGAATGCTGTTAGTTATATCAGATGTTTATATAATAAACTGAACTTTTTGCTGTAGTGTAGTGTTAAAACACTGTGTTTAAGTGACTTATTCCTAGCTAATTGAACAAGGAAACTTTTCAAAATTATACCTATTGTAAAAATCTTATAGTAGCGATATGAGACCCAGACCGTTCGACGCAGATTTTTTTTTAAGAATATAGCTGTGTGCTCAGTAAACTTACGCCGTTCTTGATACTTACAGCTAATACTGTTTTCTTACGTCTCCACACACATATATACGGAGTAAGTATATCATGAGAATCGCTTTGGAACATTGGGACAAGGGTGTTTCAGTAGGAGGTCGGAAGATATCCAACTTATGATGAGATACGATGATACTACTCTTCTCGCTCAAATAAAAAAAGACATGGAACACCTGTTGACACGTTTAGAGACAACAAGCCTCTCCTACGGACTTGTGATCAACAGAGACAAAACCAAGATGATAATCGTAGACCGAACTGAACTAAATCAACCTGACATTTCTGTGATTGGCAACTGTGAGATTGTTCAATCCTACGTGTACCTAGGATCCACGAGCACAAACACGAGGGGCTATGAGAACGAAATTCAAAAAAGATTTGCTAAGACAAGATCTGCCGTTGATAAGGTCAAAAGAGTCAGGTGCAACCGAAATATCACCAAATCCACGAAACTCTGCATGAAGAAAACTTTAGTGTTGCCGATATTTCTCTATGGCGCAGAAACATGAACGGTTCACCTGAGAGACCGACGCAAAATCGATGCCCTTGAAATGTGGTGCTGGCGGCGACTGCTGCGGACGAACGAGAGATTATCTAAGACTGTGCAAATACGTGTCCTGAAATACTTCGGACACATTAGTCGACATGAAAACTCCATAAAACGACTCGTAGTCCAAGGGCAAGTAGAAAGCAAGCAGTCGATCACACGCGTTGGGCAGAACTCACAAAAGCTGAAACAGAAACTTCCATAGTCTAAAGCACTTTTAAGTGTTATTTAAGATTTAGGTATATGTTTTTATTAAAATTCAAAATTAGCAGCCTTCCTATCACATATTTCAAAGATGTAGGGTTTACTCGAATGTTTTGAGATTGAGAGTTATGTTTTATTCTTTTAGAGTTTATTTATGCATACGTAAGTTTTTATCGTTTGCTTTTTATACTCTAACGGCTGCTTGGCGAAATGTAACTTTGCAATCTGTCCCCTAATATGCACGTTACAATAAATTAATGTAAGACGTCCACTGCTAAACATATGCGTCCCGATCGATTTACAAAAGACCGCATGGAAGCGACCTGTATAAAAGTTCGGTCTGTGGTTACCGGCCCCATCGGCCATTAGTTCAAGGCGTTATGTGTCATGTCCACTGCCACTTCAACTGGCTAATCCTCTGGGCTATGCATGACTTTCGTTCGTGTACTAAATCAGTCCTCATTTCCGATTTAATCACTACGGAATACACCGAGCATAGCCCTTTCTAAAGTTCGTTGTATGACTTTGAGCTTACATATGAATCCCTTAGTCAGTGACCAAGTTCAGTGTCATAAATAATCACTGATCACACATGAACGGAGTAAAATAGAGGATCCGAAGTCTTCTTTTATTGAGAGATTAAAAATGTTACGGCACTTGTGTGGCTAAGGCGAATCTAATGATTAATTTTATATAATGCATCAAGTCATTTCGATTTAAATTAAATAAATTCATTTAAATAAATAGAAAATATAGTGGGGTTTATTTCCGCCACGGTTGTTCTTATTCCTTTTGTATATCACAAGGTATTTAATAATTACAGCGTGCCGTAAGATAGGGAGAAGGAAACTGATTGAAGATTGTAGAGGCAAAGCATAGCATGAGATTCGTGGCACTTACGGATAGGAATCCACTTTAACTGATATTTGTATTCTGATATGTCAGGGTCGAACATAAACTTGCAGACAGCCAATGAAATGAATAGTTCTTTTGTATACACAAGGTATGATAGTCAATATTTTGATATCAAATACCCACAACTTATATTCAAAAAATGTGTGCAGAATCGAACAAGATTCAATATAAATTAGTACTGCCCATATCAAAATTAAAAATGCACAGCTCATGGGCAAATGTTATGTCAATAAATACTTGATAGAATACATAATGACTTTTGCTGAACTTTAAGCTAAATTCAGGCATAACATTTTTACAAATCCATTAAATTACTTACTAATAAAAAATGCTACTGTGACTTTGATGAACTCATGAACGATTCATGCAATTATTTCAAATAATGATAAATAATTATTTTGATAAATGTGAATTAATTTATAGTAACATGAATGAGTCGTATTGTTCCTCTAATATTGCTACAAACGAATAGGGAAATTTATTACTACCATAACATTTGATGTATACAATATAAATATGATTTCAATAAATAATCGGGTATGCGTCTGAAACGAGAGCCATTGTTACCTTAGTTTTAAAAGGTAAAAAATATTCGAAGACGTTAAAAAAAACTGAATGTAATAATTCAGTATCTTGCTTACGGTGTTCGTATGAGTACCTGCGCTATAACAGATGGTTTTCTAACGTGACTCATAAGTTATTAGAATATGGCATACGAAAGGTATCCCTGCATTTCACCGACACTTAATATATCATGCGACCTTTGGTTAGGTTAGGTTTGAACTGCGACAAAACTACGCGTAAGCCGAGCGAGCAAAGCGAGCGTAC
Organism: Selenia dentaria; assembly: GCA_917880725.1. Lineage (NCBI taxonomy): Eukaryota > Metazoa > Arthropoda > Insecta > Lepidoptera > Geometridae > Selenia > Selenia dentaria. The sequence goes on along the minus strand of OU862895.1, from coordinate 8,315,296 downwards.
CGCGGCAGCGGCTGGCGAAGCGCTTAAAACTAAGGAATGAATGATTATCTCCTAGGCAGAGCCTGTACTATGGTAACCTAATGACTGATATACATACTTATATACATATACACACCCAGACACAGCTCAAACATACATGTTCATCCACACGCGGTGTTCAGGTCCCAAACTAGGCAGAGCTGTACTATGGTAACCTGATGACTAATATACATACTTATATACATATACACACTCAGACACAGCTCAAGCAGACATGTTCATCCACACGCGGTATTTAGGACAGGTTCAGGTGTTTGTTGAAACTATATAGGTACCTAAGTTTTATGTAATTACTTACAATAATATCATTAAATATGATAACATGATTTTACGATTCAACTATAAAATATCTTCCATACAAACTAATTAAAATTAGCTGTTGGCATGAATGGTTTGATAGATTTATTAATGACTAACTGCGCTCCGTGGTTACAACCGAGCGGTGAAGGTCGATGATGATGATAAATATAGCGTATGTTACTCAGGCATTATAGAGTTTTCTACTGGTGAAATATTTTTTGGAACCGGTTAGTAGTTTTTGCGTTTATCCGCTATACGAGTACACTATCAAATAATTCTATGTACTCAGACGAGCGAATGACTAAACAGGTTTTTATTTCAGCACCATTTAGATTATAGAGAACTTTCGTTCCTGTTACCATAGGGAATATTTCACAATTTGCTGTTACCATAATAAGCTATACAAAGATTATTAGGTTGTATTAAGGTATTAGACCTTTATTATTTTTTTATCCAGAACACGCTATGATTCTAACAAGTACTGAAGATAATTATAAAAATAAAGAACACGACTACAAACTAAGAATGTAAAAAGTTATATTATCTTATGGAACAGCAGATATAAGTGGGTTCATTAGATATTTGTTTAGTATCGTTTCAACAGTTATTTTTTATTTTTGATAAATTAATAGGTACGACATTATAATTGGAGATTTAGCACAGTGGCTCCAGTCTACATCAGTTTAATAGTTTAAAAATCAAGTTAAAAAATCATGGAGTACCTTTTGTTTGCGGCTCCGTCTGCGTTGATATTTGATATACCAAAGCTGCTACGGTTTGCTACGACGTAGCAGATTGTTTCCGGTTTATTTCTGTGTGAAATTTCATCAACAGTTTAAGCATAAAAGAAGACCAAACAAACAATTAACTACTAAGCGACAAATACGCTTTCGCTTTATAATATTATAATAAGCATGCTGCGTCTTGCTTTGAAAATACCATCCGACATCAGTTTAGTTTTAGGGGGTAAAAATATTTGGAGACGATAAAATTGAAAGAAATATTTCAGTATCTGGCTAACGGCGTTTGTATGAGTACCTGCGCTATAACAGATGGTTTTCTAACATGACTCAAAAGTTCTTAGAATATGGCATACGAGAGGTATTTCATATTTCACTATCACATAATTTATCATCGGTCCAGTAGTTTCAATTCAAACCAACAAAATCGTTCCTCTTTATAATATTATAGTGTAGATATAAAGTTTTGTTACCATCAGGTCATATTACGTATCTTGTGGTCAGTAAGATCCTTACCAAACAAATAAAGTTAGTTCAGATGATTTTGGAAAAGATGTCAGTAATTTATGCGGGTTTAACCCTGGAAAAAACATTGTTCACAGATAGTACGTTTTGGTAATGCAAAGTAGGACATCCCTTGAAGACGATTAAGCTGTTCTGTTTAACTGATCATCAAGAATGTATTACGTATTAATCTGATACAACCATTTTATTTCAACTAATATATTGGCACGACTAAGGCACAGTAAGTATCAAAAACGTTCACGCCGCCGCAAAAACAGCAGTGCATTGAAAGTTTATGTGCGTTTTAAGACTTCCACAAGGATGGTTTACTAAATCTAATTATTACTTTGGAATGGTAAATCGGCAAACACTCACGTCTATTATCTGGTCGTTATTACTCCGACCGGTGTTTGGGCAGTACTGATGTCCATCCTCAAAGACCAATTATTTGTAATAAGTTATTAAGTTTGATCTCGCAAAGCAGGCGTTAAGGCTTGAAAAATAAGATAATATAATGATATTTAAGAAACAAATGATATTTGTTCACGGAGCCTAAGAAACACCAAAGTAACAGAATGAAAATTAAAAATAATCAAAGCGCTTCTTATGTTATCGTAACAAAATCGAAATAAATCCGCATTGTGTTTCATAAACTGTATATTTTTTGTAAAATTATTTATGTAATGTCAACCAAAGTATTCAATAATTTGCCGGATAATATGAAGATAACACATTGTTGAATTAAAGAATTTTATAATAATCTGAAGAAGATACTTATTGTAAAATTCAACTATAGGTACAGTTGACGACTACTTGAGTGATAAATACAATAAATACAATTAGAGTATTAGCAATTATGACATACTCTTTTATTTTATTACACTGGTTTGATTCCTTGACATTATTCGTAATTAAAATCCACTCCAATTATATGAACAGCTATAACTCCGCAACCATAATAGATAGGTACGGGGTGTTAGAAGTAATGTAATAGGGGACCGGAAGTGCATTTTGGAGAATATGTTTAAAATCCGAGATGACGGATTCAAAATGCCGGCCAACTTAAACAAAGTTGGTAAGTAAGTCTAAACGGGCTGTTTTTCAAGATCGCGGAGTGAAATAGAAGGGTACAAGTGAGCTCATTAAGAGCTTGACAACAACATAGTATCTATGAAGTATAATAATTGAATACACAACCATTTCTTTTGAGGATTATTTGGTCAGAGCTGAGTTATGATAGGTGCGGTGACGAGTAAAACGAGGAGGAGCGTTACTTTGCTGTTGAATACAATATCTGTAACACTGCAAATCGTAATGAGTTGCATTTTGTTTTAGGTACTGAATAAATGTTAACAGAATGAAACAGAATGTTAAAATTATGATAAGAAAATATTTACACAGACGAGCGAATGCCTGAACAGACTTTTCTTTCAGCACTTTTCTTCGAGTATAGAGAACTTTCGTATGAGTGGATATCTTTCTGCATGCACACCTATACTTTTTTGTTAATTATAATATTAACAGCTTCATATATATTTATATATTAGTAAATCATAACTATCACGGATACATTACAATGTTATTGTTATTTTTATGGTGCCCACTTTAAAAAAAATATAAACTTCAGACTTTAAAAGAGTTCTGCTAAAAACGTTTTCACCAACCTACTTACTACCTACATAAGTTCAAAGAATATAAGTAAGTTATGTTTGGTATACTATGTTTCTTAATATTCTGTAACTTCACCGACACTTTTTTTTGCTGCTGAAATTTTCGCTCTTTAATTAACATTAGTGGAAATTAAAAATTGTCATTTAAAACAATAATACATATAAAGACATGGTTCATCTAATTAAATGATAATTCTACAAATTATATTTAATTACAATCTCCAATGACTTCAGAAATAGATATCACATTTAATAATGTATTGTTTGACATACTTTTCTTTTTAACCGACTTCAAAAAAAGGAGGAGTTTATATGTTCTATTGCATGTTTTTTTGTATGTTGACCGTTTCTCCCCGATTTATGCACCGATTCTTAAAGTTATTTTTTTTTTGTTTTGGTAGAGTATACTTCCGTGGTAGTCCCATTTACATTTCATCAAATTGGGTGAAACAGTTTTTGAGTTACACTCCATTTACTGGAAAGTCTTCTGATGATGAAGATGAATCTTAACGATGTCATCATTAGGTTAGGTTTGAACTGCGAAAAAAGTTCGTGAAGCCGAGCGAGCGAAGTGAGCGTGCTGAAAGCAAGCTGCGTGCCCTAAAAATTTTACTACAGTTTTTTCAGTTGTAAAGGTACAAGCGTTGTAAAAGGCTACTTATGTTCAAAATTTTACATAAATCAGTTCAGTTGCTTTTTCGTGTAGGAGTAGCAAACTTCCATTTATAAATCCATTTGAAGTCTCGAGTACTTTTACAATTTAATATTAGTTGATGATAGTGTATATATGTTTTATGTAGAGCATGGTAGGTAAGGTGGTAATCGCTTGCTATTTTATGAAAAGTTATATAAAATACCTTACAACTAAGACTATGTTCACCATATGACAGTGACCATGTTCAGTGTCATAAATAAACACTGATCACACTGAACAAAGATATGAGAGCCGAAGGTTTCTGGCTTGAATTGAGGCGGAAGGCAGCGCATGAATGTTGGGGAAAATGAAGATAACTTTGTTTAAACATTTTGCGAGGCTGATTCTATAAGTCACGCAAAAATTTAGGAGATCTTTATTTTGGTGGACCATTTCCGTAGTACTTGTTATTTTTTTGTTGTGAAGTATGTAAATATAATTAAAGCAAACTATATATTTGATTTATTGAGAGACAATAAATGTAATGACACTTGCGTGGCTAAGGCGAATCTAATGATAGGTATGCTATTTTTTATAATGCATCAAATCAAATGACTATAGACTATAGTGGTTGTTCTTATTCCTTTTGTAAATAACGAGGTATTTAATAGTTAGAGCGTTCCGTAAGATAGAGATAAGAAAACCCATTGCAATTTGTAGATGCAAGGCATAGCATGAGAGTCGTGGAGTTGCTCATGGTCGAAAGTAAGCTTGCAGACAGTCGCTAAAATGGATTCAGACGTTTTGGAGCCGTTCTTATTTATTAAATAGTTATTTTGTATACACAAGGCATGACAGTAAATAGTTTGTTTAGAAAATACCCACAATTTTTTGAAGGTATCCAACAAGATTTAATATAAATTAGTACTGCCTATATCAAAATTAAAAATGCACAGCTCATGAGCAAATGTTATGTCAATAAATACTTACTTTATCAAATACCTTATGACTTACAAGCTATAAAGCTATAAAGAGAGGCATTATATTTTTACAAAGCGATTAAACAACTTACTACTAAAAAAATGCTACCGTAACTTGGAAGAACTCATGAACGATTCATGCATTTATTTTAAATGTTGATAAATAATAATTTTGATAATTGTTAATTAATTTAGAGTAACATGAATGAGTCGGCCCGTTCTTAGTATTGTTCCTCTAATATTGCTACACACGAATAGGGCCATTTATTACTACCATAACCTTAAGATCTATACAAAATATACATACGATTGCAATAAATAATTGAGTATGGGTCTGAAAAAAGAGCCACAGTGTTACCTTAGTTTGAAAAGGTAAAAACATTCGGAAATGTTGAAAAATTAACTGAAATAATTCATTATTTTGCTGCGGTGTTTGTATGAGTGCCTGCGCTATAACAGATGGTTTTCTAACATGCATGACTCATAAGTTATTAGAATATGGCATACGAAAGATATCCCTGCATTAAACCGACACTTAATTTATCATCCAACCCTAGGTTAGGTTAGGTTTGAACTGTAACAAAACTAAGCGCAAGCCGAGCGAGCAAAGCGAGCGTGCCGCGGCAGCGGCTGGCGAAGCGTTTGAAACTAAGTAATGAATGATTGTGACTTGTGGTTCATGACTAACGATAGAGTAGTGCACAAATAATATAACACACTACTAGACGTACTTTTTATTTTTTGGTAATTAATTGTTGTGAGAGTGACATTTTACAAATGTGAATAATAAAAGAAACAGTGTGTGAAATAAAAGATGAACAAAACATAAATTTTAATGCAAACATTTTTACAAGATTTACGTTTGCGAGCTGAATTTGTTTATGTAATATATTTAGATATGAGGCTTGAACTGACATACATCCACGTGGAATGTCGATATATACATACAAAAAACAATTAAATTTTATACCAGGATCTCACTACTATCAGTTCTGCCGTAAGATGTTCATTGCCAAAGATGACCCTCTCCCATAGATTTATGAAAGGACGAGATGGAAGCGGCTCGTATCCAACGTCTTCTTGAGACGTTTATGAGGTCGTTTGATCTCCAATTTATCGGTGGACGACCTACGCTGCGCTTGCTGGTCTGTAATCTCCACTGCAAGAGCGAAGCGTTCAGTGCCATGCAGGGTTCCAAAACCGTCTGGCTCCATCAGCCATCAGTTTGGCGTGTTATGTACCCTGCTCACATTCACATTGCAATATGGATGCCCAAGTTTCTAAAGAATATATGTATTCAGATATATTATGTTTCAAATGAGGTATCATTGAAATGGCCTGAATTGCTTCCTCAAAGGCTGGCAACTCAATCTCGATACTTCTCGTATTGCAGATGTTCGTGGGCAACAGTGATCACTTACCATCTGGAGAGCCGCCCGTCCGTTTGTAATTATGTTCACACAGTCAAACCCCCGTACTAAGATTACTAACAAATATAATAGGTTAGGGTTTTTCTTTGTGATATTAGGAGTCGGCATATGCACGAAGCCCACCTGGTATTTGGGGCAGTCTTTGCGGCTGGTACTGCGCCTGTAATTCTGAGACACAGAAATGTCACCGGCACCCATACCTTTCATACCAAACCACAGTATTGCGAATATTACTGCTTACATTACTACTGGTACGGTAAGTAGGTAGAAATGAATAAAAAAAGATATATTTAAGGTCAATTTAATAAAAGAGATGTCACTGATTACATATTGTATATTATTAGTGAGCAGATGTCATGAACATACCACGTAACTTGATTATACAAATGTATAAACTAACTCGCCAGCGCTTCCAGCGGCTTCGCTCGCTTGGTCTGGAATTGGTGGAGCGCCGTTTTGGAATGTTAGGGTCGTGGGATTTTCTGGCAAAGTAATTCTCAATAGCAGTCCGGAGTCTGGAACAGTGTCTCGTAGGTGGCATAAGGCTCGCCCCCTATTACATGGGATCAAAAAAATATCCGACAAAACGCAGGTGTTTCAAACACTGCTGCTCACCTCTTCGCAGAATTCCTGTATATTTGACGATTTGCGATCTTTTTATTTAAAAATAACGGGTATAAATTTTTTTTCGTTAAAGTTTATTTTTACCAAGTTTTGAGTGATACTTTTTTACTACCACTTTAATTATAACATAAATTGTTACACGAAAACTTGCAAAATATACTATATATTATATAAATATAGGGTATATATAAAAAAGGAGCCGTGTTACATTCTTAATTAATATAGTTTTTACGAAAAGTGTGTGTTTATACATCTCTCTCGCCGTCATCAAACGTCTTTACCTGCGTATGGAAGAGAGGACATGTAAACTCGCCCCGCGCCGGATTGATTGAAGAATTAATTTGTGAAACGTAGTATACCGAAACAAGGGTGAGCAGGTTTTTTCCAACTACTTATTTAATGAAAAGCCAGAATTAAACAGTTTTCCCTTCGTTGTTTGAATGGTTATATCCAACTATTTATTTAATGAAAAGCCAGAATTAAACAGTTTTCCCTTCGTTGTTTGAATGGTTATTTCCAACTACTTATTTAATGAAAAGCCAGAACTAAACAGTTTTCCCTTCGTTGTTTGAATGCGATTGAAATGCGAAACGTATGATGCAAGGGACTCTACTTACTGTGTTCTGCCGCGAATCATTAGTGCGCAAGCGTTAGGTACTGTAAGGGTACATTAGCATGTGAAATCAGTAAGTGTTATGTCATGGTCAGTATTATTTCTGTTACATACTTGACACAAAAGTTTGAGTAAATTTGTAGTGCAGGAGTTATAAAATAATAATCTACTTATTAACAAAGTTGAAATCAAATAAGTTGTGGGATGGAATGATACTTTTAATATTTACACATTTTATAGTATTTTTTTTAAACATACGTTAATAACAGCTTACCTATCACTGCAGCTCAGAGATTATTCCTCTTACGAGTATAGATGCCAAAGTTCCTACAGTGTAAATATCTTAATACGAGTAGATATTCTGTTTTAAAGAAGGAAAATTTAAATATCAATGAAATAACAAAGTTACTATAAAATATAATGTTCACACCCTTGTAGATACCCAGTACCATAGAGTCTCAGGTGTTAGGTGCTAATCTCTGCCTTTAGCAGACGTATGTCCTCACAACTGCATTGCACACGTAAAAATGAGACATTTTTAAGTCTCAATGTGCCTGTAATTTTACCCGCACCCATACCCTTCAAAACCAGAACACAATATTGCGAACGTTATTGCTTCAGGGTGGAAACAGGTATGGTGGCAGTATTCCCCGGATGAATTCATTCAAGAAGAATTCTACTGCATATACTCGTATGTAGGTAGGAAAATTGATAGATAAACCCTTTATTGCAACACTACATTACTAAATATAACTAACATATAAATAGTATAATATAATATAATACTATTACTCAACAATAAAAAACTAAAATTAATTGAAACGATGGGCGGTCTTATCGGTCAGAGAGATCTCTTCCATACAACTATGTTCTTGAAAAGGAAGCTTGAATAAATAAGATCTCGAAGGAAGTTTCCTTGGACACCTGTGGAGACTCTTGTGACACATTTACCACCGACCACACTTAGAAGTAGAGCCGCTAAAAATTTTTTAAAGAATTCTGGTATGTACTACTACCTACAATCTAACGACTCTACTACAATTTTTGGGCTTTTTAACTCCAGCTGACCATTCTATCCTTGAGCCTCAATTGCACTAAGAGAAATGCTCGCTTTGTAACTTGTATGGGAGTTATGATTTTTTACGCAACTGAATAGAGATCATTTTTCCACCTCTTAAGCTGTCCTCCAAGACTACTGCTCACGTTAATCACTGCACTAAGGGGTTGGATCCCTTAACAAGCATACACAAGGACCAGTTTTTTTTAAATTAAATTTCCGATTGGCTTCTATGCCCCGACTTCAACTGTAATTAGAGGCAAAATTTCTGCAATTGAACTTGTATGAAAATTTTTACTTTTCTGTTCAAATGGTTAAAAGTTTGATGACCAAAAACTAATGCACAAGGACAAACGCGGGCCACTCGTGGCCCGCGCACCGCCCAACACCTAGTTATACTATATAAAGCTCGATTACCACTGATTGACTGACTCACTGACCCCTTTGTTCTCATAGAAGGAGCAATGAAGGGTATAGAAGATGTAGGGGAAAAGTGTAGGGGGGCTCAATTCGAGTGGGGGAAAAATGCTGAAAGTGCTGAATGTGGAAATCTGATGGAACAGGTGAACGGCTCTCGGAAACTATAATAGATAAGGGGTAGGTGCCAAAACTAAAAATGACCAAAACCCTGAACAACTGCCAAAAATTTAAAAAAAAACATACCCCCCAAACAAAAGACGATCGCTCCCATACAAAATGTAAATGCTTAAAACTCCTAAACCGTTTGAGATAAGTATAAAGTGTTTGACCAAATGTCATAGGGAATTAGAAGGGTAATTTGGTGGAAGTGTCAAAAATAAAAAATGGCGGATTCAAAATGGCGGCCGAAATTGAAAGTTGGTCCGATCCGGCTCAAAATTCGTATCAGGGGGTTTTTGGGGTCCCACATTCCAAATACGAAATCCATTTTTTGATGACGTCATTTTTTAATATGGCCGCCATACATATGTTTTTTCGGAACTTCAACGAATTATTTCTCCAAGTGGGCTTGATGGGGATTATGGTTTTGTAGCGTTAAATGTAGGGTTAGGTTTGATGATTTCAGAAAAAATGGAATTGAGCTGAATGTGGAACACCAGGTAGAACAGGTCAACGGCTCTCGGAAACTAAAAGAGATAGGGGGTAAGTGCCAGAACTAATGTTGAAAAACACCCTAAGCATTTTCTAAGAAATAAAAAAAAAACACACCTCCCGAACAAAAGACGATCGCGCCCATACAAAATGTAAATGCTTATAACGCCGCAACCATTAAAGATAGGTATGGGGTGTTTGAATTAATGTTTTAGGGGACCGGAATTGCAATTTGGCTGAAATGACAAAAATCCAAGATGGCGGATTCAAGATGGCTGCCACCTTAAATAATGGTCTGATCGGACTGAAAATCGATATCTAGGCGTTTTTCGACTCTACGATTATAAATATAAAAATCATTTTTTGATGACGTCATTTTTCAACATGGCCGCCATACAATTTTTTTTTCTGAAATTTTATCGTTGTTTTTCGACATGTTGCCATGATGGAACGCTGAGGCTTTGTAAGTGAAAAGTATAGGCAGTGGTCTTACGTCCTTAAATGACACATGAAATGAGCTGAATCTGAACCTTCTGATGGAACAGCTTGACGGCTCTCGGAAACTAAAAGAGATAGGGGGTAAGTGCTAAAACTAATATTGACAAGCACCTTGGGCAACTACCAAAAATTAAAAAAAAAACACACCTCCCAAACAAAAGACGATCGCGCCCATACAAAATGTAAATGCTTATAACGCCTCAACCGATAAAGATAGGTACGGAGGGTTTGAACTAATGTTTTAGGGGACCGTAAATGCAATTTGGCGGAAATGTCAAAAATCCAAGATGGCGGATTCAAGATGGCGGCTACCTTGAATAATGGCCTGATCTGACTGAAAATCGATATTTAGGGGTTTTAAGAGTCCCCAATTAGAAAGATGAAACCCATTTTTTGATGACGGCGTTGGTCATAATGGCGAGGCCGCAGGCCGAGCTATATTGTCGAGGCCGACGGCCGAATGTGTTTCTAAGTGAAGCGAGGCCGAAGGCCGAGCGTCCTTCTAAGCGAAACGAGGCCGAAGGCTGAGCGTTCTTCTAAGCAAAGCAAGGCCGAAGGCCGAGCGTGCTTCTAAGCAAAACGAGGCCGAAGGCCGAGCATTCTTCTTAGCAAAGCGAGGCCGAAGGCCGAGCGTGCTTCTAAGCAAAGCGAGGCCGAAGGCCGAGCGTGCTTCTAAGCAAAACGAGGCCGAAGGCCGAGCATTCTTCTAAGCAAAGCGAGGCCGAAGGCCGAGCGTACTTCTAAGCGAAGCGAAGCCGAAGGCCGAGCATGCTTCTAAGCAAAGCGAGGCCAAAGGCCGAGCGTGCTTTTAAGCGAAGCGCGGTCGAGTTTTGTGCCCACGAGGAAATCGATAGATAGATAGATAGATAGATAATTCTTTATTGTTACACCACTTAATATACAAAAATAACATAAAAGTAAAAGAAAGCTTAAAATAAAGTGTTACAACGGGTGGCCTTATCACTAATATATCTTTCAGGCAACCTTAGGATGAAGAGGAAATACAGGAATAACAAGACGGGGCGTAATATAAAGATAAAGGTAAGGTATAAAATTTTCAAACAAGGGTTACCTACATTTATTATCACATGAGACGTAAAACTTTTACTGCTGAAGACATGCATACGGAAGGACCAGATGGAAGCTGTCGGTGGACGACATACCTGCTCTACCAGACTCTCAGTCAGACGGACAGATGGGCAAACGGATAAACAGCATCAACCTACGGTTGGATATAGATAGGGATATAATGATATACTACCACACTATTGCCTACCACATTTAGTTCAAAGAATTTTACCCTAAGACTTAACTGAAACCACACATTGAGCGTTATGTTTTAGTATTTATACCTTAGATTTATCATAGTATTATGGTTTTTAAGTGCTAATGCTTGCTTAGATAAACCAAATGTTGAAATACATCCCCATACACCGGTTAAAATCAACTAAGAGAAAAAAAATATGGTTGGATGGGTGCCTATAGAACACTTTCTATAGGCACCCATCCAACCATATTTTTTTTATTCTACGAGATTCAAAGCCACACAAATGAATTGAATGAATATGAGCAATGATGAGAAATATTGTTTTAAGATTTATCGTTGGTGTAGTGGTGGCTTTGGAATGTTTGTAGGTTTGATTCCCGGTTAGGACAGTTGTTGGAATTTTCCGACAGAGAAATTCACACTGTCTGGAACACTGCCCTGTAGGTGACAAAAGGCCTTATACGAGTATGGTACCTATACGTACCTGGTATGGGTGTTTGATAAATAGATGAACCTACCTGTCTAAGATATATGTAAGCATGAACATAATGGTATGTTTTGTTTAAAATATGTATATCATTATTTACGTTACATAAAATTACTTTTACTAAAGTTTAACTCCAGGGATCCTTTGATAACAAACTTATACTACATGTTTAAATATTTATTTTAAAGTTTACTTGTAATGAGTTTCGTGTGAATCAAAACAAGAAATACAAAAAAAAATATATATAATGTTTACACAGACCGTATTAACAAAATGGATGCCCAAGTCTTAAAAGGCGTTACGATTTGTAAAAAGTTTATGAGATATTTATGGTAGAAACGCTGTTTGTACATACAATTGAATTGTAAATCTGTCTCCACGTAATGAGAATGTACTTACTATATTTCGTTTAGCTCCATATATATACCTTTTAGTATAATACAATGACATACATACATATAAAAATATCATACTTATAGAATAAGAACTTAGCTGATTGTAAAAGAGCAAGCATTTTTAATTTTTCCTTATAAATATCAAGAGAAGGACTTGATTTGAAAAAAACGTTCAATTGACTACTTTTACAGTAAACAACTTTGAAAAGTTTCGATGGATTATTAATTATGTATGTAGGTACGAACTGACCATTTCATATTTTTGATATTTATACTGACCAATATAAATGTATTATGTGTGGCTCCGCAACACAGCTGACGATTGAACTATTTGAAACCAGTCCACAATATACACAGGCTTCGACGGGGTCAAGAGACGCGTACAAACACACACATGAGAGCTAATGCAATCTAATTCCTTAATCGATGTTACAACATCCAAGTATTTACGGATAAGGTTTAAATATTATAAACTACCTTTCAGCCGCGGACCTTCTTGCGTTTATAGTGACTTCCCGTTACGGGATACCTATGTGGCAAGATTTGTGAACATCGGTTCACTAATTTAAGCGTAGAGCAGAACAAACAAACTAATTAATTACGAACCGACAAATATTTTCGCATTTAAAATACTATTATTATAATATACTGATGTAATAGCTAAAAATATAATCTAAAACGTTCAGTTTTCAGGAGTAGGTAAAAGTAGTTTCAGTGTTAATTCTGATCATCAGTATTCATGTTAGTGATTTGACGCAGCTTTTTCTTAAAAGATTTATCTATTCTAATAGAGTCTATTCCATATGCTTAGGTACTGTCACATTTTTTTGTTACACGATGATATTTTAAATGTACCGATTATTATGTATAAGTGTAATGCTATAGGCTATAGGATGTAAGGAGTCTACTTACAACATAGTTCAAAGTTTTATTCCTCTATGTTAGTGTATGGATAGTTTTTCATTTCACACATTATCAATAATTCAGAACAAAATATTGAATGGAAAAGAATATATAATAGGTAGTAGTAATGATTAGGTGGCGATCTCCATCCATCTTCTATACATTGGAGTCAGTACAAGTCTATCCGCTAGACTTCTGATGCCAATGTTGTTGCTTATGTCTACTCTGGACATGAAGGATGCTATGCGTTTCCTCTGGATGGAATGAAATGAGCCGACCCGGGGCTGTGAACATTTCATAAGCGCTACAATGCCATAATATATTGTAATAGGCGCCTCGCGTTCTATATTGGCGTCATCCTTCAGACTGGAAGTTACAATATGACTAAGGTACTGTAAATTATCTACAATTTTAATAAGTTGTCTTACATATGTATTAACGAAACAACTTTATTCAGACATATACTTAAGGTAGAGATGCTGTCTGTGTATATATTATTACTTCAGTGTTTAGACTGGTACGATTAGGGTCGAAATAATTGGAATGCCAAAAGCTATGGAAAAGGAACCTTTGAATAAAAGAGTTGTACCTACTTATTCGTACCCAATTATATAAGGAACGCCCCATGTAATCTGAGTTAACTTTGTTGCAAAGATTTCATACTCATGGATGTATCAGCTTCTTCATCAAGTTACTATCGATACTACCTCCATGTAATAGTGAAAACTTAATTACATGTAAAATTGTTTCACAACAAACAAATTAACTAACGATGACTCGACAAACACGTATATTTTTGAATCTAACGGCTGCATAGCGAAATGATATTTTGCAATTTGCCCCCAAAAAAATATGATGGTTAAAATTAATTACAGAGATAAATGCTCGGATCAGTCATGGAGTTGTATCGAGCTCAGAAGACGCGTGTTTGAATATCATCCTAGAATTTGTAAATTTCTTTCTTTTATTGCAATACATACAGGTCTATCTCTGTGCTATGGACATATTAAGAAACAAAAAATCATGAATCCCTTGGACAGCGTGTCGGATTAATGTCTCTGTCATAAAAGCTGCAAAAGAAACTTCCATAGTCCAAAGCACTCAAAACGCAGAAGACCGCAATGGATAGCGCTGAAATATTTAAAGAAAATCATCGTCTTCAACCACGACTCCGATGTCAAGAGTGAACGACGAAGAAGGAGGAATTATAATAAGAAAGCAGTGCGCTCCATCCCGCACCGGCCTGAAAATGTAATATCCTACATAATCAGTTTTAGTTTGAAAATTTATGTAAAGATCATTGATGCTATCACTGTTTGCGTTTGAAGTTTAAATTGAATCGCTTCAGTTGTAGAAGTAATCACATAAAATGTTATTCAAAAGTTTTATAAAATATATTTCTACCCAGCTAACCAATCAAATTTCTTTAAATTTGGCTGTACCAGGTATATGTATAGTGACTCCATACAATATACAGGCTATCTTTGTGCCAAAGTCCATCAATATTGTTTCGTTAGTTTGAATGTAAAAGCAGGCCAAACAAACAAGCAACGAACCGACAAACACTTTCGCATATGAAATATCGCTACCGATCTCTAAAGGTCTTTTCGCATATGGCCAGTTTTGCGGAATAAAAGTAGTTTCAGTGTTATGTATTACGTTTTATCACGTTGTATATGTGTCTGAATTTCCCAAGTTTTTATTATATGACTTTTGAAGCACTAACGCTTGGTTAAAGAAACCAAATTTTGCAATTTATTCCCTAATACGAGGATTAAAATCCATTAGGAAGATATATTCTAAGCTTGCCATGTAGCGCGTCTTAAAGACCAAAGATGGACCAATACCGTTACCACATGAAAATGCGACCATTTAAATGCTAACTCTAAAAATATGTATATTTATAGCAATTATTTATTGTAATTGTAAGTTGGAAATAAAATACTGTTTATTTTTATTTTTATTTATTATTCCAAGCTTGAATGTGTGCTTCGCTAACCTAGCAGTTAGGGCGGATAACATTAACACAGATTGAACACAGAAGATGACGATGGTTCAGTACCCGTCCATGTATTGTATTTTTATATTCCCTCGAGATACATTGAAAATGATTTTAACTGCCGTGGTCTGTTCTTTATAGTTTATGGCGAAAAAAATTCGCGGCTGCAGAGAGGCGTAAATAATATGGCATGAATAGTGGTAAATTAATAGAAAACTTAGTAAATAATTTTGCTTTTAGATTTAAAACCGCACTAAAGTTTATCGTTTTTTAAATGTTTACTGCAAGCTTACTTTTTGATTGAACTTGATTGATTGACACGGGATTGTTACATGTAAGTAATGTTACATTAAATACGATAGATTTGGTATCGTCTCGGTGGCCTAGGATACGGTTTGTCAGAAGACGCGGGTTCAAAACCCATTCCAGGTTGGGTTATTTTTGTGATTAAATGGTAAATAAAAATAACACTGATGTATATTATGAGGTCGTTACTACTCCGACGGGTGTGCGGGCAGTACTGATACCCACCCTCAAAACTCATTTATTTTTGTCCTATAATTTGACAGTTTGGTCTCGCTAGGCAGGCGTTACGACTTGAACAATAAGATAATACGGTTTAATAACTTACTGAATCATTTTTAGTTCAGTAAATTATCAAACCGGCCTGAACCTGGAGGTTGGCCGTACCTTACAGCGATAATTTTTCTTATAAACTGAATCAAAAACCTTAAAAAAGCCCACCCTAAAATGCTTTATACTAAATAATAGGTACTATCCCAAATCATTAAAATAAAAACACGCATTTGTCCATTCAAACAGTCATTGGTATACATTTTTATTGTTTAGGCGTAGTATTCAAGAGCAATATAAAATACCTGAATACCGCTGGTATTCAATTCAGTAGCCGGCTACTTACACAATAATACATATTTTTGAGGTCAAATACTCGTAATAAAAAAAAGTGCTAACCATCTAATTAAAAAACCAAAATTTTTCCTTTTGCATTTTGCCTTGCCTCTTATAAATTCATGGGATCCCCAGAAAGTTTTGAGAAACTGCAACAATAACTAAAATGGATTCCTACAATATTTTCAATAAATCTTTTCCGATGAGCACGTTACACTCCAATAACTGAAGAGTAGTACGCCTTTCTTGGTAATATCATCATTGGCGGTTAATGACAATCGACCAGTAAGTTGCAAGGGTCACTAAAATGGTAAAAAAAATATTTACCCCAAAATGGAACCGATTTCAGCACCGAAAAGTGTAAAAGAACTTGTTGAAATTGGTACTTTTGTACTTTCATGGTACCGACTACCATTCTTTGTAACGGCAATGACCCATTGACTTTGATATTGTTGCCAAACCGCTGGGTCCGATTCTACTAACCAAATGTTGCTCCAAATTTAACTGAACTGTAGCTGAACGATGACATTTATACTTTTTTTATTGTGCTATTTAAGTTAGGTTTCTATTGTAACAATAAACTTTAAATTAAAACCTAATATGCTGTTAACTATATAGATCATGACCGCGACGTTAACGCATATCCGTATATTAGATATTTATATAGGCAGTAGCGTTTACGATGACGTTACGTTTCAAGTTGTCATCATAGAAATAGTAGAACAGCTTTTTGGGTTAGTATCCAACGGAGTCGAACTGATGTTGCAACTGAATAGATAGTTGAACGTTGTGAAAAATAGAATTGGTTTGCAGATGACTTTTTGAATAAATTAATTAGAAAGTAACGTTAAAGGATTAACCTTTTGCGTCTCAGAGACATAAATATACGCCAGTTTCATTTATAAATCTTTTGAGTTTATTATCACGGTATAGGAAGGATTAATACATAAGGAAGTTGATTTAGGAAGTTATCGATTTGTCCTAAATAGGGAAGCTAATCTAATCTTAGATGTGACCACCATTTTATTAAAATACTCAAAATAAAAATTGTATATCTTGGCAAACTTAAAAGCAAGTGTTGGTTTATTTGACACATCAGAAAGAAGAGTGTTCCACATGTTACAAGTCTCCACGAGTCCTACCTACTCTACCTACAACTACATGTCAAACTAAGAGCTATTTTAGACACACAGTCAGACGTACAGATGGACAAACGGACAAATAGCATCAACGGACGGTTGGATATGAATACGGACATAATATGATGATATAAAACCACAATACTGCCTACATTTATTTTAAAGAAATTTACCCTTAGACTTATTTGAAACTCACATTAAGCGTTATGTTTAAGTATTTGTAGATAGATATTAAAGATAGGTAGGTATTTTTCTACTATAAAATAGCAATACATAATTAAGTTCTTACAGTACAAAAATCTTGACAGATATGTATAAATCGACGTATTATTGGAATCGTAAAGTTTTTATAAACACATTAACACACATGTTATGTTAACAACCAGTCTGCAAAGAGAGTATAAATATCACACTAATGTTATAAACGTGAATAAAGTCGTGAATATTTTCATTGTTATAAACTAAATATAGATATAAATATATATTCCATATCGAATAAGAACTAAGCTTATTAAGAAAGGTAGAGCTCTTTTAATGTTTCGTTGAATATTTCAAGCCAGCGACTTAACTTGACTTGGCAAAATCCCTAATTTGAATGTACCTATATACAAAGGGTAAAACTATTATAACTTTGTTTAGAAATTTACGAGACTGATCCTAAAACTCTGTGTGACGCCAAACTACAAGCCTGCGCTGATAGCAGGGCAAGAGCACAGTCCGAGAATGGAAACATTTTAGGATACTTTTGTTTTGGAGCATCAATTGATAAATAATGATATGTTTGGAGTGTAAGACAAACCTAACAATATCGTTGTTGATAAAAATCTATTATACCGTTTTATCTGCAGAATGATCGTAATTATAGATCTTACTTATTTATTTATTTGAAACAGCAAACAGCTACATTATAAAAGATACAATAATAGATTCTACACATAACATAGATTTTATAATAACATAGCCCACGACGCTATTCACAAATTACTTAAATAATATTTACTTTGCCACATAGGGCTACTAACCAACAAACAATAATCAGGAGAAGTAGTACAAACTACAAAAGAAATTGATAAACTGCCGTCTTAAATCTATTAGTAGTACAATTAAAAATATAGATTCCAGTGAAATTTTGATTGTAAGAGGCCACCATTCTACGAGAATTACTTATTATATAATTATTTTATATATTATTATATAATTACTTACGAGTACACACATGCTAAAATATTATAACCGTCTTTCATGCCGTCGGATACTAAGAACCTAATGAACGTACACCGCCTAAAAGTACATACACCCTTAAAACATAGGTAACCCTCCTTCAGAAAGTAAGTTTTAAAAGTCAAAGTAGGAAAGTTAATTACTACTTACTCAATGAAAGGACAGCATTAAATAATTAACACAACAAAAAATAATTAGCGAGATTGTTCTATCCATTCTCAAGTTATAGCGTTACCAGGAAAAATAGGGGTTCATTTTTATATATATGTATAGAAGATAAATAGGTAGATTTCAAAGTTTAGTTGTACAGAGTTTTCAGTAAACCAAAACCAAAGAATAAAATAAATACATGTTTTGTTTTTTATGTCCATGTTTATCTTCACGAGTTTTGAGTCAAAAGAATAACATTTTCCATATAAACATTAGTCATAGTCATAGTAGTTTCATGGCACCCTGTTTAAACATCTCAGGCTTTGATTTTTAATACTTAAGCGTTTATGTGATTTCACAAACTAAACTATCTTTATTCCATAGTTCATTTAAACTTTTTTATTAGTTACCTACGGAGATACTTGGTGACAAACATTCACGGACACAATCTTTCACATATTTAATTTTACTCACTGACCCTCTCGCGGCTTCGCTTGCCGTAGCGTGCGGGTTACAAAGCCACAGCATTCATTTGATAAATAATCAAAGCATTTCTTAAGGTTCCCTACCTTAAGAAATGAAATGGTAAACGCAAGTTGGAAAAGGTAGATTAAATAAAATAACAAGTCCAATATGTAAATTTAATATCGACTTCCATTTTTTTTGCGGCTCCGTCTGCGTGGATTATTGATATACCATAGCTGCTACGGTTTGCTACGGCGTAGCAAATTGATTACGGTCTATTTCTGTGTGAACTTTCATCAACAGCCGAGCATCATACACTATAATCTTTCCTTTTTATTATAAGAGTAGATAGAGATTAACCAAGTACACATTAATATTGCATGTTTTATAAACACGGAAAAGTAGTTATTGTTGTCATAACTGTAATAGTTAGACATATCGTATTGCACTTTTTGTAGACATTGATGTCTTCTATAATTATACTGCAGTACATCACTCTGCTGCATTGTCAATAATTCCGATTTTTGAATATTTTGTGTGTTACTCAGTGATAATGTAACTTTGTAACGGAAAAACAATGTTTTAATCGATCCAAAGATGTTATATACGAACTGTAAGGGAAAGGTCTGATACCCCTAAGAGTGTGATTGTGGTGGGAAGTGTGGTGTGAGACGCTGCATGTCTGTACTTACTTAATTACTGTTAATGAAGTTGTCTCATATTCTCTATGGTTCAATATTCCTTGGCCAGTGGCCGAAGAAATAATATTGTGGTAAACAATGACATTAAAAACGTCACTATCGTGAAGTGTGTGTTTATACATCTCTCTCGCCTTCATCAAATGACTTTACCTGCGAATGGAAGAGCGGACGGGTAAACTCGCCCCGCGCCCGATTGATTGTAAAATAAATTTTTGAAATTCGGCATACCAAAATAAGTGACCAGGTTATTTCCTACTACATACTTATTTAATGAAAGGCCAGAATTAAACAGTTTTATCTTCGCCGTTGGAATGCGATTGAAATGCGAAACGTAAGAAGCAAGGAACTCTACTTCCTGTGTCACTGTGTGTGCCGCGAATCATTAGTGCGCAAGCGTTAGGTACTGTAAGGGTACTATAGCATGTGAAATCATTATTATTTCTGTTACAAATATGACACAAAAGTTTGAGTAAATTTGTCGTGCAGGTGTTCATCTACTTATTAACAAATTTGAAATCAAAAAAGTTGTGATTGCATGATATTTTATATGTTTATTCATTTCATGATTAAAGAAGTTTAAAAAATACGCAATTATCAGCTTACCTGTTACTTCAGTTTCCAAATTGTTTCTTTACATCTTATAGATGCCAAAGTTCCTACAGCATAAATATCTTAATATATATTCTGTTTTAAATAATGATCATTTAGATATCATTGAATAACAAAGTTACTCGTATTATAAAAAATAATGCTCACACACTCGTACCCAGTACCGTAGAGGTACCAAGTAGTTTAAGTATTTTTTTAAAGCTGGTACAAGCACGAGGTCTACCAGGTGTTAGGTGCTAACCTCTGCCTTTATCAGACGTATGTCCTCGCAACTGAATTGCGCACGTAAACATAAGACATTGTTAAGTCTCAATGTGCCTGTATTTTACCTGCACCCATACCCTACAAAACCAGAACACAATATTGCGAAGGTTACTGCTTCAGGAAAGAAAATGATATGGTGGCAGCCTTCCCCGGATGACCTCATTCACGAAGAGTTCTACTGCTACTATGTAAGTAGGTAAATAGATAGATAAACCCTTTCTTGCAACACCACATTATATAATATAACTAACAAATAAATAGGATAATATAATTAAAACCAATTACTCAATAATAAAAATTTAAAATTAAGAGTTACAATGGGCGGTCTTATCGTTCAGAAAGATATCTTCCAGGCAATCATGTTATTGAAAAGGAAGCTTGAATAAAAAAGATCTTGAAGGAAGTTTCCTTGGACACCTGTGGAGACTCTTGTGACACATTTACCACCGACCACATTTAGAAGTAGAGCCCCTAAACAAAAATTTAAAAGAATTCTGGTATGTGTACCTACAATCTAACGACTATACCACACTTTTTTGTCTTTTTAACTCAAGCTGACCGCTATATCCTTGAGCCTAAATTGCACTAAGAGAAAAGCTCGCTTTATAACTTGTATGGGAGTTATGATTATTTACGCAACTGAATGCAGATAATTTTTCAAACTCTCAAGCTGGCCTCCAAGACTACTGCTCACGATAACCACTGCACTAAGGGGTTGGATCCCTTAACAAACATACACAAGGACTCTATGTCCCGACTTAAACTGTAATTAAAGGCAAAATTTCTGCAATTGAACTTGTATGAAAATTTTTACTTTTCTGTTCAAATGGTTACAAGTTTAAATAAAAAAAATACTGCACAAGGACAAACGCGGGCCACTCGTGGCCCGCGCACCGCCCAAAAAGCTAGTTATACTATATAAAGCTCGATTACCATTCATGTACTGACTGATTGACATAAATGGAACGGTATGAAGGAGCAATGGGGGGTATAGAAGATGTAGGGGAAAAGTGTAGATGGGGTTCTGAAACCAAAGGGAAAAGTCTGAGATGAGCTGAATGTGGAAGTGTGATGGAACTGGTCAACGGCTCTCAGAAACTATAAAAGATGGGGGGTAGGTGTCAAAACTAAAAATGACCAAAACCCTGGGCAACTGCCAAAAATTAAAAAAAAATCATGTCTCCCGAACAAAAGACGATCGCTCCCATACAAAATGTAAATGCTTATAATTCCTAAACCGTTTGAGATAAGTATAAAGTGTTTGACCAAATGTCATAGGGAATCGGAAGGGTAATTTGGTAAAAGTGTCAAAAATCCAAGATGGCGGATTCAAAATGGCGGCCGAATTGAAAGTTGGTCCGATCCGGCTCAAAATTGGTATCGGGGGGTTTTTGGAGTCCCACATTCGAAATATGAAAACCATTTTTTAATGACGTAATTTTTCAATATGGCCGCTATACATATGTTTTTTTGGATCTTTAATGGATCGTTTCTCCCAGTGGGCGTGATGGGGATTATGGTTTTGTAGGGTTATATGTGGGGTTACGATAGGTGACTTTAGGAGAAACTGAATGGAGCTGAACGTGGAATACCAGGTAGAACAGGTCAACGGCTCTCGGAAACTAAATGAGATAGGGGGTAAGTGCCAGAACTAATGTTGACAAGCACCATGGGCATTTTCTAAAAATTAAAAAAAAAACACACCTCCCAAACAAAACACGATCGCGCCCATACAAAATGTAAATGCTTATAACGCCGAAACTGTTAAAGATAGGTACGGGGTGTTTAAACTAATAGTTAAGGGGACCGAAAATGCAATTTGGCGGAAATGTCAAAAATCCAAGATGGCGGATTCAAGATGGCGGCCACCTTAAATATTAGTCTGATCCGACTGAAAATCGATATCTAAGGGTTTTTGGAGTCCCCGATTCGAAATATGAAATCCATTTTTTGATGACGTCATTTTTCAACATGGCCGCCATACAATTTTTTTCTCTGGAAATTTTATCGTAGTTTTTCGACATGTTGGCATGATGGAACGCTAAGGCTTTGTAAGTGAAAAATATAGGCAGTGGTCTTACGTCCTTAAGTGACACCTGAAATGAGCTGAATGTGTACCTTCTGATGGAACAGCTTGACGGGTCTCGGAAACTAAAAGAGATAGGGGGTAAGTGCTTAAACTAATATTGACAAGCACCCTGGGCAACTACCAAAAATTAAAAAAAAAACACACCTCCCAAACAAAAGACGATCGCGCCCATACAAAATGTAAATGCTTATAACGCCGAAACCGTTAAAGATAGGTACGGAGGGTTTGAACTAATGTTTTAAGGGACCGAAAATGCAATTTGGCGGAAATGTTAAAAATCCAAGATGGCGGATTCAAGATGGCGGCTACCTTGAATAATGGCCTGATCTGACTGAAAATCGATATTTAGGGGTTTTAAGAGTCCCCAATTAGAAAGATGAAACCCATTTTTTGATGACGGCGTTGGTCATAATGGCGAGGCCGCAGGCCGAGCTATATTGACGAGGCCGAAGGCCGAATGTGTTTCTAAGTGAAGCAAGGCCGAAGGCCGAGCGTCTTTCTAAGCGAAACGAGGCCGAAAGCTGAGCGTCCTTCTAAGCAAAGCGAGGCCGAAGGCCGAGCGTGCTTCTAAGCGAAACGAGGCCGAAGGCCGAGTGAGCTCCTAATCGAAATGAAGCCGAAGGCCGGGCGTCCTTCTAAGCAAAGCGAGGCCGAAGGCCGAGCGTACTTCTAAGCGAAGCGAAGCCGAAGGCCGGGCATGCTTCTAAGCAAAGCGAAGCCAAAGGCCGAGCGTGCTTTTAAGCGAAGCGCGGTCGAGTTTTGTGCCCACGAGGAAATAGAAGCCTTTCATGGCGAGTTCAAAGGCCAAGCTTTCGCCAACTTTATTTCAAAATGTCAATGCCCATGTTAACATAGGTAATGTTAATCATCATGAACACAACTATTAGTACGAGTACTACTGATATGACATGCTACAAATAAGCGTTTAATTTCCTTCAGACAACCTCCACGCAGTGACATAAAAAGGGTGCAACGTCTTCCAAGAAGCTTAAGGTGTCACAGTTAGCTGGAACATCTTAAGTTATAACTTACTTTTAAGCAATAAATATATATGTAATAGGCTTATAAGCATTTCAAGGGGGACATTAATACACAGATTTCGAAGATCAATGTTATGTCATGGTAGAGATGCTTACTGCAATGTCATTCGTTAGTGAATAAAATGAATGCCAAAGTTTCATAGACGTTACTATGTGTAAAGTTCTTCAATCTTATCTTATATTAATACCAAAGAATGGAAATACTGCACTGCGACCGTTTCCTAGGTCAAACTTAATAGGCAGGTTTATATTGTTTATATTGTGTGATACGTAATTTGGTTTTCTTTAAGTAAAGATGATGATGGAATAAGTATATTTATATGGTAGTGGGAGTTAGCCGAACAAAATTAAAAGCAGTTAATTGTCTTAGTACATACTAAATCCAATACGTACCGACAATGAAGTGCAATCTAATTCCTTAGTAGGTTTTACGACATATATACATCCATGTGAAAAGATATACATGGAATAATAAAATTTTCAAACAAGGGTTACCTACATTAGGGTATCACATGAGACGTAAAACTTTTACTGCTGAAGACATGCATACGGAAGGACCAGATGGAAGCTGTCGGTGGACGACATACCTGCTCTACCAGACTCTCAGTCAGACGGACAGATGGGCAAACGGATAAACAGCATCAACCTACGGTTGGATATAGATAGGGATATAATGATATACTACCACACTATTGCCTACCACATTTAGTTCAAAGAATTTTACCCTAAGACTTAACTGAAACCACACATTGAGCGTTATGTTTTAGTATTTATACCTTAGATTTATCATAGTATTATGGTTTTTAAGTGCTAATGCTTGCTTAGATAAACCAAATCTTGAAATACATCCCCATACACCGGTTAAAATCAACTAAGAGAAAAAAATGATGGTTGGATGGGTGCCTATAGAAAGTGTCTAAGATTCAAAGCCACACAAATGAATTGAATGAATATTCATTCAATTCATTTGTGTGGCTTTGAATCTTAGACAATGATGAGAAATATTGTTTTAAGATTTATCGTTGGTGTAGTGGTGGCTTTGGAATGTATGTAGGTTTGATTCCCGGTTAGGACAGGTGGAATTTTCCGACAGAGAAATGCACACTGTCTGGAACACTGCCCTGTAGGTGACAAAAGGCCTTATACGAGTATGGTACCTATACGTACCTGGTATGGGTGTTTGATAAATACATGAACCTACCTGTCTAAGATATGTAAGCATGAACATAATGGTATGTTTGGTTTAAAATATGTATATCATTATTTACGTTACATATAAATTACTTTTACTAAAGTTAAACTCCAGGGATCCTTTGAAAACAAACTTATACTACATGTTTAAATATTTATTTTAAAGTTTACTTGTAATGAGTTTCCTGTGAATCAAAACAAGAAATACAAAAAATGATATATAATGTTTACACAGACAGATTTAAACAAAATGGATGCCCAAGTCTTAAAAGGCGTTACGATTTGTAAAAAGTTTAAGAGATCTTTATGGTAGAGACGCTGTTTGTACATACATGTACAATTGAATTGTAAAATATTCTCCATGTAATGAGAATTTACATACTATATTTCATTTAGCTCCATATATATACCTTTTAGTATAATACAATGACATACATACATATAAAAATATCATACTTATAGAATAAGAACTTAGCTGATTGAAAAAGAGCAAGCATTTTTAATTTTTCCTTATAAATATCAAGAGAAGGACTTGATTTGAAAAAAACTTTCAATTGACTACTTTTACAGTAAACAACTTTGAGAAGGTTCGATGGATTATTAATTATGTATGTAGGTACGAACTGACCATTTCATATTTTTGATATTTATACTGACCAATATAAATGTATTATTTGTGGCTCCGCAACACAGCTGACGATTGAACTATTTGCAACCAGTCCACAATATACAAAGGCTTCGACGGGGTCAAGAGACACGTACAAACACACACATGAGAGCTAATGCAATCTAATTCCTTAACTCGTCCGCATCAGGACAAAAGATAACAATAGATTTATGAATGAAACTTGCCTGGAATGAGAGTTGCTGATTCGGACGGGTTAATCGATGTTACAACATCCAAGTATTTACGGATAAGGTTTAAATATTATAAACTACCTTTCAGCCGCGGACCTTCTTGCGTTTATAGTGACTTCCCGTTACGGGATACCTATGTGGCAAGATTTGTGAACATCGTTTCACTAATTTAAGCGTAGAGCAGAACAAACAAACTAATTAATTACGAACCGACAAATATTTTCGCATTTAAAATAATATTATTATATACTGATGTAATAGCTGAAAATATAATCTAAAACGTTCAGTTTTCAGGAATAGGTAAAAGTAGTTTCAGTGTTAATTCTGATCATCAGTATTCATGTTAGTGATTTGACGCAGCTTTTTCTTGAAAGAGTTATCTAATAGAGAGTCTATTCCATATGCTTAGGTACTGTCACATTTTTGTGTTACACGATGATATTTTAAATGTATTAGTGTAATGCTATAGGCTATAGGATATAAGGAGTCTACTAACAACATAGTTCAAAGTTTTTTTCTCTATGTTAGTGTATGGATAGTTTTTTATTTCACACATTATCAATAATTCAAAACACGTAGGGAACAAAATATTGAATGGAATAGAATATATAATAGGTAGTAGTAATGATTAGGTGGCGATCTCCATCCATCTTGTATACATTGGTGTCAGTACAAGTCTATCCGCTAGAATTCTGATGCCAGTGTTGTTGCTTATGTCTACTCTGGACATGAAGGATGCTATGCGTTTCCTCTGGATGGAATGAAATGAGCCGACCCGGGGCTGTGAACATTTCAGAAGCGCTACAATGCCATAATATATTGTTAAAGGCGCCTCGCGTTCTATATTGGCGTCATCCTTCAGACTGGAAGTTACAATATGACTAAAGTACTGTAAATTATCTACAATTTTAATAAGTTGTCTTACATATGTATTAACGAAACAACTTTATTCAGACATATACTTAAGGTAGAGACGCTGTCTGTATACTCTATATATTATTACTTCAGTGTTTAGACTGGTACGATTAGGGTAGAAAGTATTGGAAGGCCAAAAGCTATGGAAAAGGAACCTTTGAATAAAATAGTTGTACCTACTTATTCGTACCTAATTATATAAGGAACGTCCCATGTAACCTGAGTTAACTTTGTTGCAAAGATTTCATACTCATGGATGTATCAGCTTCTTCATCAAGTTACTATCGATACCACCTCCATGTAATAGTGAAAACTTAATTTCATGTAAAGTTGTTTCACAACAAACAAATTAACTAACGATGACTCGACAAACACGTATATTTTGAATCTCTAACGGCTGCATAGCGAAATGATATTTTGCAATCTGCCCCCAAAAAATATGATCGTTAAAATTAATTACAGAGATAAATGCTCGCATCAGTCATATGGAGTTGTACCGAACTCAGAAGACGCGTGTTCGAACCTCATCCTAGAATTTGTAATTTTCTCTCTTTTGTTGCAATACATACAGGTCTATCTCTGTGCTAAGGACATATTAAGTAACAAAAAATGAATCCCTTGGACAGCGTTTCGTAGTAATGTCTCTATCATAAAAGCTGCAACAGAAAATTCCATAGTTCAAAGCCCTCGAAACGCAGAAGACCGCAATGGATAGCGCTGCAATATTTTAAGGAAATCATCGTCTTCAACCACGACTCCGATGTCAAGAGTGAACGACGAAGAAGGGGGAATTATAATAAGAAAGTTGTGCGCTC
This sequence comes from Selenia dentaria, assembly GCA_917880725.1. Lineage (NCBI taxonomy): Eukaryota > Metazoa > Arthropoda > Insecta > Lepidoptera > Geometridae > Selenia > Selenia dentaria. The sequence continues at coordinate 8,287,719 of OU862895.1, read as the reverse complement.
CATCCCGCACCGGTCTGAAAATGTATTATCCTACATAATGAGTTTTAGTTTGAAAATGTATGTAAAGATCATTGATGCTATCACTTTTTGCGTTTGAAGTTTAAATTAAATCGCTTCTGTTGTAGTAGTAATCACTTAAAATGTTATTCAAAAGTTTTATAAAATGCATTTCTATCCAGCGAACCAATCAAATTACTTTAAATTTGGCTGTACCAGGTATATGTATAGTGACTACATACGATATACAGGCTACCTTTGTGCCAAAGTCCATCAATATTGTTTCAGTAGTTTGAATGTAAAAGCAGGCCAAACAAACAAGCAACGAACCGACAAACACTTTCGCATTTGAAATATCGCTACCGATCTCTAAAGGTCTTTTCGCATATGGCCAGTTTTACGGTATAAAAGTAGTTTCAGTCAAAGTCAAAGTCAAAGTCAAAATCATTTATTCAATTTAGGCATCAAAGACGCACTTATGAACGTCAATTTTTCATTAAAATGTACTTTAAAGCCTACCGCCGCGTTCCAAAATACATAGAGCCAACCGAGAAGAAGCGGCAAGAAACTCGGGGCCATTCTTTTTATATAGATGTTTTTACAATGTTTTTACTTAGGTACTACAAATATTAGCTCCAGTGTGTTGCCTTACAAAAGAGAACATAATAATGGTATCAGTAGGGCAAGACACGCTACACTTTGACATCTTAGTACACGAGTAGATAGGTCCTGGAGTGATCAGTCCCAAGCTGTTTTATCCTCCAAGTAATCCGAAATTTTGTAATAACCTTTTTGACAGAGTTTAGTTTTAATAGCAATTTTAAACTTATTAATAGGCAAATCTCGGATAACATTGGGAACTTTATTATAAAATCGTATACATTGTCCCATAAAAGAATGACTTATTCTGTGGAGACGCGTTACATGTACGGATAGCTTGTGCTTATTTCGCGTGTTGATGGAATGAGCATCACTCCTTTTATCAAAACTGCTAATGTTTTTCTTTACATACATTAGATTTTCATAGATAAACTGAGAGACAACAGTTAGAATGTTTATGTCTTTAAATTTCTGTCTAAGGGAAACTCTGGGAGCCAAACTGTAGATTGCTCGTATAGCCCTTTTTTGCAGTATAAAAATAGAATTAATATCTGTAGAACATCCCCAGAGCAGTATGCCATAAGTCATAACGCTATGGAAATAACTAAAATAAACTATTCTAGCTGTGTCTACATCAGTTAATAGTCTAATTTTTTTAACAGCATAAGCTGCTGAACTGAGCCTACTAGACAATTTTTTAATGTGGGGACCCCATTGCAATTTAGCGTCTATAGTAATTCCTAAAAAGACTGTTGACTCCACAAGGTCCAACCCTGTTCCATTCAATTGTATATTGGATTCTACTTGTCTCACATTTGGTGTCGAGAATTTTATACAATTAGTTTTCTTCTCATTGAGGAGAAGATTATTTGTATTGAACCAATTCACAACTTTAGCTAATGCATTGTTAACATCGTCATAGTTTAGTAACTGCCTTTTAATTTTAAATAACAGTGAAGTGTCATCTGCAAACAATACAATCTCGTTATTCTCAGTGTTATATATTTCGTTATATCGCGTTGTATATGTGTCTGAATTTCCCAAGTTTTTATTATATGACTTTTGAAGCACTAACGCTTGGTTAAAGAAACCAAATTTTGCAATTTATCCCCTAATACGAGGATTAAAATCCATTAGGAAGATATATTCCAAGCTTGCCATGTAGCGCGTCTTAAAGACCAATGATGGACCAATACCGTTACCACATGGAAAGGCGACCATTTAAAGGCTAACTCTAAAAAGATATATATTTACAGCAATGTTATTGTAATTGTAAGTTGGAAATAAAAAAATGTTTATTTTATTTTTATTTATAATACCAAGCTAGAATGTGTGCTTCGCTAACATAGCGGTTAGGGCGGATAACATTAACACAGATTGTAAGATGACGATGGTTCAGTACCCGTCCATGTATTGTATTTTTATATTCCCTCGAGATACTTTGAAAATGATTTTAACTGCCATGGTCTGGTCTTTATAGTTTATAGCGAAAAAAAATCACGGCTGCAGAGAGGCGTATATAATATGGCATGAATAGTGGTAAATTAATAGAAAACTTAGTAAATAATTTTGCTTTTGGATTTAAAACCGCACTAAGTTTATCGTTTTTTAAATGTTTACTGCAAGCTTACTTTTTGATTCTAACTTGATTGATTGACACGGAATTGTTACATGTAAGTAATGTTACATTAAAAACGATAGATTTGGTATCGTCTTGGTGGCCTAGGATACGGTTTGTCAGAAGACGCGGGTTCAAAACCCATTCAAACTTCTATATCCAACCGTAGGTTGATGCTGTTTATCCGTTTGTCCATCTGTCCGTCTGACTGAGAGTCTGGTAGAGCAGGTAGGTCGTCCACCGACAATGTGGAAGACGTACTAAATAAGGTCGCAGGACTATCTTGGATGCATGCAGCTTCCATCTGGTCCTTCCGTATGCATATGTTCAGTAGTAAAAGTTTTACGTCTCATATAATAATAAATGTAGGTAACCTATGATCTTCAATGCCCATGAAGATTTAGAAGTTTGAGCATGAAAGAACAAAGGATAATGCAAATCCTGGTCCTTCCAACAGCTATGTATGTTACATAGTTAGATAGGTATATTTAAAAATTACTATGGCGCCAAATTCAAAATATAATTCTTTCCAGATTAATTATCTATTAAACATGATAGTTTCGGTAATAGCCAAGTATTGCTATTCATACGTGATGTATTGCATTTATGTGTTTTACATAGTAACCTTTAGTTAGTGGAAGTGGTTAACCACAGTTTCAAACGGGATTTTAAGCAGTTTCGCCAAAGATATATCAACAATGCGTTACGGCAATTATGTTTTCTAAGCTGAGGATAGTCGCCGTTACTTAACAATTTCATAACAAAGACAGTCAGTATGCAGAAGCTGACTCAGGTGTCTTTCAGCACACTTTCGTACTAGGTTTCTGCGTGCATGTTTATACTTTTTGTTAACTATACCTATATATTAGAACAATCCTACAAATGTTAATGTAAGTACTACATTCAAACAAACTTGGATACTTATTTACTTATACTTAACTAAGACCAGCTTGAGTGGTTCAAAAATGTTCTGCATTCAGTTGCGTAAAAAATTTAAAACTTATAGAAGTAACAAAAGTGAAACTTCGACCACATACAACTATTTGGGTGGCGTTTCAATTCGGCTTCAAGTCATTTGTACTCAAATATAGACATAATAACAAGGTACGAAGTACTTTAGTTTAACTGTTTAACGGTAAACCAATGGAATAGCTAACATAAATCATCGTTATCAACACCAATGACTAATATGACTAATCACTATGCTACAAAATTAACAAACTGTCTGTGAAATATAATAATTGCATACCAAATTAAACATTCCTTTTGTGGATTATTTGGTCTGAGCAAAGTATATGATACGTGCAACGACGAGCAAAGCAAGGAGGAGCGTTAGGTTCACGTATGTTGGTTAAAAATATCCAGACAGTGAATGATTATTTGTCAAAGATTTGTTATTGTCTGAGGCGGCTGCTGAATATTGGAGAGACTTTTTTCACAACACATACGATAAAGTTAATTGGCCCAATTTTTTGGCAGTATAAGGTACACTTAGAGCAGATCTTATTCATAGCTCCCATTTGGATGGAACACTAAGCATATATATGTGATATAATTGTAATAATTAGACATATGGTAACGCGGACTTTTTTGTAAATATTGATTATGTCTAAACAACTGTGGTATATTGTCAATAGTGTCCGCAGCGTACACAATATACAAGGAAAAATACTATTAGTTATTGTGACAAAACTGTATTAGTTAGTCATAGTCATCATTCCGGAGATTTTTGTAGATACTCGTATTGATGTCTACTACAAAACTGAAGTACACCACCATGCTCTATTTTCAATAGTTCCCCCAGCGTACGCTTTATATGGATTTATTTGTTTTTTTCACACCTTTGGTTACATTATCGAAGTTTTCACAAGGATCCTACACTTTTATTTAATATTCTAGCGCCTTTGTTCATCAGAGATAACGTAGGGTTCTTAAGGTGAAAGATTTTTCATATCGGTGGAGAAGTTTCGGAGCGTATTCAATTCAAACAAACAAACATATATTTCTTCTTTACTCAAACGTGAAAAAGTAAACTAGATGGAGGACATTGCGTATCTCTGTGATTTTAACATCCTTACCAAGCAAAGAAAGTCAGTTAAAATAATTTTGAAAAAGATGTCATCACTTAACGAGAACTCTGCCCTTGGAAACCGATCGACCGGAGTTCACAGACTGTCGTCTGTGAATATTCTCATTATGCAATGCAGAATATCACTTGAAGACGACCAAGTTGGTCTGTTTAACTGACATAAGAATGTATTTAAAAAATTGGAAATTATTTTGGAAGATTTAAACTAAAGTAAAGTAAACTAATATCTTGACATGACTAAGGTACACAGTAAGTATCAAAAATTTTCACGCTGCCGTAAAAACAGCAGTGCATTGAAGGTATCTGTGCGTTTTTGGATTTCTACAAGGATGGTTTACTAAATCTAATTATTACTGTAAATAAACTTGGGTTTATTACATGAAACCTGAATCCATGTAAGGGCCGGTTCGCGTTACCATAAGTTCTTATTCAATACATCCATGTAGAAAACCATACGTGAAACAGCATTTTTATTAAGCAGTTCTTCTTTTAAGTAATCTAAAATAATTAATATAATTTAAATTTTAATATAATGGTTCATCTAATTAAATGATAATTCTAAAATTTTCTTTAATTTACAATATCCAATAACTTCAGAAATATCACATTTAATAATGTATTGTTTGCTACGAATAAATAATAGTCTTTCTTCGTAGATTGTTTGACATACTATTCTTTGTAACCGACTTCAAAAAAGGAGGAGGTTATATGTTCCATTGCACGTTTTTTTTGGTATGTTAACCGTTTCTCCCCCATTTATGCACCGATTCTTAAAGTTATTTTTTTTTTGGTTTGGTAGAGTATACTTCCGTGGGTATATATGTGAGTAATTTAAATGGGACTACCCATTTAAATTTCATGAAATTGTGTGAAACAGTTTTTGAGTTACATTCCAATTACTGGAAAGTGCTATATTATCGATCGCCTATCTTAACGATGTCATCATTGACGGTCAAAAACAATATATCACGTAAGTAGCAGGGCTCACTAACAAACATTAACCGACTTCAACACCAAAAAGTGAGAATAACATGTTAAAGTCGGTACCATGCGCAAACTATTCTGATAATAACTACTTTTGAACTATAATGGTACTGACTTTCAACAAGTTATGTCACACTTTTAGGTGTTGAAGTCAGTTCCATTTTTAGGTATTTCCTTTTATAATTACATTAGTTATCAAATGTTTGAAAACAGCTTTTTACTCACTTTAAATAAATTAATTTTTAATCACAAACAAGTAGTTAATACTTATTATATTTATGAATGATTGTGGCTGCAACCTTAGGTTAGGTTAAATTTAAACTGCGAAAAAGTACGTGCAAGCCGAGCGAGCGAAGTGAGCGTGCCGAACAGACATCACTGATTATAATAAGCAAGCTGCGTGCCCTGAAAATTTTACTACAGTTTTTTCAGTTGTAAAAGTACAAGCGTTGTAAAAGACTACTTCTGTTCAAAATTTTACATAAATCAGTTCAGTTGCTTTTTCGTGTAGGAGTAGCAAACTTCCATTTATAAATCCATTTGAAGTCTCGAGTACTTTTACAATTTAATATTAGTTGATGATAGTGTATATATGTTTTATGTAGAGCATGCTAAGTAAGGTGGTAATCGCTTGCTATTTTATGAAAAGTTTTATAAAATACCTTACAACTAAGACTATGTTCACCATATGACAGTGACCATGTTCAGTGTCATAAATAAACACTGATCACACTGAACAAAGATAGGAGAGCCGAAGGCTTCTGGTACGAGTACTTGAGGCGGAAGGCAGCGCATGAAGGTTGGGAAAAATGAAGATAACTTTGTTTAAACATTTTGCGAGGGTGATTCTATAAGTCACGCAAAAATTTAGGAGTTTTTGCTTTTGGTGCACCATTGTTTTGTAATTTTTTTTTTGTGCAGTATGTAAATATTATAAAAGCAAACTATATATTTGATTTATTGAGAGATAATAAATGTAATGACATTTGCGTGGCTAAGGCGAATCTAATGGTAGGTATGTTATTTTTCATAATGCATCAAATCAAATGACTATAGGCTTAAGGGTAATTTAAAAAAATAGAAAATATATTTGGGTTTATTTTTGATGTGGTTGTTCTTATTCCTTTTGTATATCATGAGGTATTTAATAGTTAGAGCGTTCCGTAACATAGAGATAAGAAAACCGATTGAATATTGTAGATGCAAGGCATAGCATGAGAGTCGTGGAGTCGCTCATGGTCGAAAGTAAGCTTGCAGACAGTCGATAAAATGGATTCAAACGTTTTGGAGGCGTTCTTATTTATCAAATAGTTATTTTGTATAGACAAGGTATGACAGTAAATAGTTTGTTTAGAAAATACCCACATTTTTTGAAAGTATCCAACAAGGATTAATAAAAATTAGTAGTGCCTATACCAAAATTAAAAATGTTATGTCAATAAATACTTACTTTATCAAATACCTTATGACTTAAAAGCTATAAAGAGAGGCATTATATTTTTACAAAGCAATTAAACAACTTACTACTAAAAAAATGCTACCGTATTTTGGAAGAAGTCATGAACGATTCATGCATTTATTTTAAATGTTGATAAATAATTATTTTGATAAATGTTAAATTATTTAGAGTAACATGAATGAGTCGGACCGTTCTTAGTATTATACCTCTAATATTGCTACACACGAATAGTGCCTTTATTACTACCATAACCTTAAGATCTATAAAAATATACATACGACTGCAATAAATAATTGAGTATGAGTCTGAAAAGAGAGCCACAGTGTTACCTTAGTTTGAAGAGGTAAAAAACATTCGGAGATGTTGAAAAATTAACTGAAATAATTCATTATTTTGCTGCAGTGTTAGTATGAGTGCCTGCGCTATAACAAATGGTTTTCTAACATGCAGGACTCATAAGTTATTAGAATATGGCATACGAAAGGTATCCCTGCATTTCACCGACACTTAATTTATTATCCAACCATAGGTTAGGTTCGGTTTGAACTGTTACAAAACTACGCGCAAGCCGAGCGAGCAAAGCGAGCATGCCGCGGTAGCGGCCGGCGAAGCGTTTGAAACTAAGTAATGAATAATTGTGGCTTGTGGTTTATGACTAAAGATAGAGTAGTGCACAAATAATATTACCTACAGACACACTACTTGACGTACTTTTTATTATTTGGTAATAAATTGTTGTGAGAGTGACATTTTTACAAATGTGAATAATAAAAGAAACAGTGTGTGAAATAAAAGATGAACAAACCATACATTTTTATGCGAACATTTTTACAAGATTAACGTTTGGGAGCTGAATTTATTTATGTAATATATTTAGATATGAGGCTTGAACCGACATACATCCACGTGGAATGTCGATATATACATACAAGAAACAATCAAATTTTATACCAGGATCTCACTACTATCATTTCAGCCGTAAGATGTCCACTGCTAAAGATGAGCCTCTCCCATAGATTTATGAAAGGACGAGATGGAAGCGGCTCGTATCCAACGTCTTCTTGAGACGTTTATGAGGTCGTTAGATATCCAATTTATCGGTGGACGACCCACGCTGCGCTTGCTGGTCTGTAATCTCCACTGCAAAAGCGAAGGGTTCAGTGCCATGCAGGGTTCCAGAACCATCTGGCTCTATCAGCCATCAGTTTGGCGTGTTATGTGCCCTGCTCACATTCACATTGCAATATGGATGCCCAAGTTCCTAACGATTAAATCTATTCAGATATATTATGTTTTAAATGAGGTATCATTGGAATGGCCTGAATTGATTCCTCAAAGGCTGGCAACTCAACCTCGAGACTTCTCGTATTGCGGATAGTCCTGGGCAACAGTGATCACTTAGCCGCCCGTCCGTTTGCCAATAAAAACAAATTGCAAGTTATTATGAATAATGTTCACACAGTCATACCCCCGTACTAAGATTACTAACAAGTATATAGGTTAGGGTTTTTTCTTTGTGTTTTTAGGAGTCCGCATATGCACGAAGCCCACCTGGTATTAAGTGGCAAACTTTGCGGCTGGTACTGCGCCTGTAATTCTGAGACACAGAAAAGTTAAGTCACCCATACCTTTCATTCCAAACCACAGTATTGCGAATATTACTGCTTACATTACTACTGGTACGGTAAGTAGGTAGAAATGAATAAAAAAAAAGGTATGTTTAAGGTCGATTTAATAAAAGAGTTGTTACTGATTACATATTGTATATTATAAGTGAGCAGATGTCATGAACACACCACGTAACTTGAGTATACAGATGTATAAACTAGCTCGCCAGCCAGCGGCCTTGCTCGTTTGGTCTAGAATTGATGGAAGCGCTGTTTTGGAATCTCGGGGTCGTGGGATTTTCTGGCAAAGTAATTCTCAATAGCAGTCCGAAGTCTGGAACAGTGTCTCGTAGGTGGCAATAGGCTCGCCTCCTATTGCATGGGATCAAAAAAATATCCGACAAAACACAGGTGTTTCAAACATTGTTGCTCACCTCTTCGCGGATAGCAACGCAGGATAACAAATCGTCAAATATACAGGTATTTGACGATTTGTTATCTTTTGTTAAAAAATAACGAGTATACATTTTTTTGGTATAGTTTATTTTTACCAAGTTTTGAGTGATACTTTTTTATTACCACTTTAATTATAACGTAAATTTGCAAAATATATTATATATTATATAAATATAGGGTATATATAAAAAAGGAGCCGTGTTACATTCTTAATTAATACTGTTTTTACGGTACCACACACTTTCACGAGAAAAAATACAACGTGCTTAGGTGGATGTGAATACTGTGTATAAAGTGCGTCTTATTTTGTTTTTTTTTTGCGTTTGGACGGACAGACGGGCAGACGGACACATGGAGAAAAAACGCGAAGTACCTATCCGGTCAGAGCAAAGTCATAATATAGTATAGTTTAGATGGATCCAAGACAAAACAGCATTAACTGACGGATGGATAGATACGGACATGAAAGATGGATACTTAACTAATTAAATTTATGAGCTATACATACATTTATTTGGGTGAGAATAATTATTTATATTTAGCAGTAGGACTTTGCCAGAGTCAGCATGGAAAAGTTCCTTTGGCAGTTATTCAACGGTGAAGCAGTAGTGTGCAAATATTACTGTGTTTTGGTGAATGTTTCCAGCAAAATTACAGGGCAAGAGAGTTAACATTTGCATAAATCAGGATGCCGAGCGCAGTGCTTTGCCGTGCAGGGTTTTTAACTGTTGCAGTTTAAAATTATGTATTGCAATGGATATGGATTGTATGTGCAAGCGTGATGCATGACGTCAGGCGAGCGACTTGTTCTACGACAGGTCCTACGGCTCATCTCATTTCTGATTCAATCACGTACTGTGACTCAGAGCACAGACTTGTACGATTGTTGTAACGAATTGTACGATTTTAAGCTTACATATTATGAGGACCATAGTTAGATAACAGGGCCATAAGTCATTACTCGTAACATACACTGATGTAAGATATGGCCAGCATGGTTCAAATATCATAGAGTTTGCGGCTCCGTCTGCGTGGATATTTAATATACCGAAGCACATTGTTTTGCAGTCTATTTCTGTGTGAACTTTCATCAACACCAGTTTAGCAGCTTAAGCATAAAAGAAGAACGAACAAACAATAAACTACGAAGCGACAAATACGCTTTCGCTTTATAAATATTTTAATAAGCATAATGCGTGCACCGCCTTGCTTTGAAAATATTATCCGACATCAGATTAGTTTTCTATTAGAAGTACTACTTTACGGACATTACTACTTGTGTTAAAATTTTAAAATACATCGGTTCAAGAGAATTGTCACGTAGGAGTTCAATCCAAACACAGGTATTTTCACATTGTTATTGTTTATTGAAAATATATAGGTACTTAAATTTTATGTAATTGCTTACAATAATATGATTCAATATAATAACATGGTTTTACGAGTATGATTCACCTATAAAATATCTTCCAGACAAATTAATTAAAATTAACTGTTGGTATGAATGGCTTAATATAATTGAATACTATTACTCAACAATAAAAAACTTAAAATTAAGTGTTACAATGGGCGGTCTTATCGGTCAGAGCGATCTCTTCCAAACAATCATGTTATTGTAAAGGAAGCTTGAATAAAAAAGATCTCGAAGGAAGTTTCCTTGGACACCAGTGGAGACTCTTGTGACACATTTACCACCGACCACACTTAGAAGTAGGGCCCCTAAAAAAAATTGAAAAGAATTCTGGTATGTACTACTATTTACAATCTAACGACTATACCACACTTTTTTGTCTTTTTAACTCAAGCTAACCGCTCTATCCTTGAGCCTCAATTGCTCTAAGAGAAATGCTCGCTTTGTAACTTGTATGGGAGTTATGATTTTTTACATAACTGAATGCAGATCATTTTTCCACCTCTCAAGCTGGTCTCCAAGGCAACTGCTCACGTTAACCACTGCACTAAGGGGTTTAATCCCTTAACAAGCATACACAAGGACCAGTTTTTTTTAATTAAAAATTCAGAATGGGTCTATGCCCCGACTTCAACTGTATTTAGAGGCAAAATTTCTGTAATTGAACTTGTATGAAAATTTTTACTTTTCTGTTCAAATGGTTAAAAGTTTGATAACCAAAAACTAATGCACAAGGACAAACGCGGGCCACTCGTGGCCCGCGCACCGCCCAACACCTAGTTATTAGTATACATGTTTATAAGATTGTTACATAGTAACCCATATTATACAAAATCGCTGACTAAGAACCACATGGCTACCTACATCGTGCATCGCAACTATCACACGGTTGCAACACGAGGCGCGGAGTCAGCATTCTCGAACTTACATGGCACCGGTCACGTAGGCCACCGGCAACATGAAGCGCGGAGTCAGCTTACTCGTGGAACCTTCATTTTTACCTAAGAATTAATTTGTGCATTGTTAACCTAATATCGATAGCATTCATACGTGTACTTAGAATAGGAAATTATATTGGAAAATCTTTTATTTTAATTAAAGTTAGTATAAAAGTTTTTGGTTTTTTTTAGATCCTTCGGCTGTGGCCTACGTAATTGGCGCAGTCGGTAGGATTCTTGGAAATAGTAGCTAGGGTCGTGTTCTAATATCGAATCGTCCTGACCGCTGTGCGTCGTGTGCAACCTGCTTCGCGTCGCGTCTTCCAAGATTCCTGAAAGAACCTGGGCTCACGACTGGAGGAGAATCTAGACATCGATTCACAAGAGGAACCGAAAATGATATATATGTAAGTGCTTGAATTGCTCCTATACTTGCTCATCCTTAATCATAATCCTTTTTAGTGTTAAAAATTCATCAAAAATTTTTATCCTAGAAAATTATCCTTAAGTCCTGCACCTAGTAGGCAATCGCGTAGGGATTTAGTAGATAGTAATAGACAGTTAGATACTTTAGTAGAGACAATAGAAAATATGGACCCCGACGCAATTTTCAAAGTGTTGCCTCATGTACCTGAGTTTGACGGAAATCCGAACGTATTGACCCGTTTTATACGACTATGCGACCAAGTATGTGCAACCTATTTAAGTGCGGAACAGGGACGTGAACTTACCAATCTTTGTTTGTTGAACGGTATTCTTAATAAAATTACCGGGCCCGCCGCCCGCACAATTAACTCAAATGGTATTCCAGAAAGTTGGGAGGGCATCAGAACAGCGTTAATCAATAATTTTTCTGACCAAAGGGATGAAACTGCCCTCTACAATGACCTTTCTCTTGCCACTCAAGGCACTAATACTCCACAAGAGTTTTACGATAGGTGCCAAAATTTATTCAGCACTATTATGACCTATGTAAGTCTACACGAGTCTATCCCCACTACCATCGAAGCAAAGCGTACTCTTTATAAGAAATTAACAATGCAGGCTTTCGTTCGGGGACTTAAAGAGCCGCTAGGCTCTCGTATAAGATGTATGCGTCCTGATAGTGTTGAAAAAGCATTAGAATTTGTACAGGAGGAACTTAATGTGATGTATTTGCAGCAGCGAAATGATCCGACGTCCGATCGCAAAGTTAATGTTTTACCAAAACCAATACAGTTGCCACCATTTTCTATGCCGGCACAACGATCATTCGTTCCTCCTGCACCTGCTACACCTGCACATGTTATACATCATGCCTTTTAATGTGCCTTTTCAGCGCCCTATGCCTCAACCTCCGCAACACCAACCTTGGAAACCTAACTTTCCTAACACCCCGCTAAATAGACCTCCTCAAGGTCCCACACGCACTCAACAAATGTTCCGTGCGTTGCCACCTAACTATAATACTCAGAATAATTCTTTTAAAATGACACCACACAATTCATATCAACACACGGGCCCTAAGCCCATGAGCGGTGTGAGTCATTATGTAACTAGACCTCTACCATCTACTGGTTTGAGAGGACATGACTGGACGAAGTCGGGAAACCCGCCGCCCAGTAACTATTTTAAAACCCGCGAAATGAATGCTCTGACACATGTGCTCTGAATATGACGGTTACTACTACCCGGAGTGTGAACCACACTCATACTATCCAGAGTACGACCACGTGGCACCTGAGTACCCGATGTCCGAACCCGACGAATCTCAATACTATCCAGAATATAATGTAACTGAGCCACAATATTATTCCGAAGGTCAGCATGAACCTGAACCTTCTGATTCCACTGGTAGCTCTGATCAGGATTTTCAGAGCCACCAAATCTCAAGAAAGTCAAAATAGAACTTAATTTGCAAACGCAACGGCAACTTCCATACATCCAAATTTCCAACCCTCCTTTAAAATTTTTAATCGACACAGGGGCTAACCAATCATTTATCAACCCTGAAGCAGTTGAAAATTTCTTCCCACAGGTACCTCTGAACTACGATCCTTTTGAGGTTACTAATGTGCATGCTACTACTCGAAATAACTATTCTGTTTCTTTGCCTTGTTTTGTGGAATTTCAGGACCCTGACGATATAAAACTATTTCTATACCGTTTTCATAATTACTTTAACGGACTTATTGGTTTAGATTTGTTGGAAAAATGGGAAGCCAAAATTGACCTTAAAAATAGAGTACTCATTACACGTAACGCGACAAACCCGATTCGTATGTTCAATTCAAAAAACATAAATTTGTATTTAGATGTTATACCAGCGAATTCCTCTAAATTATTGCGATTACCGATAAACGTGCATGACGGAGACGCTTACGTGCCCGAACAAGTAGTGTCAAATTGTTTAATCCGGGACTGCCTAACGTTAGTATCAAATAATCGAGGTTATTTAGAAATTACGAATCCATCTTCTCACGATATAATCTTTTGTTTAGACCGACCGTTAGTAGCAGAGATCCATACGAACGAGTGCGCACGCACCGAACAACCACGCTCACGTGTTAACGAAGTGCTATCGCGTCTACATACGGACCACCTCAAAGCCGAAGAACGCGCTAACTTAGAAGCCTTATGTGCTCAGTACGCTGACGTGTTCTTTATAGAAGGGGAATCTCTGACATTTACGAATAAAGTAAAGCATCGGATCCGAACTACCGAAGAAGAACCGGTGTACACGAAAAGTTATCGGTACCCGTTTGTTCACAGAGATGAAGTTAGACAGCAAATAGGATCTATGTTAGAACAGGGTATAATTCAGCCGTCTGATCTGCTTGGAGCTCTCCTATATGGGTCGTACCCAAGAAAGGCGATGCGTCCGGCAAAATAAATGGCGAATCGTTATCGACTATCGGAAACTTAACGAAAAGACGATAGACGATAAATACCCAATACCTACCATCGCTGACGTATTGGACAAGCTTGGTAACTGCCAGTATTTCACAACGCTTGATCTGGTAAGCGGATTTTATCAAGTTGAGATGAGCTCTGAGGATATACCTAAAACTGCGTTCAATGTAGAGCACGGGCACTATGAATTCTTACGTATGCCCATGGGCCTCAAGAACAGCCCATCTACATTCCAACGAGTAACGGACAACGTACTTAAAGACCTACAGAACACCGTCTGTCTAGTATATCTATATGACATTATTGTTTTTAGTACGTCCCTCCAAGAGCACATGCTTAACCTTCGTAAAGTATTTGACAAATTACGTGAATCTAATTTCAAAATTCAAATGAATAAATCCGAATTTTTTTAGTTAGAAACTGCGTATCTTGGACATATCATTAGCCGTGACGGTATCAAGCCCAATCCAGATAAAATATCTGCAATACAAAACTACCCCATTCCTAAAACGCCTAAAGAAATTAAGCAATTTCTAGGGTTAGTTGGGTATTACAGAAAATTCATCCCCGATTTCGCTCGTATTACAAAACCGCTTACTTATTGCTTGAAGAAAGGCAATAGAGTAACCCTTGATTCTTCATACATAAGTAGTTTCGAAAAATGTAAAACCCTTCTCACCAATGATCCCATTTTACAATATCCCGACTTCAATAAAGAGTTCTTACTGACAACTGACGCGTCCAACATGGCCATTGGTGCCATTTTATCGCAAGGACCAATAGGGTCCGATAAACCTGTATGCTATGCCTCCCGAACCCTTAACGACAGCGAAATCAACTATAGCACAATAGTAAAAGAGCTATTGGCTATAGTATGGGCCACCAAATACTTTCGGCCGTATCTATTTGGTCGTAAATTCAAGATCCTAACGGACCATAAACCACTTCAGTGGATTATGAGCCTTAAGGAACCGAGTTCCCGACTGACAAGGTGGAGGCTTAAACTTAGTGAATATGACTTTACAGTCATATACAAGAAAGGCAAAGCCAACACAAATGCCGACGCACTTTCAAGGGTCGAGATACATAACGAGGAGATCAGCTCCATCGCAGTGAACCCTTCAAAAAAGCCAACTGGTTCAATCACTGGTTCAACCACCGTTACCGCACATACTAGCCAGGAAAACCCGATACTAGAGATACCTATAACCGACGACGTATTGAATAAATTTCACAGACAGCTTATCATGACAGTAGTAGGTGACGTAAAACGACGACCGACCGCTACGAAACCATTTGATACTCACACTAGAACTTGCGTACAACTATCCGAAAGTAACCTTATCAATGACGTAATAAGCACGATAAAAGAGTACGTAAACCCAAAAGTTAAGACTGCTCTTCTGATAATCCCACCTTTACGTATGTATGACATAATCCCTATCATTCAAGATAAATTTCGCAGCTCTGCAATGAATTTAATTTTAGCTAAAAAGGAAGTCGAAAACGTTAAAGATTAACTCAGACAACAGGACTTGATTCGTAATTACCACGACGGTAAAACGAATCACCGTGGAATTAACGAATGCTTCTCTTCTCTCTCCACTCGATACTTTTGGCCCAAAATGAGAGACCACATAACTAAATTTATAAATGAGTGCACTATATGTGGTCAAGCTAAATATGATAGAAACCCTATAAAGCAAAAGTTCAATATAGTACCACCGGCAACGAAATCGTTTGAAATTGTTCATTTAGATTTGTTCACAGCTCAGAATGAGAAGTTCCTAACGTTTATCGATGTATTTTTTAAATACGGCCAGGCATACCACCTTCATGACGGTACCGCCATTATCATAATTCAAAGTCTACTTCATTATTGTACACACCATTCCTTTCCTTTAACTTTAGTGACTGACAATGGGACTGAGTTCACAAACCAATTGTTTTCGGAGCTCACACAACTTCATAAGATAAACCACCACAGAACATTGCCTCATGCTCCCAACGATAACGGCAATATCGAGAGATTTCATTTAACAATTTTAGAGCACCTATGCATTCTCAAATTACAGCAAAAAGATGAATCTGTAGTAAATATCATGCCTTATGCCATCATAGCATATAATAGCTCAGTACATAGCTTTACAAAATGCCGACCTTACGACATCATTAACGGACATTTTGACCCGAGAGACCCCGTTGACATGGACCTCACTAAGCACTTATTACAGCAATACGTACAGACTCACCGTGAACAAATGAAAGCAGTATATGACTTGATAAATGAGACTTCATTGACCAACCGTACATCCCTTATAGAAAATCGTAATAAAAACCGCGAACCCGAAACCGAATACCAACCAGACCAAAGCGTCTTTGTTAGCAACCCTTTCGCTGCTCGACAAAAGCTCGCACCCCGCTATACTCACGACAAAGTACTAGCCGACCTACCAATCCACATATACACGTCAAAAAAGCGTGGCCCTGTAGCCAAGTCCCGACTCAAGAGAGTGCCTAAATCTGAAAAAATTGTTGCAGGTCCCTTCTGACCCTGACCATGACGACAATGCTGGAAGCACAGGAAATAATACTTGAAAGCTTGGATGACAGACCCGGACTTTTACCTTTTAAACTAGGACAGACGTCACTCACGACTCACTATCATACATTCTTACAATATGTAGAACTTGACAACATCGAGAACCAAATCAATAACTTACAAACCCAGTTATCAGACTTTAAAACTCGACTAGGAAACGATACTTACGCGCTCTACGCACTTCAAATCGAATATCTAAACGTAAAAGTGCGTAAAATACTTAGCCACCTTCAGAGTGTAGAACCCAATCGCAGTAAAAGAGGTCTTGTAGACGGCTTAGGTTTACGCTTAGGACGGTGAGGAGAGGTTAGTGACGGTTAGGCTTAGGTACGTTATTAAAAGTATTACTGGCAATCTAGATTATTCCGACGCTGTAAAATTTAATGATGCAATCAAAGTTCTGGAAAATAACCAATTTAAATCAATAAACGAATTTAATTATCATATTAGTATCAGCAAAGATTGGATGGCTCATCACAGTAAAATCATTACTGAAATAGTCCTTAATCAGGAGAAAATAAACTCCACTCTAAACTTACTGCTAGATAGCGAGGCATACCGAGATACGAGCCTTATTAAATATGCTAAGTTTGCTCAACTATTGGTTATCATTTCTGAAAACGCGGATGATATTATGACGGAACTCTCTAGGCTAGAGAATATTTTAAGTTTCGTGCGTGCATCGAGCACTCACCACTCTATATTAGGCATAGATGTATTAAGTAAGATGTTAAGTAAGTTAGAATTAATTTATCCTAAGGGTCACTTAATAAAATTAGACCTGAGGGAGTATTATGACGTAATCAAACCAGGTTACTATTTCTCAGGCAGACGTATAGTTATAACACTAAAGTTCCCAATTATATCCCCTATAAACTATGACTTATATAGACTAGCTATCCTTCCTTATAAGAACAACCAATCCATTGTACCTCCATATCCTCTCATAGCAAGTAACATGCACGCGTTCATGTATATAGAGACAGAATGTCCGAAGTACGGTAATCGGTTCCTCTGCGAAGAAAGCCTTAGCCACCAACTTCAATCACAAGCAGACTGCATACAAATCCTCATCACCAATCAATCTCTGGATGCAACATGTGAGATGACTACAATCAAGTTAACCAAAGCAGCCGTGGATCGCCTAGATGAAAGACACTACGCTATCTCGTTCCCACACCCAACGAAGATTCACACTATCTGCGAACATGAGAGCTACAACACAGTACAAGGAAGCTTCCTGGTCACAATCCCAATCGCCTGTTCATTGAGCACCGATGAAATCACCATCAGTAACAACTACGACAGGATCGCAGGACAACCACTGAAAATTATGAAAATTATCATGAACACATCGAATATCTCACCACCATCACACATCAAACTCAATTCAATAAATCTGAGAGATCTTCACCAATACCAAGACAAACTGATGCTGCAACCAACCCTACATTTGGACCATACTACACCTGACGTCGTATACCACACTACGATACCAATGTATACCATTATATTTAGTGCATTTGCACTGGGAGCAGCTCTACTTATTCGGCGCTGGTACATTCACCATAAGAGGACAGAAAAACCTGAAATCGAAGAAACACACTATGAAGATGCTGAGAAACCTGCACCACCACCGAGAGTACCTGCAACATTTTCTCTCAAAGTTCTAAAATAGTTGCCGTTCTGAAGGGGGAGGTGTTACATAGTAACCCATATACAAAATCGCTGACTAAGAACCACATGGCTACCTACATCGTGCATCGCAACTATCACACGGTTGCAACACGAGGCGCGGAGTCAGCATTCTCGAACTTACATGGCACCGGTCACGTAGGCCACCGGCAACATGAAGCGCGGAGTCAGCTTACTCGTGGAACCTTCATTTTTTACCTAAGAATTAATTTATGCATTGTTAACCTAATATCGGTAGCATTCATACGTGTACTTAGAATAGGAAATTATATTGTAAAATCTTTTATTTTAATTAAAGTTAGTATAAAAGTTTTGGTTTTTTTTAGATCCTTCGGCTGTGGCCTACGTAATTAGATGCTATGTATGCATTGTTTAAATTAAATGATGTACACACGTGTTACAAAATAAACCCGGTAACTTTCGAAAGTAGCGGGAAAATTGAAATAGGTACATTGAGTACAGTACATAGTATGTTACTCGTACTAATACACAACCGAAGTGTATCATATTATGCGCACGTACTTAAATTAACGAGAACATCGTTTGCACGAAGCCAGTTGTTCACACAATATGTAAATAGACAATAAACTTGTACGATATGTATATCTTACAATGTTAACATTGCGTATGTTCCGATTAAAAGGTAAACCTTACAATATCTTATGGCTAAAATGTTTTCTAATGTAATAGACATTATGAATAAACCATAATGGTTACATGAAATAATTATGTTTATTGCCTTTTTTACTGGAAAGGCCAGACTGAATCTGGTATTCAATACATTTTTTGTTAATTTATTTTATTTTACTCGGAAAAGCCTGAACGAATCTGGCGGTCCGTTACAACAAAATATACACTCGAGAGCAATGAATCCGGGTCACTTAAAGAATGTTAAAAATCTCGGAAACTAAAAATGATAGGTTAATGCAATAAATTGTATTTAATAGACAATGTAATACTCTAGTAAAAAAAAATATGAGTCACCATACATTTTATTAACACAAAATTACATAAAGAAAAAAACTGCTGATCTCTCCTTAAAACAAAAATAGGAAACATGAAATTTTTGAACTTTATTACGATTTTCTTGAATTTTAATACTTCGTATTGCCTCCTCGTGCTTCCATTACTGCGTTTACGCGGTTTGGCATGCTGTACACCAAGTTCCTTATACGATTTTGAGGAATATTCTCCCATTCCTCTGTGAGAGCAATTTTGAGCTCACGAAGCGTGGTTGGGGGAGGGTTTCGTTGTTTTACGCATCTGCCTAGCTCGTCCGAAGCATGCTCGATCGGGTTGATATCCGGGCTGCGCGCTGGCCACTCCATACGAGTAATGTTCATCTCTTGAAGGTAGTCATTCACAATCCTACCTGTATGAGGTCGGGCATTGTCATGCATAAATATAGCATCCTCACCTAAATTGACCATAAATGGACCAACGTGATCATTGAGGATTTCTTCCACATATCTTTCGCTAGTTAAAGAGCCGTTTTCTATGATCACCAGCTCTGTGCGACTTTCAGAAGAAATTCCGGCCCACACAAGTACAGACCCACCACCGTAGGCTACTTTTTCTTCGATGCATGCTTGCTTGAATCTTTCCCCTGGTCTTCGATACACTCTGTGTCTTCCATCGTGCTTGTAGAGCATAAATTTTGGTTCGTCGGAGAACATAACTTTTGACCAATCTTCAATACTCCAATTTACGTGGCTCTGGGCATATCTTAGATTTGAAATACGATGCCCACGCTCCAGTTTAGGGCCGTTTGCAGGTCTAAGGGGTTTTAAGTTAGATTCAGCAAGCCGACGTCTTACTGTCCATGCACTTGGGTTACTTCCTCCGAGGCGTCGAAACTGATTTGTGAGTTCAGTTCCTGTGAGAAAGCGATTTCGAAGCATGGTGTTCACCAAGTATCGGTCTTCTCGTGCTGTGGTACACCTGGTTCTGCCCGTTCCTGGTCTGCGTAGGTTAGAACCAGTTTCTTCGTAACGTCGGAGAACTCTTTGTACTGTTGACAGCGACACACCGACAGTCCTGGCTGTATCGCGCTGACTCCGGCCGGTTTCCAGCATTGTAAGTATTCTGGTGCATTCTTCAGGCGTAAGCGACATAATTTCAGCTTGAATAATGAATATAGAGCACTATCAACATGGTTTATGTACCCACATAAATGACAGATTACAAACAAAAGCAAAACCAAATGCTGTAATTTCGTAGTTCCATCTTCGAAAGTGGCCCTTTTTCAAATTTGATTTTTTTATGATATAACTTTACAATAACTAAGAAGTTTTAATACCTTCATTTAGGGAGTATTACATTGTCTATTAAATACAATTTATTGCATTAACCTAGCATTTTTAGTTTCCGAGATTTTTAGGATTCTTTAAGTGACCCGGATTCATTGCTCTCGAGTGTATATTATTACTGATTTTTTATTATAATCAGATCCCAGCATCTCCACCATTTTGTCGCGTTTCCTATGTCATAGCAAGATGACTGTGTGTGCCCGGTAAATAATCATACTAAAATAAACACACGACAAAGAATATAAAGAAGAACACGTGGATGAAACAATGAGTCGACCACTAACGCACGCAATTTAGGCAACATTTGGTGCTAGGAGGCTTTGCCTCATACAAGGGTCCGTTCAGTTACCCTTTGATCGACTATGGCTCCAGTCAGAGCGCAGTACTGTGTTTACTGCGCCCGGGTCTTCCCTTTACATTAGATATTGCGTATATTTATACAAGTTATCTCTCTCATTGGGTTCCTGGTCAGTACAGTTTACCCCAGGAATGACACCAGCTGGACATGGGGTGTTCCCCACGAGGACCTCCACCATCCCCATAGTCCTGCCCATATGCTCCAACAACATAGCCGATCATTTTGCTATCCCCTGTTGAGGTTACACCCGGATATGGATGCTCAGGGGGTCAACTCGCTAGCTCTTCAGTCCAATTTCCTTGACTACCAGTTAATTTACATTGTACGCAATCATTGGACTCTGCCTAACCGTAAAACGTGACTCGTTAACGGTCGTCTCATTATCACATCACACGGTTCTTGTAGAACTAGGAATCATGAGCTAAAAGCACTTACCAGGACCTCTGCTGGTTGTTTTCCCTCGAGACCTCAGCCAGTGCCTCACACGTGCTTACCCATCCGCCATTTTTCTCCGTACCCGCCTTCCTGCCGGCACGCCATTCGTAGTCTGCCCCAGAGATGCGTTAGCATCTGCTCGTCTGTGCCACAGAGTACCTGCGTCAAATCACTTACAAAAGGCAGAGTTGCCATAGTACAAAAATAAATTGACAATAAGGATACAGTTACACTCACCAATTCGTTCACGGAAACTCGCGCTGCGCGCGACACACGGCGCAGATGCTATAATTTATTGTTAAAAGAACTTACCTTAAGTGAATTTCTATCATAATTACACGAGATATTACATCTGAAGAGATTTAAGTTTACAATGTAGTCCGTGTCCCATTGTACTGCATCATCACACAATTTAGAGCATTAATAAAACAAAAAGGTTGCAACGCTCGTTCAATCAGTCAGCTGTCATCTTGCTGCTAGCCTTCATTTGTTTTAGAGCCTGTTTTCTGTCTTCTGCAACTCTGTGGGCTATCATAATAAAGACTTTCCAATGAACTATGATCATTGGGGTTGGGCGGGAGCTTAAATCTCTTCAGATGTAATATCTCGTGTAATTATGGTAGAAATTCACTTTAGGTAAGTTCTTTTAACCATAAATTACACTTCAATATTACATCTGAAGAGATTTAAGTTTACAATGTAGATGTTTAGGGTCCGTTGCAGAATGAAATCAATTATTCAATAATCAGAATCGAAGTTTAATGAGATTGTGATTTTATTATGATGAGAAAAACCCTATGTACAACTTGGTACCTTAACAATTAACTTTCTTGACATTGAGACAATAATTTTAATAATTTACTTATGATACGAGTAATACTGTTTCAGCAAAGGACTGCTCTTCTGAATTTAATACTGGTTGGTTATAAAATTTTACGAAAGAAAGTGAACTTTCTGTGCAATCGGCTGTTTCTTTGGATAAGGTCGATAGACACACCAGATCTACTCTGCCGTCCGATTACTAAAAGGCCGTTAAGTGACATTTATT
Organism: Selenia dentaria; assembly: GCA_917880725.1. Lineage (NCBI taxonomy): Eukaryota > Metazoa > Arthropoda > Insecta > Lepidoptera > Geometridae > Selenia > Selenia dentaria. The sequence continues at coordinate 8,265,221 of OU862895.1, read as the reverse complement.
CAAATTTGAGTTTTATGTACAGAGCGAAAGCGCATCTTTTCCTCTATTAACCAATATGGGTCTCATTTTTCTACCATTTATAAGTACTGAGATTTGGAGACCACGTACACCGCTTTCTACATCTGTTTTGGACTTTTTCAATTCTAAATTACGGTTATCTCATTTTACATCACTAAAGTAAGGTAAAACGTATGTAACGTTGTATTTCAAACTTGTATTTCATCTGTTTGACAAGCTTAGAAAACAGCTACATGCACTTACAATTCTATTTAACCGGTACCTGGCTTTACAAGTGTTTTAGTCTTTGAAAACCTGCAGTTCCAATTACATATGTACAACGTCTAAAAGACAGTTTTTATACTCCTGCTAAACTTAAAAGCCGCTAGACATACTAGTCGGCTAGGTCAATGGTTAGCGAGCGTGGAACTGAAACAGCTACAACTCTAAAAGACAGTGACTGTTTTTTAGTCATGAAAAATATGAACGCATGTTATCAATAACAACAGTAAAAAACCGTTAAGCAACTTTTCAACGCTAAAAAGCCTCTATATGCAGTGCATTTCTATGCGCCCCGCACGGCGCACCTCGCTTAGTCGTGTCTTGGTTTAGACGCTGTAGAGGCTGGACCTGCGGCGCGTTGGCGCGTATTCCCGCCAAAATGGACTCGAAAGCGAGGTAAGAATAAATATTGGATTTAGAATTAATTAAGCTATTGTTTTCTTAAACTTTTTGAAACATAATTAAAATAGGAACTATAGATATAACTTAAGTAACTTTTATTATTGTGTTTTGTTTTGTGTAGTTGTGTTCATGCCCTTTACAGTTTAAAATATTTAACTTTAATTCTAGGTTTCAAAATTCGAGAATCAGAGCTATGTTAGAAAAATGCAACGATGGATCTCAATCATACGTATACATGAACAAAGAAAACCAGCCACCACCACCTCATCAACTGCAATCTTCTACCGAGGTATGCAATGAAAAATTCTTATGCAGTATAGCCAACATCCCAAAATATGCAACGCCGTTGCAAACGCGTTGGTGCTGATTCACTTATGAATGAACGGCGAATAAATCCCGAAGAAATGGCTTTCATCTGTAACGAAACGATGCTACCACCATCCTGTAGCCTCGCGGAGACCTGCGATTCACCTTTTGTGTCATATGATACCCATGATGATTTATCTCCAACACCGTTTATCAATTCACCAACAGGAGATTTTTCGTCCGATGATTCGGTAAAAGATAAAAATTATTGCCCGAGTGAATCTTCATTAGACGATGAAGGCCAACCATGCAACAAAAGTTCCCGTCATAAACCAGCCATAGACTTAATTGAACCTTGCAAAGAAACAAACACCATACAGCCGGAAGCTGTTCTTTCACTTGATGCCCCTGCTATTATTACAGCGATAACCGACTCTACCAATGAAAATCGAATCAGCTCACGAGAAAAAAGTTAAAACAGAAGCAGGAAAAGTTATTGAGCTATAACGTGAAGACTGGGTGTGGGGAAAAATGCACGAAAAGATGTTCGGCTAAGTTAAAATTAGATGCGCGTGAAGAAGTCAAGAGCAAGAGTATACATATATTAAAAGACATAATACAAATTTGTTTTCAAAGAAACAACTATGATATGCTTTATAAAAATGCTGTAAACGATGAGGATTATAAAGTTCTCCGATTCATGACCGACAAATATTTGAAAAATTCTGATATTATAAAACCACAACTTAAAAGCGCACCTAAAGGTGCAAGAAAGGCAAGACAAAGCGGTATCGTGAATGCACTGAAGGATATCACTGCACCACACAAAATGCGATTCTGGCATGAAATGCCTGAAAGCGCCTAAAAAGGGTACACGTAGATAGTTACGGTTGATTAAGATTACAATAAATGATAGGTAAGAACTTTTAATTAAAGATATTTTTGTAACTTTGAGACTGATTTTGCATGCCAAACTTGTTAAATAAGTGTTATGCCGTTATGTACCTACATTGCAGTAAGCCTATTTTAGTAATTTTATTATGTTCATAATTATGTTCATTTAAGATGTGCCATTTATTTTGCAAGATTATTAAATATATTAAGAAACAATGATACCTAGGTTAGTAAGATTTTATTAAACAAATACTATGTATAAATAATATTGTGATATATTGTTAGTTGCTTTGTGTGTAATCTAATAATTAACATAACTTTGTTTTTAGCATAATATATGCAACCTATTAATTTGTAATTCGTACATGGTTCCTATTATTTTAAGTTTGATACTCATAAGTATATAAGTTAATAAAAGAAGAATGTTACAGAGTAAAAGGTTTTGTTTTGTTTGCTAACCTTTATTTTCTCATTTCAATAGAGAAATAACATAAGAAAAAGTTACGGTTAGCTGTTCAATTCACATTAAGTTACGACAATTTAGACAGTATCACCTACACTTAAAAACAGTTACTACAAAATGTTTATCTCAAGACTGTGTTCAAGTCTAGAATAATGATTAACTTTTGGGTTTCGAAACGATAATTAGGCAGTTTAGGGTTCTTAACGTTTTTTTTTTAAATATGTTTATTCGATTCTAAATGAAATGCAATTCTAAAAAAAGGCTATGTGATTTAGCTGTCTTTAAGTTACAAAATTGTCGATAACTGTGACCAGTCTTCAAACCTCCATGCGGTTTTAATAAAATACAACACTATAAGGCGACTGTACTTCAGCTAACCGTGTTTAAAGTTTGCAGATAGTCTCATTTTGAAATTGATAACCATAGTTAAAACATAAAAAGTTAATTAAAAAATCAAATGATTAAGTTGCGTTCCAATGCAATATATACACTTTCAAGCTTATAAAATACAAAACATTTTGGTATATCAATAAAAACTGTAAGTCTTCAAAAAGTCTAGAAAACAACATTTCCCACGTTTTTGCTCATAACGAACATTTTGGGTTTGTAACTTAGCGGCCTTTTAAAAATCGGACGGCAGTACTATCAGCTGACGTGGATGCATGGCGAGTGGATTGTACTAAACACACGAGTACATCTACGCCACTCTCACGACAACGATTGCTTAATCCACCGGCTAATAGTTTGAGAAGATACATTATGAGTCGGCCTGTTAACTGTCAGGACTAATTTGTTTATATCTGATAACTTAGAAAGTTATCAGATATAAACAAATTAGGCCTGTTGTTGTTAAGCTGTTAGTTCTCTCGATAGAAGATGGTAAGGTATTTGCTGGGCAGATAGTTTCATTTTTTTCGAAAAAGGAATATAAATCTTGGATTAATACGATTTGGAGCGGAGGTCTTAATAATATTATACATTGTTATAAATGAATTTTAAATAAAATACCATCAATTTTAACCACAGATTACTTTTGCACACGTCTGTGGATATCATAAGAAGAGTCACCAATTTCTTAGTCACCCATTCGAGCCGAGCCGTTAGGGAAAATGTTGGATAACAGTATTTTAGGACAATATTTGGGTTCCAAGACTTCCAAATACTATTGTACTTTGGGAAACAGGGTTTCATTATAAAACGCCTTTGAAAAATCTCGTCATCGTATTATTATTGCACAGTTCTAATCCTATAATTAATGATAATGCGCAATGAAAAGATTTCATAGTTCCGTTGCTAGTGTTTTTCTTAAATGTTTTTGTTATAAACCTTATTATGTCTCTAGTAGATGAATCATAACCGTTTATATTATTAATCTGTCAAAAATGGAACCATTGCGTTAATGTATTCAGTATTTTTCTATAATTAATTTTAAGGAATTTCAACGACATCATGAGAAATGTCTTGGTTCAAGTACGCTTGCGGAACACTATGGCGCACACCAGAGTAAGTTTGCACCACAGCGGATGCCTTTATATTAGGTTTCTTATTTATTGTTTCTGAACTTATTAGCGATGTAATTAAACCATACATCCAGTAAAGATACCAAGGTTGGTTAGGCCAGTACGGTACAAGCGAGATGATTCATCTTCGATCACTTTTCGTAAACACTAAAAGATTATAGCAAATGGCAGGAATGCGCAGAAATAAAATTTACCCCATGTCAGCGTAAAAGCATTGGTTTCATAAGCAATTGGATATCGATTCCAAGAAACATACCGATCACATTTTTATAATTAAGTCGAGATGCAAATAAGTCTATTAATAAGTGACAAAATTTTTGGAAATTATCTGCTCCTTATGAATGTTTGTATGACTAGAGAATCGGTCTGCATCGGTATTGTCACGAGATGGAATGAATGAAGCAAATATGAAGATGTCTCTTGTTTCACACTACTGCCATAATATCTCTAGTAAATTGATTTAGGTGTGGAAACTGTATCCCTCCTATTCTAGTTATGTAAGATATGGCAATGGTATTGTCAATTCTTAGTACTACGTTAATATTACGACTATTAAGATTGTAACGGTCCACAATGCGTTCCGCTACGTTCACAAATATATAGATACATCAGTATGATGGAAATCTAATCTAAGGGCATCTTTTGGAAATATTAAATATCTAAAAAGTTATATCTCAATAGACTAAATTCCGACTATCAGACATAGATCATGGAGCTATAGAACTTCCAGTCAATGAAGTTAATAAGTCAGGATTTTATGCAAAAGTATATCTAATAAAAGCAAAGTGAATGCAAAGAGGTTTTATGCAGTAACTAAGATTCTTAATATCCCCACGATTAGCAAACTAACAATTCCATTTCTATGTATAGATTTCCAATACTAGGAAATGATTAAAACTAACAGATTAGATCTAACAAATTAAATAATTAACTAACTAACATAATTCAGAATCACGGCAGCTGAATGATGTAAATAGGCTGAGAACGCTTGGAGACAGGTTCCAAATTCAAATAAAACTCATAAAACAAAATAACATATCAAAAATATTTAAAAAAGGAACGTAGGATCAAAATGTGTATTCAAGGGATCTGATTGGTTAGGTCGGAGACAAGATGAGGACAGCTTACGTACATTATTCTAAATTCAAATAAATTTAAAATTGGAAAGCTAATAATGGCTCATCAATATTTGAAAATGGAACGAGATTTCTATTGGACGGAATGGATACTCAAGGAGTTTGATTGGTTGAGTCGGAGACAGGTTGGAGACCAGATACGGACACTTGGGTAGTATAAAAAGGGGACGAATGGGCCGTCCAAACCAGTTACCGTCTAGAAGCCAAAGTTGCTGTCCGCGATAAAGTGAAAAGTGAAATATTCAAAGTGTCTGTGAAAACTGTAAAGTGAAGTGTAAGTGCTAGTGAATTGCCACCTGCCAGAGGGGATTGGATTAATTCTGTTGGACGAGTTTACTCACGTAAGTCCTAGAATTTAGGCATTTTAGACTTTTTCCGGATAGATGAGATGTCTCCAAGATAAATGTTAAATTTAATAAATTACTCTTCTAAAATAATGAAGTTATGATTGATGGAATTGATCATTGAATAGAGACACTTGCTCTTTGGATTTCTCGTAGACTAAAAGACGGTTTAGAGATGTCCAAGTCATTGGTTAATATTATCAGTTATCAGTTAATTGTTCAATAAATATTTGTCAATTAATCATGTTATGTTGAAGACATTTATCTGTCTGGATATTGTGACTGTTTTATAGAATTTAAGATAGTCCTACAAATAAAATAAGGAGGTGAAATGAGACGCAGGAGCAACAAATTATTTATACAGTAACAAAGCTTTAACAAAACATAGATAAAATATTCTTATCTCAGCATTGTGTTTCCAAATCTTATTCAGCGTTAGAAATAAGTATAAAAAGGAGTAATTTGAGCTAGAAAAGCAATGGAGAGTGTTGTAATTACGTGAAGAGCTCTTAACCCAGCGTTACGGTCACAAGCCCGTAATGTTTTCCTAGCTCTGGTTATCTACAATGATAAATATCCGTAGAATTCTAATTTTTAGGTGAAAACATGAAAATAATTACCTTTACTGAACAACATTTGACTATCATAGATCAAACAAATACAACTATGGATATTTACATTTAGTTATTAACAATAATTAACTAATTAAGTTTATGATTTATTACTTTATTGTGTGTGATAATTTTCTGTGTCATTCCATGTCTTAGGTACAAATGTTCTGCATTTAAATATTTGATTTTGTGTTTACTTGAAGTTATTTACTTGAGGTTATTACAATCTATGCTTTGCGAATTTATAGAAATCTTATGGCGAAATATAATCTCTAATAGTAACGACAGGATTGGGGTCAAAATGGTATAACAGAATTAGGGTCATTTTAATTAACCCTTGCAGTAGGAATAAGATTTGTCTTCATGTGCTTACTAGGTACAATTTTATCGTTATAATAATTTATTTCTCTTACAATTAGGTTAGGATTGTCTCAGTATTTCCTGAAAAGAACTTGAGTTACCACGGTTCATAATATTCGGTCCTACCACTATGAGCTAGACGATCACACCTTGGCCATATAGTTAATCAGTTCTTCATTCATTAGTTTAGATTTATTGTCTGGATAATGTTAAGTTATGATTCGATCTAATTATGTGTAATTATTTATCTGAGGAATTAAAAACGTAGGCCGGAATCATCTAGATATTATTAGCTCAGATTAGGGGTAGTTACAATTGGTAGTACCGTTCACAGGATTAGAGCTTTAGACTACGGGACGAGTAGGCTAGTTACTTTTAATACAAGAGTTAGGATCAAAGGGGGGGTTACAATTTGGTGCCGTGACCATGGATGGTTACAATTTGCTGTAGCCGTGACCAGGATAATTACAGTATTGTAGCCGTGATTAGGATTCTATAAATAGATTTACCATCAATTGAGTGTCAAAATACAGTATAGAATATGAGTAAGATGGTTACAAGTTAGTGACGTTACCATGGATATAGATGAGCTTAGTTACAATTAGGAACCGTAGTGACCAAGGATTGGAAGGCTCTTCACACTTAGGATTCCTATGCTAATATATACCAAAACAGATAAGCGACTTGTTACTATGGGTATAGTGCCGCAGGAATTGATAATAGAATATGTACTTTATTACAATAGAAACCTGGTATCGTAAAATCAGGATTCTAAACAATGTTGATAGCAACTACAGCGATTTTGATGAAATTTTGTATGTAGATGAAGTACGGTTATTAAGCTTTATCGCATATCTGATTTTCTAAAGAAAAGGCGCATAGAACTTAAATTTTAATAAAACGCCATCAACGAAAAATTTAGCTTAGGACTAGATAAATCTAAATTAAAACTAGGCGGTGGTCTCGGAGTCGGCGGGGTTGATTTTCATTTTTTTTCTTGTATGCGTGGCCGAGTAGGGATCGCTTGTAGATCAAATCTGAAAATAAAAATAAAGTTCGTTCAGAAAAGAAAATTAAAATGTTACAGATAGAAGGAAAAAAAAAAGCGGTTTGGGAAACTTGATTGCTTGTACTTTGTGTTTAAATATGAAAATTAATGAATTTTCCCGGTGAGATAAAGTTCTAAAGCTACAGTGTGCTAGATTCAATTTCAAAATTTCCCGCGATTTCAATAAAGCGCCATCTACACATTTTGAGGTTCATTATGATAAATAGTATAGAATGTTAATAGCTTCCTGGTATAGAGTGACATGATCCAATTAACCAAAGGTACAATTAGTTCAAAGCTTAGCCAACAGATGGAGCCAGGGAAAAAAATAGCTCGCGATATAGAGTCGAACCAAGCCATTAAATATATTTATCATAGGAAGGAAATTAATAAACAATTTATGTTAATATGTGTGCAATAGTTTGACTGCAATTCTTAATAAATTATTAGCTGACACCTTTTAGTGATGAATGATAGTTGCTATTTTATTTCATTTAAAACATCTGCAGGACTTGAGCCACGGCATCGCAATTACATATTTCAATACATATGAAGAAAATAAAATAATAAAAAAGAAGCTGAACCTTTTTTGATGAAGCTGGTGTTGTCACTAAGTTAGGTAAAAGTAGTCAAAAATAGTTTCAATTGCGACAAAAGTATTAGTATAGATTTATTCTTATGTGTCTGTGTGTGTGTGTATTATTTTATGGAGGAAGTACTTACGGATTAGGCGAATACTGTTTCGAAGTGTTGCAGCAGTTGGTAGACAGGACAACCCGTAGAACAAAACTTGTATCTAGCAGTCAGGAGTCAGGACACTGAAAATTAGTTTAAGAAGTCTTGTAGTAGGTAACAATGATGTGAGTTCGGTGTTGGATTGGTTACAGTTTATGTTGAATTAAGTTTATAGATTTGTTTTATGTAATGAAGTGTGGATGGTGGTGAGAAATGTTTTAGGCATATCTCGCCACAATTTGTTGCAGTGAGAATGGACAGGAATCTGAGACAAAAGGGTAGTACATTTTGCGTTTATATCAATATGCAGTTAGTCACAGTGTAAAGTACAGAGTATCATGAGTATGTGGGTTAATTACTAAATAAAGGTTTGCATTATAGACATAGACAGTTATTGGAATATATGATAGAAATTTATGAAGACTTGTTAGCAAATTTAAAGTAGATTGAAGGTGATATAGGTTCATAGGAAAGCTTTTAATTATTTTTAGTGTAGAAAACTAGTTCAAAATGGTGATTAACTTGATGATCATGACTGTTGGTGACAGGCTGCTTTGTGGGCAGAGGCATGGGTTCGATCCCTACTAGGAACAAAAACTTGTGTAAATAACATAAATATTGGTGTGCTGGTTTTGGATGATTATGGTGTTATTATGTGTGTGTCTGTTTCTTGAGACACAGGAAAATGGAACAGTATGCGATGAATTTACTTTAATTATTATTTTATTGAACTGCAAATCCTAATTTGATCAGGGTCGGAAGGCATAGATTTTCTCAAATAGCAAAGTAGTGAGGTTAGATTGATTGTTCTAGGAGAATTGTTGGAGAGATATTACAGGATACATTTTTATGTTGAACCAATAAGATTTATAGTTATGCAAATATGTAAATAAGTAAATAGCCTTGTAATGAAGGAACTTACAAACTAGAATAAAACACAATGAGTAGAGAGGCGATTATATCATCATTTAGTAATCCAAAATTGAATTAAGTTTTCCCTATGGTGAATGTATGAATTCGGCATGTTTGGTCTAAGAGGCACAATTGCACTATAGTTAGTCGGTTAGAGAACCGAAGCAATTTAGGCAAGAGTGATTCTGGCGTCACATATAACAAAAGGATATTGTCCAATTGTCATGTTGTAAGAGTCAGTATGTTTCCACCAAATGAAACTAAATTCCAAGAAGCAGAAACATTGTGAAGGTATCACTTGGGAGACCTGTTAACCATCAGAATAATTGAAATGTAACTGTGGAGAGTAAGGCAGGTAGATTTGTGTGATGTTCGCATAGTGAACACTAGAAACATTTACATTTGTAAACGGAACAAAATGCGACCATCGTTTTTTGTCTGTAAGTGCGTGTACTAGCATTTGAAGTGTCCGAGCTATCAATATTTAGAATACGTAAATCATGATAGTATCACCCTTCAGAGAAAATGATGATGATATGAGTATGATATTATGATAGAAGAAGGAATTGTACGGTGAAATACATAGTTGTTTTACGGTGAAACCTTTACGGTGGCCCATGGGTGAAAATCTTGCCTAGTCACTTACTTACATATTTTGTGTACTACAGTGTTCAACAAAAAGTTAGTGTTAGAAATTATTTAGGGGGGGGGGTCGGGGTGAAAATCTTCGTTAAAATTCAAGTGACCAGAAGTGAAAAGAAATTCTATAGTACTGTCCTACCATGTAAAAATCATCCAGCACTAATTGATCTATGTTGTGAATAAAGATACTAAACAAAAGGTATATTCCTTAAGAGTATTTGACAGTAGGAATATGTTACAAAAATGTAAATTAAGATTACCAGTTATTTGACAATATGAGGAATATGATGTTATAAAATTTAAATAATAGATTGGAAGCAGCAGGAAAATTAATTAACTTAACTTGGTTTGAGGTTGGAAATTGGAATAGACATAGGATAGACGGGATTCAGGTTTAATGTAGGCTTGAATAAGTTTTGTCTTGGGATCTGGAACTCGGTCAGGTATATGGTAGGATTGAGGCGTAAGAAGCAAGATAAACCTGGAATAAAGGAAAAGGAAACATATAAAAAAATATAGTATGAAACAGTTTTCCAGTTTTGTTTGTGTCGAAGGCAGAAAGTATCACTATAACAAAAGCTTGGTTAATTAAATACCCAATTATATGACTACTAGTGTGAACAGACGATAAGAAAAGTAGCATGTTAAAATAGCATCAAGTAGTATGAATATCTTTGCTAGCAAAGCGTCTTTGATTTAATTTGTCATAATCATGAGTTAGATTCCTGAAGTAGGACAGTAGGTTTGGAAGATTGTTTTTCATTAGAGACTCTATGACTATCTTCTAATTTATAGTTAAATTGGAAAAAAAGAAAAATGCTGAACCGATTTTGATAATATATTTTTGTTTGGAAAATAGCCATGGAGGAAACAAGAAAAAAAAATACACCCATATTGGTCTAGACACCTTTAAGTAAAGTGAACATTCCTTTAAAATATACATACTACATAAATCTTTTTCTGAAGTTGGTTAAATATGTTACAAAACTGTTAGAAGTTACATAATATGCTGAAAAGGTAATTCTAATTACAATATAGGTACTGGAACTTAGGAACAGTTGGTGAAAAGCAGTTCATTATACATTCTTGTCTTGTTGGGAGTAGAATGATATAATAAAAAAATATTAGAATTGATGTGCAGGAATACAAATGTTTGAACTATAAGCTCATAAGTTATCATAATTATGCCCTGCAGTAAGGGGTATACTATATAGTTAGCAAGCTAGCATGGGGGGGCATTTATCGGTAGATTTGCCCTAAATAAATCTTTAAAATGGAAAATTAGTAATGAAATGTATCTATTGCAATTCAATAAAATCTTTTCATTAATAAAGCTAAATTAATATTGGATAGAATCAGTTTCATTATCATACAAATTTACATAACAGATTAGGTAGTAGAAAATTAAACTTACCGGAAATAAATAAGTAGATTGGTTGCATTGTGTGTAAGGCCTATTTACTGCAATACTTCGGTAGTGGATATGTGATGAGTCCCAGAGTGCCGGGAATTTATAAATTTTCCGATTAAATATGTGGTCAGTCATGGTTATGTCCTAAAAAGAAAACGAGAACGTTGTAACACAAGCTTTGCACAAAAATTCACTTCGAAAACTAAGTAAAATGGTTAGCTCAATGCGAGTTGATATGACGCCATTCTTTCTTAGCGCGAAAATCGCAGCAACACAGTATATGCGCTATCTATGCCGGGCGATATGTCCCATATCATTCAATCTACGATTATATTGATGTCACTCACCTTTTAAAACGATTCAACACAATAAAATAAGGGTATTGTTCCCGATATTTAATTAAAACAATATGTGTTAGAAATAATCTTTGCACGGCGTCACTTTACCACAAATCACAATAGACCAGTATGTGCTCTATGATTCAGTGTTGCCAACTAGAGTTGCCATAATTACCGTACGGTTGGGAACGCTACGACTATAGGTCCGGTCCGATTAGCGATGTCGCATCTACTTAATCTGTGTCAATGATGTTCCTTTCGTAATAATTGACTAATTGAAATTTTAGATAAGGCTATATGGTACCGTAATAAATAAATAAAAAAATAAAATAAAAAAAAACTCGTTGTTTTAGGTTCTTACCCAGATAGTCGTAGAAATAATAATTACCGAGGAGACGTCGTTACATGTCAGCTACATTCCGAATCATTAGTTTTCCAAGTATTTGATTATCTGCATTCGATCTATAGCGAGAGTCTTTGCCGGTTATTGCAATTCTAGGTTGTATGTGAAATTAATGCGAAAATTCCGAAATCTATTCCTCGAAGTTTTCACAAAATAATATTTACATAAACATGATATGGTTTTGCGGGAAATGTTCCACCCTAAGATTATTTTTATAGGGATTAAATTTGTGATATAACCTTATAGCGATACTCTTGAATTAATATAAATATAAAGATTAGAAATAGAATGGATTAATTAACAAAAGGTTTATTTTTACTTTCATGTCATCACAACATGTATAGGAAAACAAATAATACAGAAATTAATGTGCTGTTGGCGAATATTTTTTGAGTTCGTGTGATTGATCGTATTGATCTTTTATTTTGTTTTCTTCTTCTTAATATATAGTATTATTGAATTTTGGCTTAGTATATTATGGTACTTGCTCGGAGGTAGGTAAAAGAAGTTGCGCTGTTTGTTAGGGAAATTAGGGATTTGGAGGATTGCATATAAATTATTAGTGAAGATGAATAGGGTTGTGAGTTATAAGTAGTGTAGGAGATGCGTATCAAATCTTACAATACTGCTTAAAAACTTTAAATTAAAATAGTTCATTTTAGTATTTACTTGTTGTGGGTTTATAAAGGTACTTACTGAATTAATTTCTGTAGGAGCGAACAATGGTTAGACCAAGGCGCAATTTAAAGAGGAATGTCAAGTATACGGGAGAAGAGTTTATATTGGAAAGGGGGGAGCGAAGTGTTCCAAATGATGAAGCATCTCAAAATGAACAAGGGACAAATGGGGCCAGCAAGGCTAAACGTCCAAGATTAGGGAAAGAGACTAGACCACATGAAGCTGCGGTGGGAACAGGGCTCAAATACCGATCTCTACGACGAACCATAGGAGTACTAGCGTCGAAAATAAATGAATTATGTGAAGAAATGAAAACAGTAAAGTCCACGTACGAGTTAGCAAAATCCACCGAAATGTCGAGTCATTCAACAGGCGACATAACTGAAAATATCATTGAAATAGGAAATGGCATTGAAGATAACGCTCAACCGATTCAACGAGAAAGACTTGAAACGGAGGAACGATGTAAAAATATAACGTACAATGTCAAAAATGTTAATCTAGAGAAACCAAAATTCGGTGATTCTGAAGGTGTACATCCCGTTAATTTTCTAGAGGACTTGGAGAGGTACATAATCAAAGCAGCAAGAGAGGGCACAGAGTTAGAACTAGTGCAGGATTGCTTGGTAGGAGATGCGAGGGATTGGGCCCGAGTATATAGGAACAGGTGGGAGAAAATCGAAGACTTCAAACAGGACTTTTTGGCAACTTATTGGGGGGAAAAATCTCAAAACGATTTACGCAGGACAATAGTACAGAGCACCTGGGACAGGACGAAAACTCCTTTGATGCTTACGCATTTCCTAAGAATTTCGGGGAAAGCTCAAATGCTACAATATAAAATCCCGGAGAAACAGTTAGTTGCAGATATAATGCGCCATTACCCAAAATATATCCAACAAGTCTGGACTACTTCAAAATCAGAGAATATCATAGAGACGGCAGAATTCCTGAGGGAAATGGACGATATTAGCAAGCAAGAGTTGCATACCTATGCATCTGCAAACCAAAGTAAATCTAATTCACCTGCACAAAATAAAGGGTTGGGTAAAAGAAAGAAGGACTTACAACGAGATTATCAAAGATGGCAGAAACCGAGGGAAGTGAACGAGGTAGCAGTTGTTGAGGAAGAAGCGTTAAACTAGACGAGGCTGGACATGTGGTTCCCGAGTCAGCCTCAAGGATAGGGAACACGGCATTAAATATTATGTTAAAAACGGGTTGGGTACCAGGGCAAACCCTAGGAATAAATGATAGAGGACTTAAGATACCCATACAGGTAAAAGGTAGGAAAAGTGGAATAGGGTTAGGGTATGAAACTCAACAGTTAAATAAACCAAGCATTTTACAAGATATTGTAGATGTTTTAAAGGCCAAAGACGAGCGAGAATTAAGTGGAAGGATTCATACCGTATTTTCCGATTTTGAAGAAGATGACCCACAAAATAAATATAAAAATTATAAATCGGAGGTAGAAGTTCAAATATTTGAATATGAGGTCATGGGGTTAGTGGACACAGGCAGTGACATTACGTGTATTTCAGAGGAATTTTGGCAAAAGCTAAAACAACAGAAAACGCGAAACATACCAATACTTCCCATCAAACCATTCCAAATAAAAACCGCGGTAGGTCACAAAAGTGTTGAAGTTAGAAATATAGTTCTACTACCTGTAAGGTTAGGTACCAAAATATTTGACATAGGGTTCGTAATAGTTCCGGGACTAGTTAACCATCTCATTTTAGGTTTTGATTGGCTCAAATCAAATGAGGTAACCATAAGTTTAGATAGCAAGCAGAGTGGGTTATTATTCAACATAGGTAACGAAAAACAGTTGGTACGGTTTCATGATAGCGTTAAAGTAACTAGGGAAAATCAGGGACTTTTAATGAGAAGAGATTTAGAAAACTTTGAATATGAAGTTCAACATATAAAAGGGAAAGATAATATAGCGCCAGATATTCTATCTAGGTATCCTCCAGAAAGTGATTTGTTACAAGAGGACAAAATTAAAAACCCTGAAATTTTGTACATGGGCGTTACAGTTAATCAAAGGTTATTGGAAAATTTAGCTAAATTACCAATCTTACAGAAGGAAGACAAAGAAATAGGAGAATTATTGAAACGTATGCAAATGGGGACTAAACAGTCAGACAAGGGAGACAAATTAGTAGAAAGATGTATAAAAAAGAACGAGGTTTTATATTTTAAACCAGGCCAAGGGTTAGAGCCAGTGATATATTTGCCGGAAATCTTGAGGGTCGATATAATAAATCAAGTTCATGCAGAAATGGGTCATCAAGGTGCATACAAAGTGATTAAATATATTAGAGACAGATTTTATTGGAGGGGGTTAACTCGGCAGACCAAACGGGTAATAAGAACATGTCACGACTGTCAAATAACAAAAAACGAGACAGTAAAATATGTAGGACCTTGCCGCTCAATAATTACCGAAAATATAGGGGATCTGGTTATGGTAGATCTATACGGGCCTTTACCGGCAGGACAGTTTGGAATGAGTTACATTTTAGTCATACAAGATTCGTTCAGCAAATTTGTAAAGTTTTATGAGCTAAGAAAAGCAACAACTAAAGCAGTATGGGAAATTCTTTGACATCATAAAACCAAAAGCCGTTATGTCAGACAATGGTTCACAATTTGCCAGCAAAGTATGGAGAGAGAACATGAAAAGAGAAGGAATTAACGTTGTCTTCACAAGCGTCCGCAATCCTCGCCCAAATACCACAGAGAGGGTCAATAAAGAGTTAGGCCGGTTATTTAGAACATATTGTAGACTAAACCATAAGGGATGGGTTTCAGCATTACCAAAAATAGAAGAGTTATATAATAATACCATACACAGTAGTACTATGTTCACACCTTGCGAAATATTATATGGGAAACCGATGAGATTAGCAATCGATAAAAGTATAGACAAAACAGATGTGGATTTGGATGTTAGTAAGGTTCGTGAAACCGTTCGAACAAACCTAGTTAAAACAGGAGAGCAACGCAGATCTAAGTTCGATCAGCGATATCGGATAATTAACTATCAAATTGGAGATTGGGTAAAAATCAAAAGATTAAACAAATCTGATGCAATGCAGAAGTTAACAAGAAAGTTTTCACCTATATATGAAGGGCCATATGTAATAGCAGGAATCCCATATCAAAATGTGTATATTCTAGTTGATCCAAAAACAAACAACATTAGGGGAAAATTTAACACTATACACTTATCAAAATATTATAAATAACTTGGTATCTATTAGTGGGGCCGAAGAAATCTCTAAACCTAAGTAGGCTGACTTGGGAACGACTGATATTAGATTAATACTTTTTTTTGTAAGCGTAATGTGTAAGTAGCTGTAATAAACAATATAATAGTAATTGATTTTGTATAATATTAGATACAGTTATTTGAGTATTTTATTATTAATTTTTCTTTAATTTTTTCAACTTTTTATTCTTTTAAATTGTATTTTCTTTTTTTAATCTATAACTTGTAATAGTAAGAGTTTTGTTAATTTAATATTATCTAGTGTTAAGTTAGAAATTGGTAAGGTTTTTGAATTATATAACGATTGATGCAAAGTGAATACATAACATGTAATTCGAGGTTGGATTAATTACACAGTAGTAGATGAAAAAAATTAGCTTCTTGGCTGGATTTAAACTCAGTCTAATGGGTTTCAAATAAAAGTAATTGCCTTATAAAATACTATGTAAGTTTTCTCTGGTTGGACATCATAATAACTGTTTTTAAAATTGATATTAAAAATGATTTTTTTAGACGTAAATGCAATAATAATTGTAAGTATTTGTTTTGTCGAAGTTTGTATAGAAAAATATACCAAGGCTATGTAATAAGTCATTTAAATTCAATAAATTCGTTTATGTAACAAATAATTAAGATAATATATAAAAATATATGTAAAAAAAAAAAAAAAAAAAAATTATGAACACCAATACATCAATCACAGGCGGTAAGGGAAAAGCCTACCCAAATCATTGGATATAACTATTTAACTAAATATAGCTAATTTATAAGAAAAAAGTTTATAAATTCTTAATAATATATTTCCACACGATTAATTTACAATCATAGTAATTATAAATTGTACCGAAATGGAATATGATTTATAATAATTTTATAAAGAAAGGAGGGGTTATATCTAAAGACTTGGGTAGAGGGGAGAGTTGGCGGCTTTTCAAAAAAAAAAAAAAAAAACTAATTTGGTTGGTACTTATGTAATTAATTTTAAGAAATGTCTGTAACATCGCAATAAATAGAAGAAAAAAAGGGAAGCGATGAAATAATAATAACTTGTCATGATGGGAAAGGGGAAAGACCCATCTATGCATATCCGAGTAAAGTTTAACGGTAAAATTTACAAAAAAAAAGAGCAAAACTATTGATTATTCAATTCTTCCAAGCGATTGAAGTTTACCCACATATACATAGATGGAGGGGAGTGTTGGCGGTCTTTCCAAAATTTCGGTTTAAAATCAAGCCAATGTATCATATTTTAAAAATGTTTGGAAGTCACTGTCAAAAATTTTGTAAGGTTGTAAATAATTGACGCTGTTAAGGTTTGGAAGCACTGTGCTTAGATGGAAACAAACAACAAACAAAAAAAACAATGCTAAGGAAACACAATGCTGAAATTAGGGCAGAGATAACCAAATCTATTATATGCATTTTCAAGTTAATTTTAAGGATGTTGAAATGCAAATTATACTATTTAATTATTCTGAATGAACCGAAATATCGTACCCATTGGGGGAAGTAACAATCTTCTTTTCAGGAATAAGAAAAAGCTTGAGGATGACTACATGAAAATGAGCCAAACATTGCCATAAGGTGATGCTAACTAAATAACACTTGTTTAAAATAATTGGAAATAAGTCAACTATGTGTCAATTGTCAATAAAATATAGAAAAATCCAAAATTCGCCAAATAGACATACAATGCCATGGAGAACATACAAAACATTGCCTATTTAATATGATTTAGTCTTGCTATAAGGGGGTCGGGGCACATATAAACAGTAAAGAATTTAAGGTATACGCGTTCTTCTTAAAGTCCTTAAAGACCTAGGTAACCAAGAGGAAATTTTCAGTCTTATTTGTATATTATAGAATTGAGGTGAGAAAAGAAATGAGCGGGGTCTGTGTCAAAATAAGGAATGGGGTCGAAGAGCTTTGATTGAAATTGATATAAACTATTACAATCACTGTGTAATTCGTGATCTTATTGCCTATATTGGGGTGTTGAACTGTTAAGTGGCGTGAAAAATCGTGGAGTTGAGATTCTGACAGGTGTTTGGATGGAGAGCATTAATTGATTTGTGAAGACAGAACTAATGGAAGAGATGATTGCATAAACTGAGTTGTTCAAGTAAGCAGGGCTTAGTAGTTTAACAGACTAGTAGGCATAAGACGGCTAGTTCGTGTTTGAATTTGAACTGGTTAGTCTTTTATTTTTCCTTTTTGTTTGATAGACTAACTGACACTCTACAATTGGTTTCAATGAAGGAGTTACTTTGGTGTTAGGTTAGGTCTGTTGACAATATTACGCATCAGCAGAAGCTGATTTCATTGGGACCAATACTGCACACGAAGCTAACACTCAAAACTCGGCAACTACACATTCTCCCAGTCGAAAATGGATTTTGCTTTGATGTTCACGTCTGAGTGTGGTGTTGCGGCTTTGGTAGATTAACATCTTTCTGCTATTAACGGAATCTGTAATGAATGGGATGATGTAGCTGTGATTCTTGGCAAACGAAAAGTTGGTTTGGATGGGAAGCATCTTCATCATATCCTTCTGATAGATTGGACTCACAACCCAATTTCCCCGTTCGAAGTAGATTCCCTTGTGGGGGGTGATTTGATATCAAAGTTAAAGCATTAAAAAGCTCACATTGGGACTCGGGGAATGTTCATTTTCGGTTCGGTTTAAAGGACTCACCACACGATGTAGGGCTACATTTACATTCGATTGTTTGAATTCAAATACTAATTACGCTAGAATTACACAATGTTATATTTTAGGAGTTGTATAATTATTATTGGTTTATATTTGTGAACAGTTTATCAAGGGTGAAAAATTTCCTCCGGTTGCATATGTTTGGGATTTTCGTAAATTTTTCAGGGGTCGGCTGTAACGGTCCACAATGCGTTCCGCTACGTTCACAAATATATAGATACATCAGTATGATGGAAATCTAATCTAAGGGCATCTTTTGGAAATATTAAATATCTAAAAAGTTATATCTCAATAGACTAAATTCCGACTATCAGACATAGATCATGGAGCTATAGAACTTCCAGTCAATGAAGTTAATAAGTCAGGATTTTATGCAAAAGTATATCTAATAAAAGCAAAGTGAATGCAAAGAGGTTTTATGCAGTAACTAAGATTCTTAATATCCCCACGATTAGCAAACTAACAATTCCATTTCTATGTATAGATTTCCAATACTAGGAAATGATTAAAACTAACAGATTAGATCTAACAAATTAAATAATTAACTAACTAACATAATTCAGAATCACGGCAGCTGAATGATGTAAATAGGCTGAGAACGCTTGGAGACAGGTTCCAAATTCAAATAAAACTCATAAAACAAAATAACATATCAAAAATATTTAAAAAAGGAACGTAGGATCAAAATGTGTATTCAAGGGATCTGATTGGTTAGGTCGGAGACAAGATGAGGACAGCTTACGTACATTATTCTAAATTCAAATAAATTTAAAATTGGAAAGCTAATAATGGCTCATCAATATTTGAAAATGGAACGAGATTTCTATTGGACGGAATGGATACTCAAGGAGTTTGATTGGTTGAGTCGGAGACAGGTTGGAGACCAGATACGGACACTTGGGTAGTATAAAAAGGGGACGAATGGGCCGTCCAAACCAGTTACCGTCTAGAAGCCAAAGTTGCTGTCCGCGATAAAGTGAAAAGTGAAATATTCAAAGTGAAGTGTCTGTGAAAACTGTAAAGTGAAGTGTAAGTGCTAGTGAATTGCCACCTGCCAGAGGGGATTGGATTAATTCTGTTGGACGAGTTTACTCACGTAAGTCCTAGAATTTAGGCATTTTAGACTTTTTCCGGATAGATGAGATGTCTCCAAGATAAATGTTAAATTTAATAAATTACTCTTCTAAAATAATGAAGTTATGATTGATGGAATTGATCATTGAATAGAGACACTTGCTCTTTGGATTTCTCGTAGACTAAAAGACGGTTTAGAGATGTCCAAGTCATTGGTTAATATTATCAGTTATCAGTTAATTGTTCAATAAATATTTGTCAATTAATCATGTTATGTTGAAGACATTTATCTGTCTGGATATTGTGACTGTTTTATAGAATTTAAGATAGTCCTACAAATAAAATAAGGAGGTGAAATGAGACGCAGGAGCAACAAATTATTTATACAGTAACAAAGCTTTAACAAAACATAGATAAAATATTCTTATCTCAGCATTGTGTTTCCAAATCTTATTCAGCGTTAGAAATAAGTATAAAAAGGAGTAATTTGAGCTAGAAAAGCAATGGAGAGTGTTGTAATTACGTGAAGAGCTCTTAACCCAGCGTTACGGTCACAAGCCCGTAATGTTTTCCTAGCTCTGGTTATCTACAATGATAAATATCCGTAGAATTCTAATTTTTAGGTGAAAACATGAAAATAATTACCTTTACTGAACAACATTTGACTATCATAGATCAAACAAATACAACTATGGATATTTACATTTAGTTATTAACAATAATTAACTAATTAAGTTTATGATTTATTACTTTATTGTGTGTGATAATTTTCTGTGTCATTCCATGTCTTAGGTACAAATGTTCTGCATTTAAATATTTGATTTTGTGTTTACTTGAAGTTATTTACTTGAGGTTATTACAATCTATGCTTTGCGAATTTATAGAAATCTTATGGCGAAATATAATCTCTAATAGTAACGACAGGATTGGGGTCAAAATGGTATAACAGAATTAGGGTCATTTTAATTAACCCTTGCAGTAGGAATAAGATTTGTCTTCATGTGCTTACTAGGTACAATTTTATCGTTATAATAATTTATTTCTCTTACAATTAGGTTAGGATTGTCTCAGTATTTCCTGAAAAGAACTTGAGTTACCACGGTTCATAATATTCGGTCCTACCACTATGAGCTAGACGATCACACCTTGGCCATATAGTTAATCAGTTCTTCATTCATTAGTTTAGATTTATTGTCTGGATAATGTTAAGTTATGATTCGATCTAATTATGTGTAATTATTTATCTGAGGAATTAAAAACGTAGGCCGGAATCATCTAGATATTATTAGCTCAGATTAGGGGTAGTTACAATTGGTAGTACCGTTCACAGGATTAGAGCTTTAGACTACGGGACGAGTAGGCTAGTTACTTTTAATACAAGAGTTAGGATCAAAGGGGGGGTTACAAGATCAGTTAAGAGATAAGAGAAGATAAGTTAAGAGATCGGGCTAAAACATTGGAAATACATCTGTTCGATGAATACATATCTAGTATAGAAATAAACATAACCAAAAATCCAAAAGCCTTTTGGTCATACTTAAAAAGGAAAAACCAGAATGATTCCTATCCTGCTGTACTACATTTTGGACAGCGCTCATCTGACTCTGGCGAGGATATTTGTAATATGTTCAGTGAATATTTTCACTCAACATTTCTTAACAGTACCTACACTTACCCGTCAGTAAACGATTCTGATAATGGTATGTCGGTGTCAGACATAGCAGACGTCGAGTTTGAGTGCTCGGACGTATGTAAGCTATTAGAGTCTCTTGACATAAATAATTTAAAAATTAATTTATTTAAATTGTCAAATGTGCTAAATACATTTCCACTCCTCTTACCTTGCTTTTTAAGCGTTCTCTGTCTGAAGGCATGGTACCTAAAATTTGGAAATCCACGTACCTATATCACACCTGTACATAAAAAAGGTGAAAGGGATCGAGTGGAAAACTATAGACCCATATCCAAATTATGCGTATTTGCTAAAGTTCTAGAAAAAGTGATTTACAAGCAGGTCTACGCCGCGTTAAAACATACCCTCGGCTCACAGCAGCACGGCTTTATAAGAGGTAGGTCTACAACGTCAAACCTGATTATTTGTAGTGACTACCTGACTGAACATATGTCTATACCTTCACAGGTTTGATGTTATATATACTGATTTCAGCAAATGTTTTGATAAAATTGATCATTTAATACTTTTACGCAAGTTGCAGTCAGTGGGTATAAGAGGTAACTTGTACAGGTGGTTTACATCTTATGTTCAAAATAGATGCCAGACGGTTGCACTGAATGGGTACACGTCATCAACACTCTACATCCCCTCAGGCATTCCGCAGGGGTCATTATTAGGACCGTTATTATTTAATATCATTGTAAATGATATTTCTATATGTTTTAAAAATTCGAAAGTAATATTGTATGCTGATGACCTGAAAATTCTGTGTTCTATAACTCACCTGAAAGTGCACAGTTACTCCACGCCGATCTTGACACATTCGATAATTACTGTGTCATTAACAAACTTGACTTAAATGTGTCTAAATGTCACCTATGTTCTTTTACTCGTAAGCCGCATCCACTTGCTTTTACTTATAAACTCAAAAATACAAATATCTCAAGAGTTCATTCAATTCGTGATTTAGGTATTGTCTTTGATAGTAAATTAATCTATGATGAGCATATAAACAATGTCATAAACAAGGCATCAAGAGCACTTGGCTTTGTTACGCGCTTATCAGCTGATTTTAAGTCAATAAAAACGATAAAAATTCTATATTGCGCCTATGTGCGTAGTCACTTAGAATACGCCTCACAGATTTGGAATCCTATGTACGACACTTATATAATGCGTATCGAGCGCATTCAGGCACGGTTTTTACGATATCTACAGTTTAAAACTCAGCAATACATATCTGATTACACTAAACGTTGTCGTAAGTTTCACATGCTGCCTCTAGAACTAAGGAGGCGCATGGCGGATCTTATTTACCTAATAAAGATAGCGAACGGTTCGTTCGATTGTCCCGAACTACTAGCGCGAATAAGTTTGAAAGTGCCATATGACCCGTTCAGAAGACCTCTGTACGTTCCCCGAGTTAATACTCACTATAGGCAAAATACTTATCTGTTAAGAGCGAGCCGCAGTTTCAACGCAGTAGCTTCGCGACACGATATTGATGTCTATAACACAACTGTCGCGCAGTTCAAGCGGTTATTAAGTAATGTATTTTTTACCAACTAATCCTCAGTTTTATATACTATTGTTTACGAACTATTTATATATAATTATTTATAATGTAAATGTAAATACCTAAAAGTGGAAATTTGTAACTAGCTATATGTACATATCAAAATATTATGTTTATACCTAGCTGTAAGTTTCCCTAAAAATAATAAAATAAAATAAAAATAAAATAAATATCTGTAGAATTATTTTGAAGCCCAGAAAGGCTGCTAAGAACTCAAGATAATTTATGCGGTGAGTAGCTCCTTGCGCAGATCAATGGCCTCTGGTCACTTCAACAACACATGCAGCACCCCAGCCAGTCATAGATGAATCTGTGTTAGGTTCTTTTTATTTAATTTCTTTTGACATTTATTAGCAATGTTCGACCACCAAATAATATCTTCCTGCAGCAAGGGTCATTCGACCATAATACTTGTCATTGGATTTTTGAAGAACTAAGTACTTTTCCCGTTCAAAGTTTTTTGTGTTTATCCAACTATAAACTATGGCAGGCCAAGAGGCTGTCAGTATTCTAATAAACCTAGCGAACTCGCGGATAGAAATACCTAGTATTTTTTGTCTGTTAAATTAAATTAAGAGTCGTATTAAACTATTTTATTTTTATGTAGGCAATTGAATTGACATAAGGGTTTTCAGCTTGTAACCTAGATATTTACATACTTGTTTTTAGTCATATAGTTAATACAAAGCCTAGCTTTTTTTAAGTGTGTCATAACAGCTGCTTTCACAGTATATATCCTGTATACACACTATACAGGATTTCTAGTCTTAATCTCCACGACTGTATGGCCTTGATCCTGTAACATACTCAATAAGGGTTTTAACAACTTTGTAAAAACGTAGGGAGCTGAACTACGGCCGAATGGTAGGCAATTAAATTCGTATAGCTGATAATTCTAAATCTTTAAGTATTTACGCCAAGATAGGTGTACAAAGACTAAGGAATAGGCCTCCTTGAAGACTATTATGGCCATGAAGGCACTTTTAGAAACCATTTTGGAAGCAGTAAGAATGTCTTCCGTTGAGTCTTCCAATTGATTCCAATAAGGCACTATGACATATTCATTAAGTTCTTTTAAGTTGAAAAATTAATCTGAATCCTCCACTACTTTTAGGTGTTAGAAACACGGGAGAGATGTACTGGTCCAATACTTAACAACATGGTGAAAATGCGTTCAGATTTAGAAGCTTAGTCACGGCATGATTCATTTTCTATCGGTACAAAATTATGTGGTAAAAAGTAAGTAAACGAGATTTTGTACTCTGAAATATAGGACAGTATAACATGTTCGCCTGTTATCGATTTCCAGTTATCAAAAAAGTACTGTATACTGCCCGCGTGTGGTACCTCTAACGATTCCGGCAGTCGCGAGTGTACACAGACGGCTTGTAGTAGGCTTGTAGTTGCGCGGACCCGTTGAGTTGGCATTTCTCCTCGCCTACGTCGACGGCTGTGGATCGTAATACCGGATGCTGCTGGAGCTGGCTACGCATTGGTCTGTTGACGAGGAGGAAATCACGCGCGTCCCGTCATCGGAGTTTTGTCTGCTTTTAAATTTTTTGGGTAGACCTCTTGATATCTTTTGCATTTTTAATATTTTCGCCCAGTTTGTCTCCATTAAATGGGTCTCTATTTTAACACCATGTTCCCAATGGTTTTGTCTAACAGTGGCATTATGATTTTACGTATATTGAGAGTTTATAGTGTAAGTCGAATAAGATTTGGCTTACTTCGGATGGTCTCTTACAGCCGTATTTATAAACAAGCAAAAGTAATTACTTAAGGAAAAGTAATTACTTACAGAAAGATTTTAATTCTATAGACTAGAATTTACTTGTTAGAACTATCAAAGGTTAGAATTCTTATATAGTCGAGTAAGAGTCACCATTTCCTTTGCTTATGCAATGAGAACACGTCAATGTTTCGTTATTATTACAAAAGCGAAGTATAAAAATGACATTCGCACACAAGTCTGAACTGTGAAGGATCTATTATGCTGTAAAATTAAAATCCCATGGCAACAACCTAATACAAGTTTTAAAAGATACATCCAATTTTGTTAGGGTTATGTCATGTATTTACTTTAGTAAGTAACGTTTATTGCTAGACTATAGAATACGATTTTATGTTGATGTATTCTATCGTGAACTCCATTGAGAAACCACTTAGCAACAAGTATATACTTGTTTATAAATACGAGTGTTAATATTAAGTTTGTTAATATCAAGTTTGTTCAAATCGGATTGTATTAAATCTTTTTTATTTAATTAATTGTTTGTCACGATTTTTGGTCAGAACTGCGCTTACTTCTGGGTTGGGTTTATGTGCGCGGGCTAGACAAAAGGTTTTTAGCTATCTATTATATATTTCTATGTGACTCCTTTGTTCTTTACCGAGGCCATTTAGTAGAATATTTTCCCTTTCGTCAGTATACAGTACATTTTATAAATCTGGAGAGCGTCTCTGCTCACTATTACGTCCTTCAGACGTGGTGTACGAAGATGACCTTTCGGATCTTCGATCACGATCTGGGAGTGTATAAACAAAGATTCCCATGTTAAGCGGGGAATAGTTTCTTTCAGGATGGCATCAAGTACCATCACATTAAGAAAGAATGGTATATTTCATAATTATTTATTCCTGGATGACATCGCGTGCCACCACTTTAGGGAATAAATGTGTCTGTGAACCTAGCATAACAATTTCCAGAATCTCAATATTTTTTCGGAGTTCTAGTAGCATCCCCAATAGTTCTATAGTTTCTGATAGTTATTTTGAATAGTTCACCTATTTTTGACATGAAAAATCGAATTTTATAAATGAGATGTTAACTTCGCATGCCGTCACCCAGCATCTCAACAATTTTCAATTATTAGACCACAAATATGGTTGAAAACACAGAGTTCTATCGACTGCCGACTTTCCAACAATAATTCTGGTAAAAAATAAGATGCTAACTTCACACACAATCTTTTAGCATCTCAAGAGTTCTGAAAAGTTAGATCACAAATATGCTTTAAAATAAATAGTACTATTAATTTTAGGGCGTTAAAGCAATAAATGCACACTAAAAAGTAAAGTAATATTTTTTCAATAAAATCGTTAAGTCTTGAGATGCTCCACTATAGCTTGAAGTTCTACGTAGCATCTCAGGCGTTCTCGACTCCAGGCGCACTAATACGACTGAAAATGCAAAGTTCTGCAGCCACAAGGTCATACAGCCATAGTTCTAGACATAAACTTGAAAAAAATGCAAAAAAAATTTGTTAAGTCTTGAGATGCTGCGCTATAGCTGGGAGTTCTACGTAGCATCTCAGGCGTTCTCGACTCCAGAAACACTAATACGATTGAAACTACAAAGTTCTGCAGCCACAAGCTTATACAGCCATAGTTCTAGTCATAAATTAAAGAAAAAAATGACAAAAAAATCATTAAGCCCTGAGATGCTGCACTGTAGCTGGCGGTTCTACGTAGCATCTCAGGCGTTCTCGACTCCAGGAACAGTAATAAGGTTGAAACTGCAAAGTTCTGCAGCCACAAGCTCATACAGCCATAGTTCTAGTCATAAATTTGAAAAAAAAATGTCAATAAAATCATTAAGTCCTGAGATGCTGCACTATAGCAGGCTGTTCTACGTAGCATCTCAGGCGTTCTCGACTCCAGAAACACTAATACGATTGAAACTACAAAGTTCTGCAGCTACAAGGCCATACAGCCGTAGTTCTAATCATAAACATTAAAAGAAATGCAAAAAAAATTAGTTAAGTCTTGAGATGCTGCGCTATAGCTGGCAGTTCTACTTAGCATCTCAGGCGTTCTCGACTCCAGGAGCACAAATACGATTGAAAATACAAAGTTCTGCAGCCACAAGCTTACAGCCATAGTTCTAGTCATAAATTAGAGAAAAAATGTCCAAAAATCATTAAGCCCTGAGATGCTGCAATATAGCTGGCAGTTCTACGTAGCATCTCAGGCGTTCTCGACTCCAGGAACAGTAATAAGGTTGAAACTGCAAAGTTCTGCAGCCACAAGCTCATACAGCTATAGTTCTAGTCATAAATTTGAAAAAAAATGTCAATAAAATCATTAAGTCCTGAGATGCTGCACAATAGCAGGCCGTTCTACGTAGCATCTCAGGCGTTCTCGACTCCAGGAGCACTAATACGATTGAAACCGTACAGTTCTGCAGCTACAAGGTCATATAGCCATAGTTCTAGTCATAAACTTGAAAAAATGCAAAAAAAACTGTTACATAAGTCTTGAGATGCTGCGCTATAGCTGGCAGTTCTACGTAGCATCTCAGGCGTTCTCGACTCCAGGTGCACTAATACGACTGAAAATGCAAAGTTATGCAGCAACAAGGTCATACAGCCATAGTTCTAGACATAAACTTGAAAAAATGCAAAAAAAAATTGTAAAGTCTTGAGATGCTGCGCTATAGCTGGCAGTTCTACGTAGCATCTCAGGCGTTCTCGACACCAGAAACACTAATACGATTGAAACTACAAAGTTCTGCAGCCACAAGCTTATACAGCCATAGTTCTAGTCATATATTAAAGAAAAAATTACAAAAAAATCATTAAGCCCTGAGATGCTGCACTGTAGCTGGCTGTTCTACGTAGCATCTCAGGCGTTCTCGACTCCAGAAACACTAATACGATTGAAACTACAAAGTTCTGCAGCTACAAGGCCATACAGCCGTAGTTCTAATCATAAACATTAAAAGAAATGCAAAAAAAATTAGTTAAGTCTTGAGATGCTGCGCTATAGCTGGCAGTTCTACTTAGCATCTCAGGCGTTCTCGACTCCAGGAGCACAAATACGATTGAAAATACAAAGTTCTGCAGCCACAAGCTTACAGCCATAGTTCTAATCATAAATTAGAGAAAAAATGTCCAAAAATCATTAAGCCCTGAGATGCTGCAATATAGCTGGCAGTTCTACGTAGCATCTCAGGCGTTCTCGACTCCAGGAACAGTAATAAGGTTGAAACTGCAAAGTTCTGCAGCCACAAGCTCATACAGCCATAGTTCTAGTCAAAAATTTGAAAAAAAATGTCAATAAAATCATTAAGCCCTGAGATGCTGCACTGTAGCTGGCGGTTCTACGTAGCATCTCAGGCGTTCTCGACTCCAGGAACAGTAATAAGGTTGAAACTGCAAAATTCTGCAGCCACAAGCTCATACAGCCATAGTTCTAGTCATAAATTTAAAAAAAATGTCAATAAAATCATTAAGTCCTGAGATGCTGCGCTATAGCTGGCAGTTCTACGTAGCATCTCAGGCGTTCTCGACTCCAGAAACACTAATGAGATTGAAACTACAAAGTTCTGCAGCCACAAGCTTATACAGCCATAGTTCTAGTCATAAATTAAAAAAAAAATAACAAAAAATCATTAAGCCCTGAGATGCTGCACTGTAGCTGGCGGTTCTACGTAGCATCTCAGGCGTTCTCGACTCCAGGAACAGTAATATGGTTGAAACTGCAAAGTTCTGCAGCCACAAGCTCATACAGCCATAGTTCTAGTCATAAATTTGAAAAAAAATGTCAAAAAAATCATTAAGTCCTGAGATGCTGCACTATAGCAGGCCGTTCTACGTAGCATCTCAGGCGTTCTCGACTCCAGGAGCACTAATACGATTGAAACCGTACAGTTCTTCAGCTACAAGGTCATACAGCCATAGTTCTAGTCATAAACTTGAAAAAAATTAAAAAAAAAATGTTAAGTCTTGAGATGCTGCGCTATAGCTGGCAGTTCTACGTAGCATCTCAGGCGTTCTCGACTCCAGGCGCACTAATACGACTGAAAATGCAAAGTTCTGCAGCCACAAGGTCATACAGCCATAGTTCTAGTCAGAAACTTGAAAAAAATGCAAAAAAAATTGTTATGTGTTTAGATGCTGCGCTATAGTTGGCAGTTCTACGTAGCATCTCAGGCGTTCTCGACTCCAGGAGCACTAATACGATTGAAACCGTACAGTTCTGCAGCCAAAAGCACATACAGCCATAGTTCTAGTCATACATTTAAAAAAAAAATTCAATAAAATCATTAAGTCCTGAGATGCTGCACTATAGCAGGCCGTTCTACGTAGCATATCAGGCGTTCTCGACTCCAGGAGCACTAATACTATTGAAACCGTACACTTCTGCAGCTACAAGGTCATATATCCATAGTTCTAGTCATAAACTTGAAAAGAAATGCAAATAAAATTAGTTAAGTCTTGAGATGCTGCGCTATAGCTGGCAGTTCTACGTAGCATCTCAGGCGTTCTCGACTCCAGGAGCACTAATACGATTGAAACGTACAGTTCTGCAGCTTGTGGCTGCAGAACTTTGTAGTTTCAATCGTATTAGTGTTACTGGAGTCGAGAACGCCTGAGATACTACGTAGAACTGCCAGCTATAGTGCAGCATCTCAGGGCTTAATTATTTTTTTGACATTTTTTCTAAAATTTATGACTAGAACTATGGCTGTTTAAGCTTGTGGCTTCATAACTTGGTAGTTTCAATCGTATTAGTGTTCCTGGAGTCGAGAACGCCTGAGATGCTACGTAGAACTGCCAGCTATAGCGCAGCATCTCAAGACTTAACAAATTTTTTTGCATTTTTTTCAAGTTTATGTCTAGAACTATGGCTGTATGACCTTGTTGCTGCAGAACTTTGCATTTTCAGTCGTATTAGTGCGCCTGCAGTCGAGAACGCCTGAGATGCTACGTAGAACTGCCAGCTATAGCGCAGCATCTCAAGACTTACCATTTTTTTTTTTCATTTTTTTTCAAGTTTATGACTAGGACTATGGCTGTATGACCTTGTAGCTGCAGAACTGTACGGTTTCAATCGTATTAGTGCTCCTGGAGTCAAAAACGCCTGAGATGCTACGTAGAACGGCCTGCTATTGTGCAGCATCTCAGGACTTAATGGTTTTATTGACATTTTTTTTCCAATTCATGACTAGAACTATGGCTGTATGAGCTTGTGTCTGCAGAACTTTGCAGTTTTAACCTTATTACTGTTCCTGGAGTCGAGAACGCCTGAGATGCTACGTAGAACTGCCAGCTATAGTGCAGCATCTCAGGGCTTAATGATTTTTTGACATTTTTTCTCTAATTTGTGACTAGAACTATGGCTGTAAGCTTGTGGCTGCAGAACTTTGTAGTTTCAATCGTATTAGTGTTCCTGGAGTCGAGAACGCCTGAGATGCTACGTAGAACTGCCAGCTATAGCGCAGCATCTCAAGACTTAATTATTTTTTTTGCATTTTTTTCAAGTTTATGTCTAGAACTATGGCTGTATGACCTTGTGGCTGCATAACTTTGCATTTTCAGTCGTATTAGTGCGCCTGGAGTCGAGAACGCCTGAGATGCTACGTAGAACTGCCAGCTATAGCGCAGCATCTCAAGACTTAACATTTTTTTTTTCATTTTTTTCAAGTTTATGACTAGAACTATGGCTGTATGACCTTGTAGCTGCAGAACTGTACGGTTTCAATCGTATTAGTGCTCCTGGAGTCAAAAACGCCTGAGATGCTACGTAGAACGGCCTGCTATTGTGCAGCATCTCAGGACTTAATGATTTTTTTACATTTTTTCTCTAATTTGTGACTAGAACTATGGCTGTAAGCTTGTGGCTGCAGAACTTTGCAGTTTCAACCTTATTTCTGTTCCTGGAGTCGAGAACGCCTGAGATGCTACGTAGAACTGCCAGCTATAGTGCAGCATCTCAGGGCGTAATGATTTTTTGACATTTTTTCTCTAATTTGTGACTAGAACTATGGCTGTAAGCTTGTGGCTGCAGAACTTTGTAGTTTTAATCGTATTAGTGTTCCTGGAGTCGAGAACGCCTGAGATGCTACGTAGAACTGCCAGCTATAGTGCAGCATCTCAGGGCTTAATGATTTTTTGATATTTTTTTTCAAATTCATCACTAGAACTATGGCTGTATGAGCTTGTGTCTGCAGAACTTTGCAGTTTAAACCTTATTACTGTTCCTGGAGTCGAGAACGCCTGAGATGCTCCGTAGAACTGCCAGCTATAGTGCAGCATCTCAGGGCTTAATGATTTTTTGACAAATTTTCTCTAATTTGTGACTAGAACTATGGCTGTAAGCTTGTGGCTGCAGAACTTTGTAGTTTCAATCGTATTAGTGTTCCTGGAGTCGAGAACGCCTGAGATGCTACGTAGAACTGCCAGCTATAGTGCAGCATCTCAGGGCTTAATGATTTTTTTAAATTTTTTCTCTAATTTGTGACTAGAACTATGGCTGTAAGCTTGTGGCTGCAGAACTTTGCAGTTTCAACCTTATTTCTGTTCCTGGAGTCGAGAACGCCTGAGATGCTACGTAGAACTGCCAGCTATAGTGCAGCATCTCAGGGCTTAATGATTTCTTGACATTTTTTCTCTAATTTGTGACTAGAACTATGGCTGTAAGCTTGTGGCTGCAGAACTTTGTAGTTTCAATCGTATTAGTGTTCCTGGAGTCGAGAACGCCTGAGATGCTACGTAGAACTGCCAGCTATAGTGCAGCATCTCAGGGCTTAATGATTTTTTGATATTTTTTTTCCTATTCATGACTAGAACTATGGCTGTATGAGCTTGTGTCTGCAGAACTTTGCAGTTTAAACCTTATTACTGTTCCTGGAGTCGAGAACGCCTGAAATGCTAAGTAGAACTGCCAGCTATAGCGCAGCATCTCAAGACTTAACAAATTTTTTTTGCATTTTTTTCAAGTTTCTGACTAGAACTATGGCTGTATGACCTTGTGACTGCAGAACTTTGCATTTTCAGTCGTATTAGTGTGCTTGGAGTCGAGAACGCCTGAGATGATACGTAGAACTGCCAGCTATAACGCAGCATCTCAAGACTTAACAATTTTTTTTTTAATTTTTTTCAAGTTTATGATTAGAACTATGGCTGTATGACCTTGTAGCTGCAGAACTGTACGGTTTCAATCGTATTTGTGCTCCTGGAGTCGAGAACGCCTGAGATGCTACGTATAAGGGCCTGCTATAGTGCAGCGTCTCAGGACTTAATGATTTTATTGACATTTTTTTTTAAATTTATGACTAGAACTATGGCTGTATGAGCTTGTGGCTGCAGAACTTTGCAGTTTTAACCTTATTACTGTTCCTGGAGTCGAGAACGCCTGAGATGCTACGTAGAACTGCCAGCTATAGTGCAGCATCTCAGGGCTTAATGATTTTTGACATTTTTTCTCTAATTTATGACTAGAACTATGGCTGTAAGCTTGTGGCTGCAGAACTTTGTAGTTTCAATCGTATAAGTGTTCCTGGAGTCGAGAACGCCTGAGATGCTAAGTAGAACTGCCAGCTATAGCGCAGCATCTCAAGACTTAACTAAGTTTTTTTGCATTTCTTTTAATGTTTATGACTAGAACTATGGCTATATGGCCATGTGGCTGCAGAACTGTACGGTTTCAATCGTATTAGTGCTCCTGGAGTCGAGAACGCCTGAGATGCTACGTAGAACAGCCTGCTATAGTGCAGCATCTCAGGACTTAATGATTTTATAGACATTTTTTTTCAAATTTATGACTAGAACTATGGCTGTATGAGCTTGTGGCTGCAGAACTTTGCAGTTTCAATTGTATTAGTGTTCCTAAAGTCGAGAACGCCTGAGATGCTACGTAGAACTGCCAGCTATAGTGTAGCATCTCAGGGCTTAATGATTTTTTTGACATTTTTTTCTTTAATCTATGACTAGAACTATGGCTGTATAAGCTTGTGGCAGCAGAACTTTGTAGTTTCAATCGTATTAGCGTTCCTGGAGTCGAGAACGCCTGAGATGCTACGTAGAACTCCCAGCTATAGCGCAGCATCTCAAGACTTAACAATTTTTTTTTGCATTTTTTTCAAGTTTATGTCTAGAACTATGGCTGTATGACCTTGTGGCTGCAGAACTTTGCATTTTCAGTCGTATTAGTGCGCCTGGAGTCGAGAACGCCTGAGATGCTACGTAGAACTTCAAGCTATAGTGGAGCATCTCAAGACTTAACGATTTTATTGAAAAAAATATTACTTTACTTGTTAGCGTGCATTTATCGCTTTAACGCCATAAAATCAATAGAACTATTTATTTTTAAGTATATTTGTGATCTAACATCTCAGAACTCTTGAGATGCTAAAAGATTGGGTGTGAAGTTGGCATCTCATTTTAAAAAAATTTTTTTTTTAATGTTTTTTACCAGAACTATTGTTGGAAAGTCGGCAGTCGATAGAACTCTGTGTTTTCAACCATATTTGTGGTCTAATAATTGAAAATTGTTGAGATGCTGGGTGACGGCATGCGAAGTTAACATCTCATTTTTTAATTTCGATTTTTCATGTCAAAAATAGGTGAACTATTCACAATAACTATCAGGAACTATAGAACTATTGGGGATGCTACTAGAACTACGAAATTTTTTTGAGATTCTGGCAATTGTTATGCTAGGTTCACAGACACGGAATAAATGCTTACTTTTCCATCAGGATAATATCTGGTATTACCACGTCAAGATGGTAGGTCATATTAAATACTATATCATGCGTATTACTTATTACGGGAAAACACTTACTAAAATATTCTTAACTTTTTTATATAAAGAAAAGAAAGTGAGGGTAGATTTAAACTAATTTTCATATCTCTTGGAACGGTGTAGTTTTTCTACAAACAAACAAGATCCGTCGATCTTTCGACAAATTGCGTCTGGATCGTCGTTCTTTTGTTTCCTTTACCCCATAGGTGTTTGTCACTTCAAAATTCGGTATTATAAATATGAACGAATAACGTGGAGTTGAAGACACACGAATGAAGGCTAGCAGCAAGATGACAGCTGACTGATTGAACGAGTGTTGCAAACTTTTTGTTTTTTTAATGCTCTAAATTGTGTGATGATGCAGTACAATGGGACACGGACTACATTGTAAACTTAAATCTCTTCAGATGTAATATTGAAGTGTAATATATAGCAAGCGTACATTCTACCGGAATCCTTCTCGGGAGCCGCACGTCTCGATCGTTCACACGCTAATATACAGAGTGTTCATATTCTTGATTTTACGACGCAGCGTATTTTGTTGCTAGACCTGTTGGACAGTTCCTCAGATGATGATTGGGACTGTGAATTTGATATAACCCTCATATTAGCTAAAAGTAAACAACGAAGAATCTGGATATAAGATCACATAAAACACAGGAAACACCGTGGGGAATTTAAACTATATAAAGATCTTTCAAGAAAAAAAACCAGCTTTTTCCTACATTCATGTGGTTATTTGCACGATACCTACCAGTTTTTTTTAATTGTTTGTCTGTCTGTCTCTATAATCCGGGTAATTTTTTAAAAGGCTGGACCAATTTTAATGGGTATGTACTGAAACCATTAATTAAAGGGCCACGCAAACGAAGTCGCGGCTGCAGCTAGTCTAATATTATAACATAGCCTAATTTCATCAAGTATACTAACATCGATTTTGTAGTTAACTAATTAATTTGATTGATCTATACGTAGTACCTACAATCTAAAAAAACCTAGGTATGAGGTTAAGCCCATAGAAAATTTTTAAAAGTGCTAATAAGATAACTTTGTCATACCGCTAGTTCGGTTAGTAGATAGAAAGTGTCTCTTTTTCGATGATTTCCTTTGTTTGACCAAGTTGTCGCGTAAGTCAGACGTTAGTTTCATTTTAATTTACAAAGAATATGTATACAGGTGCGAAACATAATCCATCAAAGGTTGGTTTTGGTTTGGTTTTTTTTTGTTTTTTTTTTTGTAAATTAAATATATAATAATAAAATATATAATATATAATAATAATAATAATATATAAAATAATAAAATATATAATAATAAAATACATTGGTCATCATGCGGCCAGACACAATAGAAATTTCATTCTTATAATATGTAAAATAATAAAATATATAATAATAATAATATATAAAATAATAAAATATATAATAATAAAATACATTGGTCATCATGCGGCCAGACACAATAGAAATTTCATTCTTATAATATAACGACTCTCGAAGGGGCACCTAAGATAATGTGAAGCTTTATTAGTTTTTGTTGAGAAAATATAAATTAATATATGTCCATTCACTGCAACGGTTTTGTCAACAACCTGTATGATATACCTGTATATAACCTGACCACGATCTTAAGATCAGTATCGGACTATCTTAAGATGTCTTCATTATCTGCAGTAGTCTTAGAGTTTCTTAACATACATTTCGAATATCGGTAGTATCTTAAGCTACTCTAAGGAAAAATATTATAGTATATTCAACGTGTGTGGTCGCTCATTGAATTATATGGTGACCGATTGGTCCGAATCTGTTCTAAGATAATATATATTTGATGGTATCTTCATCGTGTGTGATGGGCTTTAAACTCGATGCTCGAATGGATAGTCTCGGTGGCTTAGCGGTCAAGGCATCTGATACGGATCGGGTACGGATACGGTACTGACGCGGGTTTGACTCCCGCCCGTTTAAGTTTGGTCGCGCTAAGCAGGCATTACTGTTTTCAAAATCATATGATAAAAAAAATACCAAAAGATGGAACCGACTTCAATACCAAAAAGTGTACAAGTTATTTCACACTTTTTGGTATTGAAGTCGGTAAAATTTTTAGGTAATTTGTTTTTTTCACCACTTTTAGTGACCCTTGCTACTTACGGAATGGATTGTCATTCACCGTCAATGATGATGACATCAAGATATGCGTAATAATTTTCGGTTTTTGGCGTGTAACTTAAACACTGCTTGACTGAATTTAAAGAAATTTAAATGGGACCACATCGAAGTATATAATACTATACCAAACAAAAAAAAATAATTTAAGAATCAGTCCACAAATCGCGGAGAAATCGATTAACATACACATAAGAAAAATACATACACGAACATATAAGTGCCACCTTTTTGAAGTCGGTTAAAACAACTATAATAGTACCCATATCATAATAACATGCTTTTATGAAAAAGAAATAAAACGCTTACTGCGCTTTAATTTATTTATGTTTCTGCCTAGGATAATTGAAAACTTGATAACATTACATAATATAAAAAGTTATGCTTAAGTTTATTATTATTAATTTATGTAAACAATTGCACGGGTTTCACCCGGTCCTTTACATAGACATAAGTGGGGCTGTCGCCAACACTTAGAGGCCCGTTTGGTATAAAAAAACAATGTTGTATAAAAAAACAGACATTTTGGATGAAGGGTAACATGGTATATCTATTACAAAAATGGGTAAAATGGTATGGCTATTGATATGTATTTATTAGTGGTACGGGAGATAGTGGGCTATGGACGAGACTACGGCACCTGCCAATTTCAGTCTCATTTAAAATATTTAGGCAGGTGGTGACTTGCCACCCACTAAATGGGCCCCCATGGCCACCATCAATGGTGACAAAAGGGACAACGTTGGTGTGGATGGCTGAAGGTTGTTGAGAGGTGTGCTGTGGTTTCACTAGAGCGCTACTACCGGCGTTATGCCCTTTAACACTTCCACCCTTGGAGCTTTTTGTTTCTCGCTCTTGCGTCTCCACCCCCAGACGGCCAATTAAGGCAAGCTGGGGGTCAGGATTCTCATTTAGCCTCAGGGAGAATCAGGGTCCACGGTGTCGCCACTCACCGACGGCTCGCCACAAAGCCGCCCCTGCGGTATAATTTATGTTATTATTATTTAACCTACGTGTTCCGCCCGTTGCGTTAAGGGGCCATTGTCCCGGGATAATAGTATCTTTCTTATTATCCGAGGATATACGTATGAGGAAAGTATATATTCTAGGAAATATTATCAAGATCGATTCTGCCTTTTGTCGTGACACGGTAGCAAAAACAATTAAGTCGCTCTAAGTTGCTTGCTAGTTTTTTCTCTCTCTCTCTCTCGCTCTCTCGGCCCGGCCCGCAAGCTAAACTTTTACTTTTGGGATACCATTCATACCTACTTTATTGATAAATTGAAACCTTACTTATTGGAATAAAATCTTTACTACTAGTGGCATTTCCTGAAACCTGGGGGCCTACTCCCACCTTTTACGAAACTATCATAAATCAGGAGCGTTTTGTAATAAGCTTAGAATAATCATACTTACTATCGTACTCCTACCTACTTATAACGGTCTAACATATTCTAATGGTATCCAAATCGATTCTAATGGTACGTTCCAGGATCAAACGTTCAGGACCTACCTTTAATTAATACCCGAACCCCGAATAGAACACTAACGCAGTTGAAAAGTACGCGAAATGAGTGCACTGTTTGATAATACGTCATCAAAACATCTATCGTAATGCATTATTATTTTAAACTTGCTATATTGACGTGATGGTACCAAATTTAATGGTAAGGTTGAAACATGACTACTTTAAGAGGTGGGCCCCTGATTGGTATGGAGGAATAATATTTACTTTGTCCAATGTATTTCTCTAATTGTATCGAGAATTTTCGATAAATATTTACAAAAAGGCATATTGCTATATGTATATACTCGTACATATAGCCTACCTAATAGTAATCGCGAATAGCATCCTTAGGCTAATTTCCGGAAATTAAATAATCAGATACGGTAGATTTAAAGCGGGAAGATTTACTGTAAGAACTAGACATATGAGACCTTAGGCTTCAATATGTTATCCTTAGTTATAAGAAGAAATTATACTTTAAACTGTTATAAAATATTTTATGTTGTTATAAATAAATTTCAGGAATGACCTTTGAACTTACCCATTTAGATCTCACTTCTTTTGTCGTTGAAGTCAACAACCGAGGCATATTTAATAATATATTGAACTTGGCTCTCATTTCACATTTATTTTTTTGACGGGGTTAATTCACTTTTGCTTTGTTGCTTTAAAAATTTGTCCATTTGGACAAATTCTTGAAACAAAAAAAATTGGAAAGCTAATTGCACTGCACTTTTAGATATTTGTAAATTAGAGAAACAACGACTATTATCCTTTACTTTGATTAGCTGACTTAATAGTGTGTTGATGCGTTCTTCGCTCATGTCATCACTTTCATCATGGTTGACTGATGCAAAGTATTTCGCGAAAAGATTGCAAATGTTTTCTGCACCAGTAACTGTTTCCGCTCCATCGTATAATGAAACAGGATACGTAGAGCTGCCTTTCCTCTTAGCTTTCATGAAAGACCAAAATAATTTAGGAAGACTGTTTATTTTATCTTCTACAAAGTCTCTATATTTATTGTAGCTTCCGGCGGCCAGTTTTTCGCAACGTTTATTTAATTTCTTAATGATTAGCTCATCCATTGGATTTTTAAAAATTTTATATCTACGTTATAAGTTATTTATTTCACGCACTGTCCTTATTACACTCCTGTTGAACCTCACTGGGAATTTAGAATTTTTTGACCTGCTTAGAGGGACATGTGTTGTAATAATATAATTTATTACAGAATAGAAAACATCTAATGCTTCATTGATATCACTTCAATTATCCACTAAGTTACACCAATCAATTATATCAAGAATTTTGTTCAAATTAGGATAGTCACATTTATTAAAATTGTGCCTAAAGTTAGTTATAAGTTTGGTTATGTTCGTGTTTCTTATCGTAATATCTATTGGGGGTGCTGTTTATCTGTTTTACTCATTTCAAAGTCAGATCTTATCACTTGAACACAGTCTGTATCGGTTAAAACGAGATCCAAAATTTTGCTATTACAATTAAAAATTCTGTTAAATTGTTCAAAATTATTAACATTACATAAATCTCTATGGGGTTGTGCAATCGTCGCAACTAAATATTGCCTATGGGGATCCTCTAACAACTTCCACTCTATGCAGCTTAAATTAAAGTCTCCGATTACACAAGTTTTATAATCGTGTTGATCTGTAATACGATTACAGCTGTCTAGGAAGTGTTGAAGATATTTTTATCAACCGGCGATGGTATGTAAGTAGCACATAAAGCGATGTGCTCATGCAGTTTTGAGATTTTCAGATCCAAAATTAACCATAAATCTTCACTGTCACTTGCCCAATCAGACTTACGTCTTGAATTTTTTTTTATTAACTGCTACTAACACTCCTCCCCCTTCCTTTATTATTTGTTTCTTTTCTTTTTCTTTTCATACTTAATTTAGATGTCTCTCTATCTCTTCTATAAACAGTATATCTATTATCAAAAAGTTCCGTAGAAAAAACAGTAGGTTCAGCCATGTCTCTGTAAATACAATTATATCATAGTTCGAACTAGCAAATTTTATTGAAAACGGCGTGATTTTAGTTTTAAAAAACGCATGCACTTGTCATACTGAAACTATTTAAACTAACTTAATACATTCCATGTTACGAATATACTTAAACTCTGATTCGTCGGTTTTACGCATAGACACGCTGCTGCGTGTAAGGCTTTATTGTGGGAAGACAAGTGCTCTGCGACAAACACTGGCTTTCTCTCACCCTTAATCCCAAGATGCACCCGTATTTAGCTGAGTGAGATTTAAAGTATTTTATTACTGCAGCAAAAATAAGATCACGAAATCTCGGCGAGCTAAGTTGTACTATAATAATCGATCGAGGCCTGGGGCTTGAAGGATTTATCTTGGCGACTCGGGTGCTGTTTAAAATGTTTTCGTCCTTAATAGTAGTACATCCCACAGAAGTACACAACTGCAGCGTCATGTTTACTAAATTTTCAGTCTTGCTTTCTGGTACGCACTTTATCTATTGTTATTATCAACTGACTTTTTATTTATTTTTTCATATTGATTACCGAGAAAAGTGACTGCATCCTTTAGGTCAGATATATCGGATTTAATAGAAGTTAGTTCTATCGATAGCGCCGTAGTAATTGTAGAATACATTTTTGGCAGCATCATCTCCATATTAATCAAGTCGCGAACATCTTCGTAGGTGAGTTGCCTATTGGCCTCTGCTGTTATCGCACGGTGTTGCGCGCACTGGCGTGTTATCATTTTTTCCTTTAGACTTAGCATTTGAGCACAAAGGACATTTCCAAGAGCTTGTATTCTTCACCTCGGTTTTAAGGCATTCCATATGATAAGCCTTTTTGCATTGAACACAAGTCAGATATTTGTTATCCGTAAGACCCAAGTCACAACACCCCCAGCGAATTTTTTGGTGAGACATTTTATTTCTCCTGCAAAAATTCTTATAGCAAAACTATACGATAATCTTCAGTAAAATTTTGGAGCACAGCTCTATTCCCAGAAGAGATGGTGTAAAAGTATATGTTTACCTTGTCCGTCTATACAGTAATAACCTTACGTACTATTGACATGAATATTCCAGCAGGCAAGTTTTGAATAATTATTGGCGGTAGACTTTTTCCAATCTTGCACAATTTATTCGCCAAGCAATCAAGTATTATAGTGTCGTTATTTGTACTCACAGTTGGGCGTAATATTGCTTGAATATGTTTACAATCGAGACCTGTGTTACGCAATGTTGCTTAGTTAAGTACGTAAACACCACTTTTTGCGTTAATTATATTATTGAAACGGAGCGAATTTAGAAACGTTCTTCTTCGTCAACAACCCTCACAGGTTCTTCTTCGTCAACACCCCCTTTATAATATTAGTATAGACTAACTACTTACTACATTATATTGTAATATTATTAACAGTTCATATAAATACATAATTTTTAACATTCGCATACTCATACTAGCATTTCCTGTGTCGCGGAAGGCATGTACACACACATACGCATAATAAACATCCAATACCCGAGAACAAACATATCTGCTCGTCACATAAATATTTGCCCCGGCCAGGATCGAACCTGGGAGATAAAGCCTATAAGGTTCAATAAAACCACATATATAGGTAGGAATTCGTTAATGTGTATAATTAAGTAAAATACAACAATTCGGTCATAGATAACATATATTACTGAAGAGCAATGGAGAGGGCTATGCTTGGAGTTTCTCTGCGTGATAAGTTTCGAAATTAGAGGATCCGTATAAGAACTAAGGTCACCGACATAGCTTTCAACATTCGTAAGTTGAAGTGGCATTGGGCACTTGGGCAGTCCACATCGCTCGCAGTACTGATAGCCGATGGGGACGAAAGGTTCTCGAGTGGCGACTACGCACCAGAAGACGTAGTGTAGGCCAGCCTCCGCTAGGTGGACCGACGATCTCGTCAAAGCTGCGGGAAATCGCTGGATGCAGGAAGCAAGTAGCCGTTCCAAGTGGCGTTCTATGGGCTTGGAGTGGACGTCTTCCGGTTGATAATGATGATGATGATGATGATAGATATAACTGGACTGGGCTATGATTACAGATTAATTGATACAAGTTTGCTTTCATACATGCCTACAAGTTTGTACTAAGTACTACTAAAACATCGTATGCAGTCAGGATGAATTGTTCAAAGGAATGGCCAAGTCCAAAGCTATACATGGGGTAGCGCAAAATGCCCAAAGGAGACTCGGGATTTATTTTAATACAATAGCATAATATTTGAAATAAAAATCACAAGCTAAAGGGTCTGATTTCCAGGAATTACAGGGTGGAGATCCTGGAAATCAGATCCCTGTAATAAAAACAATAATTGACACAGCCTATTTTTATAAAATTTATTATCTTATTTATTTCATTACAAACAAACCACAAAAAACAGTACCACTTACTCTTACTAATATTATATATTTTATGACCCGTCCGCGACCTCGCTCGCGTGGCTTCGTGACTAAAGGCCTCTCTAATATAAAAGTCTAATTTACTCTTTATAGCATCAGCTATCTGACAGTGAAAGCCACGTCAAAACCGGTTCAGCCGTTTTGGAGATAAGCCGGAACAGACATTTGAAAATGATTTGTTTTCACTTGATTGACAGATTAAGCCCTCAGATACACGAGCAGCTTGAAGCAGTCCATCCTGACTGCTTCAAGCTGCTCGTGTATGCATGCGACTGCACAGTAAAGTACGTGTTCGTGTATGCCTGGCGACTGCTTGACAGCCACCTCCCAAAGCATTTGCAACTGATCGAGCGGTTTCGTGTATGTGTCTACGTAGAAGACTGTATGGTAGTTCATGGTGCAGGCGCAGCTTGAAGCAGTCCATGCTGACTGCCTTAAGCTGCTCGTGTATCTGGGGCCTAAGACTACGCACAACTTTTCACTAGATCATTTGATTTTAATGATTTTATTTTGTTGGTTTAGTTGTAGGTACTTACATCCTTCCCATGTCCATTTAAATAATTATCTGCCATTTAAATAAACCTTTTATTTCGACGCTACAGTAATTATTTCAAAACAATTAATGACTTTTTCCCTACTTAAGTGTGTAAGTTCTATAAAACCTGCTGTATACATAAAACTATTACCTAATCATTTACATAATGCACTTTTTTTTATCTGTGATTACCTTATGCATTCATGAGGCAAAAAGATTTATACTTCTATTTAAAAAAAATTAAACCAGACCAACTATAAATTAGCCAACATTAAATAACTATTAAAACCAGATGATATTTTAATTAAAAAAATG
Source organism: Selenia dentaria (assembly GCA_917880725.1). Lineage (NCBI taxonomy): Eukaryota > Metazoa > Arthropoda > Insecta > Lepidoptera > Geometridae > Selenia > Selenia dentaria. Next base: position 8,222,918 of record OU862895.1, on the reverse strand, counting down.
CATGCACATAGACACGTAATTTGTATAATTACCAAAAAGTACAAAAGTGTTAATACATTGTAGATATGTAGTCAAAATTTTTTATTACTTCACAGTGAAATAATTATTAATTGTTAAAGTTTTCGAAAATTCCATCTAAAAGTATGGACACCATCTTAAGGCGCGGTCCAATCCTAATTTTAAAACAATTTACGGTGCTTTACATAAGGTTGAGAATTGCCTACCAGAATGGACGATTTAATGCGCAAGTTCAATTGAATACGTGCTAATACTTTTTATATTTATTTCGTACAATCAAAATGATACAATTTTAATGATAAAGGAGTCCACAGTTCACTAGTAAATTTCATTAGGAATTCGATTATGATACATTAATTGAAATATATTTGCCCATAATTGAATAAAAATGCTTTTTCCCACGAAGCACGTAAGAAAAATTGCAAAATTTAGGGAATGTTGCCCATTTTTTTCTATCGAGCCAAGTTTGCTCAATCGTGTATTGGCTTCCATACTTCATAAGCACGTATATTCAATTTACACTAGGTTTTTTTTCCAACTTCGGTTATTAGGTTTAAGCGTCGAAAAACTAAGTTTTCGCGAAGTCGTATCATAAAATTTGGAACTCATTTCGCCTTCACAAAAATACTACATGCCTATGTACAACTTATTAATGAAAACACATGATTCGCGTCAGTGAAAAAATATCTCTCTTAGGGTCTTAGCACACTTAAACATCTCGCCTCCCACCCGGCAAAAATAATATCATTCAAATATGAGCTTTGATTTTCGCTCTTAAGGTATACTTTACATTGGCAACAAGCTAGCAAGCTCACTGACAGCGAGCTGTCTGCTAATTTTATGTTGCCAATGAAAGTATATCTAAAGAGCAACAATTAAGGTTCATATTTGAATAATATTCTTGTTGTCGAGTGGTAGGCGAGTTGTTTAAGTGTGCTAGGACCTTTACTCTTTCTTACCCCCCACCCGAGCGTTCGGTGTGAAAGATATTGTCGAGTTTCGGCTTTCGTTCGTTCGTTTTCGGAATAAACAAAGGCCGCGCGGTGGCAGGGCGGAGGGTGCGGGGTTGGTCCGGTGGCCAGGTCTTGCGAGAATGCCCGAGCGCACAGAATGAATAATAATATTATGTACTAACGAGCTAGGACGCGAGTTTGCCGAATGTTATGATTATGAATGATACATTTCTATGTAGGGGTGTTAAGTTTCATGCATAAACCGCGCGCATGTAGTATATCTTAATGAATAGTGGAAATGCCTAGAATAAAATTTGTAGGTGTGAATCAATCTAGACGTTTGACCAAATATTGATGATTATGTGGGTTTTTTTTTTAAGTAGTTTTAAATATTCTTCCCATGTACCTATGTATTAAGTACCAGCAGCATATAGTGCTGTTTTTTTTGGTAGTTATACAAATTACGTGTATAATAAAGATACTCAACGACTTGAGAACGCCCGTTTTTTGAAAGTGGACTATAAGCGATTATTCACTAATGCCTTCACCATATTATATAGTGAAAAAGCAGTTATAATGCTTGTACTGAGACTAGTTTTTGAATGTCGCTCTGCGTCATTCTTTACGTGTCGACAACGAGTGATGACACCGCTATGCTCCAACCATTCCTCTACTGAATCCCCGGGCCTGGAATAGATAACAATGACTGAGTAAGGTAAGCAAGGTAAGGGATAGCATAAGTATATTACAAATATCATTAAAATGAATTTAACATTATAAAAGTACATAAAGAAGTTATGTGGCAGTCCTTTTTTCGGTGGTAGTGCCATGCTGTAAACCCACCGCTGAATGGGCCGGCACGACCGGGGAAGTACCACACTCCCACATAACACCGACGACGTGAAGTAGCATAGCTTGCTATTGCGTTTCGTCGGTTTGTGGGAGGTTCCGGAGGTCCGATTCCTCCTTCCTCATTCTCCCTCTCCTTTCCTCCAACCTTTACCCCTTCTATCTCTTCCTTCCTCAAAGGTCGGCCTCGAGACCTCTGGTATTGCGGATGTCCGTGGGCGACGGTATCACTTTGCATCAGGTGAGCCACTTGCTCGTTTGCCAACCTATGCCATAAAAAGAAACTTCTGACTAGGCACTCAGGAAGAACTAAGTCAATTATTCAGGTTTTGAAATTCTAATGCACAGAGCGGCCCGTCCCACTGCTTCTGAGAAGAGGAAACTTTGACTTGGACAAACTATTTTCCAGTTTCATAAAGCATCATTCATATAACTAACTAGCTGACCCGCTATGCGCGCTGCCCTGACCATACCATATTAACCATTCCAAACTGGTATTACTTTGCGTTCGATACACTCTTGGTAAATTAGCCCGCTGCACTGTTTTGCAGCAAATCACTGCAAAATACACACTCTAGGCATAACATCTTTTATTCGAAAACGAAAATATTGCAATAGTTTAAATTACTGCTAACCACTACTCTGCACTCTGAAACGTTTTTTCAGTCTTTTTAAGTTCTAAGAGAGTAAATTCATAGTATTTTGAAAAACTGGAAAAAATAGAATGTACGGGCATAGTAAATAATGATGATTGTGTTGCGTGTTAAGCTGTAGAAAAGAGTTATTTCTTTAGTAGCTATGCAATCCCCTTAAATTAAAATGGGAGTTCCACAGGGGACAGGCCTTTTTTTATTTCTCCCACAATAATTGGCCACTTATCAGCCTCATGTTTGAAGTTGACAGGAAAGATTGCAATTTAATTCAAGTAAACAACGCTTCATCGTACGCTTTTTATATCCAGAATAAGTTTCTGTTATTTTTCTGGCCTAATGTTTAAAACCAAATATTAAGCTGTATAGAGTTAAAATAGACATTGACAAGGCCCCTAAGAGTTATCGACTCTCGTTATTGGCTTGGCGTGGCGGAGTGCTCCGTAGCCGTGGCTTGGTGAAGTGTAGAGGACTCCAGAACCACGCCAGCCATGGGTCCATAAAGGGCTCACATAGGAGGAGGTTCCGATGACATCGTATTGATTGGAGACGGATAGGAAGAATTCCCTGTCATCATCTATCGGAAAAACCAGCCGCAAACTATAAATACCATTTTTTAGTTAATAACTTTGCCTTCCTTATTTGGAGGTATTTGAAAATATAACTTATGTGCGTAAATTGTATATAAATTAATGTTAACTATTATCCTCATAATAAACACGACAATAAATATAGGATCGAATACAAAGAAGTTCTGTACATTTGTACAAGTACCAAAATATATAACAGAGCTAACGGAAAGAAAATCCAAGATGACTATATTTTAACCGACCTCAAAAAGGAGGTGGTTATATGATCGTGTGTATCTATGCTTCCATTGTGGTCCCATTTAAATTTCATCAAATTAGGTCAAGCAGTTTTTGGAGTGTAACTCCATGATATCATCATCATTGACGGTGAATGACAATCGATCCCGTAAGACGTAGCAAGGGCACTAAAAATGGTGAAAAAATTTTTTGTACCAAAAAATGGAACCGACTTCATTGCCAAAAAAGTGTGAAATAACTTGTCGAAGGTAATAAGAAGTACCTACTTTTGAACTATCATAATGGTACTGATTTCAACATGTTATTTCACACTTTTTGGCAATGATGTCGGTTCCTATATCATGGTAAAAAAAAATAACGCATGCATTCATAAAACACTTCAGTCTATAGGTGAACTGGCTCAATTGAATTTTATAATGTTATTTAGTTATTTTGAATGCCTGAAAAGGTAAATTAAAGCGTACTAACTGTAACTAACAATTAGTTTTTCTTTGTTTTTTAGTTTCTTGCATATATATTTATTTTAAATTCGTACTACATTCTGCAAAGTCTATACTATTAATACTATAATATTATAAAGAGGAAAGATTTGTAAGTATGTTTGTAACAAATTGGCTCAAAAAAGTACTCGACCGATTTCAAAAATTATTTCACCATTGGAAAGCTACATTCAACCTGAGTAACATAGGCTATATACGATTCATCTTCATCTATCACCGCGCGGGTGAAACCGCGGAGAGCAGCTAGTATGTTGTATAGAAACACTTACTTGCACCTAATCTGCCATGGTTCACTGATGTAGTAGATATGGATGGAAACCAGTCCTCCGTACTCCATGAAGGTGTCCAAGTAGCACTCAGGAGCGTGCGGAGTAGTCATCTGAAATTTATATTACATTTCAGTTTTAATCCTTCCTGTACCGTGATAATTAAAACAAAAGATCTATGAATGAAACTGACGTTTACCTATACGTTCCTGTAATACCTGTAAGTACGTCTCTGGGACGTAAAAGGATAAAAGACCTTTGTTAGGTAATTATTTAGATTTTAATCTAAATCTATACTAGGTACTTATAATAAAGGATACTAATATTAGTATACCTAATAAAAATAAAATATTCATAAATCTAAACTTATACCAACATAATCAAAATCTTTAAAAAAATATAACCTAGTTTACGATGCTGCTATGCCACGTTGAATGTCAAGTACACAAACATCAAATTACAATACATTAACGCTACAGTCTGTCTCTGTTCGAACTCACCAAAGGAACATCCCTTATATGGGGTATTTCTTCGAACCACTCCCGATCTTTTTTGGGAACAATGGGCGCCTTCCCAAAGGTCTGGAAGCCGACCCCCAGCATTTCCCCCTCGGTCACCATTGCGAACCAGGGCAGGATGAACTTGTCGCAGGTGAGCTGCTTCGTCATGTTGTAGTAGTAGTGTGTACCTGGGTTATTGAATGTACACAAAAAATATTAATAAAATCTTACGATAGAATTAACTATTTGTTACTTTAACTTTATTTTCCTGTGAATTTTTGTCAATTCTAATAATAGTTAATTCTATCGTGTACTTTAGTTAGGTAATGCCATAGTTTAATTAAACATACCGATGAAGAAAAAGGTTTGGTTTCAAACACTAAGTATCTCAATAGAGTAATGTAAAAACTGTCTACAAACTGACTTCTCACTCATTATTACCCATATTAATGACGCAGTTCTGTTTCTTGAAGGGCGGTGTCGCTGCTATGGCAGCTTCAGTGAGAGCTATCTTCAGCAGCTTCCCTTCGAGGTCGTTTATCCATACACCTTCGCCCTGAAGCGTGGAGCCGTTCGCGGCGGTCGGAACAGCACCGGCTTTTAGGGAATCTACAAATTAACGTTTGTATAAACAAGTTGTAAAAAATCAGTATACGTTTTTAATAAGTGACAAGATGGGCTAATTCGTTCACCGAGGGCTCTCGCCTGCCTATTACAATTGCAGTGAGACTTTCGGACTAGATCTTTGAGCTGTAAAATTCGGCGCAGCACTGCACCGTCCTCATCATCATCGTAGTTTCACTTGCTACAGTGCTCTTGGATCTCCACATAGTGCTATCACACTACCGCTTCGAGGCACAATACAACACTGACACAACAAGACACTGCATTCTTGGAACAATTAACAGAGCCGCGGGCGGGAATTTCGCCCTTCACGTTTACGTTACGGGCGATCGTACCTACCTATTCATTCTTTAAAAAAATTCTTGTTAAATACACAGTAAACGTATTTTTTTTAGTACCTATAGCATTGCCATTTACTGATAGTAAATAATAACATGAGACAACGCCAAAAGAAACATTTTTTCGGGGAAGGTATAACTTTACCTTAATTGTACCGTATTATGCCAAAACGCTCCAGCCCTCGGACAAGTCAAATTGAGATATTATATGATGAAGTTGTTGACGTGTTTCTTTCTTCATCAGATCTAAACAATTTGTCACCAATTTCATGTATTATATAGGCAAAAAGTAGTCCGGATAATTTTCGCATAAGAACACTTTGTATGAAATACTTAGTTCTAATAGTAATTCTGCATAAATGATCCAAACTATTAATGCTTTTATTCAAATTCAAATTCAAGTTTTATTGCATTTCACAATCGTTGTATCACAGGTCTTAATAGATAAGGTGATTGTGAACCCTGTCGGGCACATCAATTAGGAGAGAGGAAGACTTTATTTTAAGTAGGTAAAATGTTTATTATGTATATTTTATTATTTTCATTACAATAATTTATAATTTTAATAATCTTGAATGTTGTAATAACTTTTATTAATTAATAATTCTTTAATTTTTTTTTATAAATTTAGTCTTGCTTGTGTTCGTAGTTTTTCTTCCATGATACTAAATTGAAAAGTAACAATTCAGATTCATTGGGTTACAAAGTCTATCTACGTAAAGTTTCATCCGAATGAGTTAAGCTGTAACAGCCTAACTAAGCCACACAAATAAACATCTTAAAGATAAAGCTACATGAAGACGAAGTGACTCCGAAACATAAAAAGTATATAACAACCATTTCAATATAAAAATTGATTTACTAGATAATTTCGAAAATGCGGGATCCCACGTAATCTCGCGCGGGATTGAGTAATCCCGGATATCAATCCCGCGAGATTTAATGAGCTGTGGGATTGCAATTCCTAATAACAAATCATTATTGTTAATTACTGGTCAAGAAGTGTTTATAATAATAAATCTATATTTAAATGTATTTCGCTGCTGCTGACAGAAAGAACAATGAATAAAAAAAAACTGAGAAGACAAAATACGCCGAGATTTCAATTTAACCATAATTTAACACGTTGTACTAGCCTTCAGTAACATAAAATTGTGTGGCTGTCCAGAAGTCCGCAGCTGGTTCTCCGTCAGCAGCAGGAGCGTTCCACTTCACTAAGTACTTCTCAGGCGTTAGAGCTGGATCAAAGGAGGCCACTGGTATCTGAAACATTATTTGTCTGCGATCTGAGATATCATTTTTAAAATGGTAAGCGTGGTACACCAATACACACAATAGGAGATAACTGATAATTGGTTGGTTCATTATAATGGTAAGCGTGGAACACCAATACACAATATAGGAGATAACTGATAATTGGTTGGTTCTTTAGAATGGTAAGCGTGGAACACCAATACACAATATAGGAGATAACTGATAATTGGTTGGTTCTTTAGAATGGTAAGCGTGGAACACCAATACACACAATAGGAGATAACTGATAATTGGTTGGTTCTTTAGAATGGTAAGCGTGGAACACCAATACACACAATAGGAGATAACTGATAATTGGTTGGTTCTTTAGAATGGTAAGCGTGGAACACCAATACACACAATAGAAGATAACTGTTAATTGGTTGGTTCTTTAGAATGGTAAGCGTGGAACACCAATACACACAATAGGAGATAACTGATAAATGGTTGGTTCTTTAGAATGGTAAGCGTGGAACACCAATACACACAATAGAAGATAACTGATAATTGGTTGGTTCTTTAGAATGGTAAGCGTGGAACACTAATACACACAATAGGAGATAACTGATAATTGGTTGGTCCTTTAGAATGGTAAGCGTGGAACACCAATACACACAATAGGAGATAACTGTTAATTGGTTGGTTCTTTAGAATGGTAAGCGTGGAACACCAATACACACAATAGGAGATAACTGATAAATGGTTGGTTCTTTTAAAATAAGTGATTTGTGTTATTTAGCTGTTGTACTCGTAGTATTAGTAAATCCGCCGTAACATCACAGACTGACTGCAACGGAAAACCAACGTGGGTTTTAAACAAGCATTGTTTTACCACCAGTAAGATGAGTTGGGGACTAATTTATGACATACTAAGCAGTAAATTGTCATTATTTCTCCTTAGCTACTTTATAAATAATTACATAATATAGTGACGTCGTAAATAATGTATATACTCATATGATTTCATTTAATTTCATGTCACCTTTTTAGTACCCTGAGATTATATGGCCATCATTATAGTCAAAAGGACAGTTTGCTTATCAATGCCAACAGTGGTCACCCATCAAAGTAGTAACTGCAGTAAACTTATTGAACAGTCACTACATACCCTAGTAAGTACATTAAATGACTTTGTTTGACTCCATACGATTACTTCTTGAGTATATGGAAAAAGCCGTGAGTTGTACGAAAAGTAAATACTAGTAAACTAGTAGTACTAGTGAAATAAGAGATAAACTTTGTGTGTTAGTTGATGGTAATATCGTTCAAATAAGAATTGAGCCTTTTTCTCCACATTCAAATATACCAACACCACGTAAAAATACCTTAAATATGAGATATGAGGCGCGCATTGCGGAATCGGTTCAACCAATCAAACCTCACATTATAAGATGATTCTTCTTAAATTCTTAGTCACATTAGTATAAAATCTTGCAGCCTTTTCGAAAGTTTAGATGTAAGATTTTTGAATGAGGCTAGAAATGCGTAGTTAGCCTCCTCCGAATTCCGAACGAGCAATTTCATCAAAATGCTGTAATTCTTTGTTTGGATCTACAAAGAAATATTATTCGTTGGTTGCAAATTGAATTGCAAAATTTAATCACAATGTTCTACTTATTATTGTTTAACATAATGTATTGACATTAAAAGTAAAGTCCTTTGAATTTATTTAAGTTTATTGGATGTAAGAGTATTCTCTCTAAGTCTAAGCAGATCGAGGGAGTATTGCGAGGGACATCTGTCACGATTCGATCTAAATACCTACTAAGTTCTAACAGTCCATTCAGAGTATTATACTTACAGAAATCTGCATTCCCGCCACGAACCCAGTAGAGTGATACAACGGACACACGATCCTCCTTGGAGCGCAGTACATCTTGAGTTCCATCACAGGTCCATTGGGGCGAACATCTAAGTGGTAGCCTGCGGCTTCAGCCTCGCTGATGGTTCGAGGAACGTTGAAGAACCATTCCTTTCCCTTTCCTTCCTCCGTCCACCCAAACTTGACTGTTGGCAGGGGAAGTACACACCTCAAAATGGTTTAGGGGTATTTTAAATAATCGCTTTACTCAAAAACTAATTTTCTTACGCAAAAAGTTTGTATGTTAAAAATTTTCTCTTTGATCGAAAAAGTCGCCATCACTTGACTAACCAAGAAATTAATAGGGCCTTATGAATGCTGGAATGTGGCCTTAGTCACCAATTCGTTTATACCTGTATAAACACTAGCCAAAGTGCTATCTCCCGGGTTTGGTCGCGTTACCGTCTAACTGGTATTGTAGCAAACCGCCACCTGGGCCCTCGGCTTTTTTCATACTGTCCATAATGTGACAGGAAGATATCCCAACTGCGATGCAAATCGTTCGAAAGCTCCAGTTGGATAAGGAATTGTCAGTAAGTGACCAAACTGTTAGGAACAGAACACCTTTATTCTCGTAGATCACACGGAGTTCCAACGTTACTTTGTGGCAATCAAAGACGATGTCTACGTGTCCAACCACCAATGATCCATGGTGATCTTCACGGGTGAGACCAGGGTAGGGTTTTATCAGGATATTCGAAGACTACGTCTTTGGTGACGATCTGGCAAAGAAAACCTTCTGGAACACACCTTTGAGGTTCATTCATATCACGGTGGTACGTTCGATATGGACGGTGATAAGGATGGGCAGTGAACTGACCTCGTTTGGATTAGAGGTAACATGAACGCCCAAAAGTATCGTCATGAGGTGGTCCTGTCATCTCACCTCACAGAATTCAAATAGGTTTAGATTTTCATCCCATGCATGACAATGCAATGCCCGACCGCATATGGCAAGTCTTGTTACAGCATGATACCAGAGTTTTAAACTGGCCGGCACAGTCGCCTGATATGAATTCAGCTGAGCATGTGTGGGACATGATTAGACGAAAGGCTTTAGAAAGTTTTCCCTCAAACGCAGCCACTGAGGAACACATAGTTTTGTCATTTAAGTAGAGTGCGCGACCTTATCCCCAACAAGATATAGACCACCTAATTCAGAGCATGAACAAGTCTTCTTCTTCTTCTTGTTTGTATGGCTTGTGCGGCGTAACCACAATTTTGCCAATATCAGTGGAAAAAGTCTGTTATTGGTATATTGGCTCGGAACGGATAATGTGTACTTAAATTGAATTGAAACCTCCTTGGTCGGGACACATTGATAATAATTAAAAAAATGTTTTAAAGCATTGTTTTGTTAGGAGAATAATGCTTTAATTTGATTTTTTAATTTTCTCAAAGTAGTATGTTAATAAAGTATGCCAATAAAAGTCTGTATTTCATTTCATAATTAGGATATTACCGAATGAGATTATATAAATCGTATTATGTAATTATACATAATAAGAAAAACAGAACAAATAATGTCTATATGTCTCTGGAATTAGCACACACAGTGCACTAGCTATATATAACTAGCTGCACCTGCAGTTTTACTTGCGTGGTGATGGATGATGATGAAACGTTCTTATGGTTTAATCCAGCACTTCATCTACCCTCATATCAAATTTCATCAAAATTGATCCAGCTGTTTGAGCGTGAAGTAGCAAATATATGAGCGCACTTACATACGCATTTCGCCTTTTTAATAATAGTGTGATGTGATAATTCGTATATAGTTACTTACCTACAAATCCATTGTAGTTTATACCTGGAAAAAGATACAATAAATTATTATTTAATGGCAGTAAAATCAAAAGTTGGACAAGGACAATTTACCCTGCTGAATACGCTGTTACGAAAATTACCAGTCGAAAATCGACTGCTATCCCCTGCAACTAACTGTGAGTTCATCAGTTTGGGATTGTATTTACGCGGAGTATACGTATGCAAGAAAAAAAATTAAACATAATTCACTGTTTTAAACTATCACGGTTGTTCTCTAAAGTTATATGATTATTAACGGGATATTTACCGTGGTAAGGTTGTGGAATGAGCTCCCGATATTTCGGCGCAGTTACATGCACCATGTTCACGGGAAGACTGAAGAATGCGGGTGGTTGGTCAAAAAGTTTAAAAGTTAGGTGCAGACATAACGATCTACCCTCTTTCTTAGTCTTTTGCTACGGTTATCACTGGAACTCGGTTATCACTGGAACTCGAATACAGTGAGTGTGTTTTTGTCGGGCCTTAGGATCGAGTTCGAGTTCCAGTGATAACCGTAGCAAAAGACTAAGAAAGAGGGTAGATCGTTATGTCTGCACCTAACTTTTAAACTTTTTGACCAACCACCCGCATTCTTCAGTCTTCCCGTGAACATGGTGCATGTAACTGCGCCGAAATATCGGGAGCTCATTCCACAACCTTACCACGGTAAATATCCCGTTAATAATCATATAACCTTAAGCATAATTATTTAAATATATGCCTTATTGCTTGGTGAAAATGCGAAAGAATGACAAGACATTTGGCTGGGCACAGGATGGTATATCATTCCATAAGTTAGTTAACTTTCTTCTCGAAATTAATGAAAACTTAGCCATCAATTTCGAAATTAAACACGACAAAAAAGTGCAAGAACTCATTGTTGTCTTTTGTTCTGTCTTCATGTCGTTTTATATTATGTGATAGCGCGTCTACACCCTCGTCTCGGGACGCTCGTCGAGTAAACGGCAGCATACCGTCTGTGTTTAATACATAAACATAAAACAATTTAATATCCAAAAATATTGTTCTAAGTGGTCTCCATTGGCTGCAATACAGTCCTTTAAACGTTGAGGCCAGTTATCAATACAAGCACGCACCCTTTCCACTTCTTCACTGCCAATCGTACGGATTGTTTTAGGGACTCCAAATTATCATATCGTTTGCAGCAAGCCGTACTCTCTAAAACTGACCATAAATCATAATCCAGCGGATAAAGATCGGGACTTGGTTCCCGATCTTTAAGACTGCGTAGACCGAGCTTTATGACCCGGCGCCGAGTTCTGCTGGAAGGACCATTCTTGGTTATTAAACATGGTTTTGTTGAATTCAATTGCCTTCTCAAGAATGGTATCTTGATACACTTGTGCCGATGTTTTGATACCTTTTTCACAAAAGTATGGCACGGACACTCCTTCATAGCTAATACCCCACCAAACCATCTCTGAAGTTGAATAGTGCCCACGTTGCACTGTCGACTAATTGGGAAGCTTCCTTAGAGCTTAAAGCATAAATACGGTCATTTTGGGTTGCTTCGGGTTGTTAAAATGTTGCTTGGTTGTAAAAAATTTCTCATCCGTAAACAAAATTTTTCTGTGTGTCCTTTGCCTACCGCTTCAGTAGTTGTTTCGATTTTACCACCCTATTATTTTTTAAATTATCCGTTAAGAAATGACCAGTGTGTCTCTTATAGGCTGCAAGTCTCATCTTTTCAAATACGCGACATATGGTTCTAGGTTCTGGCTATCTTCATCTCCGGAGATAAAATCTTTTGCTTTCAGACAGGATTTCTTCGAATTATTTCCCTTACTGCTTTGACCACCTTTTTCGTACGAACACTAGGCATGTGCACGGCCAGATCTTTTTCTGTCACAAACAGAAGAGGTCTTATTGTACCTAATAATAGCCCGGTACACAAACATTTTACTAATACCAAGAGTATAGAGAGTTTTAAAAATTGCATTTGGTTCCATACCTACTTTGTGCAATGCAATCACAGCGATTCGGTTCTCTTTATCACTCCATTTTAATATCACAAATTATTGTAAATGTATTGGCGCCAAAATGAGAAAACTCAATGAACAATCATATAAACATGACAGATTCCAAATTCAAATATAATATTTTGTTTATTTTAATTGTATTTATGGCCAGACTATGTATATATACTACATAATATAATATATATATATCATAGATATATAGTCTCATGCATAGGGCAAATTCTGTGATATGTACGAGTATATAAAATAGGTACTAATTTTCCTGTGCATGTTCTGTGGCGCGCACAGGCACGCGTGATAAAAAAATAAAAATAATTGTTCATATCATTTATGGTTGTTTTGCAGGGAATAGTGATAGTTTAAATGAAGATTTTGAATATAATTTGGTTTAAAATATGGGAATATACGGCCTTACTTATAAACGCTACTTAAATTTAAAAAAGTCACTTATCGGCCCTTAGTACGGCGCAGAAAATTTTTCCTTTGCTCACTACTAAATAACGTCATTTAAAGTTAAGCAGTGTTTATAAGTAAGGCCCTTGATGTGCATCTGGTGATTTACGTAACGAAAATTACGTCATCGGCCGCAGACTCTATTACGGAGGAAAACATATTTTGTTATTGTATTTAGGCATGTTTTGACTATAAACAAGCATTGTTACATAATATAATAGATATGTTAAAATCATTTTACAGTACATAAATAGTTTCAAATATTACAAAAAAATTACGAATGCACTGTTCCGCGCGGGAATTACGGGATCGCACAAGCAAGTTTTTGTATAGATGCCTAGTAAGAAACATTTATGAAACAATCGTAACATGTACGCATATCTTTTATTTACTAAATACATAACTTATTCAGATCTAAACAATACAGCGAAATTAACGCTAAAAACCACAGACCATATATCCACTGGAGTGGATATATGGTCTGTGCTAAAAACGCTTAGACTTCTTTCCACGAAAGAAGTCCCGCGGAAAATTAGGGGAACTAAATAAATGGGTACTAAATGTTTCACTGATGTACGACTACTAGCGCCACGTCTATGAGACTTCTTTCGTGAAACGGGCTCTACATGAGGCGTTCGAATTCTTAATCTGTGGGTGAAAATGTGTTCATGTCTCTTTTTGTTCACGTTCGGAGAGCTAAAAAAGAGCCGAGATCTAAAAGGAAATTGACCCACGTCCGGAGCATGGCTGTTTGTGATCGTTTTTTGACAGCTATGTATTTGACAGCATGATCATGCGATTTTAGGTCTTATGATCAGTTGAGCGTTCGAATAGGGTGTGGGCAAAAGTGGCAAAAGTGGCAAAAATACGTTTTTGAGCTTAACGAACGCTTTAACAAAAGAGAGCCATTAATGACAACGCCACCAATGCCCTAAAAGCTAAACGAACGCACCTTATAAAATAACGATATGCACAGATTCCTTCAAACGACTGTTTACGGCATTACATTACACCCGCGGTCACACCGAAGTTTTTGGCTGGTAAAGAACGAAAACAACTTATCCACACACCTTTTTGTTATATCAGTAATTAGCTTAGATCATAATGATTCTTTACATGTAACTTTAAGGTCTGTAGTATTACAAGTTCATAAAATATGAAGGTTTGAACCCAAAGACGGCGCAAGCTACACTTTCCCGCGTAAACTGTCGACGGCGGGGCGCAGCCCCATCATGTTTTGCTTCTTATTGTGGGAAAAACATGTATGAAAGGTAGGTACCTGTTTAAAAATACATGTTTGTTTTTTTTATTTAAGAGTACATTTTATTTTAATAAGTCCTTTGGTCTCTTCAGAATAACAAAATATATATACAAAATTCGGGGATAAATTCACATCCGGTATTTTAATCTTGAATGCACATTTAAGTATAATTACATACTTACACCTATTTTTCTACTACTATCAGTTTGTTAAGTTCAATACGATTCTATCAGTATGTTATGTTTCATGTCTATAAACCCACCCAAACCCGAGATATGATCGTTGTAGTGCGCAGCATCGCTAAAATCTTTTTTCCGCTAGGCAGCGCGACCTTTGAGCGCCATGCGTTTGCGGATGCTGTAATGCCAACAATGAAGAAGGAATAAATGGACACATTCTTCAGCAACGTATCCATCATACTCAATCAATATTGATTGTAGTATAAAATTATGTTTTAGGTATTTATCTTTAATATTCAGTACCAGCTGCGCTCCGTGGTTATACCCGCGAGGCGATGGACGATGATGAGAATGAAGTAAATATAGCATATGTCACTCAGGAATAATGTAACTTTCTACAGGTGAAAGAATTTTCAAAATCGGTAAGAAGTTTAGACGTTTATCCATTACAAATGAAAATACAATCAAATCCGTCAAATAATATTATTGTGTATAATATATAGTGCAGATTCTATGTTTGGCCATCGATTACCTGAAATGTTTGAAACAATACATGTCCAGGAAACGAGATGCCACTGGAGACTTTATATGTAGATACTAACTTAAATAATGATTTAAGAGAATATATTTCCTTGTTTGTACATTATTGTGTTGCAAAACGTGAGCGAAGCTAAACAAGCCGTAAACAAACAATTATAGGTACAAACTGTATATCTAATACATTTAAACGGACAATTCTTGAATATGTAGGTATATGATATAATCTGAAGCTCGGAAACGGCTCCAACAATTTTCATGAAATTTTGAGGTTTCGGGGGCGATAAATCGCTCTAGCTAGGTTTCATTTTTAGAAAAAAGTCGTTATATCCGTGTTTTCAGGCAATGGAAACCTGCTACCGAAACTGTTTTACCGACAGATAACACTATATCTACTTGCCAATAGATGGCGTTGGTAAGCATCACTAACTCAATGAACGTTTGGTTTGAGGTTTGAACAAAGCTCGGTCATACAGGTAGTTATTATAAAATGTAACTGAAATGAGAAAAAGAATTGTATTTTTTTAATAGGGCTAATTCATTTAGTTTCATTAAGACGTTCGTTTGTGAATTCATACATGTGAAGTTTTTGTATGTCAATATGTGACGAATAATATATTGCTCTTCAACAAAACACATCAGTAATTATGTTTATACTTAGGTACTGTTTCACTTTTGAATAACTGGTAAAGGTGTGGACTCTACAAAACAGTAAACAGTTAACAAATATAATGCCATTGTCTTGGCTGTATTATTATTATTACTCGAAACAAAAGTCTTCGACCAATGTGTGTTATCAATGATGACTTATGACTCAAGTAGCACAATGAGCTATAGAGAGGACTATCCTCGGGGTTTCTCTACGTGATCGAATCAGAAATGAGGAGATCCGTAGAAGAACGAAAGTCACGGACATAGCCCAGAAGATTAGCCAGTTAAAGTGGCAGTGGACATGGCATATAGCACGCAGAACAGATGGCCGCTGGAACCAAATTCCAGCTGGATTCATGGGATGGAAACACCTATAAACATTAAGCTTTTTACCATACAATGACATCATAATAGGGTACCATTTTAGATTCAATGACCATAGTGATACTTTTAAATAAATGTTTTAGTACTGTTAAGGGTGTTATGATGCTAAGCTATCATGTCGTAAAACTATTTTAACTAATGTAATTTTGAGCCACCGTACCTATCCCGTGTATAAAAACCAGGGAGTCAATAAAACGGAATAGGTCTAAAAACTTTAGTTTATTTCGTCAAACCTATAGGCCCGTACCGGGTGACGGTCGAAAACAGAATGCCCGGAATACTACTGCCGGCTAACATTGTCATTTGTAAGTGATAGTTTTACATCCATAGGTACATTTTACATTTAAATAACAGTAACTTGTTTATTCCTAAAAACTAACTAAGAAATACAATTATTATCATTTTCTTCTTCCCATTTCATCTTCCGACACGTCACTGCTAAAATCTATGTTGCAAAAATGTATGCAACATAGATTTTATAATGCAAAAAACATTATTTTATATCTTAGTTATTGCTCGTTGTTATTAAGATTTAAATGGCGTGTAAATTATTTCATAGATATGATATATAATGATCACTAAGTATTTTTTATGCAATTAGTTAGTTATGTAAAAGGTATATTTTTTATAAATCTCGTTATTAGCTGTAGGTAATAAAAATATTGTTGTAATAAAAGCTGCCGATGGTCGTGATGTCATGAATAAGGGTTCCGGCTGAAAATCAGTGACTAGGATCTAAGTTAAATGCTGAGTTGGGACGTGTATTCGTGACAGCACGAAGTATTGTATAAATACCGTTAATGAAATTTATGTACCTACGTGTTTTGTATATATATATAACTTCTTTGTTTAATTTTTTACAAATTAAATCAGGTATAAATGATAAAAAAGGAAATGTAAATTATAGAACTCTATAATCATTTCTCATTCGTAGTGCTAGGCCACATAGTACTTCCGACTATTTATTTGTAGAAATAATACAAACAGTCTATTGACTTACCTTCTCCGTAAAAAGGAACTAATAGGTATATATATATATATAGATTATTATCTGCCGTTCAATAGTTATTTCAGACTTACATTAAATCATAACTCTAACACGTGGGCTAAGGCTAAGCCGCAGACGGGTATTGACCCGTCTGCGGCTATTATTGTATGCGGATATTAAATAAAATCACTTACCGCTGCCAAACGAAGCCAATAGCAGGAGCACAAATAATTCTCTCATTTTTAACTATAAATATGTACCTCTAAGGTTTTTTTCTAGTAATTATGTTATTAAAATAGATTTTGTAAAGAATTTTGTTTAAGAAGCGTGTGAGGATAATTATTGGTGGAAAATCACTGGTTCTACAATTGCTTCTATAAATGTTGTGTAACAGTAACGATTTCAATAATTCTGAAGCACCGTTTAGTTCAGGGTTACCACGCTCGGGAATAATTAATTTTAGAAGGCGGGCCGGTTAAGGCGCGGTGCAATCCAAATTTTAAAATAATTTACGATGCTTTACATAAGGTTGAGAATTGCTTATCAGATTGGACGATGTAATGCGAAGAATCAATTGAATAATTGCTAATACTTTTTATATTTATATATTTTTTATATTTCTTACAATCAAATGATTAAATTTTAACGGTAAAGGAGTCCACAGTTTACTTGTAAATATCATTCAAAAATTCGAATATGAAACATTAATTGAAACATATTTGCTCATAATTGAAGAAAAATTGCAAAATTTAGGGAATGTTGCCGATTTTTTGCTACAGAGATAAGTTTGCTCATTCGTGTATTGGCTCCACAGACCATATAACCACCTGTGATTGGCTCCCATACTTCATAAGAAAGTATACCTATTCAATTTACACTACGTTTTTTCTCGAACTTCGGTTATTAAGTTTAAGCGTCGAAAAACTAAGTTTTCGCGAAGTCGAATCATGAAATTTGTTCGTAATCTACACTCATTTCGCCTTTTTTATATCATCGTTTTTAATATAATATCCAAATTTAAATTAATGTTAAGGACTTCGTTTTTTTTTATCTGGTTTGTTATAACATCGAAATTTAAATTAATTTGACTTTGAGTCGATAATTATTTTCATTTATGTAAGTTTTGGTTGGTACTGCTGCAGTGCCAAATATTCTACCGGGAAGCAGATACCGCGCAAAGATTATAGTCTAAATGCAAAGTAGATGGACCGCTCGGCCCCGAGTAAGTAGAACGTCATTGCAATAAATAGGCGATAAAAGTGGAAAGAGGTGGTGCGGTGGGGGCACATAAAACAACTCAAATACCAAAATCGATTTGACACGTGTTATGCCTCTGCACTCAGGTACCTATCCTCCTCAGGAGATGTTGACTCGTCAAGCGCTAGACCGACAGATTTTAATATCGTTTTAAAATAGATTTCCGCAAAAATGTTTAGTGTATTAAAGTGCATTAAAATGTTTAATAGATCTCTGTATAACCTTTATTCGCAATAAATGATTTGAATTTAATGTAATTTCGTCTTTTATTTTGAAAAGTACCTTAGCTCTTATTTTTTCAACAAACTAGCCGTTTCACAGCCGTTTGTTTTATTTTTCCGTGAGTTTCAGTCTAGTAGGACTCACTGATTTTATAACCGTTGTCGTTGCCGATAATACCCGCTACAGTTATAATGATTGCTTAACACAGCGCCATCTGTACCTTTTTCAGTGCAGATGACTTTTGAGCTCATCAAAAGCCACAGAGGGCGCTTGTTGACAACTGCACCATAATTTCCGGCCTTTTTGGCCTTTTTTCCGGCCTGCGACAGCGGTCATTTTTTGAAGTTTAATTATTACATTCAAGAGTAGGTACAGAGCGCATCCATTTTATCTTAATATTAAATTATTTGTTACTCTTGCAATAAAGCTTTCGCATAATTTATACTATTTTCTATAGTTATGAGCCTCGCAATCGATCAATGCTTGTAGTATTGCATTTTTCTTGATATAACCGACAACCCTACACGCTAAGTTATTACATATATAGTGAATTTACCTATCTGTATTTCCTCATATGATGTATATGAGTAGTTGAGTAGGTATAGTTTAGTTTGAGGGCACGTTAAGCCGTCGGTCCCGGTTGTTTATCTTAGGACACCAGTCGTTAGTCTATGTCGAGGTCTTTCGGGCGGCATGAAAACTTCGACATGGGTTGACCACTAACCTATCCACCAATCCAGAATGATCTCAATCCGCTTCAATCCGGATTTCGACGTGGGCACAGTACAGTTACAACTCTCGCCAAAATCACAGACGATATTCGTTTCGGTATGGACAATGGCCAACTTACTGTACTTAACTTGTTAGACTTCAGTAATTAGGTTAAGTTAGATAAGGCGTTTAACACTGTAAATTTTGACATTCTCCTTGCATTGCTTAGCTCGATTAACATATCTCCAACGGTGATTGATTGGTTTCATAGTTTTTTATACGGACGCAGACAACGTGTTCGCCTCGAAGACAGTTTTTCTTCATGGTGTGATACGACTGCAGGCGTTCCTCAAGGCGGCGTCCTATCACCTCTTTTATTTGCATTATTTATTAATACCATTTCCCATAATCTTTCTTCTTCGTACCACCTATACGCAGATGATCTACAAATATATTCCCAGGCCACATTGGATAAATTACCGGAAGCTATTCAAACCACAAATAATGACCTTAATCGAATATCTGAGTGGAGCAAATCCTTTGGATTAAAAATAAATCCTGTAAAAACGCAGTCGATCATCATTGGAAGTTCAAGATTGTTATCTAAGGTGGAATGGGCAACGCTTCCGGGGGTTGTTTTTGGTGGAGTTGCCATTCCTTTTAGTAAGTCTGTGAAAAGTTTGGGGCTAACTTTGGATTGCTGTATGAAGTGGGATCTTCAGTTGCAGGTAACAAGTCGTAAACTGTTTGCGTCTGCTGCATCATTAAAAAGGTTACGTAACTTCTTTCCTACTACCACTAAAATTTCACTAGTTCAATCCCTGTTACTACCCATTCTTGACTATGCTGACACCTGCTACTTAGATATAACGGAGGAACAACTTAATAAGCTTGAGCGACTTCAAAATTTCTGTATTAGATTCATATTTGGTTTGCGCAAATATGATCATGTCTCTCAATTCCGTAATAAGCTCAAGTGGCTCCCCATACGTCTTCGCCGGAATACCCACATTCTTTGCCTTCTATACAATATTTTGTTTAATCCTTCATATCCGCGCTATCTCAAAGAACGTTTTAACTTCCTTAACTGTCCTTCACACCCACTAAGGTCATCAAAAAATCTTGTTCTTGCGATTCCTCCACATTCAAGTTCTTTTTACAATGGTTCATTTACTGTCCAAGCCACCCTCCTGTGGAATTCCTTACCTATTTCAATCAGACGTGCAACATCTATAAACATTTTTAAGGATCAAATTAAAAAATTCTATCTAAACATATAATACTGCACTGCACTTTTTTATTGTCCCTTAATTGCTTTACCTTTATGTATTTATATATGTATTTATGTTATTATATTGGTATTTATACCTATTGGTTACATATTTTTATTGTTGGGTATGACACTTTGCTAGTACATGGTAATAATATGATATTACAAGAGTACGTATTGTCATATCCTATTTGTATTATCTCGCTATGTTATTGTTATTTTTCCATTGCTTTTTATATCCATGTTTACTTATGTTTTAAAAACGCGCCCATGTCGATGAATTTTAAATATATAGATTCCATCCTAAGGTTGCCTGGAAGAGATTGCTTTTAGCAATAAGGCCGCCCTTTGTGACACAATTTTTTTTATCATTACATTTTAGTTTTCATATTGTTATGTTTTTGTGAACAATAAAGTATTATCTATCTATCTATCTATCTAACTTGAGAACAGCTTTACCGATTTCATTCATGTTTTTTTTTAAGTTCACTATTACTTCGTGAGTAGAAGGTTCTAGCTTATGCATTAAAAAAATTAAGAAAAGATGGCCTACTACGAGAATGAAGTCGCGGGCAGTCGCTAGTCTATATATATATATATATATATATATATGTACCCCTATTTCTCATGGTCACGCTATAGCTTGAGAACGGATGGAACAATCTCGCTTATTGTTTGTTGTGTTAATTATTGTCTGAGAAGGTTCTTATAAAAGAAAAACCAAAAAGAGATGGTATCTACTACGCGGGCAGTCGCTAGTCTATATATATATAAATTACCCCTATTTCCGAGAACCGCTTTACCGATTTCATTCATCTTTTTCTGAAATGCATTTATTACTTCGTAGAAGGTTCTTACATTAAAAAAAAAGAAGAACATTTTAACACATTACAACATTACAATATCACTCCTACTCCTAAGACGGTGGATTCAATTTGTTTCTGTGACTTCGAATTCCATAGACCAAGCGAGCGAAGCCGATGACGGGTCAGCTAGTCTCACATATAGACGCCGGCAATCGCCAATGTTGCATATCCACGCGTCAATGAGTTCCACCTTTGGACTATTCAGTGTTCACATACTAAAACCATCATCCTTATTTCATCATCGATATTATCATCACCACAAGCAGGCGTACGGCAATGCGACAATGCTATATTATAGATATCCCATTTAAATTTCATCAAATTCGGTCTAGTAGTTTTTGAGTTACACTCCAATAACTGAATAGAATGGAAGTCGGTATTAATTTTTTTAGCTTTGTGGTTGCTACCTCTAGGTTATAATTTTATTATGCACGTGTGTGTTATAGCTCGGTTTATTATCCTAAAATCATTGTAATTAGGCTCACTTACAAGCAAGTGTGTTGAAAAATATTTAAGATTTCAAATGTTGTGTATCAAACAAAATTAAGGATCGCCAGTCTCGGAATTCTTAGCGTTGACATTCGAGCGTCGTTTAGTTTCGCCGTCAATTAGAAAGGAAGGCTAAATTAGCCTCCAAAAAGCTTCATGTGCTTGGAAAAGCGAGACGGTACTTCACGTCGGTCCATCCTACAGCTCTATAAGACTCAAGTGCGGCCTCACAAGGAGTACTGTTCTCACCTCTGGGCGGGGGCTCCCCAGTACCAGATCCTTCCATGTGACCGCATTCAACGCAGAGCGGCTCGCATCGTCGACGATCAAGCTCTCTCTGATCGGCTCGACTCTTTGGCACTGCGTAGAGATGTTGGATCTCTCTGCATCTTCTACCGCATATATCACGGGGAGTGTTCTGAGGAACTGTTCGGCCTAACACCTGCAGTTGAATTTCGCCATCGGACATTACGACGGAAATTTCATACAGATCATGTTGACGTCTGGGAGTCCACAACCGTGCGATTCCAATGACATTATCTGTCTCACACTACTACTATGAGTAATCAGCTGCCACTTGAGCTGTTTTCGAACAGATACGACTTGGGAGCCTCCACGAAAAGCGCCTATTCCTTCCTTAAACTCCGGCAACGTATCCTCGAGACCTCTGGTATTGTGAATGTCCTTGGGTGACGGTGATGACTTTCCACCAGGTGAGCCGCCTGCTCGTTTACCAACCTATTTCATAAAAAAAATCAAACAGCTATATTCTATTGTGTAGTGTACTGCCATCTAGGATGTATCCTAGATGTTCATGTTCCTCTGAAGGCCTACCCAAAATATACATATACATGTTAAGTTACTGGTGGTCCCCACACTAGGTGAAACCTGTCTCGCCAACTAGGATGTATCCTAGATGTTCATGTTCCTCTGAAGGCCTACCCAAAATATACATATACATGTTAAGTTACTGGTGGTCCCCACGCTAGGTGAAACCTGTCTCGCCATCTAGGATGTATCCTAGATGTTCATGTTCCTCTGAAGGCCTACCCAAAATATACATATACATGTTAAGTTACTGGTGGTCCCCACGCTAGGTGAAACCTGTCTCGCCATCTAGGATGTATCCTAGATGTTCATGTTCCTCTGAAGGCCTACCCAAAATATACATATACATGTTAAGTTACTGGTGGTCCCCACACTAGGTGAAACCCGTCCGAATCTGCAAGCCTCCAGTCCATTCATAAATCTTTTGTTATAGCGTAAACCTGATGCAGACAGATTAAATAATAATATAGAATAGTCACTTATTACATTCTAAAATGGATAAAAGCAAACTGCTTAGTCTATATGATTATAATGCCAATAAACTTTTTTGTTTTATGTCAATCAGTGACAAGGCGACTAAGTTGGTCGCCTGATGGTAAGCACCACGCTTGTCCACAACAGTTCAGTGCCATTCAGAATTTTAAACTACTAGAGTTCAAAACCCTGAATGTACAGTTGCGCTACAAGGATTTATACTGGCTAATAGGGAAGTACTTACCAATATGTTGGTGTCCAAGTCCCTTCACATGGATCAGTAACCAGAAACAATAGAAAATCACGTGACCCATCGTAAGGGGGCTTCGGGCGCCCAGACTCAGAGTAGTCTGGCGTCCATTTGCGGGTTTGGTCCCCCGAAGCGGTTGCAGCGCGCCATGTGTTCTGGCGTGCTGCAAGGGAGGAGGGCCCGGCAACGGACAGCCGCGGCGGGTTCACGGTCGTGTGCGAAAGCGTTCCCGCGTTCCCGCCAAATAGGACACTGACGGAATACCGCAGAGGTTTCGTAGGTATGCTGCCCGTCTGGGCCCCGTTTCATAAAGCTACAAGTAAAAAATTGTAATTTACTATTTACAAGCCGAAAATTCTAACAATTTACAATAACAAGTGTTTTACATACTTCATGAACACCACCGACACTTGTAAACGTGGCTTCGTACTCTTGTTACAAGTAAAACTCTCGATTCATTATTATAGCTGCTGTACAGCCCTATATCATTCGTTCAATCATTCATTCTTTTCACTCATACGTCGTAGAATCTTCTACAAATGCGTTCGATAGACCCCTTGCGAGTGTTTTTACCGAAAGTAACGCGCACAAGGGGCGTCCGAATTAGGAATCTGTGGGTGAAAATATCGTTCATGTCTCTTTTTGTTCAGCTTTCGGAAAGCTAAAATAGAGGTATTTTTACGTCCGGAGCATTGTTGTTTGTGATCGTTTTTGGCAGCTATGTACCTACCTATTTGAAAGCATAATCATGCGATTTTAGGTCCTAAGCCCATCACACACGATGAAGATACTATAAAATATATATTATCTTAGAGCAGATTCGGACATATCGCTCACCATATAATTCAATGAGCGACCACACACGGTGAATGTAGGTACTATAATATTTTACCTTAGAGTAGCTTAAGATGCCACCGATATTCGAAAGGCATGTTAACATACGCTAAGACTACTGCAGATCACGAAGACATCTTAAGATAGTGTCCGATACTGATCTTAAGATCAAATTCAGGTTGTTGACAAAAACGTTTGGTCTTCAGTTACCGAACAAATTTATATTTTCACAATAAAAACTAATAAAGCTTCACATTATCTTATGTACCTATTTTGTTTCGAACCTGTAGAAATATTTTTTGTAAATAAAAATGAAACTTAACGTCTGACTATGGGCCTAACCTCCGTAGGTTTTTCTAGATTGTAGGTACTTTGTATAGATCAATTAAACTAGGTAACTGCTAAATTGATGTTAGTATTCTTGATGAAATAAGGCTATGTTATATTATTAGACTAGCTGCAGCCGCGACTTCGTTCGCGTGGCCTTTTAATTAATGCTTTCAGTATAAATCCATCAAAATTGGTCCAGCCTTTTCAGAAAATACCCGGATTATATAGGCAGACAGGCAAGCAATTAAAAAACTGGTAGGTGTCGTGCAAATAATCATATTAAAGTGCAAGAAAAAGCTGTTTTTTTTCTGAAAGATCATTGTAAAGTTTAAATTCACTACGGTGTTTCCTGTGTTTTATGTGATCTCCTATCCAGATTTTTCGTTTTATACTTTTAGCTAGTATGACGGTTATATCATATTCACAGTCCCAATCATCATCTGAGGCACTGTCCAACAGGTATAGAAACAAAATACGAATCATCGCAAAATAAAAATATTAACACTATGTATATTACAGTGTGAACGATCGAGACGTGCGGCTCCCGAGACGGACTCCGATAGAATGTACGCTTGCTATATATTATAGTAACTGCGCCGTGTGTGGTGGGTTATGTTAACATAATTTTTATATTCGACGCTATAATATATATTATCTTAGTCGTGTGTGATGGGCTTTATGCTCAGTTGAGCGTTCGAATAGGGTGTGGACAAAAGTGGCAAAAATAATGTTTTTGAGCTTTACGCACGCTTTATTAAGAGCAATCAATGACAACGTGTAACGTTCCCCTAACCTATATCCTTGTCACGGCACTACTTTGTAACGACCCTCTCTCCTATTTTCTTAATATCACCTGTCACCATTTTAATCTAATCCTTATAAGTAATATTATTGTGATCCGAAGAATGAATATGGCCAAATAGATCGTTTAGTGTAGCTGGTAGGACCGTATGTTGTGATCGTAAAATAACCCTAGAACTTTTGAGGCGTTTAAACTATTCCTATCTTCCTAATCGTAGAACTAAGTGTTATACTAGATTACGCGAAACATACCTACAGATTTCACCCTGTCTATCTGGCGTAGATGAATGGAAATACTAACAGTTTACTTTGATGCTTAGGTACTGACAAAACTCCCTAGACCTTTCCTTTAACTGTACTGAACCCCCCAACTCATATCTGATATATATTTAGATATGTCTAACCATCGCTTACATAATTCACGTTAATAAAGAACAAATCCGCAATTGCATTATAGCATGTCTGTCCCAAAGACTACCTAATAATGACGTAATGCCGCTTTCTCTAAGAGATATCGCACTATGAAGGTAAATTAGCAAATGTACCGATTCACCCCGAACGTATATACTTATTGAATGAAGTTGTCACGCGAAATATTACTATCTAACGAATCCTAATCGACGCTTTGTATGGTATTAATGACCTGCGTATATGAAGGCTATATCTAAAAGATGTCAGTTTGAATGTCTACTAGGTATATCGCTACTACAAGTGCAACCTAGTACCTTACTTGAACTATATGCAAGTCATGAAATATATATAAAATGCCTGCTAAATAAAGCGAAGCAGATATTATAGGTAAGTGTACCCATCCAAGTTCCATTTCTACCCTATATGCCAATTCACCCTAAATCTAAATATACGTATACCATTAGGTTCTGAATATTTTCTGCATAATAAATATTTCTAGACATAGTTATGTTAACTGTGAAATGTTGGAATAGCTCCAGTGAAACAAAGCTGGCAGTCTTAAGCTAACATGTAGGTACTTATGTTGAACTTAGTTTCAACGCAACAATATGAAAACTAATTAACGGTTGCAGTGTGAATTTGCGGCTATAGGTCCAAGCCCCTCCTTCGCTTGTGACTGTAACGGCTCTACCCAGTGATTTTGGACACCGTTTCCACCGCTTACAGGGCATTGTGGGAATGCGGCATAGATCTGTGACCCCAACGTCGTCACAAATAGTAGAAATTCTTCCAATCTAATTTTGGACTTTCTTCCTCCGCCTATGTACAAATATATACATACATATACATAGAATATACTTATGTATATACGCACATTCTTGAATGAAGCTAATATGAACACTAGAGAGGAGTTCCAGGTGTTAGTCGGTCAGTCTCTGTCTCAAAAAGGGAATAGAGGACTTAATCTTTTATCAACCCTAAGTCTGTAGTGAGTCGGTCTCGTGACTATACCAACATTCACACGCAGCTTACTTTACTTAATTTCAAAGCAACATTCATTCGCTGGTTTAGGTACAGAAGAGGCGCGGTACTCTTTGACGCAAACCACTCCATCCATCATATCTAATTCATTGCGAAGCTTCCGTATACTAACTTTACCTAGTATATGAAAGCCTCTATAAGGTCCTAGAATACCTAATTACCTAGCCCTATAACGTATTGCCAATTGGAACTTAGCCTGACTAACCCCCGACTAACTAGTTCTAACTATGTTTTATTCGATTAGCCCTAACAAATTCGTCTCTAAAGGAACGGGTATGGTCGTCTCCTTCTACGCATTATTAGTTCGATCACGTATTAGTTTATACTTTTGCCGAGTCTTACTACGTTCGAAACCGGACTACCTACTCTGACAATTCCGAGTTTTGCCCTCTGGATGTTTCTAGTTCCCAAGGAAGATTTTACTCTTATATTACCAATTATGAATCTTTGCCGAATGAAGGATTCATTATAATTGTGCTATGAACACTTCTAGTGCGTGGTAAATTACAGTCAAACTGAAGAAGATAACGTCGCTAGCCTTTATTGGTAGATCTCGTTATAGGTGTACTATGAACGCTTTAGTCCAGGTAAAATTATAGCCAAAACTGAAGAAGATAACGTTTCTAGCCTTTATTGGTAGATCTTGTTATAAATGTACTTATGAACGCTTTAGTCCAGGTAAAATTATAGCCAAAACTGAAGAAGATAATATCTCTATCCTTTATTGGTAGATCTTGTTATAAATGTACTTATGAACGCTTTAGTCCAGGTAAAATTATAGCCAAAACTGAAGAAGATAACATCTCTATCCTTTATTGGTAGATCTTGTTATAAATGTACTTACGAACGCTTTAGTCCAGGTAAAATTATAGCCAAAACTGAAGAAGGTAACGTCTCTAACCCTTATTGGTAATAGAGGTGAGTTACTGGGACTGCTTATGCTTGCCCAAGCAGTGACCATAATTCCCCAAGATAAAGTATTCGGGTAGTTACTTTAGTTTATTTTGTATGATACCTTTTTCCTAACTCTTTAAGTTACATTCGGTACGGCGCGCAACAGTCGACAAAGTCTAATAATGTGTTTACTCCAATAACAAGGATTATCCGCTAAGAGTCGTCCTAGCAAACTAGAGTTAACTAAACCCTAGTCGCGTCTAGTTTTATTGTCGGCCTAGGTAAGCCCTAAATTCAAAGGTTAAACCTTAGTTTTATGTAATTTATGCCGCGATTGAATTATTTATTATTTGTTTGATTATTTATTGCTTGTTTGATTATTTATTATTGTTATTAATTCGATTTGTCCTACTGCCCTGCCTACAGTCCTAAATGAGATTTCCTATGCTTTCTAGCGGTGTGTATATATGCAAATCTGGAGATAAATCTCACATTTACATTTAATTGCGCATGTGGACTTCACCCGAGCACGAGGAAACCACAAGTACGTATATTACAACTACTCTGGAAATATCTAACAGCAAAACCCTAGCCTATCGGTCCCTGAAATGTTCCTATTCTGCTATGGTGTGTTAGAACTAGAGATAAATCTCACATTTAAATGCGCATGGAGAATCGCCTCAGCTCAGGGATCTCCAAGTAGGTGTTTCTAACTAATCTGGAAACGTTCAGGCGTCACCCTGATACTAGCCTAGACTCCCTACATTTTACTCTGCAGTGGTTGACCGAAGTCCGACGATAAGGGATACTACAGAGCAAAATAGCCCTACGGTTACATTAAGACAGCCCCCACTGCAGCTAACATACGGTATCTCGGCGCACTGGGCCGAAGCCACGGGCATCGGAACACTTGCCTTGAACCTCCGAGACCTTCTTATGCTAGTTACAATGGAAGAAGGGGACGAAAGTTGTTCCATTAAGCTGGTAACACAACTTCGGGCCGGTCCCACGGTACTCCGCCTAACCCTAACTCGCGGAAACTCTAATCACGGACCGTGCCGTTGCCTACACTGGGAATAACATGAATTTGTACCATTCTATAACATATTACTTACAACAACCCCCCGTTTATGAAGCTGATAACCTCTAGAAACCCGCTAAGAATTTAGTGCGTGTCATTTCATCGCAGTGGTCAGTGATCACAACTTTAAAATAACGAACACTCCTACCTCCCACAATGTACACTACCGCGAAGTACGTTTTTATGAAACTCACAGATTTGTCATGGCTAAGTGTTGCTGGCCCGGCCTCTCGACCGAATCTCGCTGCTATGCGATACCAGCTCGACGAAAACCACAACGCCTATGCGTTCCACGAAAACACACTTATATTACAACCTACCGCGAAGTACGTTTTTATGAAATTCACAGATTTGTCATGGCTAAGTGTTGCTGGCCCGGCCTCTCGACCGAATCTCGCTGCTATGCGATACCAGCTCGACGAAAACCACAACGCCTATGCGTTTCACGAAAACACACTTATATTATAAACTGACACGATTCTAAAACGCCATTTCTAACGAGCAATGTCATTTCCCCCGACCAGACATAGTCCGAATCGCGATAGAAAAACATAGTTCAAGGCCCTCTTACGTATAACAGGGAATGCCCAATTATCAATAACAAAGCCGAGAACTCTCAGAAATGCCCCCCACTAACTTATACTCTAATGGTACAAACTCACTAGGTACACGTCTTCCTACAACGATGGTACGAAAATTAATCATCCCGATTTCTCTCCGACTGTCTCGCATGTCAGCTCAGTAGGCTCCCCCCAACTCCCTTCACATCACTCCACTCGACCAATCGGACGTTTTTTCCACTACGAACAGGTTTTGCTCTAAATCTGCGTGGCGCTGCTATCGCACTACGCGGTCTTTGTCAAATCCAACAGAAACTGTTTAATTATTTACTATCCATGCCACCGATCTAAAGTAATTCTAAAATAATTATATTCATTAATAATGTTTTCTACAATTTGTTCATACTCGGTCGGGAATATCTTATTTCTGCACTTACAGCATTTGAAATCATCAACTTCCTTATTCCTGCCCGCCATGATAGCTGACGTCACGCACACATAGCCTACAATGGCGGACAGCCAAAACGTCGTTTTCGTCCTAACAATGACTTTGTTTACGAAAACCCATACACCAGATACTTGATAATTCCTTTATGATTATTTAATTCCCAACTGTAAT
Organism: Selenia dentaria; assembly: GCA_917880725.1. Lineage (NCBI taxonomy): Eukaryota > Metazoa > Arthropoda > Insecta > Lepidoptera > Geometridae > Selenia > Selenia dentaria. The sequence goes on along the minus strand of OU862895.1, from coordinate 8,193,042 downwards.
CAGTTTACATCAAAATAATAGATATTTCACGCTTTACAAACACTTGGTTTCGTCGACATACTTTGATGAAGTTTATTTTTCCTTCTGACTAGATTTTTGAGGGTACTTTGATACGCGCCCGCTTGGCGCCTCATTTCCGAGAACAGATAAGCATACCATTTGTTTATGCCTACTTGTCTACTCATGCGTAACGATTTCTGTTTATCAGTTTGTCTGTCTTTTGAATATTCGTCTTATAAAACTTGACTTTCAAAGAACTACCGATTTCGTCTAGGTACTATTAAAAATACTATTAATTGATATCAGTTATTTTATATATTTCATACACTCTGATGGTAAAGGAACTATATTAATTAATTTATTTATTTGTAATAAACGATTAGTTGTTTAACTATATTTGTGAACGTAGCGAAACTCTCATCCGAAGGTTCGGTTCGTTACAAACGTCACCAATGCCCTAAACGCTAAACGAACGCACCTTATGTCTTCAAACTTTTCTTTTTGTTTGTTTTGTGTAGGTTGTTTTGTTTAAAAGTTGATTTTGTGATAAAACCTAGTAATGTTATATTCTCTGCTATAAACGTACCTAAGGTGGATCGAAAGAAAATACAAAATATAAAAAAAAAAACTTTTTGCTACTTTTTCGCTGTTGAACTTTCACACTCAAAGCCTGGTTTCTGGGTGTTGGATGTTCTAAGAATGGCCCTAGCAGACTGACCATTTGATCATCACCATCACTGACCAGAGACATTTATTTCATTATTTCGGAATTCATACGAAATTTTCATTGAAATCATATTCCGCCTTAAAACTCTGTGTTGATATGCGGTGACGAAAAGTCCTGGGCAACCGGTTATTTTCATGATCTGAGGAATCAGAGGAATCCATTAATTGCCACATTTATGTAGATTTAAATTATCGTAGAGTTTATTAATATCCTCTAAAATAACTATGTATAGTTATTTTTATGCACTGAGGATAAATCGATTTTACAAGTTACCGAACTCTGAAGCTATGTGGATTGTAAAAAATATGACAGTTATAATATATATTTAGTGCCGACAAATAACGATTCTTTATGAAACACTTGTTCGACTCGTGCAATATGTAACGATAAACATAGACAATTTGTCTATATTTGTAACTTTGTAATTGTAGCCAGAAAACCAACAATTGTACTGAATAATGTTGCCAGTTTCGGCCAATGTTGCTATTTTATTTTACAATAATTGTTACTTGTAGCTTTATGAAACGGAGCCCTGGCGGAGACTTTCCACATAACCTCCGTTCTCTCCCAGGGGCCGGTGGTATCTACATATACAGGATAATACTCTGCGTAATAGTGCTAAGTTTGATGGGCGTGCTGTCCAAGATGTCACTAGTGTTGTGCGCGATGTGCGCAGGCGCGTTTGTTCGCTTGTTGCTCACAACAAAGAATACTTCCGCCAAACTTTTGGTAGTATACCATTCAGCGTTGATGCTTCTTTGGCTCCTTAAAGGAACTGACACCAAGTAGCCAGTACAATAGAAAAAGCTCGCATCGATTTACTTTGGTAGGCGTTGAGTCGTTTTGAAACATCCAAACCGTCGATTGGCGCTTTGTTTCTCGATCTTATTTAGGACTCATCTCCTGTAATAATGTCGTAAACACGCCGCGACGAGCCTGCTTTATATTTGTTTATCATATCACGGCACCATTCCACCCGGTTTTGCTTCTGAGCATCGGTGAGGTTGTACGGCACCCAACGCGAAACTATCCTCCTCACGCGATGATGCACGTGTAGAATTCCGTGGAGGATTCCCGATCCAACCTGCAGTATGTGCTAAATCTCTTGATATGTATGTTACAACTCGCCTATTGTCTTGAACAAGTTTTTTAACTACTAGCACGTTTTCTCAGCTACTTCATCTACAGCCGTCAAAGGGCGGCCATTTCTTGCTCGAATTCCATGCATTTTGACGACCTTTACAGAGTAACGTCTTCCCACGTTAAAAAGCCACATAAGAAGAAGAAGACGACCTTTACCTACGTCACGTACTTCGTAGCGTCCGTAGTTTATTTTATAGTTATTTATGTCAGTCGATGCGATCCGTAACTTATTGTTTGAGACTGAGTTTCCACGGATGCTGTTTAGTGCAACATCCATGGAAACGGAAACGAAATGGCGTCTCAATGTATCGAAAGACTTTATCAAAATATTTACATTTTTAAATCAGTATCCCTCCTTGCGTCGTATATCCTCAATGCTGAGAGTCGTGACCTCTACGGAGTATTTTACCACAGACCACATCACGCCACGTTCATAAATCAGTATTATATCTATATTATTCACAATACTTGTAATTTATTACACAAATATAACTTACCTAATCTACTTTGAGTTGTCAAGGTGAAAGATTTTTTACGACATTGTTTACTTTTTTTATATACATGTTGCTATTTGTTATTTTTTATGAGTCGCATACCTATATAAATATATTTTGTATAATCTTATAAATTCTCGACTATTCGGTGTACTTGTCATAGTAATTTATACCATTTTTATGGAAGTACATTGATGGATTGGACGGGATTTTATAGGCTCTACGAAGGTATTTTTCACCGTCTGACGTGATTTAAAAATTGGTGCATGCTCTGTGGGCCTAGCACGAATATCTGCGTAAGTGTAACCTAACGTATCGTTCATGTTAAACAGTACAAACTGTCATTTGTCCAGGGCTACTGTGACACAGATAACTCATAGTATGTTAACCGAAGCGTGACACGTTGATCCTTTCTATACGAAACTTCTTTTTTGTCTTGAAACAGTTTGTCTGTGCTACGGCCTCTGGTGTATATTTAGTGAGTTATAAGATGCTAAATCATTTGCCTTTAAATCTAATATTGCTGGAAATTGTACTACTACGAAACACAGTAATATTTGCACACTACTGATGCACGTTTGAATAACTGATAAACGTGTGGTACTTCCCCAGGTGCATTCTCAAAAGTCCTACCACTGCAGAGTATGGTAGGTGTTCGAGAGTTACCAGTCGTAACTCCAGTAGTTATGAGACCGTCTGTTATATGTCGTGTGGACGAGCGTTGTCGTGAAGAAGTAGTGAACATGACAACTGCGAGGTCACGGTTGTTTGCCAAACCCATCATACCCAACAAGTGCCTATTACTTACGACAGTATACAACAGCCGTGCGAGCATGGATCTCACCATATTCTTGTCTTGACAATAAACTCTTTTTTGTTTTTCGGTGGTAGTTCCGGAGACCCGATTCCCCCCTTCCCCATTCTCCCTCTCCTTCCCCCTCCCCCTCCACCCTCACCCCTTTTATCTCTTCCTTCCTATCATCCTTTCTCAAAGGTTGGCAACGCATCCTCAAGACTTACTTTTATCAGGTATCTTGTCGCTAGTATGGCTTTAGCTGCGTTAGCTATATCGCGGGCTGTCTTTTACCAATAGTTTTATCCTATCGACAATCCATGCTCGGGACCCTGGTAATATGTTGTTGTGGACGAGAGAAAATTATAAGTATTAGGGTATTTCCTTTTCGTGTTTAAAATAGTCTTGAGTTTCTGCCTACTTAACTGTATGTAGATTTATTTACCCTGTTGTTACGTTTTTTTAATGCACTTACACAGCCCCATCACAGCCGGGTCCATTTGTTGGGGTATGTCGGACTCGTCTTCTAACGCCAACTGCACCCATAGCACCAAGCAGAACACCACACGGTGTTTCTCCGGGCGCTTTTATGTCGGGACATCGGGAACGCTTTCGTACTCGTCCGCGGTCGCGGCGGCGTTGGCTCTTCCATGAGGACCCCCTCCCTGTGGGATAGAGAAGGAATCACTCCATCTCAGCATTCGTGAGGGGCGTGCTCCACCTCGAGGTCTTATGACGGCAACGGACAGCCCCTGTTACGTGCGCAAAAATGCGGCCAGTTTTTTAAAAACAATTTTTATTTAATGCTAAATAATATTTACAAATTATATTATGTCTAAACTATATGACGAGCAGAGATGAACTGACGAGATGAATTACTCATTTGGTTTTTATATCTGTAGGTATGGCTACGTGACCGGAGACATGTACGCATGATGACAATTCCCGAAAGTAATTACTTCAAGTACTTCCTGACAGTTATAGATAGTACAAGGGTCTTCTTATTCATATTCCATAAAGGAATCTCTTTGTTTTTCTATCGTTATTATCCTCAACCCGTCCAGTGTCTCCTTCTATCGGTGTCTTTCCGAACTACGCATAAAAGTTTAGATAAAAAATACTACATTTGAATAGTTTGACAAACTAAAAGCAAGTTTATACCGTCGTAGTGCATTTTCTGATAAAATTAGGTAGTTACAAAGCAGATGTATAAAAAATGTGTATACAGGTGTACGCGCGACATGGGTTAGCACTTTTTTGTACGTACACATGGTGTACGCGCCACACGCAACGGGTATAAACCTACAGCCGGAAGCAATACAATGTTTTATTCATGGATAAAAATATTCATAATACCTTCCTTGTATATCAATGCTACGAGTATGAATAGATAAAAATATTGCAAGGGCTTCTTTGTTCTAAGTTAGGGGTTTTATGCTATTTACTATTAGGGTAAGGCTTTAACACCCCGTGTCCAGCACCGTTACCTCTATTATGGGGGTTGGAGGATGGGTGATATTGATACGCCCTCCTCCTACGCCCGGCTCTCCGGGTGCGGATTGGAAGGGCAGGATATCTCTCCCTTTCCGCAGCCTCCTTCTGCGACACGACCTGTTCTCGCAGAAGTTGCGCCCCGCGTCCTACGACCTGTCGCTCTCAATCATGGCCTTGACCAATGACCGAAGTGAGATTTCGTCCCCCACTACTGCGACGAGTTCCAGGCGCTCGCTCTCCCAAGCTGGGAACTCCTCTAGCGTATGCTGTGCCGTATCTTCGTCACAGCTACAATGGTGACACTCTGTTGTCGGTTCTCTTCCAGTGACGTGACACAGGTAACTACTTCCCAAGGCACCCATGGCCCGTAAGGACTTGCACCAGCCGGAAGGTAAGCGACTTGTGTTTCCTGTCCAACTCCTGAAGTCGGGTCGGACAACCTCAATCGCCCAGTGGCCAGCCCTAGGTTGGTCCAGCCGCTCCCTCCACTTCCCAATAAGGGACTGTGCCTGTATCTTCCCCGGCAACCATACGTTTCAAACCAGAACGCAGTATTCCGAACATGCTTACATGCTTTTAGAAATAGCTTTGGTGGTAGTACTTCCCCGGACGAACTCATTCACAAGGAGTTCTACTGCATTTGAAAATTGGCAGCAGCATTACCTATATCATTATCATCTGCATTACCTATATCATCATCTCAGCCGTAGGAAGTCCACTGCTGAACATATGCCTCCCCCATGATTTCCCAAAAGGACTGGTTTGAAGCGGCCTGCATCCAACGTCGTCCTCCGACCTTTATCAGGTCGTCTGTCCACCGTGTAGATGGACGACCTACGCTGCGCTTGCCGGTCCGTGGTCTCCATTCCAGAACCATCCGGCCCATCGGCCATCTGTTCTGCGTGCTATGTGCCCTGCCCACTGCCACTTCAACTGGCTAATCTTCTGGGCTATGTCGGTGACTTTCGTTCTTCTACGGATCTCCTCATTTCTGATTCGATTACGTAGAGAAACCCCGAGCATAGCCCTCTCCATAGCTCGTTGTGCAGCTTTGAGGCCCATAGTAAGAGACCACGTTTCAAGTTAACTATTATCATTTATAGTAATTATTTTGTTTAATATACACTTACTAGTAAAATACAATCTTCTTAATCTTAATAGTACCTATCATACACATGAATATATATTCATGTGTATGAAATTGAGTACAAAAATCTTCATCCATCTATATAGATGGATGAAGGTTTTTGTACTCAATCACGCCAGAACAGATGAACGGATTTAGATAAAGATAAAGATAGTTTATTTGACAAAAACAGGTGCGGTTACATCGGTACTAAGTACTCCAAAAATATGCACTTATGTATGTATTTCAAATAAACATTGTATCAACATGTTTTACCAGAATTGGCGTACAAAATTTAGGATGAGATGGCATTATAAATTTAATTAAAACAGTATGTATTCACATGCTATCACAATACAAAAACAAATATAAAATTAAGTCGAATTCACTTACACATGACAATATTAGTGTGTACATGTAGTGTAAACATTAGGCAGATTCACTACGTTTCGGGTGCCGACGTATTGGACAAATCTGTTCAAATTTGCCCCCATGACACGCGCTGTCAGAATACTAAATTTAATTTCTGAATAGACGGATATTTTTCTCTGTGGCCTGGCAGAATTCACAGAGACTGCATATAAAATATGTGAAAATAATGAATTGTGAAATAATAAATAAGTACCTACCTATGTTAAATAATTAGCGTAGTAATAATTAAATAGATTTAGGTAAGTGTAGCATTGTATTGGGTAAAATGTAATGATGCTATAACTGTTCTTAAGAAATAAATAAATAAAAATAAAATAAATAAATAAATATTAGCCAAGAGAACATAAAATAGACAAATTACAATTAAAATTCTTTGTCATTCAGAAAGTCAGCTATGAAGTAATTTTCTTTAGCCTCTGTTTAAACAAAGTAAGGGGTAGGTTGTTAAGGTGTTCGGGAATCTTAATATATATATTAGGACCCATGCAGAAAATGGTATTACGCATTATTATCTTTTTGCAGAATGTAGGCATAGTTTATTTTTATTTATTTCGCGTCTATTTCGTTGTACGGTATCGGAGAAACGTGGAAACAATTGTAAATTCGATTAATACAGCTGCTTCTAAAATATACAGAGACGGAAGCGTTACAATTTTATGTTCGATAAGTCTTGATTTGCAACTATCAGTCGTCTGTAGTTAAAACATTGGCCTATATAATGCAGCGTTTTTGCGCTTTGAACACAAGATCATAATGAGGAGCTAGAATAATACATATGGATGCTTTTCGTCATAATTGTCATCCATCACCACGCAGGTGAAACCGCGGGGCACAGCTTGTAGGTATATGTATATATACAGGCTGACTGGTTGAACACTTTACATATTGATATATAGTGCTCAGTACTCGTTCTCGTTCTAATTAAGAAAAAAAAAAAAGGTGCCTAATATTTACCTAATTTAACTTTAATTGTCTACTCAAAACAATAAACATGGTCACTCGCGGCGCGCGTGTAGTAATAAAATTTGCCTTAGCGCGGCAAGGTAAGTACTTGTTTGTTTACACCGGCGCGGCGCGGCCGGGCGGGCGGCCGACCTTCGCGGCATCCTTTGATTCCTGGGAACGCGGCGCGGGCGGCGCGGCCCTTTGGGTCATTAACCCCGTTCGGACGCAGCTTGATTCCTTTGAACGCGGCGCGGCGCTTTGGGTCATTAACCCCGTTCGGACGGTGTCCATAATTTTCGAGTTATAGCACATTCATAGAATGAAGGTTTCCTCTGTAGTTTAACGGTATTTTTTTAATTTTATTTTTTTAAACGTTTCATGTGACCATGAATTATCATGTCCTTGTTTATGTAAAGTGTTCAACCAGTCAGTCTGTATATATATATATATAATACAGTATATGTCTGGTTTAAGTAATGTTGCTTTTACTTTTATATGTAATGTATCATCATTTAACACATGTTTTGTTCATAATGTTTAATCACTTATCTCTAAAGTGATACAACAATCAGTTGCGTTTCTTGGATATCTACTTACCCGTGACCTTAATGGTAATAAGAGTAAATACAGTTCAAAATATATCTAAAGGCAATGATAGTGTAAACATTTTTATTTTTTATGACTATACTCACGTAATTACAAGTAAGGTCAGGTCCTAAACTTATTCTTCGTCGCTATTAGAGATTCCGTCAGTTCGAGTATCTATCTAATACTCTGTCTATCTATTTAAGTGAGCAATTCTTGTATATTGGAGAGTCAATCCAATTCAGTTTTTTTATATCATCATCATCATCATCATCTCAGCCGTAGGACGTCCACTGCTGAACATAAGCCTCCCCCATAATTTTCCAAAAGGACCGGTTGGAAGGGGCCTGCGTCCAACGTCGTCCTGCGACCTTTATCAGGTCGTCTGTCCACCATGTCGGTGGAAGACCTACGCTGCGCTTGCCGGTCCGTGGTCTCCATTCCAGAACCTTCCGGCTCCATCGGCCATCTGTCCTGCGTGCTATGTGCCCTGCCCACTACTTTTGCTACTTTAACTGGCTAATCTTCTGGGCTATTTCGGTGACTTTCGTTCTTCTACAGATCTCCTCATTTCTGATTCGATCACGTAGAGAAACCCCGAGCATAGCCCTCTCCATAGCTCGTTGTGCGACTTTGAGCTTATCTATGAGGCCCATAGTAAGAGACCACGTTTCAGTGCCATAAGTCATCACTGGTAACACACATTGGTCGAAGACTCTTGTCAGGCACTGAGGTATTTTAGACGAGAAGACTTTTTGCGAGAAGACTGACGCGAAATTTCCGGAACGCTGCCCTTTGATTATAAGCAGCGTTTATAAGTAAATCCGTATATGTAAATGGGTTATTATAACGTATAGGAAAATGTTCATATTTCAGCTGAAACTGTTATCTTATAAATAGGTCAGATACAGTTTTTAGAAAATGCATCACCACGGAATCACCATTTCTGAGATATAACGATTGATAAAATTTTAAAGTGGTGTTGTGTATGTCTAGATAAAATACTTGCATTATTTATCAACCGACTTCCAAAAAGAAAGAGGTACTCAATTCGACTGATTTTTTTTAATGACTGTTACCTCATAACTTTTGATAAGGTGAACCGATTCTCAAAATTCTTTTTTTATTTGAAAGGTGTGGTACCATTTAAATTTCATCAAGTTTTCAATTCGGTCAAGTAGTTTTTGAGTTAATATCGTATTATATTTCGTTGTTTCTTATTATTACTAATACATTTGCATTGTCGTGTTTCCATAAAGAGTTTATCTATTTATATACCGTTCGAAGATGTGTAGCATTTTTATAGTAACCGATGTAGCCGATTTTAACTTACGCAATAAGCCGAAACCGGCGGCCTTATTGTATATCTTTACGTAGAATGGGAATGGGCTTCATTTTGACATTTGAATCCCATTCTAGGCGAAACCCTGCAAGCTCATTATCTGGAACCATCAATGGGAATGAGAATGAAGTGACATTTCAGTCTCATTCAAGACAATAAGGCGGCGGTTTCGCGACGTTCAGAGCCGCTCCTTTACAGAGTATACGTGCGCTCCCGATTGCTTATTGCGTAAGTTAAAAGCGGTTACTAATCGCTTAAACATGTGTTCAACTTACGAACGTTTTAATCAAACGTTAGCTAATTTTTTTTTATATTTATATCCGTTGTTTGGTCTCGCTAAGCAGGCATTTTCGCGTTATAAAAATCGCACAAACCATATAAATTATATTACTCCTAACATATATACCTACTAATAATATAATATACTATATGAAAATTTATATACTTCTCAATGCACTTATTCAATTACTTGAACTACATTTCAAGTTATATTTTTAAATTTATCAATATAATTAAAGTTTTATTAACAATGTACATCTTATTGCAGGCGACTTTACCTGAAATAATTTCACAGAAACTCACAACAGAAGTTATTTTTAACTTGTAGTTTTCAGGGTTCCGTACCCTGAATGGAAAAAGAAACCATTATAGGATCGCACTTTGATGTCCATCCGTCTCTCTGTCAAGACCTTTTTGTATCAAGAGTGTGTAAAGGTATAAAGCTGAAATTTATATCAAATTCTCGGGTTCACATAATTATATCTTTTAGCTATGAAAAATAACAGCTTGTAAGTCAATGAGATCAAGAGATATAACCGTTTATGTTGCATACTTTCGCTTATTTTGTGATTTCATAATCAAAGTCTATCTATACATATATAATCACACACACACACACACCCATATACTCACACACTCAACATACACTAACGCATATAAATACACCATCCGCATAATTATTGATTTCCGTGTGCCACTCGCACATAGTTTTGAATACTTACGAAAAATTATAATTATTTATGTTTTCAAATTTGTAATCATTTTTGGCCTTATTTGTATTTATATTATTAAGAATTGTAATTAGTTAATATATTACGCTGTTGAATGCAATAAATATAATAATAATAGAAATCCGAGATTTTGTTTTGAATTAAAGAAATAATAATAATATTTATATATTGCAATTAACAGCGTAATATAATACCGCAGGGGCGGCTTTGTGGCGAGCCGTCGGTTAGTGGCGACACCGCGGACCCTGATTCTCCCTGGGGCTAAATGAGACCCCTGCCCCCCGGCTTGCCTTAATTGGCCGTCTGGGGGTGGAGACGCAAGAGCAAGTAACAAAAAGCTCCAAGGGTGGAAGTTTTAAAGGGCATAACGCTGGTAGTAACGCTCTAGTGAAACCACAGCACACCTCTCGACACCCTTTAGCCATCCACACCAACGTTGCCCCTTTTGTCACCACTCATGGTGGCCTTTATGGGGGGCCCGTTTAGTGGGTGGCAAGTCACCACCTGCCCAAAAATTTTGAAATGAGACTGAAATTGGCAGGTGCCGTAGTCTCTTCCATATCCTACTATCTCACTTATCACTAATAAGTTCATATCAATAGCCTGGCCATTTTACCCATTTTTGTAATAGTTATAAGCACCATGTTACCCTTCATCCAACATTCTTTCTGTTTTTGATACTCTGCATTTTTATACCAAACAGGCCTCTAAGTGTTGGCTACAGCCCTACTTATGCCTCTGTAAAGGACCGGATGAAATCCGTGAATTTTTTTGAATAAAAGGAATAATAATAATAATCAAGACTTCCCGTTGGATTAGAATCATAAAATTTGATATAAGGCAATTTCTAACAGCACAATGTGAAGGGAAAAAATAAAACCGTAACTAAGTAGGTAGTTTATTAACAAACAAGTATAATTTGTAAAAAATTAAACCGACTTCCATTTTTAATGTTCAGTTATTGGAGTGTAACTCAAAAACTACTGGAACGAATTTGTAATAAAAAATACAGTAGAAATGAGTACTTCCTCCTTTTTAGAAGTCTGTAGAATTAAAGAAGCGAATTTATTATTACACACTTATAATTTGCGGTTGGTGCAATAACCTTGCCTAGGGATCAAAATAGTTAAATTTGTCCTTTAGTTAGACTCTAACTAAAAGACAAGACAAGACAAAGAAAGTATCGAACATTATTGCTCTAACTATTAGAGCATTAATGTTCAATGCTTTCTACGTACGGAACCTCAGTGCAAGAGTCCAATTCGCACTTGGACGTTTATCAAATCTTATTTATTAACTTTTCTTATTCTTTGAAACATACTTCAGTAAAATATAGCTAGGGTTGGCAAGTTGCTGCTGTACAGGCGGAGAGAGCTACAAGTGCAGGTAACTGGTGTAGCACCCTGCCAGTTTAGTAATGATTATATAGCGTGGTAGCCCTGAACGTAAAGATGCGACAGAATTCAGAGTATAGGTAGAAACTTGTTTTTATCTGGATAACGAAACCTATAAAAAGTTACACGCGGTATCAGGAGCTCGCCAAATAAACTTCAGATGCATTACAAGTAAGACTTCTTAGATTAAATTCGGATTTATTTTAAAAAAGAAAACCGTTACGATTTTCAAATCACTCATATTTAGTGAAAAATGAAGGAGTTATTTGTGCTTCTAGCATTGATATCTATTTGCAGCGGTAAGTAATAATTTTTGTAAGCCTTAAATAATCCATAACATTAAGTTCATTCGTAAACATTGATCTCATACCCTTTGCATTTATAGATATAGAGATTTATAAATGTTATAGATTATTATACTTAGTGCAGAAAATATGTACTTACCTCGGGTAACGTATCAGCCTGGCTAATAGTTGCCAGTTATTTGGACGCTCTACCCGCAGACAGTGATATAAATGCGGATAAAAATTAACATTACATCATAGTAGTTTATATGCAACTGTCGTATAATAGAGGGTATTAAAACATGAGTGTCGTTTTTTGAAACGAGCTGCAGTCGAGTTTCAAAATAAGATTACACGAGTGTTTTAATACCTAATTATATGCAGTTGCATACAATACTTAATATAATCTCATGACATTTTTTTCTACTAAAGTTTTATCCAACATAATATTACTCAAATTCGTATGTACGAAATAGCGCCAAAATGGAAAAAGTCTTCTTCTTCTCGTTTGTAAGGCTTATGCGGCGTAACCACAATTTTGCCAATATCAGTGGAAAAAGTCTGTTATTGATCTATTGGCTCGGAACCAGCGCGTCGCTCGCGCAGCTCGCTCACCAAAGATAATGTGTACTTAAATTGAATTGAAACCTCCTTGGTCGGGACACATTGTACTTTAATAATTAATTGTTTTTAAAGCATTGTTTTGTTAGGAGAATAAAGCTTTAATTAATTTTTTTTATTTTCTTAAAGAAGTATGTAAATAAAATATGCCAATATAAGTCTGTATTTCATTTCATAATTAGAATATTACCGAATGAGATTATATAAAAATTATTATAGGTATTACCCGTTTATATAAATGTGGATAAAAATTAACATTACATCAAAATTATTATATTACCCGTTTATTCTTACACATCTATAATTTTCCAATATTTTAGATAGTTTTTATTGTAATAGGTTTAAGTATGTATATTTCTAATTAGATTTATTTAATTATTATATTATGGAATCGTGTTACTGGTATAATCTTGATTGATATTGAATTATTATTGCAACTGTGTAGTATCTTAGCTACTTTCATTATTTATGACGAAAAATACAATTATAAATTTCCATTTGAGACTAGAACAATATATATATATATATATTGTTCTAGTCTCAAATAATCTACAAGTATGTATACCTAATATATGTAACCTCCAGAATTTCTATTAAGTATACTTATTTTCATTTTTACATAGTTTCAGTATGAAAGTTATATTATTATATTATTCTAAGAAGATTCTTATTATTATTAGAAAATTAACGATTGTTTTTATTTTACAGGTATAAAATATGATTCACTTGTCGGTAAGTGCTAAAATGTATAAATCTATATCTACTTTTAACTCCTATTTATATTATAATATTTTCAGTTCTCTTTATTAGTATTATAAGTATCTCTGGTTTGTAGGTATTTATTTATTCTAGTTTGTATTTGTTTTTATTTTGTTATTTAACCCATTTGTAGGCGCAGATTTTGAAATTTCTCTGTTAATGATCTGAAATTGCAAATTAAGATATATTCAAACAATCATTATGTATCGAAACAAACACTTACTTCATTAATTTAAAAAATGACATAAGTGCCCTCGTGTTCCTCATTATTATTATGTGACGATAGCTAGGTATTATTAAAAAAGTTTTATCTACGTATCGTATTATGGAGATAATAATACTAAAGTCCGTTACTCGTAAAAAAACTTTATTTTAAACCATACCAGTCTACATAAAACATTAACAATTCAAAGTCATAATATACCTATTACCAACCTTTGGATAGTCTTTGGGTGGAAATTATTTATTATATATGTCTGGAACATCGATGATATTTAGTTTCATCATAATCAACCGATTACGTTCCCACTGCTGGGACTCGAGCCTTCCTCTCAGAGAGAGGAGTCCATGGGCCATGATTCACCACGTGGGCTCAGTGCGGCTTGGTGGATAGGCTGGTGGCCAACCCATATCCAAGTTTTCAGACCACCCGAAGGCCTTCAACATAGCGTAACGACTGTTGTCCCAAGACATGCAACCGGTCATCATCATCATCATCATCTCAGCCGTAGGACGTCCACTGCTGAACATATGCCTCCCCCATGATTTTCCAAAAGGACCGGTTGGAAGCGGCCTGCATCCAACGTCGTCCTGCGACCTTCCTCAGGTCGTCGGTCCACCGTGTCGGTGGACGACCTACGCTGCGCTTGCCGGTCCGTGGTCTCCACTTCAGAACCTTTCGGCCCCATCGGCCATCTGTTCTGCGTGCTATGTGCCCTGCCCACTGCCACTTCAACTGGCTAATCTTCTAGGCTATGTCGGTGACTTTCGTTCTTATACGGATCTCCTCATTTCTGATTCGATCACGTAGAGAAACCCCGAGCATAGCCCTCTCCATAGCTCGTTGTGCGACTTTGAGCTTGTCTATGAGGCCCATAGTAAGAGACCACGTTTCAGTGCCATAAGTCATCACTGGTAACACACATTGGTCGAAGACTCTTGTCTTGAGGCACTGAGGTATCTTTGACGAGAAGACTTCGCGAAGTTTCCGGAACGCTGCCCAGCCGAGTTGGATTCGACGATTGACCTCTTTCTCGAAGTTGGACCTGCCTAGTTTGACTGTCTGTCCCAGGTAGATGTACTCGTCAACAACTTCGAGAACTGAGTTCCCAACTGATATTGGGGTAGGTACAACATGGGCATTAGACATAATTTTCGTCTTATCCATGTTCATCTTAAGACCTACCCGTTGGGAAACTCGATGGGGGCCTTCGAGCATTGTACTGAGGTCTTCCATGGATTCTGTCTTGACTACAATATCGTCGGCAAATCGAAGGTGAGTGATGTATTCGCCGTTAATATTAATGCCAAGTCCTTGCCATTCCAGAAGCTTGAAGGCGTCTTCCAATGTAGCGGTGAACAGTTTCGGAGATATAACATCTCCCTGTCTCACGCCTCTTTGCAATGGAATTGCCTTCGAACTCTGCTCCTGTACTCGGACTGACATGTTTTTGTACAAACACTTCAGCACTTCAATATACCGATAGTCAATACGGCACCGCTGGAGAGACTCAAGCACTGCCTACGTCTCGATCGAATTCGACGCAAAGGCTTTCTCATAGTCCACAAACGCTAAACAAAGAGGCAAGTTATACTCTTCGGTCTTCTGTATAACTTGCCTTAGCGTGTGGATGTGGTCTATGGTACTATAGCCTTTTCGGAAACTGGCTTGTTCCGGAGGCTGGAATTCATCAAACCTGCGACTGAGACGGTTCGTTATGACCTTCGAAAACAGCTTATAAACATGGGCTCAAAAGCGAGATGGGTCTGTAATTTTTAAGTAAAGTGTTGTCACCTTTCTTGAAGAACAGCACCACCACGCTTTTGTTCCATGCTTCTGGCGTTGAACCTTCGAGTAAGACGGTATTAAAGAGCTTCTGAAGGACTTTAAGTACCGGTGTTCCACCCGCTTTCAGAAGCTCAGATGTGATACCGTCGTCACCAGGCGCCTTGTTGTTCTTTAGCTGTTTTAAGGCCATTCTAATCTCGTACAGGCTGATGTCCGGCATATCTTCGGTATAATGTCGGGTCAGCTTGGCTCTTGGGTCTTTGGCCGAGCTGCTAACAGGTTTAGCGACCGAGGTGTATAGCTGTCCGTAGAAACTCTCTACCTCTCCTAATACTTCTGCTTTGGTCGACGCTACACTAACGTCTTCTCTCTTCAGCTTCGTCAACTGGCTTTGCCCAATAGACATGTCTCTTGCAAACACTTTGGAGCCTTTTTCCCGCTCTATCGTCTCTTTAATACGGTTTGTATTAAAGATCCGGATGTCGTGTCGCAAGGACTTCCATATTCGTCTATTGAGCAGCCTATATGCTTCAGCATCATCCGAAGACTGCAGTTTCAATGAGCGTCGTTCAGCCATGAGGTTGAGGGTATCGTTGGAGAGTTTCTGTGGCCTATCTGTACGGTGGGGTTTAAAGTACTTGGAACCCACTGTATGGACAATTTCTACTAACCTGTTATTGATCTCGTCCACTGAAGCGATGTTCTCAAGGCAGTCGAAGCGATTGGTTAGCTCAATTGAAAGCTCTCGGGGTCTTGAATACGGGCACGAGTGGGTCGGAGCGTAGACTTCATCAGACGAGACCTCTCCAGTTTGACATTAATATTCACCGTGCCTCTTACCATTCGGTGATCACTACCGGTTTTAACCCTGTTGATCACGGAGACATCAGTGAATATTTGCCTTTTGGTGGTCATAATGAAGTCTATCTCATTTCTCGTGGAACCATCGGGACTCAGCCAGGTCCATTTCCTGTGAGGTGGCTTCTGAAAGAAAGAGTTCATCATAAAGAGTCCTTCTTTCTCCAGGAAGTCGGCCAACCTCTGTCCCCTACGGTTCCGTTGTCCATATCCAAATTGCCCCACTTTCAACTCATCCTCGCTTCTCTTACCCAACTTCGCGTTGAAGTCCCCCATAACAACTAGAAAGTGCGTTTCAGAGGTATGTATGGCCCGACTAATGTCCTCATACATATCCTCCACCTCATCATCCGGGTGCGACTTCGTCGGTGCGTATACCTGAATGACTTTCAGCGAATATCGTTTGGATACTCTGAGTATTAGGTATACGACCCTATTGGAAACGCTATAGATCTTAACTATGTTGTTAGTAAGGGACTTGTGGACGAGAAAACCGACACCACCTTGGGACTGTTGGTCGCCCTCCCGGTAGTAGAGTAGGTTACCTGATTTCAGGGTTATCGTGTCCTCACCCGCTCTACGGACTTCAGATAACCCCACAATGTCCTAGTGTAACTTACTCATTTCTTCTTCCAGCTCATATTTCTTCTCGTCTGTCCTCATTGTGCGTATGTTGTGTGTCACCAGGGCCAGTCGTCGTCGTTGGGGGTGGTAGCCGCGTGCAACCGGTACCATCGGCTTAATCCTTTGATTACCATTGACGTACATTTACGCTCGTTTCATTCATAAATCTTTTCTTTTAATTATCACGGTATATGAAGGGTTAACGTGCCATCCTAAGCATGGAAGCGCTCAGATGAAAATGCCACTAGCGGTCACCCATCCAACTCCTGACCGCAGCAAGCGTTGCTTAACCTGTTGATCGGTTAAGATCGTCAAGTCAAGCTCCGCTACGAGCGATATTTAGTTTATAGTGTTTATACCTACAATAATACTAGATTATCTCGTTATTTGAGTTATAATGTCTAATACATATCTTTTTTGGCAATAAAAACATCTTGTATTTTGTATCTTGATGCAAACAACATAACAAAAAAAAATTAACTAGGAGAAGAAAGCAGAAAATTTATAAAATAACGTTTTTATGTTATATATAATAATAATATATGTAGGTACAATATTAAACGGGGTGGTTGGTTATCAATAACTAGAGATAAAATTTAAAGAAAACATTAAGTATCTTTCTTTACCTATTATGAGTCCACATTAATTATTCCACTAAGAACGATTAAGAATTATAGATTACGTGAACTCCGGCGCCGCTACATCGCACATAGATAAGGGGTCATCAGTTAATTACCTACGTGAGGCGATTTCGGCGATTTTTCAATGTTCCCCTCACCCCTTGATGAGGTGTAGTGAGCTCATGCTCGACCCCTTTCATCCTCCTCTATTCTAACGTGAGATTTAAAAACGCATATTATTTATAACATAATATAGTTAAGAAGTAATAAGTTTCACAGTAAAAAAGCGACCAAAAATACTTAACTAGAAACTACTAAAATTCGTCAATGAATTATTTTTTATTAAGATCACAGACTGGGTATCATATTTTTAGTGGTTTAGCCATGTTTTTAGTTTAGAAACACATTTTACTCAATTTAACCAAGTTTCCTCGCAATTTTAGACGGATTCTTGGGGAAAAAAAATTCGTGATATTTTCTAATGTATCAAATCTTTTGTGGAAAGATTTCATTCCGGTTTTGAAGATGAATATCTGAAAATCTACCGGCAGAACCTTCACCATGTAGGACTCTCATATTTCGAATGGGCTTTATGACTGTAATTGAAGGCCATAAAAAAGATCATTTAAATATGTATGCTTTAATGTCATCTGCGCGCGTTTATTCGGCCACTACCGGCAAAGACTGGCAAAATCTCCTGCCAGCATCACAATCATACCACCCATAATATTTTTACTATTTCACATGTACTGCGAACATTCCTCTCCACGACTTCGACTCCTCTTTTGTGGTATCATCGTTATTTCGTTCCATAGTTAAGTATTTTGTACTTCGACAAAATTGCTTCGCTTTGGGTTATTGATTACATTCAAAAGGTCTACCTCCATCTAATAATGTAGCAACAATCTCTAACGAGGTTATAACTAAATCTATGTCTCGAGTGAGTCTTATACTTCTGCCAATAATATCTCAAAAAGTTATAGAAAGTGTCCTATATTACGTTTTCCTGTATAACGGTTACAGTACCTGCCCTTACTGCCCAGTCTCAAAAATCCACCTGTAGATATACCGGATAATACCGGTTCAACACCAGATTTATTCTGCTAACACTTCATCATAAGTATTGTTGGGCGTTGCAAGTGTAAATTCTGTGGCGTCCTTCGGTTCCAAGTTATGACATTTGATGTCTTTGTTAATTTCAAAGTATTTTTATGTACATACATATTGTTTATCGAATCCATAATCTTTTTTGTTTTTCTAATCTCAACAGTCAAGTTCGGGTGGACAGGAGAAGAAGCGAACAAGGAATATTTCTTCAGAGTTCCTCGGACCATTGATGCGGCTGTAGCCGCAGGGTACCACTTAAATGTTCGCCCAAATGGACCTCTGATGCAGCTCAAGATGTACTGCGCTCCAAGGAGGATCGTGTGTCCGTTGTATCACTCTACTGGGTTCGTGGCAGGATTGCAGATTGGTGTAAGTACCCTCTTGATGGGATATCTAGCAAATCTGCTTTACTTGCTGTTAGGTTAACAGCAAGTGAAGCAAATTTGCTGACAGCTGCAGACTAACGTTTTGACCTACTAATGAGTACTGAAATGAAATGAAAATGAAATCGTTTATTCTGTATAGGCCTACGGGGCACTTATAAATTGTCATAATATTACATTTATTATTAAGCTATTGCAAAGCTTAATAATAATAATAAGTCATTGATGGCTCTTTTGTTATAGCGTTCGTAGGGCTCAAAAACGTTATTTTTGCCACTTTTGCCCCTACCCTATTCGAACGCTCAACTAAGCATAAGACCTAACATCGCATGATTATGCTGTCAAATAACGATCGCAAACAACCATGCTCCGGACGTGGGTCAAAAATTACTCTTTTCGGTGGCAAAAATAGGTACCTCTTTTTTAGCTTTCCGAACGCTGAACAAAAAGAGGCATGAACGACATTTTCACCCACAGATTCCCAATTCGAACGCCCCTTGTGAGCGTTTTTAGCGTTATTTTCGCTAAAAACGATCAGAAGCGATCTATTCGAACCAACTATTAGTTACCGAATCTTTGCTGACAATAATATTTGAAATATATATTGATGTTCTGTAATACAGGCTCCAGTGAGCGCCTTTAATGCAGCTCTAAAGGTTGAAAGATACTTAGTGAAATGGAATGCTCATGCGGCTGGTGGAGAACCGGCTGGAGACTACTGGACGGCCACACAATTTTACGTTACAGAAGGTTAGTACAACTGTATGCACCTTAAATTATAAAACAGAACTCCAAACCAACCCAAATTTTTAGGAGATTTAGAGTTCTGTTATTTTTGGGGTATGTGTTGTCTTTTGTGTAGCTATCTGCCTTTTGTAGTTCGATACCTTCTTACTTTTGATATAAATTGACCGTGTGATTGAAGCGAATGTAGTATCTGCAGCGACTCGACAAATCTGCTTTCATCCGTCTGGATGTGGTACTCACGTACAGCCGTGCGATTCTCTAATAATTCGTCGATGAGCTCGTCAATGAGCTCACCGATGTCAAATACTTTATGAGATATCGCCCTTGTGCATAAGGTTATTTTTCCAACGTTTCTTGTCATCTCCTCATTTGTTTCACGGATGTTGTCAAAGATGCAACGATGTTTGCTCTTAGAGAATCGCACGGCAGGTCGACACAACTAATCTTGACGAAATTTAGTATACCTACAATTTATATGATTACGCATATATTTTGGTGAACGGCGTTTTTAATTGAAAGGGTATTTTCCCTAAAAAGAGGAATGTTGTCTGCGCCACTATCTACTGGTTGATTTTAATAATATTAAAAGAAAGTTAGTGTCCTCGAGGTCCACTTTGAACAAATCTCATTATAATTAATAAATAAATAAATCTAATTATAATTTTAACAATCTACATAAAAAACCTAGAATATTGCTTTTAGCAGTATTAAAGTACTAGGTATCTATATAATAACACAGTAGAATAGCAAAAGAGGGCTTCATACTTGGGCAAAAAAAAATTAAATAATGAGAAATTAAAAAACGACAATGTATTCCTTCTGTTTCTTCATTGGCATTTTAACGGTGGAAGACGTCACTCTGCCAGTGTCAAGTTCTAGAATATGACAAACATAAAGTAGTTGTTGCGGATACAGAACACAAAAACATGACTTGTTTTTTCAAACGGATGTTTACAGAATCGCTGAAAGCCGGCCCCCCGACCGCCGCAAACGGTGCCACGCTGCAGAGCGAAGGTGTTTGGATAAACGACCTCAACGGGAAACTGATGAAGGTTGCTCTCATTGAGGCTGATCTCGCATCGACGACACACTTCAAAAAACAAAACTGCTTCATTAATATGGGTAGGTAATACCTATTGATTGACAAACCTTTTTCTAAACAGAAAAAGTGAATGCCTAACAAGTGACATCAAATCACACTGTTGTAGCTCCCAACTACAATACACATAGTATCCAATATTCTGTGGCTGTAATTTTCTATTCAAATTATTTAAAACTGTTCGTTAAGGCTTTTCATCATCATCATCATCTCAGCCAGTTCTTACCCACCGTCCACCTTCTGAGACCACCTGAGTGAACCGGGGATTTTTTTTTACAACGGCTCACATACCAGATAAAACATTGAACGTAAGGGACGTTTTTATTGGTGACTGTACACCTCAGAATTTTGATGCTGGCCATTTACCAGCAAATGAAATATTATGCTTTACCACTACCTGCTTCGCCGTGTATTGTAAATAACTGATAAAACGGATACGGTCAGTCAAAGGTCATTGCGGTCAGCAGTCGAAAGTGGCGTCACCGAAATATGCATCATTATCATTATACAAAATATCATTACACGCTTATTTGCATCGTAATAATTTGCCAACAATAAATCTAAAAACTTGGCTGGAAAAGTAATTTCGGATATCCGTATTCATAATATACCCATAGTTATATAATTCATATCCATAATCTCTTTGCACTTGTAAAAGCGTTTTGATAACAAAGGTGGACGGTGGAAATTTATTTTTTCCCAAGGAACACCCAGGTTGACAAAGGTGAGCCGTTATAAAAAAAACTTACCACGGTTCACTCGGTGGTCTCAGAAGGTGGACGGTGGGTAAGAACTGAGAACTGGAGACTTTCAATGTTATATCTGAGAGGAGAGCCGTTGTAAAAAAAACTTACCACGGTTCACTCAGGTGGTCTCAGAAGGTGGACGGTGGGTAAGAACTGAGAACTGGAGACTTTCAATGTTATATCTGAGAGGAGAGCCGTTGTAAAAAAAACTTACCACGGTTCACTCAGGTGGTCTCAGAAGGTGGACGGTGGGTAAGAACTGAAAACTGGAGACTTTCAATGTTATATCTGAGAGGAGAGCAGTTGTAAAAAAACTTACCACGGTTCACTCAGGTGGTCTCAGAAGGTGGACGGTTGGTAAGAACTGATCTCAGCCGTTAAGGCTTTTATACCGATGGAATTGAAAACTTACCTATAGATACGTATAATCATCATAATCTCTATGTAAAAAAAAAATATGTTCATCTATTGCTTTTTTTTTGCCAAATTTTCGTTTTCTTATGATATTTGGATTTCTCCTTGAAAAGTTTTATAAGAAGTCGCCAGTAGGTACCATAAAGGATATTGTGATGGTATCACAGTTTTGGTATTAATGTATAATATAATAAAATACTATCAAAGATACAGCATTTACCACAGTCCTACTACTCAGCTCAGAATCAACGTCCTAGTAATTAAACTTGATGTAAGAAAGCTGTTTTGCTGTGTGAAATTGAACGAACTTGGCAGTAACACATAAAGAACGATGGTGTAGGTCTTCGAGTACCAAAGGCCAGTCACAAGCATGAACAGTAACATCATTATTAGAAAAAGAAAGATCTAAAAGATGGCCACGACTTTTATTTGAGATAGAGTTATATTGGAGTTGATTGCACGTGACAAGGCTGTCAATTAGATTCATTTGGTGAACGCCTTGCAGATTACTAGTTCAAAAGAGGATCCCTCATCACTGAAGTACCAGGGGCTAATGACATATCAAAATCGCCTAGTACGATGAACTGGTCCGGATTATCTAAAACAATTTTAGAAATATGAAATCAAGTCCCATGTTTTTATCACACGTCTTGTTCAGTCACTGTGGGCCTAGCACGAATAACTGCTAAAGTGTAACGTAACGTGTCGTTCTCGTAAAACAGTACAAACTGTAGTTTATCTAGGGCAACTGTGACACAGTTAACTCATAGTTTGTGGCCGAAGCATGACGCATTGACGTTTACCATGCGAATACTTTTTCGCAATTTGTTTGTGCTTCGGCCTCTGATCACAGATGTCCACCTATTTCCACTAAAAGCGTGTGCCGCTGAAAATTCCATGCGGCCCCATACTGTCAGCGTGTGGAGTGCCGTATCCTCTAGCGTCATACATTCATGGCAGGGTAGAGTCACCTCCTGTCTTACGACTTGGTACAGATACTTCCCGAAACGTAAACGTGCGCACCTGCGCCAATCAGAAGTTCATCTTTGGAACGCTTAAGCCTATGTCAAGCAAATATGAAATCACAAAAATACTTTCATATAATTTGGCATCGAAATTAGTCCACTCGCACTGTAGCTCGGCACAGACTTCATGCATTGACTTTAATTGTTAATGAAAACGCAATACTAATTTGAATGCTTCATTAACGCAGGTACACACTACTACTACAACATGTCGAGGCAGCTCCCAGCTGACAAGTTCCTTATACCCTGGTTTCCTTTGACGCTCGATGGTGTTGTGCATGGCGTCGGATTCCAGACCTTCGGAAAAGCGCCCCTGCTCCCCGAGGAAAAAGAAAATTGGTTAGAAAAAATACCTCAAAGAAGGGATGTCCCTTTGGTGAGTTGAAGCACAAATAATACATGCCAGCTTAGAGTTATTTAATTATACATCAACTCATAACTCATGGTCAAACTTATAGTCTTTCTGTCATGGTCATCCTGTTAATCATGTCTGTCCTGTATCTCATGTTGAGGGTGAGAACTATCCAAAAAAAGAATCATGCACATTGGATGCTCCAGTAATATGATCAGTGTGGTCATAGTTATATATAAGGTCTTTGTTAATTAGTACACAATATTGAAAGGGCTGGTTTTAAATCGATAACTGATCATGAAGGTGAAAGATACAAATTATTTTAAAAGAGCGTGCGACTGAACGTGCCGCTACATCACATAATTACTCGAAGAATAGTAACTACGCGAGACATACCTTAAATTAAATACGTACTCTGTGGATAGATTGCAAAGTCGGACGTTGCCCCAGCTGGGCCCGGCGTCATGTTGGCATTAGTGGCGAAGATATCACCTGTATATACATTCGCGAGTAGGTAGGTTTGTACGTCGTTGTACCTATTCTAACTGGGTAGGTTAGATATGTCTCGCGTAGTACTGTTATCTATTCTGTGATGTAGCGGCGCCGTAGTGCGTTCAGGCGTACGGCTCTTTCGCGGAGCTGGGGTGGGTTCATAATATTTAAAATATTATACATTGTTTTTTCACTTTCGTGACCAGTTATCGATTCCAAACGACGCCGTTCAATATTGTGCACTAATTAACAAGTACCTTATATATAAAATACATATACGTAACCGCGTAGGAACGTCCCACTTTATTTTGAGTTCGGTTACAAAAAGAGATTCTCACTACGACCCATATAAATATTATAAAATATAATGGAATACATTAAAATACATAGATAGGTAAAAAATATAAAGTACCTAATAATTTCAGCAAACAATCCCTGATGCTCCCGAGTGGTATTTGGACACCTTCATGGAGTACGGAGGACTGGTTTCCATCCATATCTACTACATCAGGGAACCTTGGTTACTACGATGCAAGTAAGTTATTCTATACAGCGTATGGTGTCTATAAGTAATATGCAAGTATAAGTCTTAAGTTAATAAAGGCGGAATTGGACGGTTCATCCAAAGTGATTCACTAGAGACACTAGAGTGAAGACCGGAACGTAGGTCATCCACCGACACGGTGGACAGACGATCTGATAATGTATTACTTTTCAAAGCACTAACGCATGCTTTAGCGATGTTAAACATTGAAATTTATAGAGAGAAAAAATCAATCGATCCGAGGATGTGAATTTTTCTCTCTATAAATTTCTATTTTTGAGATCGCTACAGCAGGCGTTAGTGCTTTGAAAAGTAATGCTATAAAAATCACAAGGGTTGCGATGTCAATACGAAAGTTTAAGTATTTCTAAATAATGCTTCGGTTTTCGGTTTTCGGTTGGATAGTACTGTCGAAACTGTTCAATAGATGTCGCTCCGTCCCCGTAAGACGGCTAGTCAGATAAAGAGTTAAAAATTCGTTGCTCGGACCAGAACCTCGGTGGCCTAGTTGCTCAATGGCGTCTGACACGGAGAGTCAGAAGACGCGGGTTGGAATCCCGTCTGAGGATGTGAATTTTTCTCTCTATAAATTTCAAAGACCTGATGATGATCGCAGGACGTCGTTAGGTGCAGGCCGCTTCCAACCGGTCCTTTTGGAAAATTATGATGGAGGCGTATGTTCAGCAGTGGACGTTCTACGGTTGAGATTATGATGATGATGAAGTTTTTTGACTCCAGCCTTAAATTATATATAAAAAGGTCATTGCTAAAATAGTAATCCAAACTTAACCATTATACAGTTTATTATCGGCCTGATCAACAAATATTTCATATAGATATTTATTGGTACAAAATAATTAGTGATTGTTAATTAATTATTGATTCCCATTAATCTAAACCGTCGCCGTTTTTCATGTTATTACAAGACAGCACAAACACGAGGCCCACCTGGTGTTAAGTGGTAACCACTGCCTAGAACAGATGCATTTTGTTACAAGTGACGAACTGCACTGCATTCGTAACCCTGAGACATTTAGTTGTTAAGTCTCTGTGTGAGTGTAATTATACCGGCACTCATACCCTTCAAACTAGAACACAGTATTGTGAACATTACTGCTTCACGGTAGAAAAAGGTATTACAAGTGTCTAAAGAAAATATCATTCGCAAGGAATAATCATTGTAAAAAAAATAAACATTATCCATTGTAGCAATGGATAATGTTTAATAAAAAACATTACATTACACATTATCCATTGTAGTAATGGATGATAATTAATAAAAAACATTACATTACACATTATCCATTGTAGTAATGGATAATGTTTAAAAAACATTACATTACACATTATCCATTGTAGTAATGGATAATGTTTAATAAAAAACATTACATTACACATTATCCATTGTAGTAATGGATAATGTTTAGTAAAAAACATTGCATTACACATTATCCATTGTAGTAATGGATAATGTTTAATAAAAAATATTACATTACACATTATCCATTGTAGTAATGGATAATGTTTAATAAGCTATTCAATAGCTAATCCAATTATCCGGGAAACAGAATTTCTTGTCCGGACGCCAACACACATATCGTACATTTAAAATATTGATGTAATTTATATAAGTTATATTTAAGATGGTCCATTTGTGTTACATAAAACCCGATAAAAGTTTTAAGTTTGAATAGATGTCGCTCAGTCCCTATACGACGGTCTAGATCAGATAGAGAGTTGAAATTAGATGCTCGGACGGTACGCCTCGGTGGTCTCCGGTCATGGCGTCTGGCATGGTTAATTGGAAGACGGGGGTTCGAATCCCAGCCGAGGATGCGTATTTTTCTCTCTACATTTGGAATCTTTGGGCTCGCTAAGTAGGCATTAATCCTTGAAGATCATAGAATAAAAAAACCATTTAAGATTTTGGGATGGGGGTAAGAACAATGCTAGAGCATATACTGACACTGGGAAATTGTTTATATATACGCAATAATTATTTTGTTACTTATTTTTTCCAGGCCAAGCGATTCTGTAGCTCCACCGGCAGCACCTGATAGCCCCCAGAACGTGTTAGTTGTTAAAACACCCAAAGCATAGTCTCGAATAAACACACTGGCTGTTTTTCTACCATACAAATTCAATGCAAATTCAAATCATTTATTCACAAGAATGTTGTACAGCAGATGTTACGCTTTAAATAAAATATGTCCATACCTTGCTACCATAACAATGGCATGCCAAGTTGTGTACCATAGAAATGTAAATGTAACATAATGTACATGTAAACTAAAATACAAATTGATACAATTTTAAAAGTGATTATGTCAAACTTCTTTCAAAAATACAATCATCTTAAACTTATAATGTACTCAAATAAACATATAGTGTGAAAGTCAAGGTTCATTATTATAATTTAAAAAAAATTTGTTATAACATCATTTAAGGCATAGAAACAGTTGTCAAGTAGCCTTAAAGTAATATTCTTATTAATGTTTAGTGTCTAAATATATCTAATATATATGGCAATTTAATTAAAACATTAATTTAATTTTATAAACATATTGCCAGCTTGCATTTCAATAGGTTGGTAGAGTTTAATTGTATATCTCACATTTATTTAATTTCACAATTATTTCATTTTTGCACGAATTGTCTATTATGTGTAATTACAAATAAGAAGTATATAATAAGAAGTACCTATACATAAACCATTTATAAAGTGTTCGCATTATTCTAAGATAAAGTTGTTTGTTTTACAGTTAGGTATGTTTTTATTTTACCTTTCTACACTGAAATTATGTATAGCAATCTAAAATCATATCAAACCATGACATTTGGTAACTAATGATAATTCGAGACGAAGTATGTAAATACATCAAAATTGGAAAAGTCTGTTATTTGTAAATCTTAAGTTATATAATAATAAACGAGTTTTTATACATAATTTGTGCAATTTTGCACAATTGTTAGAAAGTGGGGATCTAGGTCGTAGTCAAATGGATCTAGATCTAGAAAAGACGCCATTTGTCTTTAAGGAGTCACGACAGTTTTAAGACAGACTTTCCTCACATAGACAAGGCTGTCTTGAAACTAAAACCAAATTGTTTTGCCTATGACACGTCGCATATTTAAACGAAATTGTTTTGACTATGAGACAATTTTGTCTATGAGACGTTTTGTTTCAAGTGTGCGCGTCTTCATAATTTTTGTATTAAAGCAATAGTCTGTCTTAAAACTATCGTGACTCAAGTCTGCGCTCAGCCTAAGAAGACAATCGTTGTTGAATATGAATCAAAGTCAATGTCAAAGTCAAAATCATTTATTAAATTTAGGCATCAAAGACGCACTTATGAACGTCAACTTTTCATTATTATGTACTTTAAAGACTCTACCGCCGCGTTCCAAAATATATAGAGCCCAACGAGAAGAAGCGGCAAGAAACTCGGGGCTATTCTTTTATATAGATGTTTACAATGTTTCTACTTAGGTACTACAAATCTTACATTTTATGGGTGGTAGAGAGACAGCTTGCCAGAAGTGGAGTATTCCAAGCATCTTTATCTTCTATATAAAATGTCGAACTTTATAGTAAGCTTTTTTATTAAAACATTTTTTACAGTCAACTTGAATTTGCCCTCTGTGAGCTCAGTTATGTGCTTTGGAATTTTATTGTAAAAACGCACACAATTTCCTAGGAATGACTTATTAGTCTTCGCAAGTCTAAAACTAGGTACAGCTATCCTATTTGTATTTCTGGTATTAAAAGTGTGGTGATCACTATTTAACTTATATTTATGTAAATTTTCACGAACATACATTATATTTTCAAATACATATAAGGAAGGCAACGTTAATATATTGATTTCTTTAAATAAATCTCTCAAAGATTCACGGGGACCCATTTCGTATATAGCTCGAATAGCACGTTTCTGTAGGATAAAGATGGTCTCTATATCAGCCGCTGAACCCCATAGCAATATCCCATATGACATAACGCTGTGGAAATATGCAAAATACACTAACCGCGACGTAGAATCATCTGTTAGCTCTCTTATTTTACGTACTGCATATGCAGCAGAACTGAGTCTCTCAGACAGGGCATTTATATGAGGATCCCATTGTAATTTTGCGTCAATTTTAATGCCTAGGAAGACTGTTGCCTTGTCCATTACGAGTTTAACTCCATCAAGCGTAACGTTGGACTCCAAATATGGAACAGTAGGCAAAGAAAACTTCAAACATTTTGTCTTTTTTGAATTCAGAAGTAAATTATTAGTTGAGAACCATTTAGAGATACTAGATAGAGCGTTGTTTACTTGAATTAGTGTGCTATCTTTCCTATCTACTTTAAAAATCAGAGATGTGATATTTCATTTTTGCACGAATTGTCTATTATGTGTAATTACAAATAAGAAGTATATAATAAGAAGTACCTATACATAAACCATTTATAAAGTGTTCGCATTATTCTAAGATAAAGTTGTTTGTTTTACAGTTAGGTATGTTTTTATTTTACCTTTCTACACTGAAATTATGTATAGCAATCTAAAATCATATCAAACCATGACATTTGGTAACTAATGATAATTCGAGACGAAGTATGTAAATACATCAAAATTGGAAAAGTCTGTTATTTGTAAATCTTAAGTTATATAATAATAAACGAGTTTTTATACATAATTTGTGCAATTTTGCACAATTGTTAGAAAGTGGGGATCTAGGTCGTAGTCAAATGGATCTAGATCTAGAAAAGACGCCATTTGTCTTTAAGGAGTCACGACAGTTTTAAGACAGACTTTCCTCACATAGACAAGGCTGTCTTGAAACTAAAACCAAATTGTTTTGCCTATGACACGTCGCATATTTAAACGAAATTGTTTTGACTATGAGACAATTTTGTCTATGAGACGTTTTGTTTCAAGTGTGCGCGTCTTCATAATTTTTGTATTAAAGCAATAGTCTGTCTTAAAACTATCGTGACTCAAGTCTGCGCTCAGCCTAAGAAGACAATCGTTGTTGAATATGAATCAAAGTCAATGTCAAAGTCAAAATCATTTATTAAATTTAGGCATCAAAGACGCACTTATGAACGTCAACTTTTCATTATTATGTACTTTAAAGACTCTACCGCCGCGTTCCAAAATATATAGAGCCCAACGAGAAGAAGCGGCAAGAAACTCGGGGCTATTCTTTTATATAGATGTTTACAATGTTTCTACTTAGGTACTACAAATCTTACATTTTATGGGTGGTAGAGAGACAGCTTGCCAGAAGTGGAGTATTCCAAGCATCTTTATCTTCTATATAAAATGTCGAACTTTATAGTAAGCTTTTTTATTAAAACATTTTTTACAGTCAACTTGAATTTGCCCTCTGTGAGCTCAGTTATGTGCTTTGGAATTTTATTGTAAAAACGCACACAATTTCCTAGGAATGACTTATTAGTCTTCGCAAGTCTAAAACTAGGTACAGCTATCCTATTTGTATTTCTGGTATTAAAAGTGTGGTGATCACTATTTAACTTATATTTATGTAAATTTTCACGAACATACATTATATTTTCAAATACATATAAGGAAGGCAACGTTAATATATTGATTTCTTTAAATAAATCTCTCAAAGATTCACGGGGACCCATTTCGTATATAGCTCGAATAGCACGTTTCTGTAGGATAAAGATGGTCTCTATATCAGCCGCTGAACCCCATAGCAATATCCCATATGACATAACGCTGTGGAAATATGCAAAATACACTAACCGCGACGTAGAATCATCTGTTAGCTCTCTTATTTTACGTACTGCATATGCAGCAGAACTGAGTCTCTCAGACAGGGCATTTATATGAGGATCCCATTGTAATTTTGCGTCAATTTTAATGCCTAGGAAGACTGTTGCCTTGTCCATTACGAGTTTAACTCCATCAAGCGTAACGTTGGACTCCAAATATGGAACAGTAGGCAAAGAAAACTTCAAACATTTTGTCTTTTTTGAATTCAGAAGTAAATTATTAGTTGAGAACCATTTAGAGATACTAGATAGAGCGTTGTTTACTTGAATTAGTGTGCTATCTTTCCTATCTACTTTAAAAATCAGAGATGTGTCATCCGCAAATAAAACAATAACAAAAAGATCCTTGGCCATAAGTGGCAAGTCGTTAATGTAAACTAAGAACAAAAATGGCCCTAAAATGGACCCTTGTGGAACACCCATTTTAATTATAGATCCTGAAGATGTTACACCATTTATATTATTTATACCAACCTTTTGCATCCTGTCAGATAAATATGACTCGATGACATCAAGCGCAGCTCCACGAATACCATAATGGAAAAGCTTTCGAATCAGTATACGGTGTTCCACACAATCAAATGCTTTAGAGAGATCACAAAAAACACCAATAGCATCATGTGAGCTCTCCCAAGCCTTTAAGACATACGTCATTAACTTCACACCGGCATCCTTAGTTGATCTTGTTTTTGTGAAGCCGAACTAATTTTCGTGCAGTATTGAATGCTCGTTGAAGTGTGCGAAAAGTTGTTTGAGCATAAATTTTTCAGAGATCTTACTCAAAATTGGTAGTATAGATACTGGTCTATAATTTGAAGGGTCTGTTTTCTCTCCAGCTTTAAAAATTGGAGTGATTCTACTATATTTCATTAAATTAGGAAAGGTACCTCTATCTATACAAAGATTAAATAAGCGGGCCAAAATAGGACCCGTAAAACTAATAATTGGTTCTACAATTTTTACTGACATTCCCCTGTGATGATGAATGTTTTTATAATTTCGACAGTTGAAGTATATTCAAAAGAAAAACTGGGTACTTCGTTCGTGAAATTAGCTTTAAGAATAGCTTCTGCTGCATTGGGGCAAGAGTTCAGTGACTTGGTGACTTCTAGAGGTAAATTAGAGAAGAAATTATCAAAAGTATTTGCTACATTTATTGGTTCTGAGACAGTCTGATTGTTAATTACAAGGACACATGCAGTGTCTTTTGGTTTATTTTTGCCGGTCTCAGTAATTATAGTGTTTCAAATTGATTTTATTTTGTTATTGGAATTCCGGATTTTATCTCTAATAAACAAGGCTTTAGCACGCATACAAACAGTCTTAAATAATTTTGAATAAGTTTTGACATAGTTATGGAAAACTTTATCAGATGTCATAGTTTTTTATGATATAACTCGTACATGGTATCTCTACTTTTTCGATATATATATATATATATACCTAAAGATAGGTATATATATATATATATATATATATATATATATATATATATACCATCAACCATTTAAATTTAATATGTGTCATGAGTTTACGTTGAATTGATTCAAGACTATTAAATACATTATGGTAGCGATTCACTTGTTCAAAAAAACTAAACTAAACTACGGAACTAAAATTTTATTATGGTGGTACTTATTCTGTTAACAATTAAATGCAAAATGATTTAACACTTAGAATTACACTTCTAAAAATAGGATTATTCTATTCAATTTTGGGTTATCTTAGGTTACTTTAGCGAGGACCAAGTTACGTGACGACTAAACTGTCTAAAATATGCCTACAATTGAAGAAAAATGTCTAATATTAGTGCTGTCATTCGGAAGTGATATACAAATTGGGATTTTAACCTAAACAAAATAAGAGCTGTCATACTTTAGAGAT
Source organism: Selenia dentaria (assembly GCA_917880725.1). Classification (NCBI taxonomy): domain Eukaryota; kingdom Metazoa; phylum Arthropoda; class Insecta; order Lepidoptera; family Geometridae; genus Selenia; species Selenia dentaria. Next base: position 8,161,199 of record OU862895.1, on the reverse strand, counting down.
TTTTAGTTTAGAGAATGCTAACAGAATCGACACCTATATCTTGTTGTGGTTTCCAGATTTGTGAACAATACTCGATTATGCTACGAACGTATGAACTGCAAAGATTTTTTAAATAATAATGCTATTTAAGAGCTCGACCTGAGAATGAACCCCATCGCCTCGATGGCTTTGTTGGCTATGTTATCTACGTGTTTCTCATAATGTCAGTTTAGAATCATGGATAAATAAATCCTAAATCGCAGCCTAAATCGTGTATTTTGTTGATTTGCAAGCTCTAGTCTTTTCAGCTTATAATTTAATTGTAGTGATTTAAATTTACGTGTCAAGGTATTGTGCCATTTTGTGACATTAATATCTAATTTGTTACAATTACAATACATCTCAAACCTATACAAATCTTGTAGTTAAAGGTAACAGTCATTTATATATCTTCATATCATCTGCTTGAAAAACTCAGACCAGAAGCAATAACAGGTTATCCCATTGATAAAAAAGTGTGAAAAAAGTTGGGCCTAACAACGAGCCTTGAGGTACTCCGGAGGGCACGTAATACCATAAAGATAAATAACCGTACAACACCCAGACAGTTGTTGCAACCCATCTAAATAAATTATAGTACGATATAATATGATGTAGTAATCTGTAAAAATAAAATCAACATAATCACCGGAATCCATATTTGAAGTTGCGAGTTCAAAGTTCTATGAAAGTTGGTAAATTAAGATAACGTTGAACGATTTTGGAGGAAACCATGTTGATCGGGCATAAAAAGAAGCCAAGAGACTATAATAGACCTGTGTATTTTTTTATTCTATATACGGTACGACATTGGTGGCTACCACCTGGTGTTAGGTGGTCGGTGGTAACCCTTGCCTTGAACAGATGCGTTCCCTTACAAGTGACGAACTGTATTGCATCTGTAACTCAGTTTCATTTGCCTGTAATTTCCCCGGCACCATTTACCTACACTTCAAACACATTAATGCGAGCATTAATGCTTAAAATTCAAGTTTCCTAATAAAGAGTTCTTATACTACAACACTAATCACTATTCTTTAGCAAAATACATAGTTTAGATTTAAGTTTATATTTTTTATATCGATTATATCACTGTTTTTGGAAATTGCAGTTATTTATGCATACTTCTAGATTTTGGGTACGAAACCTTTTAAAGAACGCGTGAATCAAGTTTTATTGTTAAAGGAATGGCCAAAGAACTAAAACACGACCGAATCAATATATTCTCTCCGGTATACTTTTGAGACGTAATAAAATATAAAATAATAAAAATAAAATATAAAATAAAATCATATCTCAAGCCCAAATCAATTCTCGGAATCTTTCACCAAAAATCCATACTTATCTTCACTATTTTAGGTCACTTATCAGGTCCGAATCCATTCTCGGAATCTTATTTTAGAATTCTAGATAATATCTTGTGTCTAAACGTATGCCCAAATCTACTCTCAAAAATAATTTCTTTCCTCTCTCTGACTTCATTGTGTTATTTTCCATTTTATTATTTATTTATACGTTATGATTGGATCACCGATTTCATCCGATTGACAAAATATGATAGGAAGATTCCAATTTGGGGTGGCGAGACACGAAGTAATTATATTCCCTGGAAACCTTAGTTGAGGGTGAGGTGTTGAAGTTGATGAAATAGTGATTCGAGGACCGAGGAGTCACTCTCGATATCGTCAATTACATTCCTGAAGTCAAGACTTGGATAAGATACTTTCATTTATGTAATTAATAACAAATCGAGGGTGTTGGTTTGATGAGTACTCTCGCCCTGATATATAAAACAAGCTATTGGGGGTACCCCGTGTTCTCTGAGCCCAGAACTGAAGCCTCCAATAAAGTCGTTTCCTTCAATATTGTACCTATTTACCACCATAACATTTGTAAAGTATGTTTTAGACCGGATGTTTATAGTTGAATTTGGTCTCTTGGAAAATGGTGGTAAATAGGTACAATTTCGGAGAAAAAGAGAATAATCACAAAAAAGTTAAACATATTGGGGGGTCAGGGATGTTTTTTGGCGCACTTGTATTCTCCAAGTGGTCCCCCGAACACGCTCATTTGGTTTGTCGATCCCTCTACCAAACACCCTATATATAAAAATGAACCCCTATTTCACCTGGTCACGCTATAATTTGAGAACGTATGGTACGAGTACAATCTCGCTAATTCTTTTTTTGTTGTGTTAATTATTGTCAGGAGAAGGTTCTTATGAAAGAAAAACCAATAAAGTGTGGGAGGTGATGGCGAGGCCGAAAGCTGATTACGCAAACGAAGTCGCGGGCCGTCGCTAGTTTAAAAAAGTGGTGTTATTTGATATTTTTAACAGGGATGAATTTGGGGATGAAAAGGAGGGTTACACTTTGTATTGAAAATTCTTTGTTTTTGAAAGTTCTATAAGTATAGATGAAAAATTTTATTTAGCTAGATATATAAAAAACTGGTGTTCCTTAATATTTTTTGATATAGGGATGACTTACCTAGAGGGGAACTATTGGTTGAAACTTCGTATAGAAAATTCTTGTAATTTGTATTTAGATAGTTCATTAACCCATTGACTGGCGATTCGCCATATTTGGCCAATAATACAATAGATTTCGCAGAAATCAACCTACTTTTCCAGGAACTGCAACGTGTGTGGTTAAAAGAGAAAAAATGAATTCCTTTAATATTTTTTGAAAGGGATGACATAGGGGGATAATATTGAGGATGAAACTATGTATGGAGAATTCTGTGTTTAGTGAACTTATACTTAGTTGTAAAAAAATTGATAGTTTTATATTATTGAAGACAACATATTAACTATGGCTAAAGGAGAAAGAAAGAGTTCTTGACCATTAAGTGTTACCAGTGACAACATTGCACTGAAACGTGGTCTCTTACTATGGGTCGCCTAAGCAAGCTCAAAGTCGCACAACGAGCTATGGTGCGGGCTATGCTCGGGGTTTTTCTACGTGATCGAATCAGAAGTGAGGAGATCTGTAGAAGAACGAAAGTCACCGACATAGCCCAAAAGATTAGCCAGTTAAAGTGGCAGTGGGCAGGGCACATAGCACGCAGAACAGATGGCCGATGGGGCCGGAAGGTTCTGGGGTGGAGACCACGGACCAGCAAGCGCAGCGAAGGTCGTCCACCGACAAAGTGAACTGATGACCTGATAAAGGTAGCAGGATGACGTTGGATCCAGGCTGCTTCCAAACGGTCCTTTTGGAAATTTGTGGATGAGGCTTATGTTCAGCAGTGGACGTTCTATGGCTGAGATGATGATGATGAAAGAAGAAACAGTCTGTGTCATCAACATGTCGCGTGTACAATTGATTCGAACTGACCTTTCGTTCGGGTTTAAAATTGCAGGTTCTAATTAAGGCGCTGTCAATTCAGAGCTTGATGTCTTTCACTTGAAATCAAGCAAGCTCGCAAAAACGTACAAAAATTAATAAAACAAGTGCAATTTGAAAAATTTTATACCGACTTCTATTCTATTACTTTGGTAAAAATCAGTTATCGGAGTGTATCTTTAAAACTACTGGACCGAATTTGTATAATTTAAATGGGACCACACGGGAAGCACCAGCTTTCAATCAAAAAATGAAAATATATATAATTTTGAGAAACGGTTCACCCAGTCGAAAGTTATGAGGCAACAAATATTTAAAAAAATACAATCGAATTGAGTACCTCCTCCTTTTTATGGAAGTCGGTAGAAAATAATGTTCACTATTCAGTAAAAACAGTATCCGTCAGAGTATGTGTATTTAAAATTGAAATTTTATGATATGACAATTGACAAATATAATTATGAATAAAGAGCAAAACTGTTCTAAAAGTGAAATAATGTGTATATATTTGTTTTTTTATGTGCGTAGGTATGTTAAAATATGTTTTAAGTCCGTCAATGTTTACAAGTCTTAGAAATGTTCTGTTATTTTATTGTAATTTGAGTAAATCGCTGCTTATGAGCTAAACTGCTTCAAAACCCTTCATTTTTATCGACCTCGTGATTTGACAGCACCTTAAGAGGATTGCATAGCTAGTACTTGTTCATACTAAGAGAAAAAAACTCACTGAAATCGGACAATGCTAAGAGGCAGGAGAGTTTTTTCTTTTAGTATGGACAAGTACTAGCTATGCAATCACCTTAAGGTTTGTTTCGCGATGACTTTCAATAAGTCACCAGAGGATACTCTAAAATTCGATGGAGTTAAATTAATTAGCGGTTCCTACAGTACTCTGTACAGTACAGTTGCTCAGTATGTGGTATGCTCCAGTACGAGTTCTACAACTAGCCTGGTTACTTAGGTGCCCGCCTCCGAATTAGTGAACATTGTATAGTTTTTTTTGTAAAGTTCGGTATCTTTATGAACTTTTGTCAATTATCACGCGTAGAGGCGGGTGATATTAATGAACATAACTCTTTTATTATACTATTGAAATATTAGTTTTGAACGGTTTTTTTACAGTTACGTTACGTACGGTTAGGTACGGTTTCAGTTTTGTTTTACAAATGAATCTGTAAAACAAAACTGTACCCATACGATGTCGTTGGCAAAAGCTATAGTTAGTGTACTTAGTGGGCTAAAATTGTGAAACCGCGCGCGCATATAACGCGTCGTCACAAAATAACTAATAGGCGTGTGGACGAGTGGTTGTCGTCAAGGGATGAAAGACAGCCGTGCGATTATCTAAGAGCAAACATCGTTGCATCTTTGACAACATCCGTGATACAAATGACGAGATCACAAGAAACTTTGGAAAAAAAGTTCTTGTTACAAGGGCGATGTCTCATAAAGTATTTGATATCGGTGAGCTCGTCGACGAATTATTACAGAATCACATGGCAGAAGTCGCAGTTGCTGTTGGCGAACACTACATACTATGCCTGGCACTTCTACGTATAAATATTACTTGTCTTTCTGTAGTACTTACAACAGGTAATTTGGTGGTGTGGACGACTAGCTTTTGGAGCGAAAATAATAAGTTCATAGTACGGTTTTCTCTTTATTGAGTTTAAATTACGATGAGCGCTACGAATACTACTAAAATATAAAAAACCCTTCTCAGAACCTATCATTTCTTCATCATCATCATCATCATCATCATCTCAGCTGTAGGACGTCCACTGCTAAACATAGGCCACCTCCAGAAATTTCCAAAAGGATCGGTTGGAAGTGGCCTGCATTCAAGGTCGATAACGGGATATTACGAGTATATAAATTAAATACAATACACGGTAAATATCCAATTCAATCATTTCTTACAAGGGGCAAATTGACAGAATAATAAGGTAAATTGAATAATTAATAAGTTCATATCTGTGTTTACTTTACAATAGCGAACCTAAATATAAAATTCTCGTTACTGGTCTGTTCAAGTAATATTACTTTTGCAGTTCTTTGTAATCATAATTTTCATTGAAATCCATTATCTCTAAAGTGATACAATATTAAAGCCGTCAGCGTACTTTACACGAATAAATACAGTTGAAAATAATTTATCTAAAGTCAATGATAATGTAGACATTTTTTATTTAAGATCCAACCCGACTTTACTCACGTAATTACAAATCTACACTATCTACACTTCTACACTATCATACACTCTAATTTAATATTATAAAGAAGAAAAATTTGTATTTTTGTGTGTGTGTGTGTGTGTGTGTGTATGATTGTAATTAATAAATTCAAAAACTACTGTGTCGATTTCAAAAATTATTTCACCATTGGAAAGCTACATTCATATTGAGTAACATACGCTATATTAATTGATATAAAAAATTAGGGATCCTTACTAAAACTTAAGTAACGTAACCCAAGGTGTAAAAAGAGTGCCCAAAAACGTCTTTCATCGCATGCGCTCCGGAAACTATTGATGATAGAACAAAAGTATGTTCTACAATATTAAAGAACATATCAATATCTATACAAAAAACTTTGCGATACCATAATATCCAACTATTATCGTTATGTCACAATAACCAATTTTAACATTTTAAAAGTTAATAGAAATAACGACCAAAAATGACCATCTTATTCATACTTCTGTTTAAATCCTCATCCAACTAATTCATGTTGATTTCAATTCGGATAGATTAATTTTTGAATACTTTCATAAATCGCTTGTTAAAATAAAATTGTTGTTTACATTACAGTTACTTCGACAATGCGTGTCACGTTAATCCCGTTTTAATATTACAAAACACCATACCTATACAGTTACTTCGACAATGCGTGTCACGTTAATCCCGTTTTAATATTACAAAACACCATACCTATACAGTTACTTCGACAATGCGTGTCACATTAAGCACATTTTAATATTATAAAACACCATACCTATACAGTTACTTCGACAATGCGTGTCATGTTAACCCCATTTTAATATTAAAAAACATCACACCTATTACTGTTACTTCGACAATGCGTGTCACGTTAACCCCGTTTTAATATTAAAAAACACCATACCTATACAGTTACTTCGACAATACGTGTCACGTTAACCCCGTTTTAATATTACAAACACCATACCCCTACAGTAATTTCGACAATGTGTGTCACGATAACCCCGTTTTAATATTAAAAACAACCATACCTATACAGTTACTTCGACAACATGTGTCACGTTAACCCCATTTTAATATTACAAAACACCATACCCCTACAGTAATTTCGACAATGTGTGTCACGATAACCCCGTTTTAATATTAAAAAACACCATACCTATACAGTTACTTCGACAATACGTGTCACGTTAACCCCGTTTTAATATTACAAAACACCATACCCCTACAGTAATTTCGACAATGTGTGTCACGATAACCCCGTTTTAATATTAAAAACAACCATACCTATACAGTTACTTCGACAACGCGTGTCACGTTAATCCAGTTTTAATATTACAAAACACCATACCCCTACAGTAATTTCGACAATGTGTGTCACGATAACCCCGTTTTAATATTAAAAACAACCATACCTATACAGTTACTTCGACTACGCGTGTCACGTTAATCCAGTTTTAATATTAAAAACACCATAACTATACAGTTACTTCGACAATGCGTGTCACTTTAATCCCATTTTAATATTAAAAAACATTATACCTATTCAGTTACTTCGACAACGCGTGTCACTTTAACCCAGTTTTAATATTAAAAACTCCATACCTATACAGTTACTTCGACAACGTGTGTCACGTTAACCCCATTTTAATATTACAAAACACCATACCCCTACAGTAATTTCGACAATGTGTGTCACGATAACCCCGTTTTAACATTAAAAACAACCATACCTATACAGTAACTTCGACAACGCGTGTCACGTTAATCCAGTTTTAGTATTAAAAACACCATAACTATACAGTTACTTCGACAATGCGTGTCACTTTAACCCCATTTTAATATTAAAAAATATCATACCTATTCAGTTACTTCGACAACGCGTGTCACTTTAACCCAGTTTTAATATTAAAAACACCATACCTATACAGTTACTTAGACAATGCGTGTCACTTTAACCCCATTTTAATATTAAAAAACATCATACCTATTCAGTTACTTCGACAATGCGTGTCATGTTAACCCCATTTTAATATTATAAAACACCATACCTATACAGTTACATTGACAACGCGTGTCACGTTAACCCCGTTTTAATATTACAAAACAACATACCTAGGCTTTAGCTTTGGCTAGTAACTGTATACTAGCCAAAAAACAATCCAATTAATTTATATTTATACATATACAAATGAATATCATTATTCCTACCAATTATTAATAAGTATTTATAAATACATATAGGAACATAGGTGCCCTGAACTCAAAGATGCGTCAGAATTCAGAGTATAGATAACAGCTGCTGGATTCGAAACCTATAAAAACTTATACGTTGGATAAGGAGCTCGACAAATAAACTTCAGATGCAATACAAGCAACACCTCTTTTCGTTTTTTTTATTTAAAGGAAGAATAAGCCTAATTATTTGCAAAGCACTAACATTTAGTGAAAAATGAAGGAACTGTTCGTGATTCTAGCATTGGCATCCATTTGCAGCGGTAAGTGATAATTTAAGGCACTTAGATAATCCAAAACTTTAAATTTAATTATAGTAAGTATATAATTCCTAAACATTAATCTCCATATCTTGTGCATTTATGTTATACAAAATAATTCTAAGCTGTAACGTAATTTGTATCATTAGTGTATATATGTATATAGAACTTCCAGCATACTGAGCATAAACGTTTTTATTTTTCAGGTATAAAATACGATGCACTTGTCGGTGAGTACAAAAATAAAAGCTTTTAGTTTCTATGCATAACTAAATATTTTTTAGAGATACATAATAGCCCAGCTGGTCTCCACACTAGGATTCCCTGTGTTGTTATTATAAGCGACGAGAGGGGCAACATTGGTATGGATGACTGATGGGTGTCGAAAGGTGTGCTGCAGTTTCAATAGAACCCATTTCCAGTCATCACATTTGATATCTTTGCATTTATAATTATTTTATTATAATAATTTCTTAGACTTTCCCTATTCTTATACTTACAATGATGATGATATGAAATTTAACAACTTTAAACGATAAATTGCCGTCAACTCGTGACCATTATCACTGAAAAGTCTTCGAAACTTCGGGAGCAAATAATATAAAACTATATGCGATTTAAATAGTTTAAAGTTGTTAGTTTTTTTTATATTGTATATTAGCTAAATAGGTACTTAAGTATTGTTTATCGAATCGAATCTATAGTTTTTTAATCATAATCACTATATAATATCTAAAATCTCAACAGTCAAGTTCGGGTGGACAGGAGAAGAAGCGAACAAGGAATATTTCTTCAGAGTTCCTCGGACCATTGACGAGGCTGTAGCCGCAGGGTACCACTTAAATGTTCGTCCCAATGGACCTCTGATGCAGCTCAGGATGTACTGCGCTCCAAGGAGGATCGTGTGTCCGTTGTATCACTCTACTGGGTTCGTGGCGGGAATGCAGATTGGTGTAAGTACGAGTATACCCTCTTAATATATTCTCATATAGCAAATCTGCTTCACTTGCTGTTGACTTTGACTGACATCTATCTGTCAATAAGTACTATAATAACCTAATATGGACTTTTTTTGATAACTATAATTGAGGTACTTTGTTATCGATATGGAGGTCACAATATTCTTTTCTGTCTGTCTGTATGTTGTAGGCGCATCACTCTGAAAGTACCAGACAGATTTTATATGAACTTGACCACTACAAACTACGCAGTCATAACTAATAATCTTTAACATATAGCATATTTCTATCCCATAAAACGAAAGGGTTCTTCCGGAATAGATGGTGACAGTTATAACGTTGAAGTAAATTAAGTACTTGATGGATTTTTATGCAATTCTGTCTGTTTAGTAAGTAAAAATTTAATTTTTATTTTAATAAAGCTATATTTCTCTCTCTATGATATTCTCTAAAAACCTGTGACGACTAGGTTTTTAAATAAAATAACGACGTCGAACACACTGCAATGGTTTATTATAGCAACGATATGCATTCTGAAAGAACGAAATATGCACTTGTTTTTACTTCTTTTTCTATGACTTCTGTAGCATATTGTGACGATTTACCAATGTCCCTGCAAAACTAATCCGCTTTAAAATAAAATAACACGCTACTTTTATAAAACTTGTAGAGTTTGTGTTGAATATGGTTGGTGTTGAAGGAATTATCAATCGACGTTTCAGAAATGTCTAGCACCAACGTGTTGAGGAGAAACTTAAAGTCACTCAATCTCATAAATAGTTAAGTGACCTTAAAATTAAATTGTTAATGTAAGTAAAACATATAAATCTGTCAAGAAAGTGTCCGGAAAATATCATGAATACACAAAATGTTGGTTGTTCATCCAAATTTATTTTAATATACTCCTATACACTTACGCTAACGAATAATACAATTTTCAAAACATTTTCAACACATTTTCCGGAATTGCGTTCAGCTCTCAGAGAAAATTCAACTTTATGTCTTCTACTGAATGAAAACTGGTGCCGCGAAGTGGTAATCTGAGTTAAGGAAAAAGAAAGAAATCGGACGGAGCCACATTTGGTGTATATAAGGTGGTTGCTAGATGTAATTTGTTGAGTTTTGTCCATAATGATTCGTTCACAATGAGGGCCGTGTCCGAAGGCACATTATCGTGGCGCAAAATCCAAAGATTTTCCTTACACAAATCTAGACGGTTTCGTTGAATTCGCTCTTTTAAAGCCACATAACACCAAATACTCGTATTATATCTTATTTACTGTTTGACATTCTGGCGAGAATTCCGAGTGTGCAACACCGCAACATAGAGAAAACTGGTTTTCTTTAAGCACCACGATTATCAAATAAAACAGTCAACATGCCTTTGATTTGTATACCTTTAGCTCTACAGAATTCCATTGAATATATTTCAGTAAACTTTACCAATGTCCATTCAGCAGTTTTTACGTAATACGGGATATTGGTGTAAATTCTGTAAGCATTCTCATTCACTAAAAATCTCTAAATTATGGCAGTACTTATTTTGTTTAGGCTAAAATCCAAATTAATATAACACTTTCGAATGCGAGCACTTAAATTAGTATCTTCAATTGTGGGCGTAGTTTAGACAATCACGTAACTTGGTGCTCGCTAAACGAACCTAAAATAACCCAAAATTAAATACAATAATCATATTTTTGGAAGTGTCATTCTAAGTGTTAAATGATTTTGGATTTTATTAAAATTAAATTAAAATAAGGACCACCATAATAAAATTTTAGTTCGGTATTTTTTTTTAGTTTTTTTGAACAAGTGAATCGCTACCATTGTCACCTAAGGGTATTACTAGGTTTATTGCTCATAACTTATTTTTGGGTCGACCAATTTCGAATAAACACCCATATCTCCGCAGGAATCTATTTTAGTAAACGGTAGGATAAGTACATCTATGCAGTAGTTTTATTAGATGATGCGCGAACAAACAGATAGACAGACAGAATAGAAAAAAAATACTTTAGGTTCCAACCCCTTCCTATATACCAACTTTTTATTTATCACTTATGTACATAGATTAGTTATAGTTTTATTAAGTGTATATACTATTGTACCCTGCCTTCTACTTATGTTGATGCCCTGTTATACAGGCTCCAGTGAGCGCCTTTGATCCAGTTCTAAAGCCTGAGAGATACTTAGTGAAGTGGTATGCCCCTGCAGCTGATGGGGAACCAGCTGGAGAATTCTGGACATCTACACAATTTTACGTTACAGAAGGTTAGCTACACTATGAATCTAAACCTCCAGAACTCTAAATCTCCAGAAATCTACAAAAATGTTTTTGTGTTTGTCTTTTGTTTTGTATTTTAAACTATAATTAACAGATAAAACAGTCACGTTAGGGATCGAACACGTCGACCCGGTTTTCGAGCATATCAGATGCTCAGCGAGAGCGCAGCGGCGTCTGCGAGCTCTTGGCGAGCACTGACGCTGTTTTATCGATTTGATCCTGTTTTTTTTAAATGTTTCTAACTCTCGATATGTACCTAAATATAATTAAATATATATAAATTAAATTAGTATCAATTGCTCATAGCATTATTGAGATACTAATAGGCACACATATGAGTGTGTACTTGTGCTTATAAAATAAACACTGCAATAGAATAAAAGGAGAGCCCTCCTTTTATAATACTGTAAAAAACACATGGGAAAATTTAGAAACCAAAAAACGAAAACAAAAAACAATTTCTTCTTCTTCTTTGGCTTTTTAACGTCGGAAGACGTCAGACAGCCAGTTTTAAGTTCTAAGATATGACAAACAATGCTGTCAAAGTTATTGGCGGATATAACCTACGACGAAATAATATCAGGAAGAGTAACTGCTTTAAAAATGACCCAATAAAAGTCGTGCTCAATCAATAACATCGTTCACGACTCTATGACTCAGCTGTCATAATAGACGTTGCAGCACGCGCGTGGACCAACCCTGCTTTCCTTCTGAAATTTAAACCAATCACCGAACATGTCTATTTGTAACCTCGTAAGTAATTCGTATTTGGAATCATACGTCGTTTTGCTTTGAAGGACCACTTTTTGTGTGGAATTGGGTTATTAGGATTCTGAGTTATGCTTCCTGACATTATTTCTTCGTAGGATATTATAACACACAATTTTTTTTTATAAATTGGTTTTTGCAGAATCACTGGATGCGGGCGCCATCCCGACCGCTGCGAACGGATCCACGCTGCAGAATGGAGGTGTGTGGGTAAAGGACCTCGAAGGGCAGCTGATAAAGGTTGCTCTCATTGAGGCTGATCTCGCATCGACGACAAACTTCAAGAAACAAAACTGCTTCATTAATATGGGTAGGTAATACCTATTGATTGACAAACTTTTTCTAGTAATGTTTATTTAGAAAAAGATTTCCTATTATATGAAGTGACGTTAAATCTCACCGTTGAATCTCCTTTTTGTAATATTTTACTCGAATTATTTTAAAACTGTTCGTTTGGCTGATATTCGACTCGTACAGTTTCTTGATCCATTTTCGATATTCAACATTTGTTTTTGACGGATACCCAAGGAATTTATATACTAGCTACGCTCCGCGGTTTCACCCGCATGATGATGGATGACGATGCTGATGAAAAGAATCCTATGTGGTAATCCAGCGCCTCATCTACTTCTATATCAAGTTTCATTTAAATTGCAACAACCGTTTGAGTGTGAAAGACCAACAAGCATCCTTTCATTCATCTAAACTTTCACATTCACATATTTTACATATTATATAGGTAGTGGGATAAATTCCTTGCGGATGCACATTTTATTCCTCAATAGCTGTGTTCAAGATTTATTTGTATTTTTTTTTAGTCGATTACTCATATATCAAAAATGCGTCATTGAAATTGTCAACGAAATTGTATTTGCATCCATTTTGATTGAAACATCATAATATTTAATCAAATTCCTGTGTTAGTAAAGGATGGTATTTAAAAGTACTTCAATTTATTCCCATTTCATTTAACTAATTTTGCCTGTGTTCCACCAAATATACTGAATATGCACCAAAATATGTTCATTAAACTATGTCATAACGAGCATCTATTTAACAACTGTTGCAAATTTGTAAAAATAGTAATACACCTAATTTTAAAAACAAGCATTTATTTTTTTAGTTTTACTTCAGATAATGCACTGCAAAATGTAATCAGAATAATCAGAATAATCAATTTATTGGTAAGAAATATTACAAGTAAATATAATAATAATAATAATAAAAAAATAATAAGCTAAATGAGACCCCTGACCCCCGGCTTGCCTTAATTGGCCGTCTGGGGGTGGAGACGCAAGAGCAAGTAACAAAAAGCTCCAAGGGTGGAAGTGTTAAAGGGCATAACGCCGGTAGTAACGCTCTAGTGAAACCGCAGCACACCTCTCGACACCCTTTAGCCAGCCACACCAACGTTGCCCTTTCTGTCACCATTCATGGTGGCCTTTATGGAGGGCCCGTTTAGTGGATGGCAAGTCACCACCTGCCCAAAATATTTAAAATGAGACTGAATTTGGCAGGTGCCGTAGTCTCTTCCATAGCCCACTATCTTTTTATCACTAATAAAATCATTTCAATAGCCTTGTCATTTTACCCATTTTTATAATAGATATACCATGTCACCATCCATCCATAAGTTTCTGTGTTTTTATACTACTTTGTATTTTTATACCAAACAGGCCTCTAAGTGTTGGCTACAGCCCCACTTATGCCTTTGTAAAGGACCGGATGAAATCCGTGAAACTTTTTGAATAAAAATAAAAATAATAATAATAATATGTTTGAATCAATAATGTATCAATAATGTATTTGAATCAAACACCAATTAATGTCCAATGTAGCTTTATTGATAAAAAATGCTAACCTAACCTAACCTATTTTGTGTAACATTCAGGAATATTTGGTGCTGATCGTGCACCAAATATTTTTCGGGGAAGAATAAAATAGTTATTGTTACAATAGAATATTTGCAGCGCACTACAATAAAAAAGTGTTATATCTTGGTGTTAATTTGGGATTTGTTTGATGTAACATATTTTGTTGGCCGAGTAGTTTAATTATAGTAAAACAATTAAACGGGTTTAAGATCAATATTTTAGAAATGCATACATATGTACCTTTAGATTTTTGGTGAACACAAAAATATTATCCGTTAGTAAATTGGATGAAGTGAAGATTTGACCAAACGTATATTGGACAAAGATGTTATACGAGTGAAATACTAGCCTTTTTTGGATGAACCTTTTTGAGTATTAGAAAAACTTTGGTTCCTTCTAACCCAACTTTTACACCGATGGAATCGAAAGCTTTCCTTCATATACACACATCAAAAAAGTTTGTGATCACTAGCATAAGCTGATTTTTTTTTTAAATCGAACTTAATCAACAGTTTCTTAATAGAATGTTTATAGTATTCAATATAATATTAATTAAATAAGTCCTCCTCTGGCTCGGACACATGCGTTAATCCTCCTGGGCATGCTGAGAATCAAGTTATCCAGTATTTCTTGAGGTAGCTTATCCCATTCTTGAATAGCGGCTTCCCTGAGCTCTGGCACTGTCTGGGGACGTGACTGGCAGTTCCAAACAGAGCATCACACGCGTGCTCTATGGGGTTTAAGTCAGGCGAGCCGGCAGGCTAGACAACCTTGTAATGTCGTATTCTCGCAGAGCAGCATTGACTCATTGAGCTCGATGGGCGGGTGCATTATCATCGACACAACTGTACAAATTGGTGCCCATGGTTCACTCGGAATGGTCTGACAATTCCATCAAAATCAACTAAAAATACCAAGAAATCGTAATATATTCTATATATCAACCGTAACAAAAAAGATTATGATTTTTCAATGTGATCGAAAAAGTTTTTTAGATGTGTTTAGGTAATCAATAATGTCGCACTCTTTGTCAAAACAAATGCGGGGCAGTCTTTCGATACTGCCGATAGAAGTAAAAACTATTTTAATTATTGTTTAAATACACAATCAACAACAATAGGTAATCATGGACACCATCGTGGCGCCTATGGAAGTTTTCACTTCAAAACTACATTATCTAATGACAAGAGTAGTAACGCAATCCTCTCAAGGATTTCGGAGAGTAGGTAACGCTTGCTGTGAGAACTAACGTACCTTAAATTTTAACAAATGTTGAAACCGACTTCCATTTGATTATACCCGACCCCGAAAGCCTACTCCCAGATCAGATCTTGGCCAAATTTAAATCCACATGAGAAGTACCAGCTTCAAATCATCAAAACCCCACTGTGTTTGACCACCCCAAGTGAACCCACTTAGAAAAGTAGTGACACACATAAATAAATAAAATCGAATCCTCCTTCTCTTTACTATACATGTTAGTAGTTACTATAATCTATACTATAATCTATCTAACATCACAAAAATGCCCAAGTTTCAAGTTCCAGAATAAATCAGGAAAACTACTAACTAAGTAGCTACCTTGTAATGGTAGCTACTACTATGTTCTCCTTAACACGTCATTTGTAGCTAAAGATCATAGATATCCTTTTTCTACATACTCCACTACACACGGTAGGGAGAGATCTACGCCTATTTCCGCTGAAAACTTATGCCGCGGCAGCTCCCATACTGGGTGGGCAGTGTCATATTTTTTTTCTCCGGCGTCCTACTTTCATGGCAGGGTGGAGTCCTTCCGTCTTATGATTTGGTGCAGATACTTCCCGAAACATGAACGTGTGGACCTGCGCCAATCAGAAGTTCATCTTTGGAACGCTGAAACCTATTGCACGCATAAAAATATTTGTATATAATTTGGAATTCAAATTGGTTCACTCGCACTGTAGCTTGGCACATATTTTAATTAATAATGAAAACGCATTACTATTTTAGTGCTTAATTAACGCAGGTACACACTACTACTACAACATGTCGAGGCAGCTCCCAGCTGACAAGTTCCTTCTGCCCTGGTTTCCATTGGTGCTCAATGGTGTTGTGCATGGTGTCGGCTTCCAGACCTTTGGAAAAGCGCCCCTGCTCCCCGAGGAGAGAGAAAATTGGTTAGAAAAAATACCTCAAAGAAGGGATGTCCCTTTGGTGAGTTGAAGCATAAATAATAGATGTTAGCTTATTGTTAATTAAATTAAACATCAGGTTATATAGCTCATGTCCAAAATTCTATTCATGGCCGTCATGTTTATCCTGTTTATCATGTCCGTCCTGTACATCATGTTGATAATGATAACGATCCAACAAAAAAGGTTCATCCACATCGGATGTGTGTGTCTATCATAGGTATATAAAAATACATATGCATAACCGCGTGGAAACGTCCTGCGTTTTTGAGATCAGTAGGGCTACTATGTATCTCAGTTGCTAACAAATGATGATTGAAATTGAAAAAAATGGCGGCTCTATGTCACTTTTGTCAGCTCCTAATTTACTAACATTTGTGCTTACTAGAGTGGTCAAAACTGATATAGAGCCGCCATTTTATTAGATTTCATTCAACTTTTGTTAGCAACTGAGATACATAATAGCTCTAATTAATAACCTAATAAGGGGCTTTCAATACGACCCATATCAAAATATATAATAAATATTATAAATTATAATGGACTTAGTTTATGTGAAATTCATAGACAAGTAAGAATTATAAAGCGCGTAATGATTTCAGAAAACAATCCCGGATGCTCCTGAATGGTATTTGGACAACTTCATGGAGTACGGAGGGCTGGTTTCCATCCATATCTACTACATCAGTGAACCTTGGTGGATACGATGCAAGTAAGTTATTCTATTCATCATTCCAAGCATGCTTATAGGTATTTAAACAAATTGATTAGTGCTTTTGGAGGCAAAATCTAAACCTTTTTTGATGTGGGTAAGTATAGGTATATGTCATTTATAAATACGGGATCTAATTTGAAAAATAGTTGATAAATAAACATTGAAGATATTGGGACGAGGATGAGAACAATATTATATATCATACTAGCTGCGCTCCGTGGTTATGGATAATGATGAGGATGAATCAAATATAGCGTATGTTACTGAGGCATAATGTAGCTATATATAGCTTTATACTCGTGAAATAATTATTTGAATCGGTTAAGTAGATTGCCGTGTATCCATTATAAAGAAACAAACACTCATATATCTTTCCTCTTCATTATTAGAGTAGATAAGGATTCCCATAGGACGGCCATTTATTCGTAACAAGGCATAGATTAGTCAGACTATATTCGTCTGGTTTCGCCACTACTGCATATTTCAAAATGAAAAAAATATTAATTGTGACATACCGAACTGTAATAGTTAGACATATGGTAATGTGGACTTCTTTGTAGATATTGACGTTTTCTATAAAACAGGGGGTCAATTCTACTATTTCCCAAATTTCAACAATCCCCCCGCTGCAATTACAGTTCGACTCCGGTTGCCGGTTATTCGATAATTACCCAAAATGCCATTCTAATAATTCTGTAGACAAATTGGAACGTAACATCACGTAAACGTATCGTAAACGCTACTATATAATAGTTAAATAATCAACACTAATATGAGTTAGCATCGTGTTCATGGTCTGTCGAGTTACTCGTACCATAATAAGTTACCATATAAAATATTATTCGATCGCTGGCGTCAATAGAAACGTAACTGCAGCTGGACTGTTTTCTAATATCAGAATAAGAATTTTTGTAAATCAGCTACGGTTCGATTGTAGTTGAAACAAATTAAGTTATTGGAATCGACCTCTGACATCACTTTGCTCTTATGTAAATTCAATAGCATAGACTAATATTATATGGCCAATAATTTCCGCAGCATACGCGATATACGGAATTTTTTTCACACTTTGGGTTGCATTATCGAAGTTTTCATACGGGTCCCTAACTTTAAAAAAAATATTATGTAGCCTATATAAGGGAAAATGTAGGATTCTAATGGTGATTTTTTTCTAATCGGTCCAGTAGTTCTGGACCCTATTTAAAACAAACAAACAAATCTTTCCTCTTTATAATATTATAAGTGAGTATTCAGATAGGTACTAATACTGGGAAAGATATATATATTCACTAATTATTGTGTTACTTATCTTTTCCAGGCCGAGCGATTCTGTAGCTCCAACGCCGAGCAGTTCTTCCCCCGATCGTGTTTCAAATCTCTGGATAAACGCGCTTGCTGCGTTATTTGCATTACCGACTTACCTACTATGGTAAAGGCGTAAAGTGAATAAAAAACATTATATGGTATTTAATTTGCCAACATGACTGCGTTTACTTCAGGAGTATAGTTATAAGTTATAGAATTTGAATAAATGATTACAATATACCTGTTTTATTATTGTATAAGTATGTCTACGAAAACGTTTGTATATTTTACTCGCAACCCGCCCCGGCTATGAACGGGTGTTATTTAGAGCAGAGGTTAAATATAGATTATTTTTCCACTTACATAAACACTTTTTCATTATATTTATAAGTAATAAATTCGAAATCTTCTGCGAAAAATTATCTAACTGATGGTGAAAACCCCATCTGATACCTAGTGAAATCTGTTGCGTGGTTTAGGAGTTAGCGGGTGTACATCATCATCATCATCATCATCTCAGCCGTAGGACGTCCACTGCTGAACATAGGCCTCCCCCATGATTTTCCAAAAGGACCGGTTGGAAGCGGCCTGCATCCAACGTCGTCCTGCGACCTTCCTCAGGTCGTCTGTCCACCGTGTCGGTGGACGACCTACGCTGCGCTTGCCGGTCCGTGGTCTCCACTCCAGAACCTTTCGGCCCCATCGGCCATCTGTTCTGCGTGCTATGTGCCCTGCCCACTGCCACTTCAACTGGCTAATCTTCTGGGCTATGTCGGTGACTTTCGTTCTTCTACGGATCTCCTCATTTCTGATTCGATCACGTAGAGAAACCCCGAGCATAGCCCTCTCCATAGCTCGTTGTGCAACTTTGAGCTTTTCTATGAGGCCCATCGTAAGAGACCACGTTTCAGTGCCATAAGTCATCACTGGTAACACACATTGGTCGAAAACTCTTGTCTTGAGGCACTGAGGTATTTTTGACGAGAAGACTTCGCGAAGTTTCCGGAACGCTGCCCAGCCGAGTTTGATTCGACGATTGACCTCTTTCTCGAAGTTGGACCTGCCTAGTTTGACTGTCTGTCCCAGGTAGATGTACTCGTCAACAACTTCAAGAACTGAGTTCCCAACTGATATTGGGGTAGGTACAACATGGGCATTAGACATAATTTTCGTCTTGTCCATGTTCATCTTAAGACCTACCCGTTGGGAAACTCGATGGAGGCCTGCGAGCATTGTACTGAGGTCTTCCATGGATTCTGCCATGACTACAATATCGTCGGCAAATCGAAGGTGAGTGATGTATTCGCCGTTAATATTGATGCCAAGTCCTTGCCATTCCAGAAGCTTGAAGGCGTCTTCCAATGTAGCGGTGAACAGTTTCGGAGATATAACGTCTCCCTGTCTCACGCCTCTTTGCAATGGAATTGCCTTCGAACTCTGCTCCTGTACTCGGACTGACATGTAGGCGTTTTTGTACAAACACTTCAGCACTTCAATATACCGATAGTCAATACGGCACCGCTGGAGAGACTCAAGCACTGCCCACGTCTCGATCGAATCAAAGGCTTTCTCATAGTCCACAAACGCTAGACAAAGAGGCAAGTTATACTCTTCGGTCTTCTGTATAACTTGCCGTAGCGTGTGGATGTGGTCTATGGTACTATAGCCTTTTCGGAAACCGGCTTGTTCCGGAGGCTGGAATTCACTGAGACGGTTCGTTATGACCTTCGAAAACAGCTTATAAACATGGCTCAAAAGCGAGATGGGTCTGTAATTTTTAAGTAAAGTGTTGTCACCTTTCTTAAAGAACAGCACCACCACGCTTTTGTTCCATGCTTCTGGCGTTGAGCCTTCGAGTAAGACGGTATTAAAGAGCTTCTGAAGGACTTTAAGTACCGGTGTTCCACCCGCTCTCAGAAGCTCAGATGTGATACCGTCGTCACCAGGCGCCTTGTTGTTCTTAAGCTGTTTCAAGGCCATTCTAATCTCGTACAGGCTGATGTCCGGGATATCTTCGGTATAATGTCGGGTCAGCTTGGCTCTTGGGTCTTTGACCGAGCTGCTAACAGGTTTAGCGACCGAGGTGTATAACTGTCCGTAGAAACTCTCGACCTCTCCTAACACTTCCGCTTTGGTCGACGCTACACTGCCGTCTCCTCTCTTCAGCTTCGTCAACTGGCTTTGCCCAATAGACATGTCTCTTGCAAACACTTTGGAGCCTTTTTTCCGCTCTATCGTCTCTTTAATACGGTTTGTATTAAAGATCCGGATGTCGTGTCGCAAGGACTTCCATATTCGTCTATTGAGCAGCCTATATGCTTCAGCATCATTCGAAGACTGCAATTTCAATGAGCGTCGTTCAGCCATGAGGTTGAGGGTATCGTTGGAGAGTTTCTGTGGCCTATCTGTACGGTGGGGTTTAAAGTACTTGGAACCCACTGTATGGACAGTTTCTACTAACCTGTTATTGATCTCGTCCACTGAAGCGATGTTCTCAAGGCAATCGAAGCGATTGGATAGCTCAAGTTGAAAGCTCTCGGGGTCTTGAATACGGGCACGAGTGGGTCGGAGCGTAGACTTCATCAGACGAGACCTCTCCAGTTTGACATTAATATTCACCGTGCCTCTTACCATTCGGTGATCACTACCGGTTTTAACCCTGTTGATCACGGAGACATCAGTGAATATTTGCCTTTTGGTTGTCATAATGAAGTCAATCTCATTTCTCGTGGAACCATCGGGACTCAGCCAGGTCCATTTCCTGTGAGGTGGCTTCTGAAAGAAAGAGTTCATCATAAAGAGTCCCTCTTTCTCCAGGAAGTCGGCCAACCTCTGTCCCCTACGGTTCCGTTGTCCATAGACAAATTGCCCCATTTTCGACTCATCCTCGCTTCTCTTACCCAACTTCGCGTTGAAGTCCCCCATAACAACTAGAAAGTGCGTTTCAGAGGTATGTATGGCCCGACTAATGTCCTCATACATATCCTCCACCTCATCATCCGGGTGCGACTTCGTCGGTGCGTATACCTGAATAACCTTCAGCGAATATCGTTTGGATACTCTGAGTATTAGGTATACGACCCTATTGGGAACGCTATCGATCTTAACTATGTTGTTAGTAAGGGACTTGTGGACGAGAAACCCGACACCACCTTGGGACTGTTGGTCGCCCTCCCGGTGATAGAGTAGGTTACCTGATTTTAGGGTTATCGTGTCCTCACCCGCTCTACGGACTTCAGATAACCCCACAATGTCCCAGTGTAGCTTACTCATTTCTTCTTCCAGCTCATATATCTTCTCGTCTGTCCTCATCGTGCGTATGTTGTGTGTTACCAGGGCCAGTCGTCGTCGTTGGGGGTGGTAGCCGGGCGTCTGCCGGGGATTCTTAGCACCCCCTGCCCCACCGTTACCGTGGCCGCTACCGTAGCCAGGAATAGCGGGGCTGCCGGGGACTGGGGGCCTGGTTCTTTTTCAAAATTCAAAATTCAAAATTCAAAAATTATTTATTCAGTTTAGGCATCATAGACACTCTTATGAACGTCAAAAATTTTTAAATGATTCTACCGCTGTCTTCGGAAAAGAACCACCGCCGAGAAGAAGCAGCAAGAAACTCGTGGGCCATTATTTTTTCAAGTCTTTGTACATTGAGGTTACATATGAGTAGCATTAAAATAACAAATTTATTCAATAGTTGGCTATTAGGCAGAAGTGGAAAGCTTCCAGGCATCTTTGTCTTCTAAGTAGTGACTCAATTTATAATAGGCTTTTTTCATTAGTATATTTTTGACACGTAACTTGAATTTCCCTTCAGTGAGCTCAGTAATGTCTTTCGGGATTTTATTATAGAAACGTACACAATTGCCTAAGAAGGACTTATTTTTAGTTTTCGTGAGTCTAAATTTAGATACAGCTATCCTATCCTTATTTCTAGTATTAATATTATGCATATCACTATTTATTCTAAACTTCTTTATATTTTTACGAACGTACATTATATTTTCTAGGATATACAAAGATGGAAGAGTTAATATATTAATTTCTTTGAACATTTGTCTTAAGGATTCGCGGGGACCCATTTCGTAGATGGCTCGAACTGCCCGCTTTTGCAATATAAAAACTGTCTCTATGTCCGCCGCTGACCCCCACAGCAGGATACCATATGACATTATGCTGTGGAAGTAAGCAAAGTAGACCAGTCGAGCAGTAGCTATATCTGTCAATTGCCTAATTTTATGAACCGCATATGCAGCTGAGCTCAGTCTTCCAGATAGTGCATCAATATGAGGACCCCATTGTAATTTAGAGTCTATGCTAATACCTAGAAAGACTATTGCCTTGTCAATTTTCAATTTATTTCCGTCGAGTAATACGTTTGGCTCTATATGTCTTACATTAGGCATGGAAAATTTTAAACATTTCGTTTTCTTTGCGTTGAGAAGCAGGTTGTTTGCGACGAACCAATTTGAAACAATAGTTAACGCGTTGTTGACTTGAACTAGTTCTCTATCTTTCCTATCTACTTTAAAAATCAGAGAAGTATCATCCGCAAAAAGAACTATGTCAGCAAGGCCCTCAACCATATGTGGTAAGTCATTGATATATGCTAAGAATAAGAACGGACCCAAGATCGACCCCTGTGGAACCCCCATTCTAACCAAAGATCCAGAAGATGTCACGCCATTAATGCCAACTTTTTGCTGCCTATCAGATAAGTATGATTCTACAAGATTCAGAGCAGCTCCACGAATTCCATAGTGGTGTAGCTTATAAATTAGAGTGCGGTGCTCTACACAGTCGAAAGCTTTGGAGAGATCACAAAATACGCCAATGGCATCCTGTGAGCTCTCCCAAGCCTCCAGCACATGCTTGACTAACTGGACTCCTGCATCTGTTGTTGATCTGCTTTTTTGTCCAATCCATAAGGGGTTTTTGCCAATACTCGCCACGCTTGGCAGGCGGGTTGGCGAGCGCAGTTTGTGTGTGTTTGACTGGGAAGGTGCTGCTGCCCACCTTCTGATTTGTTATCCCTTAGCCGCTTTCTACGGCACCCACGGGTAGAGTTGGGGGGGTGCTATTCTAAGCCGGCACCGCCACGGCATGGGTGTACATACAGACGCGAAAAGCGGCTTTATTTTATATTATGTAAGGATAAGCCCTCCTAGGTGGTGACCGGAGTATGCCGCCCTTCACAAACAATACTACATATGAAATGCAAATATATTGTTCTCATACTCTAGGCCAAAAGGCTGTCTGAATTAATTATCCATCCGTGCGATTCTCTAAGAGCAAACATCGTTGCATCTTTGACAACATCCGTGAAACAAATGAAGAGATTACAAGAAACGTTGGAAAAACAGCCTTTTGACTCGCCATATTTGGTCAATAATACAATAGATTTCGAAGAAATCAACCTACTTTTCCAGGAACTGCAACGTGTGTGTTTTTTTTCTAAACTAATAGCATAGCAAAAGTATTTTATAAGTTAAAATAAAAATATTGATGTACCAAAGTGTATCTACTTATAACTGAACCTTTTGGAAACCTAAATAACACCAATCAGGAAACTAAACGAGTAGAGTGGTAAGTACAAGGGCGATATCTCAAAGTATTTGACATCGGTGAGCTCGTCGATAAATCATTAGGGAATCGCAGGGCTGTTGTGTATGCAAGATTGTTGACTTGAAAGCTTTTTACATCGCTTTGTGCCCTAAACGTTAACCACTTCACTAGATAGGAGACATGTGTATCATAATGATTAGTTCCTTCCTAGTTTGTGTTTCAACCGTTGACAAGGTAATTATTTCTAATGGTAAATTAAATATTAAAAAATTTAAATTAGTGTTTGTAAATTAGCTCATTAATTAATTTGTGCACACGTACCTTTTAATGGCTTCAAATATTTAATGAGAAAAGTGTATAGCCACTTTTTGACGGGTTGTCCGAAGTGCTTGTATGGGGGAGGATTTGTCTACCCACTATCTATCTATCTTCGGACTTAACCGATGTGACGTAGGTCCAAAGTAGCTTCCTAGCTGTACAAATATCTGACGCAGCTAGGTTTCTAATTATTCCTTATTTCGATTATTCTTATATTTATCGATTATTCCTCTAACTACAGGCTTGCTCTTTTCTTCTTAGATCTGCCAAGTATTTGACTAATTGACTTAATCAATTCTTCTCAACAAACTAAATTATTCACGACAACTGGTTTGATGCGATCTTAACAAACCTTGAAACCGTATATGTATAAGTGTACTAATATACTATAATATACTATAGGTACTTAAATGCAGACGAACTTGTAATTTTGTTGCTATATGCGGAAACATATTAATGGTGTTTAGTTGTTAATTTTTTAAGCAATTTAGTAACATTGTTTTCTGTTTGTTTTCCTAAGAAAATAAAAAAAGAAAATCCGTATGTAGGATAAATAAAGAAGACTAAATTGATAAGTGTAGGTCTAATATAGAACTTAAATAGTCGCTGGACGACTAAAAGTTCCTTAATAATATCAAATAACATAAATTAAAATATTTTGATTTCATATTATTCATCCAAAACTGCACATTATTCCGTTTGCTGAAATGTGTTTTTGTGTCTATGCAAGTTTACTCCTTTTTTATAATAAACGTTAGTCTCAGATATTCTGGTGGTTTGTATTGCGCAATGCGTCCTTATTATTCCCAAATAAAACACATCCTAGTCTTTACTTTGACGCTCCGACCAAATCAAAACACATGAATTACTACACAATGTTAGAGGCCTGCGGATTTAGACAGAGTGGTTTTGCTAAACATAAAATTTAAATTTTAATACAATCTAATTCTAAGCTATTGCATAGCTTCTATCGCGGGCCTTGAGCTTGGAGACCGAATCCAGTAATTCCGTGACGATAATAACCTAACACCCCCCACTCCGACTCCATCTATTGATGAATAGCAGAACTTTTAATGACTTTCTGAAATATCACGCTTGTCTCTTTAGTTCTTAATTGCATATGTTGATAAAAACAGCTATGCAATAGCTTTACCGCGGCAGTCTCCGAGTGCCACACGTCTTTTTTTTTACTGTTTTCCGTTACGGTCAAGAGTGAAGAAGAAAAGTGCCATCTCGGTAACTTCTTAATTTTCATACTGCATATGACATGAGTGCTATGTACTTGTTGTGCAAAATACATCAGTTGACGCGCTCCTAAACACTGGAGCTTACATCCCTGGTCTCGCGCGTGGTCTACTAATAAGCACACCATGTTCAGAAGCCTGTTCCCAGCTAACCACGTATACCTTCCACTGCTAGAGATATGCGACCAGGTAATATAATCTACGGCATTACTCTAATAGTAGATTTTCCTGTTATATCTTTGGGAGTAAGTTTTATATGAAGTCCTTGGCAAATTTACTCGTAGTGGTACATCACTCACAGTTGGCACAGACGTATTGAACTGGGGCTACTTTTATTAGGACAAGCAAATCCCAGCGGTTATTTGAGTTGATCAGGAAACTAAAGTTCTAAGCTTTTCTACTAAGGAAACAACTGTCTGAACACGTCACTGGCAGGTAAAGAAAAAGAAAAAGCTCATCTATCGTAAAATCATTTTCGGTTTCATTTATTCCTGGCACCGCCTCATCTGTTGCGATGCGACTACGGGGAAAAACAGTCCAAAAGGTACAACTATCAGCCTTGTGATTTAGTCAAGGTCCCGATAGAGCCATAAAGACAGTTTTTTTTTTTCATTTTTATCTACACTACTAGTTGTGACTATGGGAAAAAAGGTCCGAGCGGCTCAACTGCTTGAGCTTCGCAGTTGAGCCGAGGGCCTTAACGGTAAATGTGGGTAGTATGAAAATCTAAATACGAAGAACCTGGGATCTACTGTCCATTTATACAAACTTACGTTCAATTAAAAGCAACGCGTACGAAAATCGTAAGAGATAATATATCTATTAAATTTAACGATTAAAAGATAATATAGATATACACGTAGGTGTATCGATTGCAATTTACTACAAATAAGTTCTACGCGAGTCTGATTTGGAATATCCTGGCATTTTAGTAAAAAAGAAAGACGGTTCTGATAGAATGTGTGGCTTTAAATGCAAAGACTGTAAAGGAGTGGGTTCCCTTACCTTTAATAGAGGATCACATCGAACGATTAGGTAGCCGTAAACACTATTCGAGTGTAGACACGGTGACGGGGTTCCACCAAATTATAATGGATATGGTCTATGTATTGATGACTGTAAGATCATATTAGAATTTCTTACGAATTGGCATCATCAGCCGGATTTTGAAACAACGGACAAACACAGTGGCAAAACCTAGATGTTCATAGACGACGCCTAATCATGGCTGATGAAGCGACTAAGACTGAAATACTGAGCCACGTTTTAAAAACCTTTATAATGGTGGAATTTATGATAAATCTGAAACAATGTTCCTTCTTCACCACTAAAGTTCTAAAGTAAATATTGGTTGCTCCATAAGTTAGGGTCAGGTAAGGCTTGGGGCAGACAGTACGGGAGGTGTCCATCCTGGTCACTGAAGGAGTAGCAGCGGTAGTGACCAGGTTCTTTATTTTATTATAATGAAAAATTGACGTTCATAAGTCCGTCTTTGATGCCTGAATTGAATGAATTATTTTGACTTTGACTTTGATTCAGCGGCCAACCACTGGAGGTGACGCTCGATAAATCTGAAGTCATTTATGCTCTCGTGGTCGTCGGAGAGCGCCGCGTCCAAGCTGCAACATCATAGTGGGATGGACTTCCATTGCTGTCGGGTTGACCCTGATATATCTTGCCAATTTTTTTTTTCGTTTGTAGATCTTGTACTTCTGTACATTCCTTAAGTTTTTTTTATAAAAACTAACGTGGTTTTCACTCATTTTTGATTGGAAATACGGGTTTACTCACGTAATATTTATCGGATAGGTCCGACTATAGTTTCGACCACATTCGGTGGTCTTTTTCAAGGAGTGTTCGGGACGCGCGCGTCGATGACGTCTCGCTTAGCAGTTGGCACTGAGCGAGTCGTCACGTCACATCATCTTATTCTTATTATTCTTATTCTTCTTTGGGGGCGATGAGGCCCGCACTGACGTCCCTCTTGGGGTGTTTTGTGCATTCCCCCCTGCCAGCATTTACTCAAGCCAGCCTAACTCCTTTACATAGCGGAGTATGGCCTTGGGTCGCTGGCACAACTGCTCCAGTGTTGTTTGAGATGTTGTATGAACAACTGTCGATGATGCTCGTGATGCCTCATGCGGTCTGGACTGGACCTCCAGTAATCCTGTTTTTGATCTGATTTCTTCCGTAGCACTACAGTGCAGTAACACATGCTCCACAGTCTCGTTTTCCTGCAGACAACCTCTACATAGAGGGCTGTCCGTTACTCCAATCTTGTATGACTGGTAATTTAGATTAAAGTGACCAGTGATTATGCCCACCATTAGGCGAAGGTCCTGCCGTTGTAATCGTAGTAATTTGTTTGTAGTATTTTTGTTTAGGATTGGAAACATGGATTTCGCATGTTTACAGTCCTTTCTGTCATCCCAACAGTTTTGGTGTTTTCTCGCGGTGTGGCGACTCAGGAGATTCCGCACTTCCATTGCTGATGGTCTGCAGAGTTCCATTTCCTCAATGCGACCTTGCTTTTTGGCTCCTTCTTTAGCTAGTATATCTGCCCTTCTATTACCAGAACAAAGGCCATGTCACATCATCATCAGTGCTAACCGAGACGTCATCGTCGCTCGACGTCACAAGACGCGGGCGTCCCTAAACTATAGTCGGACCTATTCGATAAATATTACGTGAGTAATCCTGTAATTCTAATTAAAAATTCCTTAAGCTATTTAGGTAAATTTTATAGTTACCAAATATTTTTTTAAGTACTTAGTCAGGGTCAAGTCATAATCACATAAATAAATCTCGCATTAATTCACTATCCTGTCTAATTCCTTTTGGTAGTAATAGTTAGCATAGACTAAAGCTGCTTTGGCACGCTTACTCTCTAATCTTGGGGCGACGGAAGCTGACGCCCATACACAAGGTGGTGGTGAGCTCTATGGCCCTGAGCTCCCGGGGGACCAACCTGCGTCATAGAGCTCAGAGACCAGAACCAACATGACAGCTCACAACGCAAAAACCCACCTTCCATCTGCGAGCGTTGTAGTCACGACGTGAGCGTTATATGTGAGGCATCGATGACGTATTGAGCTCGTATACGATGATCGTGAGCTTGGGGAACAGTGGCCCTAGAACGAATAACTGCGTAAGTGTAACGTAACCTGACGTTCTCGTGAAGCAGTACAAACTGTCATGTATCTAGGGCAACTGTGACACAGATAACTCAGTTTGTAAAGCGAAAGCATAAGCGTGACGTGACTGTCGTCGGTTACGATACGAATACTTTTTCGCAAACTGTTTGTGCTACGACCTCTGGTGTGCGAACGACGTGATTGATTTCGTCTCATAAAGGACGGTTCCTTAATGTTATTAGCAGTAGGTATACAAAGAAAGATTTAGCACATGTCAGTCCTATCGTAGGACTGGCATGTGCTAAATCTTCAAAAATCCTTAAACAATTCAGAATAATAACAACTACATTTTTTTATTTGAGACCGACATCTTTTCTATTAAACCCGATGTTGGTGATAAATAAATATTAAATAAAAATAACGGATTAGATCT
Organism: Selenia dentaria; assembly: GCA_917880725.1. Taxonomy (NCBI): domain Eukaryota; kingdom Metazoa; phylum Arthropoda; class Insecta; order Lepidoptera; family Geometridae; genus Selenia; species Selenia dentaria. Next base: position 8,132,353 of record OU862895.1, on the reverse strand, counting down.
TGATCAAATGGGACTACACGTGAAAAAACACCAGCTTTCAAATAAAAATGAATTATCAAATTCGATTCATTAACTAAAAATACATTAAAAAAACAGTCAAATCGAAAACCTCCTCCCGTTCTGGCAGTCTGTTAAAAAAGATATACTTGTAGTCATAACAAGTGCGGAAAACATGAAGTTACTGATTTAATAAGTAGTTACCTATTCTCGTATACGTAGGTCTTTTATATATATAGAAATCTGGTAAACACGTGGGAATTGCCCGTAGGATAATCAGTTATACAAAGAAACAATGCTTTAGCAATGGGTTAATTGAAATCAATCAGTTACTTCCTAATCTATACTTTAGCAGTAGGGTTGCGACATCAATACGAAATCTATTAATTTGACTTTCTGTTGGATAATGTTTGTCAAGCTGTTCAATAGATGTCGCTCCGTCCCCGTACGACAGTTAAAAAAATGGAGAGTTAAAATTAGATGCTCGGATGGTAAGCGTCGGAGGCCTAGTGGTCATGGCGTCTGACACGGATTGTCTGAAGACGCGGGTTCGAACCCGCCCGATCTGATCTATAGAAATAAATAAATAGTAGTGTCTGTTTATAAAGTAAACATATTACCTAGTTTATTTTTATTAAGTGCATCATTTATCCCTTCAAGAGTCGTTATATTATAACAATGCAATTTCTATTGTGTCTGGCCCTATGGTGACCAACGACCTTTGATGGAATATAATCGTATTTTTTAAGTTTCTGTCTATATGTTATTATGTGCTGTAATTTTATTACAAAAAGAATTAGAGTTAGAATTATTATAAGTTGTTATACGCATTACTCAAGCTGTGAAGTGAGCGCGCGACGCAATGTTACTCGTATTTGTTTTGTGTAATGACTATAGGTATTTACTTGTTATATTTATGTATTCGAGAACACTACTGTCTAGACAAATCTTACATAGATTTTAAGACGGTATCATTCAAACTGATGTGTATTTCTTTGTGATGTATAATAAATAAAAATAAAAATAACACAGGATACTTTTCGTCATCATCATTGTCATGACCCCGCGAGTGGAACCGCGAGGCGCAGTTAGTTCAAATATATAACAATCGTAGTTAGGGTTCCGTACGAGACTACATGATCTATTAACACAGAATAAATAATAGTACTCGTACAATATTATTTCCTTGTCGTGAGTACAGCCGAAATAATTTAGGGTTCCGCTCCTCGAGAGGTAAAGTCAACACCACCATAAAATAGGTACGACTAATTATACCAACTGCATGTTTTGACACTTACCATTAGAGCATAATATATTATAGATACAAATAAGAGCCAGAAAAATTAAATTTGGCAATAAAAAGAAGGACACAGCAAATAATGAAGGCACAGCCAATAATTTCTGGAATATCGTTAGTTTGGCGCGGTTGACTTTAGTCGGACTCTAAAAAAACTGTATCTTTTGTTTTAAAATCTGATCACAGGCCTAGACAAATGATGTTTCTGTTATCGTTAACGCCAAACGACAACTTCAAAATGCGAATAGCGTTGACATTACCTGTGGAAAAGTCACGTGACGTCGCGCTAAGTTCATAGACACATTTTCGTCTGTAGCGTGTGCGGAAACACGCCTGTTTGAATTTTGTCTAGGCCTGCTGAACAGGTAGAGTACACAGTATAGAGAAATAGTATACTTTTCTTCTTGGTAGGTAACAAAAACTATTATGAGTATGATATATATATTGGTAGGTGTAGCGACGGTGTTCTGCAATATATCGTTTGCGTGGTAGCCCTGAACAAAAAGATGCGTCGCAACCGTAGGCATTATTGTTTCCCATTTGGATCATAGCAAAGCTAAAAACAAATGTAGTATCAGTGATCTCGCCTCACAAACTACATATACAATAAAAACGAGAGCTCAAATAATAAATAATTTAACAGGAAAAATACTCTACAATAGCACTTATTTGAGAATGAAGGGAGCGTTCGTGTTCCTTCTATTGGCTTCAATAGGCAACTGTAAGTAACGATGTTATACTTATTATCATTTAAAAGATAAGTTTTTTTAAATTGCTTCCCGGGTTATTGGTAGTACATTTTCAAACAAAACAAGTACGTACAAGCGATAATTACATAGTTTACTACCTGTAACTATTTTTAGGCTTTCGATTTTCTTATATATTGAATTTAAACAACTTTAAACTGATTATTAATCATAATCAGCCCATTTTGTTCCCACTGTTGGGACTCGAACCTTCTTCTCAGAGAGAGGATTTGGGCCATAATCCACCACGCGGGCCCAGTGCGGATTGGTGGATAGGTTAGTGGCCAACCCATGTCGAAGTTTTCAGGCCGCCGAAGGCCTTCGACATAGCCTAACGACTGTTGTTGTCCTAAGAGAAACTACCGGGACCGACGGCTTAACATGCCCTCCGAAGCACGGTAAGCGCTCAGTTAAATAATGTCACTAGCACAGACCCATTCAAGTCCCGACCGCAGCATGCGTTGCTTAACTTGTTGATCGTTTAAGATCGCCAAGTCCAGCTCCGCTACGAGCGCTTCGTATAAAACTATAAACTGATCAAATCGTATATACAGGGTGTTTGGTAGAGGGACCAACAAACCAAATGAGCGTGTTCGGGGGCCCACTTGAAGAATACAAGTTGGCCAAAAAAAAATCCCCGACACCGCAATTTTTTTTAACTTTTTTTGTGTATTTTCTCGTTTTCTCCAATATTGTACCTATTTACAACCATAACATTTTTAAAGTATGTTTTAGGCCGGATGTTTTTAGTTTTTACAAATTTTACAAATGTTATGGTGGTAAATTGGTACAATTTCGGAGAAAAAGGGAAAAATCCCAAAAAAAAGTTAAATATATTGGGGGGTCGGGGATTTTTTTTGGCCAACTTGTATTCTCCAAGTGGTTCCCCGAACATGCTCATTTGGTTTGTCGGTCCCTCTACCAAACACCCTATATATTTAACTGACTTCAAAAAAGGAAGAGGTTTCTCAATTCAACCGTATATATTTTTATGTGTGTTCGCGGATAACTTTGTCGTTTATGAACCGATTTTACTTTTTTTTTGTAAATTATACTTTCGTGGTGGTCTAATTTAAATTTCATCTAATTCGGTTTAGAATTGTATGTGTTACACTCCAATAACTGAAAAGTGTTTCGTCTCTTTTGATGATTTGATGATCAACGACGGTAAATGACATCACTAAAATGGGTAAAAAAACAATATCAAAAAAACGGAACCGACTTCAGCACGAAAAAGTGTGAAATACCTAAATCGGTACCATGCACACAATATTGTGATAATAGGTACTTTTGTACTATTATGGACCAACTTCAACAAGTTGTCACACATTTTCGTGTTGAAGTCGGTTTCTAAAGTTATATGATTATTAACGGGATATTTACCGTGGTAAGGTTGTGGAGTGAGCTCCCGATATTTCGGCGCAGTTACATGCACCATGTTCACGGGAAGACTGAGTTCTTCTGAGAGTCTTCCCGTGAACATGGTGCATGTAACTGCGCCGAAATATCGGGAGCTCATTCCACAACCTTACCACGGTAAATATCCCGTTAATAATCATATAACTTTAGAGAACAACCGTGATAGTTTAAAACGAAGTCGGTTTCGTTTTTTTGTAAACATTGTTTTTATATTATTTTATCCCGTCGTTTCGAACACTTTTCTTCAGTGAACATGGTCACGGCAAAGTAGTTGGAGCGCGCGGCATCTTTACTTAGGTGTGCTTTAGTCACGGGTAGACTAGATGACAGCTGTTGTCTGTTATAAAGTTATGGTAATTATTTATATGTAAGGTCTCTTGCGCTAAGATGGCCCGTGATTTTACATAATTGTATAAAATGTCGAAAATAAGTTATTAATGAATTTAATAACATCCACGATATAGCTTGTATATATGACAAAGCAATAGTGTGTTCCTTTGTTTCTTATATGTAAAATACGTAGCTATTAATAACATTTTATTAAACATGGACTGTGAGCCATCTTAGAAACATAGCGACCCATCATGGCCCGCAATAAAAATCTCAATATTTACGTTAAATTTACGACCTTTTCATATTTTAAATAAATAATCACATTTTAAAGCAATCCAATTGAAGTTAGAAGACCTTGTATTCTTTATTAACAATTTATAAAGAGCTGGGCCATCTTAAATTTATCAAAAATAAAAAAGGTTAAAAAACTAAAATTGTTTAATTAAAACTAAACAGTTTTCCGTGGTGTATAGTTTTATAACTTGTTTTTATAATTAAACTAAAACAAAGCTGAATTCGGATCATTTATTTTGAAACGTAATTTTAAGTGGGCCTTCATAGGAATATGATATTTTTTATTGTGAACTGTGAAAAAAAAGTATAACAGCGTTTTTTTTAATACTTTGAACTGTCTTTATCAAGCATTTAACTATGTAACTATGAAATCTATAAACAACAACAACAATTAAAATAAAACATTGGGCTCTTCAATCAACATCAAAAATAATTACTGACTGAGATGGCCCGGGCCATCATAAGTCATTATGGAGTGGGCTATCATAGGGATATTTCACAGATGTAGCTAAAGACAACAAAAATATACAATGATAAGATAAATTAAACTTACTTACATGAAACTCGATGCTAGAAAGATTGTTCTTTAAAGTCCACTCAAAAAATCAACTGAATTGCCCTTTTAAAAGTCAAAATGGAAAAAGTTTGTCGAAGTATTGTTATAACGGGCACGATTTTTTGGACGTCCAAATCTAACTCACGCGCGATTTCTAAATGGCGTCTCGCGCGTTATTGTTCTAAGTTGCCATTTTGTGTACGGATGTGTTCGAAGATTACCATGGAATCTGATAATTTTTGTGTCAGTGGAAGTTCGTTTTATAGAGTGTGGGCTATCTTAAGCATTGGGCTATCTTAGCGTTAGATACCTTACATCCTATCACATTGATATCAAAACTCAGTGGTCACTCACAGTGTCCAGATTTCTTTTAATATTGTGCTGGCTTTGGGATTTTAGCGTATTAGCTTGATAACTGGTTCCCAAGCAGGTGGTACTTGCCAACCATTGTCTCTATTGAAATAAGGCTGATTTTTATGTTTATTGTTGTATTTGTATGGGATCGGAACATAGCCCCATAGCATGCTAGGGGGCTATGTTCCGATATATATCCCTAGCTAGAATGTGTGTAGGTATATATAGTTTACCCAGAACATGCTCATAACCCTTTGCGTCCCAGAGACGTTAATATCATGTCAGTTTCATTCAAATCTTTTGTTTTAATTATCACGGTGAAGGATTAATATACCTACTGAAGACTTGGTCGAGCGTCTGTTCTTCATGTCAGCTATAGGTATGTTCTTTACTACGTGTCCGCATTAAAGAACATCTGCCTATGCTTCTTTTTGTTATCTGCTGCCCATTTTATCATAAACCACATTCACAATTAAGCTTGTAAACATCTTGTATAGTGATATTTGTTTTAATGGGTCTTAGTAATTGGCTAATTTTCTTGTGCGGCTTAAAGTAGGTAGGTATGTTTTTTAGTGATGCTCATCTTAAGATATTACCAATTTTGTCTGTGACTCCCTTGATTAAAGCTGTGATGGACTTGGGGCGCCCTCAAAAAAAAAAGTGGACGTCAATTTTTCATTAAAATGTACTTTAAAGACTCTACCGCCGCGTTCCAAAATATATAGAGCCTAAAGAGATGAAGCGGCAAGAAACTCCGGGCCATTCTTTTTAAATAGATAGTATAATAGATATAATTTTAATAGAACAGGCACTACTAATATTACATTTTATGGGTGGCAGAATGACAGCTTGCCAGAAGTGGAGTATTCCAAGCATCTTTGTCATCTATATAATGTAAAACTTTATTAATAAGCTTTTTTTATTAAAACTTGAATTTTCCCTCTGTGAGCTCAGTTATACGTTTTGAGATTTTATTGTTAACACGCACACAATTTCCTAGGAATGACTTATAAGTCTTCGCAAGTCTAAAACAAGGTACAGCTATCCTATTTGTATTTCTAGTATTAAAGGGTGGTGATCACTGTTTATCTTATATTTATGTACATTTTTACGAACATACCTTATATTTTCAAATACATATAAGGAAGGTAAAGTTAATAGGTATATTGATTTCTCTAAATAAATCTCTCATAGATTCACGGAGACCCATTTCGTATATAGCTCGAAGAACACGCTTTTGTAGGAAAAGATGGCCTCTATATCAGCCGCTGAACCCCACGGCAATATCCCATATGACATTACGCTGTGGAAATACCTATTCAAAATATACTAACTGCGCCGTAGAAACATGACTTTTTGACGCCTTTGTGAGTAAATCTTGGGAGTTTGTGGTTATTGCTTAGTAGGATATGTTTTATATGCTGAAGCTCCTCTGCACAGATGCCATGTGCTGATTCTGCCGGTAGCCAACTGAGATTGATGGTGATGGAAGTTACCATTGAGATATTTATCTGTATGAGTGAGTTTCCTATACACTGCATGACCAAGAGCATTGTCAGGATTGCGGATAATGTTAATGCCTAGAAAGGCTAAACAGTTAATTATCTCTGGTTCCATTGTAAATAGAATTTTACTATTTGTAGAATTTAGGTGGTTTAAAAAAATATACGTTAGTTTAAGTTCCTATTATCGCAATAGTGTGTTTTAGTTTAGAAGTCGGTTCTATTTTTTGATATATTTTTTTTACCCTTTTTTGACCTCTACTTACGGGATACACAGTCAATGATGATATCATCAAGATAGGCAAACACTTTTCAGTTGTTGAAGTATAAGTAAACTGCTTAACCCAATTTGATGAAATTTATACCCACCACGGAAGTATACTCTACCAAACCAAAAAGAATCTTCAAAATCGGGTCGTAAATGACGAAGTTATCTGAGAACACACATAAAAAAAATATACGGTAGAGTTGAGAAACTTCCTCCTTTTTTTTAAGTCGGTTAAAATGCAGTTACTTTGTTTTTTGGTAAGGATGGCTAAAATATCGTCAATATACCGTTTGTAGATCATCGGCGTTACCGCAGTCGTAGAGTGAGCTCTGTCTTCGTAGTCCTCTATGAAAATATAGGCGCCAACAGGTGAGACAAGGAGCCCATAGCTACACTGTTGATTTGGATGTACAATGATTGTCCCAGAATAAATTAGCTACTGTGACCATGTTAACTGAAAACTGTTCGAAACGTCGGCATAAAATAATATACCTAAACCTATAGCAATTTAATCCGTATACAGTTGTTTAATTTCAATTTACTAACTGTCTTATAACCTTGGTCTAGGGTGCCTCGGTGCCCTAGTGGTCAAGACGTCTGAGACGGATTGTAAAAGATGCGGGTTCAAATCCCATCGATATAATATATTATATTTACAATAATTATATTAATATATTATTATAAATAGATGTTTCAAATTCAAATTCAAATTGTTTATTGGCCTTATAACATTGTCAGTTACACTGGGCAAGTCAAATTTACAAAATAATATATATGAAAAAAGAAGTCAAAATTTAGGAAGTATATTCTACAGTAATAGTAAGATTATTAATAATGTCAAACAGATTAATGAAAAAAATTAACAGTACAATTACATTACAATTTGATTTAAGTGCTATGTTACATGTTTAAAATACAAATATTAAATATATTCAAATAAAAATGTGCTTCATTAATGATAATCTTACCTAAAATAATTGAGTCAACTCTTTATTCGATATGGTCTGGTCGTTTTTTAATACGAGAACGAAGATTCGCTGAGACGTAGTTTCATAAATTCATTTAATAAGTAAAATGGATTAATTTCGAAAAACTGTTTAATCTTTCTTTTGAAGTCGTTTGCGGGCAATTCTCTAATTCTATATGGCAAACTGTTGAACATGCAAATCTTGTTGAGAATGCTTTTTTTTTTTACTTTTACTAACCTAGTTCTAGGTTTAAGTAATTTTTCATTATTTCGCAGGTTATAATTATGAACATCTTTGTTTTTAATCAGATTAGCATTGTAAATTTCGATAAGACAATTGTAAATATATAAGGATATTGCCGTCATGATTTTATTGTCTTTAAAGTACTTTCTGACTGACGTACGTTTCCTTAGTCCGAACATTATCCTTAAAGCTCTTTTTTGCGCTCCTAGTACCCTTTTCATATCTGTCCCATTGCCCCAGACCGTAATGGTGTATCTAATTATTGAGTGTATATATGCGAAATAAATTGATATCATTGCTTTTCTGTCTAGTAAAGGTTTAAGTTTAAGAAGTGCATAATTTGCACTGGCGACTCTTTTACACAAATTACTAATATGGGCTGAATGATTGATTGTGTCATCGATAGTATAGCCGAGAAAAACGTTTTCGTGTACGGTTATCTCTTTGTCGATACCTTTTCGTGATTGGTACAGCATGACAATAGTTTTGTTATCGTTAAGAGTTATACCATTTGAAGAAAACCATTCCTTTAGAATATTTACAGCAATATAAATTTTTTCCAATAACTTATCTTTATATTTGTCATTTATTCCCACATGCGTGTCGTCAGCAAATAAACTGATATAGGTCCAATCTGGCATAATCTTAACTAGGTCGTTTATGTAGATTAAGAATAATATTGGTCCAAGTATTGAGCCTTGCGGCACTCCTATGTTTACTGCGCTCATTGATGACGTTGCGTTGTTTACAGTTACCCTTTGACATCGGTTTTCTAAGTATGATCGCATCATATTAAGTTCTGGGCCTTCGAATCCATAATGGTGCAGTTTTAATAACAGTATGTCGTGTCTCAAACAATCGAATGCTTTAGACAAATCGCAGAAAATACTTGCACATTTCTGCGACCTGTCCAATGACTCAAGTATGAAATAGACCACTTTTCTTATTGCCATTTCTGTTGAGCGACCAGGCCTGAACCCAAATTGCGAGGCTGAAAAAAGATTATTATTCTCAAAATATTTAAGAATTCTTTTCTTTATGATTGACTCTAATATTTTTGATATACAGGGTAATATACACACCGGACGATAATTTTCAAGTTCATTAATGTCACCTTTTTTATACAGTGGAATAACTCGACCCGGCTTGAGACAGTCTGGGAACACTCCTTTTTCTAGGCAATCGTTGATTGTAATGTAAATGAGTTCTAAAATGCCCTTGTTTCGTAAAATTAATTCTTTCAGCGTCTTGGAATTAATATCGTATATGTCAGGTGTTGTTTTTTGTTTCATATTTCTTACAATCGTTAATAATTCTGTAATATCTAGTGGGTCAAATTTAATTTTACTGCTAGGCTGATTCCCTATTTCCAAATATTTTTTGCATTTGTCAGGGTCAATTTGAGTATTATGTGTTATTTTATGGGCAATGTTTCTGAAAAAACTATTAAAAGAGTCTGCTATTTCTTTACAATCTGTTAGCGTTAGCTCTTTTCCTTCTGCCTGTTTTGATTTTATGTATGCTTTTGCTTTTTATTATGTTTTCGTATTATACCGTACTTGTTCGTTTATGATTTTCCAAGTTTCTTTTATTTTGTTTCTCGAAGTTTTTTATTCTATGCCCATTATTGAAGCTTTTTTCGCTGTGGTGAAGACTTTTCCTTAAAGTCTTTTTATATTTTTTTTATAAGTACTGCTCTTTGATCGTTAGGATCCTGCTCTTGAAACCATTCCATAATTTGCTAAATTTCTTTTGGATATCTCTATGCCCTTGAGATGTCCAACTTCGTATTTACCGTCTGTTTAATACTCTTTTTCAGGGGAAAAGCAATGTCATAGTAAAATTTTATCGCGTCTTGTAGAATTTTCATTCTCGTATTTGCATCTTTACATGTTATTATTTGGTCTTTTAATTTTACATAATCTTTATAAAATAGATAATGAAAATAGTTCTTGTTATTAATTGACATGTTTCTTGTGAAACATGTACGTTTAATATTACTGCCATTACTCTCAACATTTACGGGTATAGCTAGTTTTATAACTTTGTGGTCAAATAACTTACGATCTAATACATGGCCTTTACAGTTGTCAAAATTAACGATAAAGTTGTCAATACAGGTCGCACTCATTCCTTGCACTCTAGTTGGTGTATCTAACATAAATTTGCAGTTAAAGTTATTAAGAATTTTAAGCATTCGTTTAATTTAATTATCTATTTTTAAAATGTTTAAATTAAAATCTCCCGCAATCACTATTTTCTTTCCTTCTTTACAGAGTCTATGTAACAATTTATTCAGAATTTCAAAGAAAAGGTATACGTTTTTATCATTTCTATACGCTGCTATTACGATGAGCTTGGAATATTTTATTTCTATTGCTGATATTTCGAAATTCATTTCAAAAGACAATTTATTGATATCATTTCTTATCTTAAACTCTATACCACAAAAATAGCTGTACCACCATGCATAAAAAATTTCCTATTAAAATATGATGCGAGTTCAAAGTTTGGAATAATCATAGTTTGGACTCTATCATCTTCTCCCCACGTCTCTGAAAAACATAATATATCACATTTATAATCATTGAGGAGATCTTCAATTTCTACATATTTATTGTTTATGCTTTGTAGATTCGCGTGTAGTATTATCCATTCCTTGTTGATTGGGCTGTTGTTGTGGTGTTTTCTTCAAAATTACATATAAATACTAATATTTTTTTTAATTTTGCAGGTATAAAGTACGATGGATTGGTCGGTAAGTACTTACTAACATTATGTGTTTTTATACTCTAACTAGTTGACCCGCCAGTGGCTTCAAAAGATCGGGATCAAAAGTTATACTATATGTTGACCAGGGAAAATTACACCATACAAAATTTAATTTAAATCGGTCTAGACGTTTCGGAGATTTGCCCGTACAAACAGACAGACGAACAGACAAACAGATAAACAAAAATTGGAAAAAAGCTAAATTAGTTCGATTTTCCTGCTTACACCCTGACTCGGTTATTAGAATTTTTTTTATTGTACAGAAATTCGACCTCTACAATTTTATTAAATGTATAGATTCTAATACGTTAGTGTTTTATATCAGATTATCAACTGACCGGCAACGCATTTGTCCTTCGCACTATTATCTATCTATACAGATTAAATAAAACTGATTAACGACTTTGCTCATGTTCACCTTTATATAAGAAAACACCTACGAAAGTGTTAGAAATAAAGAGTATTTGTTGTAAAAGATCGCGACAAATGAATTTAATAGGGTGCAGTATTATCTCATTTATGACGCAACATCCCGTTTTGGTCAGATCAGTTGGGAATACCCACATAGGTCACAGATATACGAAACACTGATCTAATTTTAAAAACACGATATCGCGAGTCAGAGTGCGTGCCAGGGTTGCTGCGTCTTGTAAAAGTAAATTTTAAAGTGTGATATTCAATATGCATAGGGGACAAGTGTCTAAAATGATTTTCCCTCTAAGGGAAAAGCTTTACTGTGTCCAAAATATGACGGTTAGAGAAAAGGTTGAAGAAGTTTTGGATGAATATTTTCAGTGCTGACGTTTATGCAAACGACTATTTTTGGTTCTTTATAAATTTCAGATTAATATAAGATTTCCCAGACATTATTACTAAAGGATCATTTTGTACACCTGGGTGCCTAAAATGATCCCTGAGTTTTGGTCAAAATGATCCTAAGGTTCATGCTGCCAATCCTACGATTCAAGTTAAAATTAACGGTTGATATTTTCATAATTTCTATGACGAAGAATCATCATCCAAAAAACAGTTTACCTGCTTAAAGTAAAAGTAGTACACACATAAACTTCTTGACTTCAAAACTAAAAAAAAACTTCTTAATATGGTTCGATTAAACTATCTCATCATAATCAACAGTTTGTATTAACGTGACCTTTATTAAGATTCTTTTTCCGGTTTTTATGAGAAACTAATTTTGTGTTTCTGTGGGACCATTTTCTACCTCCAAAAAGAGTTGTTTGAGTCGATCCTTACTTTTGTCAACATGAATAGAAGTGATAAAAGAACATCTTTAAGTACACGGCATGATTGTAGACAAGCATACACTTCAATAAGTAAAATACGTGTCATATTTAACTTTTTTTATTTCGACACTGGCAAAATATTCGGGGTAAAATGATTCCAGGGATCAATTTATATTCGCGAGAGGGGATCATTTGACCTCAAATGCATTTTTTTCAAAACATGTCCAAAACTAACCATAAAACATAACAATGGTGAGATCGAAACATGCTTGAAATGAAATTAAACATTGATATAAACAGTCCATAAAACATTAATTCGGGAAAATGCAATAGAATTTCAACAATATAACATTGATTTTATGGTTATCTTAGATTAACACACCGATTTTCTTTTATGATATTACGACCCGCAACACTTGCACCGCCATGACACTTATGTACGGGCACTGAGCGGGATACGGGGAAGACATTTGTATATATATTTGATAGATGGCATTAGGTGTTTGCTGAGAACCAAAGGGAATCAAATTACCTCGAAGGATCATTTTGTACACCTTTCCCCTATGTCCTGTAAAATATATGCAGTTATCTTATTTATTTAAAACAAAGTCGTGTTAGTTAGGTACACTATTTATAACTCAAGAACGGTTAGACCAATTTTTATAAATTGTAACAAACAAATCCAAAGCACTTTAATCCCTTGGGAGATTCATACATTACATCCCTGGGAATATACGTCGAAATTGCGTGATATGTAATTGTACATGTCGAGCAGGTGCGGTATGAAAAGGTAGTATCACCTGCAGGGCTATTATGTATCTCAGTTGCTAACAAATCTGGATTGAAATCTTGAAAAATGGCGGCTCTATGTCACTTTGACCACTTTAGTAACCAAAAATGTTCGTAAGTTGATGACTGGAGCTGACAAAAGTGACATAGAGCCGCCATTTTTTTCGATTTCAATCAACATTTGTTAGCAACTGAGATACATAATAGCCCTACTGTTCATCAATTGTCAATTAGAGACCTATAAATACCTACTCACATTATTAAGTACATTTAACAAATGCAATAAAAAAAAAAATACCGACTTCCATTCTATTCAGTTATTGGAGTGTAACACGAAAACATTGGACCGAATTTGATGAAATTAAGTGGGACCACATGGGAAGCACCAGTTTTCAAACAAAAAAGAATTTTGAGAATCGGTTCACCCAGTCGAAAGTTATGAGATAACAAACAAAAAAGTTAGTACCTCCTCCTTTTTTTGGAAGTCGGTAGAAAAAAGATACAATAGAGCGAAAGGTTTCTCTATATTGTATCCTTTTGTCTTTTTGCCCATGACAGTTTCAGTACCACCCATAGTTTAGTTTAGTAGTATTGAAAACAATTCAGCTACATATGGATTATTTGATTCTGCGAGTCAAGAATACCGGTATATCGTTTTGCCGATTAGTATATAGCAGCACACCCCTATAGTGATGCTAAATTGTAGTCTGTGAATAATAAATACTCTTATCTCTTTTTCGAGTTACACTAACATAAATAATAAACAGTGTCAACTGTTAAGATAAGTTCAAGGTGAAATTGTAGATACGATGTTATCTTACAAATAAACCAAACACAACTATTTGAATATTTTGATATCTTATTAATATCGAAAGTATTTTTATTTTGATTATTTGCACAATACACCTATATCGAATTTATAATCTTTTTATATTTAGGCAACAATATCTAAAATTGTCTAAAATCTCTTCCAACAGTCAAGTTCGGGATGACAAAGCTACAGGCGGGAAAGGAGTGCTTTTTCAACGTTCCTCGGACCATTGACGAGGCTGTAGCCGCAGGGTACCACTTAAATGTCCGCCCCAATGGACCTTTGATGGAGCTCAAGATGTACTGCGCTCCAAGGAGGATCGTGTGTCCGTTGTATCACTCTACTGGGTTCGTGGCGGGAATGCAGATATCTGTAAGTATTCTTTTGGTGGTGCAGCGACCTCTGCCGCATTCAGCTCACAACTTCTCGCTACATACTTAACCAGGCGCAGGAACATAATTAATGTCAACCAGCGTCCGTAGCAAGCTAACAGATGGCGTTCAAGTAAAGCTCACAAAAATATTCAAACGCATAAAAAAATGGAACCGTCTTCACCACTAACAAGAGTTAAATAACTTGTTGAAATTGGTACCTTGATAGTTCAAAAGTATCTATTATCATGATATTGTGCGCATGGTAGTACTTAGTACACAAGTAATTACATGTAGGTACGTATTCACACTTTTAAGAGTTCAAGTCGGTTTATTTTTTTGGAAAAAGAAATGGTTACCCTTTTTAGTAACCCTTGCTACTTACGGGATCGATTGTCATTCACCGTCATTAAGGATATCATCAAGATAGGCAAAACACTTTTTAGATATTAGAGTGTAGGTACCTAACTCAAAATCCGCTGGCTGAATTAAATGAAATTTAAATGGGACCTCCGAAGTCTAATAAAAACTATAACAAAATCTAAACCAGACTACTTAGTCTGGTACTCTATAAAAAGTTATGCGTGGTCATACATTAAAAACATACGCGTCGACTTAAGAACCTCCTTTTGGAAGTAGGTTGAAAAAGAGGCCATTCCCTAAATAGCGATGATGATCCAGTAAAACAATATATAGAAGGTCACTGTTAATTAGTGCACAATATCGGATGGGGTGGTTTGGAATCGATAACTGATCATTATAGTGAAGGAATAAAATGCATGTTATTTATTAGGTATTATGAACCCATATACATTGCTCCGCAGTTAATAACCATTTGCGCGACTAAACGCACGCACGCTGCTATATCACAGAATAGATAACAATGACTACGCGAGACATACCTACCCACTCAAGTATACAAGATAAGTACAACTACGTACGAACCTACCTACATGCGAATGTTTACGCAGGGCGGGTCATCGTCCGCACGTTGTACCTATTCTAAGCGGGTAGCTATGTCTCGCGTATATACTTACTGCTATCTATTGTACGATTAAGCGGTGCGTCGTGCGTTTAGTCGCACTATTGCTCTTGGCCATGGAACAGCGAATATGGGTTCATAAATATTAAACAAATACCTACACTCGAGAGCAATGAATCCGGGTCACTTAAAGAATCCTAAAAATCTCGGAAACTAAAAATGCTAGGTTAATGCAATAAATTGTATTTAATAGACAATGTAATACTCCTTAAATGAAGGTATTAAAACTTCTTAGTTATTGTAAAGTTATATCATAAAAAAATCAAATTTGAAAAAGGGCCACTTTCGAAGATGGAACTACGAAATTACAGCATTTGGTTTTGCTTTTGTTTGTAATCTGTCATTTATGTGGGTACATAAACCATGTTGATAGTGCTCTATATTCATTATTCAAGCTGAAATTATGTCGCTTACGCCTGAAAAATGCACCAGAATACTTACAATGCTGGAAACCGGCCGGAGTCAGCGCGATACAGCCAGGACTGTCGGTGTGTCGCTGTCAACAGTACAAAGAGTTCTCCGACGTTACGAAGAAACTGGTTCTAACCTACGCAAACCAGGAACGGGCAGAACCAGGTGTACCACAGCACGAGAAGACCGATACTTGGTGAACACCATGCTCCGAAATCGCTTTCTCACAGGAACTGAACTCACAAATCAGTTTCGACGCCTCGGAGGAAGTAACCCAAGTGCATGGACAGTAAGACGTCGGCTTGCTGAATCTAACTTAAAACCCCTTAGACCTGCAAACGGCCCTAAACTGGAGCTTGGGCATCGTATTTCAAGACTAAGATATGCCCAGAGCCACGTAAATTGGAGTATTGAAGATTGGTCAAAAGTTATGTTCTCCGACGAATCAAAATTTATGCTCTACAAGCACGATGGAAGACACAGAGTGTATCGAAGACCAGGGGAAAGATTCAAGCAAGCATGCATCGAAGAAAAAGTAGCCTACGGTGGTGGGTCTGCACTTGTGTGGGCCGGAATTTCCTCTGAAAGTCGCACAGAGCTGGTGATCATAGAAAACGGCTCTTTAACTAGCGAAAGATATGTGGAAGAAATCCTCAATGATCACGTTGGTCCATTTATGGTCAATTTAGGTGAGGATGCTATATTTATGCATGACAATGCCCGACCTCATACAGGTAGGATTGTGAATGACTACCTTCAAGAGATGAACATTACTCGTATGGAGTGGCCAGCGCGCAGCCCGGATATCAACCCGATCGAGCATGCTTGGGACGAGCTAGGCAGATGCGTAAAACAACGAAACCCTCCCCCAATCACGCTTCGTGAGCTCAAAATTGCTCTCACAGAGGAATGGGAGAATATTCCCCAAAATCGTATAAGAAACTTGGTGTACAGCATGCCAAACCGCGTAAACGCAGTAATGGAAGCACGAGGAGGCAATACGAAGTATTAAAATTCAAGAAAATCGTAATAAAGTTCAAAAATTTCATGTTTCCTATTTTTGTTTTAAGGAGAGATCAGCAGTTTTTTTCTTTATGTAATTTTGTGTTAATAAAATGTATGGTGACTCATATTTTTTTTATTATTATTTAAGGAGTATTACATTGTCTATTAAATACAATTTATTGCATTAACCTATCATTTTTAGTTTCCGAGATTTTTAACATTCTTTAAGTGACCCGGATTCATTGCTCTCGAGTGTATATGTAATTTTTTCTGTTACTTTCATGACCAGTTATCGATTCCAAACCACCCCGTTCAATATTGTGCACTAATTAACAAATACCTTATATATAAGAACCTGCCTTTGAAGCTACTGGTGCCAGATTTCAACCTTGGACGAGGCGAATATTTTGGTGAAGAACATATTTTTTATGCTCGAGTCTTGTATTTTTTGTGAGCGACCCAAGAAATCTAGTGCAGGTGAATGAGTGAATTTTGAACGTATATTATTAACGTTTATCATCTTACTAGCGACTGCCCGCGACATTGTTCGCATAGTAGGCTCGGCCTTCGGCCTGGCCATATCCTCTCGTCTTTTCTTGGTTTTTCTTTCATAAGAACCTTCTCCTTACAATATTTGACACAAGTAAAAAGTAATGAGAGACATTGCTTCATTCTTTCTCAAGTAAGATGTAGGTAGCGTGATAAGGAGAAATAGGGATATGAGGATATGATGAGATAGGGTAGTATACCAAAACCACAGTTTTCACAGAATATAAATCTATTCTTGTGCAAATCATGTTACATTATCTATCTCTAGTAAGGTAAACGGACGATAGATAGCTCAGCCGTTACTCTCTCGATAGAGTAGGTTTACGAAGAAAATAAGTAGAAATATAAGTAAATTGAGAACTGAGTTTTAACTCTAGTTACATACATAACAAATAAATAGGTTCTTTGTTATATAAAGAAATCTTACCTACTAATAATTATTTTACCAGTACACTGCTTAATCAGCGGTCTACTTAATTTTGAACATGCTATATTACAGATTCCAGTGGACTCCTTTAATCCAGCCCTAAAGCCTGAGAGATACTTAGTGATGTGGCATGCCCCTGCAGCTGACGGGGAACCAGCCGGAGACTACTGGACTGCCACACAATACTACGTTACAGAAGGTTAGTGGAACTCTATGAACCTTAAATTATATTTTTAATAGAGCTCCGTAATTCCATAAAAATATACAAAAAAATTTGATTTTGTGTCTATGTTATCATGTAGGTGTGTCTTTTGTAGTTGAAAATGAACCCGAAATAACCTTCCGAGATATAAATAAATTAAGTGTTTAAGTTAAAATTTTGGCGTTGTTAAGCAACACTAACCCAATGAATGGTTTGAGGTAAGACGAAGAAAACCAATTGTTTACTTGCAAACAAAGGTCGGTCATCCAGGTGTAATTTTAGGACGAGTTAGCAGTTCCTAGGATAAATTTTTAGTGCAGTAGAACTCTTTGTGAATGAGTTCTTCAGAGGAAGTACTTCCACCATACTATTTTAGGATTACTGTGTTCTGGTTTGAATGGCATGAGTGCTGGCAAAACAGTCACATGAGATCTAACAACTTAATGTCTCAGGATTAGGCGCAGTGTAGTTCATCACTTGTGGCGAAATGCATCTCTTCTAGGCAGAGGTTACCGCTTAACACCTGGTGTGTTTCGTGCTTGTACCTGTTACATAATTTGTTTTTATTAATGATAGCTTTTGGTAGATTGTTGGATTTATTCGTCACAAACTGATGTTTACAGAATCTCTGAAAGCCGGCCCCCCGACAGCCGGGAACGGTTCCACTCTGCAGAGCGATGGAGTGTGGATAAACGACCTCGACGGGCAGCTGATGAAGGTTGCTCTCACTGAGACTGATCTCGCATCCAAGACCAACTTTAAGAAACAAAGCTGCTTTATGAACATGGGTAGGCAATATTGAATGGAAAATCAGTGAACGATACTTTTTTACAAAGGTTATGTTAATGTAGCAAGTGACATCAAATCGTACTGTTGAACGAACTGCTGTATTCTACTCAAACTATTTGAAACATGTTTGTTATATCGGGTTACTGGTAATCAATTAGCATCCTGATAAGGGCATATTCTGTACATCAAAAAAAAACATTTACTTTACTCTACCAAACTAACTACAAGAACTATTCTACCAAATTTCCCAAAAAAAAATGTTGTGTATCTCTCTTACACTTCATAACTCTACATCGCATCCACTTCATTCATCTACGTGTAGTCCGCCTGCCGCCGGCCGGGGCTTGTCGGCATTGCGCGCGCGCTTTTTACATAGTGTTAATTATGTTTAGACCGGTCAAATAGATTTTTTTAAGTTTTGTATGGAAGAAAAAAAATACGAATCTTTGAAAGTCGTAGAACAAAAGATGTTTGTTTTGATGTAAAGAATATGCTTTTAAAAAGGATACTAATTGATTATTAGTACCTTGTATAGTTACATAAGGCTTTCACGCCAATGAACTCGAACTTTTCATTTCTTCGCAATTAATTTTGTTGCTACGCTTTGTATATAAATAACTACTCCGCGGTTTTCCCTGGTGGTGATGGATGATGATGAAATTACAGGCACATGAGATTTATCAACATTAACACCTCAGGGTGCTGCAAGTTTGTCACTTGCGACACAATACATGTTAGTAGAGGTAACGGCTTAACACCAGGTAGACCTCGCGTTTGTTACGTAACCTAACCACATTTCTTTCAAATGGATCCCGTGTTATTCCAATGGCTCATCTATCTGCACACCAAAAATCTTATAAATCCGTTCAGCCGTTCTGGTGCGATTGTGTAACAAACTTCCATCCATCCAAACATTAGTATTTATAATATTAGTGAAATTAAATCGTTTATTCTGTATAGGCCTATGGGGGCACTTAAAAATTGTCATATTACATTTATTATTTCTTAAATCGACTACCGGATCGGAACGGGACTACGGCTGAGAAGATCCGGCAAGAAACTCAGCGGGCTTGCCTTTTTAATTATTTTTTATCGCCAATTTCTTAATGTTTATATCGGCTGAGAGCCCGACATGAAGTGTGACCCGATATGAAGAAAACACGTAATGTCTATTCAAACTTTAATCTTCCATCACTTAATAGATTACAACAACAGAGACGTGCGCACTCGACGAGCGCTCGCAGTAAACTGAGCTGCGGTTGCCAAGCGCAGCTTTTTTATAGGCGACTGTGAGGATGGGTGTGCGGTGAGTCAACCGCTCACCCGTTGCGCATGCGTCACAATAGGCGGCCCACGCCGTCATATATAACAAATGTTTGTTTATTTTTAGCTTTACCGTGTTGCCTTACAAAAGAGACCAATATAATAGTATCAGTAGGGCAGGACACGCTACACTTTGACATGATAATACACGAGTAGGTAGATCCTGGAGTGATCAGTGATAATTTTAAACTTATTAATAGGCAAATCTTGGATAACATTGGGAACTTTATTATAGTATCAACATTGTCCCATAAAATAATGCCATGTTCTGTGGAGACGCGTTACAGTAAGACGGTTACTATTTATTACTACTAATAGTAAAACATTACTAATTCGAGTACTTCAATGTTTCAGGTACACACTACTACTACAACATGACGAAGCAGCTCACCTGCGACAAGTTCATCCTGCCCTGGTTCGCAATGGTGACCGAGGGGAAAATGCTGGGGGTCGGCTTCCAGACCTTCGGGAAAGCGCCCATGGTCCTCAAGAATGATCAAAATTGGTTTGAAGGAATACCTCAAATAAGGGCAGTCCCCTTGGTGAGTTGAAATGCAGAATAGTAGAGTACAGCTAGACTGTAGGTAGGTAATAAAGAAAGAGCTTTTGCTTTTGGGTTACAAATTGATAAAAACTTATGATTCAGGAACAATATGTTATTCGAGTTTACTGTTGTTTCCGGTGATAAGACTTTCGCAGAGTCCGTCTGGGAAAGAAACACAGTTAATAACCGTGAACGTGTGCAAGCATTACTATGTTTAGGTTTGAGAAAATTTCAATCGAGAAAAAAAGTCAATGTTTGAAAAATTACTGCGCATGAGGTTGCATATCTTATATCTCAGAGGCACGAGCGCAGTGCATTGCAACTGTTCGTTATTTGAAATGGAACTGAAGTGTTAGGAGAAAGCGTGACAGTTAACATCAGGCGAGCAACTTGCTCGTTTTGTCTCCGATTGACATTAAAAACGCCCGCCCGTCAAGTCATCTGCACTATAACCCTCCTTTGTCCGTCTGCCCGTGTGCCCGTTTACCTGCATGTCCGTTAACCTACCCACTCGTCAATTCATCTGCACTGTAAGCCTCCACTGTCCGTCTGCCCGTGCACGCGTTCACCTGCATGTCCGTTAACCTACCCACCCGTCAATTCATGTGCACTGTAAGCCTCCACTGTCCGTCTGCCCGTGCACTCGTTCACCTGCATGTCCGTTAACCTACCCACCCGTCAACTCATCTGCACTGTAAGCCTCCACTGTCCGTCTGCCCGTGCGCTATTCACCTGCATGTCCGTTAACCTGCCCGCCCGTCAACTCATCTTCGCGTCCGTCTGTCCTGTCCGTCAAATGGAAATTGGAATTCCGTGGAAATTAAATGGAGCAACCTATCCAACTATAAAGTTATCATCGGATGCTCCAGAAAAATGGTATTTGTGGGTATAAAAAATGCGTGAACGTGAGAACGTTTCTTCTTTCTTCTCTTCGTTAAGTTCGTTTATAAAACAAGGTTCTCAATACTTACCCATATAAAATTTACAAGTATTATAAATTATAACAGAGGTAGTTATTACTAACTACTAATTAGGTAAGTTATTTATTACCGGTCCTTTTGGAAAATTATGGGGGAGGCATATGTTCAGCAGGGGACGTCCTACGGCTAAGATGATAATGATGATGAAGTTATTATAAAACAAACGTAAATAATAATGTACCTGATTTATTTCAGAAAACAATTCCAGATGCTCCTGAGTGCTATTTGGACACCTTCATGGAGTACGGAGGACTGGTTTCCATTCATATCTACTACATCAGTGAACCTTGGTCGATAAGATGCAAGTAAGTTATTTTAAACAGTCTTCACTACACTACGGAATGATAGCGTAACTTTGCAGCATATCTTTCGCATAAGTACCAATGTAAGGGGTATTGTTTCCCAAGTACCTACATGGGGAAACTATATCCTCCTACATTGGTACTTACTGCCAATCTACATGTCTTGAGACACAATACAATAAAATGTTCATCAATTAATACCCTAATAGTTACAATTAAAAGAACTACAGTGTATTGAGCAATAGGGTAGTTAACACAGTCAAAAATAAATTACAATGTAATGTTAACTTAATAGTAGTTGGAGCAAACTCAATGAATTAGAAAAAATATTAACTTTATTTTGAATAAATAAAATGTGTACTTACAAAAGTTTCTAAAAGTCACTTGACCAAAAACGGAAGTATCTGCGAATATGATGTCATAAGGGCAAAAACATGATAGTGGTGTGCCTTATCAACAAATATGATATAAGAATCAAGCAAGTAAAATAATCATCTAATATTGTTGCTTTAAAAAACGGTTATAACCAAATGCGCAAGTTTTTTTATATTAATTAAATACCTAAGTTTAATATTCATTTGTTTTTCTTGTTATCACTTTTGTTACACATTTATGGATTTCAGATTTTTTTTATGAATGTAAAAGGATCTTGACAGACAGACAGACGACCAGACTAACAACAAAGTGATCCGATAAGGGTTTATTTGTCCTTTGGAGGTGGACAATCTTACTTATACCAAATTATGCGGCTAAAATCTAGGTTAATTTTTGTTACCGCAGAGTTATAAACTTTTTCTAAAGTATGTAGTTAGAGTCTGCTCTCGCTGCGCTGCGCTGAAATAAGTCAGTTATTGAACTACTGTTTTGTATAAGTCACGTGGATGCATTACTAAAACTTGCTAACACGTTGACGAAAAAAAAACAAAAATAAATAAATGTTTTATGATTTTAAACACTTAACTGACAACTGTGCACCATTGTGAAAATCAACGTATAACAATCCACCACAATTACACGTCAAAACTTGAGAACACAAAAGAAAATAAATTATAATATTCATTGCTAGTTTTTTCCCGCCATCTGCATGTTCAAGCAAGCAACCTCCAAACAAGCAAAACGAATTATAATCACAACACTGTTTGTTTTTGCCTTAGTGACGTCATACGACGTATTACCGCCATTGAATAATGTTTTAGCGCCAATTTTAAAAGTTGAAATGAAAACATATTTTTTTAGTTTAGAGATCTTAAAAGATGATAGGTGTGTAGGTATTTCGCTGTTCTAATTAATTTAACGCACAATAAAAAATAATGTCAACAACCCCATTGGCGGCCTTATCGTGATAATCATGAATTCTCACAGTTGCATACATTGATATTGTTGGGGCGGTGCATATGCTCAATGCATTTGTTTAGTGCATACAACCAACTTTATTTTATATCCGGCTACATCATTCATGTATCCGGCTCGAAGGACCATGTTGGGGCGTTAGCTCGCCCGGTTGTAGCTACTTCGTGCGACGATGGAGATTTGTAAAGTTGGTTCTGTTGCAGTTAATTTGAGGATTTATTTGTCTACTAAACAATTACACAAGGACACAAGTAATGCACCAAATTAGGGATGTACCTAATCTTAAAATCTAAACTAACACAGATCACTTAATAACTAAAAATAGTTGAAAAACATTTGTGTAATATTAAATCTAAACAGATATTTTTTTCAATGGTTGCATAGAGTTCCATTAAGTAATATGTATTATTTTATATATAGACTAGCGACTGCCAGCGACATCGTGTGCGTGTTAGGCTCGGCCTTCGGCCTCGCCATGACCTCCCATCTTTTCTTGGTTTTTCTTTCATAAGAACCTTCTCCTGACAATAATTAACACAACAAAAAAGAATAAGCGCGATTGTTCCATTAGTTTTAAAGTAATAGCATGACCAGGAAAAATCTACTTGACAATCCTTAAAAAGACTAAAAAGACTTGCAGACCATACAAGTCGGGACCGTTTTAAGAGTTTTACGTTTTAAGATTTTGTTTTGAGGTGCTCGGTGAAAATTTATTCAGTTTAAGCTATGCAAAGTCATACCGCGAGGTCTAGAACTCACAGAACAACTAGTTTTATAAGTGTTATACGAATGTCGGTTTTAACGACTAGATCGTCTTACGCCCGTTTTCAATAACCTATCTATCGTCGGTTTTGCTTACTACAGATAAAATGTGACATAACGTCCATACATATAGTGTCAAATATCTATCTCTAGTAAGCTAAACCGACGATAGATAGGTTATTGAAAACGGCCGTTAGGGCCGCTGTTTGCGGCGCCTTGGCGTTTGTTACGACCTGCGCCCGCGTCAATATGTTTGCGCCGAGTTGGGAAGAAACGGCTCTTGTGCCATACCTATAGTATAACAGAATAAGAAGTACCATAGTTTACACAATATAGTGTTCTGCACAAGCGAACCTGTTACTCACAAACTCTTTTGTTACCTTTTTCAGACCAAGCAATGCCGTAGCTGCAACGCCGACCATTAGTGCCCCCGTTCGTGTATCGAATGGACAACCGCATCCAAGGAGCAGTCTCCAGATAAGCGCCGTTGTTGCTCTTTTGCAATTCTTACTATGGTAAAAGGCACAAGTGAATAAAATACAGTATTATTGCTCAAATGACTTCGTTTGCGTAAGAAACATTTACAGTACATATAAAATATATAATTAATATATAGTAAACCATAATATAAATAAACGTTTTATTTCTTACCACGAAAACGTTCCTGTTATTAAATCTTTTTAGGGTTCCGTACCTAAAGGGTAAAACGGGCTGTATTGCTATAAGACTCCGCTGTCTGTCCGTCTGTCTGTCTGTCTTGATAGTTAGACAGTTGAATTTTTTACACACAATGTATTGATGCCGCTATAACAACAAATACTAAAAAAACAGAATACAATAAATATTTAAGAGGGCTCCCATACAACAATCGTGATTTTTGCTCGTTTTATAGATAATGGTACGGAACCCTTCGTGCGCGAGTCCGACTCGCACTTGGCCGGTTTTTAATGTCCGTGCGGAATAGTATATTACATTACAAGCTGTCATTGCAAAGAGTTCCGACAAATGTCTACCCGAGCTGAGGCGCAGCCGAAGGCGAGGGTTGACAGTCGGAACAAGTTGCAATGACGGTTCCGCACGTGTACTGAACGACTATTTTTAATACAAAAATGAAGCAATTTAATAAAATAAACTCGCAAAGAAAATTTCTGGAAAATGGCGCCAACCGTAGAATATAAGCAGAGATTTATGTTTCTTCACCCATTCTGGTAGGCAAAGGGAACTATGCCCATACAGCCAAGTCTTCAGTAGAATTTTTTTATTATTATGAAATGAAAATGAAATTTAATGAGATGAAATGAAATGAAACCTTACCTAACTCATTCAATCAAATCATTAAATATCCGTTTTTGTGATCTACATTTAGGATGACAGAGACGGATATACCGTTTCCGTCTCCGAATCGTTTCCGAGTGAATTAGAATAACGGGCCTGAAATCCTCACCTCTATAACCCCACCTTCTCCCGCCGAGTATAGCACGCGGAAACACCACGCATGCATATCACACAATAAATACCAGTAGTACCATAAGTACCATAAATACCTACTATGTGCCATACCTACCCCCTACCCGGGCCGTCTGCCCTGGCCTCCAAACAAATCTCCATGCACCAATCACGGATCCTCTGTTGCCTCTCTGCAGATCCTATAGGCGCTATCTTCTATCCCTTCCTTCCTGATAGAAGAGATAGTGAAAGTTGGTAATAGAAAAGAATGGTATAATAGTCGGTATGATAATAAGCAATTAGTGAATAAAGTACGGATTTAAAGCGAGCACAACATTCTGTCTTGACTTTTTTATTTTGTCTGAGCGAGGGCCATAGATGAATCACAAGCAAGTGAATGATTCTAACGACTGAACCACGACCGTAGCGAGTGATTCAAGTGCTAGAATCCTGAGCACAGACCATATTATGGTCTGTGATCCTGAGCGATGCGAGTGATTGATGTCATGCCCCTCAAAATAAATCAATACATTATTCAAGAGTGGCATACTATACTTTATACCATGACTACGAAAAAAGAAATAATTTAAGCGAAACTAGTATATGTAATGAAGAAAAAAGGAAGGTTATATTAATTAAAATTGTTATACCTACTTATTTACAAAACTCATCGTAGGCTCTGATGTAAACCAGCCGTGATTTGTTGGGTAGCAAGTTTGCTACTATGTCAGCCGCCTTTTTATAAACTCAGGTGTCGTTTATTATCAAGTAACACTAAACTGTGTTTGTACAACTTAAAGCATAGAGTAAATTATATATATGTAGACTTAAAGTGCAAAATTTACTAAATGCAATTTACTAATATTATTTTTCTGTAATGCTTGCAAAAAGCAAAACACAGTTTTTATTCTAATGCTAAAGCCCTTGTCGCAAATGTCGACTAATCAAATCTCGAAGAGTTATTTGCACAAAGAGTTTGGTGTCGATTATTCTTTGCGCAAGGAGTTTGTATCGAGTATTTCTTGCGCAAGGAGGTTTTATAAGCATTGAGATGGAGGTCGAAATATTTGTGTGTTCTAAATTCAAACTAGAAACTCCTAACTAAAAAATCCAAAATAGTGATTAAAAGGCCTTTTTATTCACTGAAAACAGTGTAATATAATAATGTGTCATAATAATATATATATTATATGCACTGATAATATGTGTGTATTGTGTTTAGTGAACAATAAGGAATTACAGACCAAATATTTTATGACTTATTAAAATAAGGAATTATTTCATGCAAACCATATTATTGCTTTAACATCAAAGTCAATTGTTTTACATTGGAGTACGTCTCTAGCGGCCTTATTAATAAACTTGGCTTACACCCGGAGTAGTTAAAACATCTATCTGTCAATTTTTCGCTTGCAGTAAATGTCACACGTGAAAGCAAGACAAAGCATGTTACGCCTAATATAGGTTTACGCAACGTTTATTAATAAAGGCCTGGGAGTTTAAGGCACCTAATAGCAATTGTCGCTTATCTCAGAGTCTAGCTAAAGGAAGCTAAAATTCGATCTGCAGATCGAATTTTAGAATTAATCCTTTCTCCTAATTTCATTGACATATCAATGGTCGATTTACTAAACTGCGAGTTTAAACATTATTAAGTCAGACCTCCGGAACCTCCCAAAGACCGTCTGAAACGCAATAGCAGTCTATATTACTCAACGTCGGTGTTATGTGGGAGTGTGATACTTCCCCGGTCGTGCCGGCTTATTCGGCTGTGGGTTATATCGTGGCACTACCACCGGTAAAAAATATACACGTATACTTTTTGATACAATTAATATAGCATTATATTTAAGTCTAGTATTAATTAAGGAAAATCTTTATTAAGCATAAACCTGGGGAATTGCCCGAATAAGATACAGAAATAGCTACGTGCTTTAGCAATGAGTAACTTGAAAACAATAGATATTCAGTTACTAACCTAACATTAATAATATGTGTGAATTTAAAAGATATATTTAAACATAATGTACCTTAACTTGTATGTATTTTCACAAGGCTTTTAGTGATATTGTTATTATTATTATAAAACACTTTTCACGGATTTGTTATCCGGTTCACAAAGGCACGGTTCCACAAATTTCCAAAAGGACCGGTTGGAAGCGGCCTGCATCCAACGACGTCCTGCTACCTTTATCAGGTCGTCAGTCCACCTTGTCGGTGGACGACATACGCTGCGGTTGCCGGTCCGTGGTCTCGGCCATCTGTTCTGCGTGCTATGTGCCCTGCCCACTGCCACTTCAACTGGCTTATCTCCTGGGCTATGTCGATGACTTTCGTTCTTCTACGGATCTTCTCATTTCTGATTCGATCACGTAGAGAAACTTCGAGCATAACCCTCTCCATAGCTCGTTGAGCGACTTAGAGCTATGAGGCCCATAGTAAGAGACCACATTTCAGTGCCATATGTACTGGTAACACACATTGGTCAAAAACTCTCGTCTTGAGGCAAGTAATCTAAAGCTCTATAAATAAAATACGCTTGAATTTTTAACAGAATATGTTTATTGTAGTATTATGAATAAATAAGTACAATATGTTGTGCTTGTACGAGAAGCGTGTTACCTATATCATTATTGTAAAACATATTAAAAAATTAAAACAATTAGGGAAAGGGCGGGCAGGGTGGATATGTTAAGAACAAACTGCTATTAATATAGTTAATCTTTGTACGAGTATTAAAGTAAAAAAACTTAACTTAGAGTAATCGTTTACTTATTAACCTATTATTGGCAACAAAGAGATCAGAGAAAATTACAATAAAAATTATTGAATTCTTCGAATTATAAAGAACTAGAAATTATCCATCTAACCCGAATAGGGTAGGTAAGATGGATCGCGAAGTCGGGTAAGATGGATCATGGGTATAATGTTCCTTTCAGTCATCGCACTCGTAAAAGTACAAGCCATAACCTAGATAGGAAGACCAGAGAGCATGTGTCCACTTCTAACATCCTGAACACTATCAAGGCTTCAGCTATGGAAGTTTGATACGTTTTTTGCAGATTGTGCATAAGTAAGAAGGCTGGTGAGAGTTTTCCTCGAGTAGAGTTTTCTGGTTCAGATTATAGTCTTCCTTTTCGTATTGTTCTTCTGGAATGTCGAGAGGTCGTTTGATTTTTGACCGGGCGAAGGCTTTTTACAGGTTTGAGGTTGCTGAAAGTAATAGTATTTTTAATTAAATATCGTTACCTTATTTTTGACATTAGCAAACTTTCCTGCTAGGTCAATGGATTATGGATTCTACCATCGTCAAACCATATAAAAGTGAATTTACTATCTGAACGTATTCCACCAGTAACTTCTTGTGGTTTGAAGAATGTAATATAAGAAATATACCTATATAACGTCACATATATGAAATACCATATTTAAGAGAAGCTTAACGCATAGATTAAGTTTTTGCTTCTGTCATATTTTGGTCGAGGGTTTCTGAAGATCACGACCCATGTTGAGTTAGTCATGTAAACCATCTGAAAGACATTAAAATACATTAAATTATTTTTTAGTAATCGGCGGGCAAGATGAATATAGCTAAAATAACATGATCCATCTTGCCCGCTCGGGTTTCGGTAAAAAATTAAAAAATTAAAAAAAAATTTAATTAAAATTAAAAAATAAAATTTGAAAAAATTAAAGTAAAAAATTCTTACCTCAAAAACTAATAACAATGAACGACAATCCAATCCAAGCAAGCATGTTCAATACGTATCAAACGGTAAAATTAACATTACATCCAAATCAACAAGAAAATAGTTTAAATATTCATTCATACTTACCTTGAAAACATGGAATGTTTGGAACAGAAAACTTCAATATGCTCGCCCACAACCGGTGCGCGCGAGTGGCCCGCGAGTATTGAGGAGGGACGTGGCTGTCACCGAGATAACGCTGTTACTACGTCTACATCATACATAACATTCTGCCGCGTTCTCATAATATACCGAGTATCTGTTTTGCCCGCCCTTCCCACATCAGTGGTCCTCAAACTTTTTTGGTGACGGAACCCTTTTGGGAAGCAAAATACTTGATGGAACCCTACAATAAAACAATAGTTTTTACAAGAGTATTCTTTATTAATAAGCATAATAAAAGTACAATGTAACAGTTACTAATTATTACTTACTTTACCACATGGCACGTACAATAATAGAAGATATTAAAAAAGAAAAAATCTAACTAATGGGAGGTATGAAACTGTTTTTTTATTTTTCATCAATTGGTTGATATCAGGTTTGATAGAAGACAGTTGAAGTCTCATATCAGCTTCGGCGTCCAGTCTATTGCGATATTTTGTTTTCGTGGCTGCATAGGTTGAGAATCCTGTTTCGCACAAATATGTTGTTGGAAACGGGAGAAGAATATTCAGAGCCATTTTGCCAAGCATTGGATATTCATCACGGATTCTGCACCAAATATCGTTGAGAGGCGTCGTTTTGAACAGTGACTCCATACTTGTGTCTGATGACATTTCTAAGAAAGATTCATATATCTCGTTTGACATACTTTCGGGCTTTTCCAAGTTGGGTAAAAAAGGATTATGAATCCATGAATTCAGTTTCATTTTTGTATTCTGTTCTTCGGGAAAATACTTTTGAAAAGATGCACGCATCGAACTGAGATATTGGACCAATTCTTCCAACACATCATCTTGAAACATTTCTGAGTCGTTATCGCTAACAAACTCACTGAGTGACGTAAAGCTTTCTATTTCTTTCTTACCAACGCAAATAATCCAAAAATCTAATTTTCTTTTGAAGGCAGTTATTTTGTTATAGGCCTGAAACACTGTTGTCTGTTTACCTTGCAATGATAAATTCAATTCGATCAGTTTTTGAAAAATATCCGCCAGACAATCGGAACAGCCAAGTTTTATCATACAAACGGTCCTTCAAATTAAAAGAAGTATATGCTGAAAGAAACATTTGTAACTCGGCTCTAAGTTCAAATAGCCTTGTTAAAGTTTTACCCCGAGACAGCCATCGCACTTCTGTATGGAGCAGCAGTGTTTTATGTTTGCTGCCATAATCTTCACACAATAATGAGAACAATCGGGATTGTAGTGGTCGTGATTTGATAAAATTAATTATTTTTACCACTTCATCCATAACTAATTTTAGATTTGACGGCATTTGCTTCATCGCAAGTGCTTGTCTATGCAGAATGCAATGGCTGGAACTACAATTAGGCGCTTTATTTTTTATTCGTGACACTGCTCCTGCTGTTTTACCTGTCATCGCCTTGGCCCCATCTGTACAAATGTCAATGCAATTGTTCCAACTGAGATTATTTTCTTCAAAAAATATATTTATTTTATTAAAAATTTCTTCCCCGGTAGTGTTTGTGAGCAGCGGTGAACACATAAGCATGTCTTCTTCAAAAAAACTTTCATATGGATATCTCACGATAACCAGCAAGATAGCCAAACCAGCGACATCAGTTGAATCGTCCATTTGCAAGGCGAATTGTGTTTTTTGTAGACGTGTAACTAGTTCTTGTTTGACGTAGCTTGCCAGATCATGGATTCGCCGTGAAACAGTATCGTTTGATAGCGGCACAGTAGAAAGATGCTTTGCAGATTTTTCATCGATCATACATTTTGTTATGTCTAATACACATGGCTTTATTAAATTCTCAGCGATAGTGTGCGCTTCACCTGCTTGTGCAATGCGATAGCTAACTAAATATGAAGCCTCCGTGGCCTTTTCGTTGATAATTTGTGTTATATGCATCATATTTTTTTGATTTTCCAATAACTGATCTTTTTTACGAACAAAAAAATATTTATTCTTGTCTCTTTATTATTATGACTCGGGGTGTACAGTTTCTAAATGTCGGCGCAATTTGGCAGGTGCCATGGAACTATTAGGAAGCAGTTTACTACATAGCATGCAGAGAGGTGAGCCGTTGGCATCAACAATTCCGAAACTAATATATGATTCATCATACTTCCTTTTTTTCGTCTTTGAAACCGTCGAGCTTGACGTCGTGGCAGCATCGTCTGGATCGGTGATTGCTATATTCTCCGCGCGTACTGCTTTTGAACATTCAGCGTCATTAGAAGATGTTGTTGCAACACGTTTAGCACCTTTAAGCCAACGTTCCATTTTTATTTATTTATAATGTTACACGTCAGGATGGTGGGGTCTAAATAATGCACAATCGTTACTGCGTATAAGAGACTAAGTTTAGTACAATGAAGAAATGTATAAAACTGAGACAACAGAATACAGAAGGCAGTAAAACAATGAACACTAGTTTCTCTAGCTAGCGAGCTTGTAAGTAGGTAGGAACTTATTGCTCCGAACGCTAATCGTTAACTGACTGACGAGGCGCCACGCGCGATCGCCGCTTTTATACTTAGTCCTAGACTCGATCTCGAATATTCTCGAAAATACTCGAGTCGCCTTTGATAAACAAAAAGCAAAAATAAAAAGAGAAATATAAAAATTGCGTTGTAAACAATCTCGACTTTATTTTTTGAAGTTAGAGGCGAAAGTCGCTTGTTGACAACGTCTAATTCAGAGGCGGCTTTTATCAAAGGGACTGCGCGCTCACAAGTATACAAGTATACATGTTGATACCAAACTTATGAGATATTGTACCAGCTATTGTAACACATGTTTATCGACTAACTTGCCTAAGGAGCCCTGTGGCGCCCTCGTGATTGCTCCCGAGTGTTACGACCTGCGCCCGCGTCAAAAGTTTGCGCCGAGTTGGGAATAAATGGCTCTTGTGCCATACCTATAGCGAGTTAAGAGACGAAATTTTTGTCAGAGATAGTTGAATAACCAAGGAATCTGATACATAAACATTCATGTCAAATGTATTAGTAAAATGTTATGTGACACGAGGACAAACTTGACATAGCCGAAAAAATCAGAATTGATGTGGAAAAAAATTGTAATTTGAAAATTTTACATTAATACCTATAGGTTTTCTGCGGTAATTAAATAGTAAAAACACATATATATCTAATTACTGTAACGGAACAGGCTCTGGATGAGGATTCCGTCACCATTCACAAATATAGAGACATTTAAAAAGTATCTTGTTATGAACAAATATTGATGAAATTTAGACAATCAAAAGTAGAAGAAAGCGTTAATGTGTAATGTTGAGATTTAGATGATAGGTATTTCTTATAGCAAGACTATACTTACTGAAAATGATAAGCAGCATAGAATATTTCAGATGTCAAGATATTCTATGTATTAACCATTTAAATCAATTGTTCAAACAGAACTGATAAGTTACTTCAAGGAAAAGGAAATGTTGAGTAATCCTTTAAATACATAAAAGTTATAAGTAAAATTAATAAAATTACCATAATAAAAAAGTTATAAGTAAATTAATAAAATAAGCAGCATTGATATTTCTAACCATACAAAGGTAATGTGAGGAACACATTTTCGTTATGTGTCCGTGTATTTGAGTTTGCTTCATCAAAATGAACCCTAAAACAAATGAGTATTGACGCCGATCTGACGCCGATAGAAAGGGCTTTGATTGGATCTACGTACCTCTGATCGGCGTCATACGAAATTCAAAATATGTGTTGTCATGAGCGGATTTTGATGAGATTTTGAAATTAGAATAGGAATGCGCTGGACGGCAGAGATTGGCTGAGGTGGATCTGAAGCCGTTTTGACGCCGATAGAAAGGGCATTGATTGGATACTTATCGGCCTCAAATCGGCGTCACTGTCAAGTTTGAGAAAGTATATAAGCAGTAGAAAGACCGAGAAAATGCTTATTAAATTCTCGAACTTCCGTGAGGTAATATATTCTGCTACGGACATAGTTCCGGACGTGGGTTGGATACCTCACGGTGACAACTAAGATCCACCTCGATAGGGAACGCCCAATCCTTAGAGTTGGACACTTTTGGGAGCGAGCCAACAATCGCTTTAACCTATTGCAATGGGTACGATTAACTGCTCCTCACTTCGATTGGAAAGAATATTCCAGTGGAAGTGGAAGTGCAATTATATGTATTTATTTCCTCTCATACTAGAACGTCGCTCTGCAGCCTTCCATAGCTTCGGCTATAGCGGAATAGTCGCGCGACTATTTCCGTGCGTGGAGTTGGACACCCTAGGGGCCATAGGTTAGATTCTCGGCTTGGCACTGAACTTTAGAGGCTAGTTAGGGATCAAACTTGAGCCATCCTATCATGGGGGGTTTGTTGGGGAGTTACACACATTTTAGCAGACTAGGAATTTATTTAGGACCGAAGTAGGTCTAGGAAATAGTATTTTTGTTTACCGGGTTATACATTAACTTCGTGATGGTTCAATCGGGAGCAAATAAGTAAATTTACGCGCTAGTGGTGTCTACCACTAGAGACGTAGGTTTCATTAATGAATTCGTCATATCAATACAATCTATTAGTATGCTAGAGTTAGAAACTAAAGACTAACTACGAAATAAAAATGACAAAATAAATGTATTTTTAATCAGTATAAAGTAAGGAATACAGAAATATTTGCCTGCAAAGGAATATAGAAATATTAGTTCGAATGAAATGTAATGTATTTGTTGCAATAATATATTATATATTTGCTAATGAATCGAGTTTGGGCTAGATTGTCTACTCTGATCCTAGCATGAGAATGCGGTAATAAATTATAGCAATTGAATTATTTGCTGAAAGTATCAAATGTAATATTTAGAATCAACTGATAATTCGTAATGATAAATAATACTATTAAGAAGAGCTAAATAAGATTATAACCGCTTATAGACGCAAACTCTACATTTGGAAAACTACCAAACGGACTTAGTAAGGCCTTACTAATTTTGGGGTAAATAGAAGAGGTTCTTGGCATGATGGAGAACATTTGTGTCACAGTAAAGAGTACTCTTAATCCAGCATTCGAGTTGTAAGCCTTGAACATGCCAAGAATCCTACTATCTAAATCATAATAAATCTAGAATTCTACGGCAAATCTAAAGAAATCAAACTAATTACTTACAATATGAAAATTAATGAAATATATTATATCTTTAAATTGTAGAGGTATCTATCATTAATTTTCTCGGCAAAATAAAACTAACTAATATAATAATCATCATAATAAATATATGCCTGCTAGTATTGAGTTAACTAAAACAACAAAGATTCTGCTGATACTTAAGTATTTGAAATAATTGCTATTCCAGCAATGGTTCAATAGATGACATGACATGTAAAACACTAGTAATCTAAGTATCGCAATCTCGTATAAAAAGGAGATTTATGTATGTGGTAAATCTTATCAAACTTGGTCAAGCAATGCAGCACCTTGAGAATTCTTGTAAACCACAAACAAGGGTCTAGAGATTTCTCTAAGTCACTGATATTATTTCCCATATATTGCTTTCAGTAAACAAGTAAATGATTAAACTTGAACAATTGAACTATTCAGGGAATAGTGGCTGATAATATTTATCTAAAGGAATTGGATAATCAGCGTAGTAGTTACTGATCACAAGAGATTTCTAAAGCGCATATAAAGTGTATTTTTACTTTAATTTTACATTTATTTCCTAGCAGTTTTCATAAACGAAACAAATAGTACATATTATAGAGACACTTAGTCTGCAAGATATTATATCAATCTTATCAACAGCTAAATGCTCATAGCAACAAACATAAATCTATAAAGAAAGCTAGTTATATAATTAACAGGTTTATAACTGTTATTAATAATAACGAAAATCATGCGTATATCTGATATTATTTAATAAAATAAAATAAATAAATAAATATTCAACAACTATCACACAACGCCATCTAGTCCCAAGCTAAGCAGAGCTTGTGTTATGGGTAATAGACAACTGATAAACATACTTATATATTTCTAAATACATACATATTATAGATAAATTACACCCAGACACAGAACAAATGATCGTGCTCATTACACAAACATTTGTCCTAATGGAGTTGTTTATATATTATTTCACTAATCAAAACTGATTTATCATATTTAACAGATAGTTTTGCAAGCTAATAATTATTATATAGTAAAACTTGCAAATATCCTACTGTTTCTATGTTCTATGGTCAAATAACATAGACCTTAAATTCAGAAACTTATATTGATGATTAATATCTTCCACGATTAGAAGTCAAATCAAGTACATAAGCTAGAAATCTAGGATCAGCTCAGTCAGTCAGTCTGTAAGAACTAAGTATTTGCAATCTAGTATGTTCATCGCAATTTTTCGTTATCAGCTAGCAGTTCAGTAATGTAGTAGTAGGTTATCCATCTTAATATCAGAATACCTAGGCGTTGCTTTTGGTTTCTCTAGGCATCTATAGTTCTGAATAGTTTTCTCTGTTTCAATTCTTTCCGAAAAGAGCAAGGTTACAGCAGCGGTACACAATGTTAGGGTCCTCCTAGACTAGACGATCATTGGCCAAAACGTATTAGAAAAAAAAAAGTAAAATTGGGGGGGGTTGTTACATTACATTCAAATATTTAAATTCGTAGAAGAAATAATATCATAAAAAAAACTTGCAATCTGACCACAAAAGTTAAGTTTTATCAATAAAAAATGCTTACCAAGACAGGATTTTGATTTTATATTTAAAAATGTTTTGAATGTCTAGAACAGAAATATTATTTTTACCTAGTAACATATGCTTAGGTTATTAATAATTACATAAAAAATACGAGCTACTTTGAAATTTCGGCCAATAATGATTTTTTTTTCAACTTGGGGGCCCATTTTCTAGACTTAGATAAGGTGATTTCCAAATTTTTTTTTTTTTTATGAAATATAAATTTTCTTGTTGGTTTTTTTATTTTATTGGAATTCTTATTAGAAATTCTACAAACCAAACTAGGTTTCAAAGAATAATTATATTACAGAAATATTTAAAAAAAATTACAAATTTTGAATTTTTAGTACAAGCGAATTTAACTGTCACGTGACTTCGATTTTTTATCGATCCTGACATGATATGGCGTATTTATCATATTCTGAGTGGGTGTAATTACTTGACAAAATTATTTCTGTGATATTTTACAATGTAAAAGTATAATCTATTCAAAATAAAGGAAATTATAACCAATCATAACAATGAGAAATTAGCTTACCGAGTTTTGTCGATTCGTGACAAATTTATATCGTGTAAATTTTGATGTCAGAACTTAAATCACATATTTACAGTATTCCTTACACATTCACGATCATATTCATGTTTAATTTGTATCAAAATCATGAGTTTAACCCGATTAATTCACTTAAAACTATAGCACAAAACATAACTTCACCGCCAAACACAGATGAAAATATAAACATTGATTCTATTTTTTTTTAAAGTTCACAGATAGAACATGTTCGTGTGTAGTGTTGCCATAGAAAGAAAATATATTACGCTAAAGAATTAAACTCTATGGTTAAACATTGGGATGACTTTAAAAAATAAACAAAAGAAAAACGCGCGTGAAACTTACTTGCAACAAATTTTGCGCCGACACTTTGGACCTCAAAAATCCTTGCAGTTTTGTGGCGCGGGCAAACTAGTCGTACAAATACAAATAAATAAATTAATATACGTACGCGCGGCCGCGGAGTCAAAACGTTCGACCAGAGAGTGGTGTTTTGTTTTTTTTTCTAAATTCTTGAGGAACCCCTACAGAGGTATCGCGGAACCCTAGGGTAAGTAATAAGAACCGGCCAAGAGTTGGGCACACTATACTTTCTTGTTGTGCCATACATAATCAAGCGGATTGAAATGAATTAATTTGTAAATCGACTTCAACCGCATGTGTTTTACTTTGAGCCGATATACACGGACTGCTCGAGCAGCTACCGGTGTATTAAAATTCTCTTTGTCGAGCAGTTTGCCAGTGATCAACATACACGGCCCGCTCTTGCAGTCATAGTCATCAGCTGCCATTGCTCGAGCAGTGACAATGTCAATTCGGGGGCGAGAAGCGCGCGCGACGTGGAATGAAGAGCGCGGGCGGAGGTAACTGCGCGAGAGCAGTCGACAGCTCGAGCAGTCAGTGTATGCCTGACGTCTGCTTGACAGCCTAGGTACCGCCCGAAGATGTTGCAATGCAACTGCTCGAGCAGTATGTGCGTTCGTAGAATACTGTTGTTCACTGTGCAGTCGCAGCTTGAAGCAGTCCATTCTGACTGCTCGTGTATCTGAGGCCTTTAATGTTATTTATTTTGGCAAAAAAACACATCCCAGAGAAAGTTGTCAATCTCTAACACAGAACAAAATCAATGTTTAGGCTCGCAGTCTTATAATAAACACATTAATGACAAAATATTGTGTTTTTATTACGGATATTTTGGTTCGCAAGTCGCAAGTCTAAGTTGCACTTGGCTCTCGTTTTTAACGTGGGTGGTAGGACTATAACGTTATACCAAAAGATTATCTATACAGATGAAGAAATTAAAGTGTCTGATTGTAATTCCAAATTAACAGCTTTTCACTAAATGCATGTGAAAATCTATACGGTACTTCGATATTTTTTTATGTATTTCTGTCGGTCTGTCTGTTGTTCCGGCTAATGTGTGAAACGGCTGGACCGATTATAACGGGGCTTTCACTAGCAGATAGCTGATGTTATAAGTAGTAACATACATTATTGTGTAGAAACACGGTACATATATACAAAAGTTTGACTTCGGTATGATGTTAAGACATCACGAGGCGCATTTAACTTATTTTATAAGATAGGTGTCAAATTGACACCTACCTTTCTTACTTCTTGTTCCTCGAACTACCGTCAAACCTTACAACTTTGCCCGCTTTTTTGCTTATTTTTAACATAACTTAAAAACTATAGACTTGATTTTAAAATTGAGTATACAGTTATTTAAGGCTAATTTAAAGTAATAATTCTTTAAAACTTAAATAAGTTTATCTTAGATTTAAAGCATCAAAATATACGGTTAAAGAGGTGGGCAACTTTATCTGCCATTCCTTACAACTTTGCCCACCCTCAAAATCTCAGCAACATTAAGCACTATTGCTTTGAAAATAAAATATGTAACGAATAATGGTGCAAAGATGTAAACCATCTTGAAAACAGACAAAAATATTTTTTTTTTATTTATATATTGAGGTGGGCAATGTTGGAATACCTTCCAAAGCTATTTTTATACAAAAGACGCCAAGTGCTAGGGTTGCTGCGAAATAAAAATCAGGTATGTTTTATTCGTATGAATTATTTTTATTAGTAATTAACAAACCTAAGCGGCGCTTACACTGCTGGAGATTACTATTAATTATAATTATGAATAAACAATAATACTCGTTTTCCAACTTCTTAACCTTTGGATAATTAGAGATCACATTTTTAGAGATACTTATTTTAATAATCATTAAACGGATTTACATACAAACTTAACAATGTAGCAATAAATCATATGAAGTTGTTTTAACGTTTGAAAAATACTTTCCAAAACAGGCAATTCAAAAGATACCAAATTAAACTTTGAAATTACGGTTTTAAGAAAACACAAAATTAATACGATACCTGAATCAAAAACAAAAGTTTCCAAATTAAATATCCTATGGATATTTAGTGTCCAAGAGCGCTGCTCCGGTTTCTTAACACGTTTTAATTTGTTTTGCGTCAATGGATGTCTCAGGGAGCCTTTTTATATTTTAATTAAACAATAAAGGACTCCCAGTGTCATCTATTGGCACCGAAAGGAACAAAACTTATAAACAAATCTAAGCGGCGCTTATATACCAAGTCCAACATCTCTTCTGAGTAGTTTTTGTACGTTCGTGCACCTACACGTCTTCGGCTTTTTTTTCTCGTTGTTTTGGCCATCCTGTAGGTAAAAAAAAACTAAGTAGGGACATTTATTTTCATTTTGTGTAATGTAAAAAACAAATGGGTAGTTGGTTTATAGGTGTTTGTGTTTGTAATGCATCTAAAATGACCCACGATACAAGAGAAATGTAAAGCTAAGTAAGGGACCATCACCACTTAAATCACCTATTCGTTAAATTATGTATGCCTCTTATATTTTTATTAAAATAATTTATTTTTCAACCACTCGGATGAAAAATACCTAATCTGTCTTCCGCCAGGAATCTAGGAATACTTTTACTTAGCTTACATTCACATAATAAAGTGTTTGAACTAGCAGACCTGCCAAATACTTTTTGGTTAGGTATATTGTCCCACTGCTGGGCAAAGGTCTCCTTACCACTCCTTACGATCTACTAAAAAGTTGTCATAAAATTAGTAAGACCTAAGCGCAGCGCCACCTATTGAGTCCAGTTGCGAATCTAAGCCATCAAAGGTAAGTACAAATATGACTCACAATCTTTACCTAGAATAAAAAATTAAAAACCTTATCTGTATTTATATATTTTCCAGATTGAAAAAGTGACACCTAACACCATTTTTAAGGTGGGCAATGTTGCAAACTCTTTGCTACACAGTTGCTTACAACTTTGCCCACTTGAATTTTTTAGTAATAAAGACAGCTTAAACGGTAAAACCAGAACAAAATTAATCGCTATTCAATCAGGTATGAGCACAATAACTTAAACTCACCTCCAATAATTCTTTTGGATTCAGCACGGTTCAACACGATCAACAAAATTGGCACCACCTGCGTAGACGTCTACTTTGACAACTGCTGACAGTCGACTGAGTGAAGTTAGGAACACAACGGATAATTTGTGTTGCCATGTATATGTCAGAGATTGCACGAAATGTTGAAAAATGTTGCCATTAAAAAAAATGAATGGGCTACAATTATTTTTAGTTAATTTTTGGTTTTGGCCAAAGTTGTATTCCGAGGGCAATGTTGTAAGGTTCTACGGTACACTGTATTTTATCATAACTTAAGCAAAAAGTGGCACTCTGTTCCTTAGGAGCAGAAATAATAATAACTTACTTTCTGCTTGGTGCAACAATCT
The DNA here is from genome assembly GCA_917880725.1 of Selenia dentaria. Lineage (NCBI taxonomy): Eukaryota > Metazoa > Arthropoda > Insecta > Lepidoptera > Geometridae > Selenia > Selenia dentaria. Next base: position 8,092,302 of record OU862895.1, on the reverse strand, counting down.
ACTACTGTTTTACCTTAATTTTACTATAGCAACATAACACATTACAATACTACATGTATTTATTTGGTTTATTGAGTCATTATTTACCGGAAAACCACGCATGTTATGTCTCGTATACATCTCGCCGAGTTCCGAGCGTATCACATGCTAATAATTTGCAGTTTCGAGATTTCGAATGCAGAGAGAGTGATATCTTGCGAGCTTCAAGCGGGCGCTAGTTTTGTAAAGTTTATTAATAGTTAAAAACTTAAGCTAAAAGAGCTTAACGGTTTCATTGCTTTATTTATAACTACATATTACCCACCCATTTCCCGCTACATCGTCCTCTTGAAATAACTTTTGTCACGATCTCACAGGTACTACTCAAACATTGAAATTTATAGAGAGAAAAATTCAAATCCTCGGACGGGATTCGAACCAGCGTCTTCTGACTCTCCGTGTCAGACGCCATTAACCAACTAGGCCACCGAAAATCTGGTCCGAGCATCGAATTTTAACTCTCTATCTGATTTAACCGTCTTACGGGGACGGAGCGACATCTATTGAACAGCTTTGACAGCACTATCCAACCGAAAGAAGTATTTTTACAAATACTTAATCTTTCGTATTGACGAAAGGGTTGCGACCTTTTAAAGTTTTTCACTCGGACGGGTTCGAATCCCGTTCGAGGATTTTAATTTTTCTCTATAAATTTCAATGTTTAAGCAGGCGTTAATGATTTAAAAAAGTAATACTATAAAAGGTACTACTCATTTAAATCGGGATAAAGCAGACGCTGGATATTAGTGCTGGGGTAAAAATTGCTACCAACATTGCATCAGATAATTGGCCAATTTATCAGAGTCTGCAATGAGAACAATAAGCTCATAATGCATATTTCCACATATCTATATTACAGATAAATAACATTAATGTGTCTGTTTGTAATCAAATTTTCAATGCATATGAAAGTAAGTAGGTACTTATATATGATACTTAGGTATATAAAAAACATTCAAAAATGTTTGTCTGCCTATCTATTTGTTACTTTATCACGTCTAAATGGCTAAAAAGATCGTAATCAAAGGCAAGGTATCTATAGATCCCGGGGAATCACATATGATACATTTCATCATCTGCATCTATCATGATGCGGGTGAAACCGCGGGGCACAGCTAGTATTACTAATAAAAAAGGATTACTTCGTGTTCATAGCTTTGTGGTGCATACATTAAAGCAGTAGGTATTTTATCAAGAAAATATATTATCGAAACGCCTGCTAGTAATATTTTAGCAATTGGTCGGGCAGCATCGAACGGCGCCCGACTGGCGTTGTTATATTTACGATGCTGTCTTGGCATGTAGCCCATATAACGTTGGATCTTAGCTGAGTTCTGTAGCAGCAGTGTAGGTACTGAAATATTAAGAAAGATGTTATTTAATATATTCAAGAAATATTGACAGTTAAAGATAACTGAAAGACTACAGATATGTCACTCGATTGCTGTCACTACAAAAAAGTTTCCGCAACATCATTCTTAGTTGACAGACTCCTATTATAAATATAGGCGCTTTAAACCAAATTAGTAGTACATACTCAGCGCAGAGATTTCTGATCGGTGTCCGCGACGTCGTTCGCGTAATAGGCTCGGGCTTCGGCCTCGCTATAACCTCCAATCTTTTCTTAATTTTCTTAATGTAAGAAACTTTTACGAATGATTGGAATACATTTAAAAAAGATCATTAGCACTCGTAGAAAAGTTATTATAGCGTGACCAGGAGAAATGTTGATTTTTCATTTTTCTGCCTAAAAATTTTAATTTTCTCCCACAATGTGGTTTCTAGTTCTTATTTTTAGTATTTTTTGAGATATTCGCATAAATGAGAATAAGAGTAAGGTACCTTAGGATTAAGAGTAATAACCAAGCATGTTTTCAAAAAGGTTTGAAGATAAAAAGCATTAATTGTTTTTTTTATAAAGCGCTGTCAAAAACAGATTTCTTAAATTTAAATAAAATTTATCTTCAAGTGACTGTAAAAAAAAGAATTCTGATGACACACATGATTGGTGCATGTTTTGTTAGATTGCTTACACATTACTTTAATTAAAGAGAATGAAAAAGGATTTACTTAATACTCAAAATAGCCATAATTAGTCATTAACGGAAAATTTTAGGGTTTTTTCTCGAATAACCACAAAAAATGCCCGAAAAATAAATAGTCATACTTCGTCTTAGACAACCTTGGCTCAAAAGGGTCTAAATGGTCCGTGCTGGCGTCGCCGTAAAGCTTTGCATAGGACTCCCCATCACCCTGTACATATATATATACAATCAAAATACATATATTAGGTATAGGTTGAACACTGTAACTCCCTTGGAGGTTGGAAGAGAGTATTCAATTTGCACACCGTACACGAACGAAACCAGAAATGGTCCTCCTTAGAACTGGACTTATAGCGAAGTGTTCGAAACCAGAACTAGTCATACCTATAGAAAAAGACACATTAAGAAGTGGTCCCCAAACGTCAAAGCCATTAAAATAACTAATAAGACCTGTCGTTTTAATTATAATACGAGCAAACCGCGGATTTATTGTCTATCTTTATATGGAATGGGAATAGGCTTCATTTTGACATTTGAATCCCTTTCTGGTTGAAACCCTGCAAGCCTATTGGCTGAAACCATCAATGGGAATGAGAATGAAGTGACATTTCATCTCATTCAAGTTAGACAATAAGGCGGCAGATCCAACACTCTCACAGTGGGCCGAACACGAAAATCTTTAAGTGTAACGTAATCGCATCGTTAACGTATTTAATTCAAACTATCATTTATCTAGTACGATATTGGAACAGATAACTCATAGTTTGTTCTGAATACGTAAACGATACGATAACGTTACACTTAAGCATATTTTCGCGCTCGGCCCACATAGTCTTACTTAAGAAAAGTTAGCTTAGGAAGACCAATCAATAGTTAACACATTAACTCAGTAATTTGACTAGAAAATAATGATGCGTAGAGTACCATTTTGAAAATTGCATCAAGTTGCCAAGTTTTTCAGCTATTGACCACCCAGGTTACAACTTTTTTTCAAAATCAGTCATTGAAAAATCGATATCTCTAAATATTATTTAGTATTTAAAAAAAACACTAATCTAATACATTACCTAATACCATTACTTTATAGTGAGAAAATTATTATGTATTTATACTAAATAAAAGTAATATCTTTATTAATTCAAATTTTACAAATTTTTATGTCCAAACATGAGGTCCTACCTGGCCACAAGTGGTAACCTCCACCAGCTGTGATTTTATTTTTTAATTTATTGATATAGGAACAATAAACAACTACATTATACATTATATTGTTTACATCTAAGTACAAAATAAAATTATTATTAATGTAGTCCACAACATCGTCCACATATTGAAATAAATAAGTGAAAGGCGGTTCAAATGAACAGCACATAAAAATAAAAATGAAAACAATTCTATTCGTTTTTGGAAACAACATTCATAACAGTATACCTGACAAGCTACAATTATTATTATGTTGACGAGTACAGTGCAAGATCATCTTTTAGAAGTGATGCAAAGAGCAGCATTTTTAAATTTATATAAGATACAAGCAAAAAAGTATATACTTTGAAATGATTTATTGAAATGACTCAAACATACGCCGTATAGGTACAAGAAGTCCTGAGTTAGTGCGACAGGCATTCAGTGCGAAAAGAGTTTTGTCACGGGTTTCTCTTTGGTTAATTGATCTTGGGACAGTATACTCGTAACATACTTTTCTAACTAGATCTGTACAATCAAAATTGTTATTAACAACGTTATAACTATAATGTAACAGCTTCTACATACCTACGTCGCGAATCAAGGGACAGCAAATAAAACTTATTGAGTAGTTTTGAGTAAGTGGATGTGGAATGTGATGCATATCATAACAAATGATCACAGACCATATATCCACTTTACTGCTCATACGGCTTCCCCTCAGCTGCCAAGACTATGACAATAAAAGGCTAACATATCGCACCAACACGTCAGTACCAGTTTGACTTCGCGTGGAGAACAAGCAGATGAAAAAAAATTAAAACAAATCAAATTATGCCCTATTGTTCAGTAAAGTGGTACCGAAAAAACAGGTAGACATCCAGGTATGCAAAGGATGGAATTACATTTCATAGATAATTTTAGTTTATTAATTATTGGAAGAAAACAAAATACACAAATGAAGTAATTAAACAGTGACTCAAAAATAAAAAAAAATATGGGAACGCGTTGATGTCTTTTGCCATTCCGTACTGTTCTTTGCAGTTGTAGCTAACGCCGTCTCTTTTATTCACTGGCACGTGTAAATTAGTGCGGCACTCCCATATTAACGGGCAACTTATCGATTGTATACGTGAGGAAAATGATTCTTCTATACATAAAATACAAATAAATAATCGGTGTATTATTTATATTTAGATATACTTTCACGTTATCTTCAATTATATCTTATCTAATAATAATGTAAATATAAACGCGGAAAAACCCGAGTGTAATATGAAACATAAATAATAATGATCTTAAAACGAAGTAGTATTGACATCTACTTAATATTTTTTTAAATAAAATCACTATACCTAGCACCTACTCTGTTTGTGCCTCTGTAAGTGACAATTGAGTTTGACTAATTGGATAATTCTACTAAGTTACTACTTACTTCTTCTCTGCCCCGCTGGCATCTTTTTTATATGACTTAGACACTATAGTTTTTTAACAATAACATGGAACTGGCTTCAAAAAGTAAAAAACGTGAGTCGGTCAAAAATATATATAATTTGTAGGTGTCGTCTATACATTGACAAATTTTACGGTCTTACAAATCCAGTATTGTATAGAAAGAGGTGTTGTATCCTTGTATCCCATTTACAATTATTATTTAATCACGTTTTGTGTAAAGGCTTTCGATACTTTGTACAATTAAAACTATTTTAAAATTATAACGATGTTGTTTTTCTATGGTGAAAATATATAATTATTTTATGCTGGTATTAAGTACTTACATACTGAATAATCAATAAGAATACGATAAACAGACAGTGATAACTATTTTTAATTTAAATATAAAACGCAAAATAAACATGCTCAGACCAATGTGTTCTGTTTCACTGTGAAACATCGAATGAATTATTAAGATAATTTCATTAATTGAAGTTTTGTTTACATAACCTTTTTGCTTAATACTTACATACATATTTCAAGTAATTGTACAGTTAAGGTAAACGATAATTTGTAGTGCACTTTATCGACAATTAAGGTGATTGCATAATGCTGTACCACAGCACTATTTAGGTACTATGAGTAGAGCTACATTTTGAGCCGGCCAATCAAAATCCTTTTTTGTACGTAGCCCCCCGACCCGCAGTGGTGACTTGTGTTCTTAGAATAAATTAAGCTACACGCAGTCAAGTGGATATTATGGTCTGTGCAAATGATGAACTGCCTGCTCCCGTAACCCTGAGACATTATGTTGTTAAGTCTCACATGTGCCTGAAATTTAACCACGAACATTACCGCTTCGCGGTAAAAATAGATGTGGCGGTGCTTCCCCGGACGAACCCATTCACAAATTCGATTAACTAAACTTATTAGTTTTGTCGCTCACTGTACATATCTATAATCTATAAAATCTTCACAGACGGCGGGTAACTCATATTGAATATTGACATAGAAGAGCAAATAGTCCCGAATCAGTAATGACCTGTCACAGTATTTGTATTAACCAACGTTAAGGCGAAATGAGTTCTAAATTTCATGATTCGACTTCGCGAAAACTTAGTTTTTCGACGCTTAAACCTAATAACCGAAGTTCGAAAAAAACGTAGTGTAAATGGAATATACGTCCTTATGTAAGTATGGGAGCCACTACACGTTTGAGCAAACTTGGCTCGATAGAAAAAATCGGCAACATTCCCTAAATTTTGCATTTTTTCTTACGTGCTTCGTGGGAAAAAGCATTTTTATTCAATTATGGGCAAATATATTTCAATGAAAGTATCATATTCGAATTCACAATGAAATTTACGAGTGAACTATGGACTCTTTTATCATTAAAATTTAATCATTTGATTGTACGAAATAAATATAAAAAGTATTAGCACGTATTCAATTGAATTTTCGTATTAAATCGTCCATTCTGGTAAGCAATTCTCAAACTTAGGTAAAGCACCGTAAATTGTGTTAAAATTAGGAGTGGACCGCGTCTTAATACCTACGTATTCCACAAGAATGAATATTTAATATGCGTAAAGCTGAGTTCACATTATGTAACACTGATTTGATTTTTACGGTTCTTAATAATTGTAATAAATAAATAAACTACAAATGTACATTTTGTACAACTCAGCACTAGAAATTAAGCCACTATTATCCTTGTATAGCCTGCTTTACAAGCTAGGATGGCTTTTTAAAACATTTGAAACCAAATGCTAAATGTGTACTGGTTAAGTTTTATTTAACCTATAACTATTTCCTACTAATATTAAAAATGTGCAAGATTGGAAGTAGGTTGTTAGGTTACCATATCTCAGGATTTGTCCTGAGATTACAGGAATTTTCGACTTTTCTCAGGATTGCAGCCGGATTTTGCAAATCTCGTGAAATCTCAGGATTTTCAATAAAACACAGGTTACATTTTAAAGATCTCTTTAATTAAAAGTTAAACCAACTAAAATAATCTTCTTTTGGTAACAATTAGACAGTTAAAATCAATACTTATTTATCCAAGTAAAACAAGCTAAAAATAATCTTCTTTTGGCAACAATTAAACAGTTAAAATCAATATTTATTTATCCAATTAAAACAAACTAAAAATAATCTTCTTTTGGTAACAATTGCAGTTAAAATCAATACTTATTTATCCAAATAGGTACTTAATCAGTTGTATCGTATTTAATATTTGAAGAAACATTTTTAAGAAATTTATACTTGAAGACATTTTAACTCGTGTCCAATAGCTCCGATTCTCGCTCGCTCGCCTGTTCCGTGGTGACACTCAACGCAGCATAGTCCAACCTTCGCAATGGCGCAGGACGAACTGAATTGAATGAGCGACCGGCACTGCAGCGATAACCGCGCTGCGGTGCGGGGCGACGGGCGGTGCCACTGCCACCCCCCGCCCCGCCGTGCGCCGCTTTGAGTGCGATGTGCAACTTGCACAGTGCAAGTTGCAACGCGTGAGCTAGATCCGCAGTGTATAAAACGATAATAATACCTTTTTGAGAGAAAATTCTCAAACTGTATAAAATCTCAGGACTTTTCCATGGTAATCAGGCCTTTTCTCCGGTCTTTTGATTTTTACATCTGGTAACCCTATAAGTTGGATACTCCATCACGCTAAAACGGCTCAAAAGACTTGGATGAAATTTGGTATGTAGATAGATGATGTGCTGAAATGAAACATAGGATGCTTTTCATCATTTATTATTTATTAATTTATTTGGTTCACCAACGATTGTTACATTGTTTCTTATAACTAAACAAAACATAATCTATAACAGAATTATAGTAGGTACATATTGCTAAATGCACAACCAATTAAAGGTAAACACAGCATGCTAATTTAAATTTACAAAAAAGGAGTGACGTTTGACATAGCTGTTGTTTAATAATATCAACTTGCAAGATACTTAGTTTGGTATTTTCTTGAGCAAATGCTGGCGAAAATGATATAGGTAAGTTAATAGAGAAAATATCCATTGGTCCGGTACCGAACCATTCATTTAACATTCTGCACAATCTAGGAATCGGAGAGTTACTGCCATAAACTGTGAAGGTGGGACAAGCAGTGAAACTGGGCGACGTGGTATTCTAAAGTTGAACAGGTTTAATAATTGTGGACAATCTATATGGTTGTTGAGAACTTTGTATAAGAATATTAGGTCCAGAAGTTTCCATCGCTTCTCTAGAGAAGATATCCGAAAGTGATCTAATTTTTCGGCGTATAACATACTTTTTTTGTGAATTTTTGCAGCATAACATAAATGCCATAAGAACCTTTTCTGGACTCTTTCTATTCTGAGTGTATGAGTAGCATAATGAGGTCTCCATACAACGGGGCAATATTCAAGCACACTGCGAACTAACGTATTATATAGTAAGACTTTAGACTGTTCTTTTTTTTTAATTTTACTAGTTTTAATAATAAAGCCCAACATATTAGATGCACGCTTTACAATGTTTTCTATATGAGGAATGAAAGTAAATTTTTTGTCTAGTATTACACCCAGATCTTTGTATGTCTCAACTTCGTGTAACCTTGTCTCTCCAATGTAGTATTTTGACCTAACAGTATAAAGTTTCCGTGTAAATTTGATGAAGAAACATTAAATTTGTCTAAATTAAGATCCATGCTATTGACATTACACCACTTGAACAGTCTATCTAAATCCCGTTGTAACATCGATACATCCAGCTCCGACTTGACCTTGCGGGAAATCTTCAAATCGTTGGCAAATTAAAAGGGAGTAGATGACAAAAAACATTTAGGCATATCATTTATAAATGCGTTAAAAAGTACAGGGCCCATATGAGACCCTTGCGGAATGCCTGAAATAATTTTGCGTAGGTTTGATTGATAACCATTAACTACAACGAAAAAGAAACGATCGGCCAAGTAAGATTGAATCCAGTTCATAAATTCTCCCGCAAAGCCATAAGCCGATAGCTTATTGATTAGCATGAAATGACACTTTATCGAAGGCCTTGCTGAAATCTGTATATATAACATGTGCTTGTCCATAGCATCAGCAATTCCTTCGACAAAGGTGACCAAAATAGTGTACGTCGACCTTGCTTTAACAAACAGAGCTTAGGGATTTATTAAATATGAGAGAAAGCGGTATTACCAAGGTTTCAGCACAATTTTTGACGAAATTCGGAGGTATACCATCCGGGCCCGCACCCTTATAAGCGTCGAGGCTCCTTAGTATCTTAAATATTGAGTCATAAGATATATTTAAATTTGCAAAACTGAAGCTATTTTGTGCTATATCATTTAAATAATTATTCGCTAGGTTATTCGATATACTTTCGGAAATATTATCACTAAATGATTTAGAAAAAGAATTAGCAAAGAGATTGCAAATATCTGACCCATCACATTTGTAAGTCTCTCCATCAGTCATAATGGAATTATGTACTTGCATGGTACGAATTACTTGCATCTTTTTTTGACTTAATGTACGACCAAAAATACTTGGGATGCTTACCAATTCTTTGTTGAATTAACTCCACATAATTATTGTAAAGTTTCTCTGCAAATTTTTCACATCTGTTGCTAAGTAGTTTAAACTCAATTTTGTCCCTAGGATTTTTATATTTCTTAAGTCTAATACGTACATTATTCTTCTCTTTTAATAATTTTATCAATGATTTATTAAACTATGGTGGGTATTTGTCGTTCTTATATCTACTAAATAGTATAAACTTTCTTATTAAATCTCTAAGAGTATCATAAAACTTATCTAACATCTCATTTATATCACTATATTCAGATAACAATTCGTCCCAATCAATTTCAGAAAGATTTTTGTTAACTGCATCATAATATGCTTTGTAGTAATTAACTTTACGGTTGTTGATATTATTTTTGAGGCTGTTGGATTGTTCAAAATTGATTTCAATATCTAATGGTGAATGCTGAGGATCAATTAGAGAAAGAATACAACTGGCAGATGATACGTTACACTTTAGCAGGTCCGTAAATACCAGATCGAGAGTCTTTTGATTGCTATTAACTACCGAGTTACATTGTTTAAAGTTGGTTATATGGCTGAAGTCTATTAGCATTGTACTTATCATTGAATTTTGACAGTAAGAATCATCTTTGACTAGGTTCCAGTCAATGTTAGGTAAATTAAAGTCTCCAATTATACATGTAAGCACATTAAATTGTTCGTTAATATAGTTACAGTTTTCTATGTAGTGCTCTAAAATTGGTCGCTGGATTGGAGGAGGGAAGTATACAGCGCCCATCGCTATTTGTTTGGTAAAACCTAAGTTAGGCGCTTTAATGACAACCCACAAATCTTCACACTTCTACAAATCTTCACGCTTTCCCACTCTGACATACGGTATGCAGATTTCTTTCTAGAAACTGCGATCAACACTCCGTCCCCCTCCTTGCCATGAAAACCAGATGACTGTCTATCCCTTCTAAAGACGACATATCGATCATCAAAAAGTTCGCTATTCAATACACCCTCATTTAACCAGGTTTCACATAAAACAATTACATCCTAGTTGCTAAGCATTAAATTACGGTGGAATGAGTGGGTTTTGGTTCTTAAGCCACGAGTGTTTTGATAGTAGACTGATATGTAATCCATTTTGTGGAGCAATAATGCCAAAGCCTGTGTTTTTAAAGACTATTTCAAATCAGTCAAAGCACGTGTGTCTCTCACCAATATATACCTCGACTCTTCATTTTTACGCATGAAAATTCTCCCACCTCCTACCCAGACAAACTTATAATGTCTTTTGCTTTGCAGCCTGTCTAGCTGGGACATGCAACGCTTTATTTTGTGGAGAAAAGAGTTCTACAACGAAAACCGGACCAGGAGGACCGTTGTATCCAAGATGAGAACTGTTGAGCTTATCGCTGGGGTTTTATTTTTATTGAATTTGATAACAGCGGCTAAGAAGGTATCCCGCTCTCTTAGCTTATTAAACTCAGCTATGATGGAGCGTGGGCGTTTGCTATCAGGGTTGAGTTTGGCAGTCCTTGTAACTCCAAAAATGTTGTCATCTCTCAAATTATGTCCAATAACACTACCAAGCTGTTTCACGATGCCAATTAGGTACATTCTCTGCTTTCTTTTCCGGAACACATTGAACTTCCACATTTTTACAGTGTGTATTACTATATGACTGTAAAATACTCACTGTAAATATTCACTGTAAAAATGTAGGTCAATTCGAGTTACGAGAGTTGATACAGTCGATTGAAGTTCGCTCTCGCGTTCTTGTAATGTCTTTAACAGATTCTGAGAGTCATTATATTTCTTCATCAAATCTTCAAATCGATTATTCATAAAGTCAAAGTCAAAGTCAAAATCATTTATTCAATTTAGGCATCAAAGACGCACTTATGAACGTCAACTTTTCATTATAATGTACTTTAAAGACTCTACCGCCGCGTTCCAAAATATATAGAACCCACCGAGAAGAAGCGGCAAGAAACTCGGGGCCATTCTTTTTAGATGGATGTTTACAATGTTTCTACTTAGGTACTACAAATATTACATTTTATGGGTGGCACAGAGACAGCTTGCCAGAAGTGGAGTATTCCAAGCATCTTTATCTTCTATATAATGTCGAACTTTATAGTAAGCTTTTTTTATTAAAACGTTTTTTACAGTCAACTTGAATTTGCCCTCTGTGAGCTCAGTTATGTGCTTTGGGATTTTATTGTAAAAACGCACACAATTTCTTAGGAATGACTTATTAGTCTTCGCAGTCTAAAACTAGGTACAGCTACATAAATTCCATAGCTTTATTTACATTCTTAATTTCTTCTCCAATAGTCTTTTGCTCATGAGTAAACACTGTTTCTTAAGATCTATCATCTGTTTATTCAAAACTTCTTCCATGATATCCCGTATTTCATCACGTGTTATTGCAGCGTCATGTTTGCTAGTTGGAGAAGACAGTGCCGCCCTTTTAGTTGGGCGTGTTGCCTCTTATTGAGATTGCCGTATAGGTGTATTATCATTTTTAGTTACCTTTGTAGTTTTTTCGCGGCAGCGAGGGCAAAACCAGTCTTTTGGAATATTCGTTTCTGTTGCATGCTTCTTTTTACCAGACATAAACGATGATAAGCTTTTTTGCACTTAGGGCACTGCATATAAGTGTCATCTTCATTAATTGAATTACAGCTACCACACTCCAAACTATATATATATATATATAGTTTATTAAATCAACGCACGGCATTAAATGCACAGTCTTTTGTGCAGAATTATTCTCTCACAGTAATAAATTCCCTTGTATGTGGTATCGGAAATTGCAAGAAAAAGGTCGTAAGTGATGCAGATTTCGAATACACTTACGTGTTCGACTCGAAATATTTTTAGTAGCCGATGTATATCATACTACACCTTGTGCGGGTGGTTTTATATCACACTGTTGTCACTTGCACTTGTTTTTTCTTGTTATTAAAACAATATTAGAATGTTTTATGCATTGATTACTACTTTACTACATGAACTCGCAGACATATAAGCTTCAATGATCACTTTTTACATCCTAAAATGTTTTAGACTGCATAACAACGCGATACAGACGTCACTCCTTTAGCGCTCCGCTCGTGACATCATCATCATAATCGATTATCACGCGATATATTTCCTCATAAGTGACGAACTGCACTGCGTCCGTAACCCTGAGAAGTTGTTAAGTATTCTGTGTCTGTACTTTCGCCGGCACCGGTAACTCAAAAACTACTGGACCGAATTTGATGAAATTTAAATGGGGTCACACGGGAGCACCAGCTTTCAAACTAAAGAAGAATTTTGAGGATCGGTTCACCCAGTCAAAAGTTATGAGGTAACAAACATAAAAAAAATACTCGTACAGTCGATTTGATGTCCTTTTTGGAATTCAGTAGAAAATAAAAGAATGAAATTTATATTACACTGTCACAGTCTAAATTCCTATTCTGTGACACTGTGGTGGCGGAATGTAGGTACCTATATCTCTTCACCAGTATTGTTACGTCACCGAATAAAACGAGTTACGTTACCTACATTAGTTACCTACGTTACTTTAATGTATTATCACAGAATAAAATAAGGTTTATATAGTAACTGTGTGTGTAATATTGTGGTATTATGGTCTGTGCTGTAATTTTACCCAATTCAATACAACACTTGAATTTTTAATGTACGTTTTATGTAAGCCCTTTGTTGATGACTATACCAGTAGGGCTATTATGTATCTCAGTTGCTAACAAATGTTGATTAAAATCGAAAAAATGACGGCTCTATGTCACTTTTGTCAGTTCCAGTCCAGTCATCAACTTATACTAACATTTTTGCTTAGGTACTAGAATTTTCAAAAGTGACATAGAGCCGCCATTTATTAAGATTTCAATCAAAATTTGTTAGCAACTGAGATACATAATAGCCCTGCCTATTTACAACAAGATACCAGTGAGCCTGATTCGAGTAAGGGGTTCCGGACCAACAACGCAAAGATACGTCGATTAGAGATTGATTGATTGATAGCTAATGCTGTCAATACTCCATGTTGGTTGGCCGGCTATACTCGTATTTGAGTACAATAACGTAACTATCACATCTTTTATTTAATAAAAAAAAGTATGAGAAAAAAATGATTTTCCCAAAATTTTATTCATTTATTTACTTCTTTCCTTGATGATATATGTTTGTGCATAATTTCCGTAGGTATAAATTGATAGTGTTTACTTAGAAATTTGATTTTTATTGTTTTAACGACTAGTTTGCCCGCGCCACAAAACTGCAAGGATTTTTGAGGTCTAAAGTGTCGGCGCAACAATTGTTGCAAGTAAGTGTCACGCGCGTTTTTCTTTTGTTTATTTTTTAAAGTCATCCCAATGTTTAACCATAGAGTTTAATTCTTTAGCGTAATATATTTTCTTTCTATGGCAACACTACAGACGGACATGTTCTATCTGTGAACTTTAAAAAAAATATATAATCAATGTTTATATTTTGGCGGTGAGGTTATGTTTTGTGCTATAGTTTTTAGTGAATTAATAGGGTTAAACTCATGATTTTGATACAAATTATATGTGAATATGATCGTGAATGTGTAAGGAATACTGTTATTCTGTGATTTAAGTTCTGACATCAAAGTTTACACAAAAAAATTGTCACGAATCGACAACACTCGGTAAGCTAATTTCTCATTGTTATGATTGGTTATAATTTGCTTTATTTTGAATAGATTATACTTTTACATTGTAAAATATCACAGAAATAATGTTGTCAAGTAATTACACCCACTCAGAATATGATAAATACGCCATATCATGTCAGGATCGATAAAAAATCGAAGTCACGTGACAGTTAAATTCGCTTGTACTAAAAATTCAAAATTTGTAATTTTTTTAAAATATTTCTGATATATAATTATTCTTTGAAACCTAGTTTGGTTTGTAGAATTTCTAATAAGAATTCCAATAAAATAAAAAAACCAACAAGAAAATTTATATTTCATAAAAAAAAAAAAAATTTTTGGAAATCACCATGTCTAAGTCTAGAAAATGGGCCCCCAAGTTGAAAAAAAAATCATTACTGGCCGAAATTTTAAAGAAGCTCTTATTTTTTATGTAATTATTAATAACCTAAGCATATGTTACTAGGTAAAAATAATATTTCTGTTCTAGACATTAAAAATATTTATAAATATCAAATCAAAATCCTGTCTTGGGAAGCATTATTTATTGATAAAACTTAATTTTTGTGGTCAGATTGCAAGTTTTTTTCATGATATTATTTCTTCTACGAATTCAAATATTTGAATGTAATTAGATAGATATGTGTTTTTACTATTTAATTACCGCAAAAAACCTATAGGTATTAATGTAAAATTTTTAAATTACAATTTTTTTCCACATCAATTCTGATTTTTTCGGCTACGTCAAGTTTGTCCTCGTGTAACATAACATTTTACATTTGACATTCATGTTTATGTATCAGATTTCTTGGTTATTCAACTATCTGTGACAAAAATTTCGTCTCTTAACTCGCTATAGGTATGGCACAAGAGCCATTTATTCCCAACTCGGCGCAAACTTTTGACGCGGGCGCAGGTCGTAACACTCGGGAGCAATCACGAGGGCGCCACAGAGCTCCTTAGGCAAGCTAGTCGGTATGGGACTGTAGACCAAGTCCTTGTTGCGTAGTTTTTTCTTCAGCTGCTAAAGTAAGCAGAGTTTGTCCTATGGTAACCTGATGCCTGATATACATACTTATACATATACACACCCAGACACATTTCGAACAGACATATTCATGCACACATGCGTTTGACCTGTCCAAAGATCTAACCAGAGATCTGCGGCTCAGAAGCCAGGGTTGCTACCATCTTCGCTTGCCGGCCAGTCCGACCAGGAACAATGGATTTGTATTTTAGCCAACACCGATGTATCATCATACTGAAACATCCACTTACGTAGACTCTGAAGGAACACTTTTTGTTTACACAATTGTTAACAAACATAACAATATGCCCGTGTAATGTAGCGACTACATAATCAATGCTATACATACATATTATACATGTTACAGTGGGCAAACACAGCGGATTTGAAATTGGTGTCATGGGTATCTATTAGACATGCAGACCTTGGGCCGGTATGAATGGCTGGTATTTGGGCTTCCCAGACGTGTGACTCACTTGGGAAGTTGGGGTCCTGGCTTTGAATTCCGACAGGCTGATCGGTCTGATAGATAATCGTACCACTAGATAAAGTATATAATACTAATCTTATATTATCTATTATCTATATATATTGGGCGCGAAACTGTCGTTTATAGTATCAAATTATTAGAGGTAAGAATAAGACCTGAGTTAAAAAAATAAAGATTAATCTTTTATATATTCAGATATCCAAGCTTTACACTGGCCTGCATAATCCCCTGACTTAAATCCTATTGAGCATGCCTGGGATATGCTTCAGAGAAGAGCTCTTAGGAATTTCCCTGAAGATATTGTGCATGAAAACCAGCTTTTCTTGCATCTTAGCAGGACTTGGGACAGTATTCCACAATAGTATATTGACACCCTTGTTTTGAGTAAGCAGAACCGCTGCAGATGTGTCAGGAGAGTCTTAGGTGGATCCACGGATTATTAATTTTAAGTTTTCAAAAATTTTTATAAAAAAAATAGTTGTTTTGTTTAGGTTTTGATGTTTCAAAAATAAAGTTAAGATTGAAATTTTGTCTAAGTTTTTCCTCTTCTTCTAAGTTTTATTAAACTTTAACTTTATCTAAAAGTTTATTATCAGATTAGGTAGGCTATTAAACAAGGTTTATTTTAATGTGTAGGTGTCTTAACAAAAAGTTAATAGAATTTTAGTTATTTAGGTTGAATTGAAATATCCCTAGACCATGTTGATATGTGTATATAAAAATAAGTAACCCCTATTTTTCCCGGTCACGCTATAACTTGAGAACGGCTTAATCGATTTTACTCATATTTTCTACCGACTTCCAAAAAAAGGAGGTACTCAATTCGACTGTATTTTTTTTCTGTTTGTGACCTCATAACTTTCGATTAGGTGGACCGACTCCCAAAATTCCCAAAAACTATTGGACCGAATTAAATGAAATTGAAATGGGACCACACGGGATGCACCAGCTTTAAAACAAAAATATAATTTTGAGAATCTGTTCACCCAGCCGAAAGTTATGAGGTAACAAACACAAAAAAATAGTACCTCCTCCTTTTTTTGGAAGTTGGTAGAAAAAAGGATACAATAGAGGGAAAGGTTTTTCTATATTCTTTTGTCTTTTTGCCCATGACAGTTGCAGTACCACCCAGAGTTAAGTCTTGTAGTATTGAACACAATTCAGCTACCTGCGGTATTTGATCCCGCGAATCAAGAATACCGGTATATCGTTTTGCCAATTAGTATTTGCAGCACACCCCTATAGTGATGCTAAATTGTAGTCTGTGAATAATTAATACTTTTGTCTCTTTTTCGAGTTACACAATTTAAATATAACAGTTGACAACTACTAGCACTTACTAGTTTATAATGATTATTTATTTTATGTGTTTGACATATGAACTATAGGACGCTGAGTTCACGCCCTATTAGGTACTCAAAAATGATCAAGTGTGAGGTGAGTGCCTACAACAAATGTTTAGACAAGTTTTGCCTGTTTTTGGCTTAGTGTTGCTTGAAAACGCCATTTATTATCAAGTAGCTTTAGTATTGCTGTGTCGGTAAAACAGTTTGCTGTAGCAGGTTTCCATTGCCTGAAAACACGGATAAAAATTAAATAAGTTTAAAAAAAATTAAACTAGCTAGATCAATGTGTCGCCCTGAAACCCCTTTACAAACTCGTACTAAATTTAATGAAAATCGTTGGGCCCGTTTCCGAGATTCAGAGTATACCTACCTATCCTACTTCCTACTAATGTTATAATGTGTGGATGTTTGTTACTCTTTCACGCTCAAACGGTGGGGCCAATTTTGATGAAATTTCATCATCATCTCAGCTGTAGGACGTCCACTGCTGAACATATGCCTCCCCGTGATTTTCCAAAAGGACCGGTTAGAAGCGGCCTGCATCCAACGTCGTCCTGCGACCTTCATCAGGTTGTCTGTCCACCGTGTCGGTGGACGACCTACGCTGCGCTTGCCGGTCTGTGGTCTCCACTCCAGAACTTTTCAGTCCCATCGTCCATCTGTTCTGCGTGCTATGTGCCCTGCCCACTGCCACTTCAACTGGCTAATCTTCTGGGCTATGTCGGTGACTTTCGTTCTTCTACGGTTCTCCTCATTTCTGATTCGATCACGTAGAGAAACCCCGAGCATAGCCCTCTCCATAGCTCGTTGTGCGACTTTGAACTTATCTATGAGGCCCATAGTAAAAGACCACGTTTCAGTGCCATAAGTCATCACTGGTAACACACATTGGTCGAAGACTCTTGTCTTGATGAAATTTGGTATGAAGGTAAATGAGGCGCTGGATTAACATATGTCATCATCATCATCCATCACCACGCGGGTGAATAACCGTAATATTCTTGGGCATAGCATAGACAAAATAACAAGATCTCCGCCTAAGTCAAGATCGTAATGATGACAGCTCTGTCAATGATTGTGTCAGATTCTGATAGCTTAGTCAAAAGCACGCTATCATTTTGACAGCTCGATACACTAGACCTGCTCGGCGACCTTCAAGGGTGATGAAATGTAATGGCAGTTTTTTTCCATGGTGATTAATTTTATATTTGTGTGTACGTAGGTACTGTATTTTATTATTAATATTTACTAATTGATTTACTATATGTTAAGGACCGCGAGCTAGACCCGCCGTCAGCTTAATTAGATTAAGTTTTTTTTAAGAGTAACTTAGACATAATATCTATATTTTGGAACCCTGAGGAAGAACTGAATAGGAACATACAGTCCAAAAGTGGCAGAACCGCCTCACTATAAGAATTTAAATTAACTCTATTATTACTATTATAGCGTATTGCGTTTGACCATGTAAATAGTTTATGAAAATTACAGAGAGTTGAAAAAATCTTAGGAAATTTAGGTATAAAGATAGATATGCCCTTGGAGAAGATAAAAAGCTAGTCGAAGTACTAATATTGCGCAGACGAAGTTGCGGGCACCAGCTAGTATATATACTATACAAGAATCGCTAGTTGAACTTTATCTGCGTAATAGAATCTGCCAAATATTGGAAGGTGCATGCAGCAGCTAGTGGTGTAGCGAAAAATACCTATTCATCGCCCCATGTTGTCCAAAAATAGGCTAAAGGCAGGGCTCAAGCAATTACCGGCGCCCCTAATAGCCCATGACTTGCATCGATGGAATCAAACCTGCCTTAGTAAATATTCTTATCGGAGCTTCCGTTGCAATGGAGAAATAGGCGACGAACGGTTCAAACAACAGAAAATAAATCAATTCAAACGAGTTTTTGTTCAAACCTACTATTAGGAATCTCGCGTGACGTATATCGGTAAATTTCTGTGACCACTGGTACGAGTATCGATTATCGGGTCTATATACTTGTCGAGTAGACAAACTGATACCTTGTCTCCAGCATGGACCTAGCCGCGATAGTTATATAACGGGATGTCTTTTGTCTAATTGTATCCTATCAGCGGTGCGAGTATGGACTGTCAATAGGATAAAACTCATATTATTTATGCCACAGCACGTAACAGAACCGGTGCACAAACCCGGTGTGTCCGCGCTCGCCTCTGTGTACCACAGTGACCACAAAATAAATAATAATACTGCACCCCGACGAAGAACTTTAGATAAGTTTTCTCTACTCTGCACCGCTCTGCTCTGCTCTGCTCTGCTTTGCTGCGCTCTGCTCTGCTCTGCTCTAGTTAAATTACTGGGTGAATGGGGCTTTAAACCAATGGCTCGGGGTGATAAGCACACTACTATAACTGTAATGGGCAAGAAGAATGCTTCCCACTGATCTCGTTGTATCCATATTCTTAATTCTGTTTCGCTAGCCTGGACACCTATTCTTAATGCTCAACTCTGAAGGTGCTAGGGAGTCTAGAAGTGTGACACAGTCAGCAGCATTTGCTCCGGCACATTCGGCGATGACACTGACCACACTGACGAAGAAGAAAAACCACCAACACTCGGGCAATCTCCGTGCATACGGGAAATGACGCGGCGCACTACCAGTACCGAGCGCACCCCCTCACCACATACCGCGCCCGCGCACGCACCGCGGCTCTCGCGCCGGGCCGAGCGCGCTGCAGCCCGCAGGTGTCGCCGCGATCTTGCAGCGTAAACTCCCTGAGGATGGGCATCGGACATGCCCGAAACCTAGGTCGATAACGTCGGCTTATTACGTGAGTAAAGTCGGTTTTGATATTAAATAAAAATCTAATTAAGTTCATTATTAACATGGGTTTTTTCCTTTTCTTTTGTTTTATATATTTAAAAAAAAAACAATTGTCTCTCCAATGAGGTGCAGTTTGATGTCTGTACTCTCCTTGAAAAAAACCACCGGATGTTGTTGAAACTATAGTTGGAAACGTTACGTGACTGATTCTCGTTTTTCATATTAAACATGTTTGTATAATAAGTTTAAAATTACTATAAAACTAAACTATATCAAAAAGGTTATTACAAAATTTCGGATTACTTGGAGGATAAAATACCTTGAGACTGATCACTCCAGGATCTACCTACTCGCCCCCAAAGTGTTCCCGCCTTGCCGTGGCGGGGGGGGGGGGCTCAGTAGCCGTGGCTTGGGTCACCACGGTGAAGCTAAGAGGAACCAATGGGCCTGCCAGTGATAGCCGATAGCTGGCGGGCCCGAGGTGGGACCGCTCCTATGGGCTTTGCCCTCCAAGTCCACACGGGAGCGGTGACTGTAGGTAGCGGTGGTGTATGGGCGCCACTGCAACTGAGGCGGGCTGCGGTGTCGTATGGGTGGCACCGCGGCTGAGAGTAAGGGGCCGCGGCGGGAGAGGAGTGCCGGTGTTACGGTGAGCCGCTCTCCCTGCCTTCCGCGGCCTTGACGGGGCTGCCACCGTTAGATGGCGGACGCGGTGGGGTTGCAGGGGAAGAGGACTGTCGGTATTGAGAGGCGCCGCTGTCCCTATCCTCTACGGCCGAAGTAGCAGGCGGTGGGGCTACTCACCTGACCCATCTTAGGGGGACTTAGGGCGCCCAGACTCGGGGGAGTCTGGGGTCCATTTGCGGGCTAGGTCCCCCGTGGCGGTTGCGGCACGCCAAGTGTTCTGGCGTGCTGCAAGAGAGAAGGGTCCGGCAACGGATAGCCGCGGCGGGTTCGCGGTCGTGTGCGAAATCTGTCCCGCGTTCCCGCCAAAAGCGGCAGTGACGGAACATCGCAGAGGTTTGGTGGGTATGCTGCCCTTCTGGCAGAGACTCCCACGTAACCACCGTGCTCCCCCCGGGGCCGGTGGTATCCATAAAGGATTACTATGCGTCAAAAAAAAAGGATCTACCTACTCGTTTATTACCTACCATGTCAAAGTGTAACGTGTCTTGCCCTACTGATATTATTATGGTCTCTTTTGCAAGGCAACACACTGGAGCTAAATAAACGCACATTTGTTATATTTTACATTAAGAAATTGACGATTTTTTAAGACAAACCCGCTGAGTTTCTGCCCCCATAGGCTTATAGAAAATAAATGATTTGATTTGATTTGATTTGTAATGTCTGTGTTATGATCAACGAGGAAAATATTTGAACTTTTAAAAATGAAATAAAGTCTTCTTTCAGCTAAATATCCCATCTACAATATTTAAGGTACTTTCCCTTCATGTCACATAGTCATGGGACGCTACGTGCAAACATTACTTCGAATTGGCGACTCATACCGTGACCTAACGTAACAACGAAGCCTATTTTGCGAACCGGATGGCGCCATTTGTAGCGTCAGCTTAGAACATATTAATCTATGTCATGAGATTCATGAGTTCTCGTGATATATTATTGCGTATTTCGTATTGTATTATAGACAATGCCACTGCAGTGAAAGTGTAAAGCTTCTCTGTCTACTTTCAAAATTGAATCAAAACCATCTTAAATCATATTATTATATACGTAGCAGTGGACATAGCACAAAAATTTACATGTAACGTAATCGTATCGTTAATAATATAGTTATTATTTGCCATAAAACTTTACAAGATTTATGCTACCTAGTAACTAGGTAATATTTATATTAAATGGGTATATTATTACATTTCATTATATGCATGTTAAAGTGGCAGTGGGCAGGGCACATAGCACGCAGAACAGATGGCCGATGGGGCTGGAAGGTTCTGGAGTGGAGACCACGGACCGGCAAGCGCAGCGTAGGTCGTCCACCGACACGGTGGACAGACGACCTGATAAAGGTCGCAGGATGACGTTTGATGCAGGCCGCTTCCAACCGCTCATTTTGGAAAATTATAGAGGAGGCATATGTTCAGCAGTGGACGTTCTACGGCTATGATGATGATGATTATATGCATGCAATGGTTCCGTTTAACCCACGTCATCCAGCCATCTATCATCGGAGGAACTTGTCTCCGTACTAAGTTCTATAGAAACTTGGATTTTTAAACAGAATTTTAAACTACAAGAGTTCAAAGTAATGCAATGCAGTATTTGTCAAACTTGTCTCTGTACTAAGTTCCATAGAAACTTGGATTTATAAACAGAATTTTAAACTACAAGAGTTCAGAGTCCTGCAATGCAGTATTCGTCAAACTTGTCTCTGTACTAAGTTCCATAGAAACTTGGATTTTAAACATAATTTTAAACTACAAGAGTTCAGAGTCCTGCAATGCAGTATTCGTCAAACTTGTCTCTGTACTAAGTTCCATAGAAACTAAGATTTTAAACATAATTTTAAACTACAAGAGTTCAGAGTCCTGCAATGCAGTATTCGTCAAACTTGTCTCTGTACTAAGTTCCATAGAAACTAAGATTTTAAACATAATTTTAAACTACAAGAGTTCAGAGTCCTGCAATGCAGTATTCGTCAAACTTGTCTCTGTACTAAGTTCCATAGAAACTTGGATTTTTAAACATAATTTTAAACTACAAGAGTTCAGAGTCCTGTAATACAGTATTCGTCACCCTTTATCTCTTTCCTGTAATTTCGCTGGGAATATATTATTGCCGTATAACGATATGCACTCTACTGCTTCACGGTTTAATAACTGGCAAAGGAGCTTCCCCAGGCAGACTCGGCTTATGTCCTACCAGTACAATGTATAGGCATATGTACGAGGTACATAGGTAACATGAAAATATTCTCTCGCTCTACTGTACCAATACAATACCTTCACTCCCGACGGTATAGTTACACTATCTCTTATTGCCTTTTGAATGTCGACTATATTATTTTATTAGAATTATATTCCCCTTCAGGCCTATTTGTTGTGATGGGCTATAAAACAGTGCTTGAATGGAGCTCGTAGAGTATCGTTTATTGTTCTGGAGGAATAATAAGACCTTATTGATACCGCAGGTGATAAGCGTCGTAAAAATAAGAAGAGCCAAATCGGATAAAATTAAATCTCTCTTGTGCACGAAACGGACTTTGTTGGCACCATACAGCATTTTCCGAAAAGGAGGGGCTATTCCACTAGTCCCTACCAACTCACTATCCCCCCTGGTGGTGAAGAGTGGAATTTTATTCCACCTATATCTACTGGTCAGGGATTTATGGAAATTCACTCCCATTTATGAGGAAGGTCTCAATCCGACTGTATGCTTTTCTACCGACTTCCAAAAAAAGGAGGAGGTACTCAATTCGATTGTATTTTTTTTATGTTTGTTACCTCATAACTTTCGACTGGATGTACCTTCTTTTTTTGTTTGAAATCTGGTGCTTTCCGTGTGATCCCATTTCAATTTCATCAAATTCAGTCTAGCCGTTTTTGAGATATAGTCCATTAACTGAATAGTATGGAAGTCCGTATTCAATTTTTCAAATTGTACTTGTTCTATTATGTATGTTACGCGATCATCCAGCAAATTAAGTATCGATTTTGTTGATTCTTTTCTTGTTTGGTAGATCATACTTTATAGGTGGTCTCATATACATTTTATCGAAAAAGATGTAGTGTTTTGTTTTAAATGACTCATCATCAAAATGTGGTCTTAAAATTTGAGTACGTATCTGCAATAATATAATAAAAGTGGGTTTCAAATTTTTCAAATTGTATATTATAGTGTGTATGTAGTAGATGTTCGTCGCTGTATAAAGCTTGTGTGTGCTTTTGAGGCGATGGAAGACAAAACTTTACATTACTTTAGTTTTCTTCATCAAATGCCAATAAATACGGCCTAAGCACTTGAGGATCTTTGGTGGCAAGAAAAATATTCCTTTCAATTGTAAATATTTAACCGTGGGATTCAAAATGTTAAGTATAGGACCTACTTTTTAGATTTCTTATAACGGAGGGCTCCAGCGTCTGAACACTGTTTCGGTACTAGAATGGACCAAAATATATACTTGAAAAGGTACTAGTTCAGATGTCAACAGTTCATAGATGTACAGGTATTTTATTATTTCATATAATAATAATAGTCCTGTAAATTGAAAGGGGAATTTTAGTTAAAGGCAATAAATTTATTTATTTTCATTTCTTATAATTACAGTTTCTACAATATTTCTATATAAAAACATTATAAACAACCTAATCCTAGATTGTCACCGGAAGAGGGGCTATGGCCCAAACTACTAGTGGTTAAAGCTGCAGACTAAGGAATCTACTGACGATAAGTGCTGTGTCAAGGAGTACTGTCTTCTGTATCTGGCCCTAAATCCAACCGAGAGCTTCTTTCGAAGCTTTTTGTTTTAAGGCCGTTTGCTGAAATTGATACTTCCAACACGACGCAGCCCTTCTTTTTTATCAGAGATTTTTTTTTAACTTAGCATTCATTTAGAATATTGAGAAAAAATCTCTTCTCGTATCCCCCAAATACTTTGCGTTTGTATATTCTAAAACTTGACAATAGCACAGAAACGTCTCTCATGGTTAAAAAAGCTAAAGACGATGATGATGAAGAATAATAAGAAGAAGAAGGTATATAACTGAGTTTAGTTAGTAAATAAATGCTGTTTGATAGCAGGTGCAATACTAATAATTTATTGATTCAGGCGTTACTTTGCGGAAATCCATTATCAAAAAAACGATATTAAAAAATATTTAGTGACACTTCCGCTGAAAAGAAAACAATGATTTTGGCGTATTTGGGGGCGTGCACCACCCTCCCTCCCGCATAAAATGCTAATAGGAAGAATACAAAATAAAAAAACACAAGAAACCCCAATAAACCAAAACCGATTCGACACGTGTTTCGCCTCTACACGAGGCATCCTCAGGAGATGTTGACTCGTCGAGCGCTAGAAAATGCAATACTAATATTTGTAAATATCTGTGTAAGGTCCACAAATTACCCCCAATCTGCGAACTACTCGTACACACAGATATTTACAAAAAAAATGTAGCCGTATCGATACCTACATCCGCTCTCAAGTATTGCGCCTGCAAACAAACAGCATTTATCTGAGGTAAGGTTTTAATAAGTACAAAATCTCATTGTATGTAAAAAAACGATGGTGGATGATGAAAATGTATTTGTTTCGCAAACGCGTTCAACGTACGAACTATGAGTTATCTGTGTCACCCTATCAGATAAATGATGTATCAGGTAAATGATGATTTCCGGTGAACGATTCACACGGGATTCGTGCTAGGCCCACTTATTATGGGCGACACTCCCGTAAAATGACATTCCTAATTTTTATTCCGGATAAAGGTTATAGGGTACAGGTGTTGGGCGCAGCCTGTTTTACAATATTTATAAAATTAAGTGCCATAAACATCCATTAAAGTTAAGAACCTTTTTACAGTCACTCAACTCCACGTCAACTTATGGAATTATGAAAAACAAAGAGTAAATTTGTATGGTATGCTTAGAAATACCGATGAACCGATTCTCAAAATTATTTTGTTTTGTTTGAAAGCTGGTGCTTGTGTGGTCCTATTTAAATTTCGTCAAATTCGGTCAAGTAGTTTTTGTGTTTCACTCCAATAACTGAATAGAACGGAGCTGCGACATATGGTTTCTGGCTTTTTTGTAGTGCGCTCAACCTAGGGACGCCCTTAGCAGTAAGCTATGGTTGCTAGAGCCTCCCATTTTCTGCGGATCGGGCATTCCTGGCTGAACGCACTGTGATTCGCTCTTTCTAATTTGGCGCGAACGCAATTATTGCACGATGCCTGTTTTACAATATTTATAAAATTAAGTGCCATAAACTTCCAATAAAGTTAAGAACCTTTTTACACACACCACTCAGCTCCACGTCAACTTATGGAATTATGAAAAACAAAGGTTAATTTGTATGGTATGCTTAGAAATACCAAGCAGCAACCTTTTCAACTTTTAAAAAAGGTACTGCTTTGAATTCCTATTTGTCCTACTCGTATATTATTTTTGAACTTTTTAATGTTATTTTGACGATTTAACTTACGCGGTAGTTATAGTCGAATATCTCGACCGGTTTCGTGACCGTCCGGGCCACTTCTTCATGGTCGAGTTATTCGACTATACCTACCGCGTAAGTTAAACCGTCAAAATAAAATTAAAATGTGTAATACTTACGAAAGTTTCAATCAAGTTATTTTTGAACTTGTTCATGTGTTCTACGTCATCGTTTTTACACAACCCTAAAACACTTGTGACATCAGACGTCGCACTTTCATATTGGACAGGCCGATGGTATGACGTTTTGATATGACAACCAATGCAAAACTGGATATCCATTGCAGAAATTATTAACGTTTTCGCGAAAAAGAAATCTTCTTTTGGATTTAATTTGACATCATTTCATATCCTTTGTATTTATTTGTTTCCAGCGAATTTACAATCAATCAATCAAATGTTTATTTGCTAGAATACAGATAGGTACATTTTCAAGGTCTTATAGTAAACATATAGTCACTGTACTCAGCTGTTGTACATAGCAAGAAGATCTTATATCTTCGAGTAAAAAGCGCAGTGCTTTGCCATACACGTTTTGAAGTGTTGTACCCAGTTCAAGATTCTGAATGGCACTGAACTGTTATGGGCAAGCGTGACGTTTAACATCAGGCGAGAGTCTTGATACTATATCGATCAAGAGATACTTCATGCTCCGACTCGCACTTGGCCGATTTTCGGATGACTGTGACCACAACCTTTTTTGAGGGCCGGATCCGCGCCTGATGTAGCAACGGCTATTATAATATAGGTAGTTTGTTGTAAAACATACGTAAGCTTTGAATAAGACGCGTATACGACAAAACTAGCTTTTAGACATATTTTTTATGAATTGTACGTTAAACTCTAGTTGAACTCATGTAAGGAAAGTTTAGATATAGGTATTGATTCGCTTGTGCGTACACTAAACTAAAATGCTCTAAACTGTGGTAGTTCTTATTATGTTAACACTAAGATCCACATTCTTGTAAAACTTAGAATGACAATTCTAAACATATGATTATTCTATTCAAATGTGGGTAGTGAGTTTGGTTTAGTTTAGAGAGCACGAACTTACATGACAATTAAATAGAAACGGCAAATTAAAGAATTATTACTTGCAAGCATTAAGCGAATTTGGACTTAAGCGTGAACAGGATAAGAACTACCATGATTTACTAAAAAATAGATTTTAGTTAGCTAGTTTAGTTTGGTGTTCTGAACAAGCGAATTACTACCATAATTAATAATTCGAATCGCCAATTTTTTTATGCTGTATATGTGACGTGCTATAATCCATAATGTTTTATTGTTTTTCGTATTACGGAACAGAATAGCCGTTCGTACTCTTGTGTACCAAACATAATATGTCTATAATATATAAAAACTCTAGCTATATGGTGTAAAATTAAGCCTAAAATACAAGTATGTACATCCTTGCTCCCTTTGGATATGTAAAATTGTATTCCTCAAAGATAGAAGAGAGGCCAAAGTGAAGATATTCGAAAGGGCGTCGATGTAGACTTTGATGGATTTGAAGGACGAGAAGATATACGAGTACTGCAGTGTACTGTAGAACAGAGAGTTTTATTAGTATGTATAGATATTTGTAATGTTTATAAAAAGTATGAGAAACACACGCAAAATTTATCTGATGCACTTTAGAAACTGCGAGTCTGTGAATAATTGAAGAAATACGAAATAATAATCATTTAATTTAATTGTAAGAAATTCAACATACTACTTGGCATTTAATTTTTTTATTGTTTAGCTTTAGCTTTTAGGCATTATTATTAGACATCATTGTTATGTTGTGGTATGTTGTTTTTCTTTATCATATTTAGCAACCGTGTTAATAAGTTTCTTTATTAAATACGTATAAAGTATAATAAGTATAGTGTTCCAAGTAGTTGCAATTAAAATCGTATGGGAATGTTTTTCGTGTTCATTTATATTGTATGTTTATGCCATATTAATATACGCTATTCTTGCATCTTGCCATGCCTAACGTATGGGTGCCAAACATGGGCATTGACTCAAAAACATCTTTTAAAACTAAGATCGTGTTGTACCTATCGTCAATTTGAACACATAAAAGAGTTAAAGGGAGATAGCTATAGGGTAAACACGGATCGAATGCATTACAAATAATCAATTGCGGTTAAAAAAATAAACGTTCACACTGAATTAAATTCTATTATTAAGAATATAAGGTCACATTTTTGCTTATCAAAGCATAGAGTAAAATGGTCGGGAGGTCGGCAAAAACAGGTGCAGTCGACCAATCAGGGCAGGCCAGCGAACGGACGCTTGCTCCAGAGATCGGCGGTGCTCAGGAGAGTGTTAACCCGTTTTTTAGGAACGACGGTCGCGCGCGCTTTTGTTTAGAAAATATTCTTAAATCAGAGTGTGTACGGGATTTCTAAAAACGACTGTCGCGCGTTCGTTTAAAGAGATAATATATTTATTTTAGAGTGAAGTGAAGTGTAGTGTCTTCCAAGGCTGGTTATGTAAGTGCTTCTTTAATTTTAACCTCTCAGCGAAACTCCGTGGGTTTTTGTTTTAAAATTAGATTTATTATGTAAATTTTAATATTTCAAAGCTTGCTGTTTTTTAGTGATTATTATTAAAGGGATAATTCCTATAATTTTATGGTCTTTTATAAAATTTTGTCATTTAAAACATAGCAAAAATTGTCTAATAATTCACTATCATGCCAAAATAATTAAATAATTATTGTATGATAAAATGATTTACATATATTATAATATTGATTCAATACACAATTAATTAAATGTTTTCTAATATTTATGTAGTTAGTTTAAATCGAATTCTAGTATAACTTAACATAGAAGAACATATTCATTATTCTATTATTAATATTATAAACCCTTCTGAGCTTTGTCTGTGAGTGATGGTATCTTTTATGCATTTGAAAGGGTAGAACATTCATTAAATGTATCAAAAATTGTTGTTGTAAAGTTATATTTTAATGAGTGTTTTATTACTTCTGTCATAATCATATTTTTATTGTATTGTTCATTTTATTTCTTGTGTTTGGTTGTATCACTCATATAATTACACATTACATTATAATATATAATTTAAATTCAATTGGACGTGAATTAATATAATCCACGGATCTAAATGAATTTTAGGGAATGCTTACTCAATAAAAGTAATGATTTATTACTCTTAGGAGGATATAATAAATCATGAATGTGTGACAACATAAAATTAACACAGCTTAAATTTAAGTAACATTTAGAAATAAGTAGTTACCTTCACATTTTTACATCATAAATTACACACCATAATTCATTTACCAAGATAAAAGGGAGCCTCGACATCATATATAATTGAATAACTGTAATTTCGTCTGTATTAAATTATTTGTATTGTGGTACAAGGCTAAGATTAATGATGTTACCCAGTCGATATTGAATCGAGCCTATCTGGGGATATCAAAATAATCTTGCATTGTCGGTGGGTTTCAATTTATTGATTATCCTATCGACAACCCTTGTGTCAAAATTCAAATTTGTTCATAAATAACAACACGCAAGTACACGACACTACTTAACAACAATTTTAAAGCTATTGGTTTAAGTCGGTAGTAATAAGGCTATTTGTACATGCCTTTCGATTTTCGTTTTAAGAATTTAGGGCAGTACTTAAACCAAGGCTTGAGATTAAATCTCTGTAATAATGAATTTAGTAAAATACACCTTCTGTGTATTTAAATAAATACATATGAGTGGTTCACCAGTTTTCAGCTAGTTTAAGTGGGAAGTTAGGCATTTAATAGGGACTGTGTTACATAACAAGAAACTTAGTTTGTATGCTCGTTATTTAGAGCGAAGTGCTAACAAGGGCGACTGCTTTTCGAATGAAGTTATTTCCCTTGCAAGTAAGAAGCCATAATCTTTAATTAGGTTTTTTATGTGTGAATGCACTTAATAACTTTAATCATTTGGTAATTAAATATGAACACAGACGCGAGTATAATCTTAAAATTATTAAATAATAAAATCCTGTCGAAGTTAAATAATATAACATTACTTTTGGAAATATCAAAAATATCCGAAATTGGATTTGATACTCTTAAGGTAATGAAGAGGAGAAAGTGACAAAAAATAATCAACTCGTGGATATCCGATGACGTGTGCCGGAGGTTTCATGTAGATTTAAGTTAATATCTTTTCTTTCAGCGTCCACGTGTAGATTTAATTAGATCTAAGTGTAGTTAGAAACATGAAACCATTAGTGATGGACAGTCGGATCCGCTTCTTTCTCCTTCGCGGTAAATTCCTATTTGTATAGTTGTAATAAATGCGTTATTTCTTCGATTGGGGGGGGTGATAATTCTGTTTCTTCCAGAACACAGGAAGTTCGAGGGCTGTTTGCTGAACTGTGGGTTGTCATGTAGATTTATCGTAAAGAATTGAATTATTCTAATATCGTCAATACTGAAAATACGTATTAAACTAGTAGTGTACTAGAGTAGATACAGATGTGTAAATTTTATCCATTGATTAAACGAGACTTACTAGGACGTATCGACGTAATTGAATCTTAAAGCAAGTAACTATTTACTGGATGTTTAACTTGAATTATTTTATTCCAAAATACAAATCATTCTTCTGAAGTCGACGAAATAATATTCAACGTAAATTCAAGCGTAGTGAGGATTAAATAATAGATTGGTACTAATAGGTAAATTTCCAGGTTGAATTACATGACGACTCACAGTCTAAAAGAAGTCTTCGAAGGTTTGTGGCATGTTATTTTAAACTCACGATATCGGTTTTGTTTACAACCAACTGTTGTACTATAAAATTAAAATTATATTTTAATTTAAATAATTGTTTTACTAAAAAAATATATATTTTGAATTATATTATTTCTAATATAACTATCATTTCTCAAGATGAAACGTTGTGTATGCTTAACCGATATGGGAAATCCTAGTTAATACAATGGGTGACTGATTGCTTTGCCTACATTTAATTTATTAACAGTAAATAATTACAAAGTCACTTATTGTATAACAAGGAAATACGATGAACTTGTCTATCCATTTGTTTTCAGAGATGTTTACATATACGTTTTATATTATCTTG
The DNA here is from genome assembly GCA_917880725.1 of Selenia dentaria. Lineage (NCBI taxonomy): Eukaryota > Metazoa > Arthropoda > Insecta > Lepidoptera > Geometridae > Selenia > Selenia dentaria. The sequence continues at coordinate 8,061,435 of OU862895.1, read as the reverse complement.
CTGTATATTATAGTTAAGTATATGTTGACGTGATCACTACTTCTAGGTATATCATAATACTACTGTATATCAAGGGAACTTATGTGCTTTTGTTTAACCAAATTCTTTCAGAATTGGTCATTGTTTAATTGGTATTAATTTATATTATGTTTTATGGTTACACAACTTTTTATAGGTATGTCAATGGAACATTATATTGAACTTTAATTAACCAATTTTCAGAGATTGTCACATCGATTAATTAAAACTACCTAATCTAGCGGAATATTATTAATATGAGTATGTTTGACGTATTCACCGTTTGTTATAGATTTTTCGAAGGAGACTTAATCATTTTACGGAATAGTTAATATTATCTTACCTTACCTAAGCTTTATGGTGGGTGGTAGAATATTCACAAGATATTTTAAAGTTATAGCAAATAAGGCGGCTCTTAGGGGTCAGTGTGTTCTTGGCTTGGAATTTATTACTCTTACAGGAATGTATGGGGAATATATGGAATAGCCTTGATTTAATATATTGATCTTTAATCGATAAGCAATTAAGCGTAAATAGATTCACTTACGAGTTAGAAATGAACAGGGACCGGAAGTAATCTGCTTTCAAAGTAACGTATTGCAGCCCAGCTTTGTTATCATTCTGTCTCTTAAGATGAATAATTAAGTTAATGCAGTTAAGGCGTATCTGTTCAATTACCATTTATTGAGTGCCAAGACTCGGAAATCATATTTCATAATCGATTCGGTTGTGATAATACTGGTTGCCTTTGACTTGATTAAATTAGATTCTTGTTAATTGAACTTAACTATGAAACCCTAAGTCCTTCTTTCGTTAATTCGTTCAAGTATTTAAATTGTGATATATTTAACCTGACAATAGTTTGATAAATTCATCAGACTGGAGTGCTTTTATAATTATGTAATAAATGTTGAGCTAGTTGCGATTTTGGGGCCTCACAACCCCCGGGATTAATAAACTCCCTCGCATGATTGCTTAATTTGGAAAGCTTCGACTGCAAGCATAAGTACTATACACGTCGGTGAGAAATTTTCCCCACACTGGACACAGGTTCGATAAAGGGTGCTCTACGGCCAAAGAGTTATTTATTTATTGAACCATTTACAAACATTATACACGACATCATCGAATTATGGTTGGGTTAATATTAATTGATCGCGGGAGGTTGAAGTCCTACCCTAATCCATTTAATCACTTCCTACCCTTCTGTTCCTATATATTAGAAAGGAGAACTGATATTATTACAAGTAATTGAATAAAACTATTCAGCCCTAGCATGATGTTACTTATGAGTATAGAATTAATTATTCTTAAACTATACACATACTAAGTTCTATGTGAAAAAAATAATTTATATGAAACATATAGAATTAATTATTATTTCAAGATGAAATTAACTTTCTTTAACTGTTAAACAGTTTGGTTGTAATAAACCTCAGTATGATATGGTTCTTGTTTACTATCATGAATAACCAGATTGGTTTGAACCCCAAAATAATAATCTTTTATCTCATCTTGTGAGGCAAGGAGATATATCTGACTGTATTTATAATACAGGTATAAAACTATGACCGATTTATAGTCGTATTGAGTATTGATTACTAGGCCACTGTTGTGTGCCAATTTGCAAATCTAGGACAACTGGTCCTTTTACTACATTACTAGTCAAGGCTAGTGCAACAGAACACTGATTTATAATCGTATTGATTGCTAGGCCACTGTTGTGTGCCAATTTACAAACTTAGGACAATTAGTCCTTTTACTACAATACTAGTCAAGGCTAGTGCAACAGAATTGAAGTTCCATCAAGCAGAGTTGAATGGTTATTGTTATACACTAAGTTAACCATTCCTATACTATCCTTTCCCCTCCAAGGGGGTGCAGACATTGGATGGCACTCATAGTTGTGGGCGATGGATGGGGCCCTCAATCTTATATAACAAACAAAATTTTTATTACTTATATACGCACACATTAATTACCTTGGAAGTCTCTACAACTCTAAAAGAACCAAGGTTACTTAGGTATATTTACATAACGTATGGGTTGACGATCATTTGGCCAAAACATGACGAGAGTAGTTCGTTCTTATGAGAGAGGTGGTATAGTTACAATTTGGTGCCTTAGGAACCAGGATTATTAACTTCAGTAGAATTATCTACTTGAAATGTAGGCTTTACAGCCTACAATTTGGTGTTCGTGAAGACGGAAAGAGTTAGAGTATTTTGAGGAATTAAATAAAGTATATGTAATGACACTGAAATTAATGAATTTTGAGTAAAGATGGATTGATAGTTATTGTAGATATGGTAATTAGGATGATGAGAGTTAAGGGGGTGAGGAAACTGTAGGAAATAAAAAAATATAAAGTCTTGCCCTTTGCAGATTGTTACAAAAATAGGAAACTTAAAAATTTAAATTCAGACGATCTAGAAAGTATTATACCGTTGGTTACAAATGTGTTTGTGCACTAATATGATAAAATCACTGATACTTTAACTGACCAGAAATGCTTAAAAAAAAAAAATCTTTTCACAAGTAGTTGAATCGCAAGTAGAGTCTAGGAACGCTATGGTAAAATATTAAAGAAGCTAACTATATATAATTTATACATGAGAAATAAACGGGAAAATATATTCCTATCATATAAAGTTATAATCCCTTAACAGAAGCTAATTAAAAGGTAATTAAATAAAAGAAAAGGGACATAGTAATTCTAGCGTCCACCTTGTATCGCGTTTGAATTCGAGAAGGCAGGCTAACATTTTTTTTTTGCTTGAAGCAAGAGACATCAATAAATATATATACTCACAGATTCGGAAAATAAAATCTTTCTTACATAATAATTTATAGAGTAGAAAATGTAATACTTTAGTAGTTAGATTAGTAAAAGAATGACCGCACTAATATGTTATGTATTGCGTCAATTATTACGACTTAGCTATCAAGAGCAAACGTAACTTAGAGACATGTCAGCATTGTACTAGACGAAGTAGATAAGTAAACATGCTATTTAGTGTGGTCTTACACAAATAAAATAAAAGCAAGCCCTGAAAACACACGAAGAAAACAAGCTTTTCCAATTAATACAAACACCAAATAACTAAATAAATAAAATCAATGCACTGAAAAATTTAGGAAAACGTGTTAAATAAAATAACTGTTAGATTTTAAATAAAAATTAGATTAAGTATTTCAAAAGTTCAACCATTTGATACAGTTTTTACATCAAGCACTTTAATAATAAGACCAATTTAAAGTTATAAAACAGATAATATAAATTTACTAGGTCATCTAAGACAGTCGAGGTTTAATCTACCTTTAAGAGCGCCTGCCGTCAATAGTAATTATAATCACAATTCATATGTGTAAAGAGCTAATAATAACTTTAACAACTTAACTAGACTAGTAGGTATTGATTTGTTTTGTACAAAGGTAGCGTCCGCTAGGTGACTGGTTAGCAGAGAGTTGTTTTTTCTTATATTTTTGTGTTTAGTACCGGACTACGTTATGGTTTTTCATGCTCACAATTATTTAGTAACAATTCATATAACATCTATCAGTGAGCATCTATAATTCGCTTTACAATTCTACCGTCTCTGAAAGTACATATTATATAGCTGTTGGTCTTCCAGTAAATAAATAAATCAAATAAATACATAAAGAGAAAGAGCGTAAATAAGCAAATTCATTTTTAGATGGAACACTAATCGGTTTACAAACTATGTATTGAAGAACTTGACGTATACATTTTATTTATAACCTCATAATAAATATTACTATTGGATCATAAGTTAAAGATGTTAAACACGCGGGAAAAAAAAAAAAAAAAAAAAAAAAAAAAAAAACTTCTAAAAGTAAAATTATTCAAGTGGTTAAACCTTGCCCATACAAACAAAACTGGAAATATTAGGAGTCTTGTATTGATAGGCTTATAGGGCCATAGAGTGTCAAGGGGCAAATATGTAGTTTTATAAATAATAGTCATTCGAGGTTAGTTCAGTTAGTTAAGAATGTGTTGTTAATTGCGGAAACCTAGATAAAATCAGTAGGTTACAAACTGAAATTTAAAACAATGCTCCGTTCGATCATAAAAGATAATAATAGTCAAATTATAAAAAGGACTTAAAAGGAACATTTAAGATAAATTGAATTGAAACTAATTACCAACAACAATTCTCGACCAAACACTATTGAACGGTCAACAAAGACTTGGGCGGTCTATTTCGGACTTACTGTCATAAAAGGCATTCAAGAAGGTTCTTTGTGGCTTCCGAAACTTGAACATCTGTTTTATAATAATTATTTTATGATAGTATACCATAAATGCCTAATGTCACATAGCTAAAATACTAATAGCAAAACAATATAGCTCATAAACTGATAAAAATTAACTTCGATTACGTCATGTTCCTGAAGCAGAACTAATCAAATGCTATACAAATCACGAACAGGACTGAATAAATATATGAGGGACGACATTGTAAAAAGTAATCCTTTTCCAAACGTAAATAATGTTTTGGACCTAGTTACCTAAAACTTAACAGGTTACTGTAATGCCATTTACTTATCCAGATAATTTGGTAGAGTTTAATTTAGAGTAAATTGATTAATAATATTGACGTTAATGGATACCAACGACCATTTAGTGATAAATATAATGATGTAAAAATAAGTAGTTGGTACTACTCACTCTATAGTAGAAACTAAGAGAACAATATCCAAATCGCGAATATTGATTCTTATTAAGTAAAGTTATGTGTTTCGTTAAATCATATTGTATGTGTGAATAACTTAGATTGATTTAAAATATAAAACGCTCAAAATTAATCATAAATCTTTTATAAAAAAGTTGTGCTGGAATAAGTAGGAGTAAAACGTTAATAAGAAACTTAAGAAGATAGACATAACAAGTTTTACAGCCAAACAAATAGAAAAAACATTGATAGGGATAAGTGTTATTAATTAGGGAATAATAAAAAAAAATATAATATATATTTGTTAATTACAAAATTTAATTCGTTTAACACTCATAAAATTTTGGGGGGTGAATGTACCTATCGTCAATTTGAACACATAAAAGAGTTAAAGGGAGATAGCTATAGGGTAAACACGGATCGAATGCATTACAAATAATCAATTGCGGTTAAAAAAATAAACGTTCACACTGAATTAAATTCTATTATTAAGAATATAAGGTCACATTTTTGCTTATCAAAGCATAGAGTAAAATGGTCGGGAGGTCGGCAAAAACAGGTGCAGTCGACCAATCAGGGCAGGCCAGCGAACGGACGCTTGCTCCAGAGATCGGCGGTGCTCAGGAGAGTGTTAACCCGTTTTTTAGGAACGACGGTCGCGCGCGCTTTTGTTTAGAAAATATTCTTAAATCAGAGTGTGTACGGGATTTCTAAAAACGACTGTCGCGCGTTCGTTTAAAGAGATAATATATTTATTTTAGAGTGAAGTGAAGTGTAGTGTCTTCCAAGGCTGGTTATGTAAGTGCTTCTTTAATTTTAACCTCTCAGCGAAACTCCGTGGGTTTTTGTTTTAAAATTAGATTTATTATGTAAATTTTAATATTTCAAAGCTTGCTGTTTTTTAGTGATTATTATTAAAGGGATAATTCCTATAATTTTATGGTCTTTTATAAAATTTTGTCATTTAAAACATAGCAAAAATTGTCTAATAATTCACTATCATGCCAAAATAATTAAATAATTATTGTATGATAAAATGATTTACATATATTATAATATTGATTCAATACACAATTAATTAAATGTTTTCTAATATTTATGTAGTTAGTTTAAATCGAATTCTAGTATAACTTAACATAGAAGAACATATTCATTATTCTATTATTAATATTATAAACCCTTCTGAGCTTTGTCTGTGAGTGATGGTATCTTTTATGCATTTGAAAGGGTAGAACATTCATTAAATGTATCAAAAATTGTTGTTGTAAAGTTATATTTTAATGAGTGTTTTATTACTTCTGTCATAATCATATTTTTATTGTATTGTTCATTTTATTTCTTGTGTTTGGTTGTATCACTCATATAATTACACATTACATTATAATATATAATTTAAATTCAATTGGACGTGAATTAATATAATCCACGGATCTAAATGAATTTTAGGGAATGCTTACTCAATAAAAGTAATGATTTATTACTCTTAGGAGGATATAATAAATCATGAATGTGTGACAACATAAAATTAACACAGCTTAAATTTAAGTAACATTTAGAAATAAGTAGTTACCTTCACATTTTTACATCATAAATTACACACCATAATTCATTTACCAAGATAAAAGGGAGCCTCGACATCATATATAATTGAATAACTGTAATTTCGTCTGTATTAAATTATTTGTATTGTGGTACAAGGCTAAGATTAATGATGTTACCCAGTCGATATTGAATCGAGCCTATCTGGGGATATCAAAATAATCTTGCATTGTCGGTGGGTTTCAATTTATTGATTATCCTATCGACAACCCTTGTGTCAAAATTCAAATTTGTTCATAAATAACAACACGCAAGTACACGACACTACTTAACAACAATTTTAAAGCTATTGGTTTAAGTCGGTAGTAATAAGGCTATTTGTACATGCCTTTCGATTTTCGTTTTAAGAATTTAGGGCAGTACTTAAACCAAGGCTTGAGATTAAATCTCTGTAATAATGAATTTAGTAAAATACACCTTCTGTGTATTTAAATAAATACATATGAGTGGTTCACCAGTTTTCAGCTAGTTTAAGTGGGAAGTTAGGCATTTAATAGGGACTGTGTTACATAACAAGAAACTTAGTTTGTATGCTCGTTATTTAGAGCGAAGTGCTAACAAGGGCGACTGCTTTTCGAATGAAGTTATTTCCCTTGCAAGTAAGAAGCCATAATCTTTAATTAGGTTTTTTATGTGTGAATGCACTTAATAACTTTAATCATTTGGTAATTAAATATGAACACAGACGCGAGTATAATCTTAAAATTATTAAATAATAAAATCCTGTCGAAGTTAAATAATATAACATTACTTTTGGAAATATCAAAAATATCCGAAATTGGATTTGATACTCTTAAGGTAATGAAGAGGAGAAAGTGACAAAAAATAATCAACTCGTGGATATCCGATGACGTGTGCCGGAGGTTTCATGTAGATTTAAGTTAATATCTTTTCTTTCAGCGTCCACGTGTAGATTTAATTAGATCTAAGTGTAGTTAGAAACATGAAACCATTAGTGATGGACAGTCGGATCCGCTTCTTTCTCCTTCGCGGTAAATTCCTATTTGTATAGTTGTAATAAATGCGTTATTTCTTCGATTTGGGGGGGTGATAATTCTGTTTCTTCCAGAACACAGGAAGTTCGAGGGCTGTTTGCTGAACTGTGGGTTGTCATGTAGATTTATCGTAAAGAATTGAATTATTCTAATATCGTCAATACTGAAAATACGTATTAAACTAGTAGTGTACTAGAGTAGATACAGATGTGTAAATTTTATCCATTGATTAAACGAGACTTACTAGGACGTATCGACGTAATTGAATCTTAAAGCAAGTAACTATTTACTGGATGTTTAACTTGAATTATTTTATTCCAAAATACAAATCATTCTTCTGAAGTCGACGAAATAATATTCAACGTAAATTCAAGCGTAGTGAGGATTAAATAATAGATTGGTACTAATAGGTAAATTTCCAGGTTGAATTACATGACGACTCACAGTCTAAAAGAAGTCTTCGAAGGTTTGTGGCATGTTATTTTAAACTCACCATATCGGTTTTGTTTACAACCAACTGTTGTACTATAAAATTAAAATTATATTTTAATTTAAATAATTGTTTTACTAAAAAAATATATATTTTGAATTATATTATTTCTAATATAACTATCATTTCTCAAGATGAAACGTTGTGTATGCTTAACCGATATGGGAAATCCTAGTTAATACAATGGGTGACTGATTGCTTTGCCTACATTTAATTTATTAACAGTAAATAATTACAAAGTCACTTATTGTATAACAAGGAAATACGATGAACTTGTCTATCCATTTGTTTTCAGAGATGTTTACATATACGTTTTATATTATCTTGCTGTATATTATAGTTAAGTATATGTTGACGTGATCACTACTTCTAGGTATATCATAATACTACTGTATATCAAGGGAACTTATGTGCTTTTGTTTAACCAAATTCTTTCAGAATTGGTCATTGTTTAATTGGTATTAATTTATATTATGTTTTATGGTTACACAACTTTTTATAGGTATGTCAATGGAACATTATATTGAACTTTAATTAACCAATTTTCAGAGATTGTCACATCGATTAATTAAAACTACCTAATCTAGCGGAATATTATTAATATGAGTATGTTTGACGTATTCACCGTTTGTTATAGATTTTTCGAAGGAGACTTAATCATTTTACGGAATAGTTAATATTATCTTACCTTACCTAAGCTTTATGGTGGGTGGTAGAATATTCACAAGATATTTTAAAGTTATAGCAAATAAGGCGGCTCTTAGGGGTCAGTGTGTTCTTGGCTTGGAATTTATTACTCTTACAGGAATGTATGGGGAATATATGGAATAGCCTTGATTTAATATATTGATCTTTAATCGATAAGCAATTAAGCGTAAATAGATTCACTTACGAGTTAGAAATGAACAGGGACCGGAAGTAATCTGCTTTCAAAGTAACGTATTGCAGCCCAGCTTTGTTATCATTCTGTCTCTTAAGATGAATAATTAAGTTAATGCAGTTAAGGCGTATCTGTTCAATTACCATTTATTGAGTGCCAAGACTCGGAAATCATATTTCATAATCGATTCGGTTGTGATAATACTGGTTGCCTTTGACTTGATTAAATTAGATTCTTGTTAATTGAACTTAACTATGAAACCCTAAGTCCTTCTTTCGTTAATTCGTTCAAGTATTTAAATTGTGATATATTTAACCTGACAATAGTTTGATAAATTCATCAGACTGGAGTGCTTTTATAATTATGTAATAAATGTTGAGCTAGTTGCGATTTTGGGGCCTCACAACCCCCGGGATTAATAAACTCCCTCGCATGATTGCTTAATTTGGAAAGCTTCGACTGCAAGCATAAGTACTATACACGTCGGTGAGAAATTTTCCCCACACTGGACACAGGTTCGATAAAGGGTGCTCTACGGCCAAAGAGTTATTTATTTATTGAACCATTTACAAACATTATACACGACATCATCGAATTATGGTTGGGTTAATATTAATTGATCGCGGGAGGTTGAAGTCCTACCCTAATCCATTTAATCACTTCCTACCCTTCTGTTCCTATATATTAGAAAGGAGAACTGATATTATTACAAGTAATTGAATAAAACTATTCAGCCCTAGCATGATGTTACTTATGAGTATAGAATTAATTATTCTTAAACTATACACATACTAAGTTCTATGTGAAAAAAATAATTTATATGAAACATATAGAATTAATTATTATTTCAAGATGAAATTAACTTTCTTTAACTGTTAAACAGTTTGGTTGTAATAAACCTCAGTATGATATGGTTCTTGTTTACTATCATGAATAACCAGATTGGTTTGAACCCCAAAATAATAATCTTTTATCTCATCTTGTGAGGCAAGGAGATATATCTGACTGTATTTATAATACAGGTATAAAACTATGACCGATTTATAGTCGTATTGAGTATTGATTACTAGGCCACTGTTGTGTGCCAATTTGCAAATCTAGGACAACTGGTCCTTTTACTACATTACTAGTCAAGGCTAGTGCAACAGAACACTGATTTATAATCGTATTGATTGCTAGGCCACTGTTGTGTGCCAATTTACAAACTTAGGACAATTAGTCCTTTTACTACAATACTAGTCAAGGCTAGTGCAACAGAATTGAAGTTCCATCAAGCAGAGTTGAATGGTTATTGTTATACACTAAGTTAACCATTCCTATACTATCCTTTCCCCTCCAAGGGGGTGCAGACATTGGATGGCACTCATAGTTGTGGGCGATGGATGGGGCCCTCAATCTTATATAACAAACAAAATTTTTATTACTTATATACGCACACATTAATTACCTTGGAAGTCTCTACAACTCTAAAAGAACCAAGGTTACTTAGGTATATTTACATAACGTATGGGTTGACGATCATTTGGCCAAAACATGACGAGAGTAGTTCGTTCTTATGAGAGAGGTGGTATAGTTACAGTGTCAAAGGGGAATTGAAAGGAGTATGTTGGGCGTGACGCTAAAAAACCGATTATGTAGAAGATAAAGATGCTTGGAATACTCCATTTCTGGCAAGCTGTCACACTGCCACCCATAAAATGTAATATCTGTAGTACCTAAGTAGAAACATTATAAACATATATATATATATATATAGAGAGAGAATTGCCTCGAGTTCTTCTTCTCGGTAGGCTCTATATATTTTGGAGTAGATACTTTGGAGTATATATAAAGTACTATTGCAAAAATTAAATACAGAAATTAAATTTACTAATAGAACATTTCAATATAATTTAAGAAATGTGAACAAATTAAAATTACAAGCACACAGAACCATGTATGGTAAACATAATATTCTGTATGAGGGTGCAGCATTTTATAATAAGTTACCTAACGATATTAAAGATTGTAAAATTTCATTTTAAAGGTAAACTTAAAAAATATATTTATAATGAAGTAACCTAAGATTGTTGAACAAATATGTTTTACTTGACTAATCACTTTAATTAGTTATAAGTTTTAGTGTTAAATCTCATTTTAAGTGAACCTTGTTCTTTATGAGAAATAAAATCTTTAAACCCAGGAGTAGTAGAGCGGTAGAGTCTTTAAAGTATATTATAATGAAACATTGACGTTCTCAAGTAAGTCTTTGATGCCTAAATTGAATAAATGATTTTGACTTTGACTTTGAGCCCCCTGGGTTGTCCCCAATGCGGTTGTGCATGTGCCAGCGTGTCGTAACGGAGAGGTTCTGGTAACGGACTGCTGCAGCAAGTTCACTGCCCTCTGCGGAAGGACAGACTCTATATTTTTTGCAGCTCCTCTATTCCAACGAACACCGAATGTGTTGAATACCACGATGTTGTGGGTTTCAACGCGATGTTTTTTTCACTGAAAGTTCAAGTCCAAGATGAGGATCGAACCCGTGACCGAGCCTGGCTGTAACCATGAAAGCCTAGATGTATCTAGGCTTTCATCGCTTCAGAAAAAAATTGCGTGGTGCTAAAGAAAAGTTTACTTCAGCACAAACTGATTTCTAAACGGAGAAACAACTGAAAGTAAAATTTTATGAATAAACGACTAATCCGCGACATATTATTTGCAATGTCAGTTTCAATTCCATCGTAAGTGCGGTCCCGAAGTAAGTAACACTCTTTATAAAATCCCTCATGGCTGCGACCAGTGTCTCGAAGCAATTCCTTAATCATATAATGTCTAGCATGAAATCATTTGAATTCTACAACTGTAATTTAAATCTGTTTCGATAGAGATCATAGTACGTGTATACCTACGTGTACCGGTCGCGTGCACATCTTGTGCAACCGTTATCGGATTCCATTCGAGAAACCGGAGTAGGTACTGTTAAATAAGAATGTTGCAGTTATCTTGTTGACGCTTTGTTTAGAAAATTTCCGATAAGTTATAGTACTTATTGTTGTATTTCTGCTGATGTTATAGTGTGTATTCATGCCTCCCATGGCACAGGGAATCCTAGTGCGGAGAGGTGAGGCGTGTTTTAATTTTACAGCTTGTTTATTTTATGCATATCTTTTCGTGGATGTTGAACAAAATATACAATTTTGAAAATATATTTTTATGCTCGATTATGTGAAATTGATAATGTGTATACTTTACTACGATATAAAGACATGATATTCATTATATAGAAATTAAACAACTTTAAACCGATTAAATTGCGTATAATAATTTGATATTATCCAATGACCTCAGTTTATACAAAATATCATTGATATTATCCGACGTTAACACTTTCCTAACGACTTCCAAAAAGGAGGAATTCCAAAAAGGAGAAGAATCACGAGATTGTATTGTTTGCAGATGACACTGCACTGTTATTTAAAATTAAAAGGCAGTTATTAAACTATGACGATGTTAACAATGCATTAGCTAATGTTGTGAATTGGTTCAATACAAATAATCTTCTCCTCAATGAGAAGAAAACTAATTGTACTTATAAAGTTCTCGACACCAAACGTGAGACAAGTAGAATCCAATATACAATTGAATGGAACACGGTTGGACCTTGTGGAGTCAACGGTCTTTTTAGGAATTACTATAGACGCTAAATTGCAATGGGGTCCCCACATTAAAAAAATGTCTAGTAGGCTCAGTTCAGCGGCTTATGCTGTTAAAAAAATTAGACTATTAACTGATGTAGAAACAGCTAGAATAGTTTATTTTAGTTATTTCCATAGCGTCATGACTTTTGGCATACTGCTCTGGGGATGTTCTGCAGATATTAATTCTATTTTATACTGCAAAAAAGGGCTATACGAGCTATCTACAGTTTAGCTACCAGAGTTTCCCTTAGACAGAAGTTTAAAGACATAAACATTCTAACTGTTGTCTCTCAGTTTATCTATGTATGTAAAGAAAAACATTAGCAGTTTTGATAAAAGGAGTGATGCTCATTCCATCAACACGCGAAATAAGCATTATTTAATAGCATTAATTAATAAGCATTAATTAAATTATTTTGTTTTGTTTGAAAGCTGGTGCTTCTTGTGTGGTCCTATTAAAATTTCATCAAATTCGGTCAAGTAGTTTTTTTGTTACACTCCAATAACTGAATAGAACGGAAGTCTGTTTCAAATCGTTCTTGCCAGTGAATATCCGTGACCATATTCACTGGCAAGAACAATTTGAAACATTGATGACATGTAGACTGGATGACAGTAGTCTGTTAAGTTTAGATGAAGAAATCATTTATATGTGCTGTCTATCATATTTTCATCAAAACGTTCTCGATGCACGCAGTAGTCACTCACAGTCAACACTCTGCAGTATTGTGCTGGTGCTGGCACGGTAATATTATCTAAACATTACCGTGATTCTGGCTTTGGGATTGTATTAGCTTGATCACTAGATCCCAAGCAGTTGGTACTTGCCAATTAACATGTCTATTGAAATTAATTGTATCATTATGGAAACATGCACGTTTAGAAGGAAACCTCTTTAGCTTACGGGAGGGACGATTTACAATGGTGTTTCTATTTATTTTGAAATTCAGATCCTTTTATGATACATTAATTGATTTTATAATGTTAACTAACGTGGTGTATACAAATCATTAACATGGTGAACGGAAAGCGAGGCGAGACGCAACCACGAGCGTTCTGCACTCTCCTTGGAAAATACCAGCGGATGTGGTTGAAAGTATAGTCGGAAAGATCTAACTTATTTACGCGAGACATTCCCGTTATTCATTTTAAAATACATTAATTGACTTTAAGACGCGCTCGTATCCTGATAATAGTAAAAATCAGATTTTTTAAACACCTAGTGTAACGAAACAGATCGATAATATATTATGAAAAAAATACAAAGGTTAGAATAGGAATAGGAAAAGAGTAATAACCGAATAGAATTCATAAATATAACTCTCATTCTGCAGAAAAAAATCCTGAATAGGTCCACAAAAATAAACTTTCACGTCCAAACTCTCAGAATTTTCAGCAATAAAGCAATTTTTTTTTGGTAATACATAGCCAACGTATAGTACTATAGTTATAACCAGCAGTTTTTTCGATTCTGTTAGTATATATCGCAAAATATAAAGAAAACGTACAAAATTAACGCATTTTCGCATTACGTCGTCCAATCTAACAAACGATTTTCAACCTTACGTAAAGCATCGTAAATTATTTTAAGTAAAATAAAGCAAAAATAAAGTAAAATAAAAAAAAGTAAAGCAAGTCTTACGTATATCTACTCTATAAGTCCATGATTCTTTGATCCTTAATGTTAGTTCTTGAATTGTATATATATATATATATATATATATATCCTGTATTTGTGTAGGTATCAAATACCTATAAATATAATACCTATACGTATAATCTGAATTTCGGAAACGACTCCAACGATATTCATGAAATTTAGTATGCAGGGGGTAATCGATCTAAAGGTCGTTTTATCCGTGTCATCAGGCAATGAAAAACTGCTAAAATATTATTATGGCAACTAGGGCCATCAGCTTAAACGAAAACTAAACTGTTTTACCGACACAGCTACTTGACAATAGATGGCGTTGTCAAGCAACACTAAGCCAATGAGTGTTTGGTTTGAGGTTAGATCAAGAAAATCAATGGTTTACTTACGAGCAAAGCTCGGTCATCCAGGTTTCAACATATATAGCAAACGCAATACGTAGTACTATTATTTATTATGTGACAAACGGACGCTTCCCATTACATTGGTAGTAATTCGCTCGTTCAGAACACCAAACTAAACTAACGAACTAAAAACTATTGTTTAGTAAATTATGGGAGTTCTTATGCTGTTCACGCTTAAGTCCAAATTCGTATAATGCTTTCAAGTGACAATTCTTAAATTTGCCGTTTCTGTTTAATTGTGGGTAAGTTTAGTGCAAATTTAATAAGTATGTTGGTCATCTCTAAACTAATCTAAACTGATGTAAAACTACCCACATTTGAAAAGAATTATCATATGTTTACAATTATCATTTTAAGTGTTCCTCGAATGTAGATTTTAGTATTAACATAATAAGAACTACCATAGTTTAGAGAATTTTAGTTTAGTGTACGCACAAGCGAATCAGTACCATTATAACATTAAATTAACGCCTTTTATTACTTACTTCAAATCCCCGTTATTTATAAAACCCTTTCATTCGGTCTTTGATAAAGGATCATAAAAGAACCATAAACCCTCGGAACAAAAAGGGAAACCATTCAATTTAATTTTAATTAAATCAACGAGATTCCACTTGGCAAATAACAGTAGAAAACACAATATGAGTTCTTTGGAGTTGGAATACTGGTATTAATGTAGCTTCTTCTCCTAATATCATTCGAGATTGAGTTGCTATATCAATTAATAAATGCAATACTGATATATACTTAGAAACCAGAAGTATAGGTTTTTCTATAATAACTGTAACAAGAACTTAACAGTTATTTATTTTTCTCAAAAATGGTTTGTAATGTTGCCATAACATCTCTAAAAAGTATCCAGAAAGTGAACTCTACCGGAGACTTATTCACAACTATCCAGTAAGAAGCGAGATTTTAAATTTGGAAACTCCTTCTGTCCAGTAAGTATGTAACTTACTTACTGGACAGTAGATCATCCTTTTTAGATCTGCTAAGAAAAAAAAAACTTATTACCAGACACAGATTAGAGTTTAGCCATTACAACATAATGGCTAAACTCAACTCAAAAAAAAGATGCATTAATCATGCAAAGCCAAAAGCTTTCTTTATTTTTTAGGAAAAGCTTTATGCAAGCCTCAACCAGTAACAAAGCCATCCTGGCCTCGTATATAACCGGACCTCACCTGCGGTTCGGTCCGGTTAACTCATACTTGGCCAAGAAGGCTTACTTACTGGATTCTGCAGTAATGTACTATTACAATTGCCAGTAACTAAGTGACAATAATGCAATTACCGACAAATCGATACAACAGCGTCCGCACTGTACAAAATCACGACAAAGAGTGACGTCACCAAAATATTGTAACGACTTCGGAGACGTTGACTCGTCAACAGTTGAAGGCAAACAGCCTATGAAGAGAACTCAATCTATCGAGTCCAGTCAAATTAGGATATATATGGTATGATAGTATGGACATAATTCTGATAGTTGTAGATTCTTCTGGGATCGTTAGAAAACATAGCTAGAATTATCTCCCCGGTGCAGCGTTTCTAGCACCTACGGAACCATATTAAAATATATTAGTTACTCGTATGAACTTTAGCGGTCTGTTAATCAGAAAAAGCAAATAGTTTAGAATTGTATTTATGACTCTGGGCTCCCTTTATCTATAATGAATTACAATAAAAAAGTCGTGCGACTCACGGAATATTTGTTATTGTTTATTTTATTTGCGGCTCTAGAAAAATTCTGAATAACGGTGCTTCCTTTTAGGTATCTATATCTATGCAAAGTAAACATTCAGTTAAATTTACACCAATGTTCAAGCTACGGATCATGTACTTTCTGCCCTGCCGACTTCCAAAAAAGAAGAATTTTCTCAAGTCGATGTATATTTTTTATGCATACATGACTTTTTAAAGAGTTTTCCGATTTCAATAATTATTTTTTTGTTTGGTAGAGTATACGTCCAAGGTAGTCCGGACAATCGGTTTTGAGTTACAATCAAAAACGGAAAAATGGTTCGCCTATCACGATGATATCGTAATTAATATCAGCTAGATAGGCGAATATGAATTGAATGAAATGAATGAATAACTCAAAAACCGATTGGCCAAATTGGATAAAATGTATATGGGGCTACCTCGGACGTATACTGTACCAGACAAAAAGAATTATTAAATTTGGACTACTCTGCAAAACCTTTTGCGTGATTATACATAAAAAATATACACATTGACTTCAGAAAATCTTCCTATTTTTGGAGTTCGGTTGAAAAATACTTAGTAAAAAGGCAGATTGTAATACTTTAAGTATTGCATAAAAATATAGTGATCGCCACTCTTTCCTGAATGAAGTTATGCAATTACAAAGTTTTTACTCGATTAAACCCTCTTTCGGAGGTTTACTGTCGTTGGGATTGAGTTAGACATGATTCTTAAATCATATTAAATTATAAAAAACAAAACAACCCACATTCGCACCCATTCTTTAGCACAATATCGCTTATTTGACTGGACTAATCCGCAACCATACGATTCCTGTAAAATGTTTGAACGTAAAATCTATTTATTAAAAAGAGCAAAGATTTGTTTCTTGTTTGTTTGAATTGAATAGGGTCCGAAACTACTGATGTGAAAAATTATTTCACCGTTAGAATCCTACATTACCCCTGATACAAGCTATTCATCATCATCACCAGACATCCCCACGCGGGTGAAAACGCGGAGCGCAACTAATAATTTATAAAAGTAAATGGTGTCGATTCTGTAAGCATTCTCTAAACTAAAAAATCTCTAAATAATGGCAGTTCTATTCAGTTTAAGCTAAAATCCAAATTACTATAACACTTCCAATTGACAGAACTAAAATTAAATATTTCTTTTCAATCGTGTGTATATTTTAGACAGCTTAGTCGTCACGTAACTTGGTGCTCGCTAAACTTACGTAAAAATATCCAAAGTTTAAAGAATAATCCTACTTTTAAAAATGTCATTATAAGTGTGACATGAATTTGGATTTTAGTGTCAACGGAATATGGACTACCATAATTAAAGTTTAGTTCAATAATTTAGTTTAGTATTTTGAATAAGTATGAATCACTACCACTATCTGTCCATCGTTAAATAATTCTAATATGAATGGCAAAAACTTCTGTAATAAAAAAAAGTCTCGATTAGCCGTTAACTACCACATAATTATTCTTATAATAGTCACAAAATGATGACAGTTTAGTTCGTTAATGCGTTATTTGTCTACAGCGTGTAACACAAAAGTGTAGTTACACTGAAAGATGTGCATATGTACATAGTCAGGAATCACATGGCAAGGTATCCTAACATAAATCACTTATTATTTTTTACACACAAAGTAAAAAAAAAAAATTACCTAATTTTATTAGACACCCCTATTAGACTTGACTATTGGGTCAATGTGCTCTGCAATCCCCACTCCACCTATTCATTCACCTCTGTCCCCCTACATTGCATGCTCGCCACACGCGAGTCCAGCCTCTGCTAGTTCCCTTGTTTACCTAGTGTTTGTTCTTTAGGTCATTGCTATCTTTGGCCTAGTTTTTCAGGGATAAACCTGCTAGAGTATGAGAAATACTTTGGTTCCCATAACTCGGAATGTTTACTACTTCCTAAGACGCAGTAGTTAGGTCCCAATTGTATGCAAGTTCGTGTGTGTTTTTAGTATTACTACACCTTTTTGTTTCACGCTGTATAAGAGTAAAACAGTTTAAAACTCGGTTTAGATATAAGGACAGTTTTACAAATTCCAAAAATCCCTGTGAACCTTAAATTAAGTACAAACTTAGAGAACTTGCGTACTTGCTTACAGGAGTTGTCAAAACTGACATAAAGCCGCCATTTTTCTAGATTTCAATAAACATTTATTAGCAACTGAGACACATAATAGCCCCGCGGGTATGTCCGATGCCTATCATCAGGGGCTTAGCGCTTCATAATCGCGTCGAGCACTGATACGTTTTCTCACATGTTTACATGTTTGCACTATTTTTGCACTAAATCATGGTGTTGTCTTAAATTATTGTGAAATTACTTAATTTATTTCTAGTTCGATTTTTTTTTAATTTTCATTTCATTTTTTTTAATTTTCATAAATAATTTTACATTTCATTTTAATTTATCATTAGTTCTTTCATTTATTTCATTAATTCATTTAATTTCATTTTACTTAATACTAATTTTCATAATTTTTGTTTAGTCGCTAAATCATGTTATTTTTTTATTTTCTTTTTGCTTTTCTACAATTAGTCATTTGAATACTTGTAACCATAAAATTGCCAACAATTATAGAATAAAGGGTACGTGTTACCACTCAGTACCGGGATTGTTAATTGGATTACTTTTAAATTTGTAAATATTTTGCCAAGTTTCACAGTTGATCCGTGAGCCAATGCAAGTCTGACACAGAAAGCGCCTTATTTGATAAGTACCGGTTATCCCAATTAGCAAGTAAAATGTTGTTGGCGCGGACTGCTGCATACAACCAGCTTGTTTATCGATCTTCCGATTGCGCTTTCCAGCTCAAGTACCGCTGCCAAGTTCTAATTTGCAACTTTGCATAATTTACAACGCACTCTGCAGAACCAACACCGTTTCTTCATCTCATCTTGGATAAAATATTAATATTTCATTAACAAAATTAGAGCTATCACGTTTCTACCTCGCAGAATGATCCTGCTCGAAGGACCATTAATCAACCGCGCGAAAATTAAACCGCGATTTATAAAGGTTCTCGTTTGTACATAATTCAGCATCTCATCGTGTATTCGGATGTTCAGAACTTGCGAGACCGGCGCTTTTTCTTTTGGCATTGGCGCCACAACCGGTTCTTTCACTTTCCACCGGTCCATTGACCAAAGATAAGCGAATCATCTCGACGAATGAGTCAGAGCGATCAGTTTTTTGGGTGCTTTCTCCCACACCTGCCCGAAAGGGGCACGGATCACGGATACGCACACTTTCCACTGAGGGGAAATGGGAGCAGTGTTTTGTATGGCCTTGATTTCTGCAGAGGCGTGTGGCGGAGTTGGCTGCCGCACGGAGCCTCCACGGCAGTCTTTGTCAGACGTCCGAGCGGGCCCGACGTGTCGATTTAAACCACACAACACGCGCGCGAGTGAATAGTTCTACGAGTGCAAGTTGAGTGACGTGTGTTTGTGAACATTGCGCGGATAACTTTTGCAAATCTGGAGCGCCACACGATTAACCGGGGGTGAGTTACTGAATCACGTTAATAAGAAGCAATTTTGTGTTCGATCGTCGTTTGTTTTTGTTTGTTTTGGGAATGAGCGTCGCGGTCATCGAGCTATTGACGTTTTTTATGGTTTTATCTGATGGAATGTGTGCAGTGCGGTGAGTTGTGGCGTGTTATTCTTTGGTGAGTTGGTTGCGCTCTCGCGAAAATGTGAAAGTAAAACGTGTGGCTGGTCGGCCGTCGCGCCGGTGGCTCAAGCGCAGCCAACATGGAATGGAACTAGGCGTTTTATCACGCTGGTTACGGCCTGTTGCATTTTAGGAATCCGTGCCCATAAGTTTCAGGAGTTAAGATTTACTTTTATTAGCTACTTTTATGATAGGGCATGGTACCTACAGCAATCAATAACACCTGTCTGAATTTCATAAAGTCGATCTTCTAAATAATCTTCCTATTAATCTTTGGTACGCAATTTAAGATGTTTATTTAAAACCTATTTGGTAGGAAAGGAAAATGTATCTATTTGCAATTATTCAAAGTGAATGAAGGTGAAAATGAGGTCTAAAAATAAATATGCAAGAAAAACAGTCGAAAATAAAACGTTAGAAAGATTTGTAAATACTTACAATTTTATTTTAAATTTTGTTTCTGGCTAGACCAGTCTCGACAGCGAGGATCATCATATAATAGTATCATCCTTGATACAGTGTTAATTGAAACAGTCTATTATTTATTATAGTCTAACGCACATCATTTTTGTTTTTCAATGTTGTACTTAATGTTAATTGTAAGACCTCAGTCTTTGATTATTTATGCGATACTTAACCAAAGTTACACCACATGTAACTTAAAGCAAATTATGTTTATTATAATACTCTGAATTCCCATATTCCTGTTTGTGTGAAGAAGACTCGAATCCCATCAGGGGTGCGAAAATAGTAGAATGATAACTTTATGTTAACAACATCCTTGTAATGTTTACCTCTAGTGTTTGCGCTTGCATTGCGTCTACTTCAAATTCAATTCAAATTTTTATCTATTACTACTGACGCGTTCGTGATAAGTGTAGCTGAAGTTTACAAAACATGAAACTATATTTTTAACCACCTTTAAAAGTGTGAGGTTATATTAGTTTGTATGTATTTTTTGTGTATGTTCACCGATAGCTCCGACCGATTCTCAATATTCTATTTTTGTTTGGTAGAGTAGGTATAGTTCCTAGGTGCCCCATTGAAATTTGTTTGACCGAATTTCAATGGGGCACCTAGGAACTATACCTACTCTACCAAACAAAAATAGAATATTGAGAGAGTTTTGAGTTACACTCCAATAACGGAAAAGTGTTACGCCTATCTTCATGATATTATCATTGATGGTGAATGACCCAAATCGATCCCGTAAGTAGACAGGGTCACAAAATACCAAAAAATGGAATCGCCTTCAACACCAAAAAAAAAGTGTGAAATAGACCTGTCAAAACGGTAACATGCGCACTATATTGTGATAATAGATATAATAATAATTTATTTCATAATTTTACTTAAATAATATGGCTAGAATGTTACACAAAAAATGTTTGAAGTGTCTGTTGCCGAACTAGGCTCATTGCCTGTATTTCTGTAATTCAGCATTACAGCGCCCTCCTCCTAATTTTTCTTATGAAGCTAGCCTCATATTAATTGCTAATAACCTTAAATAGTTTTAACTAAAATCTTAGGCATATAATTAACAATGTAAGTACATACCTATACAGCTGTACTGTTAACTAAACTTATATACCTACTTTAGAACATTTAATACCAAAAATGTTGAAAAACAGTTAAAAATGTTGAAGATATACTTTGAACTAACTTGAATCATGGTGCCGACTTCAAAAAGTTGTTTCACACTTTTTGGTGTTGAAGTCGGTTTTGGTCGGTCATTTTTTGGTATTTTTTTATGTATTTTACGTCAATCGCCCTGAAAGTCTCAGTAATGGGTCCAACGGTGTTGAGTACTTTGCTTAGGCAGGACAATGACTACGAAATACTTATTGACTTAATAGTAAACATACAGGACCTTGCTTATAAACGCTGCATTTAGTACTGCACACAAAAAAATCGTTCGCGCCGTACTAAATGACGTAATTTCGGCAGCGTTTATAAGAATGGGTGAGAGTGCTGTACCTGTGCGACTACAAATAAAGAAAAAGAACACTTCTCAAGCTGCTAAGCTTAAGACGCGGTCCAACCCCAATTTTAAAATAATTTACGATGCTTTACGTAAGGTTGAAAATCGCTTGTTAGATTGGACGATGTAATGCGAAAATGCGGTAATTTTGTACGTTTTCTTTATATCTTTCGATATATACTAACACAATTGAAAAAACTGCTGGTTACTACTTTAGTACTATATGTTGGCTATGTATTACCTATAAAATAATATAGTGTTATCGCTGAAAATTCTGAGAGTTTGGACGTGAAAGTTTATTTTTATGCACCTATTGAGGATTTTTTTCTGCAGAGAGCGAGTATTATTTATAAATTTTGTTCGGTTATTACTCTTTGCCTGTTCCTTTTCTAAACGAAGATTTTTTTTATAGATTATTATCGAACTGTTTCGTTACACTCGATGTTTAAAGATTCTGCTTTTTACTATTATCAGGGTACGACCGCGCCTTAAGGCTTATTTACTTATTTTATAGAAAATATCCAACGGAACTCTGAATAAACAAGACTCGCGCTAGGCCAATAATTCAGCACTTAATCTCCCGTTAAAATCCATTTTCTCAGTGAAACTTCAGAATAAATATAATAGTACTACGTAGTGAAACCAACGATAATTGGAGGTTTGATTTGATTTTCTTCTAATTAAGATGTTGCATGACGATGTTTATATATAAATATAAGTTTTCACCTCACTACTTCGGAAAGGCTTCGTTTACATGTCGATGTTTGCGGCCATTTTAATTTTATGACCATTTTATCCACTAGCGTGAAAAAGTTATTTGAAATTCGATCGTGACGAACTATGAAGTATATAAACTAATCTATACCCACTTACCAGTATAATAAAGGAGTAGAGTCCAAAAAGTCTGTACTTGCATGAAGAGTAAACACATGTGGGTTATAAGACGTAAAATACTTACGTACTTAACAAGAATATGACATTTTCGAAAAAATAAACTGTCTGTCAGTCTGTACAAACTGACAGACTGATTTTTTAGACAGAAAAAACTGGAAAAACTACCACACATATTTATAGATAGGATATAGAAGTTTCCGACTATATACTTTTTATCTCGATCCGTCACATAAATCCGAGAGGGCAGCTGGACCTCTCTATGCTATACGGTCTCATATAAAACTGGGGTCTCGATTGACTGGTCGACGTGAATTTCAATATTAAAAATTACAATTACAAATTATATTGAAACTTACAATAAAATGACAATAAATTTCAATAGAAAACTATTGTCAGTATGTACAGTCCATAGATGCCAAAGTACTCGTTATTTGTCTTTTATGAAGAAACTCTTTTTTTCTTGCAGTTTACTAAGATACATGTAAATTTTAAAAATATATCTCAAACTATGTAAGTTATGTGGCTCCATCTCCCGTAGACTAAGCGAGCGAAGCCGCGGGCGGGTCACCTAGTAGTATACTTTTTCTATTATTGTTCAGAAACGAGGTTTGTCCTTACAGTCTTACGAAATACATCTGTTATAGGCAGAGGTTGCCACTTAACACCAAGTAGACCTCAAACTTGTACCGCCGCCTAATCACATAAAAAAAAATACATGTTAAAAACGTGATTTAATCTGTTTATTGTTTAAATTCAATTTATAGTAATTGCGAATACCTATTAAATGTTACTATTAAAATTAGGCACAACTTGATTATAACCAATTAACTGAACTGTTAAAATATCTGGTTAATGTAAACTGGTGTCGCGGGTCGCGGGTTATTGTGCCTATTAATTTTTTTATCGCATGCAAGCACGATTTTAGTTCGCTAAACTTTAATAAACCTTGATTTAAATGAAAACGAAAATTAATGTTAAACTTAACCGTATTATATTTTATGAAATTATTTAGTTACGTGCCTAAAGTTATTATTTAAAAGATTTTTATATGAGATTTTTATAAACGCGAAACTAATCAGTGAGCCTAGCACGAATAACTGCGTAAGTGTAACGTAACGTCTCGTTCACGTGAATGAGTAAAAACCATCATTTATCTATGGCAACTCTGATACGGTTAGCTCTCAGTTTGTACGACGAAGCGTGACACGTTGACGCTTTCGGTAGAAATACTTTTACGCAAATTACACTACATGTCGCTCCGTCAGCTCTGACAGCTAGCCTCGGCGGCCTAGGTGTCCGGGCGCCAGGACACCTAGGCCGCCGGAAGACGCATATATATATTATGATTATTATCCGACTTCAAAAAAAGGAGGAGATTTTCCAATTTGACTTTATAGGTATGTATATTTTTTATGTGTGTTCGCTGATAACTTCGTAGTTTATGAACCGATTTTTTGTTGGTTTGACAGAGTATACTTCCGTGGTCCCATATAAATTTCATCATGTTCGGCCAAGGAGTTTTTGAGTTACACTCCAAAAAAAGAAAAGTGTTGAAATATCTTGATGATATCATCATTGACGGTGTATCCCGTAAGTAGTGTCACTAAAAAGGATGAACATTTTTTTAATCAAAAAATAGAGCCGACTTCTAAACTTAAAAGTGTGAAATAACTGGTCGAAGTCTGTCCATGCACGCAATATTGAGATAATAGGTACCTACTGTCGGACTATAATGGTACCGACTTCAACAAGTCATTTCACACTTTTAGTGTTGAAGTCGGTTTTTTTTCCTTAAACCATTAAACTAATTACTGCAGTGAAGTATTAGTGTAATTTAGTAAAGTGTAACCCATAGAACCCGGGGCATTATTAAAAATATATTAATACAACATTCTGCAAAATCGTTCCAGTATTGTATGCACTAACGTAGAAAACTCTTTAAGTGTAATTTTTTTTAAACTTAATAAAACTGAAAAAATCAAAACGTACGGGCATAGCAAACAATGTGTTGATTGCATGAAAAAAAAATCACTGAAATTGAACAATGTTAAGAGTTTTTTTTTCTTTTAGTATGGACAAGTACTAGCAATGCAATCCCCTTAAGACTGCAAAAGTCATAACCCTTTCTATTGGCTTAGTCATTGTTGTTTAAAAATACACTCATAGTCCAACCCTACTTCAGGCCTCATATGTATAAACTCCAAGATCTTCTGAGGGTACTTGTATTTTATACCTCAAGGGAATTCCACCTTTGTAAACTGGGACCTTTGCCAGAGTTTGAATAATTATTTACGGTTAATAATAACCGACAACCGTTGGGGTAAACGAGTTCTAAAGTGGAGACCGCGTCTCGGCAAACGTAGTGTAGGACGTCTTGAGGCACGGTGGAGTGACGATCTGCGCAAGACGGCTGGCAAAAACTGGATGCGAGAAGACCAAGATAGACCTAAGTGGCGTGCAATTGGAGAGGCATATGTCCAGCAGTGGACTGCTACAGGCTGATGATGATGAATAATTATTAAGTTACTACTTTACCTCTATATAAACTATTGTGTAACAGACCTAAGTATAACAAGTTAACTATACTATATAGATCAATACGGCTTAGAGCTACGGATTCGGTATTGTGAAAGGATATTTTAAAATATTTTTATTAATTTCCATGTCCATGTGTTTATATTTTCTGAGGGTACTTGTATTTTCTACCTCAAGAGAATTCCACTTTTGTAAACTGGGATATTTGCCAGATTTGATTATTATTAAATTACTACTTTACCTTTAGATAAACTGTAGTGTAACAAGCCTGTACTAGCTCCCAGTCATAGCATACAGCAGGACCTCTTTAATCCGAACACCCTTTGATCCGAATCCTTCTATAATCCGAACGCCCCGTACCTACCCCGCTCCTTCACTCGCCGTCTCACCACTTGCTTACCGAACGTCGAGTGGAGGTGTCGTGCGCAGTTGTTTGTTGTTTGCTGTTGATGGAATTGGACATAAAGGTAGCAGACACCCTTGATTAACATATAGGTTTATTTTTATCGTCATCATCATCACTAACTGGTATTTATTGTAATCCGAACGCTCCGTGAGTCCGAAAGGGGGTTTAAATTTTCAGTGTTCGGATTAAAGAGGTCCTACTGTACATAGCGTAATAATAGCGATGTTTACAAACAATAATTAGCAAGAGCATATGTAGAGAGATGTAACAGTCATAACTTTGTTTTCAAAATGTTCTGTATGGCACAGCACTGCGCTTGCCACCCCGAGACAATCGTTCTTAGGTAATATTATAATTATTTAATATATATTATAATTGCAGATAATTTTATTTGCTACACCCTATTACAGTAATGCATGCGACATATCTTCCACGCATAATATCTGGCTCTGCGAAGGTACAAACCAAGATATTCTTGTACAAGAAACCTTCCCCTAGTTAATCTGGTTTGCTTTTCTATTACCATTCTCAATAACCAATAATCAATTTATTGGTAAAAATTAAGTTCCACGTCAAAATTTAAATATAATATGACTCTATAAAGAGTTGATTCAACAACAATACAGAGATTTCATGAAAAAAGAAATACAATAATATGTCCTTTAATATGTGACTGTATAACCGTGTGTAATATCTTTCATCCTGGCAGCCTAGAAAATATTATTTAACACAATGCTCTCACAAAGTGCAAACTCTTTATAAGCATTACTCCGTTTTATCATTTAATTATACACTTAAAAAATATTGTTGTTTTACGTTTACCTCATTTCTGCTTTTCTTTTATGAACCAGTAAGAGCGGTACAAGGATAAAAGAAATACTTTGATGTTTTATTTAAGTACCTTTACTTGTTAGTATAACAAACTCAAAGGTGTATTATTTGTATCTAATTTCTTTGATCTTCTTTGCGCATGAAACAGTTACGTTTAGGTACTTTTCTACCGACTTCCAAAAAAAGAAGGAGGTGCTCAATTCGCCTGTAGGTATGTCTTTTTTTTTCTTTTTTTTATGTTTGTTACTTCATAACTTTCGATAGGGTGAATTCTCAAAATTCTTTAGTTTGAAAGCTCGTGCTTTCCGTGTGGTCCCATTTAAGTTTCTTCAAACTCGATCTAGTAGTTTTTGAGATACACTCCAATAACTGAATATAATGGAAGCCGGTATTCTATTTTTCAAATCGTACTTGTTTAAATAATGGTCTTAGAACGAAGAAAATCTAAATTTTTAAATTCTCCTAGCTCATTCTCGCTATCTATTTCATTTTATTATTGTATATTAAAACATATTATTTTAAAACTAAAAAACGAGGTTACTGTAGTTCTGGGTTGGATTCAGAGTCTTCTCAAATATTTTATTCCTCTAGAATATTGAGGAAAACCGTTAACCTCAAAATTTGGCAAAATTGTCTGAAAACAATTTTCATCCATATTTCATCAGTATCCACTGAAACAAGTATTTTCTTATATAATAACATGTTTATTTTTTATTTAGTAGGTAAGGGTTCCGATGCAGGCAGCTTCCAACCGGTCCTCCGGTTCCTTGGAAAATTATAGGGGATATGTTCAGCAGTGGACGTCCTACGGCTGAGATGATTATGATGATGATGAAGGGTGCTGTACCTCAATAGGAACAAAGGAATCATTGTACGATCACGCCATCGTCCGTTTGTGTATCAAAGCACATTTCAGTCAGTAACACATTGAAGTACGACTATCAAGTTAAAGTTAACAAATACCTACTTATATGTTATGTCTCAGAGTGACGGGGGCGCTATGCTTTAGGTACTTCAAAAAACTACATCCCAAACCTCTGGGTAGCATTGCAACTGTCACAGAAAAGGGTAGTGGTGCCGCGGAAGTACGCCACAAGCCTCAAGCAAGGCGTACTTGTAAAACAAGTGATAAGATAAACAAGAAATAAAACATGCAGGGCAGTCTTTGGGGACTGCCAATTAAAGTGAAAACTAAGATACTTGAAGCGTTCGGTGACGATGACGCGAGTAACATGATTTTTGTTCCCCCAAAAAGTCCGCAACTCGCCTAAAGAAGTTTACACTTCAAAATCTACAGTTCATTTGAGCTGTAAAAGAAACAAGTCTTCTTCTTCTCCTTCTTATGTGGCTTTTTAACGTAAGAAACAAGTCTCTAAGGCAATTAGTACAATTACAGACATGTTTATAACAAACTGGTCTGTGGTTTAATAAAGAAGAATTACGACATTATGAAATACAAACCAGCAACTTTCACACTAATCCGCGTGACGCGACAACTCATCCATCTTACTTGAGCGGTGCCAATTCATCATCAAAAATAAAAGAAAAGATTTCTCCACCAGCGTCACTATCTGTTCTAGAGCTACGTTTATATAATGTTCTGTTAAATGCTTTAAAAGGATATGGTCTTGGGAACATACGTTGGACGATTTTTCATGTCGTATAAAATAATTATTGGTACCGAGTTTTTACTTACATTTCTACCAAATAAGTATACCTTTACTTCATCAGTATCCTCCAAAACAAGTTTTTTTATTGACATGTTTATTTTTTATTCTTAGGGTTCAGTATCTAAGAACAAAGGAACTATTGCACGATACGTCTGTACTTATCTCTGTATAAGCCCTATTCCATGATTTGATAGTGTTTTTATCGTCTTTTTTTACACATTTCGACCAAAATTAAGGCTTATTTTCAATAAACATTTATTATGAATAACATATTCATGTCGAAAAGCATAGCGTTCTAGCAAATTGAATAAGTTATGTTAAGTTAAATAGTTTATTGTAAGTTGAATAACGCTTAAGTGATGTTTGAAATGTAGAAAAAAAAAATATATCATGAAATTCGCTGACAACCCACAATTGAACATTGGTGTGGTTTCACATCATATACCTTCAGGTTTTTTATTGTACTGAACAAGAGCTATGTTAAGTCATTCATTCAGTTTTGCGTAGCATTGCTCTTCGCCCGTCACTCAGAGACATTGATTCTCGTTTCTTGTGTACCTATGCCCATCTAATCCGATATTATTGAATTTGATAAAACCCCCTTCAAATCTCAAAGTAGTGCACGTTACAGCTAAAGAGTTCCCAATACTTCCATATTATACTCCCTATAGAGCATATCAAATATAACTGAAACCAAATCCATGCGTTTATTACAAGTCAAGTTAAGTCTATTACAAGTATGGGCCCTGTGGTAGCAAAGACAAAGTCATCATTATCATCTTCTTCTTCATCATTATTTACCATCCAGTACGATTTCTGTTGCACTGATTATTTTAAACTACCCAAGTCTCAGCTGCTATAGAACAAACACATGACTAAATGAGACTGATTCTGAAACCAATTAATACAAACATGATTGGTGCCAACGCTTATGGCCATTTTCAAAGATTGATGTAGCATGTCCTTACAAAGTAATACACAGGTCCATCATTTTATTGTCCAGGCATTTTATTGTATTCGTGATAAAACTAAACAGATTTATCAAAGTGACATGTCAATGTAAACTTATAAACTCGTTTGGTGAAAGGACTTTAGGGTTATTAAAGCGTTTCATCAGAAAAGAAATCGTAAAAAATAATTGAGATTTCTATTGTCACCTATCATTTAGCAATAAAGCGCTATAGTCACCAACTTAGTTTCTACGATCTTAGCATAAGCATAATAAGTTATGTTCCCACTGCTGGACAAGGCCTTTCATCTCAGAGAGAGAAGTATATGTACACAACGGTTAAACGAGTTGGTAAAAGGCCAGTCGTAGCTTTTCTACCACTCAATTGACTTCGACATCGCCGAACTACTGTTGTCATATATGAGTCAACAGTTGATAATGTTTTGATGTAAAACAAACTTAACGGGTGATTTCACGTAATTTTCATAATGTTATTAGTTATGGATGAAGCACGAGGTCCATCTGGTGGTAATCCGTAACCACTGGCTAACGTATGGGCAACCTATTATTTCACTGGCATCCAAACTCTTTTAACCGTAACATAGAAATGCGAAAGTTACTGCTTTGTGGTAGAATTAGGTTTAGTGGTGTTTCCCCGGACGAACAAAGAGTACTACTGCTACCTATATTATATTTATCCTGACCTTATGTGAACATGGTCTCAAGTACGCTCAAGAGTATGCAAAGAGAGACGCCATAAGAATCGAGATTGCGCGTGTTCTAATTTACTGTTTTTATTGCTAATAAATATAAAAATGTGCATAAAATTGCTGCTAATTTAACGTTATATAGTTTTTCATACCGCACCTGCTCGCCAATATCCAATTACATCACGCAATCTCGACGTAAAGCAAGGTATTCCTTCCCTAGGGATTGTAGCGATGAAACTACCAAGGGATTATAGTGATTTGGAACGTTATTTGCATTATTTGTTTTTATTATTTATTTTATTGTCTCGCAGTAGGCATGGAAAGTAGAGTATTCATCTCAAGGATAAAGCATGTCTTCGTCTTGGGCGGCTTTAACCCCTCACTTAACTCAGGACTCTACATAACTCCTGAGCGAATCGCTGCGCTCAGGGATTAACTCTAGAGACCCCGTTACGCTTATATGCCGCCCTTGACGTAAGACACTTTAGGCGTAAGCCACACATAAATGGCGTCGGGCGCGGACATGGCACGGGCGGCGTCCTATTCATATAATTGCGCTTTATTTTCATGCATTTTGTATGAAATTTGAATGGATTATGAAGCTGCCCGCGCCATGTCCGCTCCTTACGTCATTTATATGTGGCCTGCGCCATGGCCTGCGCCTTACTCCCTCGGTGCATAATCTACTATTATCGAGTCGAAGTTCAAACTTGATAGATGCGTGACAGGCAGAATAACTGGATTGAGTTGCCATCTACGAAGAGACTATTATTTCTTCGTAGGTTGCCATATAAAAATCTGAATGTTAGTTCACCGTAATATCTAATAAGTTCTCTTTTTCCGACTCTACCAATTTTTAAGAATTGCATTCCTAAGAAATTATTAATATAAAATGCTACTCACAATAAAAAAAAATCCTCCGCTCCTTCACTGACAACCGTAAAATAAAACAATCTCTAAAGTCAAAAGAGAAAAGTAAAACTCGAAATAAATAACATTGCGACAGGAAAATAGGGGGTGCTGTCACTGTCGAAATAACTAAACCATAGAGCTCGTGTCACTTCTATTGACATAACGCGACACACAATACGTGTACACTCAGCCCGTGCCCTAATGAAATCAAAGCAGCTCGATAGGAACGCCTATAGCTACTTTGCTGGTTATTTAATAGGCACGAAATGGTAATTGCTGCATAACGAGCCGGAAGCATTAAGCAAACGTTACGTAAACTAATTTTAAGACCTTACTGTACTTAGGAAGGTACACGTTCCAATTAATTATAATTAGGCGTAGGCCAAAATGCAAAAAAATGGGAGGTGTATTACCAAACTACTCAAGTAGGTAAGTTGGTACTATAAATTAGGATGAAAATTATTTGTACTCTATACCCTCTATGACCTAACGTAAGTTGTATATACCAAAATTGAGTATTGTTATTTGTATTTTTAAATAAATAAGTTTAATTGTGTATTCTATTATATTAGTAAATTTAGAACTTATCGTGAAGCTGTTAAAATGCAACAGACAAATAGACAATTACTTTCTAATTTATAGTAAAATTGTGGATTACTGACTTGATCTTGGCTTCAATGTGGTTTGTTGTAATTGTGTAAAATGAAGAGGTAAATGGGAGAATCGGGAGAAAGTAGTCTTTATAAAACAGGGAATCCTAGTATAAGGACTAAAGAATGTTCTTTGCATAGTTATTTAAAATAAATTCAAACCTACTAGTACTTATCAAACTCTTGCACCACATAGGCCTATATCATAATGTGGATACACTATAGATTCTAATGGTTAAGTTTAAAATATTCATTAGAGAGCAGCATATTATGTACTCTATATTTTTTTGACAACAGTATCAAATTAAATTTCATAAGACACCAGTGTGTTTGTTATTTCTTTACGCTGAAATAGCTTAATAGGTTATGATGAAATTCTGAATGATGAAATAAGGTAGCAACTCATAGGCTACTTTTTATGATGTTTATAGCTAGGGATTGCTATAATTTAATTCCACTTGGTTAAAGTCGCGGGCATAAGTTCATAATACTGGCTAATTGTGTCTGTTTTAAGACTTTTAAGATCTTTTCAGACTCATTGCTTAATTTGGATGATATTTGTACACATATTAGGTCCCGCAATAGTTTTGCAATCTTCTGTGAGATAGAATTTGTCACATGGGCGGCACAACGGGTAGTAACATAATGTTTACATACTCATACTTTCGCTCTAGGATTCCCCTTGCATCGCGGGAGAAATGGAAACAATCATGCAAGACTCAAAAATTAACATTTTTGATCATTATACTCAGATGTTTTCCCTTTTAAGGTCCCACCTGAAAGCTTGCATTGTGATGGCATAGTCTACCCTACCAACCTACGTACAACCTGCGCTTCAGCTAATATATAATTATACTAGCTTTTGCCGACTACTTCGTCCGCGTACAATCGTACAATATAGAGCTATATTAAAAAAAGCTATAAACCATTTATGACTATGTAAATACTAATGTTCACACCAATAAGTTTAAAACAAAGAATTTTCTATACATAGTTTCATCCTATATTTCACGCTGAAGTCATCCCTGGAAAAAAATAAGAACAACATTTTTTTTTTAAATGTTCTATTCAAATACTTATTTTTACGCAGCATATGAGTTTGAAATGCAATTTGAAGAAGTGCAATTTGAAAAATGTCATACCGACTTCCATTTCATTACTTTGGTAAAAATCAGTTATTGGAGTGTTACTCAAAAACTACGGAACCGAATTTGATGAAATTTAAATGTGGTCCACAGGGGAAGTACCAGCTTTTTTGCAGAAGAATTTTGAGAATCGGTCCATCCAATCGCAAGTTATGAGGTAATAAACATAAAAAAAATACATACAGTCGAACTGAGTACCTCCTTTTTTTTGGAAGTCGGTAGAAAAAAAATTAAGTCGAATTGAGTACCTCCTTTTTTTTGGAAGTCGGTAGAAAACAAAGAACTTTCATACATCGTATTCACCCATTTTTACCTCCTTAGGGGCTTAACTTCGAAAAACCCTTTCTTAGTACACCTCTACCCACCAAGAGAAAAGCACCCTCCAAATTTCAAATCACCACCAGCGGTTTAGGCTGTGCGTTGTCTGTCAGTCAGTCAGTCAGGGTACTTATATAAAATATATTGATTATGCAAAACCTACAAGAGAAGTACAGGTACTTTTTACAATTGCAACATAACCAGGCATGCTTGGCGTCCATATTTAACAGGCTCCAAGATGACTGCGTTCTTTTAATCTGTCCGCATCAGGTTTACGATATAACAAAAGATTAATGAATGAACCAGAGGCTTGCTGATTCGGACGTGTTAAACTACTATTAATTTGCTAGAACGGCAAAATACCAAAATTCAATAGATAAATTAAGGAGCCCTTAGTAGTTGTGATATCGAATACAAAATGAAAACAAATCGACTCAAATTCGCTTAACTAATTTCGCTTTACATAATTAACCAGATTGTTCGATAGATGATACAGTAAGCAAGATGGCGCGCTGCTATATTTAGGTACACAGGTAATTTTGTTACAGCATCATTTCATAAGGAAATGAGATCCCATTTATAAGGATATCAAAAGATAATTGGGTTTTCTTATCGCTGAGGAAAGGATACACCCAGTGTACACATTAATTTACCGTGGAAGCGAGGAATGTTTACTCATTAATGTTTTTCTGGGTCTTTATATCCAGGACACCTTCTTAGTTTACATAATCAAACCCTCTCACTCGAACCTTACTCTCAGAAAGAGAAGATGAGCCATAATCCACCACGAGACCCAGTGCGGCTTAGTGGATAGGCTAGTGGCCAACTCATGTCGAAGTTTTCAATCCGCCCGAATCGTCCTAAGACAAACAACCGGGACAAGCAGGAAGCACGGAAGAGCTCAGTTGAATAGTGCCACTAGCGGTCACCCATCCAACTCCTGACCGCAGCAAGCGTTGCTTAACTTGTTCGGTTTAATTCAAGCTCCGCTGCGAGAGTGATACATAAAATAATTAAAAATTCATATTATACGATTTGTTCCAAAATTTTAAAATCTTTACATTATTTGATGTGGTTAATGAAATCTATGCATTATTTTATCTAGATATGACATTATAACGTTCTTTCGCTGGGAAAGGTTAAATATTAAACAAAGAGGCATATCTAGAGGTCGTCGGAGACAAGCTCATGTTTACAAAGGCGTTGTCGACTTTGTTTTTCAGGGTGAGTTCGCGTTTTTCTTTCACTAGCTTCTAGTCTGGGGCAAAAAATGGTAGAGACAATAGAAACGTGGTAAAGACTATACATGACCTGCATTTTGTGTGAACAAGACCTATTTTTACAATGGTTTAAATTCGTTTTTTAATAGCTAGTAATTTAGGTCTCATTTATTTTAATTACATTAATAAACACAAACCATAAGATGATTAATGAGTCTGAATGAACCAAGTATACGCACCTATAGACAACAAAATAAATTTATTAGTTTGTAAACATTAATTTGTTTTAAAATTTGCAGGTTTTATGTAATCTATTTTCTTTCTCTTTTGTAGTACCTAATATATAGATAGATAGAAAACTCTTTATTTGTACACTATAGTAAAACATAAAAGAGAAAGACACACGATAAAAAAAATATATATAACATAGTTGTACAAAAGGCGGTCTTATTGCTTAAAGCGATTTCTTCCAGACAACCTTTAGGTAGAAAGAATAGTATTTTCAGGGACAGTTGTGAATAGTCAGCGTAAGTATGGACAGTATTGAATAGGTACATATATGTATAATACGTATGTATATATTTTGTAAGTGTGATAAAGGTTTGGATGTATGTTTTTTTTAAATTATTTAATCCTTTGTCGCTCAGCGACAACATCATCCCGAAAATTCCACACAAAAAACAACAAAATTGTAGGACTATTTTTTGGAACTACTGGACAAATTCTGAAGAGCTATATTAGTTTTGTGTACTATCCTTAGGTTATTTTTATACTGACTAGCTCCTTCCTGCGGATACACTCACGTTATAGATTTTACCATTGGATGTTCCGTTAAGTAAACTCACTTTAACTGTTATTTTAATTAGGTATTTGAGTTATACATTATTTTGGCACATTTTGCTTTATAACTCGGCTCTCTGACGTCACATTTTTATTTTTATTTTTTTTTATTTATTGGACGAACAAACAGCCAAATTATATGTAACTATGTAGAGGAGACCAACAACACCAACGGCCTTACTGTTAATCACTTCTAAAAACACAGTTATTTTGTACATAAACAAATTTAGAATACCTACATACCAAGTTAGAACAATACACTTTATACTTAATTAAAATTATAAAAATATCTAAAACAATCAATCAAAGCCATATGAGTTACTTTAAAAAAAAAGTTTTTATTAATGATTGAATAAAAATAATTTTGCCTCATGTTGAATATGTCGACAAGTTTTGTATAATTCTTATTGGTATGATGAATGAAACATCAAAATATCTATATATGACATTATTGCAATATCACTGAAATAATTGTGAAATAACAGTCAGTAGTCCTGGAGTTATAAAATTGTTTAACTAGATTTACGTTTGTATTTAGAAGTTTGTCTCCTTGACGTCACATAGAAGAGCAACATACACTATTTTATGTGCATACTTAAATAATAAGTAAACTTTAAAAAAATTACATATAAGACTTGATCTGCTATTGATTACTTATACCGCTGATAGATTTCAGAGAGATCAAGCTCAGAAAAAACCTATTCGAGCTAACTGTTGAACTTTCAAAAAAAAATACCTATACCCTAAAATGGGGTGAAAATATCGCATTTGTCAATATATTTTTATGGTCGTTTCGATGTACAGTACATACTTTTCGCAATTTTAATATTATGATAATTAATCTTTTTGACTTCTTTACATAAGCTCACAAAAAAACCTATGCGCTATCTGTTGAACCCCTTCTGAAAAAAATGCCTAAAACGGGGTGAAAATATCGCAGACACCACGAAAGGGTGGGATAGAGGACGTTGGGGTAAAACCGCTTCGTAAGAGAACCGTGCGATCGTCTATAAACGACACTCGAATAAACCTTGCTCTAGTTAAGATATATATGGGTAGCAATTTATCTGTTTTACATGTCAACCTGACACAGGTGTTTTGTAGTTATCGTGTTTAGGTGTCAAACTCTATCAAATATATTGTGTATGGATCAAAAGGGACCACGGACCACCTGAGTTTGGTGTTTGTGCTAAAAACGGCCAATTGCAAGTAGACTCACACACCGAGCGTTCCGTACAAACTTTAAATAAGGTATCATTTTTTTTTGCTGTTTGATTCGTTATTGCAACAACCGGAAAGGATAAGTTTGTAATAATAAAATCCATAGAGATCTAGCAATCCGTGCGCTGAATACTAAACCTGGTGTCGAAAGCACCGGCCGTATTCCGCGATTCAACATAATCTATTAGCTACAATAAGTTCATAATCCACTGCGGTATTAAAACTTAACGTTTGAATATTCGTAAGTACAGAGCAAGCATTGTAAACTTTTTACATGCGATATCGCGAACGGCGTTCAGTCACATAATACAAAAGTTGCGAACCGCCGCGAGCAATGTGTTCTGTTTTTGGGCATATTGCTGCGACACCGGCCCCGCCCCCTTTTCATATCTCCCTTGTCTCTGTGATCTGTGGTAAAATCGCTTTACTTGTTATTAAAATACTTAGTTACAGTTTTCAGATGTGTTCATTTACAGGTGCTGCAAGACAATTGTTAAGTACTTGCCAAATTTCATGATACTAGGTCAACTGGGAGTACCGTATAGGTTTTGATTCCCTTGTGAACGGCAAAATATACGACATAACTGTCATATCTTTTCTCTAAGTTTTATTACAGCTGATTTATAGACCGTAGATTCGAGTATTTGATATACATTTCAACTTGATACCTTTGTTCCCGAGAAAAAG
The DNA here is from genome assembly GCA_917880725.1 of Selenia dentaria. Classification (NCBI taxonomy): domain Eukaryota; kingdom Metazoa; phylum Arthropoda; class Insecta; order Lepidoptera; family Geometridae; genus Selenia; species Selenia dentaria. The sequence goes on along the minus strand of OU862895.1, from coordinate 8,024,637 downwards.
GGATTTAGGACAGACAGATATAAATAGACGGACAGACGGATTACAAAGTGATCCTATAAGGGTTATTTTTTCCTTTTGAGGTAAGGAACCCTAAAAACCAAGTAGGTAATTGGGAATATAGGGATAACGATGTAGTTATGTTTTGTGTTGAATCCGGCACAGGTGTTTATAGGTATCGTAATGTAGGCGTCACATTATTAAATTAAATATAATGCCCGTCGGATCAAAAGGGATTACTGAATACGTACAATATAGATCTCCGTCAGAATTGTGCCTATTCGAAACTTAATCACAATGTATTCAATCTAATTCGGGACGGGTCTGATCGGATAAATGTGATTTGGTATCTACAGATGTGTTAGAGTTATTGTTGATAATAAGCTTAGCGGTGAAGGTGTGTTATAAACATAGTTTACTGTCTGCGACTTCGCTAGGAATAAGAAAATCGTGATCGCTCGGGAACTACCCGTAGAATCAGAATACTATTTATTACCAGTTCAGGAGGTCAATTCTACTTTTTCAAGATTCAACAACCTATGCGCTGCAACTGCAATTTGTCGTTCGATAACTACCCAAAATGCCATTCTACTTTTTCTGTAGATAAATTGGGATGAACGTCATCTTAACACTACTGTCTATTATATATATACAATCATAATCATAATAAGCCCATTTTGTTCCCACTGCTGGGACTCGAGCCTTCCTCTCAGAGAGAGGATTTGGGCCATAATCCACCACGCGGGCCCAGTGCGGCTTGGTAGATAGGTTAGTTGCCAACCCATGTCGAAGTTTTTAGGCCGCCCGAAAGCCTTCGACATAGCTTAACGACCGTTTTCCTAAGACAAACAACCGGGACCAACGGCCTAACGTGCCCTCCGAAGCACGGAGGCGCTCTGTATTATAATGCCAGTAGCGGTCGCCCATCTAAGTCCTGACCGCAGCAAGTATTGTTTAACTTGTTGATCGGTTAAAAGATCGCCAAGTCGAGCTCCGCTACGGGCGCTTCACGCGTATATATACAATAAAGGCTACTATACATATATGAGTTAGCGTCGCGTTCATGATCAGTTTAGCAGAACATAAAGTTATCGATCACTGGCGTCAACACAAACGTAACTGCAGCTGAACTATTTTCAATAGCAGAATAAGAAAACGTATAATAGTCACTATTTTTAACAATTTAGTTAGTGGAATCAGCTGCCAGTAGCCGTACGCACTACAACTGAAAAAGTAAAGGAGAAAGTTTTTACCGGTAACATATGATATAGCAATAAATCAATGACATCTTTAAAACACATCATACAAAACCCATGCATGCTAACGATGCGGGCGTGAACAAAGACAATACCATGAGTCCATGACAGACTATTGACAATGCCACGACCGGTATGGTATGCCATTGTGATCCTATATGGGAGAGGCCATCGTATGTTACTGGCTTAACATTCAGACATATAATAAACTACCTACTTATAGTAGATGAATGTGGCATTGGGTATTCTGTTATCCTGATCGTATTAGAATTTCACGAAGAATATGTAAACAGCGAAGAAATTAATGTAAAAAAGGTAACCTAGGTATATAATAAGGTACAGATGAAAGTGCCTACGTATATGGCGTGTGCTGAAATTCACTTTTCCGAAAGTAAATTAGGCAATAAAAGCCTTTAGCGTGGGAGTAAAGGTCTAGAATGCATTCAATCACGTTTCCGTTATAAGTAGGTACCTATTATTACTACACGAGGGATCGGTTTTTAAATCTCATTTAGACATACTAAATTTCAGTAAATTTGATTTAAATTAGTCGTAGTTTAAAAATCTGCTCTTGGTGTTTCAATGTTGTCAAAAGAAGTGTTTAAACTTTCACGAACTAGTTTAATTTTTATATGACTTTATTTGAATCCAGAATCAGAGTCTGGTTTTACTATATTACTATCCAAGCCACGATTCACTACGACCGTATTTATGGAACTATTCGAGAGCTCACGTAGTAGATGTTTAAACAACAATATTATATTGGAAACATGCTTTTAAGGGATAGAATTCCCGTAAGTGACCAAAACAGATCAAAATCCTATTCAAATTAAACTATTTAACCCCTGAAATTAAACGTGGCAAAGTTATACGGCTATGAATATTTGGCTCAATGATAAAATAAACCCAAACACAGCTCTGTCAATATTTTCATTTCAATTGTATTTACTACGATATCTCACCTCAAAATTGTATGAATAGTAGAAAATTAATTCAATAAACTATTTTTAAAAATTTCATTGCGTTAAGTATAGGTGATGGATGATTATGATAAATCAACGCCTATATTGCTCAAGAATAATGTAGCTATCGGTTTAGTAGTTTTTGATTTTTATCCATAATAGGTTCTTGAGTGGCGACCACGCACCGGAAGACGAAGTGTAGGTCGGCCCCGCTAGGTGGACCAACCACCTCGTCAAAACCGCGAGGAATTGCTGGATGCAGGAAGCGAGTAGCCTTCCAAGTGGCGTTCTAAGGGGGAGGCATATGTTCAGCAGTGGACGTCTTCCGGCTGATAATGATGATGATCCATAACAAACAAACAAATCTTTGCTCAGTTATTATTGTATGTAGATTTTGCGCAATTCTTCACGGATCGAAAATCGTAAACAAAAGCCTTATCTTCATGACGACGCTATTAGCCTAATTAGTAGTGGAGCTGCCTTCGAAGCGAGAGGTCCCAGGTTCCGTGACAGACCAACCGTACCCGTAGTCATACCCCTGGTGGTACGGTAGGTCTGTGAAAGTTAAACAATACCATTGACTAAGAGTGATGTGATGTCGACATCGATACCTAGCTAAAATTAACTATATAATTTCTTTAAAAAAGTAGTTAAACATAAGTTTTGCGTAATGAATGATAATATATTAATTGACCTAGATGGAAATAAAACAAAACAGACAAAACCAGATGGGTTAGGCGACTTAGGTCTAAAATGATAATTGTCAAGGTATAATAATGTCAAATGTCGAAGTATATAAATGTCTACATGTAAAAATATCATAGAAGAATTATGACAAATTGCTAAAATGTCGAAATATAACTCGTCATTAACGAAGTATAAAAATGACTACGCCACTTAAAAAGTAGGTACCTTCTTATATTGGAACATTAAAGATGTCACACAGACAGATTAGTTACGTATGTAACTTTTCTAGTCCGTAGCCTACAGATAGGAGTATGTCTTTATTTACAATTTGTTAAATAGGTACAGAAAAGGTTTCAATCGTAAAGATTTAAGCAACATCGCATCGTATACCGACTGGAATATGAATTTTCTATGATTTTCATAATATGTCGATGTCATCATACGAGAGATAGGTAGGTCATCACTAGGGTTACTACATTCGGTGGTATCGTTTAACTTTAAAAGACCCACCGTACCACCAGGGGTATGACCAGGAGTACGGTGGGTCTGACACGCCAGGTTTGATACTTGACCGGGCGGGACTAATGTTTGTGTGATAAGCAGAAATATTTGTACTCGGATATAGATGTTTGTAATGTGTTTATGTGTGTTTCCGTGTGTGAGGCTGCCCGTACAACTCCGAAAACCCATAATGACTGTTGTCCTAAGGCAAGTAAGGCAAACAACCGACCGGCTTAACGCACCCTTTGAATCACAGAAGAGCTTAGTTGAAAGGCTAAAACTGGTCATCCATCCAAGTCCTTACCGCAGTGAGATTAGCTTTTGTATGAGATGTGAACGACGAGGCCTCCGCTGCGAGCGATTAAACGAGCTATCCGGTTATAGTTTTAATGCGACTGATTCAGCTCAGCTTCAAGCCAACATTTCAAACCAAAGGTTGATACATTGCCAAAAACTGTTTTTAGAGAACTACAATGTGTCATGTATAAAGAGAAAGTTTTAGTTGTGAACTTTCACTCCAACCTAGTTTAGTAATAAAACCCTAGTTTCTACCCCTTGTTTTTGCGCTATGAATCTGTGGGAGTAATTAGTTTATTTAATACCTACTGTTACTTTCAAGGTTTATTGCCTTTAGGCTTTCAAGGTCTAGGTTTTCGCGCTACGCTTTGCCAAGTAGATTAGAAGAGCCTTCAGTTGATTAAAGTGATTCTTACAACGCAAAATCAATTTCAGTTTTAAGATTTAAAGTTATGTAATAGTAACATATAAACGTACTTTTAGTTAGGTACTTACCTATAATATGTGCCATCAGATTTAACACTGCACTCTAGTCAGAAAATGTAATGGCATTTTTTGGCTTTTACGCCACTGGGCCAACGACGAAGTCATATAAAATATCACTCTATTACAAAGTCTTGTTTCAATTTGATGGATATGCCTTCAAAGTCAAACAGACGTCAAAAAAAAGGACGACGGCAATTTATGTAACTAAACGAACACAATAATTTCTCGTAGCATCCTAATATAAATATTTTGTGTTCCGTTTCTCTTCTTTTTTATATTACTGAGTGCAGATAATTTTATCTTCTTGTCTTTATAGTTTTCCGCACTTTTATACGGAGCTCCACTCATAAATATGTATGTCTTTCTATCTGTCTGTCTGTCCGTCTCTCCTACGTTTAAAAGACTGTTTAAAAAGCATTTTCTATATTTCAAAGAATATCTTTATAAGCAGATAACAGTGAAAACACCAAAAATAAATCAAATAAGGTTAATAACTCATGATAAAACTATTGAACGTTTTTTGCTTTTTTTGTCGCTCCTTCAACGTAAGAATGATATCACACAAACATAAACATCGAACTGCCTATGATTGGAATGAAAACTCTTAAATAAAAAAACGGAACACAAAAAGTAGCCAAGTACGAGTTGACGCTAAGAATATAAACATATACGTGTAAAACGAATATATTGTATGGTGGAATATATGTTCCGCGGTGTGCGACTCTTACTCGCATTTAGCCGGTTTTTTGTCAAATATCAATTGGTCAAACGAGCTAGTCGATGGTAAGCACAAAACCTTAGTGAGTTACATTGCCGCCCAAAGCTTTAAACTGACCTAATATTCTGGCCATGCCCCGAAGAACTGCTGCTATGGTATTCACTAATTTACTGCAGTGTATTTCCGACGTCCACATTTATAGTATTCGTAGAACAAACAGAAAGTACTTATAAAAGTGCTAAACCTTCCTAAAGCTCTAAGTACACTACCCACATTTTATTGTTTATGTCCCTACCACCTTACTTACTCTACATCTGTTTGCTAATGGAAGGATCCCAGCCCCTCCCACCCCGTTTTATTTATTTTTTTTACAATTACGAGCATTTACGTTGAGAGCTCGACACATCATTTTGAAGGGATGAGTCACTCATGTGCGAATGGCCTTATCCTTAAGCGTCCCCTCTTCAAGGTGATCCAATTAGATGGTGTGACAGGCATTTCATATTTTCTGCAAGATTCCGTCTTGTTGTTTACCACCGCAGCGCAAGGTGTTTGGCCTGTAAACAGTAGTTGTCGTATATTCAAATTGTAAACTAATCATAATTTGTTGAATTTAGGCAGCAACGACGAATCGAATCGAATGAATCTCCATCTCGGTTTTTATTTGACAACGTATCAATGGATTTCCTGGTATTGGCATCAGCGCTATTTGAAAAGATTTTAATGTCGCGTTCCAAAACAATAAAGACGGAATAAGCGAAAAGAACTAGTGGTTATTATTTAAATGGTTTTTTACAGGTGCGTCAATTTTGGATCGTTACCCGTGCACCCACTGGCTTCACCCACCGGTGGTAATTCCTGTTTACCCGTGTACCCACTGCGTCAGGGTTGGAATTAATTATAAAAATATCGATTCATTTTGTCGATTATGTAATACTCGTACATGCATTGTATGCAAAGGTGGCAGATGACTACTTGGCAGAACTTAAGCTACTTGGAATCTGTGTCTTTCATAAATATTTTAATTCATAAAGTCAAATTATTGTTTTCTCATTGATGCTTTTTTTTCAACCGACCACGAATATGTTTTCTGTAAGTTCTATTAAATTATTAAAATCATCGAAAAGAAGAAAAAGAAGCGCTCGTAGCGGAGCTTGACTTGGCCATTTTAATCGATCAACAAGTTAAGCAACACTTGCTGTGGTCAGGACTTGGATGGGTGACCGCTAGTGGCATTATTCAACTGAGCGCTTCCGTGCACGTTAAGCCGTCGGTCTCGGTTGTTCTCTTAGAACAATAGTCGTTAGGCTATGTCGAAGGCCTTCGGGCGGTCTGAAAACTTCGACATGGGTTGGCCACTAACCTATCCAACGAGCCGCACTGGGCCCGCGTGTTATTATGGCCCAACTCCTCTCTCTGAGAGGAAGGCTTCAGTCCCAGCAGTGGGAACAAAATGGGCTGATAATGATTATGATTAAAATCATGTTAAAGTAGGAAAGCTGTGTCACTCAATTACTGTCGCCTCGTCCATTTCTAAGCCTTGCTTGAATCGCCAACATACCTACCTGAGTTTATAAGTAAAGTTATTTACGAAGCCTAGGAACAGTCCCAAGAGGCTTCCTCTGAGAGCATAATAATATCTAAGTCCTACTTTATGGACGGACTATTTACAAAGGAGAAACTACATGCCTTGGGATATTAATTTACTTACAAAAGACAAAATGTCGCAACAAAGTGAAGGTATTCTCAAGAGACTCTTGTACCGCCTACTACGATCCTGTACAAATGAAAGCGTTGGTGTAGAGATCTCTATAGCCACAACAAGATAAAGACGATTTCATTTAAGCTGCATGAGCATTGAGAGACAGTAGATAGATTTTTAAGGTCAGAAAAGAAAGAAAGAAAACGCATTTATTCAAGACACACACACAACATCACATTACATACATAAATAAATAAAATAATAAAAAAATAAAAGCCTTTTATTTCTTGCTTCGTTGTAGTACAATTTCAATATAAGTAACAAATTGCATGCAAAATTATTAGCAATTTCATGTTTATCTTTTAAATTTAAGTGCATATAAAAAATAAATATACAATAAAAATAATGTGATTAGACCTTGATTAATTAAATTAGATGTTTAGTACATACTTATAGGTAGCGTAAATAATTATTTATTTAATTTAACAAGTAATATGATATATATGTTAATAAGGTTCATAACACAATCACGATATAGTTAAATAGTTATTAGATTTAAAAAGAAAGTATTATTGTATATTGGTTTAATTAGTTAGACTCGCAGCCATTGACTACCTGCTACTTTTATGATGTCGTCTACCCAGCGTGCGTTTGGTCTTCCTCTTTTTCTCTATCCTAGTGGACCTGCCCATGATGTTGTCTTTTTAGTCCATTACAGACATATGAAATAATAAAAATACTTACACATACATTATAAACAAGAAAACCGGTATGGAAAACAGCGTGATGCTGTGCGTGTCATGAATATGGGTCCCAACTCAGCATACGACTAAGGACACAAATGATTGATTGATGATGTTGTCAGTCCTTAGCCGCAGTGTCATACAGAGCTCAGCCGTGCTATTCTCTATTTTCTCTATTCCGTGAAACAAATGACGAGATGACAAGAAACGTTGGAAAAGCAAGCTTATGTACAAGGGTGGGTATATCTCAAAGTATTTGACATCGGTGAGATCGTCGACTAGCGCATCGACGAATCATTAGAGAATCACACGGCTGAGCTTAAAAGTACGTACAATAAAATTATTAAATAGTACTTAATTTTACTAGCGGTAGGACTTGTGCACCGTCCGCCTGGGGAAGAACAGCTTAGAAGCAGTAGTGTGAAAGCATTAGTGTGTTTCGTTGAAGGGTTGTTGACTGGAGGGAGTGTTTCCATCTTAATACAGGACAAGGAGATCTTATATCTAAAGGAGACGAGGGCACAGCATTGCCATGCAGAGTTTTAAACTGTTGTAGTTTAAAATTCAGACACTGAACTTTTATGGGCAAGCGTGATTGGCTCGTCTTGTCACCAATTGACATAAAAAACTAGCACACTACTGCTCGAAGGTTACTGCGCACTACAGGTACTACCCACCAAGATGAACTCTCGCAGAAGACCACCTAGTATGCCGCCTGTTGGATACACTCAAAATCCACGTCAGTGTAGAGATGGAGTCACAGAATGGTAGTGCCGAAGCGGTAAGGGCATGCGTCTCATTTGCTGCGCTGTTTTTTCTTAGATGGCATTACAATAGGAAGATATGGAGCAGTTCTAGATCCTGAAGTCTAGAACTATATTAATAACATTTACGGAGTAAGCTTGTACTAAACTCGTCATAGTACATCTTACTCGATATTCGCTGTGCACCCGACGCTAAATTGTGACTAAAATTCGACGGTCCTAGTTGTTTACTAAGTATAAAGCTACATGTAATTTGATAATACCAGTTAAAATGCACAACTAGTATTTTCACAACATATATTTGAAGGTAGATACAATATATTTATACAATTAGAATGGGTCGGGGTCCGATCACAAACCGAAAGCGTTACTCAGTCTAAAAAACAACCACTGGCCTTGGTAGTGGTTAACAAGTTCATCTGAAGTGGTGGTACTTGGGGAAGAGCCACTCTGCGGCCGTGTAGGCGGGTCCACTGTAGGCAGGTGAAGGAAGCAGTAGCAGGCAACAACCATTGCCGTAATGGTGAACCCCATTTCGGGGTTACACAATTCACTGTACAGTTATTAGGTATTGAAGAATAACAGCAATAATTCACACTATTGATTTCATGATTTGAGCCCCAGTATACTTATTCGGAATTACAGATTGATTAATAAATCATTAAAGTTAATTTTAAAATCAATAACGTGTACGTAAAGCAGATAATTACCTATTAAAACATACACAATAAACATAGCAGAATGCATAGGAACCTGTGCATGTCACCAATTACTCGCATGAAAATGGCAGCATAAATAAATTGTTGCATGTTTTCAAATGTGATTTCAAAATATTACGACTTCCATGCAGTTTTTCACCTTTAACGACAATGACTAGGCCTTGGAACGCTAATTATTTCTGATAGTAATGCATACAGCAAGCACGCTAATGCTATGTATGTATAAAAACTATACATTAGTCTGAAAATATAGCCAATTTGATGGGCACCATTTTGTGGCGAGCTCAATACAGACTAACGCACGCAAATTATAGAAAGAATGTAACTGTGCGGGAAAATGCTTGTTTTAGGGCGTGCACATATGCCTTAATAACATACTAAGCACTACGTTACGTTACTTTGTTTAGGTATGACCTGTATATCTGTTAGAGTAGATTAGTTCTTGATTAGTGACGGTTCGATTCGGCGATATACGCAGGTCAGCTGGTAGAGACTGGGTTAATGCTCTGGTCTCCATTTTAAAAGGAGTCGAAGTTAGGGCTCAGATGTACTGAGTTTACTATGCTATACTCAATCGTATAGCATAACACATTACACAGCTCCAACTGCGTGGGAAATGCCTATCCTAATGGATCATTTCTCTCCGCAATAAAAAAGAATCTTATATTCTTATTATAAAATTGAAATTTCTACAATCAGTCGAGTAGTTCTGACGTTATGAGTAAAAAAACATCTATCCAACTTCTTTCCTATTCCAAGGCATCCTTTCGCATTTATTAATACATTTTTTTTAATATTTTATATTTTGTAACTTAAGTCTGTGGGATGGATAACATAATATTTATTTAATATTAAAACTGTCAGGGAGTTTACGCTGCAAGACCTACCCCTGGCCAGAGCCATGTACGCTCTGAGAGGGATATTTACAGCATGAACTCCCTGAGGCTGGTCATCATAGTCATGCTCAAATCAGCCTATGGGCATGCCGATCTTCTCTCTTCTTCTCTCAGAATAACGCTGGCTAATTACCTTAATAAAATTTGTTTCGATATTAATATGTGTCACACGAGAGTGTTTAAGGAAAAATACTTATATAACTATGAAAGTGTTAAAGCCATACTTCGCGATGGCTTATCCAATCTTTAATCTAACTCCGTAGATAAAAGCAAACTGATAGAACCCTCCATGGGCTTAAAATGATCACAATTAAAGCTAAGGCCGAGCTTTCCCGGTCGCGTGACTACCCCGCGTGTCGTAAGGTGCTGTGGTACAGAATAAATAATAGTTACTTGCTGTGAGCTGTCGGGTAGTCGGAAGTTACTTTCATGTAGGTTGACCATCTGTACTTATAGTCCTGGAAATTATGGCCTTGAATAATAAATAACAAATAGCAAATAATATGCAGAGGATCAAAGAGGAAATTCCTGAAAACAAGACAATGAGGCAGCACTAGTGACTTTTCTTAATAATGACGCTTATGAATTACGGATATAAAAGGGCCAATGTGGCAAATTGACCATTAAACTATAATGGTCAATTTGCCACATTGGTCCTGGGTGTATTTAAATAAAAAATATTGGAACAAAAACTAACGTAACAAGTCCAATGTGCGGTAGAAAAAAACCCGATATATGTATATATAAAACACTGTAGTATAAATAAGGAGAATAGTTGTCTTAGCAAACAAGCAAAGTTTCGTTAACTTCCGTTTTATCAATCCAAAATGATATCAAATTTAAACTTTGGAAGCCTGTCCTGTGAAGTTGTCATTTTGCATTTTGGCCCAGATACATAGCACCCATCGATATGAGTTTTATCAATCCAAAATGATATCAAATTTAAACTTTTGAAGCCTGTCCTGTGAAGTTGTCATTTTGCATTTTGGCCCAGATACATAGCACCCATCGATATGACTTTTATCAATCCAAAATGATATCAAATTTAAACTTTGGAAGCCTGTCCTGTGAAGTTGTCATTTTGCATTTTGGCCCAGATACATAGCACCCATCGATATGAGTTTTATCAATCCAAAATGATATCAAATTTAAACTTTGGAAGCCTGTCCTGTGAAGTTGTCATTTTGCATTTTGGCCCAGATACATAGCACCCATCGATATGAGTTTTATCAATCCAAAATGATATCAAATTTAAACTTTGGAAGCCTGTCCTGTGAAGTTGTCATTTTGCATTTTGGCCCAGATACATAGCACCCATCGATATGAGTTTTATCAATCCAAAATGATATCAAATTTAAACTTTGGAAGCCTGTCCTGTGAAGTTGTCATTTTGCATTTTGGCCCGGATACATAGCACCCATCGATATGAGTTTTATCAATCCAAAATGATATCAAATTTAAACTTTTGAAGCCTGTCCTGTGAAGTTGTCATTTTGCATTTTGGCCCAGATACATAGCACCCATCGATATGAGTTTTATCAATCCAAAATGATATCAAATTTAAACTTTGGAAGCCTGTCCTGTGAAGTTGTCATTTTGCATTTTGGCCCAGATACATAGCACCCATCGATATGAGTTTTATCAATCCAAAATGATATCAAATTTAAACTTTGGAAGCCTGTCCTGTGAAGTTGTCATTTTGCATTTTGGCCCAGATACATAGCACCCATCGATATGAGATATAGAGATCATAAATGTTTTGTAAGTGTATTGTAAGTTGTAACAGCATTAGAAAGTGACAGTATAAGCGCCACACCAGCAATTTAAAGGCAAATGGCAGCATCGGCCCGCCTAAAGCAATTTGCGAGGCAAATTGTTTCAACTGAAAGTTTAATTAATTAATTATCTAACGTGAATTGAATGCATTCGGCACATTCGGCTTCACACTAACGCAACTGTCTAAACTCCATTCAATTCTCGCACACACCTACTATGATTAATTTAAAGGTTTCATGTTTTTAGCCGACTCCCAAAAAAGGTTTCAAATACATGGTGTATTTTTACTGCATGATCCGATTTGGTTGACAATATTTTCACTGGATATATTATAGTTCCAACTTGGTCCCATTTAATTATGTGTGAACCATTTAATGAACTGATGACTATGGCTTGATGTTTTCGGGTTATACTCAATAGTAGAAAAAGTATATATATATCCTATCTTTAATTAATATAATTAGCAAGTATTATGGGAATTCCATAGTACTTACTTTAGTAGAATTAGTATGTTTTTTTAAATATACCTACTCGACTTTCTAGAGTAGGTACCTTAACCCTTCCCAGAGACGTACATATACGTCAGTTTCATTCATAAATCTTTTGTTTTAATTATCACTGTATAAGAAGGATTAATACGAAGATTTGTAAAAAATACCACATCTTAGGTAAATTAAACTTTAAAATCATATTGATACCTGCTAATAATAGGGAGCCTAGAAGTTTCCGCGATGTTATGGAAATATGATCAAAAATTTTCACTCCTTCTAAATTATATTCAAAGCACAAATGGTCACCCTGCGTGCATTATATATAATCAGCCAATACAGTTGCCGCAGCGCCAACTTCGCTCGTTTCCAATTTGTCCCCCAAACTTGGATTGGAACTACAATTTTATTACTTTGATTAAGCATTATTGTGCCAAGGTGTAGTTTTCCCTAACAATTATGCGGCGAGTTGCGAACTAAAAAGCAAACGAAACGAGGAAAAGTATAATGGAGAATGTGGCGTGTAACTTACTTCTGCGTCCAGGGAACATACCTATACACGTAGTTACGAGTATCTTGTTTGAAAGACAGTGAATGTTTATTAACTAATATAGTTTTTGCGATCATTCAAAGTGCCTTGAGGTTATCTTTTCTAGTCGCAATTGTGCCGTGTGAGTATGAAGAATTCTACCAAGTATTTAAGTACTTTGAGTACCATTGACATAAAGTTACGTGCGTTTCATTCATAAATCTTGTTTTAATTATTACGGTATAGGAACGGTTTCTTTATGTTTTTTTTATTATAAATAACTAAACACTCCGGACTCTGATGTCCGTACCTTATCAAATTAGAATTAAAATTTGTTGAATCATTGGAACATTTTGCATTTGGTTACGTAATCGTTTCTCAGGTCTAACGACTTAGATAAGATATTAATAAAAATTAATGCTAAAACGAACGCACTGTTTTTTCCAAAATATTAGTTTTTAATATATAACTAATTTGATATATCTATATATTTTATATAGGTTGTACAGAACCATTTCATATTAACAATATAGATGTTCTGTGTGAAAAATTGGTCTGGTTCTAACGCTCCCATATCAATATCAATGTGAATGGCAATAAACTCGCCCTCTATTAAACGATTTATGCATTCTCATCTTTTTTAATTAGACAAATATTATGACGATTCTGTAAGATTATGTGAAAATACGGGCGAATTGGGAGTGCTTGCACACATCTACCGACCCCTTTAGGGATACAAAAGCGTGATGGTATGCACGGGCATGCGGTGCAGTAGCTACGTTTTGATTAAAAGAAATATATGCCAAGTTTGTGACTGCACCCATAACACCAACATACCTGCCCGATCTATATTGTAAACACTTATAGCTTACAAATACGTACGACTTAATTATATATTAGCTATTTGTTACAATAATTTAAACAAAGAACATTATGGAATCCCACTTCTGCCATTTCCATTGAATTCGCTGGTCCGTACTTACAAATTATTAATAGCTGTCCTTGTACTGATTCGCCCCAATTAATGGAGGCTATTTGTTATTTACCCCCAACCGGCTGTACCCGTCTCACCCTGACAAGCCTTTGTAACGAGTGTTGCTATGTTACAGTTCTCCTACTAAGACTGGCATTTTAGGGAGTTTTGAAGGGTATGGCTGAAGGGATACAAATTGCTAATATGGTCTAGCATACTACTCTAGCGTACTAGCACTAGATTAATCAAACTGCCACACTAATATTATTAATAGTTCTACGAACAGTAGACCTCACCAGCACATAGTCTGAGCGACAATTTTTCGCAGTATTTCACAACCAATCTTCTCGGAAACCATCCAATTATGCTCATATTCATAATTCCTTTTTTGTCAAGTACAGCAGGGCTATTATGTATCTCAGTTGCTAACAAATGTTGATTGAAATCTTGAAAAATGGCGACCCTATGTCAGTTTTGGCAACTAGTAAGCAAAAATGTTAGTAATTTGATCACTGAAGCTGACAAAAGTGACATAGAGCGGCCATTTTTTCAGATTTCAATCCAGATTATATATTATGAATATGTTAGCAACTGAGATACATAATAGCCTAGCTGATCTGTGTACGTTTGCAAATAGCGTTTCAGCATACTTCCCCCTTTTTAGGAAAAGTCAACACTCAATATTGAACGTTAAAATAGGTACCCATCTAAGCAAGAACATGGCGATCTCTCCAATGATGCAACTTCCCGGGGAATCAACAACGGAACAGGCCTCGTATCGAGTAATAAATGTCGCGGGTATACTCACCAGTGCGATCCTATCAGTAACAATAACTAATATAAACCATTTCAATCAATTCATACAAATTACAAGAGTAGATACGGTCAGCTGTTTTTGCTGCTCACAAAACGTAGAATTACAAGAGGTTATTTTTCTTCTTCTTCTTCTTCTCTTTTTGACAAGGTCAAGTGCTGCCAGTCAAGTCCGGTCAAAAGTTTTCTATTAAGAATTGCGTTTCTATTAAGAACATCGACATTAGGGCTGGATACTAAGTTCATGTATGAGAACAAGCTCATAATGCTACACTATGATTTAGGTACTGTAGGAACCACAATGGGTTAGAATTATCTATTTAACAGAAAACTTCGGTCCCCACATCACAGGGTATCCTAGTGTGTGTGGAGACCAAAGTGTGATAATATAAATAAATAATGTTGTATTTAAGTTATGAAAATGTTACCTAGTTATGACACGTAAGATTAGTTCCCAATTTTTTTATTTATTTAAGAGAACACCAGCATGTCCATATGGCAACACTGGACCCCTATTCAGAACATTAAACACAAACAATTGGAACTTTTGGCACGTATACTTGCTCCACCAGGCGGGAATACCTACGCATGTTGTCGTTAATGAAATGTGTTTAGTAACTTACATAATGGCCATTTTAACACCCAAAGGAGCGCGAGATCGGCCAAACTTTGTAATATAAACATTATGAGAAAAACCATTATACTGGGTGCAAACTGTGCGAAGTATGAACATAATAAAACCTTATGGAAAGCAGTATTTGTAGGGAGGAAATTTTCTGAGATGATTATCTCAACACAAAGAAATTTTCTTTTTACTTTAATTCGTTTCATTTTTATCCTGTCACCGGATATAAATAAAATTAAAGTGAAAAGGCCTTTCATGCGGGATCATCTCGTTTACTAGGATCCCATGCTTTTATTCTTAATTCTACAATTTTCAGCAAGAATCTACATTGATGCGACCACCATAGTGCCAGATAATATTCTGTTCTGAAATTCTAATATTATTATGATTGAAGGTTTAAGGAAAATGTAGTAAGTAAATAGTCAGACGAATGTGGAATTAAATTGAGTATTTCTGATAACAAGCATACTGCAGTGCAGTTCAGAACTTTAAAGTGAAAAACCCTAAGTGACATAAGTTATCATGGCTTGATACAGCCATATGGTAAACAGCATTGCACCATCAAATCAGGTCGATCAGATGTGCCCTCAATAAGTATTCTTTACAAAAATAAATACTTATATTTGATTCGGGATTGAGTTCCGTTTGTGAGGTATATATATATTTTTTATTATAAAAACTAACGTTGTTTTCACTCGTTTTTACTTAGTGCTAGGCGAGTCGTTATCGACGCGGGTTTCCCGGACACTTCTTGAAAAATACCACCGAATGTGGTCGAAACTATAGTCGGACCTATCCGATAAATATTACGTGTATAATCCCGTCTTTTTAAGTAAAATTGAGGTATATATTTTCGAAACTATAATAATAATAATAATAATAATCTTTATTTGTGGAACAGAAAAACATAAGAAACAAAATACATTGAACGATGCTAACCGCTATAGTACAAAGACTGTGTCGCAGGTAGCAACGCCCTCCTCCATAACACCTACTAGATACAATGCTCTTATATTAAATATTATAAACATTTAAAATAGGTTTTTACAAAGTTTAACTGTAACAATAGTATTATTATTATTAGGTTAAAAATATGAAGTAGTTTATATATGTAATAAATATATTATATTTTAAATACTTCAGAATGTTGTGAGATAGGTACTAATTAAGAAATAAGTTAAGATTTGAGTCGTGTAAGAGTGGCGTGTGTGTGTGTGTGTGTGTATGTGTGAGTGTGTGTGTGTGTGCGTGTGTGTGTGTATTAACCTATGAGGTCACTAATTACATTTCAAAATAAATAGTTCAGTATCATCATATGATAAAGTTATGAGCCATTTTAGGGTTTTAATTTAACAACTGTGTAGGGGCAGTGGGTAAATATTTAAAATTTTATTAAGTTTATTATAAAGACGTGAGCTAATGTAAAAATAATGGCGACTTGCGATCATCGTACGGTGAGGTTCAGTTTTACAAACAATATCCGATCTTCGTTTATTATTTGTATTAGGGTCATAGGAAATTTGCGAGTGCTTATGCAGAATGACTTGTAATATAAAGAGTTGCCGAACTGTTGGTACCTCAAAAAGTGAATAAAGTTCAACAGTGGGGAAACGAATTGGTTTCTTAGCTAAAACCTTTAGTACAGCTCTTTGAGCTTGTTCCAGTGGTAACATTGAATTTTTGTAGGTACCACCCCAGGAGGTAATGCAGTAAGTCAGTATCGACTGGGCCAGAGCATAGTAAACAGTTTTAAGACACTTGAAATCAGCCACGTTACGTATGTTTCTAAAAACATAGATAAGTTTTCGAATACGAGAGACTGTGGTGTTGATATGTTGCTTCCAAGACATTGAACTCTCAACCATGACACCTAGATACTTAATGCATTCAGTGCAATCGATACTAACGCAGCTACAAGCGTCACTGGGACTACTATTTGTGCAGGAATGAGCATAAATTCTGAAGGAGGAAGGTGGTCGAGAAAAAATGTTTGCCGAGAAGGGGACTACTTTAGTTTTCGATAAGTTTAGCGTGAGGAGGTTGGAGTTTAACCAGTCTTTAACAGCTTTTAGCGCCTCTTCCGCGAAAACCTTAGTCTCTGTCCAGTCCTGACCATGTACCAGTAGAACTGTGTCGTCAGCATACGTAATTATTCTACAGTTTGGGAGAGACTTATTGCAAAGGTCATTGATATATATCAAAAACAACGAAGGTCCAAGGACACTACCTTGTGGTACACCGTAGTTTATTATTTCTTCGTTACTAACATATTTTTCAATTTTAACCGACTGTGTACGGTTTTTAAGATAACTTGAAAACAAATTTAGCACAACACCTCTAATACCAATGTGTTCGAGCTTGGAGAGTAAAATAGGAATGGAAACGGTATCGAATGCTTTCGATAAATCTAAAAAAATGCCTAAAGTTTTAAGTTTTTTATCAAAATTTTTAACTATAGTGTCTGAAACTTCCAATGTGGCGTCTTCAGTTGATCTATTTCTTCTAAAGCCAAATTGATTTTTTGATAAAATATTGTGTTCATCTAAATAACTTCTAAGTCTCTTGTTGAGTATTTTCTCAAGTATTTTTGACAACACTGTGAGCACTGAGATGGGTCGGTAATGCGAAACATTGTCTCTATCGCCACTTTTAAATATAGGGTGAACAATCGCTCTTTTAAATACTGTGGGGAAAACTCCAGTTGACAGACAAAGGTTGAAAACATAATTAAATATGGGAATAAGAACATGTCTTGCAGATTTAATAACCGAAGTAGGGATTCCATCCCACCCTATTGCAGACCTGTCTTTGAGATTAAGTATAATAGATTCTATTTCATGGTTATCTACGCTAAAAAGAGCCATTGAACTTAGTGAGCTTAAGTATGAACTAGGCATTGGGGGGCATGATGGTTTAGTTGAGGACAGCTGTACTTGATTAAGTTCAGCTATTTTCGAAGCCAAGTTTGCGCCTACACTAGCAAAATAGGAGTTGACTTTATCAACAGATAAAGAAGGAGATGTACCCATTTTTAGTAACTCGAAGGAAGATGATTGTTTACTATTTAGGTTGCCTAACCGCTTAATTATTTTCCAGGTTTCCTTGGGACTACTCTTGGCCTTCTGAATTTCATTTTTTTCGTAACTATTTTTAACATTTTTTAGTAATTTGTTGCAAAAAGTTCGATATCTAAGGTATACAATTTTATGATCTTCAATGTTAGGATTTCGTTTGTGTTTTTTAAATAGTTTGTCTCTGTGACGAATACATCTTAAAAGACCAGGAGTAATCCATGGCTTGATTATTCTTTTTCTACTAGGAGTAATTATTTCTTTGGTATGTGCCTGTACATTAGAAGAGATAAGCTCAACTAAATGCTTGGATGCGCTTTCTGGGTCCTTTGTAGAGAGAAGAGAGGAATAGTCTATATTTTCCAAAGCATTTACGATGGCAGGTATATCATATTTTTGTGTTGTACGATTTGTAATGTTAGCTTTTAGTTTAGTTTCACAAAAGACCAAAACTGGGGCGTGGTCTGTGATTGATGAGTCCAAGACAAGTGTAGTTGCATGTTCTGAGGACCGAAGTATGACGTGATCTAGACATCGTTCCTCTCTTGTTGGATAACGGTGTGCTGGAAGCATGGCATGGGAAGCGGTTAAATTTAGGTAGTCATTTGCTTTTTGATCAGTACTATCTAAAGTTATATTAATGTTGGTGTCTCCAATAAGGACTAGCGTAGTGAAAGAGTTCAAGTTTTGTAGTACGGAGTCAAGATAACTAATGAAGGGATCTAAGTTTTTGTAGGAAGGAGAACGATATAAAGCCACTACTGCAATACGATCTGAAAATTTTAGAATAATGCAGTTAGCATCGGAGAAATCAGGAACTTCAACGTTGCACACCAGACCACTTCTCACATATGCTACCACACCCTCATTTTGGTTATTATAAGAAGATACATGTGAAAGATACCCAGGAAGAACGGGGACAATCGGAGCTTTACTTAACCAACATTCCGAAAGTACGATTAAATCTAGTTGATAACTAATTCGCTGTAGAAAAACTAAAAGTTTATCAATATTGCAGTTTATGCTTCGGATGTTTACGTGAAAAATTTTTATACTATCAGCATTCCTAATAAAGCCTCCACTCTCTTCTGGACTGCAATTATGCGCAAATGATACGAAAATATTATCTAAAACATCACTTGCAAAATGGTCCTTATCCATTAACAAGCTTTATTAAGAACATGGGAATTATTTTAATATGACTAATACTGCCGTGTTTGACAGAATCTTGCACACTTTGCATTACCAAAAGCTCGCAGTAATTAAAGTATTGCCAGTTGTTCAATACGCGGGTATGTCGTAGAACTATGTAAGATCTACGAAAGGTGAACACGAAAATGTTTGAAATGTGATTAGGTAAGTGTGTAATGTATTTGAACATGTGTGTAGTGTGTGTTAGACTATAAAGCAGTTCACTCGCAAAAATATTTAAATTACAAATTATTATATCCAATGAGAACATTACAAGAAGCATAAAAGTAAAAGGCATTATTATAGAACATCTCTCGGCTGCAAGGATGTATTCCAAATTATGGTTTTCTAGTCATATCTGTTTGGGCAGATTCTTCAAATCAGATTCTTGCGTAATTTTAATCAAAGGTCCATTTTCTCTTTTACGCAGAAATATCTGTCCGTTAGTTACCCAACAATATTTGAAATCATTTGATTTTGCAAAATCTCGCGCAAGGTAGAATAAGCGTTTCATTTTGGCAGTGAGATTCTCGGAGATAAATATCGGTCTAGCGGGCCCGCTTATTTTGATATGCTCAGAGGTAAGTCTCGAGTGGAGTTTATTATATTGCCGAAACATGGTAATTATTTTCTCTTTATCTAATACGCTAGTAAAATCAACTATTATTGTTCTGCTTGCTGGATCCTTAGACTTAATTCGAAAAATGTCCTTGACTTGATGCGGCTGTACAGGAGCATTAATACATTTGCCTATCTTCATGACATTTTCCAGAAGTGTAGATTTTCTTTCCGTCGGTGATGAAGGAATGTTCCGAATTTCCAAACATGTTGATCTGGAGCTGCGTTCGAAATATTCTAATCTATCCTCTAGTGTTTTAATATATTTTAAATCTTCTTTTCTGTCCATTTCTAATTTATCCTGCTGAACTTTTAACACCTCATATTTTTGTGAGATAAATTCAATAGTTTGTCGCATATCCTCTACCGCAGTACATATTTTATCAACTTTTTGATCCTGGCTATCCGTAAAAGCTTTAAGTAATTGTTTCATCTCGACCATGACGTCAAAATCTTTCTCTTTGCTGTCACATTCTATATATTTTCGTTTCATGTTTCGAACAGTCAAACTGGAGATACTTTCCTCTTTATCGGTCGTTAGATTGGGTTCGGAGGAGCAGTGTTGAATCTGATGGTCTATAGAAATAGGTGATGCGACAGGAGTTGCTGATTTTGGACGTGGAAAAATTGGGGCCAAACTTACATGAAATTCATGTCAAATCTATATAAAATATTATGTTCGAAACTTACATTAATAAATAAAAGTATGAGTATCCGTATTTCAAGTGCTTAATATTGAATTGGGGTATTCACCAATGAGTTGATAAAGGACCGTCGAGGGTCCTATATGCGAACACAAATGACCTTTATCCTTCGATCCATATCGTTATGTAAATCCCAAAACATGAGAGGCTTTTCATGCGGGTTACAGCTACATATCAGAGGAATAATGGCAGCTGTGACGCAGTCAACTGAATGGAAACGGGTCAGGTTTACGTCCCACTACCCTGCCAACAGATACACGGTACATGGGATAGGCTGCAGTGTTACTAGTGACACGCAGAATGAGGGAGTTGGTTTTTAAACACAAAATGCTCTCACGCTATTATCTCAATCGCACTGTTTTATGCACAGGTCACAGAAACAAGGGAGATATGAAAAGGGGGCCGGGCCGGTGTCGTAGTAAAATGCCCAAAGACAGAACACATTGCTCGCGGCGGTTCGCAACTTTTGTATTATGTGACTGAACGCCGGTCGCGATATTGCATGTAAACAGTTTACAATGCTTGCTCTGTACTTACGAATATTTAAACGTTAAGTTTTAATACCAGACACTTAATTTTATTTATCTGTAAATGCGAAAGTGATGTATACAATGTATGTTACCATAGCTGACTGAAACCTTTTGACTGAAAGGATTTTATATACATTTATTTTGTTTCACAGATACTTTAGGTCCTAGAGTATGACATGTGTATAGATAATTGATTATTTATATACATAGTTTCTAAAATTACTACAATTATTTATACTAATAAAAAATATCTGTGAAATATTCACTTTCTAATCTGAGAGAGCGCTGCTAGTTTCCTGTTTCAGTTTATATTATTATAAAAAAAATATCCACTGTTTTTTTGACTCTTCAATGTTTCTCCTGGGCTTATTGTCTCGGAATACAGTGTAATATTTTGGCATACAATATTTTGCTTCCAACAATGGAATAACATTATAACATCTGCCAAATTTTAAGCAGCCATGCATTACAATTAGACAGAAAATATTCCCAAGTGACCCAATACAACAGATAACTTTAAAATGGAGAGTCTGTGGCTACACCTTTACCGAGATTCAGTTTAAACCTAAGCCTATATGGTGGAAGAGATAATAATGTATGCACATATTAATTAAATGTATATAGATAGATATATATTAAATGCATTACAACGGAACGCTAAGTGGTGATTATTTGATTGTTTTGGTGTATTCAGGCTAATTATTAAGGGTAGCTTTGGTGGGTACATTGGTACACTCTAAGGTATAATAATAAGGTTTATTTTTTATATAAATATTACCGCAGGGGCGACTTGTGGCGAGCCGTCTCTCGGCTCGGCGAGTCGGCGATTCTCCCTGGGAATAAATGAGGCCCCTGACTTGTCTTATTTGGCCGTCTGGGGTGGTGACGAGCAAGTAACGACGAAGAGCAAGTAACAAAAAACTCCAAGGGTAAAGGGCATAACGCCGGTAGTAGCGCTCTAGTGAAACTGCAGCACACCTCTCGACACCCTTTAGACATCCACATCAACGTTGCCACTTTTGTCACCATTGAAGGAGGCTGATGATTGGTGGCCTTTATGGGGGCGTTTAGTGGGTTGCAAGTCACCACCTGCCTAATGATAATAAATATTTTGCAATCTTATAATATTATGTACATAGTCTACATATATGTCCTATTGACTATTGAGATACTTATATAACTATATAGACAACGTTGCCTACGTTGTCTTGCGGCTGCTTTTACTTTGAGTTTCCAACAATTATTTAAGAGGAATATATTAGTGGTCCGTCACGTGTAATTTTTTGGACAACGCTTGACAAAGCAAATGCTCAGTGCATGTGCTCAGGTATCTCGGGAAAATGCGAAGATATTTGATGTAACACGCAAACCATATACAATTTCATCTGACTATATTAAGTACAATATATTGGATAGTTGGTGTTTTGATGAACGGTCTTCCACGCAAAAATCTATTAAAACTGATCACTGATTTTGATTTGATATACTGACATTTTTAATGTATTATAATGGACCGAAATAGCATAGTGGCTACTTTTAACTCTTATCTCGCTATTGGCCATATTGAGCCAATAATATAATAGAACTCCTAGAAAACATACAACGTCTCCAAGTAATACAACGCAGTAGGTTAAACCTTAGTTTTCTATGGGATAATAATTTTCCGCGTAGTAGAAGCCGAGAGAGAGACGCAAGTAGTTTAAAATGAAAGATATACTTATATTCATAATAATAGTTTTAAAACGACGATTTATTTGCTAAATAAATTATTTATTTATTTATTTCGGTAATTTAACAGTATATAATTATGTATATAATATAAGTATAATATATATAATAATATAATATAAATAATAATATAATATAATATATATAATATAATATATTATATAATATAAATATAATATAATTATATATATAACAGTAGGTATATATATTATATAATTATGCACAGTTACTAAACCTATAGCGCTATAAACCTCCTCTTAATATACGTTAATCAGCTTAGAAAGAACAATATTGAACGGAGACAAAAGGCCTCTGCCAATATTTAACCTACATTTTACATATTCCGGATTCAACAAAGGAAATTAGGACAATTTGCATAGGATCAGTTTATGTCCACCGAGAATTTATTCCTGACCAGCCAGTATTACAATCGAATATTATGTAAATTTCGTTTGGTTTGCCGCCGTATCTTTTATACGACCTATAAAGGTATCGTACAAGTCTTTCAACAACGCGTTAATTCAAAAACGAACCTCACGCTTGCATATTATATAGGGTGGTATTTAATATATATTTATACAATATTTATTTTTGGTATTTTTATGAGAACATTACGCATTACATTATTAAACAGCTTTTACCCAATATACCTCATAGTAGCACTCTAGTTTCACTATTTTAATGATGGCGAATAATAATTTATTAAAAGAATTGGATAAGTTGAATATCGCGTCGGTGAGTACTTGTGTGCCGGAAGAATGCATAAACAACATCGGACAACTTCAAGGTAGTCTTAAAATAATAAGTTTAAACATTCGAAGCGTTTATAGAAATATACTAAAGTTTGAAATACTATTGAAACGCCTTGCGTTTGATTGCGATATTGTAATTTTAACTGAATGTTGGCTTCACAAAGACAAAAATCCTCCTTTATTGGAAGGTTTTAATATGCACAATACACTAAATTGCTATAATCAAAATGACGGTGTAGTAATCTACGCACGTTCTTATCTTGAATATGAAATATTGGAGCCACTGTTTGAAGATGCAAATTGTTTAATTCTTAAATTAAAATCAAATACGGTTGTTATGGGCATATACAGGTCACCATCTTTTCATAACATAGATAACTTCTTAAATTCATTAAATGGTACTCTTTTATCGATAAAACACTTTACAAATATTGCAATATTAGGAGACATTAATTTAGATATAAGAAATAACGCATTGGAAACCAATGTGTCAAATTATATTAATCTTATTATTGAATCAGGATTGTTCCCAGCCCACACTTTGCCGACTCGCCTTCATAACTGCCTAGATCACGTTCTACTGAAAACATCGTCGGCCTCATTTGTTGCAGTTATTGAAACACAAATTACTGATCATCGACCAGTAATCTTAAGTATTAACAAACCCGGTAATGCTAATAAGCCTTTAAAGCACAAAACTAAAACTGACTGGGAATGTATCTACCAACATTTGAGATATTATGCCGACTTTAGTAAGATATTTACCTCGGAAGATCCAGATACTATTGCAGAAAATTTCGTGTATCTTTTATCTAACACGATTGCTTCATATACCAAATCAGTAAAAATACCAAAAAGATTGAGAACCTCTAAACCCTGGATTTCACCGGGACTTCTTCGTTGTATACGACACAAAGATAAATTGCACTTAAATTTCAAACAAAACCCCAATAATGAGAATGATAAGATTGTCTACCTTAGATATAAATCCTATTGTTCCGATATTATTAATAAAGCCAAAACTTCTTATGACCAACACAATCTAGAAAATAGTCTACACGATCCCAAACTTACGTGGAAAGTTATTAGAGATGTAGCAAATATCACGTCAAAAAAATATATTCCAACAGAACTGCTGCGCACTAAAGGTACGGTTTCAGAATGTTTAGAAGACGTCAACTTATATTTTGCTAACATAGGCCGATCACTGGCAGAAAAGATTAAAAATAATATAGTCAACCAATCGTTAAATTGGGTAGCCCATCCGCCAAACTCGTTAGTAATTATGCCTACTGACGAAAATGAAGTTAATAACATTATAATAAGTCTTAAATATCACTCTGCTTCAGGGTGGGACAACATATCGACGCAATTTCTGAAAAATGCCAGAAACATCATAATCCCTCCTCTGGTGAAACTTTTAAATATATGTATTGATAAAGGCACGTTCCCGAACGTCTTTAAAAGGGCTATTGTACACCCCATCTATAAAAGTGGGGATAAAAACCTCGTTAGTAACTACAGGCCTATATCAATACTGCCAGCCATTTCTAAAATATTCGAAAAAATTCTAAACGTACGATTAATTAAATATCTCGATAAATACAAACTTCTAGCTGAAAATCAATTTGGTTTTAGGGCTGGCAGATCGACTGAAGATGCTGTTACGGAACTTTGTACTACAGTGGTTGAGTCTCTTGACAAAAAACAAAAATGTCTAGCTGTATTTCTCGACCTGGAGAAGGCGTTTGACATGGTGTCTCATCAGATTCTTCTCTCTAAATTAGAACGCCTTGGAATACGCGGAAAATGCTTTAATTTGTTTGAGAGTTACTTGACGAATAGAACTCAATGCGTTAAAATAGGAGATAATGTAAGTAAAGAAGCCCGCATCACATATGGCGTACCACAGGGCAGCATAATCGGACCGAGCCTTTTTCTGGTTTATATAAATGAACTGTGTGCAATGACTGTTGATCATGCCAAAATTTTTACTTACGCTGATGATACTGCTATTGTATTCCGGGGAGAGACTTGGATGGATGTATACGCATCTGCTGAAAAAGGTCTTGCACAGATTACCCAATGGTTAAAAGATAATCTCCTTAATCTCAATATAACTAAAACAAAATACATCTCTTTTGCATTACGGGAGCCTGGCGGTCCGCCACCTGACCTCAATATTAAAATACATAACAACTGTGATAGCAGCGGTGTACAATGTAACTGCCCTACTCTTGATAAGGTTAGTGAAATGAAATACCTCGGAATAATATTAGATCAACGTATGACATGGTCTCCTCATATCAAAATGCTTACGTTGCGTGTCAGAAAACTAATATGGGTATTCAAAAAGCTCCGACATGTGACTACTTTCAAACTAATTATCTCGATTTATTATGCTCTCTGTCAATCTATTCTAACGTACTGTATAACAGCCTGGGGAGGAGCTTTTATAGCTCATCTTATTTCGCTTGAGAGAGCACAACGATCTCTTCTCAAAGTCATGACGTTTAAAACTTTTAGATTTCCTACCGCAGATCTGTATGATCTCTGTAAAGTATTAACTGTGCGTCAGCTTTATATTCTTAAAAGTATCCTGCACCAACACACTAATACACCTTATGACATAGGTATAACTACAACTAGACGAAAACAAGACCTACGCATACAAACTAAACAATATCGAACAAATTTTATTCACACCCAATTTTGTTTCCTTGCACCATTTTTGTACAAAAAACTAAACAAAGAACTTAATATTTACACATTAAACAAAATCAAGTGCAAAATGAAAGTTAAAGCCTGGCTACTAACATTGAATTATACACAAACTGAATCGTTACTAAGAACACTTTGTTAAAATATCTTAGTTTTATTTTATCTTGTTGACAAGCAGTATTGTATTATTATTGTTATACTTTTTTTAAATACACCCTTTTAAACCGTGTTTAAAGTGGGTAGGTACCAACTCATATAACGGCTTAGAAGAAAAAAAAATAGCAACGTTTCTATAAAAAGTATTTAAACTTTCTTCGATCTAGACTAGACATTTCGCCCACCAATTCGTGAACCAATATGGCTTTCTACTACTTAAGACGCGGTCCAACCCCAATTTTAAAATAATTTACGATGCTTTACGTAAGGTTTCAAATCGCTTGTTAGATTGGACGATGTAATGCGAAAATGCGTTAATTTTGTACGTTTTCTTTATATTTTTCGATATATACTAACACAATTGAAAAAACTGCTGGTTATAACTTTAGTACTATACGTTGGCTAAGTATTACCTAATAAAAAAATATAGTGTTATCGCTGAAAATTCTGAGAGTTTGGACGTGAAAGTTTATTTTTGTGGACCTATTCAGGATTTTTTGCTGCTGAAAGAGAGTCATATTTACGAATTCTATTCGGTTATTACTCTTTTCCCATTCCTTTTCTGACCTTTGTATTTTTTTCATAATATACTATCGATCTGTTTCGTTACACTAGGTGTTTTAAAAATTCTGCTTTATCTTTAATCAGGGTACGAGTGCGCCTTAACAAAATAAATATAATTTCTTCGAGTAGCATTTATTATATATCTGCACAAGGATCACTTTTACTATACGATTACCTTATTTGTATCCACGATTGCTGAAATGACTACATACTTACTTAGATTGTGCATTATATAACTTAAGTTTTAGAAGGATCTTGAACAGGGCTGCTTCAGGCTGTTTGTAATAAGTACTAGGTATTAGTTTTTACATACCTACTTTAAAGAAGATACAAGAGCAAACAACAACTTACTCATATATTATTAAGCTTACGTTATAAAATAATGTTCTACTATAGTGGTACCTGATTAACAGCTTCCTACACATCGATCTAAAGATTCGATGTTCCGAAGTAGGTACCTATAGTTTTTTACCATAGTAGGTACCATTCACTATTTAATGTTTTTGTTTTTTATTACCACCCTATATAAGTAATTACTCAACCTATGACTTACCATAAAATTTATGTTAGATCTCTCTTCTTTTATATTAATTTAAAAACAAAGCAGGCAAATACTTAATTGCACATCCTGTATGATCTCGAAGGAGTAAAGAAATAATATAAACACCTACAACATAAACATACAAAAACAATAAGAAGTAGGTACACTGAAATAAGTCTATTATAAGAATAATATAAACTGATTTGGTCCATGCATAGTTGTGTTCTCGTATTACTACTCTCTGAACACAGCTAGATATACCTACCTACATCTACCTACGTCTCGCGTTATCTCTGATGCGCCTAGCTCGTACGCTCCACCATAATTAGGTATCTGCAACAAGTGCACAACTGCACAGTTTGGTGACTACCTACAACGGTTACACTTTACACACACAGCGCAGTAGTAGGTACCTACTTGTATACTAGTTGGTAAAATATTGTAGGCACCTACATATTACTTACCTACTATTAGTTATGTTGTATTGGAACCTACACTCTATTTGCAAGAGGGTGCTGATACTCGGGAAACAGAATTTCTTGTCCGAGTGTCATAACACTGCATTTTAAACTAATATAATTAACGTATAATTGTTACGTAGGTAGGTACGATATTAACTTAACAACACATTCAAACTCGCAGGTGGTCGATGACATTCGGGAATCAGATTTTCTTGTCCGAATGTCAACAAACCATAAATATAGTACCTACCTAGATGTGCCTCTATTTGTTTAATTACCTAGCTTTAAGTATATTGTGTTAACTACCTATAATACTCGTACTTTAAATATGTTTATATTAATTAGATACCAGTTGCTTGTAGGTACTTTTGTATGTTAATTAATACGTACAACGTACCTACCTACCTACACAGTCTATATTTTTATGCTGTGGTACCTACGAGCAACTGTGGCAATCCACAGAATGTTTTATGTTGTGTTATGTTGAGTATTACAATCTAATGAACTGTTTTGTAAGAACCCCAATAAAGATTATTATTATATATTATTATATATTAATTTAGGAACTATCTTACCGCTTCACCTTCATTAATTCATCTGTGTTTTTGATGGGACCACAGTCATAACTATCAAGCATGGCACATAGTTCTTGTTTATTTTGGTATTAACCCTTATTTTGCTAATAACAGGTAAATATCTTTCTCACAGAATCCGTTATGTAAAAATATAAGCAGTATAGATACTGCTTATTATATAATATTAGCATAGATGTCTTAATACCTATAATAAGAGGAAATATGTGTTTGTGTTTTTGTTTGAATTAAATAAGCTCCGAAACTAACGGACCGATTTAAAAAAGTATTTCGCCGTTAGAATCCTATATTATCCTTGATGAACATAGGCTATATAGTTTGATTCATCATCATCATCATCACCCCGCAGGTAAAAACCGTGGAGCATAGTTAGTATATAGAAGCTGCAAAATCCTCACGGCTTTAGAATAAAAATCAAACATTTTCTTACCTTACACCAAAAGTCACAGGAAACTCTTAGACTTAATACAAGTGCCATATAAAACGAAGCATAAGTACATGCAAACAATCTTTGACAAGAGCGGAAAACATCTTAAATTGTGTAGCTTAATGAATGTGTTAGGTATGTGTGTGCCTATAAAAGTATGTATATTATTTTACCTTTATTTATACATAATTTTAGCAAGCATTATTTTATATACGAGCATTTGCATATTACTTTATGTTGTATATAACATTTTAGGAAAGCACATTAAGATAATTATGTTAAAGTAGATTATTAAGTTCTTTTTCTTAAGTTCGTCTGTGAAGTCACCCAAACGGCTTCAACGTAAGACCAGCGCTGGTCGATTGACCAGCACAACGCTGAGTTTAGGCCTGTTTGCGACAAATTAATTTTCTTTAATAATATTTATTGTTTTGTTTAAATTGATACTAGTTTGTTGCAAATATTTTTTTCTGATTCTGATTCTGATTCTATATTTTACTCTTACTTACTTTTTGGCTCTCCGAAAGCTCAACTACGCGCGCAGCAGCATAAAGCGATGATAATAATGATAATAGAGTAGTATAAGTAGGACCAATCACGCAGTCACAGGTCGAATCCTGTCTCCGGCAGTCGGAGACAGGATGATGTTTCAGTGAAGACATATTTCTCAGGAAATCCACTCGCTTCGACTGAAAATTAAAAATCTGTCGCTAAGCATCTGATTAAATGTTCCGCCAAATGTACTTGAGCGTAAGTCGTCATTCTTGGTCCAGTGTGATTTCACCTTCGAGTTTAGAGTTTGCCGCCCGAGTTTATTACCCGTGCTCCACGGTAGATGCTTGATTTATTTTGGAATTCGGTAGTAGAGTTTTTTAAAGTACATTTATTAGTAATTGACATTCATAAGTGCGCCTTTGATGCCTTAATTGGATAAATGGTTTTGATAGAGTTGCACGTCAAAAAACGACCTATGAAATACCGAACATCGTTTGCAATATCACAAATAAAACGAATAATAGCTCATCATCTCGTTAAAATATAGCAGAAATCATATATAAAATCTTTGACCCACCTCACGCTGCTTTAAGTTATGTATCGAGAGAACCAGTTTGCATTAAATTTATGACTCAAGATGCAGTCTGGGGCAGTCGGCCACCAGGAACCAAGGACCGGTTCGCGAATATTTTTATGCGCCCTTAGGCTGGGTATTAAATATATACAAACAAGTATCAGGTTCCTGTAAATGTGCAATAAGATTGCAAACATGTTCTTCTATTAATGGTTCGTACTTCTGTATATAAAATATAAGTACTCGTAGTTAGTATAATAAAATAAGATTAACGTGCGACTTACACCTTATCGATGTCACATTTACCATTGGGATTGGGGATAATAAGATGATGGTAACAAGGAAGCTGTCCTGTTGGTAAGTAGATGATAGCGGCTCAGTGAGCTATTAGAGTTATTTGGTAGGAATTTCTGAAAGAACAAGATTAGGTGCGTATTCCAGAAGGGCATAATATGATTAAATCTTGACTCGAACGGAGAATTGATTAAGTTATCTACTGACCGTCCTTAATCCGTAAAAGCCAAGGTTATCTTCTATCTATCTATCTCGAAGCATAAGCAAGTGCTAGTGGCAGTGCAATCATCATATTATAAGCTATATAAAATAAAATAAAACGTAAATAATAAAATAAACTCTAACCAAGTAGGTAGTTAGTGTGCAAAATACCTCCTTAATGAGCCCTACCGTAGTCCAGTTTTCCTGAAAGCGAAATGAAATCAAATAAAATCGTTTATTCTGTACAGGCCTACGGGGGCACTTACAAATTGTCATATTACATTTATTATTTCTTAAATCGACAACCGGATTGATATGCGGAATGCGACCACAACTGAGAAGATCCGGCAAGCCACGAAGCCATAGTGCGCAAGTAATAGTCTGGAGTCTGGGCACTGAAGCAAGGAAAAACAAACGAGGGTTAAAAGCCAATGTCCGGAGAGACCAGTGCAGTGCAGCACCATGCAAAACCTTAGCTTTGGGTAGCACTGCAACTGTTAGGGTTAGACGTTATGCTTATAAAGCGAACGACTTACCCGTCTACACATCATAGTATAAAAAATCCGTAAGCACTTCCAGCTGACAAAACTTCCATTACCAACCTACTAATAAATTTCAAGTACATTAACTCATGTCCTTTATACGACCGAAAACGTTATCTTTCCACCTGTATTGAACTTTAACCCACACCGGGCTCCAGTCGCACGGTAATGGAATATATGCCTTCTAAGGCAGATTACAACCCACACATTAGTCTGGCTGGACCGAGCCAGAAGATTTATGCCCACATTATGTCAATGTATGTATATATAGTCGCGACTTAATGGAATGAATACGATTGTTATTAAAATTTTCATTTATTACAATTTTCTAACTTGTTATTGTACAAATAATACCTACGTGGCGTATGCAGATAATTGTGTGTGTGCAATTGAAAAGACAAAATATTAAAAAGGGTAATGATTCAACATTTCTAGTTATATAACAGTCTTATTACTTACTACAGTATTCTTTTTACACCTTACTACAGTCACCTGGACAAATAATTCGTAATAAAAATATACGATGTCTTAAAGTGGCATTTAGATAACCATTAAAAATACTATAAGACTGTAAGTTGATATAACACCTTTAAATAGCTAGTTCCGGCAAAACATAGAATTGGCACTTTGGCTAGTTCTGCATACCTCTCTAATCTCATCAGTCATAAACTGTTTACGGTGTTATTTATTTTTAAAGGGAAGGTAAGTATTTCTTATAACTATTCTATTCAGACCTGGGCGTTATTCGCTACCGCGAGCGATAGAGAAATCCGAAAGGTTATGCGTTAATTTCGCTGTTCACACTAGAGCGGATATCGCTACCGCGCGCGGTACAGATATCCGTTGGCATGGAAGCATGTCGCTGTTACTTGCTCCCGCGTCGCCCAGCGGAACTAGCTTGACCAAACAAGAGAAAATACCGCCTCACTAGGCGGTACAAGTTTCGCTGCAGTTATGGAACTTCATACTGTTTACCCATCGAGTTCCGCGTGGTATTTTTCGCTACCTACAGCGATAGCGAATAACGCTCAGGTCTGAATAGACCTTTAATCTTTCAAAACGTTTTTCGTATTAATAATGTACCAACAACAATTGCCAATAGAGAAATGAAACCGATTTGGCAAGCGGCTCGAAAACATTCGCAGGCATCCTATTTGTACATTACATATAACTAAATAATCCAGGGACATATCTTGATCATTTGCTCAACATACCACAGAGAATACCTTGATATAATGGCATATATCTAACATAGTATACCTTATACACACAGAAATATTGCGAGCCTTGATAACTATTCGGATTTTTTAAGAGTTCTGCCTTTATAAATTTCAATACCTGTACTTCTACCATGAGTTGGCAACGTAAATGTCATCTACAGACGAAACTCGATCTCGCCTATTATGCTTGTGATTGGCGTACTCGCTGTCAATTTTGAGTTCTACAATTGACCGCGAGGTGGCACTGTTATTTTGTTCATACATTTTTTCGCGGCAGTTTACATCGGGCATCGATTGGTGTCAACGCTGTAAACTCATGGTAGACCTGCTGGACGAATGAGACTTGCTCGAATTAAATACGAATACGAAATGACACATGTTCCATGATAATTTTGTCACCGCGATTCAGAATTTTGCAATGCGACTGCTACGCCATCTAGTTTGAACGCAATGAACAAATTGTTGCTTTTCATTACCTGAAAACAAGGATAAAATAACGTTTTCTAATAATGAAACCTGATGTATCGCTTCCGAAACCCCTGCATACACATTTTCATGAAAATCGCTGTGACGGTTAAAGTTTTAAGATTATTCAAAAGAAAGTATTTTCTAGTAAAGTAAAATAGACATAGTGATACTATACTGATGTAAAAAAGTCTTGAAATTAAGTAACTTTCGTTCGTTCGATCGTTTTAACTACAAAAAGATGCTCGAGTGCTAAAAAAGTTTATATATTTTCGGAAATAGATTTTAAGCGGATAAGGTCCCATGTTATATTGTTTAAAGTTATAATATATGACACTATTTGTTACAATTATTATTATATGCTTACAGTGACGACATGCATTAATCCAAGGAAATTTGTCCCTAAAATATTGCGTTAAAATCTCAATGCTATACTGTTATCTATAGCCGCAGTAATTCGTCCTTTAATACATTTATTGAGTTTTCTTATGGAGCTAAAAGAGTTAACTGTATAAGCTATATCTGCTGTACTAATATAAAGATACCTGCTACAGCAATGAGTTATATTACCATCATTGTGCTACAGTCAGTACGCGACGCGATCTCCAAGCGTGAACACTTCCTGAAGAAGAACGTCTTACACGTTCGAAACGTCCTCGGACTTAATCATCATCATCATCTCAGCCGTAGGACGTCCACTGCTGAACATATGCCTCCCCATGATTTTCCAAAAGGACCGGTTGGAAGCGGCCTGCATCCAACGTCCTGCGACCTTCATCAGGTCGTCTGTCCACCGTGAAGTTTCCGGAACGCTGCCCAGCCGAGTTGGATTCGACAATTGACCTCTTTCTCGAAGTTAGACCTGCCTAGTTTGACTGTCTGTCCCAGGTATGTGTACTCGTCAACGACTTCGAAAACTGAATTCCCAACTGATATTCGAGTAGGTACAACATGGGCATTACAACCCATAATACCAAGAATTAAACCGACATAATACCAAGTGAGTGAAGCCGGTATCTTTATGTTATTATAACGTGTGATACTCACGAAAGTTTTCAAACTCTATATCTACTGTATATCTGCGGTTTTAGATATACAGGGTGTTTGGTAGAGGGACCGACAAACCAAATGAGCATGTTCGGGGGCCCACTTGGAGAATACAAGTTGGCCAAAAAAAATCCCCGACACCCCAATTTTTTTAACTAAATCAGTTAGTTAGCTCTGTTTTGTATCAAATTTTGCTTTGCGTGGCCTGAAGGTGTATTAGAGACCAAATTCAACTAAAAACATCCGGTCTAAAACAGATTTTACAAATGTTATGGTGGTAAATAGGTACAATTTCGGAGAAAAAGGGACAAATCACAAAACAAAGTTAAACATATTGGGGGGTCGGGGATTTTTTTTGGCCAACTTGTATTCTCCAAGTGGTCCCCCGAACACGCTCATTTGGTTTGTCGGTCCCTCTACCAAACACCCTATATATTATCACCGATTTTAGCCGAGTCAATATATTGTTGCGTCAAACAATGTACAATCGTATCTCTATAACCTCTTACCAGTAATAAATTCACTTGAAGGCTTCCAAAGAGGCTGTATCGTGACCAGACACAAAACATGTGTAGTATACGTTTGCATATGAACGTAGATAATATAAATAGCTTTGTCTGATGCTCAGAGGGCGACGGGTACCGCTTCATCTCTCATGTAATATATTCCTCATGCATATATTCAGTCGATGGATCCTTTTTATGAAATTTCATCCGATGATGAAAGCACATATTCATATTGTAAAGTATTTTATAAAGGAACCGTTCCAGTAGCTAAGTACAGATAATGTGATATTTATTAAGAGTTTGAGTCTTTAATTATTTAGATTTGACATTAACGGCCTTATTAATAAGCTTGTAGTAAACCCGGAGTAGTTAAAACATCTATCTGTCAATTTTTCGCTTGCAGTAAATGTCACACGTTAAAGCAAGACAAAGCATGTTACGCATTTTTTTTTGAGGGGGGGAAATGCTGTCCACTTCCCTTCCGCTACGGGGGTTGACGGAAGGGGGTATGTGGGGCTCAGACCCACTAAAACCCCCCCGTGAGCAGTCCTCCGCCAGATGGGGCGAGATAGGGTTGCGCTAGCATTCACCATCTCGCCCCAGTGGTAGGCCCGGATTGGTCTTAACCGGGCCTCAGCGCCTGTGAAGGGATGATCTTGCTCACCAAGGTCATCCCCTAGACGTGTAGGGCCGTGCAAGCCGGCGAAGAGCCCCCCGACTCTCCGCCAGTGACCCCACTAAAGAGGAGGGAGGAGGCGTGCGAACTGTCTCCTCAGCATGTTACGCCTAATCTATGTTTACGCAACGTTTATTAATAAAGGCCTAGGGGCCTAACTTATATAGGTAAACGCTGCTTAAGAGGATTGCATAGCTAGTACTTTCCATGCTACAAGAGAAAAATCTTTTCTACCTCTTAACATTGTCCAATGTCACTGATTTTATTTTCATGGAATTATAAAATTCCTTTTTTAGAACTTTAAAAAACTGAAAAAATCAATACGTACGGGCATAGTAAACAATTTCATGACTCCATGAAAAAAAAATCACTGAAATCGGACAATGTTAAGAGGTAGAAAAGAGTTTTCAATTTTACCATGAAAAGTACTAGCTATGCAATCCTCTTAAAGGTGCAAGTTGGAAGCCGGCTTCATGAAGCCGCGGCAAACGACGTGTCGCAGCGACGCTACTGGTTTCTATGTATTTCTATGAAACACCATTCGTAGTTAGCGACACGAAGCTAGCGTCACTTCGTCGAGCGGCAGATCAGGCTGTCGCCCGACAGCAGCTCAATAGCGCCGCCGCTCGCGAGTACCAATCTACGTAGTAAAACAACTGAAAAGCTTTTAAGCAACCGCTTTTCAAATGGTTGATGCCATCTGCAGTTGTAGTCTGCAGTCGGGTTTCAAATCATGACTTCAGCGACATGACGCGACGACGTGTCGCGGCAACATGAAGCGACGACACGTCGTCTGCCGCTGCCACGTGTAGCCGGCTACCAACTTGCACCTTTACTTTAAATGAAGTTACGTTACAATTTTAGCGAGAAAAATTCACTACGTCGGACGGGATCTGAACCCGCATTTTTCGACAATCTGTTTCAGACGCCACTACCACTAGGCCACCGACGTTTATCGTACGAGCATCGAATTTTAACTCACTCTTTGATTTTAACCGTCGTATATAGGGACGGAGTGACATTTATTGAACTTGTCAGCATTATTCAGACAGGCGGTAGTGCTTTCAATCATATAATAAAATTTTAAATGACGTTATTTAGTACTGCGCACTGCAAAATTATTCTGAGCCGTACTAAATGACGTTATTTAGATTGAAACAGCGTTTACAGGTTTTGAATTATTTTAAAGAGATGTCAAAAAAATAGATTCTCAATTCGGCTGTATGGTTGTTTTTGTTTCACGATTATTCCACCAATTAAGAATCGATTTTGACGATTCTTTTTTGTTCCGTAGGCCATACTTCAGAGATGCTCTCATATACATCTGAGATATGTGTGTTCAAAGGTATATTTGGTCATGATTACGGTTCCCAGGTAAACTAAATTAGACACCGAGCTCGCCGGCGAGCTTGAGGCAAAAATTATATCTTGGTTAGATTCTCTCCAAATAGTCATAGAGTGAAAATTCATAAGGCCTGCTTTCAACGGTACACTCATGTACTGGGGCGATTATCTTCGACTCCCCTCTCTCCTGGCGACGGCCCAAGCCGAGGTCCGTGCCGTAGTGGTGCCCTTGAGCAAGTCGCCTACTCCTCTCCTTGCGGCGAAGTATCGCTCGCCTTAGGCGGTGCGCCTTCTGCGCCCGCATCTGGCTGAGTGCCATCTGCGCTCGCCACCCGTCCGGTGACGCTGTAAATGCCGGTAGAGGCAAACAGCATTAGTCCGTTCGAAAAAAATGTGTAGTGTAGACACACAGACAGTAAGCTTAGTGTTAACGCCCGGTTGGCGTCATCTGGATGGTTTCGCGTATCACTGGCCAATTTCCTTATTTGTTAGTATCGCTAAGGGCACCAGTTTCATATTAGACAGTTTCGTAAAACTGACAGTTTTTTTAATTCGCCAGTTTAGCTGACCCGCCAGCGGCTTTGCTCGCTTAAGGCGCGCTCGTATCCTGATAATAGTAAAAAGCAGAATCTTTAAACATCGAGTGTAACGAAAAAGTTCGATAATAAACTATGAAAAAAAACTTAGGTTAGAAAAGGAACAGGCAAAGAGTAATAACCGAACAGAATTCATAAATATTACTCGCTCTCTGCAGAAAAAAATCCTATATAGGTGCATATAAATAAACTTTCACGTCCAAACTCTCAGAATTTTCAGCAATAACACTATATTATTTTTTAGGTGATACATAGCCAACATATAGTACTAAAGTAGTAACCAGCAGTTTTTTCAATTGTGTTAGTATATATCGAAAAATATAAAGAAAACGTACAAATATAAACAAAACGCATTTTCGCATTTCATCGTCCAATCTAACAAGCGATTTTCAACCTTACGTAAAGCATCGTAAATTATTTTAAAATTGGGGTTGGACCGCGTCTTAATCTTGTGTAGTGGTGGAAGTGCCGTTTTGGAACCTCGAGGTCATGGGTTCGATCTCCGGATTGGACAGTTATTGGGTTTTTCTGAGTAAGAAAGATATTCTCAATAATTATTCATCCATCGCCCCCTATTTTTTCGTTATTCGTCTTGAGTCATGTGATCATGTGATCACATGACTCAAGACCGCTACATAACGTTACCACCGCGCGGTTTCACCTCCGTGTTTAATCGATGAGATGGTGATGATGAGGAAAAGTATAAGTAGTAAAAAGGGTATTATAAAAAAAAGTTGTATAAAAGTAGTTTTCATCAGATTCTTTATTTAACGGTTTCGTAAGGTTTATCATTACCTATAATAAATCATAATAATAACGTACTTACTCATACCCCCACCCTGGGATGCCTGTTTCGTGGGACTAGTAGGAGACATGTGCACACAGTTGCACATCTCAACATCCAAGACCTAAGAACAATCATTTCTGCTCATGACACAAAGGTTTGCCGTGTTAGGCATCGAACCTAGGACCACGCGCTTTAAAGGCATCGGCACTACCAACTAAGCTTAATAAGCCGTCAAAACTCATTCAATATTCAATAATTAGATATCAATACTTTATTACAATGCCTACATAATGTTATATTAGGCAGCATCTCATTTACATGCAAACGAACTTTATACTCTGGGTAAAGTTTTGTATTTTTTGTTTATTCTGTATTATTATTTACATACTGTACCCCACGGTTTCACCCGCGTGGTGGTGAATGGTGAATGATGATGACGATGATGACGATGAAAAAGTATCCTATAAGTTATTCGAGCGCCCCATCTAATCTACATATCAAATTTCATTTAAATCCAGTCAGTAGTTTTTGCGTGAAAGAGTAACAAACATCTACTTCTTCTTCATCCTAGAAGAGTAACAAACATCCATACGTACAAACTCTTGCGTTTATAATATTAGTAGGATACGAATAAATACCAACACGAAAGTGAAAGAACGCCAAAATAGGGATGGCCAAAACGAAATCCTTTAACCACCATACATCATCCGGACAGCAAAATCGCCTTCACAGAGATATTGTTAGAGATAATTGGATGGGTAATACTCTGGCTACAGACATCTGTAACGTTCTGACACGATCGATAGGCAATCATGATATTGCGGCTCCGATAACCCTGTATCAAGAGTCAAGACACCTATCGAGTTTATGGTGATGCTGTGATATTGTCAAATCTGAAATGTATTGTTTTTGCTAATGATTTATTCAAGAGTAATAAAAAGCTATAAAACAGATTAGAATTTTCAATATCTAATTAAAGTCTTCTTTTATCTTAAATTAGTTCTTCATTCTTGCGGACTGATATTGAAAATGTACTGCACGTCACGCTGCGAAGATTCGAGACTTCAAAAATGTAAAAAGCATCACCAATCAACCAGCATCAACAATCAGCCATTTACTTATTGAAGTTTTGGAATATATGGAACAAAATGACACTTTTTGCACTAAGTCATCTATATTCACGTGAACTAAACCGCTAAACAGCGGATATGCCTCTGACCAACCGACAGATTCCATCAAAAATTAAACGTATCTAATGGTCATAGATCAGAGGCCGTAGAACAAACAATTTGCGAAAAAGTTACGCATCGTAAGCTTCAAAGCGTCACGCTTTGGCTTTCAAACTCTGAATTATCTGTGTCACCGTTGCCCTAGATACATGACAGTTTGTTCTGTTTCACGGGAACGACATTTTACGTTACACTTACGCAGTTATTCGTGCTAGGAGTCGTTCTAGCAGAGAGAGAGGATCAATGTGATCAATCAAGAAAAACAACTTAATATTATAACCTGACTATGGAAATAATATGGGTAACTTGCCGCACAACAGTCCATGAAATCCTCCATTTTGTATTTTTAAGCATGTTATGTGTTCCAATGATACTAGCATCATGAAGATCAAAATCTATTGAGCTGTTGAGTAGATACGAGCAGACATAAAATGAACTGAAATGAACACACATACAGACAGTTTCAAAATGCCCATAATCTTCCTTTTGGGCTTCGTCGGCTAAAAAATACTTTATACAACCCGGTCACATTATCTCGAGACCTCGCTGGAATGCGAACCTCCCGCCCCGTTCTCCTTTCACCTCCCCGCGCTCGCCACGGCGCGTCAATACGGTTAGCACTTTCGTTGCCGATACGCGTCGACTTGTTTTCGTGGTATATTTTTAAACATTTCATTGTTACGTTTGTACTTTTATTGTTATTTTGTTATTGCTGTTCTGGAAAAAAGAAGTAAATCACGTTGAAAGATTACAACAGGAGTATTGAAAGAAAGACCACCTTGATGAAGAAAATGTTCGTGAAATGGTTATATCCCTAGGCGACGAGAGTTCGGACAGTAAGATCAGCGATAGTGATAATGAGACAATGACTGGCATCGAGCCAATCATATATTCTGAAGAAGATTTTTAGTACCTATCTTATATGTAGTTTTGTGTAATAAACACTTGTACCCACTTAACCAAGATTGTTTCATTTATTTTTCATCATTTTAATCATATCATTATAATAATATTACCTACATTAAATTAACTAACACAATATTTGTTTTGTTGGAAATCTTATTGTTTATAATAATATCCTACTAGAGGATGCTTGTTTTGCGCACCATATCAGAGCGCCGACGCGACGTGACGTCATCGACGCCAAGTCTCGAGATAATGTGACCGTATTGTAAAATAACAGATTTAATTACCAAAATCTCCTACATTTTAATAACTGAACTGAAATATAAATTTTATCCAATTTGTTCATTTTTACGAACCTTCCTGCGCCGTTCAACCGTATTGTGGCTACAAGAAAATTAAAGATTCGTTTTTACGATCGTCGAAACACCGAAACGACCGCCCGCGAAAATTGTGCCTCAACGCAAACTTTTTATAGTCAAGTCGGCACCTTTTTGTTGTTGTTTTAAAAATGCATTGTACCCGCCGGGGAAAGCGGCGATGTAGTGTTAAAATTTATACGTTGACCCAATTGTTAAAATGTCCTGCAGAGTTTTATCTCCGTGTACACTGTAATGTTTATGATTTACCGCATCAATGATTTTATATCCTTAGACATGTCATATGCGCAAGTTGGTAATATTCCTGGGTATGTTCTTCGAATCACAGTGTAACGCTACATCGAGGACCAGGGGGCTGATTCTACTATATGACAACGTTCAACAATCTATCCCGCTCCGGTTGTCGTTTGATCATAACCCAAAAGCCATTCTACTATTTCTATACACAAATTGGAACGTAACGCCATCTTAAACACTACTACCATTATTAAATACATTTACAATTACATACATTAAACACTACTTTAAATTAATATGATTTATTGCGCGCCGTGACATGATATATCGAGATATCAGAATATAAGGTTTTGATCGATCGCGACGTCAACAGAAACGTAACTGCAGCTGGACTGTTGTTCAATAGCAAAATAAGAAACCGTATTAAAAGTCACAGTTCAGGCCCGGTTCGATTGCAATTTAGTTAGTGGAATCAGCCCCAAGGAGGCTTCATATTTAAATTTTACACTCTTTTATGTCAATAATTAATTTTATGTTTTATGATGTCTTCTATGTCGGGCAATGCTTAGATAAAGTCCTATAGGTCATATAGACGAATAGTTTACAGTTGGCATATATTTTATCAGTAACCATACAAGCCACTACAGAAGTAATGTGTGCTCAGATGAGTTTTTTTATGTAAGCGCTTTGCCAAACCTTTGAGCTAAGACGTCTTCTCTTCCTGAGTGAAAGGTCCCAACAGCGAGAACAAATGGGCTGATTATAATTAATTTCGTAATCTATCCTATAGCAAAATTGCATGCACGTTTATATAAACGTGGTTCATCAAAGTGACTCCCTCTCAATCAAGAAGCAATGGCCATTAGTGCAGCAGTAAGCTGCACTAATGGCCACCCCTATGATGACCTGACAAAAAAAAAGATAAATAGGTATTAGGATGAACAGACGGGCGTACAGATAGAATCCTAAAAACGAAGTATAAGAGTATGAGTAAATAGTATGCAACACGTGCTAATTGGCACATATTTAGATACCCTTATCTCGCATATCCTGTCCTGTCCTTACTATCATCGTCGACGGTATATGTAATATGATATTTTGCCATTACTGAACCATTTGCTTACCTTATGGGGGATCCATTAATCTATCTATCTACAGTTTACCTTATTCCCGATAGAAATTTGACATAACGTACATACAAATAGTGTCAAATATATATCTCTAGTAAGGTAAACTGCCGATTGATAGATTATTGGCGTCGGCCATTAA
The DNA here is from genome assembly GCA_917880725.1 of Selenia dentaria. NCBI lineage: Eukaryota > Metazoa > Arthropoda > Insecta > Lepidoptera > Geometridae > Selenia > Selenia dentaria. The sequence goes on along the minus strand of OU862895.1, from coordinate 7,982,883 downwards.
TGGTATATATTGGGGTTTGACTATAGCAATAATTCCTCTGTCGATGAAACTTTGCAGTACGATAAAGTAATGTTTATAGATTACGATTAATATATGTGACAACTGGCATAGTATTTTTAAGTTATTACTGAGTTTCTGTGAACAAAATATGTTAATTTGGATATTATGACATTTTAAATTTTCATGACATTTTTAATTTTGATAGATTTTATAAACTTTTTTCTTTTAATTTTATCTTATCATTCGGAACAAAACCAAAATTAATAAATATTGGTATAATGCTATTAATTTATCATAAACTTTTTACAAACCTTTATAATTCTAAATTGTTATTTAATGGTAAAATAAGTGTAAGTGGTGTATACCGTATAAATAAACACAAATATTTAATGAAATCTCCTTGAAATATCTCTTCAATGTCAAAAAGGTATAAAACTTTAAAAAAAACTATTTTGTATGATAAGTTGCTCAGGAAAAGTCTTCCGAATTTTTTTTACACTTATTAATTTCTTCATGTGATGTGTATTTAATAAAGATTTTCCTTATGCATCGGACTATTTGTCGTCTCGTATGACTGGAGTAATTTTATAGTGGTACTGACTTTGTGATTTATTTGTTTCAGGTACGTACGGACAATGTAACATTACCTACATGAATTCGAAACAGATTGTGAAAGTGGGAGAAGGTTTAACGGCACACCACAAAAAAGGGAATCAATGATATGTAAGTCAACTCATTTACCTCCAGGATCATGCCATGTTCCTATTTTATTGCGTTCCTGAATCGCCTTATAATTACATGTTAGTTAGGTTTCTATGGAAAAATATACTATTACGCACTATCTGTGCGCATTAGTATATTGACGTTACGTATTACGTACAATACGTAATACGTAACGTCAATGCGTGTACTTCCGTGTCCGTACCCCGACCAAGCGTCAAGCTTGGCCGCCACTACTTACAGTCCACGCGCGTCTGTTATGGCAGCCGGACGGCCGCGAAAACTAAATTGTGTAATAATTAAATGCAATAGCCCAAAAATTTCGAGCCCCTAAAGGCAAGGACAATTTTCTATCACAGGTAAGTTCTATTAAAATTATTATATGCGTAAATTCACGTAATTCAATTAATAAAAAAGTCGGCACGGTTTGATCAATACAAATCGTGAAACTTGCGTTATCTATTGTAGATATAGATGTACTTATGCTACGTAATAGTATACCTTATATTTTTCCATATAACGTGAATGATCGGTATCCTAACGTAGATGTACCAAACCAACTTAATAAAATGCTAAACTTTGCTTACTATACCTAAGTAGATAGTTATTCACTTAAGTTATATATTATTTTGTTATTTTAACCTATATGGGTATTTACAAGTACATGGGTACATACAAGTATTTATATCAGTTATCTACCGAACATTTCTTATTCATATTTCCTTTTGTTTTAGATGGAAACAAATAAGATCTCTCTATAACAAGCCTTGTCAAAAGGAGGGTCAGAATAAACAAAGCTTCGATTCGAGGAAAACGTCAATAAAGCTTCTTATTATTTCTGACGATATAAAATAAACGAAGGAGTATCTAATTTTTATTAGATAAATTGTAAAATATATTAGGCACTTATTATAAAAAATATTTTATGTAGGTACTCCGTGAAGGGATTACGTTGAAGAATTTATAATATTAACTTCGTAAATGGTTTGCGTTTAAGAATTTATAATATTTACTGTGCGAAGGGATTACGTTGAAAAATTTATAATATATAATTATTTCTCTAAAGAATATTTATTCACTTCACAGAGAAACAATCATCCATAAATTAATTAGGTATACATTGAAATTACAAACATAGGATAGAAACGAATTATTTTTAGGTACATAAACAAAGTAGTATTGAGGTGTAAAACGAGATTGTAAATTATCAGGCAGGTGAGTAAAAGCAATTAAGTAAAACAAGTGAATTATTTAGGTTATACATATAGGTATTATCAATTTGGTCGGTACAAATTTATTTACTTGTAAGTTTGTTTAGTGACTTTCAACCACTGAGCTAAACCAACAACATAACATAACATATAAATCGATGTGTAACATTTTGCATTTAACAATTGCCATTAGTAAGTAGGTTTTTAGGTAATTCATGTTTTGGTTACGTCGCAAACTGAAAACTATTTTATACAATAAAACTTGCAATTATCTGCCAAATGGGATAGATGAACCATCTAGTAGGATGATATTTAATTATAATTTAAATTATTCACGGAGTACTACATTCTTCAACGTAATTTCTTCATGGAGTACATATTACAAATTCTTCAACGTAATTCCTTCACGGAGTAGATATTATAAATTCTTCAACGTAATCCCTTCGCGGAGTAGATATTATAAATTCTTCAACGTAATCCCTTCGTGGAGTAGATATTATAAATTCTTCAACGTAATCCCTTCACGGAGTAGATATTATAAATTCTTCAACTTAATCCCTTCACGGAGTAGATATTATAAATTCTTCAACGTAATCCCTTCACGGAGTAGATATTATAAACTCTTCAACGTAATCCCTTCGCGGAGTAGATATTATAAATTCTTCAACGTAATCCCTTCGCGGAGTAGATTTATAAATTCTTCAACGTAATCCCTTCACGGAGTAGATATTATAAATTCTTCAACGTAATCCCTTCACGGAGTAGATATTATAAATTCTTCAACGTAATCCCTTCGCGGAGTAGATATTATAAAGTCTTTAACGTAAACCATTTACGGAGCAGATACGGAGTAGTTATCGGGATGCGAATAGTAAGAGGCGAGCACACCTATAGACACAGATCAATAAAACATAAAAATAATTATACCGTTACTTACTCGTACCTTAGGTATACGAAAACATCTTCAATTATATATCTCTACCATAATAATCTAATACATAATAATATTTTATAAGAATCCTTTCCCCAAGAGATCAAAGCGCATGGACGTTGAAATATGTTCCTAGAGGAAAATAAATGGCTTACGTACCGTCTTCGGATAGGTGTAGAATCTGAAGATTATATATTATTCTTGTACGTGTATCATTGTGGAGTAAGTATGATTTTAAAAGACATCGTTTGGTGGCTATTTTCACTTAAGAACCAATAGGGACACGAGTTTACTTTATTTGTTCATAATGGTGATAAAAATAGTTGACTGAAACTAATTGAAAATCACGAACACTTTTGTTAAATATCGAACGTTTCACTAACAAGAATAGTTTTCCTATTTGGCAATCAATTTCTAAAAAAGAATGATTATTCCATTTTCAGATCTGGTTTCGAATTTTGGTTTGTAATGAGTTCGAATGGGTCTGGTTGCTATCATATAACTTGTAGAAAACCAGGTATCTGGTACAATAGTAACACGAGTCAATAGGAACATCTAGGATATTTTCTAAGCTCAACAACCTATGCGTTGTGTAACGTCGTTTAACGATAAAATAGCAAAATCCATTTGTCTGAACTTTCTAAATAGGCCCCTCATGGTCTACTGGCCGGTTGATGCGTTTGTTAGCAAACCTGGCTTCTGAGAAGCTGATCCCGGGTTGGATCCCTGGACAGGACACGACACTTGTGTGTATGTGTGTCTGTTTGAACTGTGTCTAAGTGTGTATTTGTTTATAAGTATGTATATCAGATCTCCAGCAAAATGACAGATTCCAAAAGAGAGGTTACAAATGTTGCCGTATCAAGAATCAAATTTTACCGACTTGGGTGTCCAGTACAAACATAACGTTTGGGACCAAACATAACTTATAAAGGCTTATAGTTTCATTGGTAACGTTCACTTTTTGTTCATGGTTTCAATGATAGTACATTGGTTAATCAGAAAATAAAAGTTTTAATACTGTAACTAACATAATTGTTGAATCACATCTAACTTCGGTGACGGACGAGAAACAATTGATTTTTTTTATATTAATCCAACAGCAAAAATTGTTAATATACATTTACACAGGGACTTGTGATTTAAAAATGTTAAACTTTCGGATGCCAGCAGGATGTAAACCCAGCAAGATTGATGCTACCGTACCTAAATGGTCTCCTCGATTCGTCCAGTATTGTATTTGTAACTGTAACATACTTATATACCGGGGTGGATTGGAATGGAATTTGATCTCACGACTCCAGGGCACCGTTTTGTTGCTTTGTCAATCAATAACACTGATATTTGGAGTAGGTATAGTATGTGAACCTGCAAACAAGTACATTTAATTTAACTTGATTCTGTGCACTTTTGGCAGCACTTCTTTTTTATATGTGGACTTCGTACATTTGTACATTAGCCATTACATGTGGTACAAAAGGCATTTCGCACAAAAGTTATTTTAACTATAATTAAAATTGATAATATAAATGTACCTACTTATTACTACGTAGCTAATTTTGCAATTTAAAAAAAATGTTATGTTTAATTCCGCTGGTACAATATTTTAATGTCCAAAATCTGGACAAAATGATTTAATCATATTGTGTGTCATCATCTAGACGGTGGCTAACAAAACTGTGATGTCTACATCCAGTTCCGCATTGTGATTAAATGCGCCAACTAACCGTGGAGACTAACCCTGTTACCGACGGGTACCGTGGTAACGGGACGGTCTACTGCTCCACTCATATGATGCAAAATAACATATGCACATTCTTAGCATAGACCTGCAGTATCGCTACTATTAAAATGTATTATAAGCTCTGGGCCCATACTTCTCTGAGGCTCTCTGACAGGAATACCTTTGTCCCGGCAGGGTTAACGTGATCGGCTGAATATGCATCAGCTTTTATGCAATCCAAAATGTATCTCCTACTAGCGACTGCCCGCGATTTCATTCGCCTCGTCACGACCCCCATCTTTTCTTTGTTTTTTCGAGAGAATTAGCGAGATTGATCCATCCGTTCTCAAGTTATACCAGGAGAAATAGGGGTTCATTTTTATATAATATATAGATTACCATGGTTACTGTATGAATCAATATTAAAACTGTTGTATTCTCTATTATATTCTCTTTGCTGTTGTATGCTAAATTCCTTCCATTGATCATTTACATGATGAAATTAAATCAGTGGTAAAGAATATTTATTTTGGCGTAACCGAATATTAATGTGTGTGTGGAACCTCCTTGAAGTTGAATGTCTTGAGATATATTGATATAATTTGCTTAATTTTTTCATTAATTGCCATAACTTATTTCTTTATTGTACTATTCGTAATTTTCTTACCCGTAACTGGTTTAGGCACCATAACTTCAAAATTTGTAAGGATATCTAAGTAAATGATACCTTAAAAGAAAGATCAATAAGTCAGCATGTTTTTAAAATTATCTGAACATCTGCAGCTATTTTATTTATTTTTTTAAATGACATTAAAACAATTTTTTTTTCCTTTTATTTTTTTCTGTAAAGTTTAAATAGTCTGAAAGTAATTTTTTTTGCATAAACAGTGCATTATAATGATTTAATATCATTAAAAACACATTAGGCTAATAAAAACATACAAAATAAATAGACATTTCCACTTACACTTTGCATTATCAGCACTTAATTAGACATTTTTGGGATTTTGGTTAAAAATCGTAAAAGTTCCCTAAAAAAAACCATTAGACTTTGGTTAAGAAAAATGTGGCTCAAAATGTTCTAGATGGTCTATACTAAAACCCCCTTAAGGCTTTGCACCGAGCTTCCAAACACCCTGTATATAAATACACCTTCTGTAACCTTCATTTAGAATGCGTTTGCTACTTCATACTGATATATTTTCGCACCTAAGCATCTCTTTCGTACACAATAAGGTAGCATAAGCCATCAACGCTAAAGATACTTTCTACCTTAGCAGGTTGTAACATATAGGTAATGTTAATATAGTTAGAATATAGATATAGTTAATATAGAATAGAATATAGTTAATATAGTTACCAAATAAATCAAAAATTGCTCATTATGAAATTAACGTAGGAGCTTACAGATACAGTACCTACTATATCTGACTGTATCTTACTTCGGTTGTAGTTGGTGGAATCCGAAGTGGGGCTTACATCGCAAAATATTTGTACCTTATGTTGGTACTAGCGACTGCCCGCGACTTTGTTCGCGTAGAAGGCTCGGCCTTGGGTCTCGCCATAACCTCCCTTTTTTCTTAACTTTTTTATGAAAGAACCAAGTATTAGAAAACATTTAAAACAAGATGAATGGAATCGGTAAAGTCGTTCTCAAGCTATAGCGTGACCAGGAGAAATAGGGGAAGAGATAGATAATACAAACGCACGGACAAAGGCATGAAAACAAAAATAAACACAAAAAACATCGCTTTGTAGCTATATCAATATAAAGCTTGCGCGTAGGTGTTACCAAAAGGAAACGAAGCCGGTTATAAATATGACATAACGGCGTTATATCATACACAAGTTATGATAACGTCGGGAATGATGTAACTATGTAACCTGTTTACATTGTTTCATCTAAAACAACATAATATAACTAGCCGCGCCCCGCGGTTACACCCGTGTGGAGATGATGATGATGATGAATAGTATCCTATGTGTAGCAACTCATCTACCTTCATACCAAATTTTATTAAAATTGGCGTGAAAGAGTAACAAACAATACATACAAACTTTCTCGTTTATAATATTAAGTAGATTAATCAAATATTTTATTACTAAAATATAACTAACGTATATATTAATAATAAAATATAACTTACGCAATGCAATAGAAACAACGTCACTGTTTGGTTTGACGAACGTAGTCGTGTTATTATAACTATAGAGTCTAAAGTACAAATAAAACGGAATGCAAATTTTACGGAACTTAACCAATATTGGGATACAGTACAAGGTCGTAAAATAATATATAATTATATGTACATAAGTTCGTATGAACCCCGTCGGGCACAGCTAACTAGAATTTTCATAATAAAATGATATTGTCCTCCAAAATATAAAAATATATATTATAAATACATATATTATAAAAAAGTATATTCGTACTTATTACTCTCCATAGCCTAACTAGTTGAAAAATTATTTAAACACTTACTTACTACACTTACATATAAATGCTGCTTAAATTTAATTAATATCGTCGATACGTCATCGATGACGTCCCCGAAAACGCTCACGCCGCGATCACAACGCTCGTGGATCCAAGGTGGGTTTACGTAGTCGTTGCGAGCTGTCACTGTCAAATATCAAATGTATAGGATTCTATCTATTTTGACGGAAAATTTAGCGCGCATTTCACGACCGCGTGAGTGTTCCATCCGGATTGGACATTCTATGCATTGGGACCAAAGCGAACGGCGAACCGGGGCGCGACAGTTGTGAGCGATGATGACGCTTACCGGAACGTACCTTAAGAATCACAAATGTAGGAAACATAAACAGAATCAACCTTTTTTTCCCGCCATTGACATAAACATTTCATTCAACATTCATTCACACATTGTTCATTCAGTTCATTGTCATACTTTCCCTGGCATAACAGGAAAACTCGTCTGGCATCGCGATATAGAAATCAAGTTGGCCCTTTGACAATAAAGCAACAATTGATTTACGTACATTATTTCGATACATTTCCGCTCGTTTCCAAACAGCAAAAGTTATAAGCAAGAGTTGCAAGGAACAGAAATGTATTGCTAAGGCGGACGTACCAGTTTAGTGACAGACAGAGGTAATAAATAGACAATTGCGCGCCAAACGTAATATCAGAAGGACAATTCTACTATTTCACAATGTTCAGCAATCCGGCTGTCATTCGATAATTACTCAAAAATCCATTCTAAGTATTGTCTCTTTACACAAATTGGAACAAACTTCGTCTTAAACGCAATTTAAATTAAACTAATACCAAAGTACTTGGAGCGCGTATGTATGTAAATTAAACTTGTTTTTTTTTGTGATCTGTGCATTAAACACTTCTTTATACGAATATGAGAACGTCACGTTCATGCCCTAGGTATCAAGTTAGCAGAATATAAAGTTTTGATCGATCGCTGGTGTCAATAGCAATGTAGGTGCACTGCAGCTGGGCTGATTTTTAATCGAAGATTGAGAAAACTTATACAATAAGACAGCTAAGAATACAATCTCGATTTGATTGTAGATTTGACAGTAAATGTCATAAATAGTTTTGACGACTCCAGTAAGCAAAAATGTTAGTAAGCTGAGGGCTGGAGCTGACAAAAGTGACATAGATCCGCCATTTTTTCGATTTCAATAAACATTTGTCAGCAACTGAGATACTTAATAGCCCAGCAGATCTGTACTTAGCGTAGATTCATAACCGAGTGTTCAGTTCAGCTACGGTTCGACGGCAACTATCCGAATCGCAGTTAGTGGAATCGACCCATGGTAAACTAGGCTCCAAATCCGCGCTTAACAATTGCTTTAAGTAAGTAACTCTATTGAGAAGAAATAAGAGATACCACAGGTTAATATCTAGTTGGTTACACTTTGACGTCTTCTACATACAAATTCCACCGATTTGAATCTGGATCTATCTTAGACATAAGTGCTAACAAGCTCAAAGTCGCACAGCGAGCTATGGAGAGGGCTATGCTCGGGGTTTATCTACGTGATCGAATCAGAAATGAGGAGATCCGTAGACGAACTAAAGTCACCGACATAGCCCAGAAGATAAGCCAGTTGAAGTGGCAGTGGGCAGGGCACATATCACGCAGAACAGATGGCCCATGGGGCCGGAAGGTTCTGGAGTGGAGACCACGGACCGGCAAGCGTAGCGTAGGTCATAACATACCTAAATAATAACACATCTTAACTACCGTGACACGGACATAGGATCTATCGGGGAAAACTAGCGCATTACCTCCCACAACCCCCCAAAAAATCCTGACTGTCCATGCACTAAACATCCTGTATAAAGAACAATTTTAATAAATAATTAAGAATTATTCAGCTCATTTGGTTGGAATGGCAGTTGGATAACACATATCGCGTAGGTAGCGATATGGCGGTTATGTATAATTATGTTTGATCAAATAATAATATATATAATGTTATTGTTATATCTAATATGCATTTTGCAATAACATTGAACTAAGTTCTAACAGAATTAAGCTAACATTTGACTTCAAACGTATCTTATTCTTCACTTTAACCAATATATACTGTGTGTAACATAAATTTTAAATTCAGAATTTAATGAGCTTGGTAAAAGTTAGGACCACCTTCAATCAGCTAGCTGCACTGACTTAAACTTGCATTCATGTATGCCAGAGGTGACTACGGTCGATCTCGAGAGGTTTTAAGGTCGATCAAAAATTATCAGTGATTGACCTTTAAACTGTAGCTTTTTGTTTATGAAAAAAACAATGTCTAGAAAAATTAAGTGAATTTTAAATGAGAATGAAATGAGTGAAGTACCTGAAATTAATGCAGGATATTTTGTTGAAGACCACCAATGCCATGCTTCCACATCAGCATTATGATATTTTTAATATTGTATCACTAATATTTAAATTTCTTTTATTAATATTGGATGATTAAAAATTTTATACAAATTTGACACTTTGCACTCGAACCCGAAGTACCTAGTTTTATACAAGCAAAATTCTTTTCTTCGATCTCTTAGTAGTAATTATAGATAGATAGATTATAAGTGATGTCTGACCCGTTCCTATTTAATTTTTTTTATTATTTGATTTACTTATAATATTATTTTCTTCGCTATATATTCTCATTATATTTATACCACCGTCTAAGAAGTCTAGTTTAAGAATTTCTTTCCATCCAAAGGTTGCCTGGACGAGATCGCTAATTAGCGATAAGACCGCCCATTGTACAATTTCTTTTTTATAAATTGTACTGTAATTTTTATGTGTACTCTCTCACTGTGTGTGTGTGTAACTCGATTTTTATATGGTGTACGTGTACAATAGTGTTATATCTATCTATTTATAATTTTAATAACAAGAAATTGAAGCGCATAAAACTTGATCTTCAACAATATTTATATCCTTTACGCAGAGTTAGCTGATGTCATCAGCAAACAATAGAGATTGGATTAGATCATGTGCGATACATGTGATTTTTGATTACGGTTTTACCATTGATGTATAATCTTCCCAGAAGCGCCTTGACCTGTATTTTGTCTAGGCGGGTTTTGTGTTAACACGTTAAATTTTACAAATTATAAGCACCAATTTAAAAAACTGCATTGAGTTGAACATAATTTTATAATCAAATTAAAAAAGTTGACATCTACAGTCTTGTTATTTACTATTTTTGTACGATGCACATAAATTTTGTATGAAGTATGATCACAGATGATGTTTATAAGAGAAAATAGAAGATTACTGAGCGGCAACTATTTATAAATACCTACGTTCATACTGTTATTTTTTTCTGAAAGAAGCAAATCTATTACTATCTAACGGCAACAGCTCCATACTTAAAATATTTATTGAAATATAAAAATCGGACTGAAACTGAAAACGCTGTTGAAAATGTGGAGTTCTTGCGCTTTCTGATGTGAGGATACACACCGCAGGGTAGCATATATTTTAGTGTTTGATAATTTGCCAATACGTGTCTATAGGATATTATAAACTTCGATGGATCTTTGTAGGGCCACTCAAGTATAAATCACACAAGTATAAATAGGTACTGAATGTTCATCTTTAACAAGTGTCATTGAAACGTTTTCAAATATGGAAACAAGATTAATGATTCTTGTACTTGTTAACGAACATTTTGTTTGTGTTGCTTAGAAATTTTGGTAGAGCGCATTGTTTGTAAAGCACTTAAGTACTTTAAATAATGTTTCTCTAGAACGCGTCTATTTTAAAGCGTAAGATTGATCATTGTACGTCACAAATCGCGCCTGGATCTATGTTCAAGCAAACACGTAACGCGTTGGGTTACGATATGTTCAAGGAATGATGGTGAAGTCAGTACAATTTTACGATCATTCCTTGAATATACCGTAGTGCGCCGCGTTACGGGCCACGTGCACGAATGCCCCTGGTGGTAAGAACCAGACCGCCTCATGACAATTGCAGTGCCAAAAATCTTTTGCTAAAGTTTTTAGGTATCTACTGAGCTCATTACTCTGTGACAATTGTTTTTGGAGTCTCTTACTACCGGTAATTTCGGTTACCTATTATTGTCCTGTTACTATATAATAAATCTACTGTTACACTCAGAGCAACTCGTAGCGCCATATACACGTAGACTAAATACAGTAATATACTTGTACTTAGTTCTGCGAGTAGACATCAAAAGCTCTGCAGTTTTATCAGCGGCAATTTTTCGCAGTCTGAGCTATCTTATGGTCTTTGAAATTTAGAAAAACTTGTCGAAATTCCTCCCTAATACCTGGTCCCTTATGTGTGAACCAAATTTTATCAAAATCGGTCGGTACATAGCGCCGCAGCAAACTTCCCTCCTATTTAAAAGTGCCCTCCCCCTCCCGCTCGTAAATTGCCGACAAACAAATAACATTAAATAGCAGAACATGCATAACAAGTTTCATAAAGATTGGTTGAAAAATGCGGCCTGTAGAGAAGGGCCAACATACAACCTAACAACAAAGTCAATTTGGCCAGTTAATCAAACGCTTTGCTCGCTCGGTCAATAAATAATATAAAATTTCCTATATGACATGTAACAAGCCATGGTTTTTAAACTCGAAATTATCTTTACTACACATTTAATAATAAGGCAGTAATAGTCTTATTAGATGCATTACAGTATCCTCTGTAAGTAACTGTGCATCATCCGTTAGAATTACTAATACTAGACACCAATGGCATAGAATTCGGAGAACTCTATTTCAACTGCATCGGGTTGCCAGTTGACAGTTTTCCCTAAGAATCGCGATTAACGAGCGAATTTCACATCGACGCATCCGTGTGTAGGTCAGTGAACGTGGTCTTAGCGGAGATAATTCGCAGTATGGCAAGTTTATTCAAACTTTTATTTATGCTAGTTTACTTAAAACTGGTAGGTACCTAAGTATGTGTTGGTACTCCAATATTATTACTTAGACTTATTCAGACGAATGCTTAAGCATTTGAGGTTTTTTTTAAATAACGCCAATCGGCTGTTTCAAGTTACACTAACACAAAATGTAGGTACATAATTATGTACATAATAATTATATAACAATATATATTTAGTTAATAAGTAGTGATAGTTCTTTATTAATATGTCGTATTTGTTCTTTGACTTTGATTTATATTATTTTATTGTTATTATAATTGTGTATTGCTTATTATGTTGACATCACTAATTCTGAATTTCTGCTGTAAAATTTTATTTTAACTTCTAAGTACATACTTGCCTACTTGATGTTTTTTAAATGTACATATTTGCCTAAGTTATGATAATGTATGATATGTTTAGGAATAATTCTGTTAGCCACATCGATTGAAATAAACAAATAAATAAAAATAACCGATTTCAAAACATCACAATATTAAACCTATTAATTAATCGAAATTAAGCGATAATAAACCAAATAACTTCATCCAGTGACAGAAAGAATAAAAAGATGTATGTCTGCCTCATTCTATCGCAGCTACATGGCGTTCAGAGAGGCCACAAACAGTTGTATCAAAATGACTCACTGTCTCCGTACTTTTACCTACAGTTTATTTACTGCACATGCACTGTGAGATTGTGCAGTAACGGAACGCAAACCGCACGATCGTGCAACTGCACACCTATAAGGGCAAATTAATCTAGAAACTTGTTTCCTTTAACTAGTTCATAGAACTGCTTCTAACTGTTGCTGGGGATTATTTAACTTAAACTGACCACAGCTTCGAGCGGATAAGTTTTAAGTAGTTTGCTGTAATTCGAGTAGCTTTACTCAGGTCAAAGACATGTCTGACCAAAGTCTTCAGCCACAGATTTTGTGGTCAGATTACGTTCATCCGTTTCATCGGCAGTAAAAACCGGGGATTTTTTTTTTGTAAATAGATAATACTAGTATTTCTGACATCTCGTGTGTATTTCCCAAAGATCTCCCGGTTCTTCTGAATGCTCCAAAAAAGGCGGACGGTGTCTTTCAGAGAATCTACGTATTGGGTGGTGTCACTTAGGTGATATAATATTAAAACCTAATTACCCCAATGATGTTAATATAAACTGAGGTAGATACGCCTTACTGCGTTTGGCTTGGCGACATCAACACGAGCTACGTGTCTTGAGTGAACTTAGTTCCAGCCTGTCTGGCAACGACGCAGCACGTGTACTATATTTAGGAAAAAATGCTTTCTTATGTGTTCAGAAACTGCAGAACATTATACTGGAACAAGTGTAAAAAACAAGAATGATGTATCTTTTCCTTTGTAAGTATTGTTTTCTATGTTATTCATCAAAAATGGAAAATCAAAAATTGTATTTTAATTTAAAATAACTCCTGCGACGTGCGACTCCTGCCGCTTCGCCACCCACGAGAACGAGGCAAGTAGCGAGCGACAGAGAGAACGAGTTTGTCTGGCGGTCGAATGGTCTTTCATAGGCGAACGTTGTTAATAATATATTGATCCCTTTCTGACAACTAGGATTCATATATTTTCGTGCTCTTTTAATCTTGTCAATGTAGTTAATGTCATGGTGCGAGTCGTGTACTTTATTAGCTATAGATAGGTATAGCATAAAATTTGCCATGTTTATACTTCATATTCAAGGAGTAAAACGCCTCTATTAGTCAATCTCATTGAATTACCCTAAAAATCTAAACAAGCGAAGAAGAGGAAGCCAATAAAAGTACTGCTCGGACTCAGTTTGCATCGCGTCAGTATACCATGCAATCCGCTGACATCTACAATGCTATAAATGTAACTTTGGATATTTACCCTAGGAATAACTATAAATGCAAAAAAATCCTTAACGAATGGCTATTGACACTTAACTACGAGGAAACTGAAAAAACTTTTAAAAGTAGTTTCGTAACATTCAGTTATGCACACACAAACTACACACACACATACATACAATCACTCACACGTTCCTGGGTGCTCCTGAAATACTGTTAATCAGAAGCACACACACTCCACACATAATACTTGAGCTAAAACATAAGTTTATAATCTAACTTAACATATATGTATTTAACTTAGGTTTTTTAACTTACGCTACTAAATTAACTTACTTAATTTGTTAACTTTTTGAAGCAATCATCGTTATTCTATATAACATATACTACGGAAGAGCGGGACTCTCTAACATAGGTACGAGTATTTTCATACTTAAATGAGGGTCCCAATCCTATGAAATGTATCAAAAGTATAAGTTTACCGCAATAAAAGAAATATATAATTTAAAAAAAACATATTTATATTTATATTATGAGGTTCTGATAGTGTCAACCTTTGTCAGTTCCAACGCAATGCCACAGATATTCTACCTCGAAGCTGTACTTTGTGTATGCATTTGTTTGCAGTCCAGTCAAATATAGGCGATATTTTGCAAAAGATTGGAAGTAATTCCCGACAGTGGATTTATTATTTTATTATGGTTATATTTGATTTAAGACTCATGTCTAACTCAATACCTACGAAACTTATCTAATATTTAACATGGTTACGTATAGGTGCTAGAAACGGTGCAAACCGTGGAGATACTCCTAGCTATGCTGTCAGAATTATGTCCATACTTTATCCTAATATGACTGGACTATTGAAGGGCATTTAGCATATGATATCACCTTCTAGGTGAATAGAACTAAAACTGTTATTTCTCGGCCAAAGATGAGTGCTCTAATTTTAAGCAAAGAACTAGGGGTGGCACTGCAACGCATTGCCCGGTGACGGGTTGAAGAGAACTCCCCTTTTGTAGCTTGTAGGTAAATACTGCCAGTCAGAGAAAAAAATATTGTTATAACTTCCCGATAGTAGCAATAGGTATACTTAATACCCCATTCAAGTCACGTAATTCGATTTAAGATCGTCAAGATATTGTGTTTTCACAAACAAAAGGAGTATTAGTAAACGTTGCGCTGGGTACGTTGAATGCGGAGCACATACTCGTACCACAAGAACGACCTTATGTTGTTCGTAAGGACACGCCCAAGGATATTCTTTGAATGGCAATATTGTTTTCAACAATATACAATTTGGAGACAATACGTACTCGTAAAGTAAGAAATATTTATGAAGTAAGAAAAGGGCATGTAATTAAGGTGCTGTCACATCATGATGTCGATAAAAATGAGGATTTTTAAAGCAGTGTACCTCATAAGCAGCAATTTAATTAAAACTACCAAAAATAATGTGACATTGCTAAGACATCTTAGTACAGATTGATGGAATTAAAAACATATTTTAACATACTAGAGTACATTAAAAAAATTCAAACACACCACTTAATTTCACCTTTAAAGCAACACAAACAAAACAATAATTTGAACAGTTTTTCTCTTTATTCACAATTCAAATGCAAATTCAAATTCAAATTTTATTAGCAAAAATTCAAAAGACTTAAGAATAAAGATTTTTAGGAATTTAAGGCAACATCAAATACCAAAACATGCATCATCAATAATTAAAATATCAATATTCCATATAAAATGATAAGCCTCAGAACCCTATGCTAAGAAGCCTGTGTTATAGGGTTCTGTGCTCCCCAGACAATATGATGATAAATATTATAATTGTTATAAATTGGGTATATATGTGATGACAAATTGACAATAATGGTGTACATTAAATTTAAATAGATAAATACAAAATAATACAATTAAACGACAACTAACGAGAGTAGGGTTAAATTGTGTATAGACTATCATTTTGTTTACTTTTCTTCAAATTTCTTTATTTAAATACACATACATTGACGGATTATATTTATATTTAAAAGAGCGCATTATATTTTTATGAATTTTATACGTTTTACGAGATGTGTCAAGTCAAGCTCAAGTTTTAAAATCAATCGCTAGTACAATTGATGGTACCTCAGTGATCGCTATGCACCTAACATTGTGTTCAAGCAGCTGTCCTTGAGACCCCGTCTTTATTCTAACTTTTCATGTGATACGATCTTGGACCGCATCATCACTGAACATCAAGTGAGATAATTTTCAAACACTAGCCTATCAAGTGTAAAAAACTTATAATAAAAAAATAAAGCGTAAAATTCCAGATAATGTCTATTTATTCACTCATACGGAGAAAAAATAAGCTAAAACAGTTTCAGCAACCTCATCCATGTCGAGCAATTCAGTGACCACAACCATTTCCTGTGTATCATATTTCACCTGACAACGTGAAGGAAGACAGCTTGTAAAATTTGATGGCATACTATTGCTTGGAAAGTTTACGACATGTACAAACGACATACAAGAGTTAGCGCTTAAAATAAACCTTTACTATCAGGATAAATGACAGTATGACCTGAAATTAAACTGATGAATAAAATCTAACTTTTCTACCGACTTCCAAAAAGAAGGAGGTACTCAATCGACTGTATGTTTTCTTTTTTTTTATTGTTACCTTATAACTTTCGATTGAAAGTTTCTTAGTGAGGATATAAGTTGTATGTGATAAAGTTTTTGGAAGAAATTTAGAAAAGATATATGTACCATATACCCAGGAATAACTCATGGGTTATCTTTAATCCACATTCCACTAGTATATACAAGGTTGCGATTACCTTATTCCACGCGTCCGTCGTAAGTCCCCGTGTCGTGTGACTTACAGCCCGCGGCATGTAACTCTAGCGCTGACCGTTATTGCGCAGAAGTCAAAAATTGGGTATCACAGGGGGGCTAGAGGAACGAAGGACTCTTGTCTCACTCTGTCACATGTAAGACGAGGGACTCTTGTCTCTCTCTGTCACATGTGCGCGACTGTACCCATGCGCAGCTATCCCCTCCACATTTTGCTCAGCGCTAGAGTTACGTGCCGCGGGCTGTACGCAGACTTACTTAGCAGAAGCTGGTTACTCAAAAAGACATTACCAAACAATGGAACCAACTTCAACACCAAATAATGTGAACTGTAAATGTAAAATAACTTGTTGAAGTCGGGACCATGATATTTCAAAAGTAGGTACCTATTATCACAATCCACCATTTCATCCATCCAACTTTCTCAAAACAGAGAAGCCTGGAAGATCTTAGTGGGAAACACACCTTGTGATGACCACGACCCTCAGCCATGAGGCAACGACGTAGAAGAAGAAGAATTATCACATTATTGCGCGCAAGGTACCGACTTCGCAAGTAATTTCACACTTTTTGGAGTTAACGGCCCGTCCCAATAATCTATCTATCGCCGGTTTACCTTACTAGAGTTAGATATTTGACACTATTTGTATGAACGTTATGTCAAATTTCTATCGGTAGTAAGGAAACTTACGGGATACACCGTCAATGATGATATCATCAAGATATGCGAAACACTCTTCAAAAATTGCTTGACGGAATTTGATGAAATTTATATGGTACCACCACGGAAGTATACTCTTCTTCTTCTTCTAGTGCCTCTCCAACTAGTAAAGGCTGTCAGCTCCGCATATTTCTCTCGGTCTTTGGCGAGTTTAAATAACTCCGCGACACTTCCTCCTTAAGTATACTCAATCAAACAAAATAAGAACAATCAAAATCGGTTCATAAACGAAGAAGATATCCTCGAACACACATAAAAAAATATAAGGTCAAATTGAGAAACCCCCTTCCTTTTTGGAAGGACATAAAAAAAAGACATGTGGCACTCAGAGACTGCCGCGGTAAAGCTATTGCATAGCTGTTTTTATCAACTTATGCAATTATAATTATTTAACCAATGCCATCTAGAGGCGAGTTGCTGAACTAAAGAGACAAGCGTGATATTTCAAAAAGTCATTAAAATTTCTTCTATTCATCGATAGATGCCAAATCAACTTATGCAATTATAATTATTTAACCAATGCCATTTAGAGGCGAGTTGCTGAACTAAAGAGACAAGCGTGATATTTCAAAAAGTCATTAAAAGTTCTGCTATTCATCGATAGATGGAGTCGGAGTGGGGGGTGTTAGGTCATTTTCGTTACGGAATTTCTGGATTCGGTCTCCAAGCTCAAAGCCCGCGATAGAAGCTAGCAATAGCTTAAAACACATAAACGGTCGAATTGAGAATCGACTTGATCCTCCTTTTTGAATTCGGTTATAAAGTATTTAATAAACTTCAAGTTAGTAGTGCGTATAAAAGTTACACACATCAAGCCCTTGATCCGAAGTCGAAAGAGTTACGTTCCATTCCGGATGCGGTTTCGGAAACGGGAAATCCATGAGCGTCTGCGTCGGATCTTACACAATGCTAACTGTATTGCTCCACAAATATTGCTACGGCAGTTGAAGCTTTATTAAATAGCTCCGTCGTGTAGGTTTCTCCATTTCGGTGACGTCACACGCCTGAATATTTACGTCATGCTACAACGCCATATTGAAGAAATCTCGTTATGTATGTAGCAATAACTTTGAGAAATGACAGTCTTTTGAATGACAAAGAGTTTTGTCGTCACTTTCATTATCGTAGACGTGAGTAGTTTGAGTGTGTTAATGTCATACTTAACCCGTCGCGTGTCGCGCGTACACCATAAGTACGAGTACGTTTATAAAAGTGCTAAGCCATGTCGCGCATACACAAATTGTATACACATTTTTAGACCTCGAGTTTGTAACTAATTTTGTCAGATCCAATACACTCCACCGGTATAAACTTGCTTTTAGTTGGTCAAACTATTCAAGAGTATAGTATTACTTTTTTAAAGCACTAACGCCTGCTTTAGCGATCTCAAACATTGAATTTTATAGAGAGAAATATTCCATCCTCGGACGGGATTCGAACCCGCGTAAAGTAATACTATAAAAATTACAAGGGCTGCGATGTCAATACGAAAGTTTCAAGTATTTCTAAATAATGCTTCTTTTGGTTGGATGGTATTGTTAAACTGTCCAATAGATGTCGCTCCGTCCCCGCAAGACGGTTAGTCAAATAGAGGGTTAAAAATTCGATGCTCGGACCAGATTCTCGGTGGCCTAGTTGGTCAATGGCGTCTGACACGGAGAGTCAGAAGACGCGGGTTCGAATCCCGTCCGAGGATGGAATTTTTCTCTCTATAAATTTTAATATTCAAGAGTAGTATTCCTTTATTTGAACTTTTATGCTTAAGTCGGAAATAAACCGAAAAACACTAGACACGGGCCGGGTTAATACATAGTATCGTCACGTATCGTACACATGCTTTTAGAAAAGATACAATGTTGTAACAAACAGTTGCGCGATTTGTAAATTTTGTCTCAAGCTTATGTACTCGTACATAGGTATAGATATATATATATATATATATATATATATATATATATATATATATACAGATTACTAGATAGATGAGCTCTTTATTGCTACACCACAGTATTAAATATAACAAACAAAGAAATACGATAATATATACGAATAAATGATAATAATAAGATAATGTCACTTATTTTATCATTATATTTATATATATTTATTTATGTATTTAATAATTTTTTTCATTTATATCATTTATAACCTATAATAGTGACATAGTCAATTTATGCGAAAAACTTCTTTAAAAAATAAAGATGAACAAATGCTTACATAAATGGGAGATAACGGATATTAAGGTGTTGATTTCTTTAAAACAGAATAAAGTAATTAGTTAATAATAAAAAGAGAAAGGTAATTAATTCACAAAGAGTTCATGTGATACGAGTATTTATTATATAATCTTTGGATATAGTTATACTTAGGTATTACGTTTTTAGTGTGCTTTATGTGGTAAGCGACCTAACGAAACTATCTAGAAATAAAAACCTAAGTGTAGTATATACTTATATGATAATAACATAATTATAATTATGTAAGTATCTCTAGCATAATTTAAAAAGTATGTAATAATATCAATCTTACTTTATCTAATGTAACTGCTAGAGTTATTGTGTAGAGTCGTAGTAAAGTAATATTGTTTAATTATAAGTGCATGTAGAGTAGTCGAGAAAACTTATTTATAGTCTACATGCAATGGCTTGAACTGGCAATAAATCTGTGACACCAGTTTCACTTTGCAGCTATGTCGCATGTACAGTCACGGACAAATGCCAGCACTCTTGGTTCAATGTAACTTCTTTCATAAAATGACACATGTAACAAGATAAATAGGTTTTTAGTATGAACAACGGGATTCACTCACGTAAAAAAGTCAGATCTTTCCGACTATAGGTTCAACCACATCCGGTGTTTTTTTTTCAAGGAGAGTGTAGAACGCTCGCGGTTGCGGGTCGTCTCGCGCAGGCGAGACGACCCGCAACCGCGAGCGTTCGGAAGATCTGACTTTTTTACGTGAGTGAATCCCGTTTTTCATATTAAAAATTTGTACAAACCACGTTAGTTTTCATAATAGATAAATAAGTATTAGGGATGTGAACTGGTACTAAATCTGTAATATTTCTTTGCAAATATGGAAATAGATTACCAAAGTTACTAAAATTATGAGCAAATCAGTCAAGCATTTTTTTATTTTATTTTATTGTCATCCCTTTCTTACAGAATCTAACAGATAATAGATACGTGGTATTACTTTAATGAGATTTGTGTACGTGTGTTGAATATATCATTCTAATTGAATGCTTTAAACATGTGTATGTTTATTTGTCATCCAAGTTTTGCAATCTTTTTTCAAAAACCGAAAACTTTCAAAGTTTTTTTAAAAAAAAGGCCAACTATTTGGAAAATATACTAAGTACTCATTATTGTGATTTTTTACTTCAACTCGAACCTTTGTTCGAAATAAGAAATAAAGAACTGTGGCCGTGGTTAAATTGCATCGTTTTTAATTTACAGAGAAATGTCTGTCTTGTAAGTATACTAATTTGTATATACCTTCTTATCTTCCTGTCAATATCAACATTGTTTAACTACTAACTAAATAACGAAAAGTATGTTTTCTCAAAAATGGTATGTAATGTTGCCGTAACATCTCTA
This sequence comes from Selenia dentaria, assembly GCA_917880725.1. NCBI lineage: Eukaryota > Metazoa > Arthropoda > Insecta > Lepidoptera > Geometridae > Selenia > Selenia dentaria. The sequence goes on along the minus strand of OU862895.1, from coordinate 7,961,898 downwards.
AAAAGTATCCAGTACGTGAACTCTACCGGAGACTTATCACAACTGTCCAGTAAGAAGCGAAATTTTAAATTTTGAATCCCCTACTGTCCAGTAAATAAGTATGTAATTTCCTTACTGGAGGTCATCATCTTTACATTTGCATAGAAAAAAAAACATAGTACCGGACACAGATTAGAGTTTAGCCGTTATAACATGGTTAATCCTGGCCTCGTATATAACTCATACTTGGCCAGGAAGGCTTACTTACTGGATTCTACAGTAATGTACTATTATTTAATACTACTACCACACTATTTAATTAACGGAGACAGCATTGTGACATAACTCATAAAACTGTATACTGTAACAGAGAAATGCTTTCCCACTTATGAAAGCGACTGTCCATGAGTCAGGTCTGACTCGCCTGTGGCGGTGAAAGTGTCCACTCGGACAGAAAGATTAGTATGGATCGTGTGTCATTTGTCGAGCTAATTACGGAGTGCAGTAAGAGTGCAAAATTATACACCGTGGGCTTCTCAACACTTCATTAAAACTAGGGTGTACTTTTTTACCTTAGATGAAGCTATTTGTGAATATTCTATCTGCGTATCAACAAAATTACAAAGTTGACATTGACAGAAAGAATAGTAAGTATGGATCATGTGTTAATATAATATATAGAGCATAATTTGTAGAGCTGCTACGGGGTTGTATATGCGAGTTATATATATTGTTATAGTTATCTTCATATATATGATATAGTGTTACAGTAATTAAAGCTATATCTAAGTTATTAATGGAAAAATACACAGTTGTCATTAACAGAAATAAACATTAGTAAGTATGGCTCGTGTATCTTGTGTCATGCAACTACAGCGCTTATATGGCTCAAGTACGCAACTGTTCTCAAGAACATTTATTCCGCGTACAAAAAAATCTGGATGAAGCTTCCCGCCGAGGTTTTCCCTCTGCTCCTACGATATGGAATGGTTTAAAAAGGGTGTCATTAGATTTCTTAGAGGTCGGCAGTATCGCCCTTGGTGTTGAAAACGCCTATAGGCGACAGTGACCACTTTTCATCAGGTGGGCCGCCTGCTTCTCTGCCTACTTTTGGTAATAAAAAAAACACATGCCATAGGAAGACTTAAAAAGATCGTTGTTTGATTTCAGAAATATTTCTCAATGGCAAAAATAGTTTTGACAGTGACAAAAACAGTAGGTATGGATCATGTAACTTTTGTTGAGCTTATTAGAAATTGCAGTTTCAGAGTTAATATGAACAGATAGTATATGAAGACTTTGTATGGATAACGTTGTTTTATATTTTGCTGTAGGAGGATTTCGATATTGGAGTCTCTTTAAAAAAACTTAACTAAAAATACACAATTGAAATTAACAGACATATTAGTAAATATGGATCATAATTTGATTAAATACAAATGATCCAATTTGTTGGTTGATTTATGAACTGCAGTTTGAGGGTAAATTGGATACACTAACGGTGTCGAAAGAGTTGGTTAGAACCAGAAGATAGATTAGAATACCTAGGCGTTTAATGGTCGTTGTCAAAATGGGTATTTTTTTACACGGACGTACCAGAACAATACTACAGAATATCGTAATATTTTGTGCTTTGTATACATACAATACGACACGACTGACGAGTGTATTCTAGGTCTTCATGCTGGTACTTAACATGCTATCTCCGTGCCAAGTTTCAGTAGTAGGTATCTAATCTTGAAAAGGAAATAAAATCCGATCTGAATTTATTATGTATCAGACATAAGTTTGTGAATGTGAATATTCGTTCTCCAGTACTTGGTATTATACATCATGTTTACTATGTATCGTTATGATTATTTCGTTTCGAAACTCTTCTGTATTATTGACCGACTTCAAAAAAGGAGAAAAACCTTATATTAACCGATTTAGAAAAAGGTACTCAATTCGCCTGCCTTTTTTTTGTTGTTCATCAGTACTTCGACTGAGCGAACCGATTTTAATGTTTTTTTTTTTATTTGAAAGCTGGTGCTTCCCGTGTGGTCCCATTTAAATTACATCAAATTCGGTCCTGTAGTTTTTGAGTTACACTCCAATAACTGAAAAGTGTTTCGCCTATTTTTATTATTCGATGATAACATCATTTACGGTGAATGACATTCGATCCCCTAATTAGCCGTGCGATTCTGTAATGATTCGTCGATGCGCTCGTCGACGAGCTCACCAATGTCAAATACTTTATGAGATATCGCCCTTGTACATAAGGTTGTTTTTTTTTATTTGACATAACGTCCACACAAATAGTGTCAAATATCTATCTCTAGTAAGGTAAACCGGCGATAGATAGATTATTGGGACCGGCCGATAAGGGGATCCCAATAATCTATCTATCCACAGTTTACCTTACCACCGATAGAAATTTGACATAACGTCCATACAAATAGTGTCAGATATCTATCTCTAGTAAGTTAAACCGACGATAGATAGATTATTGGGATCGGCCGTTAGAGAATCGCCGGCTGGTCACGGAAAAAAAGGGGTAAAAACAAAAAAGTGGTGAAAAAAAGATTTACCAAAAAAACGGAACCGACTTCATCACTAAAAAGTGTGAAATAACTTGTCGAAGTCGGTACCATGCGCATAATATTGTGATAATACGAGTAGGTACTTTTAAATTATCATGGTAACGGCTTCTACAAATTCTTACACACTTTTCAGTGTTGAAGTCGGTTCCGTGTTTGGTATTTTGTGCGTTAATATTTACTCCAGCATAATACCAAATCTTAATTATTTTATTTTATTTACTTTTTTATCTCTATTGTTTTCTTTAAGTCATAAAATAGGCCAAATGTATACATAAACAAAAACTTTACATTCTCTAGTTGAACATATTGATAAACTTCCGATAAAAAACCGGATCTTACATGTCTTTGTAATGTATCCTGTAACACGGGCGTGGGATTAACAAACTTCAAACAATGCTTAATCAGTTTATTTTCTCACGCATTTTCTACAAGAACTTAAACCAAACAATACAATGACAAATATAGTTGCCTAAGAAATAAACAAGAATAGGAAACGTTAACTGATTTAGTAATACGATTATTGTGGTCCATATACAGAAAATGAATGAGCACAGAAAAGATTATACGACTATGTCATTTGCTGGTGGTTTTATTGTCTGGGATAGGAAGGTAATCAGCTCTTCCTTCGATTATATAAGACAGTTTGTAATATATTCATGATGTTTATGGATATACTCACTTTAATAAATACTCTTTATACGTTTCTGTATTAATCATGACGCAAAAATGGCGCCATCGCTATAGCAAAGCCTTGTAAGTGATGGCTTAACATAACACATATAAAAAAAGTTTATATAATAACAACAACTTTAGTGCGAGTAGGACTCACGCACGAAGGGTTCCGTATTATTATAAAAACATCCATTATCTATGAAAATGAGAAAAAACGTTTGTTGTATGGGAGCCCTTAAATATTTCCTTCATTCTATTTTTTTAGTACTTTTCGTCATATCGGCAACAGAACTACATCATCTTTGAAAATTTCAACTGTCTAACTATCGCGGTTCATGAGATAGCCTGGGGGCCTACTCTCACCTTTTACGAAACTATCATAAATCAGGAGCGTTTTGTTATAAGTTTAGAATAATCATACTATGGCTTGTTCCTTTTTATCCGAAATCGAACCTACGCACCATTAGGTTCGATTTCGGCTAAAAGGAACGAGCAGAATCAATACCTATAAAGCCCAACCCGAATAGACTACTAACGCAGTTGCAAAGTACGCGAATTGAGTGCACTATTTGATAATACGTCATCAAAACGTCTATCGTAATCCATTATTATTTTAAGCTTGCTATATTGACGTGGTGGTACCAAATTGAATGGTAAGGTTGAAACATGACTACTTTAAGAGGTGGGAGTAGGGCCCCTGGTGACAGACGGACAGCGGAGTCTTAGTAATAAGGTCTCGTTTTACCCTTTAAGTACGGAACCCTAAAACCCACACACATTTAATTTACATGAAAATACCATTAGAAGTCGTGAGCTGAGCCGTACAAACGGTAAAGATATAACTATAAAAGTTCAGCAACTATACCGAACAAGTACAATATTTTTTCGAAGGTCCAATAACAGGCTATTGAAGTTTTAATGGAACTTTGGAAGCGTTTTAACTCGAGTACGGGCAACTTTTCGTTTTTAAGAACAAGTAACATTAGCCATAACTCACTTTACTAAAACTTAGTCAATAAAACTGGCAAAATATTGTCACGGGGTCTTTATTTATTTATTTATTTATTATGAAACACCAACAGTATACATATTAACCTTATTTAGATAATAACATTCTATTTTAATATATTATTCTGATATATATACCTTTTACAGGTGTTTACAACATTCGCTGTTAAATGAGTGGTTAGACAGAAAATAATAATAAAATTAAATAAAATAAAACTAAGAATTAAAGAAGAAACAGAAGAAACACAGTGTCTAACTTAATGAATAAATGCAGTGCACACTGCATCCTGCAAATTATGTAACAATAAATATTCATATGATTTTATGATAAATATAACTAAATTTTACATGATATTTTTATTTTAATACAAATTAATAAAGAAAAGTAAGAATAAACAGAAAAAAAATAAATAAATTATTTTAATTATTATAAATTATAAATTATTTTAAGCCGCGTCTTTACCGCGGCTTAAAATGTAATTTATGGTAATAACACATTTTAATATAATTTTGACGGTTTAACTTACGCGGTAGGTACTAACGCGGACGCAGTCGGGTACGCAAGTACCTACTCCACGAAGAAGTCCGGTCGAGATACTCGACTATATACCGCGTAAGTTAAACAGTCAAAATAATATTAAAAAGTAATGTATAACTTTAATCATAGTACCAGATTGATTAAAACGAATTCCAGTCAGCGAAAGCAAATTTCTTAACTTCTAATAAGAGAATTATCATCTCCATGACAAGAAGAAATAAGTTCATGATGACAGCAAACTATTTTCTTAAATTAAATAAATCACAAGACAGCTAATCTATTTCCCGGCACTTCACATGGCTATTTGTATTTGGCATATTTGGTATACAAATAACTATATGTGGACAGTTTACTCGACCTTATTTGCGTATTTGACAAATAAAGCTAATAAATAATACGCGTGCGCCTGTCGGATTTCAAGGCACATCAAATAGATCAAATACGCAAACAAACCGTATACCCGTCCGGTAACGCTTAAATGCCGGGAGAGGCAAACAGCATTAGTCCGTACGAGAAAAAAAAACCGTATTAGTCTGCCAGGTGTAGGTGCCGTAGGTGGTTGTATTTGCCTCTGTTTGCATCGCATGAACGTCATTATTTCGTCTAATACAACCACAATGGTCTGTGAATACAACACACACACACAATATCGAACACAAATAGCTATGTGAAGTGCCACCATAAGAAATCTGTGTATTTTGGACTTGAAAAATATTTTTTTTAATTTTAAGCACGAATGTCTCTCTCAATTCACTCAGTTTTGGTATCGCATGAAGACAAACACGCAGTGCTGGGCCGTGCATTAGTCTTAGGTACCTATCATGACCAGGAGAAATAGGGGTTCATTTATATATCTATATATTTGAAATAGATTATTTTTCGGGGAATTATACGAAGGCGCAATCAGTTTCGCTGATGCCATGTAGTTCAAATTACGACTAAACAAAGATATTTCCGCAGATAACCAATAAGTTACACTATAATTCCGTGAATAAACTTAACTCGTCATGGCCATAACGAATAATAAGGTTTGCCTTCAGTATCGTTGACGTAGATTAGATATACAATTCAAACTATTAGTGATCTATGTCACAATTGTACTAGATAAATGACAGTTTGTATACGTCAACGATACGATAACATTACACTTACGCGAGTAATCGTGCTAGCTGTGGGCAGCACGAATAACTGCGTAAGTGTAACGTAACGTGTCGTTCACGTGAAACTGTGCAAACTGTCGTGTATGCAACTGTGACACAGATAACTCATAGTTTGTACGCTGAAGCGTGACGGGATGACGCTTACGACACGATTATTTTGTCACTAACTGTTTTTGCTACGGCCTCTGCACGCAGGCAAAATATGTTTTTTCTACCGACTTCCAAAAAAGAGGAGGTACTCAATTAGACTGTATCTCTTTTTTTGTAATGTTTGTTACCTCATAACTTTTGATTGAACCGATTCTCTAAATTATTTTCTTTTTTGTTTAAAAGCTGGTGTTTCCCGGTTTTCCCATTTAAATTTCATCATATTCGGTCCAGTAGTTTTTGAGTTACGCTCCAATAACTGAATAGAATGCAAGTCCGTATTATTTTTTTGAAATTGTACTTGTTGTATTAGGAAACGGTACAAGCACGAGGTCCACCTGATGTTAAGTGGTAACCTAGAACAAATGCATTTCCTCACAAGTGACGAACTGAACAGGCGTCCGTAACATTGAGACATTAAGTAGTTAAGTCTCATGTGCCTGTAATTTCGCCGGCAACCATACCTTCAAACCAACACGCAGTAATGCGAATATTACTACTTCACGGTAGACAAACGTATGGTGGCAGTACCACCCCGGACGAACTCATTCACAAAGAGTTCTACTGCTTAAAGTGTTTTAAATTACATGCGCGTCATTTTACGCGGGGCTGGAGTCGAGAAGCGTAATTAATGTTGACCGAATTTTATGTAAATGGGACACGGGAAGCACCAGCTGTCAAACAAAAAAAGAATTTTGAGAATCGGTTCACTTTATCGAAAGTTATGAGGTAACAAACATAAAAAAACACAGTCGAATTGAGTACCTCCTCCTGTTTGGAAGTCAATAGAAAAGTTACAATTCTTCTATGTCAACATGACTACAAACAAGAAAGAAGTAACTTTCTAAGGTTACTTAAAGTATTAACATTAAGTTTAGACAACTTTCACTATTCCTTCAACATAATTGCTTCTTTTGTTATGTAAAATTATTTCAAAAGATCTCGAGATTACTCACTTAAATTAAATTACACCTATTATGTGACAGATAGTTAGTTTTTATCATATAGTAAACAAGCTACTGTCAGCGACTACGTTCGCGTTATTATTGCGATCCCCATGAACTACCCAATAATTATTTATAATTATTTTTATATATATTATAAAATTAAAATAGCATGTGTTTAGACCTTATGCATATTTGGGCCACGTACTTAGACATGACAGATATTGCCTTCTTCAATTAATAATGATTGGAAAAGTTGCGGGAAAGAGACGAGCTGGTCGCAGGAAGAAATCATGGCTACGAAACATCAGGGAGTGGACATGCAGGGAATGCGAGTGCCGCTTAACTTTTTTGCCTCGCCAAGGATAAAGACGAGTACGGAAAGCTGATTGCCAACCTTCAAGAGGCACCGAGAGAAGAAGAAGAAGAAGAGTATATTCAAAAAGAGAGCCTTTCATTTATAATCATATATCTGTTTATATATATATATATATATATATATATATAGATTGGTGTGATATGTCCTAGAGCCACAATGCTGAAGTTAAAAGATTCGGCTAGTAAAGGATAGAAGAGATAAAAATAATACTATCGGCACTGTTTGTCGGTCCCGTTTATTTATCTTAGGACAACAGTCGTTAGGCTATGGCTTTCGGGCAACCTGAAAACTTATCCATTATACCAAGCCGCACTGCGCCGCGTGGTGGACTATGTGGCCCAACTCCTCTCTCTCTCTCTAACTGTCAAAGTTATCATATATGTAAATTTAAATTGCAACAAAGAAGTATTTTTATTTTTACCTAGGCTTTCAGATTAAATTCACGTTCAGCCCCAACCACCCTTATAGTTAATTCCACAGAGTAATGGCTCTGGGTCACGTTTCCTGACAATATTGGCCATTCGAGAAATCCATTATCGCTGGTTTCATACCTCACGTAGGGTTGCCAGATGATTGCATTGAACTCGTCAGGAATTTTATCACCATTTCACAGGTCTTCAGTTGGCGCAGTTGGTGATGCCCTGCCTCCTGAACCGCTGTCCCGGGTTCGATCCCCGGACAGGTCAAACATTTGTATGCATGAACGTGTTCTGTTTGACATGTGATTGAGTGTATATATCAGTAGGTCTACCACGAGAGACATTGACACCAATCGATGCTCGATATCGACTGCCGCAAAAAAAAGTATGAAAAACGAACTAAAATTCAATTGTAGAACTAAAATTGACAGCGAGCAACGAGTACGCCAATCACAAGCTTAATACGAGTAGATAAGCGAAATCGAGTATCGAATCGACTATAGATGACATTATGTTGCCAACTCATGGTAGAGCTAAAGTCAACAGCTTACCATACTACTGACTCTGCCTAGTTTGGGACCTGAAGACATTGCGTGGATGTTGCCCCATAAAAAAAATACGACAAATACAGTATAATATTTATTTCCCTCCACCATGGGTCCTATACATTATTTTTTATGTTTAATTTTAATATTCTATTTATATTTGTATATTTTCGACGGGTAATATTATTTATTTTATTTTAATATCCTAATTTGAAAATATTAAAGTTACGTTTATATAACACACACAAATATAATAATCGTCAAAAAAACTGCCTAATTAAAAAAAAACTGGCCAGGAGCCGCTTAAGCTGGCTAGTAGAAGTATGTAATATTGGTTTAGTTTTTTATTTTGTTTGAGTGTTTAATGTTAGCATAATTGTTATCTAAAAATTATATAATTTAGTTAATCTCAGTTGCTAGTTTGAAGAATATTTCCATTTATTTCTCTAGACAATCTCGCCATATTTAAATTAGGCTTTATCATTTAAATTTTCCAATTTGGCAACCCTTACGTAGAGCTCGTTACGTAGTAAAATTAGTAATTTTAATCCGTGTGAAAGTTATCTTAAGATGGCTTTCATATTCTAATAATAGTTTAGTGCTTTCAAGCATTAAACTAAGGTATACTTAAAGTTGATTCACTGGACGGTTATAATATTAATATAATCAGTGAGTACTTAATGATATGACATCTATTTACATAAATCTCAGGCGCGGCAATTAGGAAAATGGAACAGTAATTAATTTTACACTTTAGCTCTAGAGGAGTAGGTAGCTTTATATTACACTCTATTAAGACGCGGTCCAGCTCCAATTTTAAAATAATTTACGATGCTTTACGTAAGGTTGAAAATCGCTTGATAGATTGGACGATGTAATGCGAAAATGCTTTAATTTTGTACGTTTTCTTTAAATTTCTCGATATATACTAACACAATTGAAAAAACTGCTGGTTAATAATTTAGTACTATATGTTGGCTATGTATTGCTAAGAAAAATATATAGTATTATCGTTGAAAATTCTGAGAGTTTGGACGTGAAAGTTTATTTTAATAGACCTATTCAGGATTTTTTTCTCCAGAGAGCGAGTAATATTTATAAATTCTGTTCGGTTATTACTCTTTGCCTGTTCCTTTTCTAACGTAAGTATTTTTTTCAAACAATATTATCGATTAGTTTCGTTACTATTATCGTTATTATTATCGATTTTTAAAGATTCTGCTTTTTACTATTATCAGGGTACGAGCGCGCCTTAAGAGGAACGCATAGCTCGTACTTGTCCATACTAAAAGAAATAACTTTTTTGTAGCTCTTAATATTGTCCGATTTCAGTGATTTTATTTTGTGTCATTCAAATCAACACATTGTTTACTAGGCTAATGTTACGAGTACCATTTTAGTACTTTAAATGGAAACCGGCGAAAAACGTTCCGTACCATTATCTATAAATCTCCCATACAACAGACAATGTTTTTTGCCGTTTTTACGGAAACTTTCGCATGCGATTGTGACTCGCACTTGGTCGGTTTTTTTAGTATTTGTTGTTATAACGGCAACAGAAATACATCTGTGAAAATTTCAACTGTCTATCTATCCCGTGATATGATACCAGTGAATATTTATCTCTTGGTGGTCATAATGAAGTCAATCTCATTTCTCGTGGAACCATCGAGACTCAGCCAGGTCCATTTCCTATGAGCCTATGGCTTCTGAAAGAAAGAGTTCATAAAGAGTCCCTCTTCTCCAGGAAGTCGGCCAACCTCTGTCCGTCGCCCATAACCAAATTGCATTTACATTCAACTCATTCTCGTTTCTCTTACCCAAATTCGCGTTGAAGTCCCCCATAACAACTAGGAAGTGCGTTTCAGAGGTATAATAATAAAATTGTTTATTGCAGGCAAAATGACCCATCTTAATATCAATTTACATATTGTATAATATACAATACACATCATAACATTACAAATAAAATAAAACTAAATATACAAAATAAACTTCACCTGTATGGGGATGTTATAAAAAAAAGTTTCATCGGCAATAATAACTTATAAACTAACTAGCAGAGTTGTGCTTGGTCATTTGTTTGTTCTCGTTCATGTGGACCGAGATCCAGTGCCTGAACATGGGACTGCTTATGTCGTCAGAGATGGCCACGAGTATTTTGTTGTCCGAACGACGCAGACGATGCCAAAAGTAAGCCACGCGTGATCTAAGGACCGCAAAAAAGTCTGGGACCCTCGCCTCAGCAAACATACTCGACGAAGTTTCATAAGGGCCCGGAATGCGTTATTATACTGGACTCTTATGATGTCCATTACCTTCTGCGAGAACGTTATCCACAGCTGACACGTGTACATGCAAAGGCAATATGTTTTGAACAGTGTGGTCATCTTTACTGCAGCTATAGCGAACCTGCGAGCGAGCATGTTGCTCCTGACGGCGAGCGCCCTGCGTTCTCGCTGGCTTACAATACTAACTGCTGTTCCGTTCAAATATACTTCGGTTACCCTCTCCGGACCCCGACCCGACCTGAACACCATCATGACAGTCTTAGCTACGTTGTTTTTCAATCCGCGTGCATCAACATAATGCTCACAGATCGAAAGCAGCTTGCTCAACCCTTTGATCGAGGGACTGAGGAGCACCATGTCATCCGCGTAACTCAGGTTGTTTATACAAACGTTACCTACATGACAGCCGACATTGGAGCTCCGGAGGTATGTATGCCCGACTAATGTCCTCATACATATCCTCCACCTCATCATCCGGATGCGACTTCGTCAGTGCAATATAATAATAATAAATAATATCAATACCTGAATGACCTTCAGCGAATATCGTTTGGATACTCTGAGTATTAGGTATACGACCCTATTGCATATGGTATCGATGGTAACTATGTTGTTGGTAAGGGACTTGTGGACGAGAAACCCGACACCACCTTGGGACTGTTGGTCGCCCTCCCGGAATTAGAGTAGGTTACCTGATTTTAGGGTTATCGCGTCCTCGCCCGCTCTTCGAACTTTTGATAACCCCACGATGTAAGTGCCATAACATCAGGGTATTTGTAACCTACATGCCACTAAAATAGAATACAGTTATACTTCACTTTCACAATTTTAAAAGTACCCACAGTAAATCGTGTTTTGCAAATCTAATAATATCCACATCCACCATCCACAAACAGATGATAACTAAATAAATGTTTTGTCCTCGGAAAGTGTGCGTGGCGTGAATCACAATTCAATTCATAAATTCAAACCAGGAGGGCAATTCTAGCAAAACCGAGATAATATTTATGAGAGACATTATTTGAGATAAAAAACTATCGCGAGTTATGTTCATAATTACGCTTAGCACGTAACTCAGCTCAGTTACGTGCTGTGGCCCGCGCTCGCCGCTGTGCACAAGAGTGACTCCCAGAAGAAGAACTTCAAATAAGTTCGAAACTGGTCGGAGAATATTTCCGGTAAATATTACGCGAGTCCTAGCCGGTTTTAAAGCGTAATTAGAGACATTATTATTTAAATTATCGACTTAAGGACAACATACTCAACATAGTTGGTGCTTAACAAAAGTAACAAGACCGTTGTATATTTTCTTTTGTTATTTGATTGGAACGAAATTATATTATCTAACATTTTATTGTATAATCCAGACACACAAACTTTCGCGTTTATAAAATTTTTAATTTAAAAAAAATTTAATACCGACTTCCATTCTATTACTTTGGTAAAAATCAGTAATTGGAGTGTAACTCAAAAACTACTAGACGAAATTTGATGAAGTTTCAATGGAACTACACGGGAAGCACCAGCATTCAAACAAAATAAGAATTTTGGGAATCGGTCCACCCAATCAATAAAAAAGTTATGAGGTAACAAACATAAAAAAAATACAGTCGAATTGAGTACCTCCTCCTTTTTGGAAGTCGGTAGAAAAAGGAAAATTCATTTTATGTACAACGAAGTCGTTAATATCTCATAGACATTATGTCAGTAGAGTGTGAGTTAGTAGAATTGCTCACCAACTCGCGATGACTAAAGTGAAATCCATTACGACTTGAATTGTCATTGTTACCGTTTGCATTCGAAACGAGAATTGTCACTTTCCACAACACGTTTTGGTTATAAAGCTGTGTCATAAATTTCTACGTACCTTTCGTCTGTCATGTTGTGCATGCCCCAGTATGAGCTCGGAACACAGCTCTCAGAAGTCTGACGAATACGTCTACCACAACAAACAGTTGAACAAGGCAGATCAAACTTCGAGAAATAGGTCTTCAAATCCAACTCGGCTGGGAGCAGTATTCGGGAAGCTCCGTGAAGTCTTCTCGTCCAGAATACCTCAGTGCCTCAATGTTAATGTCTATAGTAATGGCACTGATATTGGTGCTTTACTATGGGTCTCTTAAATAAGCTTAGTCGACGAGCTATGGAAACCGCCCTCTAAGCGATTGAATCAGAAATGAGAAGCTCTGTAAACCAATGAAAGTCACCAACATCACCCAGAGCATAAGCCAGTTGAAGTGGGTGTGTGGATGGCACATAGCACGTAGAACTGACCACCACAGTTGAGACCACGATCTGGCAAGCGCAGCGTAGGTCATCCTTCGACAAGGACGACAGACGACCTGATAAAGATCACAGGACAACGTTGGATGCAGCCCGCTTCCAACCGGTCCGATAGGAAATTTATGGGGACGGCATATATTCAGCGGTGGACATCCTATACGTTTGAGAAGATGACCATGATGATGACTTATTCACTTAAGAGTACCTTTTTACTGTATTGGGAATGGATTGATATAAAGAACTTGTAATTCTTCGCCTCCTAATTGAACATAGTAATTGATACGTTTAACCAAAGTGGCAACTAAACTGCTTGTTCGGCAACTTACGTTAAAGGCAAAGCGTTTTCTAGTCAACTTCTTGATTTAGATATAATGCTGTCATTGGCATCTTGCTTTTCAGGTCATTCAATCATAAAGTAGTTTAGCCGAGTGGCTATATACCAAGTTGTACTTTACTGTGGTACAATACTAGAACAGAATCAATGCAGTTACAGCCACTGATTACAAAGCACTTCCCTTCTGTTGATAGTTTAACGCAATTCCATTAAAGCAATATCCTTCTAATTGACAGACAAGAGAAACTCTGTACTTTTGTATTGGAATTTCACAACAATTGCTGAAGCGTACAGAAATCAGTTTATTCAACATTAAGGTTGATGAAAGCATGTAATGGTATGCTTTAGTAAACATCGTATTGGAAGAGTAGATAGGTTTACGATAATAATATAGGTACTGTTCTAGAAAATTCGAGCCTCGCGATCATGATAGAGTATCTGGTCTCTAAAGAAGAGTCCATAGAGATCTAGAGATCCTTGTTTCTGTTATCTGTGGATGAGCCAAACACTTAATGGCGAATTTCATAGGGTTTACTGTTTTCCGAAAATGCCATTTCAATCCCAACGCTACGTTCCAATAGGTTATTTTTATGTCAAACCGGTGATGACACGAGCAAATCACTCGTCTGATTTTAAGGATCACGCTTGCCTATAACAGATCAGTGCCATTCAAAACTACAACAGTTCAAAATCCTACATCCTCATGTACTGCATTCATCACCTTGAGATGTAAGATGTTCAATCTCTTGCCCTGTAATTTCGCTGGAAGCATTGTCCTTCACCGAAACAGATATTTTTGCATAGTACTGCTTCACAATTGAATAACTGGCAAAGGTGTGGCTACTTCCCTTGGCGGACTCTATAAAAGTCCTACCACTAGAAAAAGGTACTATATATTAGCATTGATACACCCACTAGGTAATATAGTATACCTTGTACACTACTGTTTTGAACAAGTACAATTTGAAAAATGTAATACCGTTTTCCATTGTATTCAGTTATTAGAGTGTAACTCAAAAACTACAGGACCGAATTAGATGAAATTTAAATGGGACCACACGGGAAGCACTAGCTTTCAAACAAAAATATTTTGAGAATCGGTTCACCCTATCGAAAGTTATGAGGTAACACACATTTAAAAAAAAACAGCTTAATTGGACCTCCTCCTTTTTAGAAGTCGGTAGAAAATATAATTCCTTGTTGCAGAAATGTTACGAAACCCCTACTAAATTACCATTTATATAAATTAAATTACAATATTGGTTCAAACGCTTTAAAGATATGAAATATAGACAGAAAAATTGCGCAGTAAACTATTATTTAGACTTGTACATAACCCATATGCATAGAGTACGTTTACGTCTTTGCCCATATGCGATAAGAATAATATACCAAGCTCACTTTGATCTAACACTCGTCCTTTCGCGTGTACCTTTACAAAGACTATATACAGCTCCAAGTTGTGTCCGAGTATCTTCACACTTCATGCTTAGAATTTAAAATTGATAAGTCATTTGGGATTCCACTCAGGATGCTTCCTTGTAATCACATTGGGATCGCCCAGGTGGGAATAGGTACGGAGATACGGACTGAACCGGAACTCCATACTGTTGCCGGACCTAAGTATCTATCTACCGGCGTAAAGGAAACAATCCCTAAAAGGTTTTTGAAATGTCACGGTATGGCACAAGACTAAGATTAGTCTTGTGCCAACTGCTGTTCCAGTTATCAACTTACTAACATTTTTGCTTACTGGAGTTGACAAAACTGACATAGAGCCTATTCGTAGCATAGAGCGGCCATTTTTCAAGATTTCAATCTACATTTGTTAGCAACTGAGATAATCTGCCGATAATCCTTTGTTCCGTAAGCCACACTACCGAAGAAGGTGAAATAATAGGATCTTTGAAAATTAAACGAATTCAATGTTTGGTTTTTCTTCCATTGTTGGGGTTTTTTTAGTCTCTAGGTGTAGCTTTTTACTCTTCCATTGGAATTTTCTATTCAATAACGTTGATGGAAGGCTTTGTCTTTTTAAGGCGTATAAAATAAATTCCCTCGTGCACTGTATTTCCAATTTTAACATATTGGATTTTGGTTTAGTTGAACTCTTTACATACCTGCGTAAAGTGGTTTATATATAAATGGTTTAAGTATAAATCAATGGTTTACGTACAGCTCCATTGCTCCATGATACTTGAGCGGGTCACGGTAGCTCCAAGTCTCAGCTCTAAGTCCCGGTTTATCAAGACGACCTTCTACAGCTTTAAAGAATGTTTAAGACTAGCTGCGCTCCGCGGTTTCGCTCGCGTGGTGATGATGAATAAAAATATAGAGCCTATGTTACTCAGGGATAATGTAGCATTCTAATGGTGTAAGATATTTTTGAAATCGCGCCAGTTTTTGAATTTATTCGTGGCAAACGTAAAAAAAATACAAATAATCTTTCTCTTTATAAAATAAGTAAGTACCTTTAGGTAGGTATATATGAGTTGATTCAAATTCTTACTGTTAACGTCTCCTGCTGCAATGCCTATAGGCGTTAGTTCAAAATATGAGGCAAACGGGCATAAGCTAAAGGCCTATTCAAACCAGGGCGTTATTCGCTACTGCGAGCGATAGAGAAACCCGTATGCGGTATTTTCACTGTTCACACCAAAGCGGATATATATATCCGCTTTGGATATTCGTTGGAAACGGTTGGCGGGGCGGTGGAACTAGTTTAGCCAAACAAGAGAAAATACTGCCTCACTAAGCGGTACAAGTTTCGCTGCAGTTATGGAACTTCATACTATCTATCCATCGAGTTTTGCGTGGTATTTTTCGCTACCCACAGCGGTAGAGAATAACGCTCAGGTCTGAATAGGCCTTAAAAATGGTACATCTTCAAAGCATCGGTGTGTAACAAACGCTGCCTTTCACTCGGCGTTGGTGGGCGGTTACGTCACCGAGTCGAGTGCGTTGCACGTCACTTTACTGAGTTCAATCACTCCTGCTAACACTCAGTGCACTTACGGCATGCTTAGCTATAAACCAAGCCACTAGAAGAGTGTATGATGCATCCAACTATATTGAATAAGTCTGCGTGATTGACGGCATCTCTGCTTTAACTGGCCAAATTGACGTTCATCTGTCCGTATGTTTGTTTGGTTGTATGATGGTCTTCCTGTACTGGGAGTCTCACTCCCACCTCTTAAAGTAGTCATATTTCAACCTTACCATTAAATTAGGTACCACCACGGCAATATAGCAAGCTTAAAATAATAACAAATTACGATAGACATTTTGATGACGTATTATGAATTAGTTCACTCGATTCGCGTACTTTGACTTAACTTTTGACCATAAGTATCATTGTTCCAATGTGAAAATGTTGAAGATCGATACTCCCACTTCTTAACTTAACACACCGTCAATAGTAGTGAAGTAATATTTTTCGACCATTGTGTGGTGGTGGGAGTACGATAGTAAGTATGACTATTCAAGCTTATTACAAAACGCTCCTGATTTATGATAGTTTTGAAAAAGGTGGGAGAGTTGGCCCCCATGTCACATTTGTTAACCATATCTTGACGAGACTTGGTGTGCATGTTCTAATATTCTATAGTTTTTTAGTCGTCACCGCTGATTGGTAGTAGCCTACAGCCTACGAAGCAAGAAGTCCCAGGAGCGATGTCTGCTCAAAGCAAATATGTGATTTGGAGGAATTCTTGTATTCGGGTTATGAATGTTTGTTATGTCTTTATGTATGTATAGAAGAGGTATATGTATGAACGTATGTAACGTATTTATGATTTATTTTTACTACGGTTCTAAGTTGTGGGTGACACTGTAACTGCCATGGGTAAGGGTAGTACTTAACATCAGATGCAAGACTCATGCATCATGATGCATCTTGTCAAAAAAGTTTGTTATGACTGTTAGACACAATTATAACATCATTGATGAGGGAAAAACCACAATAGATTTTGTATCACTCATGTTTGAAAATTAAGTTGTAAGTATGTAATTCGTAATGCAGATGTTAATGCAATTTATCCCACTAATATTATAAATGTGAAAGTTTGGATGGATGGATGGATGAATAGAATAAATGTTTGTTACTCTTTCACGCTTAAACGGCTGGACCAATTTTGATGAAATTTGGTATGGAGGTAGATGAGGCATTGGACTAACACATAGGGCACTTTTCATCATCATCATCCATCACCACGCGGGTGTACCCGCAGGACGCAGCTAGTCTCTAATATGAAAGTAAATTTGAAAATCGAACGGATTAGTTCACGATATTGATTGTAGGTAGTTTTATAACAAGTAAAAGTAGGTAGTTTTGCAGCGCTGGCCAGCACGAGAATCCCAAAGGAAAAACAAAAGACGAATCAAAATATTAGCTGATGGTTAATGTTGTTGAAAACGTTCTTGCAAGAATATTTCAACAATAAACTTGGGATAGTTTTGTTCATCATTCAGATTTGATGCCTCAACCTTAATCACTAGAGACCAATGTTGCCACATTTTTGTCATTTATTAGGTACCTTTAGTTGCGAAAGAGATGTATTTGTAAACATGACGATTCTAGCAAGTGGCGAACTGAAACTACACAGAAATTTCTCTCGGTAAAAAATCTCTATTCTTTCCTCGCGAGATGAAAAGACAAATGAAAAGGTGTTCAACTTGAATATGTAATCGGGATAAGCTACGAATAAATAATAAGCCTTTATTCGTAGGGGATAAGTAACTGATCGCTCTATCAAGACTTATTTAGCAACATCTTCGCTGCACCATATAGTACGGCATCCTTTCCTCCTGCCCTAAAAATGGCAATTACACAGGATCATTTTTAGAAATAAAAAGTGTTTTATGTATAGGTAGTTATTGTATATAGGAAGCCAATTGTAAGTACTGAATTACATTACATCCCGCGAGGCACTAATGTACGGAAAAAACTAAGGTCAAAATTATTTTGCTTAAAACCTTCTAAAAAGACTTAAAATTAAGAGAACTCTGTATCAACCAAAGAGTTTAAATACAGTCTATAGAGCCATATACCAAAAAGTTTGCATTTCTCACAGACATTAGCCCAACTTTTTGACAATTTGGATAATGGCGCCGATTTTTGGTCGAAAATGTAAATCTAGGTTTTCGGGTATTAATGCATGGCTTTTAGTGCCCGTGTATGTACGGTTGCTCAAGAAATTGCAGCAGAGCTCAGTATTTTATAATTATCATAGACCATCAACTTACACTATTCATATATATAAAAGTTTTATGTACTTAGCTATTGTGAATGAAGTGATTTTATTCTATAATAGTAGTTTATATACTATATACTATATAGTATTATAATACACTTTAAGGGGAGTCAGTTTTAGAATAATAAAAGAGGCATTTATGATATAATAATATCTAAAGTAAATGCATAAAATAAAGTTTTTAAACTGATGGTCATTTTTATTCAAGAAAACCTTCTTTAATAAAAATGACATGAAATTCAAGAAGTAACTTCAGAAACAGGATATTTATTTTAATTAGTAATAGTATACGAGTACAATCAGTTTACTCGTTAACGTGGCGCATGCAACTGTGCCGAAATACCTATCGAGAGCTCACAATAAAAACAATACATGGTAAATATCCCGTTTCTAACGTTATTTTCTGCATAAAATAAAAGCTAAAATTTACATATTTAGTGTATTATGGTGGTATTGTTTTTACTTATATCTATTAAATGTAGAGTACTAATAGAAATATATTAGTTCTGAAATTATGTACTTTTAAAATTATTAGGTTCTGTCAAGTATTTAAAAAGTTCGTTTTGTAAATTTTACTATTTGTTTAAAAAAATCTATTGCATTATGCAATACAGGTTTATAACTGTAAATTAATTTACTGGCCATAAGAGAAATCTATGTAAGAAATTGTTACGTTGTAATACGGGCCGTGGATTGTGTATAATAAATAAATACAATAAAAATACAACTGAAGTCGCTTTAACCAGAGCCGGTGCCGTTTCCAGTGTTTTTTTATTTACTACTTACTTATCCAGTTTAATTTTATGTACCTATCCATAGTTAAAACACCAGACAATTCACACAATCTCTCTAAACATAGCTTCAATCGATGCGCTTAAAGTTCAAACTTTGAGACAAAGTTCAATGCTTTGGAGAGATCGTTCAACTTTCAAAGACTTTGGATGTGCTTTGGGATGGGTTACGTAAGTTACGTAAGCTTATGATCGGGATTGGTTGAACTTTCAACTTTATAAGTATATCTAACATGACAAGAATAATTATTAAATAAGTGGATAATGACAGTTTGTTATTTTCTGTTAAAAATAAATATAGGCGATCATACGGTCCTCTTTTAAACCGACTTCAAAAAAGGAGGAGGTTATAATATGTTTGACTGTATTTCTCCCCCATTTGTTGACCGATTCTCAAAATTCTTTTTGTTTGGTAGAGTATACTTCCGAGGTGGCCCCATCTAAATTTCATCAAATTCAGTCCAGCAGTTTCTGGGTTACACTCCAATAACTGTAAAGTGTCCCATCTTGATGATATCATCATTGACGGCGAATGACAATCCGTACTTACGGAAGCGATTGTCATTCTCCGTCATTACTACTTAGTAAGGGTCACTAAAAAGGGTGCAAAAATATTTTACTAAAAAATTTAACCAACTTCAGTTGAAATCGGTACCATATTGTGCGCACAATATTGTGATAATAAGTACTTTTGAACTATCACGGTACCGATTTCAGCAAGTTATTTCACACTTTTTAATGTTGACAGTTACATGTTGGTCGGTTACATTTTTTGATAAAAAAAATATGAATACTTTTCTACTGGCTGTGTTTTGTATTTTTGTTTTTGTATTCTAATATCAATACAAATTACTACTGTACACATAGCGTTCAATTGTAGTCAAACTTTGTTTACAACCTCTACGCAAAGTATATATTTTTAGTCCTTTTATATTTTAAAAATAACACATAGAGGTAAGTTATTGTATTTTGAATAAATGTCTATAATAAAACAATACAGTGGATGGCGCGAAAATTGCCCCAACAATGGCAACAATGCCTACCGTTGTTTAATTTTCTCAGATTTGTGCTTCTTTGAGATTTGACGTGTAATTGTGGTGGATTATAAACCGTAAAGTGTTCATAATGGTGCTTGAGTGTCGGCAAAGTAAACAAAATCATGAAACGTTGTTTTGCGTTTTCCTCGTCAATCACCTTAGAAAGTTTTAGTAATGCGTCCACCGCAACACTAGACTTAGACAGGACCGTGACTTAATGACTGACTTATTTATGTGACTGAGACTTGACCTTGACTGCTTAAAATATAACTTGACGCAAATATAAATATTTACATGAATAATTTAAGATATGGCAAATATTCAGAAGTATGAGACCAAAATACAAGGGAAAAAACAATAAAATAATTAGCTATACGAACTTCTAGTTATCTTTCTTAGCTTGATTACTCAGTAATGTTAGTTAAGAGGATTGCATTACTTGTCCACACTAAAAGAGAAAACTCTTTTCTACCTGTTAACATTGTCCGATTTCAGTGATTCTTTTTTCATGCACTCAAAACATTGTTTGCTATGCCTGATATGCTATATATATGCTATCACTGAAATCGGACAATGTTAACAGGTAGAAAAGAGTTTTCTCTTTTAGTATGGACAAGTACTAGCTATGCAATCCCCTTAAGAACAAAATTTTCCGAGTTGATTGACCGACCACTAGAGCTCACTAAAACGGTGAAAGTAATTGGATATTAGCATGCAGACTATGAATTCTACGTTTACGTCATTTCCGTAGTCATAGAGTAGGTAGTTGGAATAAACAAATGATTAACTATCAACGTATGTAACTGGCTTCTAGAGAGTAAAAAAGGTGGTAGTTATTTTTTTCGACATTTCCTGCAGATATATATTCCTACTCTGGATTAACAGAAAGGCATTTGTCCTGGAAAAAGGTTTCTGTGAGATACCTAGACATTCACCACGTAGGTGGAGCCGCGGGGCGATGCTAGTATTATATGAAAATAAAGTCGGTGAAATTACAATATTCTAAGAAAACATAATGATAATAATATATTTTGCCGATAAATTACGTGAGTAATCCCGTATTTCTAATTAAAAATGAGTGAAAACCACGTTAGTTTTTATAACGATAATAATATATAATTGCCTAATGCGACATGGATTAGTTTAAGTATTGACGTCAAAACGTCCAAATGACAAAAACTCTAATTTGTGTCTTTAAGAGAAATCCATCTTCTTGTTTTCCATACCGTATCGTTAAATATCTTGTAGAAGCGTAGGTATAACGAGTCACTGCAATGTCAGCCATACCGTGAGCAAGGTTTAACGTGATTTCAACCCATTCCAAATCCAAAAGGCTGACAGCTCCCGCCTGTCAAAAGTGCGACATTGAAGGTGCGTTCGTTTAGCTTATGAGAGCATTGGTGGCGTTGTCATTGATGGCTCTTTTGTTAAAGCGTTCGAAAAGCTCAAAAACAATATTTTTGCCACGTTTGCCACTTTTTCCCATACCCTATTCGAACGCTCAACTGAGCATAAGACCTAAAATCGCATGATTATGCTGTCAAATACATAGCTGTCAAATAACGATCACAAACAACCATGCTCCGGACGTGGATCAAAAATTGCACTTTTTGGTGGCAAAATTCCTCTTTTTTAGCTTTCCGAACGCTGGACAAAAAGAGGCATGAACGACATTTTCACCCACAGATTCCCAATTCGAACGCCCCTTATGAGCGTTTTTAGCGTCATTTTCGCCAAGCACCATCAGCAGTCATCTACTCGAATGCACTATGAATCGGAATGAAAAACAATGATAATACCGCCAAAATCGGTGTTGACTACACTCGGAAACACGGTTTGTATCCGCCTTAAAAACTCTGATGAGTTCCTAGAGAGATTAGTAACCTAGAACTTCATACTGGCAGAGTAACGTCCAATACCAACGCTTAAGCTTTTAAACGTCGGTGTTGGACATATAGTCTGATTAATCTATGTGTTGGACGACGCAAAGAAGAAGGAGAAAACCCTGATTCATACCTAAAACTCATATTCTTTTTATGACTAATTGAATTTAGAACACGTATCGTGGTGGGAAAGCCTGCGGTACGTAACCGCGAAGTGGCGCGAGGACGAATGCATACGCACGCGTATTGAATGCAATTACGAGTATTATGTTGCATATTTTAAGCTGGTTGCACATGTAATGCTCTAAGAAAAAAAAACGAAATTATTAAAGATTCAAAATTTTTGATGTTTGTATTTTAAGAGTAAAGGTAAGTAAAAATAAAAAGAGAAACTATGGTGTTAATTTTATTATGAAAACTAACGTGTTTTGTACACATTTTAATGGTGTTAATTTTTCACTACCTCATTACTCTTTATAAAATGAATGAATGAATTTATTTGCAACAAACACACTACAGACAAAGAAAGTATAAATGGTTTAAAATTAAAATCTAGGTGTTTCTCACAACCCAGCCTAAGCTCAGCAATATGCTAGTTGCAAGCAACCAGCGCTGGTCTTCCGTTAGGTTGGGGAGGTGACCTCACGCACGTGCTAAACCTGCGTCAAACAGCGCGTGCACGATATAAATCGATACATAGCTGCAATGTGCGTATGACAATTCTTAAAATAAAATTGTAACTAATTAAACAATAAATTGGAACATTACACGTCTCCCTTTCAAAAGTAGGCAATTACTTCAACACAAATGTACAAGTATGTAATCTTACAGAACTTAAACTAAATAGCACTGGTGTCATGTACAAGTAGTTCCTCACTTTTTTGATGAACATAAACGAATTTTTTTAAATTATATCTAAAAGTACGTAGACCATGCAGGTCTCTTATTGGTGGCGGTATGTTGTTCCAACATTTCGATGCAGCATATCGGAAACTACCTCTAAAAGCGGCTGAGCAATGCCGCTCAGTCGCCAGCTGCCTCGAAGCTTGTCGGGCCCCTTGAGACCTACGTTCAGCTAACCACGTCAACTTATCGCTCAGATAAGATGGTGTCTCAAATTTGATAACCCCAAACAGGAGACACGCCATGTGTACTTTACGGCGATGCAGCATTTTCAACAACATATCGTTATTAAGAAAAGGGGTCACATGTGACCTGTACGGGATGTCAAAACAAAATCAAAAACAAAATCAACAAAAATGTTATACTTAACTGTTTTAGTACTTATACCTATGTATTTGTAAATACTCATGTTTTTGATGTAACTTTATGTATTTTTAATCAACTTCTAAAAAGAAGGTTTCTCAATTCGATCGAATTTTTTGTGTGTGTTCGCGGATAACTCCGTCGTTTATGACCCGACTTTTATGATTATTTTTAAGCTATTGCATAGCTTCTATCGCGGGCCTTGAGCGTGGAGACCGAATCCAGAACGTACCGATAGAGATAAATCAAAAACATGTTAAAATGGTAAGCGACCGAAAATACGTGATCCAGTAATATTTACAAATATTACACTATGTTCATACCAACCTGCCCATTACTTACTTAATGGCAGTTTGTTAACGAAACAAGGATTACCACCACCTACCACATTCTCATTAATATTTCATGTGCGTCCGTCTGTCCGTCTGTAGCAACTGATGTACTTCAAGGTTATTCGGCTTCAGCTGTCTTTCGAGAAGTAAATACATAAGTGGATATGTGTTTTAAGCTAAGATAGTAGATATGATTCATGGGTAAACCTCCCTTGCGACACCCTTACCGCGAGTCATAAACTGATAACATTGGCCGCGGCGGAACAAAACTGCGTTGGAACATTTTTGCAGTTTATGCGTTAGGATTGTTTATAGGCAACTATGGAAACACCATTTATAAGAGTCATAAGCTTAGTGATTGTGAACCTACACTAAGAGCTGTTTATTAACCTGTATAAGCTATACTCGTAGTTATTAATTTTACCCCCATTACAAAATACTCTAAAATAATGTCTAAGTTCGAGCAAGATGTATCTTGAAAACCAGCCCTGTATAAACATTACTGTTTATGCAGACAGCGCTGAGCATACACCTATTGCCCTTAAACTGCTGTTTATTAGGTATTTAGTAGTATGTATTTATTTTTAAATGCTGTTTACTAATTACGAAGGCCACATCTGGAGGATCCAAATTAATATTATAAATTAATATCCAAAGAAATTTAAAACTAAATTTATTTTAATAAGTTACACAATTAATTATTGCTAATACGTGGCATTCGTTCATAGAATGATACAAAAGTGTCATATTGTGGTTACGTATATATGTAACATACACACTAGGTATTTAGTTGTGTGTTTTTTTCTGTATTTTTGTTGGCAGTAAACATATTTTCTATTCTATTCTATTTATTGTAAACAAGTACCTTTGTATATTGTGATTATTAATATATAAATAACAATTTTACGTTACTTAATAAAAAAAAATAACTTTGGTGTAAACAATATTGTTATATCATATTTTTTTAACACTGAAAAGTTTCGACAATTAATTAACTTTAGTTTTCTACTGACTTCCAAAAAAAGGAGGAGGTACTCAATTTGATTGTATATATTTTTTTATGTTTGTCACCTCATAACTTTCGACTGAGTCAGCCGATTCTCAAAATTATTTTTTCGTTTGAAAGCTGGTGCTTCCCGTGTGGTCCTTTCATCACATTCAGTCGTGTAGTTTTTGGGGTACACTCCAATAACTGAATAATGGAAGTCGGTATAAAAATTTTCAAATTGTATTTGTTGTAGCTACGGATACCGGGATCAGCGGGTAATTATTAATTCTCGTCTGTTGGCAACGGATCTCGGTATCAGTGGATACAACACTCCGGGATCCGTGGCTAATTCAATCGGATCCCGGGATCCGTGGATACGAACCGGCTCGAGATATACTTGTTCTCTATATCATACTGAACTTTGATTTTCCTTTGTTACAGTGGTCGAGCGTGTAATGCAGCGATGTCGGGTGTTGCGGTGCGGACGGTGTTGGTGTGCGCAGTGCTGATGCTACCACATGGTAAGCTTTTTATTTCTAAGCATCTTAGGCCAGTAAAATTTAACAAAATGCTGACAGATTCAGGTGAAGCTTCAAGCGCCATCTTGAAAAAAGTTTTGCTGATATCTCAGTAACTATGCACTTTAGGGCAAAAGTTATTGGACATTATTGTAGAGAATATAATTTCACTTCTTGTTTCTTGTATTTTTTTGGTAAAACTTACGGTTTAGGTACGATTTTATGGCCCATTTAATGAACCGGTCAGCATTTTGTGATTTTGTGCTTTATAAGAAAACTTGCTTTCCGCGGTTTCACCCGCGCGGTGATGGATGATAATGATGATGATGATGATGATGATGAATCTTACATAGCTTATGTTACTCAGGGTGAATGTAGCTTTCCAATGGTGAAAGAATTTTTGAAATCAGTCTAGTACTTTTTCAGCCAATTCGTTACAAACATACATACAAATCTTTCCTCTATAACATTAGTATAGAAAAGTTGTTTCGGCAATTAAGTTCGAGGATGGCAATAAAACGATATATTTTTACTAGTCTATCTGTTTTATGATGCATTTTACAAAACAAAAAAAAATATCCCGTGGTCCGTAAATGTTTGGTTGCGGTGAATGATGTCGCCTACTTCGGGTAAAAAAATTTACTGACGAACTATGTAAACATAATTTTGATTTACTATGACGAACGTGTCCAACTTGTAAATAATATTAGCTATAAATTACCTATGGTAAGGAACAACATTTTTATGTATCATTTGCTTTACTTTTTTTAAAGTACGCGCGTTATTTGCCCATATCGTATACTTTACGAGCGTCCGCAGCTTGTCCTGAAGTCAAAGTCAAAGTCAAAATCATTAACTCCATTAAGGCATCAAAGGCGCACTTATGAACTTCAATTATTAATTTTAATATACTATAAAAACCCTACCGCTGCGTTCAAAAATATATAAAGCATACCGAGAAGAAGGGGCAAGAAACTCAGGACCTCTTTAAATGCTTGTCAAATGAAAGTGATACCGAATTTATACCTACTCGTAAATATATTTCCAGCGGAGTCCATTAATACCTATCAGGTACACAGGTCTATCTATCGTAGGTACCACTTTTTTATTGCCAAAATGCAAAATGCCCACCAAATTCAAATCAACAATAAATTATTTCTATGTTAATATAAGATACATAACTAGTAGTTCTGTGAACAATAGACCTCGCGAGCATAGTCTTATCAGCGACAATTTATCGCAGTAATTCACAATCTACTATCTCGGCAACTACTTGACCAATTATGCTTTGAAATTCTTATTTAAAGTCAGGTACCTAATGAGTGGTACCAAATTTTATCAAAATCGGCCGGTAAATAGCGCCGCAGAAAACTTCCCCCTTTTTAGGAAAAATACATTCCCAATTAAAAATTATTGACGACTAAAAATAACTCAATTAAATAGTAGAACATACATGCCAAGTTTCGTCAAGGTTCCTTGAAAAATGCGACCTGTACAGGAACACCAACCAACTAACACCCTAACAAATATACGGACAGATGAAAGTCAACTTGGCCAGTTAAAGCAGAGACGCTTCGCTCACTCGGCAATAAGCACGCTTTGACGTCAATCCCTCCTTCTGATATGTACAGACATTCGACTTCGACAAAGCTAGAGCACATTTACCTATCCTGATTCGATGCAAGCTCGCTAAAAAGAGAGTAACTCGATGTGAAGAGAATTCGACCTAGAGGGCATAACGTGGATATTCCATGAAAGTATATTTCTTACTTGAAGCGCTCGCAGCGGAGCTTGACTTGGCGATCTTTTAACCGATCAACAAGTTAAGCAACGCTTGCTGCGGTCGGGACTTGGATGGGTGTGTTAGTGGCATTATTCAACTGAGCACTTTCGTGCTTCGGAGGGCACGTTAAGTCGTCGGTCCCGGTTGTTTGTCTTAGAATAACAGTCGTTAGGCTATGTCGAAGGCCGAAAACTTTGACATGGGTTGGACACGAGTCTATCACCATGGTCTGTGCCATGGGCTCGCGTGAAAATAATGGGTTGATTATGATATTTATCACTACTTTATTTACCTATGCTCATGTTTTTTTTCTACTTCTAGCAATCGCTGAGCTCAGAGGACGGTGTCCAGCAGAAGAGGTTTCCTGTCCACCACGTGCCACACCCTGTACCGCTGATGATGAATGTGGGGAACAGGTTTGCTGCAGCTCTTCTTGTGGACGAGTCTGCACAGATCCTATGTTCACTGGTGAGTTCCAAGTTCGCAGTTCTCTTCCTTTAAAAAACCAATATATTTTTTACTACATACTGGAAACTACTTTTTCACGCTTTTTGGTATTGAAGACGGTTCCATATTTCGGTTAATAAAACCACAATTTTTAGTGACCCTTGCTAATTACGGGATCGATTGTCATTCACCGTCAATGATGATATCATCAAGATAGGCCTAACATTTTTTAGTTTTTGGAGTGTAACTCAAAAACTGCTTGACTGAAATTTTATGAAATTTTAAAGGGGCCACCTCGCTAGTATCATACAATACTCTATCAAACAATAAATAATTTTGAGAATCCTTTACCAAGGGAGAAATCGGTGAACATACACAAAAATATACTTACATATAATTAAACGAACATATAACCTCCTCCTTTTTTAAGTCGGTTGAAAAGACAAATCGGTGTGTTCAAAAATAATTTAAGTTAGCAGTAGATTGAACAGCTGATCGGAGCTTTATGAATTTGTCAAGAGGGTAGTTCATACTAATATCACAGAATAACTAATAGTAGACATTTAATCTACTTAAATGGTGGTAGGTATCCTGTGCAAGAGGCCGCCTTGGTTGGTATCACCACTGCGCCAAACATTCTGCCAAGAAGCAATAGTGCGCAAGATAATAATACAACTGTTTTTTTTATAAATTATTTTTAGGCCTGCTTAGCAATAGCAATCCCAAATAATGCAATTTTAAAGAAGAAAAAAGTACTATTTGAAAATTTGAAACCGACTTTGACCGAATTGAGTACCTACCTCCTCCTTTTTGAATGTCGTAAGTCGTATTTATGTAAAGAAGAAAACATCCTCAGTGGCCTGGTAGTCATGGCGTCTGACACAGATTGTCGTAAGACGCGGGTTCGAAACTTGTCAGAGGATGATACTTTTTCTTCTCTAAATTTACATAGACTACTTAACCGTGTTAGAATGTGAAGGGCACTGTAGTAAATGAAGTTGCTGGGCAAAAGAGACTCAATATCAAAATCTTGGGGTGCCGAGCACAGTGCCACTCAAAACTACAATTCTGAGTTCTGGGTGACACTGGAACTGACATGGGCAAGCGCAGTGCATCAGGCGCCCGACTTGCTGGTCTTGATTGCATAAAACAAAGGCTTCAATGTTCTTATTGCGACGTAGGGCAACCCCAAGTTTTGAAAGAGAGAACTGAGT
This sequence comes from Selenia dentaria, assembly GCA_917880725.1. Classification (NCBI taxonomy): domain Eukaryota; kingdom Metazoa; phylum Arthropoda; class Insecta; order Lepidoptera; family Geometridae; genus Selenia; species Selenia dentaria. The sequence goes on along the minus strand of OU862895.1, from coordinate 7,933,103 downwards.
AAACTGCTATACTTTCTGTAAGTAGGTATATTTATTTCTAGGTAATTGAACCCAGTTAAATGGCAGCGGTAATAAACCTTAATTTTATCTCGAAAACAATAAAACCCCGTTTATTATCGCAAATGTAATACGTTGTATTCTTCTTCTGAATACAAATTATCGACGCATATGGTTCTATTTCCATATAATACACATTGTTTTTATTTCACTCCCTGAAGGGATCAAAATAAAATGTCAAAGAATATTCCCTCCACCTTCGGAATGAGAATTGTAAGATGCGACGAAATCGATGTAGGCTCGATCTCAATGTAACAATGTAGGCCTCTTGTGTTATAGATCGTCTTAGTTGGAATCACTGCAGTATTTCTACCGCGAAGCAATAGTACGCAGGTATTACAATGTTAGGTGTGAAGAGTGCTTAGAATAGAATAGATAAATGTTTATGTTTATGAAAATAACACACAAAAAATGATCACAGTAGAAAATGCAATTCAAATTATATGACAATCGGGTCAGCACTGTACTGCAAAGGTCTGGTGGTCCTCGGTCTGGTTTTCAGCTTACTCCTTTTCTCGAGCTAAATATGTGGATATTTTAAATAGTACACGGGTTAACACATATTATATGAAAATTATGAATAAAATGAATTACCATACTACTAAACTTGTTTAAATTAAACTACTTTATGTTAAAATAACAATTAAACTTACCAGTACAACTTGCACGTCTCGTCACTCGACAGTATATTTATTTATCTATTAAGGTTTCACATTATAACAAACACAATGAACTGTTATTTTTCAAACTTAACTAAATGTGCTACCTGGTAGTTTCTTCCCTAGGTTATACAACTTGCGGTTCTACCTATCAAACTGGGTATAAGTCAAAGTCAAAGTCAAAATCATTTATTCAATTTAGGCATCAAAGACGCACTTATGAACGTCAATTTTTCATTATAATGTAGTTTAAAGACTACCGCCGCGTTCCAAAATATATAGAGCCTACATAGATCTACGATCTCGTACACCCGTATCTTGATTGGTAGTTCCTTCCCTAGGTTATACAATTTGCGGTTCTACCTATCAAACTGGGTATAGATCTCGTACACCCGTATCTTGATTGGTGGTTCCTTCCCTAGGTTATACAATTTGCGGTTCTACATATCAAACTGGGTATAGATCTCGTACACCCGTATCTTGATTGGTAGTTCCTTCCCTAGGTTATACAATTTGCGGTTCTACATATCAAACTGGGTATAGATCTCGTACACCCGTATCTTGATTGGTAGTTCCCTCCTTAGGTTTTACAATTTGCGGTTCTAACTATCAAACTGGGTATAGATCTCGTACACCCATATCTTGATTGGTAGTTCCATCCCTAGGTTTTACAATTTGCGGTTCTAACTATCAAACTGGGTATAGATCTCGTACACCCATATCTTGATTGGTAGTTCCATCCCTAGGTTTTACAATTTGCGGTTCTAACTATCAAACTGGGTATAGATCTCGTACACCCGTATCTTGATTGGTAGTTCCGTCCCTAGGTTATACAATTTGCAGTTCTACCTATCAAACTGGGTATAGATCTCGTACACCCATATCTTGATTGGTAGTTCCATCCCTAGGTTTTACAATTTGCGGTTCTAACTATCAAACTGGGTATAGATCTCGTACACCCATATCTTGATTGGTAGTTCCATCCCTAGGTTTTACAATTTGCGGTTCTAACTATCAAACTGGGTATAGATCTCGTACACCCGTATCTTGATTGATAGTTCCCTCCCTAGGTTTTACAATTTGCGGTTCTAACTATCAAACTGGGTATAGATCTCGTATACCCGTATCTTGATAAAGATTTTTATATCACCAAAGAGTGCTTACCTAAGACAAAAGTTCATGAAGGTCGTCTGATCTAAGCGTCACGCTTGTTCATAATATCGTCGCTCGGCATCCCGGATTTACCAGAAAATGTAGCTACAAATCGACATAGGTCATATAGCTAGGTCAAATACCCAGCCCCGGATCTAATATTTTTTCGAACCGGGAACAAAACTTTGATAGTGGCGCTCCTCTCTCCAGCGTTTGAATTAAACTATTTTAAATACTCACAAATATATAATGGTTGGCATTTTTCGTAAGTGGGACAATAAGAACCATTTAAAAATTTGTTCTCATTATTATAGATAATAAAGTTAAGTACCTAATAAGATTTTCATTTGTTTGATATGAACGTTCAGTAAATACTATATTATGATTTTGGCGCTACCTGAAGGGGGCGCCGTGGCGCGGGCGACTGGAAGAAATAAAACGAGATTATCACCTGCTAGCCAGTCGTACTCTTCTAAACATATATATCTAGATACTTGCTCATTAGTCTTAAAAAACTAATGTTTTCAGGTTGTGAAAATGTGAAGCTGTCATCTGAACGAATATCTCGTGCGCTAGCAGCTGAAAACAGCCGCGGTGGACGCGGCAAACTGATTTCTGTAAGGACGCCTCGTTGCCGAGTGTCTGATGGAGAGTTTGAAGAGATCCAGTGTGACAACGAGATTGTCAGCTCGTGTTGGTGTGTGGATGCCGCTGGGTTTGAAGTAAGTTTTTGTACGAAGCTATTATGATATTAGGACTGAAATATCAGTTGCCGACAAATTTTCAGCCTTATTAAAAGAATACATTTGCTGCATAATATATAAATGTCGAATGGAATACAGGATACGGTCGAATTTATTTCTATTGAACAATACAGGCTATAAAAAATGTTGCATTGACCTCCGTTATACCGTTGCCAATTTTCCTATCTGTATTTGAAATTGTATTGGCTAATGTACTTTTGCACATTATTATGTGTACCTACCTACCAGCTTATTTCACGAGGTACTGCACCAACAAGCTTGCCCGCAATAAGGTCACTCAGGTAGCAAAAACTGGTCGTAAAGGCGTCCAATTTACGTCAGTATATGACCTTTTGACGTCCCAAAATTGACCTTAAAGAACCCCTAAAATGACTCCAATATGTCACATCCTTATGACGTCCTCAGTGTCTGAAAAAAGACGCCTGGGGGACGACTTCGATGACGTCTTTAAGACCTATGATATATAATTATTTATATAGATATAATTGGGGGCTGCAAAAATACGTCTTTGTGGAGGGTAATATGACGTTTATGTGCACGTCAAAACAACGTGGCTTTGTTATCTACAAAGACGTCGTTCCGCCGTACTATGCCCTCAGGATGGTGTTGAAGAAAGAAACTAATAAATCTGCAATATAAAAATTGATTTAAAAAAAACAATATAATCTTTTGCTTAAGTATTTATTCTTATAATAAATTTAAGACCTACATCTTAAATATTTGCCATTAGAATATTTATCAAATTACTGTTTGTTCAGTCATTCAATAAGCATTCTATATATTTATACTTTCATGTTTTAGTATAAATATTGCAACCATAGGATGAATTTATTAACAAAAACCGAGCTTAGGCGAGAACACACGAATCACATGCGACAAACGCTTGCGCGATGTAGAATTACCTTGAAAATTAGTCACGCCATCTAGTTCAAAAATTTTGAGCTACGGTTTCGACTTTGACATTAAATTGTACAAAATATACTTCTACGATTACAAAACAATTTGAATTGTATCGATTTCATGTCAAATATATTAATAATACACCATTAAAGTTTATATGCACTGCTTAGCTAAACATAAAGAGAGAACTTCCGTAGCACAAAATATTTCACTATCGTGAAGAGAGACTCCTGATAACATGACGTCTTTACGACTTAATAAGGACGTCTTTGACCAGATGTCTTCCATTTATTAAATAAATATAAAATTTCCCAGTTATAATACTATTTGCGGTTCAGGTTCCAGGTACACGAGCTCCAGCAGCAGGCCTTGTAAACTGCACCAGTTCAGCTCCATGCGCTGCGCACACCTGTCGGATGCTGTGTCCCTTGGGCTTCGAGCTGGACGCACGAGGCTGTCCGCTGTGCAAGTGTCGAGATCCTTGCAATGGGATTACATGTCCTGGGCAGCTTTCGTGTCAGTTGGAAGAGGCACCTTGCTTGAAGCAGCCTTGCCCTCCTGTGCCTACTTGTAAGTTATATATGCACACTCAGATCAGATATCTCTCCTATTTGTTCTTAAATAACAATGTTAGATAAAAGACTGAAATATCGCAGTTTTTTGCAAACTAAGTCTCAGTCTAATAGAGTCTGGAACAACTACTCCTGACTGAAAGCCTTGGCGTAAGACAACTATGTTCTCATTACCTGTATTATGTTTAACTAATCTAAGTAAATAATATCCTAAATAGACTTCGATTATACAAAATAGTATTATTGTCAGCCAACGAAGAAATAATAGTTTCTTCGTAGTTGTCAGCTGTCTTTTGACATCTTGCTTAAAATGAAGAACGAAGTACCTACATATATATCAAACGGCATGATTCATGGTTCTTTTCTCTTTCAACCTTGATTTAATATCAAGTAAAGCTAACCTATTTCTATCATTATCTAGGTATTTAAATGTTAATGATCGTGTTTTGAATTCTGCCACCTAACTGGCGGAAATTTCCTAGTCATTATTGTACATCACCCTCGGTACCAAACGGAGATAGCGCCACAGTACGGTACCTAGGCATGCCTGTAAATCTTACACCATTAACTGGCAAGCCGTAAAGTCGCTGCAAATAATTGTGCTCGTATACCACCAAAATGCCATGCCATGAGGTCGTAAAATGCACCGTCGGACGGCGCACCTTCAAGATTAATTTGATTCATGGCGACTTTAGGGAAGGTTAATTTCTTTGCGGAGTTATTTCAGACTTCAATTATAGAAAAACATGGTAATCTCTAACGCTTTAGGCCCTATTAACGTTCTAGTAGCAATCAGAAACAGTCGTATTGTGACATGTCATCATTAGTCTTTAGCTCTTCGCATAGACTTTAGATACGAGTAACTACGAGACATTGGAATCGAAGTTTCATTGCATTGTCATTTCAGTGGTATATCTCTATATTGGTGCCAGATATTTTACCACTGAGTTTAAGCACTTATAATTAGGAATCCCTGTGTCGAGGTTTGTAAAGCACTACAGTAACTTAATAGCTTACAGCTTTGGGCATTGCATTTGTTATATAAGGATACTGTAGTCATCACGGGAGCGTCAATTAGAGCCGTATTCCAGTTAGTTCCTCAGTCCTAAATAAATAAATAAAATCCCTGAATCTGGACTTGTGTGCATATCTGAGTCAATTAATTTATGTAGTATTGGCTGTAAAATCTCCACACAAGATGAAATATAAAATAGAGCATCCTATTAGAATGCGGGGCTTAGTCTCCTAGAACACACAAACTCTGCCAGCTCTGTCCTTCTCTCGTAGTTCTGATTTTATGATGCATAATATGAATAGTAACTAAGAATTACATCTTCGCAGGTAAAAGAGGTCGAAGCCTATCGAACATCTGCCCAGTCGGTGAACCGCTTCTGATCACGGAAACTACGAGGCCTTTCCTCTGTGGAACAGACCCAGGAAAACCTAATTGTCCACCTTTGTACAGATGTCTGGTTGAATCAGGTAACATAAAAAAGTTTAACCACAAACAAACTATGTTATATTTATGCATAAAACGAGTTTTTATAGTATGGTATTATTTTTTGGTTATATAACGAAAATACGGTGTAGATTACTCCCAATCGTCAAAGTTTTATTCTACAATTTGATTGTAACATTAAATCACTAGGAACAAAAACAATTGTTTTAAAATGAAAGCTGTTGCTCTTCGCTCATGATTATAGTATTTATAATTTTTATGTCGTTCAGGAAATGATTACGGAGTCTGCTGCCCAGCCTCCCTTGAGCTCCAAAAGGCGGGGACCTGCCCTGCTCCAACTACCAGCGATGTTGACTGCGGGACTCCTTGTGCCCACGATCTCGAATGTCCTTCGATGCAAAAGTGTTGCGATGGAGGAGAATGTGGCAGACACTGCATCCTGCCAAACAATGTGACCATGTGCACTCAGCAGAAAATGTTAGCGGAACTACTGGTTGTTAGTGAAAGGGAAGGAAGGGGATACGTGCCGCAGTGTGCCAACGATGGATCGTTTGTGTCGAGACAGTGCTCCAGAAATGGACTGGTTTGTTGGTAAGCATAGAAATGCAATTACACTATAGGCATCTATCCTATCTGTTAAACTCTTTCTTCCTTAAATTCTTTCTTTAAATTAGAATCTTTTGAATTCATGATGCAACTTTCATGTGTCCTGTAGGTACACTTAAATCATGAGCAGAACATGCAGTGCATACATTAATATTAAACTTTTTTAAGCCTGGCCGAGTCAGCAGGCAATTAAAATAAATAAAGAGAATTATGTTGCCTTATTATACTTTTGCAAGCAATGCTTCTCTCTCAAAGAACTAGAGTACAGACAAAAAGTAACAGATTTAATACTAGAACATTACCACCTTATGTTCATTCTTCTCGACTATCACATCCCAAAACTATACATTTCTTTGTTTTCCAAGGTGTGTTGACGCAGAAGGCAACAAGCTCCGAGGCTCCATGGGTCCGGCAGCATCAGTCCTATGCTCCTCAACGCCACTGCCTGTCAGAACAGGCGGTAGAAGCCTTTCCTCCTGTTCCCGGGCCCTTTGCGCGGGCATCTGCGAGTATGGATACAAGAGCGGAGCTGATGGATGTCCCACTTGTGAATGTGACGATCCCTGTGCAGGATACCCTTGCAAGGAGAACGAAGAATGTGTGAGGGTTAAGGATGCTGAGTGTACGGGAGATTTCTGCACTGGGTATCCTGTTTGTGAGTAATATAGAACATTATGTTTTTCGCTTTTAGTAAAATTAAATTCATTGTTACTTTGTAAAGATCTACCTACGTTCTTATTGTTGCTTGGAGATTTAAACCTTAAAGTGACTTTTTGCTGGTTACTGTTCTGATTAAATTATCGTTGATCCATTAAAGTGACATTAATACTTTTATTTAATTAAATGTTGCGTGTAGATCTGCATGCATATAAAATTGAATAACAGTACATTATGGAACAGCAAAGGTATCAAAAGCTTTTTCAAAATTGCTTTTAGATTTTAGGTTACCTAAATGTTCTGTTCTTAACTATACTTGATTCTTGATTCACCAACATAAGCTTTGCGTGTCTTCTTCTTAACAGGCCGTCCAAGAGTATCATATGAAAATCCCTGCGAATCTGGAGTCCCAGCCACAGACGACAGTGAATCTGTCATAACTTGTGGGGCCGATGGGGATTGTCCTTCAGAACACGTCTGCACTCGCACTCGAAGGAGTGGTGCAGCGCTCTGCTGCCCTGATACGAAATATGATAATGCTACTGACTCAGAATCTCTGGAGGTAAGTTAGAGAGTAATCTATTTTTGGTGTGCATTTAAATAGTATTTCATAAAAAACACAGTACGGCCAAAACGGCCGTACCAACTTTGCTGCCTTGAACTTCTGGCGCACATGATGAGCCAGAAGTTCAAGGCCAGGTTTTTCCAGAACCAAATGAAAGAATTATCCTAATTGTAAGCACATATTTTGTTTGTGGTGGCCATGTTCCGGGCAACGAAGGTAACAATACCTTGAGAATAATGTACAGTACTATTGAGAACACTGCCTTTATTGTCCTACTTCTCAAATCAATTCAATAAAAAACCTTTTCACCACCTGTATTTATCACTTCTGGATGCCACTATCCAGATAACCTTCGAATCCTGCGGCAACGAGGCAGAAGCACTATGTGGCCTGAACTCCACAGTGAGCTGTCCGGAAGGAGAGTGTGACAATGACCTCGTCTGTTGTTCTACTGCCACCTGCGGCCCAGTCTGTATCGATCCTGCCAAGATGCGCTTACAATCAGACAGAGTTGATGACACTCCCACAAGTAAGTACCTATCACTAAGTGTGCAAAAATTATAAAACTATCAAACCACTTGAACCCCTAAGTTAGATAACTTATATAACGAACTCATCAGCTGCTACATCTCTCTATCTGCTTAGACATGGCGAAAAAAACCTAGAGAAGCTTTTAAAATATTGCAAATATGTCCCAATGCAGATAACTTATTGACGAAGGACCTTTCTCCTTACTCCCTATATAGATTATTTTAACATAAAACGATACAATTTTCATATGCTTTGAAAATTTTTTGTTCTTTTTAACTTAATCGGTTTGGTGATGCAGATATAGGTATTGTTATCAAATGTATACAAAACTGTCTCCATAATATAATTATCTCTGCTCCCAGTGTGCGAATATCTCCGAGACTTTGACGAGAAAATGGAAGGGACAGTGGACGGTATGAAGTTGGCATTACCAGCTCCTACCTGCAATTCTGACGGCACTTTTACCTCTCAGCAATGCGCCAACGGGCGGTGTTGGTGCGTTGACTCCTTTGGAACTGAGATACCGGAAACCACTACGAGAAATGCCTCCGCTGTGAACTGTGACAAGTAAGTACTTGTGATTGAAGATCACTTCAGTTTCAAATATGGTAATTTAAGGTAATTTAAATATTATTAGTAAGTATAATTATTATGCTTATGCCTCTTGAGAGTAATACACTGTTAAACTACGGGCCCCAAACTAGGCACTAGGCCTGTATCTTGGGCACCCACTTATTTCACACAAATTTTAACAAATCATTTTTCACCTATGCTTAATCTGTTACTGTACATGGTTTGTATTTCTAGTACAATTTTATTGATATTTTTGTTTTTAAAATTGGTTTTACATGTGTTACCTACGTCATAATTATAATTATCATATCCTATTGTAATAATTGTATTGTTCCCTATCTTGATATAGAAGATCTATTTTAAATACTAAAGAGAGTATCTACTAAAGATCAGTATCATCATCATTGTCATTACCTCAGCCGTTGGACGTCCAGTGCTGAACATAATTATGCCTCCCCACAAATGTTCAATAAGACCGGTTGGAAGTGGCCTGCATCCAACGACCAGTCTCATGAAGGCTATATAATGTGGGTCGTGAGGATATGAGACAGTGATGATTTGGAATTAACGTAAACGAGTTTTATGAAGATCTCTATGCATACATTATCTATAGTTTGATAAACCCAGGTTAAGTAGTTTTGGAGAAAACAATGAGTTAATAATAGAGATGTGAAGGTACTGCTACCTTCTCTCACCTACCTGCTACCACTTCTCTAATCTCTACCATGTTTCAATAATCTGTGTGTGCTGGTGTATTGTTTCCTTAACCACTTCAACCCGGAGGTACCAATCTGCATTCTCCAGATAGTCATTGTCTTACTGGTCTACCAGTAATTTAAATCCTCCTGCAATGTCCTTTTTCCTAAGCATTTTTCCGACTATATTTTGATATCGACAATTGGACAAGTTATATCTGCCATGATTATCATGCGTGAATGGCTCTTATCTCGTATATGTAGCTTTTCCCAGTACTACACGTCTCAGGCTCTTACTATTTCCACCACGCTGATTTTTTTTTGCCACAAGAAGAAATATGAAGACAACGGTAGCACAGCCTAATCTAAAACCGATTTCACTTTCTCAGGGTCAGATCAGATCTCTCCTGTTTGGACTTAACCTGCCGAATGGGTTGCGACTACGGCTTCGAGCTAGGTGCAGAACGTTGCCCCACCTGCCGCTGCCGTGACCCTTGTGCTGGTGTCACATGCCCTGCTGGAAGGGCTTGTGCTACTGTGGATGTAGCTTGTGATGCTGACTACTGTCCACCTGTCCCAGCATGTAAGTGAATCTGTTCGTAACGTGAGTCATGTACCTATATAGATTGATATGGATCTAGATAATAATTCAAGTACTTTAGATTTTTTGAGTATGTTTTCAATTGATTATACGTCTACGTATTACTATGCATCTGTGGAACAACTCTTCGTTTTTCTGGAGTTCTGAAATATTTTACAGAGTTATTGCGGAACTTCCAGGTTTCCATTTACTTACGGTGTCTTATTATTATGAATATTTTAGAAATTAAATACAACAAACATCCATGCAAACCCACATCCATTTACTATTGTGAAATGCCAACTTGACTCGAGCTAATCACAAAAAATCAGCTTAAGAGTAACAAGGCCGCTGATGATGGCCAGGAACTAGTTATTATTTATATGTCTCTTTGAAATAACTATCTTTAGAATTTGGCTTCTAATATTGGAATACTTTTGTTTAAATAGTAATTACTTGTTAGGTCTACCAAAGAAGCCAGGCCAGTGTCCGTACTTAGTGCCGTCGACCGGCGCGTGCGAATGGGCGTGTCGCGCGGATGCGGAGTGCGGCGCTGGTCAGCGGTGCTGCGCCACTGGATGCGGAACCGCCTGCACTGATGCTGCACACCACTCCGCCTGTCAGCAGCGGAGGTGAGTAACAAAGCCGTACAACTTATTTGGTGCTGATGTTGGAGACCTCAATGTCCTTTTCAAAACTTGTCGTTTACCAGGATAACAATGGATTTTTCCTTATGTGTCTGGTACAGAGACAGCTGAAATAATAGGCGGCGAGACCAGCGGCTGCGACCCTGGTCAACTTCACCTGAAGCCTTTTTTTTTCTTCTGCAATCAAAGTCGTTATTTTCTCATTTTTCCAAACAAACAGGTTGTATTGTGGTTAATGATACAATCATCTTTTAAAAATCATCTATATATAGGTACAGGTACAGGTAAATAAAATTGAAGTGTCTGTGTGAAATTCCAAATGAACACCTTTTCATTAAAAGCATTTAAAGGATAAACGGTAACAAACATAAAAAAATCAATTAAAAAAAAAATTGCCTGTCTGTTTGTTCCGGCTTATCTCTGAAACGGCTTGACCGATTTTAACGGGACTTTCACTGGCAGATAGCTGATGTTATAAGGAACTTAGGCAACTTTTACTTAATTATTATTAACTATCACCACGCGGGTGAAACCGTGCGGCACAACTAGTTTAATATAATTTCAAAATACAGACGCTTACAGAAAAATTCATCTTATCTATTATCACAGTATTAACTGTGCTATTATCTACGTTTAAGTACTTTTCAATAAGGTTATAAGTGCTCGAAGGTTTGTACTAAACGATCACTTTGATGTAGTAGTTATTTTTGTTTGGTACTTTTAATTTTGACATACTGCCTAGTTTTGGTATAGGATAGTGTTACTTTAATCTTTTTAATGTCCGTCGGAATCCAAAACGTGTAATTCAAAGAAATTCAACTTACAAAGTGCAGCTTACGTCATAAAATAATTGCTAGCATGGGTCAGTCTTGACTACTACCACCACTGTGCTAGATATATCTAAATAACGCTGGCGCAGCGCTACTACGTTAGGGACTGAAGGGCTGTGTAGAAAATGTCTCGAGGTGACAAGCAAAATCGCAGTTTAAAGCTCCGTGTATGTCATTCACAACATTAACTGTGGTGCTCACCATCAGATTCATAACTGACCAATCGGTAACCCGTCGACTCACAGTTCGCCGTATTTGTCCAATAATACAATATAATTCGCAGAAATCAGCTTACTTTTCTAGGAACTGCAACGTGTGTGGTTAACTTTAACCGACGTTATTCATGATTTTCTGTATTCCAGAGCGTTAGCCCTCCACACTGCAGCAGAAAGCGGAAACCCACCAGCCTGGGCGTGGGTACCGAAGTGCAAAGATGACGGAGCTTACGAAACTGTGCAGTGTCGAGGGTCAGACAAGGCTTGCTGGTGCGTCAACGCCGTTGGGAACGAGGTAGGCAAATTCACTGAGTGAGTGATATTTATGTGTAGGTATATCTTACCAGGATGGTATTTAAGTAACTGAGAAGACTAAAAGAAACCGTATAAAATAATTCAGAAAGGTGTGCATATGTTCAGAGTCAGGATTCACATGGCATAGTATCAAAAAATTATATGCGATAGCATATAGGTAATTTAAAGGTTAAAAGCTAATTCATTAATACCGAAATGTTTTAGTCAGCCCTATTATACATATCTATATTCTTGAAGTTTATTGGGGTCAATGCACTCTGCAATCCCCTCTGTAATTCCCACGCCACCTATTCATTAACCTCCGTCCCCCTACTCTGTATACGCCCTTTCCCCTTGCCGCATCGCAGTGCAGGTCCTGCTTAAGCTCCTTATTTACCTAGTCTACGTTATGGAGGTCATTGCCGTCCTTGGCCTAGTTTTTCAGGGATGCTCCTGCTTAAGTATTAGAAAAACTTTGGTTACTCATAACTTGGAATTTTCGCTACTTCCTGTCTCAGTAGTTAGGTCCCAATTTTATGCAAACATTTGCGTGTGTGATTTTGGTATTACTGCACCTTTTTGTTACACGCTGTATACTCCTTTCTTCTACAGACTTCCAGAAAGGAGGAGGTACTCAATTCGACTGATTTATTTTATGTTTGTTACCTCATAACTCTGCACTGGGTGAACCGATTCCCAAAATTTTTGTTAGAAAGCTGGTGCTTCCGTATGGTCCCATGTAAATTTTATCAAATCGGTTTGGTAGTTTTTGAGTTACACTCCAATAACTGGTTTTTACCAAAGTAATAAAATGGAAGTCGGTATAAAATTTTTCAAATCGCACTTGTTTCTTTTACTTGTTGATGTCTTCCATAATTAACAATTCATTAATTAACAAAAGTACCGAAAAAAATTCAGAAATGAAGTTAACCTACGTAAAATGCTGATGTGATTGGTTCACTCTGATGTATTCGAATCTACAGTGGAACAATTCTATTACACACTTTGGCTATTCCCATTTTATATATTATTAATTATTACCTGGCCCGACATAGGTATTCTACATTAAACCAGTTGAAGCACCAAACAAAGCAGTTGTTCTCGAAATTCACAATTATCAGGATCAATCAATCAATCAATAGTATATAAAAAATGTGTCAAAAAGACGTCAGTTTAAAAGATAATAAGTAACTTCTTTTAAGGCCACAATGTTGAGCTGCTTGATTACCTGACTGCTGCTTGATGAAATTTGATTGCTTGACCTATCTCGTTACTTATTATTATACAGTAGTGACGCTACCCCAGTGCTGGAAATGGTTAAGCGCTAAGTACTAACATTTCATCTATTCGCTCTTTTATCTTTTAGCTCTTTTATCTCTATTCCTTAAATTTTGAACAGATACCCGGCACCAGAGTAACCAATTCAACACCAAACTGCGAATCCCCCGCTCAATGCCCTGACTCTGGTTGCAATGCTGAAGTAACCTGTCCATATGGGAGAGAACTGGATGAGAATGGATGCCCCACATGTGATTGCAGAGATCCTTGCGCTGATGCCAAGTGCAGAGACGATGAAACTTGTGAACTGGTGCCTTTGGACTGTGAGGTTTGTACATATTGATGCTACTTTGCATAGATTATCAGTTGTATTGTGTGTTAGTATCCTTACTTATACACGTAGAAAAAAAGATGTTGGCGATCCTTAAAGATTCTTAAAGACCTTCTATATCGGACCATATTTGTCACACAGAGGCTACCTTTTAATCTGATACGTACTGCCGATAAATTGACTAAACGTGATTCCATGGAAACCACTTAAAACTGGGGGAAAATAACTCCAGGGACCAAAAGCCACACTCCGATACGTAAAGATGGTATAGCTTCGGTATCCAGCGGAAAAAACGCACGATACCTCAAGGGGGCGTCCAGTGAACAGGAGATTCACAGACTAACAAGGGCATCTGTAATTCATAAAATAATTCAATCTTATATCAATGTATTATATCCGTGTAAGTAACACTGACCAAAAATTCGTGTATCATTCCAGGAAGAGTCATGTCTTCCTCTCGCCCGATGCGCGCCCGCTCCTCAATGCCCAGATGGCGTGGAACCTCTTCAAGCACCTGATGAATCAGGACCCTTGGTCTGTGGACCCAGTGCCGCTGCTTGCCCTTCAACCCATGCCTGTCGCTTTGCCCCTCATGACTCTAGGCCTTCTGTTTGCTGTCCTAAGCCACGTAAGTAATAACATGTATATAAATCTGCAGTGAACTAATGAAGCGGTCGAGTAGGTAGGGACATATTAGAATGGTGTGGAATAGGCTTGTATTGAACGGTTGACTGGAGTATGGAATTTATCGAACAGTTCTCCAAGTGTCCAATAAATAAGGGGATCTGATATGCGCATCCATGCCACCTATATTTTTGTTAAAGCAAACCTAAAATCTTGATTATTACCTATTGTACCTATTGTATAATAGGTACAAATCACTATTCCAAGTCAAATAAGTTAATTCAGATATCGAGAAATCAGAACGCGCATCCACTACCTATCAAATTCGAAAATCACGAAAAACACAATCCAACCTAAATCCATAATTTCATCATATCTCCAGGAACCGTTTGCTTCGAGAGCAAGGATGAAGGCGCGTGCACATCCGGTGAAATTCTGAACGCAACCCGCTGGCATTTCAACCATGAGAAGAACCGGTGTGAAAGGTTCCGCTATCACGGCTGCTCAGGAAACCATAACAACTTCAGGAGCAAGGACGAATGTAACACCGTGTGCCCTGGTTAGTATATTTACGTGACCTATTTTTTGTACTTACCTACGTCTTCTCCATGATGTAAACTTTATAGCTATTACGAGGACAGTTTTCTTCTCATCTCTTCATAGATGAGAGACTAAACCAGACAAGGAGAGGTTTGCGAAAAGTTCCATTATCAAGTCAATTCACGGAACCACAATAACATTAGGTTAAATTACCACTAATTCAGTACTTACCCGTGGAACACCTAGTAGATCACCTTGATATTCCACAACTTATTGTAATTATTATCTTTGATATAAGAATCGATCACGTGATGACTGTGTCTTCCTATATAACATACAACTAATGAATGACAAGATGGACAGACGACCTGATCAATGTCGCGACAACGGACGACTTTGCATGAAGGGCGCTTCCAACCGGTCCCATTGGAAATTGTTGGGGAGGGCATATGTTCAGCAGTGGACGTCCTACGGCTGAGATGATGATGATGATGATGAATGAGAGATTTGGCATGTTATCAATGGATGGAACAACCAATTTTAAGATAAACATAAAGATGTAACATGTAACACAACAGAGGAGTATTCTTCATTTATTATTTAGAGACAACACAAGCGTTTATTTTCATTGTTAACCATTGTGAATCAGTATTTTCAATGTACCTTAATAAATCACTAGGTTTTTTGTTTTACTAATGCCACCATCGAAAATCAAGTTTGGTTACCATAGCGGCCCAGATAGCCCTTCGGTTTTTTACCCATAAGCACGAAGATATGCAGCACTAAAGACTGTAACTATACTAGACTACTGTTAGAACAGCTTTTAAATTTACTTTGTAAATGTTATTATTGGGATTGAATAGGTTGCAGCAAACTTATAAGCTGCTCGGGATCAATGGCACGCGTCTTAATCATATGTATGGCCAGAAATGGACTAATATAGAAATAATTGTTGAGCCCATGTTTTTCTCACTAGTATATTAGGTTGAATGTAACTCATCAGCTAAAAGCTAATCGTTATATTTAAATTAATAACAGCTGAAGGAGAGACATCAAAGGAAAGACTGGTATACAGACAGAGGCCCGCACAAAACCTGGAAGGAGGCATGTTACAGTCTTGTTTAGTTTAGTTAATATTGTGTGTTTATGTTTGTTACATTGTCTAATCACTTCCAAAACTGGAAACGTGGTTAAATAACGTCACAATAAAAACTTGCACTATTGTTCTAACCGCACGAGTAAATCCACATCGATGATGTTTACAATAATTACCCGAATACTTAAAAAAATTACTTTAAAAAGAAAAAAATATCTAGTAAATTTGTGTCTAACCATAACACAAAGCTAGCGAAATGGTCTGTTCGAACACGTTGAAGTAAAAACGACTTCCACAGAAGTTACTTCACTCCCTGACAACTACCTATTCAAGAACAAACGGTAAGGTTGATGGCTTAAACCTAAGTTTGCTTAGTCGTGGTTTAAGGAAAGTTTTGGTTAAGGTTCATGGAAAAAACTTACCAAGCACTGCTGACCACTATCAGCTTTCAATTAAGACAACGTTTGTAACTTCAGTGGTGGATTGACTTTTGAAAATTGCACCAGTGATAAAAATATTGTTATACTAGAGTGTCTTCATGTACTTTGCACGAGTAAGATGCATCTGTAATGTATAATTTATCCACAGTCCTAAGTCCATGTGAAAGACTACGAGAGAAGAACGAGTTGGCAGCACAGAAGTACGGCAAGGGGACTTTTATACCAACTTGTGAAGCGAGTGGGGCCTGGGAAGCGGTTCAGTGCATGTCTCATATTGGTAAGTAGAGTACTTGGGTTTTTGTTACAGTAGATAATATGTTTGTTTCACAAGTACTTAAGAGTTTAGAGTATTTTTAAAACAAAGATCTCAACTGCATACAAAAAAGGCAGTAAAAGCACAAGAGTAAAGGTTTTTTTTACTCGTGTGGTAAAAGTTGATGATCACTTTTTGATACCTACCACATCTTTAGTGCTATTATGTATCAATTGCAATTAAATATTGATTGAAATTTTGACAAGTACAATTTGAAAAATTTAATACTGACTTCCATTCTATTCAGTTATAGGAGTAGTTCTTCGAATTTAATAAAATTTATAAATAACCACACGGGAAGCACCAGCTTTCAAACAAAAAAGAATTTTGAGAATGGGTTCACCCAGTCAAAAGTTATGAGGTAACAGAGGTTTGCTTTTGTTAAAAATTGCATTTGTCATTTCCTCAACTCACTAACTTCCTAGAGTTGTCAAAACTAACATAGAGACTCCATTGTTCAAAATTTCAAGCTCCATTTGATTGTAACTGAGATACGTAATTTTTCAAAGTTCGAATTTTTTTTGCACTAATATATCTCTCACTAATAGAGAAATGCGGAATAAATATTATACGACAAATACTTTTAAAGAAAATATAAAGAGCTTCCTGAAAAAAAAAATATTAGGTGATACATAATAGTTTTAAAAAACTTTAATTTTTATACCAAAATATTCTTCAATGTCATTCAGCCATAATACTACTGAGACTAACATCTACTTCCGTATGACTGTTTTCAGATGTGTGCTGGTGCGTGAGTGCTAGAGGCGAGCCCCTCAAAGGATCCCTAGTACGTGGTGCAAAGCCTACATGCAACTTCAGACAAGCTAGGAAGTGGATAGCTAGAGACCCTCTCGATGAACGGGCTAAAGCGGACGAAGGTAAATTTACTGCTATTATTCAGCAACCCAGCTTTACTGGATCCTAATTTAATGTTGTAAAATATCATGCCACTTCTTTGAAATATGGTCAAAGTCACACATAAGTAGAAATATTGATTATAAGGAGACTTCTTTGTTGTAACTTTGCGTTGATATCTAGCAAATGATAAAAAATCTCATATATATATACATTAATATAAATATAATATAAATCGTCGAATCCAACTCGTCTGGGCTGCGTTCTGGAAACTTCGCGAAGTCTTCTCGTCAAAAATACCTCAGTGCCTCAAGACAAGAGTCTTCGACCAATGTGTGTTACCAGTGATGACTTATGGCACTGAAACGTGGTCTCTTACTATGGGCCTCATAGATAAGCTCAAAGTCGCACAACGAGCTATGGAGAGGGCTATGCTCGGGGTTTCTCTACGTGATCGAATCAGAAATGAGGAGATCCGTAGAAGAACGAAAGTCACCGACATAGCCCAGAAGATTAGCCAGTTGAAGTGGCAGTGGGCAGAGCACATAGCACGCAGAACAGATGGCCGATGGGGCCTAAAGGTTCTGGAGTGGAGACCACGGACCGGCAAGCGCAGCGTAGGTCGTCCACCGACACGGTGGACAGACGACCTGAGGAAGGTCGCAGGACGACGTTGGATGCAGGCCGCTTCCAACCGGTCCTTTTGGAAAATCATGGGGGAGGCCTATGTTCAGCAGTGGACGTCCTACGGCTGAGATGATGATGATGATATTGTGTCAGAGTGCTAAAATTTTGATAGTAAATATCAATAGGTTGTGTAAGATCTGCATGGATGTGGGAGTAGTACTGCTGCTAAATGTATTTATTGTAGAAATAATACACTTATATAAAGGTTCTTTGTTATTACTCCTGCCGTATAGTAACTGGGACATAGTGAGGATTTATGATATGATTCAGAAAGTGAGAGAGAGTTGCTAAACTGTTCTGAAATTCTAGTAGCTTACTTATGACAAACAGTACCAAACAGTACCAAACCAATCTAACTAAAAATGTTTTATTTACAGTATTGGAAGAACTGATCAGACAGATGACGGCATACAGGATAGACGAGTTCGAAAGCGATGACGACGAGGACATTGACATGGAGTCCATGGAAGGTCGAGAGGAAATCTCGGATGAAATCCCCCAGAACGATGCTGTGCTTGTCACTGAAGTGGTGGACCCTAAGGTACAACTGATAATTGGTTGTAATTGTACTAAATGCGTCTACTAAAGAAGACTTTTCATAGCACTAGTTTTGTTTAATAAGAGTATGTGTCGAGTGCAAGGCATTTCTGAAGTAAAGAGCACAATAAAGAGACTCTTGGAACAGGATGGACGAGGCAAGACCTTAATAATATACCAATACTTATATTATAAGTAATATATAATATATTAGAACAATAGCTGTTTATTATTAAGAGTTAATAATATAATATTTAAAATTTATTTAAAAACTCTTAATATAAACAATAATGTTAATTATTTTAACTAAGTAATTACCATAACGTTTTAATACAATACTAACACTTTATTATTATGTAAAATTCAGTACGGGTAAATTTATTAAAAATTGATTATTTTTATAAATTTCGCAGGACATAAGAGAAAAAAGCAGTCGCAAACACATAACCCTGGCGAATAACAAAAAAGGGGTACTCTTTGTAAATCCTTTATTCTCAAAAGTGACGAGGTCACTTGAGGGACTCATAGCGGAGCTGGTGTAGTTGTTCATAAGAGTCCAATAAAAAGAATCCAGTCAGCACTGGAGCAACGTGGTTTCATGCCTTTTATGCCTTTCAATTTAGATCTCAGATACATTTACCCGAATCACTGATTAGTGACTGAATAATCAGCAAAATGGCGTCCAGGTGTGCCTCCCTTAAAGGGCTATTTAATGTTAGTCATGTATATTTGTATGTTATAGGTAGCAGATGCCACACTTAAACAGGATAAGCCTTTGGAAGTGACCATCGAGAAAGTAACGTTAAAGACCAAATGCCGACTGATGCAAGAAGAAATTGAGAATGGTGAGTTGAATCACAAATCTATAATAGGTATAGATATGCTGCCTTTTACGACATTTTATAGAGATATGAATCGTCCATCCCTAGATAAGCAAGCAGTTAATTAGTACTTTATATGTCCTAGTAAAACAGATCGTTTTTTAACCTATTAGTTAATCGTAGCTTGGGGGTTTGCGATGAATAATCTGCACGTGTTTACCAAAACGTACACTTTTATTTACAGTAGCTCAGTTTACAATCGCTGATAAACGACGTTTACAGTTCACAGCACTAATCACTTACCTTAGCGTTTATTATCACTGCGCTAGTAAACAACACTTCACTTGTACTGTTCGCGTCGGAAAACTTGTTCAGCACTGTATCGCAATTCAAACTGAACTAACTACGGTTGCAGATTCCCCATTATTTATACCCAGTAATTAGAGGCCCAGAATGTTTGACGTTATCCACGAAACAATAGCAGTCTCACCATTAATTTTGGTGTAAACTACTTTTCTAGTACTATTTACTGTCAAGAAACAACCTACATTATGTCTTTGGTATAAGGTTTTAGTGCTAGAGTGTGTCTTTAATTGTAAACAAGGTTATTGTTTGTTTGTAAAGGAGCAGGGAGCTATTAAGACATTCTCGAATGTACTGACCGTTGTAAACAACGGTCAATAGATATTTGTCATAGATCTCGAGAACGTTCCTTAGGATGTAACAATAGGTACTTACAACAATTTCTTTTCAAACTTGCTAGCATGAATAATCATTTTTACAACGTTCTTAAAAATTCTAGTACACAATGATGCGTCCAAAATATTTGAGTATCCGCTAGCAGCAGATAGCGGATAGCCTTGTGGTTATTCCGAGCTCCTTCAGAATGGATACGTTGATCTAATTCTAATTAATACTTATAACAAATTTGTCTGTTTTGCTTCGGCTAATCTCTGAAACGTGTGGATCGGTTTTGATATTGTAAGAGTAAGGTTTTATCATAAGGTTTTAGATATCCCGCTCGCACAACCAGGGGGCGCAGCTCCTATATCACAGTCGCGAAAACCTAAGTTATCAATAACGTAATGTTACAGCCGTTTTAGACCATTGCACTACTATCAAGAATATTGCCTACATTAAATAATAAAAATAAATGATATAGAAATGAATTTTAAGTATGTAGTTATAGTTAGACAACAATTATTATATATCATTTTATATCTTGTTAATGTGTGTATCTTTTTATGTTTTTTGCTACAAATAAAATACTGTCTATTGTCTACTTATGTAGGTTTTTCAAAAATATATCGTGCATATCATATATATATATATCATGCAAACTAAAACGGCTGTACTGTTTAACGACTTATAATTTTGCTTGTCATAGGTGCAGAAGGCCCACGTCCCCGATGCTTACCAGACGGCTCGTTTTCCCCGCGGCAGTGTGCGCGGGGGCGGTGTTGGTGTGTGGACGCGGCGGGACAGCGCCGACACTCGTCACCCGTTACCGATGCGCCCGGACCGGACCCTTGTGGTGAGTAGGTTGGGTAAACATTAGAGTTAACGGGTATTAACATTAGAATGGGTTTCAGGTATGAGATAAAAATTTAAATTCTTACGTCAAAGTCATAGTCAAAATCATTTATTCAATTAAGGCATCAAAGACGCACTCATGAACGGCAATTATTCATTATAATGTACTTTAAAGACTCTACCTCCACGTTCCAAAGTATATAGCCTACCCTAAAGAGAAGAGGCAGCAAGAAACTTGGGGCCATTTTTTTCATATAGATTTTTACAATGTTTCTATTTATGTACTACTATTATTACATTTTATTTGTGGCAGATCTCACCTTGTCAGAAGTGGAGTATTCATTGCATCTTTGTCGTCTATTAATGTTGGACTTTATAATTATGCTTCTTTTATTAAAACGTTTTTAGAGTCAACTTGAATTTTCCCTCTATGAGCTCAGTTATGCGTTTTGGATTTTATTGTAAAAACGCACACAATTTCCTAGGAACGAAATCATCTCAAACCGGCTTATAGAAGAGAAAACCTAATTTCCATGGCGAAATAAGTGTTCCGTTTATCCAAATCAAGTATTCAATATTCACAATCACGGTGAGATCAGAGGCATTTCATTAGGAAGCTTAAAGCTATTTTCGTGTACAATGATATTAGGTAGGTATCAATTTATTCAGCTCGCAACCGCCCACTCTCTCCTTCACTGCGCTTCCTTATGTTCCTTTCTAAGGTAGAAACCTCGTACCTACGTAGTTTGCTCAACTAGCCAAGTCGTGTACGACGCATCGGTATATGGACTGCCTCTGTATGTAGGTAGGTAATTAAGACTAATACATTCATTAGGTACACGAACCCAAAAAAATACTACGTGACACATTCAATTTTTCACCTCTCTTTATACCTACGAGACAATACAAGCTGCAAGGCAATAATATAGTAATAACTATTTGCCGTAGGTACTCCAGTGGTAGACTACGTTCGACACATTTTGAATAATAATAAAACTGTCAAAATGTGACGAGTCTTAAGTCAAGATCCGCATTTAGATTCTTACAGAAATTATAGCAAGAGTTTCATAATATTTAATCCAACTTTCAGAAATAACACAAATTGAGTCAGCGATCCTAGAGCTAGAGTTGGTCGGCGTGGACAGCACAGTGGCGGAGCGTGCGCGGAACATATTGGCGAGCAAGTTGGCGACGCTAGGTGCGCGCGTACCGGTCGCTGCGACTAGTGACCGCGGGACTTTGAGGCTGCGGGCTGCTCTACCCGGACCTGGAGCTGTGGATATCGTCTATCATATTGAAAACTTGGTATGGAATAAAATACTCAATATATTTCAAAATAAAGTTGACGTTTGCTACTTGTTTGATACTTTTTGTTCAATATAACTGCTTAAAATTAGTCATAGAATAAATATTTATACAGTTTCGGTGACAATAACCTAACTGTCGATTTGTGCTTGTTCATTGTCGAACCGCGTGTAGGTAGTATTACTGGTCTTAAATAGAGCATGTTCATGCCTACTACAGACAGAGCATCTAATGTTCATGTCACTGATATTATGTTAACTTGTGGCCTACTCACTTACATTAGTTAAATAAATACATAAAACATAAATATTTATATAACACTAATTCCTATAAATATATAAAATGTATATTATATCTATTTCAATCAACATATATAAAATACTTAATATTAACTTACTATTTATTTATTTTATATAGTTAATTTACCGCACAGAACACACATACATACTTACTGATAAGCTACATTAATATTAATATCACATACTTATAATACCTACCATAAATATAGTATCATCAATAATTAATTATTCATTCCCATACACAATATATAATATAAATCACAAATAATTTTATATAATACTAGACATACATAATACGTCAAGCAAACCCGGGAGCGTTTGCGATCGCGCAATGGAAACTCGCGTTAATAACAACGGCCGGGCGGCCGCAGGCGCGGGGTCGCGGGGTAACCACATTCCACGCCCTGCGCAGGCGGCGCTCGCCGACTCGCGACTCGCCGCCGCTCGCCAGTCAGTTCTATGCACTTGACGTGAGGCCCGTATCGCTCGACGCCTCCCGCACGTACCTTGCGCTTACGCGATCTAGCATTTGTTTGTTTACGTTTTGTCTGTTGCTGTATATAAGTGTATTCTTCTGTTTTGTTCATTGCTGTTATTTCCAAACTATCTACTTGTCATTCTCCTTCTATATTTATTGTGTGGCCGTGAAATAAACTGTGTGTGTGAACTATATGCTGCTGTTTCTGGACTGTACCTACTTACTTTCCTGGCTTACATACAACGCTTGCAACACCTCTTCGCACGCCACCATAACTGGTGACCCCTTGGAACATTACGAAGATGAGTAGTGACGGCAATGACACGGCAACATCTCAACATTCGCAATCGAGCGCACAAACCCGTCGTAATCGAAATAAAAGTGAGCGCGTTTCCACTGATGCGACAGACGGCACGTCAGAACTTTTTCGAGTTGGTGTGCGGATACCACCGTTTTGGCCCGAAAAACCATTGATATGGTTCGCCCAAATTGAAGGTCAGTTCAATATGTCAAGAATAACGGACGATGTCACAAAATTTTACTACGTTCTCGCACATCTGGATCGACAATATTCCGTCGATGTGGAGGACATAATAACAGACCCTCCTGCTACAGGAAAGTACGAGAAGCTAAAAAGTGAGTTGATTAAAAGACTGTCCGTATCTAAAGAAAAAAAGGTTAAACAATTACTTTTATCGGAAGAGTTAGGAGATCGCAAACCTTCACAGTTTCTGCGACACCTTCAACATTTGGCCGGACCAACAATACCTGACGATTTTATGCGGACAATCTGGACCAGCCGATTACCTAATAACTTGCAGACCGTCGTCGCTTCGCAGAGAAGTCTGAACCTCACCAAACTTGCTGACCTAGCCGATACTGTGCACGACATCGCACCTACTTCACCACAGGTAGCCATAGCTTCAACCTCACAACGCGACCCTGTGATTGATGCAATGGCCCAACAGATAACCGAACTGACGAAGCAAGTAAGTGCACTCACCTCAGCTGTTTATGGTCGTTCCCGTCCCCGCAATCGCCAGGATCAACACCAGCGAAGTCGAACACCATCGAGACGTTCACAGTCGAACTACAGGAAGTTCCCTCAGTGTTGGTACCACTATAAGTTCGGCAGAGAGGCGAAGAAGTGCATAAAGCCCTGCGACTTCAAGTCGGGAAACGAGCAGGGCAGTCGATAATGGCGGCTGAAGATTGCCCTTCCAATACTGGTCGCCTGTTTGTGACGGATCGCAGATCAAAGGTACAGTTCCTGATTGACACCGGGAGCGACTTATGTGTCTACCCTCGATCTGCTCTTCAACAAAGAAGAACGAAGACGGAGTACCAGTTGTGTGCAGCCAACGGATCAACGATTGATACCTATGGATACGTGGAACTTAAGCTTAACTTAGGTCTTCGTCGCGATTTCGTGTGGCGTTTTATTGTCGCGGACGTAACTAAAGCTATTGTTGGTGTAGATTTTCTGTCTCACTTTAATCTTATTGTCGACATTCGTAATAAACGCCTAATTGACGGCACTACGAATTTGTCAGCTATAGCTAGCATTGCTGTGAGTGATAGCTTAATTTCAAGTGTAAAGGTCGTGACTGGCGATTCGAAATATCATAACTTGCTTTCACTGTTTCCTGAAATCACACGACCATCAGGTACTCAGCTCACGCCTAAACACACCACAGTACACCATATCCGTACCACACCAGGCCCTCCAGTATCGTGTTCACCTAGACGACTAGCACCGGACAAACTTAAAATTGCCAAGTCCGAATTTGAAGCAATGTTAGCGAATGGTACCGCTCGCCCATCCGAGAGCCCATGGTCTTCTCCACTTCACCTAGCACCAAAAAGGATAGTGGTTGGCGTCCTTGCGGTGATTATAGGCAATTAAACGCAAGAACAGTGCCCGATAAATACCCAATCAGGCACATCCACGATTTTGCTCATAGCCTATCTGGCTGTACGGTCTTCTCGACAATAGACCTGGTTAAAGCATATAACCAGATCCCCGTATTCGAGCCGGATATCCCCAAAAGCGCGATCACTACGCCCTTTGGTCTTTTTGAGTTTCCGTTTATGACTTTTGGTTTGAGGAACGCTGGTCAAACCTTTCAAAGGTTCGTTGACGAGATGACGCGTGGCCTGGACTTCTGTTACTGCTTCCTTGACGATTTCCTCGTTTTCTCCGAGAATGAGATCCAGCATGAGCAGCATCTTCATCAGCTATTCACCAGAATGAAGGAGTATGGAATGCTTATAAACACGGGGAAATGCGTCTTTGGAGCATCTGAAGTGACATTTCTAGGCTACCGCATCAACCAACACGGAACTAGACCCTTGGAAAGTAAGGTTCAAACCATCAAAGAGTTCCCAGTACCTAAGACTGCGAAACAACTTAGGAGGTTTCTGGGCATGATAAATTTTTATAGAAGGTTCATCCCTCAAGCTGCCCAAATTCAAGCTCCTTTGAACGCCTTATTGACCGGATCCATCAAGGCATCTCACCCAGTTGACATAAGCGGAAACTCATTAAAAGCCTTTGAAGAGTGCAAAGAAAGCCTTTGTACTGCGGCACTTTTGGCTCACCCTGACTCGAATGCAAAACTTGGCTTGGTGACAGACGCATCCGATACCGCCATCGGAGGAGTCGTCCAACAGCTAAAGGATGGTCACTGGCAACCATTGGCGTTCTTCTCACGCAAGTTGAGCCCAACACAGCAGAAGTACTCGCCATACGACAGAGAGCTCCTTGCCGTGTATGAGTGCATCAAGTACTTTCGCCACTGGTTGGAAGCTACCACCTTTACTATTTACACGGACCACAAGCCCTTATGCTTTGCTTTTCATGAGCGGAAAAGCAAGTGTTCTCCTCGACAATTCAGGCAACTAGACTACATATCACAGTTCTCGACCGATATCCAGCACATCGCTGGGAGAGATAATGTAGTAGCGGACACACTCTCACGTATCGATGAACTGGCGAGACCTGTAGATCTAGAAACTTTAGCTAGAGCTCAAGAATCAGATCCCGAGGTAGAACACCTACTTAACAATGAATCCTCTCTGCGCATCAAAAGGTTGAGTATACCCGGCAGTCGCTCACAACTGTACTGCGATGTTAGTACAACGACAGCCAGGCCCGTCATACCTAAACCTTTGCGCTAGCAAATTTTTGACAGCTTGCACTCGCTCAGCCACCCAGGTGCAAATGCGAGCGCAAAACTCGTAGCTGAACGCTACGTTTGGCCTCAGATGAGGAAAGACTGTCGCGAGTGGTCTAGGACATGTTTGGCTTGCCAGCGCACAAAGGTAAATCGACACGTTTCAACGCCTTTCGGTACCCTCGATTTACCTACCGCGCGATTCAAATATGTCCACGTAGACCTCATCGGACCATTACCTCCGTCTTGTGAATACCGGTACTGTCTGACAGCAGTTGATCGCTTCACGCGATGGGCTGAGGCTGTACCTATCACCGATATCACAGCGGAATCTGTAGCCAAAGCGTTCCTACTCGGCTGGGTAGCTAGATTTGGTTGTCCGACCGATATAGTTACGGACCGAGGAGCGCAGTTTCAATCCGCGCTGTTTAAGGAATTGTCAAAATCGATTGGCTTCAGACATCGTATGACAACCGCCTATCACCCACAGTGCAACGGTCTCGTGGAGCGATTCCATCGACAGCTTAAAACTGCAATTATGTGCCACGCCGATAGCACCTGGACCGAAGCACTTCCCTTAGTACTACTAGGCATACGAAGCGCTTTCAAGGAAGATCTTCAAGCGTCTTCAGCCGATTTAGTCTATGGAGAGCCGCTGCGATTACCAGGCGAATTTTTCGGCCATAAAGTTGTCATTTGCACGACTGATATTACCGATTTTTCAGCACGTATCAGAGCATTTGCCAACACCTTGCAGCCAGTACCAACATCGCACCACTCTTCTAATAAAATCTTTATTTATAAAGATTTGTCCAATTGCTCACACGTTTTCCTCAGGGAGGACGCGGTGAGACGAGCACTTCAACCGGCATATACCGGACCCCATGAGGTGATCGAAAGAGGCACGAAAGTTTTTAAAATTCGCGTCAAGAGCAAAGAGGTGACAGTATCCGTAGACAGATTAAAACCAGCCTACATACTGTCACACTCTTCAAATGACCCTCCTTCAAAAGCTTTCAATGACGCCCATTCACCTACTACTTCTTCACCCAATGGTGACATTCCCAGTCGTCCACTTTTACCAACCCCAACTCCTGTAATAAGGACCACTAGTTCCGGACGCCAAGTTCAGTTCCCGGACTATTATCGCCCATAACCTGGTCTCTGGAGGGGAGTGATGTGGCCTACTCACTTACATTAGTTAAATAAATACATAAAACATAAATATTTATATAACACTAATTCCTATAAATATATAAAATGTATATTATATCTATTTCAATCAACATATATAAAATACTTAATATTAACTTACTATTTATTTATTTTATATAGTTAATTTACCGCACAGAACACACATACATACTTACTGATAAGCTACATTAATATTAATATCACATACTTATAATACCTACCATAAATATAGTATCATCAATAATTAATTATTCATTCCCATACACAATATATAATATAAATCACAAATAATTTTATATAATACTAGACATACATAATACGTCAAGCAAACCCGGGAGCGTTTGCGATCGCGCAATGGAAACTCGCGTTAATAACAACGGCCGGGCGGCCGCAGGCGCGGGGTCGCGGGGTAACCACATTCCACGCCCTGCGCAGGCGGCGCTCGCCGACTCGCGACTCGCCGCCGCTCGCCAGTCAGTTCTATGCACTTGACGTGAGGCCCGTATCGCTCGACGCCTCCCGCACGTACCTTGCGCTTACGCGATCTAGCATTTGTTTGTTTACGTTTTGTCTGTTGCTGTATATAAGTGTATTCTTCTGTTTTGTTCATTGCTGTTATTTCCAAACTATCTACTTGTCATTCTCCTTCTATATTTATTGTGTGGCCGTGAAATAAACTGTGTGTGTGAACTATATGCTGCTGTTTCTGGACTGTACCTACTTACTTTCCTGGCTTACATACAACGCTTGCAACACCTCTTCGCACGCCACCATAAACTAACATTTGATAACTAATACGGATATCACGACGGAGTCTGTTTGCTATACATACCTACTCACAATCAAGGTTCCAAACATATGCATTTTGTACAAGACTATTGCCAAGTCTTAGAAATTGATACATCATGTGCGCCACTTACTTTTAACGTAGGTTCGTGGAAAGTCTACCACCTACCCTACTTTATAACCCACCAAAAATAAAATTTTCTTAGTATGTGCATGTATATGCATGTACATGTAAAAAATTCGATTAAAAGTAGTTGGTAAGGATAAAACGTTACATATTAGAATTATACATGTTGAGTATTTGGATAGTACCTATAACTCGTGTAGGGGTGCAACTCAGAATAAGTGTGTGAAGATAAAATATCACGTTTGCCTACGTACCTACGCTTTTTACACAGAGTCACGGCCTGTGGAAACGTCCAAGAGATCCAATATGAGATATATTTTGATAATTTCAGGTGAAGCAAGAGAAATTGGCCGGCGTTAAGAATTTAGGTGAGGACGTCCTAAGAGCCGACGTGATTCGCAGTGAATACAGATTAGCTCCGCCGCAGCCCCCTGCCATGCAGCAAAGAGAAATCCTTAGTGAATCTACTGTAAGTTAACTTTTTCTTTTCCGTAAGCATTAAATCAGTGTGGAATATATTCAGTATTTTTTTTCTATACAGTTCAATGGTCAATGTTTGGCTTCAACCATTTATTCTATCTCTGAATATTTTGTGGCATCAACTGCTTGCTTACGATCGAGTATCAAGTCTTCAGCTGGACTATTCTTCTGGTCTAGCAGTATACTTCTGATAAGGTTCATCGATTTGGATCCGGCTCGCAGGAGCAACCGCTGCTCTCATCAACCAACGGCTCACTTTAATTTTCATTTGCAGGTGTCAGCTGCAACATCCTATCACACCGCTCTCATAGTCCTCGCAGCAACATCAGCCTTCATCATCAGCATACTCTGCGTGCTAGTAATGTTGTATCGCGCCCGTCTTCAACGCGAACCTCAAAAAGCTGAGAGGTTCCTGCCTCCTGCTCCTCCAGTCTACGTACTATCAGCTGATGAAAAGGCGGAGCTAGCTAGGGTACTTCACGCACCACCGCCTCCCGTGCCACCGCAAAATGATAACAATTCCAGAGTCTGAAGATCTAATTTGGAGTGTACCCTATATTCTGGTGGAGACGAATGTAAAGAATGGAATAAAGGTCTAATACTGGGTAAAATAGACAAAATGGTACTGAACCTTATATGCAATCAATCAATATGAAATAGGTGCGTTTTGGATATGAAGATAGTCATGAAAGTTTGGTATGACTGACTGACCAACCCCTGGCACGCTTGTGGTACTTGAGGTATTGTGATCAGAGAGTTACAATTAGTATTGTAACTGGTTTATGGGCATATCCACCTTATTCTAACTTCTTAACTGTTAGTGAAGAGTTTTCCAGTAGGTATTTATTGGTTGTTTGAGATTTAGCACTGTTCGCTCCATGAACCCACATTCGTATGTAAGTAGGTACTCCTCATTATGCAATATAGTTGCATAAAAAAATATTTTACACATCTACCTAGAGGAAATCTTCTTATTCTATTCGTGAAAATTTCAAATCTAATCTAAGTATATTTAAGACATGTCTATATTGTCCATGTCTTTACATACCATACCTTCTTGTACTGTACACATGACCAAATTATGAAATCTAATGTATAAGGTACTTATTTAAACTAGTATTTCTTTTGTAAGTAATTAGGCACATACTTGTTTTCTGTATATGCTTCAGTTTTATTTTATTGTTTACGTTACTCGTTTGGATATTGTAAATTTAGTACAGGTACTAAAAGTAAACATAGGGTCCAAAGTAATATTGGCTAGAGTAACGTAGATATTCTCCTAATATTTTTACAAATTATCTAAACTATTATAAAATCGTACAATGTAACGGATTTGCAAGTTTAATTTCTATATGCGTACAGTACATTAATATTAGTACCTACTTCTTTCATTATTAATAATAATAATAATATGGGACAACATCCACACAAAGGCCTTCAGGTCCCAAACTAGGCATAGCCTGTACTATGGTAACCTATTAATATGAGTACAACCTATTTGCCCTACAGTGGGAATAGGTTCCATAGTTTGATTCGGCAATATTCAGCCGTGCCGTTCCATATTAAAGAAAAAAAATAGTTTCTAATTTCTAAGTACACAGCTTATCTACAATTTAATTGTCATGACCTAATCAAAAGCCTCTGGTTTTTTCACTCTTATTCACTAGTCACTCAAAAACTGGATTACCAGTGACGGTAAAAGTTTTAGATGATCCATTTTAAGCAGAAATAAGTATATTCAGAAGCAATAATTACGAGTGACTGAGACCACTCGAGTGATAAACAGCTCATTAGTGAATCTAAACTTGACAGATCTGAGTAAATGCTTTATTGCATTTATAACTCACCATTCAAGACAAGGTACACAACTGAATTTTGGAACAACGGAACTTATGGAAAACTAACCTAAATCTTCGAAAAAAGGTAAAGGTGAAAATCGAGGACGCACTGCCCGGCAAAGATGCGCGTTTCCATGTTGGCTTATTCTCGATATAATATCGAATATCAAGTTATATTGAATAGCAAAGAAACTTGTTCCAGGCAGTAATGGACGCTGTCGCAGCGTTTGCCCTTTGACATAAACCAAATATGTACTCCCATAAATATGTACGAGTGGTACAAACACTGTATAAATAGTGTCAGTTTTATTCAAAATTTTAAATTGAATTTTGCCGGATTCATGCGTCGTATGTCGTTTGGTTAGACACTAAAACCAGTATTTTATGCGTAAAGGTGCCCTATCTTAATTCTTCCATTATCCTATAACTAAGCACTTATTTCCAAGAGGCATAATAACTTAAACTTAATTAAAATGAGTATTGTTAAGTTTTTTAGTGGTTTATATTACTTTAGTTAGCGTAAGGGTGCGCGTGCGTCTAACGCGCGCCTTGACGCTCCTTTGGTTGAGTCTTGATCTTGAAGCATTGTCTTAAAATTACCCTCGTTTGCACAGTTTGGTGAGCCCAAAATATTTCTTTCAAGAACTTGGCTCGACGTAGAACTAATCTAGTCTTTTCTCATTCACGCATGTTTTTTCCTGTAGCATATGTAACATATTATTTTGGTAAACTGAATGTCATTTCATCACAAATTATAATTTCTTATGTATATTGTAAAGGTTGTAAATAAAAGTTTATAATCCTCCATTTTATTCAAAAATTTGTTATTGATCTAAGATCTGAAGTAAAGTTAAGCGTTGTATTTTAGAGATATCGTTTAGGTTATAATAAAGAATTTATTCACTTGTACTATATTTTATTAAATAAAATAATTCGAATATTTAGTTTAATTTATATCACGGCATAAGCTCTAAGGCCTTTATTAATAAACGTTCATGCTTTGTCTTGCTTCCACGCGTGACATTTACTGCAAGCGAAAAACTGACAGATAGATGTTTTAACTACTCCGGGTGTAAGCCAAGTTTATTAATAAGGCCGTAACAGCCTTACTTATAAACGCTGCTTAACTTTAAATAACGTCACTTAGTACGGCGCAGAACAATTTTCCTTTGCGCAGTACTAAATAACGTCATTTACAGTTAAGCAACGTGTTTATGTAAGGTCCTATCACAATAAGAAGTATTTATTTGTATTCCTAATGTTACATTCCCCGTCACATGTCAAGTAACCTAACCAAATGCAATCCGAACGAATGACACGTGGACGGCAGACGTTTACAGCTGCCAAAGTGACAGTTAATTTCTTATTTTGTGATTTTAACTGCCTACCTACATTCCACTCCAAAAATAACTTTGATATAGGTATTTGCTGTGACAGCTGTCAATGTTGTTATTATTGGGCAGGTTGGCAAACAAGCAAGCGGCTCACCTCATGGTAAGTGATCAGTGTGTCATCATACACAACCGCTCGCGGCAAAAAAGTAAGTTCCAACTTATACCCCGGGCATGTCAGGAATGAGGGGTCTGTCGGAGAGCATATCTACGTCTCAGTGAAAGACAACTTTCCCTTGGGAAACGTGGCGTTTATAAAGTACACTGCAATTATGGCGAGTCCTATATCGGTCAGACCAAACGAAGTGTTACCTGAATCGAATTAAGGAGCACATGGGTATGGCGAGCCAGACTCGGAGAGTTCGCTTCAACAGCACCTCGCTCGGTTTACTTCGGTTTAACGAAAGTAGGCTACGCCATTTTAAAGCTTCTAGTTTCGTTACAGACTGATTCCAGGATAACATAATATTTACAATACTATAATATACCCTCCCACATTGGCCTTGATGCAAATAAAAATGCTGGATATCTTAGCCAAGTAAGCAATTTCAGATGGTATTATCAGAACCGTTATTAGAAGATGCCAAAAAATTGTGTTCGTAAGTTGTGATTAATTAGTGATTAGTTTTACATTAATCTGTTGTAATTACCAGGGCGGCATAATCGCATCAGCGACAAAACTTTGCACTAAACATGAACCTTACAGACTCATTGCTGCAACTTGAATTCAGATTAAACGTAACTTGAGTCTGTAACTTCTGTACATTTGTGCAACTGAAAAATAAACATTGATTCCTTGAATGTAAAAGGTCTGACCAGTTCGCTCGTAACATTTCTGCAATATTACAATTAATTTCAGGTCCCTTCGCTTGCTTGGTCATCAAAATTGAGCACGCGGTGAAAAGGCAACTTTGCTCTCTTGTATAACAAATAACTATTATTCTAGGGAATAGTTTTGGGCTTTTTGATAACGCTACCGCGTCTACATTGGTCCTTACGAGTAAAACTTGCTATTTTATATAAAAGATACGGTACCTATCATAAATGTACACCTTAGTGCAGAGTTTGGAGAGGTATAGTTGAATGCTTGCATAACTTTTACAGGCATTGTTAAAAAACCTTAGATTGCAGGTACTTTCAAGCTTGTTCGGACATATCTACAACATTGCATATACCTTGAATCTGACGCTAACGAAAACTTTATATTGTTAAATAATGCGGGTTATGGATAGGTACAATTCAAAGTTTGCTACTAATTTGCTAAATATTCGTATAGCTTGCTAATGCATTACTTTAATTTGAATTATTTAAAACAAACTTTAGTGTGCGAGTAATTCTAAGCTTACTCGGATATTTCCGCCTTATTGATTGAACGCCTTATCTGAAATCTGCGTAAACGTTATTTTGTATAGTAATCTCATCGTACTTAAAAGTTGCAATAACTTAAAACAACTTGCTAAAATAATGTTTCATTAAATCCAATGATTAAATCCTTACAATTCGGGTACCTACTTTCAAGCTTGCTGGAACTTGTTTGCAACCTTGCAGACGTAACTTACAGCAGTTCATATACAATGATCGGCAACGCTCAGATTAGTCCTTTGATTAAGACATACAAACTAGAATAGACACTAACGCATGATTAAAAATAAAAAAATGTCTACCCATCGTCATCGTGACGTCATACCTGACATTCACAGAAAGAAAGAAAAGTACTTATATTTGTTGAAGAAAAACAATATGACATTTTGCCTTAAATATACATAAAATAAACTAATTTTATTCACTACATAGTACATTGTTTTACTGCAACACAAACCCAACTCAACATTAAGCTGGTTGCGTTGAAGTAACCACAGCGCTGATCTTCCATTGGGGCTGGCGGTGACGTCACACGATTGCATGCATTTTATGTGAGTAAAAAAACAAAAAAAAGCAACACATTAAAAAGAATACAATAAGAGTATAAAAACAAACAGGCAAACAGGGTGCGAATGTCCGGATGTACCTACACAGACATCGGTATTAAAAAAACATAAAGATAATGATTACTATTAAATTACATAATTTATATTGCACTGGTGTCATTAACCAAAATAGCAGCAGTAGCGAGCGTAGCAAGAGTCGCATGGGTCCCGACTCATGCGACTGGAGACTCGAAATCCAACTTTCATGTCCATGTTCCATGACAGATGACCATGTTCTAAAATGGCACTATCGAAACTAGCTGCTATCAACTGTAATGGTAAAACCCCTACTACTGCGCGGGTGGTAAACAAGATTACCTAATATGGGCCCGGAAGCGAAAAATTATCGTTTCCGGCGCTTTCTAACCATCTAAGGTAATCTCGAAGGCGATCATAATAGCCCTATAGTATGCTTGTTGACGGAGAAAATTAATTCATGTCACCAGGTTCATGCGGGTTCGTGTGAACCAACAAGTGCCACGCTTTGCCAGTAACCATAGTGGACTATGCCATTCATAGTTCACCCTTTTAATTTGTAAATTATAAGTGCATTCGAAAACCTCTGTGCTTGAATTCCCGACATGGTTGGTTTTCTCACCACCGGCTTCTTACTACCGGCTACCAAATGGCTAGTAGAAATCGCTACTACCAACCTCTGCTCTGCAGTCTATCTACTGGACCCTGCTGTATGCCATCGGGAGTTGCCGTGTCGGCTATCCTGCACTTTGGGCTGAACCGTACCGCTGCGACCTGTCTGACACTGAGGATGCTACTGAGGACCTCCCGGAGCGGCTTAAATTCTGTGATACATCTCCGAGCAGGAAGTCTTTGGCAATATCGTACCTGTCTGTAACTCCACAACCCTGCTTTGGCATTATATGTCTGGAACATAATTACTGTTTTTTAGGTTAGTTATATGTAGGTAGGTAAATCCACTAGGTACCAGCTAGGTAGGCAGGTTACACTGGCTTGTCTCTGAAACTGCTGGAACGATGATTTTATAGGGACTTTCACTGGCAGCTAGCTGATGTTATAAGCTTTATATAAGTATGTATACATATAAGCTATGTGTATGTATAAGTACTAATAATATGGAAAAATATTAGTAGAATTAAATAAATTTAATTTTATTTATTTTATAAGTAGTAGTTAACAGCATGATACTTTTCATCAGCATCATCATCGTACATTACCACGCAAGTGAAAACGCGGGGCGCAGCTAGTGTAACAATAAAATGAAAATAAATGTGGCGCTGGTGTTTTTATTTTTAATTCACTTTATTAAAGTATGTATAGAACCAGCAGCATAGATTAATCAGACTATATACCAGCAGGCTGATACATACTTATGTTTATAAAGAAAGCGTACCTAACCGTGCTACTTGGGAATTTTTTTGATATGGCAACACCACGTAAGGTCAGTAAGTGCGTTATACTTTTATCAAAGTTGCATTTAACTACAAATATTTAGGTTTTGAAAGTAGTTGGCTGTCAAATTATAGTATCATATGATAGTTTGTTTCCTGCGCAACGAATATATGTATTGCTTGTGGAATTTAGACCAACTTTTGTACGATAAACACTTGTTTAAAGTAAGTGACTTCACTAGACGCACTTACCACAACCAATGAGGTAAGTGCGTCAGTTGGATAAAATACCTCTAGAATGTCCATTTTAAAATTTTGAACAAAC
Organism: Selenia dentaria; assembly: GCA_917880725.1. NCBI lineage: Eukaryota > Metazoa > Arthropoda > Insecta > Lepidoptera > Geometridae > Selenia > Selenia dentaria. Next base: position 7,897,559 of record OU862895.1, on the reverse strand, counting down.
TGTAGCAGCAGACGAATTTGAGTTCTACAAGATTGTGCATTCTGATCTTTATTGCTATTAATATTGGGTCCAGTAGAACATAAAAAATAAATAAGGGGCAAGTGCGCCATACTTTTGCTTGTTAGGGATAAAAACCTTTTTTCGATTAGTGTATGTATTTAATTTATTTTTTAGGGTAGGTGGGAGAACAAGAAAAAAGCAACAGGTACACAAAATACTAGTTTAGTCAATTATAAATGTAAGTATATTTTTCTTATACTTACGGGATTCAAAACAAAAATTGTTTCAGTAATAAAATTTATTAATTTTTCTTCGGAATTAGTTATAAGGAACTTGAAATCTTAAACTAAACAATTTTAACTAGTTAAAAATAATGTCATTTTTACTAAAAAAACATTAAAACACAAGATTGATAAACAAAACAACTTTCTGAACATTCATTTTCGCTTGAGTTACAGTGAATTGAGTATTTTAAACTAAAAAAGTCTAGTTCCTGTAATGGCACTTTAACGAATGTTTGTTGTGTGGTTTTTCTTGTCTTTGAAAGATACTCTAATTTTCTTTGTCCTACAATTATTACTTAAAGTCTTGAACTAGTAACTATATTAAATTTATTTTCTAAATAATCAGTTCTTTATGTCATCCATTTAATCAGTCCGTTCTCTTTTTAATAAAATACTGTCATTTTATTTGTCTCACAATTATTATTGAAAGTCTTAAACTAATGAACTAAAATCAGATATTTTTTTATATAACCGTCATGTTCTTCATTTAATCAGTCCCTTCTCTGTTAAATCAATAAATACTAGTTTACTTAACTAGTTGCATGTAATATTACTCTAATAATAATAAGAAACATTTATACATAGTAATGAATAGCTATGTATTTTTATATAATTATACTTATAAGATGAACGAATATATGAACTTTACCAAAAAAATTTTACAATTTCTGATTTGAGGTAAGTGCGGCATAATGATGTGCTTGCCCCATCAAGGTATGACGCACTTCCCTCTTTGTAAAATTTATAGGTTATAGTTTTCGAATAGCTAAAACTCGAGTATTTCGCAAAATATTCAAATAATAATTAAATATATGTGAATAATAACATTTTTTACATAACCTTACCTTAATTTCTTCACAGGAAACACGAACATTTTTAATAATTTCGCACATTTTAAAAAAGTCACTGATATCCGACGCTTAGTTCAAATCACACTGGAAACAAAATGGCGATTTATGTGGAGCCAAGACGAGATACTCCATCTAGGATTATATTTTTAAGCTAAATTTGAGTCGGACTTTAAGGATAGATGGTGTTTTAGTAAATCACTTAATACGTTTTTGAGATTTTCATGGTAGAGGCACTTACCCCGACTGACCTTACCTATTGTTTTGTGTATGTTCCATGATATTTTTCCAAGAACGATAGTAATGCACTGCGGTCCGTATCGCGATATTTTTGCTCACAGTGCTATCGTCTACCAAAACCGGTCCGAGACAAAATATCGCGATTTTGACAGCTCATGGCACTGTAAGCGTGTTGGTCAATCGGACCAGAGTTGTAGCAATAACGAACCACCATTTGCGAGCGAATTTATGCATTTGTTTTACGATTATGGCTTGATTGGAACCGTTCTGATGATCACACCCAACTAAGCTATTCCTTTTGAAAAAGATCGAAAAAACCTAATTTTCGTTTAGATCATACGATCTACACGAAAATTAGGTTTTTTCGATGGGCGATGGAATTATGCCTATGGGCGACAGGAACGACTTTTGCGGCAAAAACATGGATCAAAATTCAAACGTCAACCGATTCGTTTGTAAGGAGGCTAAGTTTATGAAAAAAATAAAATTAAAATTTTCTTTCTATCTTTTTAATGTTCTGTTATCATCGGATACGCCATGAGAACCGATTCTAAACTTTCCGATGCCATATTCTGCTAAAAATAAGTACAAAATAAGCTTATTTTAGAATCATTATCAGAATGATAATAACAATGAAACAGCTAAAGGTGTTATAACTGTGGCCAAACTACAAACTTCGATTTTAACGCGTTTCCGAATAATCTACAATTTTATCAAAGGCAATTTATGAGCATAGGATCTAGAAAATTAAATCAATAATGCATGATAAATCTGAACCTAAAACTTATATCAGAGAACTGTCATACAAGAACACACTTTAAAACTATGTCTCTGAATAGCCTGTGCATTTTAACAATAAAATTTTCACTCATAAATTCGATGAGATCATTCTTAGCAAATTGCCATGTATTTCTTAACAAATTTATCATGTGTGGAACAAAGGCGAATAGTGCTATCAACGCTTATGGCACCCTTATACCCTGCGTGTTCCAGTCGCAAGATATTTTTGCCAAGAACGTTGATAATTATCACACCCATATTATGCTGTTTCTTTTGGAAAATATCAATTTATTCCAGTCGTAAGATATTTTTGCCAAGAACGTTAATAATGATCACACCCAAATAAGCTGTTCCTTTTGGAAAAGTACGAAAAAAACACACACACATAATTTTCATTTAGATGGATGACTGGAACGACTTTTGCTTCAAAAACATGGATTAAAATTCGTACGTTTAAAATTCACCCGATTCGTGTGTAAAGCGCCCAAGTTTAGAAATAAATAATTTAAAATACTTAACAGTTAACTATTTTCTTTCGATCATAATTATTATTAATTAAGTATAGTGTTCGCCCCGTCTTCGGATCCGCTACGAGAACCGATTCTAAGTTTTCCGAGGCCATCTTCTGCTAAAAATACGTACAAAGTATGCTTATTTTAGCATTAATAACAAAGTGATGGCACTAATAAAATACCTACAAGTGTTTTAACTGTCACCAAACTACCCACTTCGATGTATTATTACCTTATTTATATTTTTTTTTTATATTTTAAGTATAAGTATATCTTATTTATAAATAAACTAGAATTTAATAATTACAGGTACTTAATTAAATTTATGAGCAAAGGATCTTGGAAATAAAAAAAAACAATAGTGAATTATAAATCTGAACCTAAAGTCCATTTCACGAAAGAAGTCCCGCGGACAATTGTGGAACTAAATTTGACAGATGGGGAGTTCGGCCATGTTGTCGTTTGTCGATGTTATCAAGGTGCGTTTGTTGTGGTAGATATTTTGTGAGTGTATTATTGGATTAGTGCGTTATAAGGTTTATTTACTATGCCAAAAGTTGTAAAAAGTGCAGGTCGAGAAATGATATTAAAGGTGAAGGAGTTCTGTGAAGCGGAACACAAGAATCGCGGCGTTTTAATACCATTAGACAATGTTCGCAAAAGAGTCGCCGCCATGACAGGTAAATTTTGGGGCTGCCATATTATACATATTTTTTCCCGATTGATTTATAGATTGGAGTTAAGTTTTTATTAATGCACGATTTTTATTAAGGAAAATTTGAAAAGGAATTAACACAACACAACAAAAATTTGTAAAGTTATATTCAACTATAATGTAATTAGATACGGAAATAGTCATGGTTAGATTTTTTTTTAATTGTTCATTTTATTGCAGGTGTGACAGAGAAAACTGTAACGAGAGTTACAAAAGAAGGCGCAACAGCGGCGAGTACTTCTAAAGTTATCATCACCCCAGGGAAGAGTCGCCCGCATCCCAAAAAGTTCGACTTGGATGGATTTGATTTGTGCGCTATACGGCAAAAAATTCATAGTTTTTATGTTGTGAAGAAGGAATTACCTACATTGGCTAAATTACGTGCAGCTTTGAGAGAAGACATAAATTATCAAGGAAGTATCACAACACTGCACCATATATTGCATAGCATCGGTTTCAAGTATAAGCGATGCCAATCGAAACGTAAATTACTAATGGAACGTTATGATATTACTGCATGGCGTTCAAGATATTTGGAGAGAATCCGAAGAAATCGCAATGTGGAAAAAAAACCTGTAGTATATTTAGACGAGACCTATATACACAACACTTATCATGCCAAAAGTTGCTGGCAAAGTGAGGAGGAGCATGGGGTGTTCGTGTCAGAGTCATCAGGGAGTCGTTGGATAATTGCTCATGCAGGAACTGAAAATGGTTTTGTTAATGGTGCATTGTTAATGTTCAAATCCCAATCCAAATCCTCAGATTACCACGATGACATGAACTCAACAAATTTTTTGAAATGGATGAGTGAGAAAGTCGTTCCTAACCTACCTGAAAGGTCACTTGTGGTAATGGACAACGCTCCGTATCATTGCACTCAAATAAATAAAGCACCTACAATGTCAAGTATTAAACGTGACATGCAGGAATGGCTGCGAGGAAAGGGAGTATATTTTGAAGATACTTGGACAAAAGCTGTATTATTTGGATTAATTAAGCAAAACAAAGGTCCACCTACATATGCCGTGGATGAATTATTAAAATCTCACAATCATGAATTGCTAAGATTGCCGCCTTACCACTGTGATCTCAATCCGATCGAAAAAATGTGGAGCCTTGTAAAGAGACGGGTAGCGGATAAAAACGTGGGCCAAGATCCAAAAGAAATTGTACGCCTAACAGAAGAGGCTTTCGAGTCTGTTACAGCGGAAGATTGGGCAGTTCAATGTAAACATGTACAGCATTTGGAGGAAGAAAATTTAAAAAATGATGGTCTTATGGATGAAGAAATGGATCGATTTATTATATCTACGGCTAGTGATAGTGAAACAGAATCTGATTCTGTTTCTATTCACTCTTCTGACAGTGATCATAGTATGACCGATCATAATTATTCAATAAAACTTTGAATAAAACTTTTTAAATGTTATTTTATTTTTCTAATTTGAAGTTGGTTGAACATCTATATTTCCATTTTATATTTTAGAAATTACAGGAAGATTAATTTTTCACTAATCTGACCTTAGCAGTATAAACATCAAATAGGTACCTATATAAAAAATATATTCTATTAAAAACATTTTTTTTCTTATCTAACTGTTCGAGTACGAAGTTAATAAAATTAAACTAATGAACTATAAATTATTTCCCCTGATTTCCCCATACCATATAAATTTAACCGTGGCAACATTATGTCGCGCGAATACAGCGCTGCGTCTGCGGGACTCTTTCGTGAAATGGACTTTAAAACTTTTCTCAGAGAACTGTCAAAAATTATAAGAAATGGTAGAGACTTTACACGGATATTGAGGGGGTGAAGCAGACGCAGACCGCCGGGCGGCGCAAGGGGTCTAGCCAGCATAGCCACTCGCGGGCGTATGGTTACTTGATAGTATTCTACTGACTTATGATTTTGAATTCGCCTGCGTTGTTAACTAATTAGGTACGTTATTTTAAGTAGGTAATTATAATGGTGTAAAGATTTATGACAAGATTTACTAATACCATTATCATACTAGGCTATGGGTGTCTTTATTGTATTGTATTGGCACGAGTAAACGATTAAATAGTTTTTGTGATTTTCAATAAATTTTATTTTGTTTACCTATTATATGCCAAAACGAACAAACTATAAGGTACCTAAAAGTAGTTTATAATATTAGTTATGCATTGGTTGGACCAAAATACTTGCTAATACTTGATAATAAATACAGTTTTATTATTAATATTAAACAATAAACAACACATACTAAACAAATATTTTTTGACCATGTTACAAATAAAACTAGGGCTTGAATAAGATAAAACCGGTATTTGATACACAACCAGGTCAAGTCCTATCAAATACCGGTAAGATATAAAAACCGGTATAATTAAATGTTGTTTTACTAAAATCCAAAAATCTACTTCAACTAAGGTATAAATTTCGTATACACATAGGTATTGTAATAACAACTTTTTTATTAATCATGACATTAATACTGAAAGCTTAAATAAATGCAGGTTTTCAAAAGTTTTCTAAGTGCCCTTCAGGCCTTCACAAATGTATTATGTAAGTCTAGTTAAGTAAAAAAAAATGTCCTCCTGTATTCCTTTAGTAATTATAAAAAGAAGTTTAAAATATAATATATATATATATATATAAACAATGCCACGGACCCTTTGATGTCTGTGAACTAAAACATTATAAATAAAAAAAACTTATTGATAATAAATAATATCTAAAGAAATGGTGAGATTTGTATTTCCAAAGTTATGAGAAGAGATTTACAGTAAGAGGTGAGTCTAAGCTACAAAACAAATAGTTACTTCTCAGAGCCTCTCAACGACATGCCACGGTTTCGTCGTGAATCTACTAACTTCGGAAGCATATTATTATGCGTCTGGTAGAAAGTAACAAGTTCGGCCTCCATTTAAGTAATAGCATAAAGTATTCATCTTTTTTATATGAAAACGTAGGTTTTTTCATTCTCTCCTCCCCAAATACCTAAAACGCTGCTTTGTTTATCAGTAACACGTAATTGCGTTTAACCTGATAGTACCATTTACTGTTTGTATTTATTTTTGTATGTATTTTATAATATTAAAAAATTGGACTTTGTCATTGGCCATTTTCTTCAGATTTTTATGAATTCTGAAGATGCTTCCTTATTGTCTTCATCAGACATATCAGGTGCTTCCACTTGTTCCCCTGCATTCCCCTTTGATTTTCGAAAAGGTTAACTCTATTTCTTTTTATTATCAACGCGTTAGGTTTTTTCTATGATGCTCTCTTTTACTTTCTGGTTTTATTTTTCACACCGAGAAAGTGAACTTCTCCGAATTTTCGACCAACGATTGCAGCTACACCAGATAGCGCTTTATATAAGTTGCCATATGAGCGTTTGCACCATGATTTGTCTGCAAAAAATCAATTATGGGAACACTATTTATTGTTTCCTTCTTCGATTGCTGCTTCCCGTTCCTTTGCAGCAGCGCGTTCCATCACCTCTACCGCTGTAGCCTCCAATTCATTGAATACGAGTATATTGCGTAATACTTTTCTCGAAAAATAGGAATATCCATGGCTGCCATAGTTTTCTCAAATTGTGAGTATCCGATACCAGAAGCTACAATTCCAGAAATTGCTGCAGTGCGTTCAGGCCGGTATCATTATTTATATCATCCGAACACACTTCGAAAGTTTTCTTGCACATCTTAGACAACTAAAATTTGAAACAAGCCCATATCTTTTTTCCGTCTGTAAAACCAAGCAGCTGAAATCACACTTAAAAAGAGGGTTGTGCTTTGAGTTCTTCAATTGCTAAAAAAACAATATCTACTATTCTGCGACCTGTCGATTCTTTTGTGCTTATCTCACACTCCGGCTCTTCTAGGAATGGCATTTCTTCACTGGAACAATAGATACAAAATCATGTTGAACATTTTTATCAAAAGGTTAATGACAAGTAACAAGTTAACTTGTTACTTCAGTAACCTTATGATAAAAATAACAAATAGTAACTACTTTACTTCTTACTTTATTAATCTTTGATAAAAATACTGTACTACTAATACTAAAGTAACAAATTAAATACCTTTGTATTCAGTATACAGTATCTGAATTATTTGAAAATAAAAAAATAATTTTAAGTAATTAGTTAATAAGTAAATAAAAGTAAATTGGTAAATAAAAGTAAATTGTAAGATATTATTATATAACCGACTACAAAGACATTAACCCTCTGGACTCTAATATATTATGTTGGCGTTGGGTAGTTTAGCCGGAAGATGAAGCTAGGGACGTGTTAGTAATAAAATATAAATAAAGCGGTACGCCTAAATAAAAATATCGGTTTTATTAAAACCGGTATGTCTGCCCTATACAAGTGGCTTATTCTTGAGCACCAAATTAGATGGAAAACGTACACAATATACATGTTTCATTCAAGTGCATATAACAATCTAGTAATACGTAGGTATTACTAGATTGTTATATGCACTTGATGAATGATTTCCCTTTATGAGATGGGAAGTAGAAATCCATACAGACTTTTTAAAATTTTTTACTCGCCTGTTTTTGACAAGCGACCATGTGGTCGCAGATATAAATTTACTATGTAACTTACTTGAAGAAACCAGGTGTAATAACTGGTCGAAGATTTTCGTATAACGCATCGGAAGATTCCGGTAAATTTTTTGGTAGCAATACTTCGGTATTATCCTCATGGGATTCCTTAGACAATTCTTTGTAGGGCGGAGGGCTGTAAAAATAAAAGTAAAATTCCTACTAATATTCTAAATTAATCCCTGAAAACTCTGACCAGGTAGTCATTAGGTCAATATATAAATATGTATACCTATATGTTATTCTATACCCTATAGAATAACATATTGGTATATATATACATATAATAAGCTACCACCATACTAAATATCTTACAAATTCAATCGGCCGTCTTACTTACGTCTCAAAACTAACTAACACACTAAGGCACTTAGAAATTTTTGCATTTATAACATTAGTTTGATTATGGTCGCCTTATTTTCATCATCATAAAATATTTTATAACACTACGCTAAATCAATATTACAGATAACCTACGCAAAGCCTATGAATGAAAACAATCAGGTAGGTACTTACATATTTGTCTGCAAGTTCGATAATCTGTTTCTATTGTAATTCCGAGCAGTTTTATTTTTCTTCTTATCTTTATTTCCCAAAAGTCGATAATATGGACTAAAATAATGTAGTCGTCCGGGCGCGCTGGAGGGAATAAAGTTGTACACGTCCACTCTCGACAACGCACTCTGGCCGACTAGCGGGGGTCGGGAGCCATGGTAATGGCTGCATACTCAGTGTGCGCGTTTGCAAATGGTTTCAATATTAACTTTACTTTATTTTCTAAAAATAATCTTACATTTTTACAAAAAACTGAGTTCATAGACGGATTTGTGTGTTTCTTAGGATTAAAATGTGTATTTTTGTTTATAAATATCTTTGATAGGAATTAAATGAAGTTGATTCATTCCACCGACGGGAACAGCAAAAAGGGTATTTTTTAGGAAAGTTTACGATTTTTTTCTATCGAGCCAAATTTATTTAATCGTGTTTCGGTGACCATAGCCGAATAAAGAATTTTGTGAACTGTTAATAGACGTAAAAAACAAATGTCAATTAATTGTTTTAAATGGTCTAGTTTTAAATATTCGTAACGACGAATCGTCAAATTTGACGCATATTTCGTCTTAAATAGTATTTCTGAATAGTCTGTGCATTTAAACAACTTTCACACACGGATTCGATGCGATCATTCTTAGCATATCGTCGGAGTAAGTTTAGCATAATTATCGTGTGTGGAACAGAGGCGAAAAGTGCTAACAACGCTCATAATAATTAATCTTAGCGTGTGTGGAACAGCGAACTTGGATTAAACTAACTAAAGTTACAAAAATTACAGTGACTGGAACACGGTTTCTCTCATGCGGCATAGTTTGATGCAAACGCAAACCCTCAATGGAATAGAGCATTCATATTTTTAGAATTGTCATTCTAAGTGTTGTACGAATGTGGATTTTAGCATGAACAAAATAAGAATTAACCATAGCTTACTACTGATCTTACCATATACGTATAGCCGGACGTGCTTCTAGCAAATGTTTATTTGAAAGCAAACTAGTGTCCCCTGTCTATGAACTAGTCCATCTGTTGAATTCAATGTATCAACCATAGAGCAAAACGCTTACGGTTTCAAACATATTATATGTATCTAAGAATAACAATAATTTACTCAGTCTGCAGGTTCATTCCTCAATAATGTAGGTGCTATTTATTACTTACTTCCTTGCATTCCTAGCATTATCCTTTTCTACATGAAAATATATTCGTACCGAATTTTGTTGTCACCACAGTAGAAAAGGCCATAGACCAAAATATATACTAGGAAAGAAAAGGACAAACTACGTTCATGTGGTTTCTCATACGAGACCGTTTTTTCGACACAGTGCACCGTTTTGTTGGTATTATAACGTATTTGGTCTATATCTATACTAATGCGATTGTTTTGTTATTTTACTACCAAATAATGCTAAAGATAAAGACTTGTCTATCATGATCTGGAACAAATCAAACGTCAAATTTTTTTTCATAATGGCAGTACCGGTAGTTAATTGTCAAAATGATAACTATATCTCTGACTAAAACTCTGAAAAAGGAAACCTATGGAAATGTTACTAAAACATATAGATACTTAGCTATGACGTCAGACGTGTGCCTTGTCCGCCATATTTTGACGCTGAAAAAAGCAATGAGATTAACTATAGAGACGTTTTACTCCTTGCATATGAAGTTTAACATGGCAAATTTTATGCTATTATACAAGTACACAAATCGCACAACGACATTAACTGGTGCGAGTTGTGTACTAGCTAGTACACAACTCGCACAACGACATTAACTACACTGACAAGATTAAAAGAACACGAAGATATATTAATCCCAGTTGTCAGAAAGAGATCAACATATTATTATCGACGTACGCCTGTGGCCGACCATTCGACTGCTAATGACAGCCTAGTTCTCTCTGTCGCTCGCTACTTGTCTCGTTCGCGTAGGTGGCGAATCGGCAACGTCGCCGAAGTTAATTTAGATTAAAATATAATTTTTGATTTTCCATTTTTGATAGATAAAACAGAAAAACAATACTACTAACATTTTTTCCTAAGGCCGTTTTCAGCGCTCGACCGATAGTCGATCCGTACGTCGATCGCGCTTGTCATTTGTATGAAATTTGGGTACGTGATATCTACGTATTCTGTTCCTAATACGTTTACGAAGATAGTAATTAATCAATTTGTAAATGCGTGGATTTCGTGTACGTGTTTGTGACTGTACCAGTGCGGCCAGTTTGTTTGATCAGGAGAGCACAAAACGGTACAAACTGACGATCGATTATGCGTACCTATCGTCAGGACCGATGGTACGCGCGGACGGTCGGGCGGGCACTAAAACCAGCCTAAGTGTTGAACACGCGCTGTATCGTTGCCAGACAGGATGGAACTAAGTTGACTCAAGACAACTAGCTTGTGTTTATGTCGCCAAGCCGAGCGCAGTAAGATGTATCTACCTCCGTTTATATATAACATCATTGGTTTTGACATAATTAGAATTTTATTTGTTTAGACAATAGTGATGTTCTTGTCATATTTATTTATCGATATTTTCTGCGTCAAACCCCAATATTGTAGGTTTCAAATCTTTTGATTCTATATCGGAAATTCACGGAACTGCTTTTTTACTTTGATATATTTAGATTTAATTCACACACTCTACTAATCAATAATCGCTTAGAGTCACAAGTGCACTTGCAGGGGATGCATATAAAAGTTTTAAATATGGAACCAACATCTTAGAAAAATAAAACTGATCATCTAAGTTAAAATATCAAGTTTTTGTTTTTTGTTTTTAGACGTCCACAAAGTTACCATAGCAAAAAATTTGGTTAGAGAGGGAAAGGAAAATTTAAGTTCATATTTTAAGAACATTTACATTACAATTATGTTCATTGCATTTTGATTAAGATTCCTTCAGCTGTTGTTGAACCAGACACAATAGATAGACCATTGTTTGCCTGGTTAACGACAGCTTAGGGGCAGAACATCCAGTGTTCTGCACCTAAGCTGTCGTTAACCATAAGTTATCAGATGATAAGTTATTAGATGATCAGATTAAAGTGCATTGATACTTTAATGGTTTTAATTTTTTGGAGTTGTACGTATAAACAAGTAAAGCGGGGGTGCAGTTATTCGTGTTAAAAGGAAATAGTAGATTAAACGAAACTGCGCATGACGTCATTGGCGTCATCATCGCCCTTACACTGTATCCGCTTTTGAATTTTAACATTGGTCATGCCCATATTGCCTATAAAAAGGTGGATAGGTGAAAGGTAGGTCGAAAGGTGGAACTGTTAACAAAAAATATTAAAATAGTTCTTTTCAGAAATAAATAGTGCAAAAGCACAAATACGAAATTGTACGAAAATTGTTTTATGTTAGCAGTTCCCCAAATGATCATGGTTAATCATTTTAGGACTAACATAACAAATCATCATATCATCAGCATTTTGAATCAGGCTTGGATCCAGACCTCAAATAAGGTTATGGGCACGACCACGTTTAATTCGGCCAGATGCGAGATGAACCAAACCGTAGCAATAATTTGTATTATAATAGTTAGATATTAGTAGAGTTAGACAGGATAAGATATTAGGTTAACCGTTACACTGAATCCTCCAACAAAACTCAAACCAACAAAAATCGACCTGTTCTATATGTCCTCGTTGCATTGGTGCGCGTAGTAGGGTACTATAAGGGAGTATCCCCGCTGTGACGCAATGCATGTCGAAGATATAAGTACTCTTTGATCGATGATATCAATTAAGTAGTAGCAATTTATTCATGTGTTAGCGGCGAAAGGAGTAGGGATTTGCACAGCAAGTGCTTTGTGCAGGTTATAAACTTCAAAGACGCTATTAAGTTTGACTCGGCCTATATTGGTTTCGGGTCGATAGTTTTATCGATAGGTACGGTGCAATCGATAAGTGTGCGGTAGTGTGTGTGGTAGTAACAACACTAAGCCGCCATGTTTAGCTGCGTAGGTATGCACGTTTTTTTTCGTAGTTATGGCCGTTCGATTGGTTTCCTTTTTCAGAGGACTAAAAGAGCCATCAATGACAACGCCACCAATGCCTTCATAAGCTAAACGAACGCACCTTATTAGTGCGTTCGAATAGGCCATTATTGAGAAAACGCTCACAAGGGGCGTTCGAGTTGGGAATCTGTGGGTGAAAATGTCGTTCATGTCTCTTTTTGTTTAGCGTTCGGAAAGCTTAATGATGGCTCTTTTGTTAAAGCGTCCGTAAAGCTCAATAAAGTTTTTTTGCAACTTTTGCCACTTTGCTCATACCCTATTCGAACGCTCAACTGAGCATAAGACCTAAAATCGCATGATTATGCTGTCAAATACATAGCTGTCAAATAACGATCACAAACAACCATGCTCCGGACGTGGGTCAAAAATTGTACTTTTTGGTGGCAAAATTCCTCTTATTTTAGCTTTCCGAACGCTGAACAAAAAGAGGCCAGAACGACATTTTCATCCACAGATTCCCAATTCAAACGCCCCTTGTGAGCGTTTTTGGCGTAATTTTCGCCAAAAACGATCAGAAGTGATCTATTCGAACGCACTAAATGACAACGCCACCATTGCCCTCATAAGCTAAACGAACGCACCTTATATCCGCATAAACAAATGGTCATGCTAGTTTACCATTATGGTTACTATACAGAAAAATACCCAATAAATAACTTGAGAGAATTTTTATCTCATTAAAATTTTATATATTGCATTAGCTGCTGGGTTTGCTGATATTGCTTATGATATTCCGTTAAAAGTAACTAGTTTGGCATTCCATGAACTGTCACGTCGGCAATGACATTTCTTGACAAGTTGCGGAGGGCCGGCCCTCGGGTAAAATAAATTTCAGATTCAGAATGAATCAGGGGGGCGTACTCGCTTGTTGCGCGATTTGCAATCAAAAAACTCACCGGAGATGTGCGCGGTGTCTCAATGTGTATTATTGTAATACGGAACATCAACGGCTAGATTGGAAAAGACACAAAAGTGAATGCGCACCCAAAGCGCCGAAACTTATCAATTCTGGCGGAGATTCAACAGTTACTGGGGTAGCAAGTAGAAAAGAGAAAGACGTAAAGTTGGAAGACGTACAAAATTCAAACCACAAAGTGCCTAATAAAGACAGTGATAGTCCAATAATAACACGATCACAAAAATCCAAATTCAGAAAGAACAGTAAAGAGGGTAGTGAGTACAGTGTTAGTAAACATATAGCAGTGTCATCTGAGAACAATCAACAAATTGTTAACAGCTCAGGGTGCAGTGACAGTAGTGTAATATCTAGTGTATTGTGTACGAATAGGGATCCGAGCAGTGAAAGTGCAATAACTTATGAGGGTTCATCTGAGAATGAGATATTGAATGAGACTGCTCAGCAGTTAAGCACGGTGGACTTTTACGCGGCAGCAGGGGCATCAAATGTAAAGACTGTAGATAAGAGTGAGGTGAAGATGCCTGTGCTGCCTGAACAGCCTGCACGAGCCCGGGAGTACCCTGAGGCTTCGTTGAAGGGAAGTGCTGCACCATTCAGTCATAGTGCTAATAGTTACCACATGGATGAGAATGATCCATGCTATGAGGTTTGCCAGCGAGTAATTAGAGACATGACTCAATATGGTGTGTGTGTTTTGGACAATTTTCTGGGTAAAGAGAAAGGACTGGCAGTGTTAAATGAAGTGCTACAAATGTACACAACAGGAATATTTAGGGTAAGTTACAAATAATTGTTTTGTGTAAGTCTATAACAAGATATTCAGTATAATTTGATGATGTTCTAATAGTCATATAGACAAAGCTCATTATTTAAAACTGAGGAAGATGTATAGTGTGTTAAAATAGCCCCAAGTTGGTAAATATAAAAGCTAAAAACGCTCACAAGGGTGTTCTAATTGGGAATCTGTGGGTGAAAATGTTGTTTTTGACTTTTTTCGTTTTGCGTTCACAAAGCTAAAAAACAATTACTTTTTAGTGCCACCAAAAGTGCAATTTTTGACCCACATCCAAAGCATGGTTGTTAATGATTGTTTTTTTACTTTTGACAATCAAATGCACCTATGTATATTGTTGAAGCAATAGTTACATACATAAGGTGCGTTCATTTAGCTTATGAGGGCATTGGTGGCGTTGTCATTGATGGCTCTTTTGTTATAGCATTCGTAAAGCTCAAAAACATTATTTTTGCTCACACCCTATTCGAACGCTCAACTGAGCATAAGACCTGAAATCGCATGATTATGCTGTCAAAAAATGATCACAAACAACCATGCTCCAGACATGGGTCAAAAATTGCACTTTTTGGTGGCAAAATTCTTCTTTTTTAGCTTTCCGAACGCTGAACAAAAAGAGGCATGAACAATATTTTCACCCACAGATTCCCAATTCAAATGCCCCTTGTGAGCGTTTTTAGCGTTATTTTTGCTCAAAACAATCAGAAGTGATCTATTTGAACGAAGTATTAGTAACACCTCTCAACTTCAACTCAACAAGTCAGCAGAATAAAATGTACCTATATAATTCTAATGCCTTTATTATTATATATTGCAAATTAATCAAAATATTATCATCACTTAAGACTCGCCACCCCTTAAACAGGTCCCCAAAAATTCTGCCGGTATTGCTATGAAGGCGGTTGCATTGGTGTTGATGCTTATTACTCTAAGCAAAGAGCATCAAGTAGTGGCATCGATTCAAATGTAAAATTGTTAGGAATATATAATCTAACAAAACAGTGTTTATTAAGGGACAGACAGTCGTTAGATGACTCAAAGACCCTAAATAAAAAGAACAAAAATAATATAATAAAATGTACCTATATATACATATGTTTTTATATATATCAGTTTAGTTTGTAGACTACATAGGTACTCAATCAAGTTGTGTTTTAAAATACCACATTACTATTAAAATCTACAGTCCTATCTAAGCCATTTGTTGAACTGCAGCCTTCGAGGCCTGGCTGAAACTGAAGTAACCTTAATTTTATCATATCATTGATTGATTTTCATTTAATGACATATGTCTACGTCCTTGGCAGGAAAAGGATTCTGTTACTATTAAAGCAGTACCTTTTTTATGTAAATCTGTGACAAGATGAGCAAGTTGCTCACCTGATGTTAACTACTCTGCATCATGTTTACACTTGAAATGATTATAATAATACTGAATAAAAGAAACGATTATGATGTACATATTGAATAAAATTGGAAAATTGAATGATTATTATATTGTATTGTATTAGCTGCGCCCCGCGGTTTCTCCCGTGTGGTGATGGATGATAACAATGAAAATTAGACCTACTGAATACAAACACAAAACTTCATAAGAATTGGTCAAGCCATTTCGGAGGAGTTTTGTTACAAACACTGTGACGCGATATTTCTTTATATTAAGATTTCAAATGATTTATTCAGAATGAAACTAACATCATGCTTGCCCGCAACAGTTCAGTGCCATTTAGAATTTTAAACTACAACAGTTCAAACCCCTGCATGCCAATGGACTGCGCTTGTCAGCCTCAGATATCACATGTTAAATCTCTTGCCCTCTATTTTTGCTGGAAACATTGTTTTAATTATCATGGTATAGTAAGGGTTAATGGAATAGTGCTGTTGCACACAACTGCATCACAGTTGAACTAACAGACATGTGGTACTTCCCCCAGACGAACTCCACGAAAATCCTACCTCTACAGTTATACTAAAACATATGTTACGATAGTTCATGCAAGTGCCTATTTAAAAATCTTTAAGTGCAGTATCACCATACTTAGTACATTCACAATAAAATAAAGTCTGCCTGATGTGAAACCGATCTTCAATATATTTACATTTAGAGTGATTTCTTTCTATGTTAGCTTACAATAATTCTTAACTAAGTACCTATGCACTGTAAAGTTAGTGAAATGCAATTTCTAGTTTTACTGAATGTTATATTCACATATATATAATTAATATGAATATCTTGATGGTTTAATTTAATATATGAAATCACAGGCTAAATATTATCACCACTTAAGACTCTCCACTCCCTAAACAGGTGCCCCATAAAACTGCCGGTATTGCTATGAAGGCATTGGTGTGGATGCTTATTACTTTAAGCAAAGAGCATCAAAGAGTGGTATCAATCTAAATGTAAAATTATTAGGAATATATAATATAATAGAAAATAGTGTTTAACCCTTTGCTTCCCAGAGACGTAAATATATGTCAGTTTCATTCTAAATGTTTTGAAAAAAGATTAATCTGTCCGCATCAGGTTTAAGCTATAACAAAAGATTTATGAATGAAGCGAAGGCTTGCTGATTCCAACCGATTAATAAGGGATTGACATAGTCGATAGATGACTCAGAGACCCTAAATAAAAAAAGAACAAAAAATAATCTAAAAAAATCGAGTAGTCTTTTATTTTATTGTTAGCTGCCATAATCTTTTTATTATTATTAATATTATGCTATCGAATTAAAATATTTATATCACACGGGTTTCCATATGGATTTGTCAATCATGTGATGGTAACATAAATACAGTAGAGCAGTGATACTTAACCTGTGGTCTGTGGACCACTGGTGGTCCCTGAAGTCACCTGAAGTGGTCCGCGAAGCCATCCAAATTGAAAGATTACATTCTAAACTTTCACAAAGATTTGAGAAATATTGATACTGAGAACTGAAACAAGGATTCAGAAGTAGGAGAGAGTATATGCAGTCACAAAAGCAGCATTAAAATAAATACATAGGTAGTTACTTAGGTATCTCTGTAATACTTATAAATTTTTTGTGAAATATTTAATACTGTTGGTTTAACAATTTTATGTTTTTAACATTAAATTTCTTTTTATTTGTTTTCTGTATATCATCACACTGTATGTCACTACCAAAAAGTTTGTGGTCTGTGGCAAGACAGAAATTTTATGAAATGGTCCCTTGTCACTAAAAGGTTAAGAACCACTGCATTAGAATATTAGAGTACTTGCGCAGATCTGCCGACGACCCATGATGGGCAGACCACCATTGCTACTTCAACTTGCAATTTATTATTTTCAATTATTACATTATGATTAACTTAACAATACTATAAGGGGAAAGGATAAATGGAGTAGAACAGTGACAGAATGGTATCCAAGGGATGGGAACCGCAAAAGAGGGAGTCCATTTAGAAGATGGGCAGATGAGATTAAGAAGGCCATAGGCAATACAATTATATGGACCAGCTGCGGGTTATTCTAATTCCGAGATGGAAACGGTCTATCCGTCTCTGTCATCTACATTCAGGATGACAGAGACGGATATGCCGTTTCTGTCTCCGAATCGTTTCCGAGTGAATTAGAATAACGGGCCTTGGTCAGCAAAGTACCGAACAAGGTGGAGAGAGTTGGAGGAGGCCTTTGCCAAAAGGCAAACAGATAGTGAAACTGATGAACAGAATATTTATTAGAACCGCTTTTCAATCACTGTTATTGCGGAACGATATATGCATTGTGGTTACAGTGTCATAATAAATATGTATGCTTTATTGCGTAGACAAGGGCTTCATATAAACAATACTTAGGTTTACCTAATTTATTTATAAACAGTTCTAATTAAGTACCTACTTTATTAGCGCGCCAAGCCGGATAAATTAAACATAGAAAAGTTATTTTTTCACAGTAAAAGATTTGCCACATTGGATGCGGTTTGCGGTCAGGTCAAGTTGAACGCAGTCCGCATCATGTATGAACAACATTGTCGGTCAGGCAATCGGTCAGCGGTCCGAACAGGGAAACCGGTCAGCGATGCAGGCAGGGCAAACAGCGGAATTTTGTTACTTGATTGCGGGAATCAGTGGTGATCTGTTTTTTTGTTGTGTTTTGATCGAGGAAAATGATCACCGAAGAAGAAGCAAATATTGTGTTATTATGGTTGTTGTTGCCCTGCCCGCTGCCCGCCTGCCAGTACGCGTGCTTGCGTTCCTTCTGCGTGCCCGAACGGTCAGAACGCATACCTAAACAAAATATATAGAGACCGACAATGTTGTTCATACATTGTTCGGGCTGCGTTCAATTTGACCTGACCGCAGACCGCGTCCATTGTGGCAAAACCTAGGTATTATGTACTATTATAAACATTCACTGCTATACGCATAATGCATGATCAAGCAACGTACATAAAAAAATATGCAAATAGTTTACTTTTAAAGAAGACTAGTGAAGAATATAGGCACTTGCTTGACCAAAGTCCTATAGACAGCAGAATAATTTTGTTTCGGTTATCTTATCCGTAAACTTATTGCAAATCTTTTCCTAGTGTTCGATAGATAAAAAACGACTTAAGGCTTAATTACGGCTGTTTTCAATTATCTATCTATCGCCGGTTTCCCTTACTAGTTTGACACTATTTGTTTGGGCGTCATGTAAATTGTCTATCCGTAGTAAGGAAAACTGTGGATAGATAGGTATAGACAGATTATTGAAAACGGCCGTAAAAAGCATTCAAACGATCCTTCTCGTACTCATATTATGTTGTGTAACATCTACGCTTTTATGGCGCTTAAAAAAATATTTTTTCCTTTGATAAAATATTTTGTGTAATAAGTGGAATAATACATACCCAAGAATAAAACGAATAATGATCTTCAATTACTTACTTTAAGTATAATTAATATGATGCTAAGATCGCTTACTCAATTAAAGTTAAAATATAAGTGCACAATATAAAAATAAATTGTATAAAGGACCCGCCATCGAAGTATTTATGACTTTAAATCTTACGAGATTCCTGATATGATATATCATAGAGATCTATCTAGAGATGAGGTTTTCTGATGACCTGCAGGGCTATTATGTATCTCAGTTGCTAACAAATGTTGATTGAAATCTTGAAAAATGGCGGCTCTATGTCAGTTTTGGCAACTCCAGTAAGCAAAAATGTTAGTAAGTTGATCACTGAAGCTGACAAAAGTCACATAGAGCGGCCATTTTTTTTTCAAAATTCAAAATTCAAAATTATTTATTCAGTTTAGGCATCATTGACACTCTTATGAACGTCAAAATTTTTAAATGATTCTACCGCTGTCTTCGGAAAAGAACCACCGCCGAGAAGAAGCAGCAAGAAACTCGTGGGCCATTATTTTTTCAAGTCTTTGTACATTGAGGTTACATATGAGTAGTATTAAAATAACAAATTGAAATTTAGATTTCAATTAACATTTGTTCGCAACTGAGATGCATAATAGCCCAGCTGGTTCTCATATTTGATATGGTTGCTGTGTTGAAAGAACAAAGGACAGAACCTTTTCGTGCAGGTCTGAAAATGAATACTGGGAAGACAAAAATTATGACCGACATCCCTGACGTCACAAATTATCAGCTTCCTGTTGACATGGTGACTGAATATGTTTACTTGGGACATAAACTAACTCTTGGCTTTGAGAATCAGACTGTGGAGGTTGAACGACAACACACGAATCTCGCAAGCCGGGGCAGCATTCGGAGCCAAGGAGGAAACAACGTGGCAAATTAACTCTCCATCTCAAAATGAAAGTTTTTGAGCAGTGTGTCATGCCCGTGCTCAAATATGGTTCAGGAACCATGTCACTCACTAAGAAATCAGCTAAGAATTTCAGGGTCGCGTAGAGGAATGGAGGTAGCTATTTATTTATTATTTGGAACTACAAACAGTACTAACACTCAACTACCGAGCTATGCTCGGTATCACCTTGAGCGACCGGAAACGAAAGGAATGGATAAGAAACAAGACTAGTGGGTGACATATTGGTCGCAATAGCGAAGAAAAAGTGGACATGGGCAGGACACATTGCGAGAATAGATGCGAGTCGATGGGTGAGGCGAGTTCTTGAGTGGAGACCCAGGGCCGACTTTAGAGGGCGAGGCGGCCCACCGCAGCGCTGGGTTGACGACATCAGGCGACGCGCAGGCCGGGACTGGATGCACCGGGCACGAGTACTCCAGGAATGGAAAAAAAGGGAAGAGGTCTCATCCAAGAATGGAATACAACGAGGTCTTCATGATGATGATCATATACTATAGATGCATTGATACGGCAAGTCGATACGATACCGATATTCTTATGGAATTAAAAAATGAAGGTATAATTATTAAAACACACATTAATTTTATTACATATTAATTTTAAATAATAAGCTAACTTAGCTTATTATTTAAAATTAATATGTAAAATATAGAGTTGAGATTAGTTAATAGTTATAGTAATTAAAATGAATATTAAAAAGATGTTTGTTTAAAAACAAAGTATTCTTAGGTTTTGTGGACAAAGGCGATTTCGCAAACCCTTGAGCATAGCTCAGTTAAAAACGAGAAAAAAACACGCGCGTTTACATTACTCTTTTGAATATAAAATTCAAAAAGTAATAAAAAATATCGCCGATCCAGATATATATATCGACAAACCCGAAGTATTATATATTATATCGGTGTCGGATGCATCCCTTTTATATTCATTATGTAATAACATGATTATATATTTTACCTATTTACCTTATTAAATAGCGGATGATGCGACGGATCGATTATCACGCAAAACAGAAATCAGACTGCCAGTGACCTTCCATAACGAATTCCGAAGGAAAATTGCTATATATATTTTATTCCGGGTCAAATCCTAATTCAACGGGGCTATTAGCGAAAGACAGTCAGTGAAACTTTGGTTCTTTGGCATACCGAGGAACATCTTCGTTTCGGATTTTATGGCGCTCTAAGAAATTTCAATCTTCATCAATGGCTCATTGCGTGAGATTGAAGGACATTAACTTGGTCTGTGGAAACCAGTGACCACAGAATTTTGTATCATAGTTATTATATATTATAGTCTACAGAGACTCACCCCATTTATGCACTCATGCACGCGGTGCGATAAGGAATTACATTATTCTTCATGGAATACAAAAACTGCATGTTTTCATTTCTTCCGAGGCCAAATTTTACAAGTACGTTCAGCAGCGAATTCACGCTAACTCGAGCACTTTTGATCTGATTTGAGATCTGAGTTGCTTGTTGAATTGATTGGCTGCTGGCAAATCTTCGCTTGAGTTAATAACTGACAAGTTATTAACAATTATGCATCTCTCTAGAATACCGGCCATAGACTTTCAAAGAACATTTAGCCAATAATGCTTTTGTCACAGAAAATAATGATAAGTGCAATTTGAAAAATTTAATACTGACTCCCATTCTATTAGTTATTGTAGTGTAAATCAAAACTACTGGACTGAATTTGATGAATGGGACCACACGGGAAGCACCAGTTTTTAAACGAATAAAGAATTTTGAGAATCGGTTCATCCTATCGAAAGTTATGAGGTAACAAACATAAAAAAATACAGTCGAATTGAGTGCCTCCTCCTTTTTGGAAGTCGGTAGAAAGCCGGCCAAGTGTGAGTCGGACTCGCGCACGAAGGATTCCGTATCTATAATAAATATTTCATGTTTCTACCTGATAAGACCGAGCAATAAATTGAGTAAAATCACGTTTGTTGAATGGGAGCCCCCCTTAAATATTATTTCAAGTTAAATTAATTATTTATTTCTAAAAGTACCTGTAATATTTATTGTATTCTGTTTTTGTATTTCTTGTTATAGCGGCAACAGAAATGTAACATCACCTGTGAAAATTTCAACAGTCTAACTATCGCGGTTCATGAGATACAATCTGGTGACAGACAGACAGACGGACGGACAGCGGAGTCTTTATAATAGGGTCCCGTTTTACCCTTTGGGCACGGAACCCTAAAAACTAAATCGTAATAAACGACTAAGAGCCTACACGTATTGTCATCCTTTCACTTTGTCATGGCTTTTACAATATGTATGTGGGTGCATATGGAACAAACCAAAGCTTTACTGTATGGCGGTGACGCAAACAAGTACCGAATTTGATAGCGGCAAAAAATGGCGCATTTACGTGTATTGGTGTAGATTGGATTCGTATATGCCGTTATAGAAAAAAATACTGTTTGTGCAATTTGCATCCGAGTCAATCAGAACGAAACCTCTCTTACCTCCAGTTTCTGGAACGTTTGTCAAAGTTTGATCAGCTAACAAACGGAATACTGACCGCTGATTGGTCACATATCGCGTCATAGAATACAATAGACCAATGAGCGTGTAGTATATCGTTTGTCAACTAATGAAGGCTTTGACAAACATTGTAGAAACCAGGGGTCGATCTATGAAATCTCCGGGGTGTTTAACGGTCACTTTGCAGCGTGCGTGTATAAACTTAATTGAATCCTATCCATGACGGGAAAGAGTTAAAGAAGATCTCCTCCGCCGTCAGTGTGAGAATCGTCAAAGTCAAAATCTTTATAATAATGGCCGGAAACCCGAGTAACTAGGTGGTAGGTCTCTTGTGCAATAGGCCGCCTTGGTCGGTACCACCGCAGTGCCAGATATTCTTCCGCGCAGCAATACTACGCAAGTATTACTGTGTTAGGGTGTAGCAAGTGAAACTACTGGGCGAAAGAGACTCAAAACCACCCTCTTTATCCACGCGACATTGGCGAAATTGTACAACCCCGCAAAAGCCATATAAATAAAAAACTGAACTGAACTGACTCAAAACCAATGTCGAGATAAAGATGAGCGCGATGCAGCGCCACGTAAAACTAGGTTTTGACTTTCCCGTCTTTGGCCTGCCCGCTATAACGTTGTCATGGTGCAGTTTTCTAGAAGTCCTGTTTTAAGAGCTTATAGTAAGGCCCCAGAGCTGCAGTACTGTCACTAATAAGAATGTCTTCCCCACAGGCAGGCCAGCTTGTATCGAACCCGAGAAGCACAGAGGCACAGACGATACGAAGCGATCTCATAACGTGGATCGACGGCAAGGAACCCCACTGTTATAACATCGGCCAACTGATGGCTAAGGCAAGTACAACAAACCATTTATAATACTTTACAATCTAAAAGATATCTATTCACGATTGATTTAAAAACTTCCCAATTGTACCTCTAGGCCCTAGAGGGACAATTCCAACCACCAAGTCTATTGTTTTCCTAGAGTCTAGGGAAACAATAGACTTCGTACGCGTAATTGAAGTAGAATCAAAAAGCTTCGTGAGAATATTTGAGATATCATGTAGCGACGACGCATGTTAGTAAGCTTGATTGTTTGACGGTAGAATTAGCACCATCATAATCATCTCAGCCCTAGGATGCCCACTGCCAAACAATTAATTTCCAACCGGCGACAATCAAGGTGAACGCCCTTCGCTGCGCTTGTTAAGAGAAGGCGGGGGTCAGGGGTATCATATTTTTTACAATATTTCTATATAAAATAAAAACATTATAAAAAACCTAATCCTAGATTGCCATCGGCAGTGGAGCATGACCCAAACTACCGGTGGTTAGGGCTGCAGACTGAGGAACCTCCTGACAATATGTGCCATGTCAAGGAGTACTGCCTTCTGTATCTGACCCTTGATCCAACCGTCTAGCGAGAGCCTCTTAAGATGTTGGTCGAGGCTTTTTGCTATAAGGCCGTTTGCTGATACCACTATCGGAACAATGATCGTCCCGTCAACATCCCACATGGCGGTCACCTCGTGAGCTAAGTCAAGGTACTTCCTGAGCTTGTCCTTCTCGGCCTTCACGAGATTCTCATCATGAGGAATGGTGACGTCAACAAGCATTACCCGGCGCTGAGATCGATCGATCACCACGATGTCAGGTTTATTGGTAACAACAGTCCTGTCCGTGATTATAGATCGATCCCAATAGAGCGTAGCACGACCGTTTTCAAGAACAGGCGTAGGTGCGTACTTATAGTACGGCACCTCAGACTCAATAAGGCCGTATTGAAGTGCAAGTTGCTGGTGAATAATCCTGACTACTTGGTTATGTCTGTGCAAGTACTCTCCATTAGCAAGACGAGAACAACCCGAAATAATATGTCTGAGTGACTCTCCAGGACGGCGGCATGCCCGACAAATGTCGACCGTACCGTCTTTCAGAATATATTTCCGGTAGTTATTCGTCTTGATAACTTCGTCAGCAATTGCACAGACAAAACCCTCGGTTTCACCAAACAGATCACCGAAACGTAGCCAGTTCACTGACGCGAGCTGGTCCACATCAGGTCCTGTTAGGGCCTTGTAGAATCGTCCGTGCAGCTCTTTGCCCTTCCATACGTCTCTTCGGTCTTTTATTATTATTATTGTCCTTCAGGCAGGCAGTCGTAAACAACTGATGTTTCAACTGCCTGCCTGAAGCCTGCAACTACCTGTACTCCACTTCACTTTCAAATATTCTGGTAGTGTTTACCTAAACGGTTTTTAAACTGGTTTGTATTTAGTGCTGATACCACATGTTCTGGTAACTTATTCCACGATGTCACGACGTCATGTCTGTTAGAAAGTGTTTGTGTGGGTTATTATGTGAGAAACGGGTATTCAGCTAAAGTGTCCTCGCAAGTTTGTATTGCGGTTGAAGACCAACATGTCCTCGGAAGTTCCGAACGTCGTAGTGCCCATTGAGAATCTTGAACGACTCGATCAAGTCTCCGCGCTCGCGCCTTTTACGTAATGAGGTCAAATTTAGTATTTCTAGCCTTTGTTCGTACGGTCTGTTCTTCAGTTGCCTTGTTATTTTGGTGAATCTTCGCTGCACTCTTTCAAGAAGATCTACATCCCTGGCAAAATAGAGTCTCCGTATTTGGAACGCATATTCCAGTATGGGCTGTACATACGTCTTGTGGATTTTTAGCATCATCTCAGGTGTCAGAAACCAAAGGTTTTACTTACCCAGGTAGATCAAGCTCTTCGCTTTTTTTGGCTTTTGTCGTAATGCGTGTTTCCCACTTAAGGTATTCTGTTATTTTAACTCCTAGATCCGTTTGCTGGAACGTTTCGGAGTTCGATAACTAACAATAATAATAATCATGCCCGTAATCTGGAACAGTAGGTATCTATACGCCCTCCACTTCCACGTGCGAGTTTTCATTGGCAAAAACACTATGTTAAATAATCGTAGACAAAATAAACATGTAACAACACTAACAACGCAAGGGCAACACAAAGTTCCAGGTGTGATGAAGACCTCGAAATCGGAACGCACATGTGTTGCCGCACGTAGACGTACAGTCGCATGCAATATTACGTATACATTCAGATATTTCCAAACCTACCATACAGTATGTATATAATTTTAGAGTTATTTTTGGTCCCATTTCTATGGAAAATTATGTTTTGATAATTATGGATTGTATACATTGCCGGCGACTGTACGAGTTACTTCTGCCCTTCGTAAAAATGTTTAAATACACACCATTCATTCATCCGTCGACAACGTGTTAGAAAGTTCCTAATTTTATAATGGCAGTGGTTCTGAACCTTTTAGTGACGATATGACAAAATTTCGGTCAAGCCATGCACCACCAGCTGTTCGGAGGTAATATACAATACAAGCTCCGCGCTCTGCGGTTTCACCCGCGTGGTGATGGATGATGATCATGATGAATCAAAATATATAGTCTATGTTGAAAGATATTTTAAATTGGTCCAGTAGTTTCGGAGCCTATTCAATTCAAACATAGAAAAAAAATCTTTCCTCTTTATGATATTAGTATACACACATTAAGAAAAGTTTGTGATCACTAGCATAAGCTGATATAATATTTAAATTGAACTTAATCACTAATTTATTATTAAATGGTTTAAATTCAATATAATCGAACATATGCGGTGATCCTCCTGGGCATGCTGAGAATCAAGTTATCCAGCATTTCTTGGGGTAATCTGTCCCATTCTTGAATAGCGGCTTCCCTGAGCTCTGGCACTGTCTAGGGACGTGGATGACGGTTCCAAACAGCTAGCTTATGAGCATCCCACGCGTGCTCTATTGGGTTTAAGTCAGGCGTGCCGGCAGGCCAGTCTTAACTTCTGATGTCGTATTCTCGGAGAGCAGCATTGACTCGTTGAGCTTGATGGGTGGGCGCATTATCATCCAGTATCAGACCAGTACAAATTGCCCATGCCCACTGCCCATTGTTTACTCGGAATGGTCTGACAACTCCATCAATAGCAACTAAACAGACGAAGAAATCATAATATAATCTACCGTAACACCGTTTTTTGATGTATGTAGAAATGAAAATATGAATAATGAAGTGTCCTATTTATAAATAGAATATGCATACAATTGTTCAAAGTGTTTATATATGTTATGAACTACAGAGATAAGTAAAATATGCATTCATATTTTAATATGGTATTTGTGACTGCATACTATTTACTAACTTCTAGATTGACTATGCGGTGCTATTCAAAGCCAAACGCATGTTAGTACTGGCGCATTATTCGCTTTAACAAACATGTAACGTGGCGAGTTACGATATATTTATGGAATGAATGTAAAATTTTAAAGACTTCACGACTACGAAGCTGCACGATCATTCCCCAAAGATATCGTAGCGCACCGTGTTTCAATAGTCATAGCGAATAAGGCATCAAACCGAATTCGGTGTTTGTTTACAATTATCATGAGCGCCAAGATCCCTCGTATAAATATATTGATGAAATCAAACTTAGGTAGCGTACACCTATTTCTCGAATTTTGTGAAAGAATGTTTTTGCCTGTAGGCTCCAACAATCCAAAATAACAATTTGGATTGCTTCACGGACCACTTCAGATGCTTCCAAGGACCACCGGTTGAGTACCACTGTATTATGTCGTTCCTTTAAATACACCGAGAAGACCCAGTGGTCTGCTCGGTGTATTATGGTTCAAACTCGTGCATGAAATCCGCAATTTTTTTTATTTTACCCAAACCTTTATAATAATTTAGTACCAATTTAATACCCAAATACATGCGCGACATCAAGACTAATCTAATGACATATCATTTATCAAAATCGGATGAGCCGTTCAGTAGTTACGAGCGGACATAGGAACGGACATCAGCAGACATACATACATAAACACAGGTTTACATAACCCTCTTTTTGGGTTTCGCTACAGTTGGGTAATACATGAGAAGTGAAACAAACAAAAATTATACTCTGGGATTTAACTAAACTCAAAAGCATTGTCTTTTGTTGTTAGCAAAAAAAAACATATTTTCTACTAGTTGTTCCCCGCGGTTTCTCTTGCGTGGTGATGGATGATGATGTGGAAAAGTATCCATTGTGTTAATCCAGCGCCTTATCTACCTCCATACCAAATTTCATCATATTAGGCCAGCCATTTGAGGGTGAAAGAGTAACAAACATCCATATATCCATACATACACACAAACTTTCGCGTTTATAAAGCTGGCCCACTTAATTGTGAGAAAGGTAGGAAGATATTGAAATTGCAAGCAGTAGGTAAATTAAATTTTTGTTTAGTATATTTATGATTACGATAATGAATAGTTCGCACCTCGATAAGTCTCTACGTAATCTGACGTTGATGTCGAATGATTATTGATAAGTGGTGATAAAGAACGCAATGGCGCCGTAGATTTTGTATCAATTCACGCATTCTTGTATACGGATCTAAATAAGTAGGTAAATATAAAATTGGGCAGTTGTGTTGATAAATACGTTATCAAAAAATTACTACATTAATTATTCAGAATCTAAGAACCCAGTGTACGACTCATATTTGGCATGTTTTACGAAACGAGCAAGTCGTTCCTCTTATGATAAGCGTCATGCTCAATAGTTCAGTGCCATTAAGAGGATTGCATAGCTAGTATTTTCCGTGCTATAAGAGAAAACTCTTTTCTACCTCTTAACATTGTCCGATTTCAGTGATTTTTTTTCATGGAATCATGACATTGTTTACTATGCCCGTACGTTTTGATTTTTTCAGTATTTCAAAGTACTATAAATTTCCTTTTGTAAAACTTAAAAAAAACTGAAAAAATCAAAACGTACGGGCATAGTAAACAACGCCATGATTCCATGAAGAAAAAAATCACTGAAATCGGACAATGTTAAGAGGTAGAAAAGAGTTTTCTCTTTTAGCATGGAAAGTACTAGGTATGCAATCCTCTTAATGGCACTGAACTATTGAGCATGACGCTTATCATAAGAGGGACGACTTGCTCGTTATGTTAAAGATCTCGCCCTGTAATTTCGCTCAGTAATGTTTGCACACTACTGCTTCACGTTCGAATAACTGGCAAAGGCTACAATACAAATACAAATGTGTGTTGTTGCATTATTCGTAATAGAACACCCCGAATACTTTGTCACGCAATCTGATATTGCGAAACGAACAAATAGAAATATAGACAAACTTTATTTGCCTATGTGTAATTTGGATATATTTAAAAAAAAATCTTTATAATGGCTATTAAAATTTATAATAAACTACCCGTAAATATGAGTATAAAGACATTGTATAAAAATAAATTCAAACAAAAGTTAAGCTCTTGGTTACTGGAAAAATGGTTTATAGTATTAATGAATATTTGAAGTTTAAAAATTGTGTGACTTAATTAATTTTAATAATGTATTTGACAAACAAAGTATTACATTTATAATTGACATTCTATTAAGTAGTGACGTCAGTAGGGAATATTATATTATTGTAATGTTGACAACGAAGTCGATTGTAATATGAATATTGCGCACCTCTAAAGGGGTAACTTGTAAGGACCATTACTTACAATTTGGGATAAATAAATTTGAATTTGAATTTTGATTCAGAGCTTTCACTATAATCACAAGATTTGACGCTTGTATTGTTTTAGAGTAGAAGTGCAGTATAATAAAAGAAAACTAAAAATAGTTGAAATACACATCATGTCGACGCTCGACGATGAACGACAGTTCTCGAAGTTGTTGACGAGTACATCTACCTGGGACAGACAGTCAAACTAGGCAGGTCCAATTTCGAGAAAGAGGTCAATCGTCGAATCCAACTCGGCTGGCAGCGTTCCGGAAACTTCGCGAAGTCTTCTCGTCAAAATTACCTCAGTGCCTCAAGACAAGAGTCTTCGACCAATGTGTGTTACCAGTGATGACTTATGACACTGAAACGTGGTCTCTTACTATGGGCCTCATAGATAAGCTCAAAGTCGCACAACGAGCTATGGAGAGGGCTATGCTCGGAGTTTCTCTACGTGATCGAATCAAAAATGAGGAGATCCGCGAAAGTCACCGACATAGCTCAGAAGATTAGCCAGTTGAAGTGGCAGTGGGCAGGGCACATAGCACGCAGAACAGATGGCTGATGGGGCCGAAAGGTTCTGGAGTGGAGACCACGGACCGGCAAGCGCAGCGTAGGTCGTCCACCGACACGGTGGACAGACGACCTGAGAAAGGTCGCAGGACGACGTTGGATGCAGGCCGCTTCCAACCGTTCCTTTTGGAAAATCATGGGGGAGGCATATGTTCAGCAGTGGACGTCCTACGGCTGAGATGATGGTGATGATGAAGGGTTAAATAGTTTAAATACTTTAATAATAAACAAAGTAAAATCTAATATCGGTCTTATTATAAAACGTAGACCAAAGATAGTCACGAGTATAAAGCTATATACTTATTAGAGTTTGAAAACTATCGTGAGTATCATACATTATACTAATATACAGAAACCGGCTTCACTCACTTGGTATTATGTCAGTATTACGCAGTGCGCGACGCGATCTCCGCGCGTGAACACTCCCTGAAGACGAACGTCTTATACGTTCGAAACGTCGGACGGACGGACGGACTTAAACCAACATAATACCAAGTGAGTGAAGCCGGTATCTTTATATTAGTATACTATATACTTATTAATATGAAATTGCCATAGTACGTTTAATCAATTAAGGCAGTTCTTAGATCTTTATTATAATTATACGTTCGAAACGTCGGACGGACGGACGGACTTAAACCAACATAATACCAAGTGAGTGAAGCCGGTATCTTTATATTAGTATACTATATACTTATTAATATGAAATTCCCATAGTACGTTTAATCAATTAAGGCAGTTCTTAGATCTTTATTATAATTATACTATTACAATAACTTATACAATTATTACATTTAAACGCTGGCCACTGCAAAAGGGCGGGTTCAAGCGCTTTATTCTCCACAGTAGTTTTCCATTAATCGTCGACATCATTAGCTATTATTATATTAATTAAAACACTATTAATAACGCTTCATGTTACAGGTTGACAATATCATACTGAGGGCGAACAAGATGGTTAACAACGGTCGGATGGGGGACTTCTTCATCAATGGACGGACAAAGGTACATAAATATAACAGTGTAATATAATTCCTACATCCTATGTTGCCATATTATACATTGGTGTCGATTCTGTTAACATTCTCTGAACTAAAAATCTCTAAATTATGGCAGTACTTATTCTGTTCAGGTTAAAATCCAAATTAGTGTAATACTATCGAATGACAGCACTAAAATTAGACATTTCTCTTCCATTGTGGGCATATTTTAGACAGTTTAGTCGTCACATAACTTGGTGCTCGCTAAACTAACCTAAAATAAACCAAAATTGAATAGAATAATCCTATTTTTAGAAGTGTCATTCTAAGTGTTAAATGATTTAAGATTTTATTGTTAACAGAATAAGGACCACCATAATAAATTTTTAGTTCGGTAGTTTAGTTTAGTTTTTGAACAAGTGAATCGCTACCATTGTGTAGTAATACTAAAACTACACATGCAGAAGCTTGCATACAATTGGAACCTAACTACTGCGTCCCAGTAAGTAGTAAACATATCGAGTTATGAGTAACCAAAGTATTTCTAATACTCAAGCAGGTTCATCCCTGAAAAACTAGGCCAAAGACAGCAAACGAACGTAGACTAGGCAATCAAGGGGGTAGGGGACGGAGGTGAATGAATAGTTAGTGTGGAGATAATAATGTACCTACTTTTTATGTCAATAAACTATTTGTATTTGGAGATTGCAGAGCGCATTGACTCCAACGAACTCCAAAAAGAGACATGTCTGATAGGGCTGTCCTAAAAATACAGATAATTGTGAAACTTTGTATGAAAAATAATATAAGCTTGCAATTTAAGTTTTGATATTTTACCATGTGAATCCTGACCATGTACATATGCACGCCTTTCTGTATTACTACACCTTTTTGTTACACGCTGTATATTAAAATAATTATAGTCCAGGAGAAACAAGTTCCAGGCGATGATTAGTCGGCCACGTGTTCGATTCCCACCTTGAGCATAGTGTGAAGATGACATCGTGTTGAAACTCACAGCAAGGTAGTAGAGCTATTCTAGTGTCTGCTTGGCTAGCTACCATCCGTCAAGTTCGAAAATCTGTCGTTAAGCCCCTAACAGTGTGTTGTACTATGATAACCTGATACCTGATATGCTTACATACATAAACATACCATGACACAGGTCAAACAGACATGTTCATCCACAAAATTCTTTGACCTGTTCGAGGATTGAACTCGGGACCAGCAGCTCAGAATTCAGGGTTGTTACCAACTTCGCCAACCGGTCAGTAGCTGTCCCAGTCGCTTTTTTTGTGCTGTCGCCTGATTAATTCGAAAACATCCCTACCCTACGTTTATAGGTTTTCAATAAGAATCTTATTTCGAAACCACAAATCTCTGCCACACTACGAAAAAAGCATGCGAAAAGTCTCAAAAGCTAATAAAGTTTCCTTAAGTACTTAGAATATATTATAAAACTAAAAGTGTATGTACCTATTGAAATATGGAATTACGCGGAAAAGCGTGCGAAACCTGTATTACGCAAAACGCGCTCGGGGTTTTGTTTTCAAAGATGAAAAAAAAGACAACAGTGTCAGCTGTCTATGGGCAGTGGGTACAAGAACCTCCCTCTTAAACTATTCATCAATGAATTTATTCATCGCTCACAGTCAGCTGTTAACCACAGCCGCTCGCTGTCTTCACCGACTTTACGGTGTATGGCTTTCAAATCTTGAAACTCCTTCCTACGCAGACTCACCTACCTCTAGTTCTCCGATATGCCAATATTGTCTTGCTCGAAGTGGTCTATTTTCAAACAGCTTATTTTATTTGAAAGTTGTTAATTTTAGTATAACAGATAAATAAAGATTAAGTATTGAAATGGTACTCTAATATCCTTAGCAATAAGAACTCAAGGAGATTTTACTAAATACTCTCATAAAGTTACCTTCAACCTCATGAACAATTTTGATGAATTGTCATGTTTTGCCTAAGTCAGGCTTAGTCACAGTATAATGAAGAAACAAAAGCCTCGCCGTTCGAATTTGTTCAACTAGGTTAAGAAACCCTTGGTGCGGTCACCGCTGGGGTGGTAACAGCTAGGGTAATAACTGCTTCCGTGCGTCTCAACTGCTTTATAGTTAGGTTGACATTGAAGCTATAGGTAAAGTTTAGACACGAATCACTCGCACTAATATTATATCCTACTAATATTACAAAAACGCGAAAGTTGGTATTTGTGGATGAATGTTTGTTACTTTTTCACGCCCACTTACCTTTCAATTGCTTAGCCGTTTGGCAAATTTTGATGAATTTTGGTATGAAGGTATATATAAGGCGTTGTATTAACACATTGGTTACTTTTCACATCATCATCATCAGCATCCATCACATCGCGGGCGCAACTTGTTATAAATGTGATGGTATGTATCGATGTTTGTTACTCAATCCCACAAAAGCAACTGAATGGATTTCGATGAAACTTGGAGTGCAGGTGGTTTGTACCCGGGATTAACACTTAGGGCACTTTATCCTGATTCAGCAGTTTAGTTCCCGAAAGGATCGCGATAACCTTATTCCACGCGGACAAAATCACGAGCGAATACTAGCTCTTCATTTAAACCAGCTTGTCAACACATCGATGTCGATTCTGTAAGCATTCTAAAAATCTCTACATTAAGGCATTTCTTATTCTGTTTAGGCTAAAATCTAAATTAGTAAACACTTCCGAATGACAGCACTAAAATTAGATATTTCTTATTAATTATGGGTATATTTTAGACCAATCGTAACTTAACATATGTGTTCATCGCAAAATTTGATTAGAACAAATGTCATTTTACCATACCCACTCATGGCGTTGTGGTAAACGCTCACCAACTTTCGTATAAATTTATAATATGTGGCCTCACATTCCTTACTAAAAAATACCATCATTTGTCTTCACAAGTGACGCCATCACTAAAATCCATACATTCTTTAAAAGACGAATATAATTTTCCATTCATAAGAAAGTTAACCCAAATTCCATAACACAATAGTAAACATGTGACCATTTCATTCACTTCTGTTCCTTCGTTAACTTGTATCAATTAACATGAAATTAAATCTTGTTTTTATTAGAATTGTCGTTATCAGCGCCAGTTATTACTATTAGTTATCTGACATTCCATTCATGAGTGGTTCGCAAACTCATTAGTAGCTTGATTTCCTCACATGGGTGGTCTATACGGTACTTCTGTAGAATTTCTTCAACTTGTCAAACCATTTATATTCAAATTGGTCCTTCGAGCAGGATCGGCCAGATCATTTAATGTTATTAGCCCTTTATGCACCATTGACGTAATTTTTTCGTGCGTTTAATTCATAAATCTTTTTTTTTAATTATCACGGTATAGGAAGGGTTTATGTATCAGTTATAATATGCTTACTGTTTTTTTAATTGCATATTCTGGTATTTTATTTGCTTTTGATCAACTGTTCTATTTATATACTCGTGTTTGACGACACTTGGCAATATATTTTGCTAGTAACATGAAGTTAAAAATTTGGTACAAAGATTCATCGGCAGCAGACAGGATTAGAATCCAAATCTTATCGAATTTGGTTTGTCTTCATATTTAATATTATTCTTAATATTTGATCTCTGCTCTGTCTAATTTGAATTAGTTTAATATCCCTTAGCAGGCGTCAACGCTTTTACAACCAATCAATTAAAAGGTAGATTAAAGATTAAATAACATAAACTCTAATAGTATGGACAACAACAAGATTAAAATAACAACAATGACAGTAATGACTAATTGCTGTAAAGAATGATTGAGTAACCGGGTCAGGTTTGCCCATAAATAGGTCGCTGTTCTAATTTGACGTCCCCATTTCAATGATGGGATGGATCAAACGGGGTCAGAAGGTAAATTTTGATGTAAACCTTGTAGGAGGGCTCATTAAAAGAAAATAGAATTTAAATAGACATTTATAAGATGACATAATGATGTTTTTACTGTTAGCCTTAGGTACTTAATAATGTTAGGGTTTTATGGCGAAATTGATTGACATAATGTTACATAGTGCTAAAATCAATTGAACAGGTAAATATTTTTATTCTTACTGCCTTGTCTATTATGCTGTATCATGCAATACACACTTAATGCGAAAGAGGCACGCATTCTTCTTCAAACAACACAATACAACATTGACCTGAAATCGCACGCTGTATCGAAGCGATACGTTATCTGTCGCGAATGGGATATCTCCGAATCGCTAGTTTGCGATAAAAACCAAAATAAACGCGGGCCGAGCTCGGCGCATGCGCATTGGCTGCCTTGCGTACGTGACTCGAGGCATGGCGCGGTGCGGAGCGGGGGAGGGGTGCGACTGTAAACATTAGGAGACGTAACTTTGCGTACAAACCGAACGTACACACCATTAGGTAAACTAATGCATCCTACTCTATTGTTAGAAATGTAAGCGGGATAGATAACATCCGAAAGACTATGCTTCGTGTAAATTGTGTATTGAATCCCACGCCGACATCCCCAGTGTTTACAAACGACAATTCTTCGTTTTACACTACCATTTCACTGTGACCTTTCTTTATTCCACCTTTTGTCATATTCACGGTTCTTGAAGTTCTGGTTCCATGTAAATGTAAATTTATTTTTGGGAAGTACATGATTCAGTCATTAGACACTCGGTTTCAAATTGGCATACACTCAGTTCAATATTAGCTAGGTACTACGTCTGTAAATATTATTGAAGGTATTTAAGATAAGAATTGGTATATACTTAAATACAACTTTTTATGCTCAACTATCTACGATGTAAGTCGTAACTGACACTACGCGTTAATTCTATTCGTTTGGCAGACACAAAATTAGATTTGCATAAAGACCGATACAGATAACTATGTAAACTGAGTGTAATGTCTATAAACAGTATGCCATATACCTATTATTAATATCGACAGTGTAGTATGAAAGTAGTTCAAAGACTTACACTGTGATACTAACATCCATGCTTTAAATAATTACAGGTAGAGAGGTACAAATTCCCTTAAAATCGCATTTGTGTACATGAAGGTAATGATGAAATGAAATTAATTTAGTTTATGAGCAAAAACATGAACAAATACTCACTAAATATTAATGACCAAGTAGGTATTGCCACAAACCGGCCTCTACTCGGCATAATCCCGGCTGAAGCTATCAGATCAAATGATGATGCCCTCGAAGATGGTATTACGCTAGAGATAGATACTCAACTGGTTCTTAAGGACAGCTGCCAGAACCAAGACTTGGTTGTTTCGGGTCAGGTTTTCAATGTAAGAGTGGTAGACCGATAGCTAGCTAGGATAGAAGTAGGTATACAACCATTTTGCTGATGTGTCCTCAAAAGGGTGAATCAAACCGGGGTACATAGGTGCGTACACATATACACTCAGGTGAAGCACTTAGCTATCATACATTTAAAGTCAAGAGCTACAAATTTATTGTAAGATTTCTAATCATTGTTCTGTAAGGTTGACGTCGTGGAGCTGTTGCAAAAGGTATTCACCGAAAGGCAACTGCCACTGTGCGAGTGAGTGGATATTATTTGTTTGATTTAGAAACGATTGTCTAATGGGTAAATTGCGAAACGTCGCTGATCAGTGTTTTATCATATTTTTTTATTTAATATTAAACATATTTTTAATTATACGAGAGATACAATACACGAACGGTACAAATGCAAATACTGTATACATTCATGTAACTCTCTTAGTACCTACTAAATACGTTCTGCCGTCCTCTATACTTATTTTTGCTATTTGTGAACCGTAATGACCCGTTATATTTTTACAGAATATACACCTTTATGGTGCAATATTATAAAAAAAATATTAGAAATAAAAATATGAATAGTTTTATAAATTTTTGTATTGAAATTCTCATGAGGTTGACTATGAGGTGAGATTAAACTATTACTATTAAAAAAATTAAATTAAATTAAAAAAAAACATTCACGTTAAGGATCGAATACGTCGACCCGGGTTTCGAGCATGTCAGATGCTCTTCTTGAGAGCGAGTGCGCAGCGATAGTAATAGTTTAATTTCAGAAGTATCCTTAAAAAATTAAAAGAAAATGTAGGTATGTTTTCAAGTTTTTACGCGTAATAGTGTTGTATTAATAACCGTTAAGTATTCGTAATTGTAGACAAGTATAGGCAAATTGTACAAAATATCAGCTAATCGCTTCCAATATGCTAGTCATATGTTCCATGTCCGTGAGTACGATAATACATGCCACAACTTGCAAGAACAGATGTCTTATATCGGATATTGGTGGATTAAAAAAAACCTGCTCTAGATGAAGGCAGTTCCACATCAACTATATTCGTTTCACCAATCCACCAATTAATCAGATTCGCCAGACTTAAATTGCCTAGAAATGTTGTAAAGTATTTTCCTATAATTTTATATACGACTGGTTTCAGCTCTTCTTCACTCCGAGACTGAACTCAATAATTTTTTCAACATTCTTTAGGTTTACGTGCATCTGCACTAAGCTTTTCCATCATCAGCAATTTTCGACTGTTCTTTACTGTATCTGTGTCCTAAGAGCCGATATATACGGACTGCTCTAGCAGTTAGACAGTGATCAACATACACGGACCGCTCATACAGTCATAAACAGTTTAAAGCTGTCATTGATAACTGCTCGAGCAGTTGGTATTTCCCGTCCAACGCTTCATCATCAGTATCTTCTTCCAACCACGAACAAACTTGTGCACGAACAAACGTGCTTCAAGTCGATCTCCCATTTTACATGAGTGTTGTAGCTAAAAACAAAAAAATATTATTATTAAAATTTAACTATTGAGTATTAACGTAATAATTAACCAATATAATATAAATAAATGAAACAATAAGTTCTAGAATATAAAATAATACTTTTTTATTGGAAAAATAAATACTTACACGGATGGGCGCGCGATGAGCAAATTGCCGCACGGTGGTCTGCGGTCTTCACAATCGCTTCGCTGCGCGGTCGCAACCGAACTGAAAGGCGCGAGGGTTGAATCGTTAGGAAGGTACCTAGGCGCGTGAGACGCTAAGACGTCGGTATCACCAAAAAATATCGCTTTGAATTTTTGTGTGAGCAAATTGCTCATAGCGCGCCTTCTCACGGGACAATTTCAATTCAAGGGCGGGAAGCACGCGACGTGGAATGGAGGGCGCGGGAGGAGGTAACTGCCTGAGAGCAGTCGACAGCTCGAGTAGTTCGTGTGTGCCTGGCGACAGCTTGACAGCCAACCGCCCGAAGCATTTGCAACTGGTCGAGTGGTTTCGTGTATGTGTGTACGTGGAGGAGGTAACTGCCTGAGAGCAGTCGACAGCTCGAGTAGTTCGTGTGTGCCTGGCGACAGCTTGACAGCCAACCGCCCGAAGCATTTGCAACTGGTCGAGTGGTTTTGTGTATGTGTGTACGTAGAAGACTGTAGTTCACTGTGCAGTCGCAGCTTGAAACAGTCCATGCTGACAGCTTCAAGCTGCCCGTGTATTTGGGCTCTGAGCTTGTAGGTATAACATAGAAATGAAACTGAAAACTACTTACAATTTATACTCCATCTATTTTGTACAATGCGCGAAAGCCGTCCGTCCGTCAACACTACAAGCGTAGCGTTTACGGATCTAACTTTATTACACTTTGGCGCTAGATGTTGGCAAGCTCAGATTATAGATGAGTTATCTAGTTTCTTAGCACTGTTGATTTTGTAAAACACATGTCCAGACTTTTCTACAGGGGGCTTTATCATCGTTGCATTTACACATTGTCCACGCTTTTTCCCAAGGTTTTTCCATCGGTTGTTTTACTGCTTCAGATATTGGTTAATTGATCGGTATGAATCGGACCATCTCGTGGTTGTAATATCTCTCTCAATTCTGTAAGTGATTCTAAGAAATACCAGTAATTTGCGAGAGTATGACTTCCAATCTTCAAATGAACTGCACTTTGCTGGATTTCCCATTATGAATCAATCAGTCTGTTTAATGTATCAGCTGTCTACCACCGTGTTATAGCCTCAGATTTTGGTAGACAGAATTCGCCAGGTTATCTCTGTGAATAATTAATTTTCCCGTATATCCTGTTTCCATCGGAATTAATGTTTGTGCGCGTAAGATAGACCAATTCTTCTAAAAATATCATGATTGACCGAGTTAACGAAGTCTTCGAGTCTACTTAGACGAATTGGTGGTGTCCAAATCTGTATGAAATTTCGTAGATGAATAGTTCATATCAACTAGCGTGGGGTTGGCTATTTGGAAGTCAATAGCGAGCTCTCAGCTGCCAGAAGGAACATTTAAGTTGACTGTAATTTTCTTTTAATAAAAAAAGCATATTATAAAGTCTGACATTATATAGAAAACAAATATGCTTGGAATACTCCACTTCTGGCAAGTTGTCATTCTGCCACTCATAAAACGTAACTCGTAAAATAGAAACATATAAAAAGAATGACCCCGAGTTTCCTGCCGCTACTTCTCGGTAGGCTCTATATATTTTGGAACGCGGCGGTAGAGTCTTTAAAGTACATTATAATGAATAATTGACGTTCATAAGTGCGTCTTTGATGCCTAAATTGAATAAATGATTTTGACTTTGACTTTGAGGTCTTAGTCGCATATTATAGTTGGTACGTGACAAGATGCTGCAAAATCAGAATGAGACAGCGCATGATAAAAGCGCGCATAACATTGTCATAGAAATACCTAAGTTTACTGAATTTTTCACCATTTTATGTATTGATTGTCCTTTTATTACTCACACCGTTTCAGTGGTTGTTCGCATCGGTCACGTAGTACATTGAGCCATATATAGACATAACTAACGATTAGGTTAATACATGGTAATTACCGCATGTTTGATCTAGCCGACTCTTTATGACATAATTAATTACCATCCATATTTTTGTCCTTTTTTATGTGGCATTATTAGAAAGGAAATTAATTTGTTGAGTAGTAATTGTTAGAATACATTACAGTCGTTACCTACTTACATAATATATACTGTACTAGCGTAGCGGCCAATTTTAAGTGTAATTAGAAAGAAATTTGAAGTTCGTTTTTAATATAGTTGCTCAAAAAGTGGCGTATTGCAGGGACGTATAGCGTTCGGAATGTGGGCTATTACATACTCGTGCTTTTTTTTACCTTTCCCGAACTCGTGCGTTCTCTTTCCCAACTCTCAAAATAATGTCTATTAAAAAGAAAAACCAACCATGAAGTTTTTACTAAAAAAAAAATTATAGAAGTTTTTATGATTCATGCAAATACGTATATTTCTAAAAAGAAGCTACTAATTTGTTTCAATATCAGATTTAATGATTTGATTGAATGAGCTAGGTTAGGTTTCATTTAATTTCATCTCATTAAATTTTATTTTCATTTCATATCAATAAAAAAATCTACTGAAGACTTGGCTGTATGGGCATAGTTCCCCTTGCCTACCATAATGGGTGAAGAAAAAAAATATCTCTGCTTATATTCTACGGTTGGCGCCATTTTCCAGAAATTTTCTTTGCGAGTTTATTTTATTAAATTGCTTCATTTTTTCGCAACTATATTAAAAATAGTCGTTCAGTACAGGTGCGGAACCGTCATTGCAACTTGTTCCGACTGTCAAGTCATTTATCGGAACTCTTTGCAATGACAGAATTTCCCCACTTGTAATGAAATAATACAATTTTTCTACTTTTCTAATAAAAAAATTATTAGTTTTTATTATATTTAACTATAAACCTTCCGTGAAAAAATATCTAAATGATATGAACACTGCATCATAATCCGTTGCGTGGTTTTCTTTTGCCTTGCCTTAAGGAAACTGTTTTACACTTTCTTTAAGAAAACATCAGGTTTTTTTCTCTCGGATCGGGTGGACTTGCCAGTCGCCCTATTTAGCCAATAATACGAGTACAATAGTTTTCTCAGAAAACGTACTACATTCCATGAAATGCGACGTGTGCGGTTAAATATTCCACGTGTATTCTGTAAAATAAAAGTAAATATAATATGATAGACCGACTTATAAGTGTCGCTATTTTTACGATCCGCTCATAGATTCTAATTTCCCCTAAAATCTTTCAAAGTACATTTTGAAAGTTTAGTAAAATACTACTTTTACTCGTGCTATATACCGAGTTCTTGAGTGGAGATCACGTTTAGGCAAACGGAGTGTAGGACGCCCTGCGGCCGGGTGGAGAGACGACCTGCGGAAGGCGGCTGGCAGTAACTGGATGTACAGAGCTGAAAACCGAGCTCTGTGGCGTACTTTAGGAGACGCCCATGTCCAGCAGTGGACGAATGTGGGCTGATGATGATGATATACCGATTTAGCCATAAGCACTAATATTGTACAGTGTAACACTTTCATATGATAGGCGTCCTGAAATTGTGTTTACGCACAATGGCATGTGACGTCAAAATTAGAAGGTTTTCTCATGAAGCATTGAATTGAAAACAAAATCACGGCGTACACTTTTGAGATTTATTGTAAATTAGACAAGAAATACTTATATTATTATATATTATATTATACAGTCAAAATGAATTGATGGCAACAAAACATGCCGAATGTTTTCCCTATAACATAGTTATAGGGACCTATATTATACCTGTGTGTTTAAACGTTATTTCTCTGTTGCATATCAAAACCGGTTATGGTTATAAACAGGCATACAGAAAACATGAATGCACCTTTTGCTGTCAATGAAAAGGCTCGTGTGGTACGTGTTGAGCACGTGCTTCTTGGTCCCTCAGAGCATGCAGGTGCCGCAAAAACGACATTAAGTCGTTTACGATGTCTGTGAAGAATTTGTACAACATATTATATTGACACTATGTCTTTGAAGAATGTGTACATAATATTTTCGACATTATGATGCCTTTAAAGAATGTGTTCAGAATATTATAGACACTATGATGTCTTTGAAGAATGTTTACAGAATATTATAGACAATATGTTGTATTTGAAGAATTTGTACAGAATATAATAAAACACCATAATATCTATGAAGAATGAATACAGAATATTATAGACAGTATGATGTCTTTGAAGAATTTGTACAGAATATATTATAGACACTATAATATCTATGATGAATTTATACAGAATATTATACACAATATGTTGTCTTTGAAGAATTTGTACAGAATATAATAAAAACACCATAATATCTATGAAGAATGTTTACAGAATATTATAGACAATATGTTGTCTTTGAAGAATTTGTACAGAATATAATAAAAACACCATAATATCTATGAAGAATGTATACAGAATATTATAGACAGTATGATGTCTTTGAAGAATTTGTACAGAATATATTATAGACACCATAATATATATGAAGAATTTATACAGAATATTATACACAATATGTTGTCTTACAGAATATTATAGACATTATGCTGTCTTTGAGGAATTTGTACAGCATATCATAGGTTTCACGTGTGCCATGAGCATTGGTAACCAGTACTAATATATCTCAATAACAGCTAAAATATAAGGAAATGATAAATGTTTTAAATAGACTTTGGATAGACTTGTATGATACGAGTATTGAATGTAATATATATGGGTAGATCAACTTTTTTTTGTCCTATTCTGAAAAGTTTTCAAATAAAATTTTCTATTTCTTTTTAGGGTGTGAAGTACATTACCATGTTGATAGTTTATCTAACTTTATGATCCTGCTACGAGCAGCACACTTTTGTAATTTTTTCTAGAGTTTTAACCAAAAACATACAAAAGAAGCGAAAAATCTGTCCCTTGGACAACTAAATATAATAATTGTTAGATTCTCAAACTATAGCCAAGAGTGCACACTAAGATATGTGTTGTGTT
Source organism: Selenia dentaria (assembly GCA_917880725.1). Lineage (NCBI taxonomy): Eukaryota > Metazoa > Arthropoda > Insecta > Lepidoptera > Geometridae > Selenia > Selenia dentaria. Next base: position 7,854,979 of record OU862895.1, on the reverse strand, counting down.
ACGGATTAAATTATGTTTATTATTAATATTTATATATTGTGTCATCACTAATTAATCTCCATTTATTGAGCAATGTATAGTCTCTTGGACAACTCTTGGTCTGAAAATAATCTGAAAGTAAATTAAAAAAACGAATAAACAGAACTAAACATACTTAATAACGAAGAGAAATTATATCCCTCCGTTAAAATAATGTAGTTAATTTAGATTTGGCTATTTCTTTTTCATGCAACAGATAAATTAGAATGTACTTCCCCAAAATCTGGGGACAACCTGGTTGTACAAGGGAAGGTCTCTTGGACAACCAAGTTGCCCCCAGATTTTGATTATTTCGTGCTCAAGAGCCCTTTTTTAAAACGTATTATTGCTCATATCAATAGTAATATTAATAATAAAATATTATTGTAGTTAAATTAAAAATTCTTTACTATTACTTTTCTAAAACCGACTAAGAAATCGTTTTTTATGAGTACTATACAATAATATAATCAAATTAAACAAAAACTCAACTTCTGAAAGAAAAACTAAAATTAGAACAGATGTCCCCTTCATTAAGGCACTGATATTAAACACAGTCTTTAAAATGCACGAGGTTGAACCAATAAAGATATTTAAAATAAAAGACATGTGGCACAAAAATCTAGTGACAGTAGAAAAATAAAACTTATCTAGATGCAGTAAGTATGAGGAAATAATACTGTTTGTATTGTTTTCTCGGTAGAGAGAGTAGTAGTGTAGAGAGAAAAAAAAATCTAAATAACAGTATTAATACAAATTATTCTATTTTTATATTCTTACTAGGTGTTGGGCGGTGCGCGGGCCACGAGTGGCCCGCGTTTGTCCTTGTGCATTAGTTTTTGTTACTAAACTTTAACCATTTGAACAGAAAAGTCAAAATTTTCATACAAGTTCAATTGTAGAAAATTTGCCTCTAATTACAGTTGAAGTCAGGGCATAGAAGCCATTCAGCATATTAATTTAAAAAAAACTGGTCCTTGTGTATGCTTGTTAAGGGATCCAACCCCTTAGTACAGTGGTTAACGTAAGCAATCGCCTTGGAGACCAGCTTGAGAGGTCGAAAAATAATCTGCATTCAGTTGCGTAAAAAAATCATAACTCCCATACAAGTTACAGAGCGAACATTTCTCTTAGAGCAATTGAGGCTCAAGGACAGAGCGGTCAGCTGGAGTAAAAAAGACAAAAAAGTGTGGTATAGTCGTTAGATTGTAAGCACACACCATAAGTCTTTTCAATTTTTGTTTAGGGGCTCTACTTCTAAGTGTGGTCGGTGGTAAATGTGTCACAAGAGTCTCACAGGTGTCTAAGGAAACTTCCTTCGAGACCTTATTTATTTACGCTGCCTTTTTATGGTTGTCTGGAAGAGATCGCTCTGAGCGATAAGACCGTCCATTTTGAGACTTAATTTTTTTTTATTGTTGATTAATAGTTTTAAATTATATTATCCTATTTATTTGTCAGTTATATTATATAATGTGGTATTGCAATAAAGGGTTTATCTATTAATTTACCTATCTACATAGTAGCAGTATAACTCTTCGTGAATGAGTTCATCCAGGGAAGACAGACTGCCACCATATCTTTTTCTACCCTGAAGCAATAACGGTCGCAATATTTTGTTCTGGTATTGAAGGGTATGTGTGCAGGTAAAATTATAGGCACATTGAGACTTAAGAACGCCTCAACTTACGTGCGCAATGCAGTTGTGAGGACATACGTCTGATAAAGGTAGAGGTTAGCACCTAACACCTGGTAGATCTCGTGCTTCTACCGGCTTTTAAAAAATACTTAAACTACTTGGCAGTGACTCTAAGGTACTGGGTACAAGTGTGTGAACATTATATATTATAATAATTTTGTCATTTCAATGATATTTAAATGACCCTTATTTAAAACAGAATATCTATTAAGATATTTATACTGTAGGACCTTTGGCATTTATATGATGTACAGGAACAATTTGTGAACTGAAGGAACTGTTAAACAGGTAAGCTGTTAATTACGTATTTTTTAAACTTCTTTATATGAATAAACATTTAAAATATCATTCTCTGCTGCTCACTTATTTTGGTATGCCAAGTTTCACAAAATTAATTTTACAATCAATCGGGCGTGGTGCGAGTTTACAGGTCCTCTTTTCCATACACTTTACGATAGTGACGGTTTTTAATGTCATGGTTTACCATAATATTATTTCTTCGGCCACTGGCCAAGGAATATAGAACCATAGAGAATATGAGACAACTTCATTAACAGTAATTAAGTAAGTACAGACATGCAGCGTCTCACACTTCCTACCACAATCACACTCTTAGGGGTATCAGACCTTTCCCTTACCGTTCGTATATAGGTATTTGTTTTTACGTTAGAAAGTCACATTATCACTGAGTAGCACACTATATATTGAAAAATCGGAAACTATTGACAATGCAGCAGAGTGATGTACTGCAGTATAATTATAGAAGACATCAATATCTACAAAAAAAATGCAATACGATATGTCTAACTATTACAGTTATGACACAATAACTACTTTTCCGTGTTAATATAACATGCAATATTAATGTGTACTTGGTGTTAATCTTTATCTACTCTTATAATAAAAAGGAAAGATGTGATAGCTCGGCTGTTGATGAAAGTTCACACAGAAATAAACCGGAAACAATTTGCTACGCCGTAGCAAACCGTAGCAGCTACGGTATATCAAATATCCACGCAGACGGAGCCGCAAACAAAAGGTACTCCATGATATGCATGCAGGCCAAATCTTAGATCAGTAAATGATACCAGTGATGACTTGTGGCACTGCTCTCTGACTATGAGCCTCATAATATGTAAGCTCAAAATCGTACAATTCGTTACATCAAAAATGGAGAAAACTGTGCTGAATCACTGTATGTGATTGAATCAGAAATGAGGAGATGAATCGTAGGACCTGCTGTGGTTCATCCGCCCGCCGTGTTGCAGAGACGAGACGAATAAGTCGCTCGTCTGACGTTATGCGTCACGCTTGCCCATAATAGTCCAGTGCAATACAGAATTTTAAACTACAACAGTGTAAAACCCTGCACGGCAAAGCACTGCACTCGGGACCCTGAGTTTATGCAAATGTTAACTCTCTTGCCCTGTAATTTCGCTGGAAACATTCACCAAAAAACAGTAATATTTGCACACTACTGTTTCACGGTTGAATAACTGCTAAATATAATTTATTATATTATATTCAGGCGTTACTTTGCGGAAATCCATTATAAAAAAAAACGATATAAAAAAATATTTAGTGACACTTCGCTGAAATATGTGAAAGTAACTGTGTTTTGTAACTTTTGTACTGTAAGAACTTAAGTACTTTATAGTGGAAAAATACCTACCTATCTTTAATATCTATCTATAAATACTAAAACATAACGCTCAATGTGAGTTTCAGTTAAGTCTAAGGGTAAATTTCTTTAAAATAAATGTAGTCAGTATTTTGGTTGTATATCATCATGTTATGTCCGTGTCCGTATCCAACCGTCCGTTGATGCTATTTGTCCGTTTGTCCATCTGTACGTCTGACTGTGTATCTGAAATAGCTCGTAGTTTGACATGTAGTTGTAGGTAGAGTAGGTAGGACTCGTGGAGACTTGTAACATGTGAAACACTCTTCCTTCTGTTGTGTCAATTAAACCAACGCTTGCTTTTAAGTTTGCCAAGATATACAATTTTTATTTTGGTATTTTAATAAAATGGTGGTCACATCTAAGATTGGATTAGCTTCCCTATTCAGGACAAATACTTCCTAAATCGACTTCCTTATATATTAATCCTTCCTATACCGTGATTATAAACTCAAAAGATTTATAAATGAAACTGACGTATATTTATGTCTCTGGGACGCAAAAGGTTAATCCTTTAACGTTACTTTCTAATTAATTTATTCAGAAAGTTTGGCATCTGCAAACCAATTCTATTTTTTCACAACGTTCAACTATCTATTCAGTAGCAACATCAGTTCGACTCCGTTGGATACTAACCCAAAAAGCTGTTCTACTATTTCTATGATGACAACTTGAAACGAACGTCATCTTAAACGCTACTAAATATATAAAAATATAATATACAGATATGCGTTAACGTCGCGGTCATGATCTATATAGTTAACAGCATATTAGGTTTTAATTTAAAGTTTATTGTAACAATAGAAACCTTACTTAAATAGCACAATAAAAAACGTATAAATGTCATCGTTCAGCTACGGTTCAGTTAAAGTTGGAGCATTATTTGGTTAGTAAAATCGGACCCAGCGGTTTGGCAACAATATTAAAGTCAACGGGTCATTGCCGTTACAAAGAATGGTAGTCGGTACCATGAAAGTACAAAAGTACCAATTTCCACAAGTTCTTTTACAAGGTATTTTATATTGCTATTGGATACTACCACTAAACAGATGCGTGTTGTTACTTTTAATGATTTGGGATGGTATTATTTAGTAAAAAGCATTTTAGGGTGGGCTTTATTTAGGATTTTTGATCAGTTTATTAGAAAAATTATCGCTGTAAGATACGGCCAACCTCCAGGTTCAGGCCGGTTTGATAACTTACTGAACTAAAAATGATTCAGTAGTTATCAAACCGTACAACTATCCATACACTAACATAGAGAAAAAAATCCATCCATCCTCCTTATATCCTATAGCCTATAGCATTACACTAATACATAATAATCGGTACATTTAAAATATCATCGTGTAACACAAAAAATGTGACAGTACCTAAGCATATGGAATAGACTATCTATTAGAATAGATAACTCTTTCAAGAAAAAGCTGCGTCAAATCACTAACATGAATACTGATGATCAGAATTAACACTGAAACTACTTTTACCTACTCCTGAAAACTGAACGTTTTAGATTATATTTTCAGCTATTACATCAGTATATAATAATATTATTTTAAATGCGAAAATATTTGTCGGTTCGTAATTAATTAGTTTGTTTGTTCTGCTCTACGCTTAAATTAGTGAACCGATGTTCACAAATCTTGCCACATAGGTATCCCGTAACGGGAAGTCACTATAAACGCAAGAAGGTCTGCGGCTGAAAGGTAGTTTATAATATTTAAACCTTATCCGTAAATACTTGGATGTTGTAACATAGATTAAGGAAGTCAAAGTCTAAGTCAAAGTCAAAATTATTTATTCAATTTAGGCATCAAAGACGCACTTATGAACGTCAAATTTTCATTATAATGTACTTTAAAGCCTACCGCCGCGTTCCAAAATACATAGAGCCAACCGAGAAGAAGCGGCAAGAAACTCGTGGCCATTCTTTTTATATAGATGATTTTACAATGTTTTTACTTAGGTACTACAAATATTAGCTCCAGTGTGTTGCCTTACAAAAGAGAACATAATAATGGTATCAGTATGGCAAGACACGCTACACTTTGACATCTTAGTACACGAGTAGATAGATCCTGGAGTGATCAGTCCCAAGCTGTTTTATCCTCCAAGTAATCCGAAATTTTGTAATAACCTTTTTGACAGAGTTTAGTTTTAATAGTAATTTTAAACTTATTAATAGACAAATCTCGGATAACATTGGGAACTTTATTATAATATCGTATACATTGTCCCATAAAAGAATGACTTATTCTGTGGAGACGCGTTACATGTACGGATAGCTTGTGCTTATTTCGCGTGTTGATGGAATGAGCATCACTCCTTTTATCAAAACTGCTAATGTTTTTCTTTACATACATAAGATTTTCATAGATAAACTGGGAGACAACAGTTAGAATGTTTATGTCTAATTTGATTCCTGGTTAGGACAGTTGTTGGAACTTTCCGACAGAGAAATTCACACTGTCTGGAACACTGCCCTGTAGGTGACAAAAGGCCTTATACGAGTATGGTACCTTTACGTACCTGGTATGCTTACATATCTTAGACAGGTAGGTTCATGTATTTATCAAACACGCATACCAGGTACGTATAGGTACCATACTCGTATAAGGCCTTTTGTCACCTACAGGGCAGTGTTCCAGACAGTGTGAATTTCTCTGTCGGAAAGTTCCAACAACTGTCCTAACCAGGAATCAAACCTACAAACATTCCAAAGCAACCACTACACCAATGATAAATCTTAAAACATTTCTCATCATTGCTCATATTCATTCAATTCATTTGTGTGGCTTTGAATCTCGTAGACACTTTCTATAGGCACCCATCTAACCATCATTTTTTTTCTCTTAGTTGATAATAACCGGTGTATGGGGATGTATTTCAAGATTTGGTTTATCTAAGCAAGCATTAGCACTTAAAAATCATAATATTATAACAAAACTAAGGTATAAATACTAAAACATAACGCTCAATGTGTGGTTTCAGTTAAGTCTTACGGTAAAATTCTTTGAACTAAATGTGGTAGGCAATAGTGTTGTAGTATATCATTATATCCGTATTTATATCCAACCGTAGGTTGATGCTGTTTATCCGTTTGTCCATCTGTCCGTCTGACTGAGAGTCTGGTAGAGCAGGTATGTCGTCCACCGACAGCTTCCATCTGGTCCTTCCGTATGCATGTCTTCAGCAGTAAAAGTTTTACGTCTCATGTGATAATGAGAGTGAGACCCTTGTTTGAAAATTTTATTATTCCATGTATATCTTTTCACATGGATGTATATATGTCGTAAAACCTACTAAGGAATTAGATTGCACTTCATTGTTCGGTACGTATTGGATTTAGTATGTACTAAGACAATTAACTGCTTGTAATTTTGTTCGGCTAACTCTCACTACCATATAAATATACTTATTCCATCATCATCTTTACTTAAAGAAAACCAAATTACAGTAACGTCTATAAAACTTTGGCATTCATTTTATTCACTAACGAATGACATTGCAGTAAGCATCTCTACCATGACATAACATTGACCTTCGAAATCTGTGTATTAATGTCCCCTTGAAATGCCTATAAGCCTATTACATATATATTTATTGCTTAAAAGTAAGTTATAACTTAAGATGTTCCAGCTAACTGTGACACCTTAAGCTTCTTGGAAGACGTTGCACCCTTTTTATGTCACTGCGTGGAGTGTTGTTTGAAATCGAGTTCGTAATAACAAACCCAAGTCTACGAAGGAAATTAAACGCTTATTTGTAGCATGTCATATCAGTAGTACTCGTACTAATAGTTGTGTTCATGATGATTAACATTACCTATGTTAACATGGGCATTGACATTTTGAAATAAAGTTGGCGAAATCTTGGCCTTTGAACTCGCCATGAAAGGCTTATATTTCCTCGTGGGCACAAAACTCGACCGCGCTTCGCTTAAAAGCACGCTCGGCCTTTGGCCTCGCTTTGCTTAGAAGCATGCTCAGCCTTCGGCTTCGCTTCGCTTAGAAGTACGCTCGGCCTTCGGCCTCGCTTTGCTTAGAAGGACGCCCGGCCTTCGGCTTCATTTCGATTAGGAGCTCACTCGGCCTTCGGCCTCGTTTCGCTTAGAAGCACGTTCGGCCTTCGGCCTCACTTTGCTTAGAAGCATGCTCGGCCTTCGGCCTCGTTTTGCTTAGAAGCACGCTCGGCCTTCGGCCTCGCTTTGCTTAGAAGGACGCTCAGCCTTCGGCCTCGTTTTGCTTAGAAAGACGCTCGGCCTTCGGCCTCGCCATTATGACCAACGCCGTCATCAAAAAATGGGTTTCATCTTTCTAATTGGGGACTCTTAAATTCCCTAAATATCGATTTTCAGTCAGATCAGGCCATTATTCAAGGTAGCCGCCATCTTGAATCCGCCATCTTGGATTTTTGACATATCCGACAAATTGCATTTACGGTCCCCTAAAACATTAGTTCAAACCCTCCGTACCTATCTTTAACGGTTTCGGCGTTATAAGCATTTACATTTTGTATGGGCGCGATCGTCTTTTGTTTGGGAGGTGTGTTTTTTTTTAAATTTTTGGTAGTTGCCCAGGGTGCTTGTCAATATTAGTTTTGGCACTAACTACCTATCTCTTTTAGTTTCCGAGACCCGTCAAGCTGTTCCATCAGAAGGTACACATTCAGCTCATTTCAGGTGTCACTTAAGGACGTAAGACCACTGCCTATATTTTTCACTTACAAAGCCTCAGCGTTCCATCATGCCAACATGTCGAAAAACTACGATAAAATTTCCAGAGAAAAAAATTGTATGGCGGCCATGTTGAAAAATGACGTCATCAAAAAATGGATTTCATATTTCAAATCAGGGACTCTAAAAACCCTTAGATATCGATTTTCAGTCGGATCGGACTAATATATAAGGTAACCGCCATCTTGAATCCGCCATCTTGGATTTTTGACATTTCCGCCAAACTGCACTCCCGGTCCCCTTAAACATTAGTTCAATGACCCCGTACCTATCTTTAACGGTTGCGGCGTTATAAGCATTTACATTTTGTATGGGCGCGATCGTCTTTTGTTTGGGAGGTGTGTTTTTTTTTTAATTTTTAGAAAATGCCCAGGGTGCTTGTCAACATTAGTTCTGGCACTTACCCCCTTTCTCTTTTAGTTTCCGAGAGCCGTTGACCTGTTCTACCTGGTGTTCCACATTCAGCTCAATTCAGTTTCTTCTAAAGTCACCTACCCTAACCTCACATATAACCCTATAAAACCATAATCCCCATCGCGCCCACTGGGAGAAATGACCCATTGAAATCCAAAAAAAACATTTGTATGGCGGCCATATTAAAAAATGACGTCATCAAAAAAATGTTTTCATATTTAGAATGTGGGACTCCAAAAACCCCTCGATACCAATTTTGAGCCGGATCGGACCAACTTTCAATTCGGCCGCCATTTTGAATCCGCCATCTTGGATTTTTGACACTTCTACCAAATTACCCTTCCGATTCCCTATGACATTTGGTCAAACACTTTATACTTATCTCAAACGGTTTAGGAATTATAAGCATTTACATTTTGTATGGGAGCGATCGTCTTTTGTTCGGGAGGTATGTTTTTTTTTAATTTTTGGCAGTTGCCCAGGTTTTTGGTCATTTTTAGTTTTGACACCTACCCCCCATCTTTTATAGTTTCCGAGAGCCGTTGACCTGTTCCATCAGGAAACCACATTCAGCACTTTTGATAATTTTCCCAATGTCACTGGAACCCCCCCTACACTTTTTCCCTACATCTTCTATACCCCCCAATGCTCCTTCATCGAAATCGTTTATGTCAGTCAGTCAGTGAGTCAGTGAATGGTAGTCGAGCTTTATATATTTTATTTTATGATATAAAAATTAAAAACAGATATCTACTATCATAATTCTCTTTTTAAAACGAATCAGTCCAAATCTTCATAATCGTATTTATACCACAACTTGCTATAAAGTCCAATAAAAGTAAAAATTAATACAAGATAATGTTCTATCATATGGTACTTATTCTAAACATAGTCTTGCAAAGTAAAACTAAGCAGTTAAAATCCTCTTCATCTAAATTATATCATTACTGGTTCAAAAGTTTGATAAAAATTAGAAATTAAAACAAGATAATTATGTTCTATCATATAACACTTATTTTAAACAGTCTTGCAAAGTAAAACTATCACCCAAAAAACTCTTCATCTAAATTATATCACAACTGACTCCAAAGTCCAATAAAAAGGAAATTAATTCTGCCTTTCACAGATGCAGCATAATAATATAACCATTTATTTTGCAAAAACGTCTACATTGGATGAGAATTTGTGATATACTTCACCTCTTTTGTACGCAATACCTGAATTTGGGAGATTTTTTATGATATCATCATTAGTAACGTACGAGTTGATGTTTTGGTCAAGGACAAACAGTTTTGCATGTTTGACTGTTTTGAGGAAAGTAACTTTAATCTCCCCATCATCTCCGATATCACTTTCAGCAACACAAACATACTTATAAAATTTGCCTTTGGCCCCATAAACTTTAACTAATAAGTAATCTCTAGGTCCTGGTAGATTATTATTTTTTTGCCCCGATGAAGACGGCTGCTAGCTTTTATTATGTTCAGATTCAGGTCCAGTAAAGAAAGTGTTTCGAACTGTATTATAGCAGTTATGTTCAAAGGAAGATTTATTACATTCGTCGATTTCGTTATCGGAAGTGTCCGAAGAATCATACACATAGGTAGTTGTAGAATTTTTCTAATCGTGGGGTTCGTAAATCATTAAAAGATATGTCTTTCTCATTTGATGCTGTAAGCAGGTTACTCAATGGCAAATTTTCGTCGCTAGTATAGTCATGGTATGCAACTTTTTGAGCGACTTTCTTTTTTGGGCGGGATTGGGTTGAATATTTTTAGATTTAAGCATTCACAGAATCCACGTTGGCAAAAACAGCTTAAATTTCTATATCGTATCTTGCCACGAGTCTTCGAAAACACATGATGTACATGAACTGTTCCCACAAGAGGGACAATATTTTATGGTATTGCTTTCTGAATTATGTAAATTTCGTCTTTGTGTACAAAGAACAATTTTACTTTGCTTTTCCCTTCTAAAGCATTATAAAAATCTGTTGCGTTGGTTATGTCCATTCCAGTAGCGACGATATTATCTGCAGCTCGTTTTAAATAGCCTCATATACCATTAGCTGGGCCCTTTGCATGTCCTGCTTCGAATAAAGACCAGGTATATGCTTTAAACCCATAATCAAACATCTTCGTGCAAGCAAAAAAAACAAACTTTTTGCCTGTTTTGGGAAAACGGGCCATCAGAAAAGATATGTGACAATTTATGGCTGCATAATTCGTCAGTATATTTGTTAAAATTGGGTACAAGTGCGCTCATATGGCAGCTGGTTGGTGTATATTACAGGGAGAAACGGTGCAAATGACATGGCTTTATGATTGTTTTCTCCATTACTCACATATACGACACCTGTATGGAGTGTCACCTGCTGCCGCGATCCTCCAAAATGATAGGTCTGAATTTCCTGTGTACATTTAGCACTATGATTTTCGCTAAATTCTACCAAGACCACTGCTTCATTTGGTTGAATGTTGTCGACGCTTCGGCGAAAACTCTTGTATTGGTTCTTCAAGTAAAACACGTGTTTTTTTAGGATAATTAAATCTGTTTCATAATTCGTAATAAGATTTGTTATAGTATTTTCTTTATATTTTTTACAGCCCTTATCTTTTTACCATTTTTACGTTTTTTAAGGCTTTAGCCTTGTATGCTGCGTTCGTATGTGTCTTGCAAAGACAAATTTGTCCCCATTTCGTTAGGTTAGCACTAAAACTAAAAAATCGCACACAAATATAAATTTCAAGCTTAATATCAGTTCATAAAAGTTGCTTTAAATTGCGCGGAATAAGTAGGGTGCAACATAAGTAACCTTGTTTTTAAATAATTTATATTCTGCTATTAAGACTGTTTTAGGACTGGTGGTTGGTTATATACTTGATATTAAAATGAAACTGATATCAAAAGCGGAAAAATATAGTGTTTTTCCACTGGACAACTTATACAGTCTCTTGGGCAACCGTTTTAGTTGTCCAAGTGATAGTTGTCCACAGGACATTTTACATGTTTTATAAATTTTAGCACTAATATATTACAGTAATATACTTGTTTTTACCATTAAAATCAACTTAAGATGAGCACAAAACTATGCCAATGAAATAAATAATTAAAGGTTTAAAACTTACGATATTGGCGCGGTGTTTCAGCGGACACACAATAAACACACAACCGGACCGTGAGCTGACTTTGGCAGACAAACTCAAAATTTCTCCGAAAATAAAAATGGCGATTTAGCTGTTGCGTTTGTTAAATTAAATTACTTAGTGCCTAGATAATTGTAATGCCATCTGTGTGAAAATGCTAGAAGTTATTAGCGGATGTCTGATAGACCTAATATACGCAAGAAGTTTGGGGGACAGTGAGATAATTCTAAATATCACCAATAGAGGACACAAAAAAAATGATTACTAACACTTTATAGAACCATGCAATAAAGCAGAAAAATTAAGGTAATTTTGTTTTTATGTGGTCACACATTTTTTTTACAGTGTGTCTAGTTAAATACACCAGTATGGCTCGGGGACAGAGAGTTCTGCTATGAAATTATACTTTGCGTCCATCAGACAACCACCAAAATTTAAATAAAATTGGGGTTCTTGTCCCAAAACATTGTATTTATTGAATTATCACGACATTAACAAAGCAAACATTTATTTTATGAAGAAACAACTTCACTTTTCAAGAAAATGATACAAAAACAGTTAGGACAGGGGTCGGACAAAAAAAAGTTGATCAACCCATATAACACATGTATATTAATCACCCGTGTGTGAATCTATTTCAACTGAGTCTAACGGCATGTTCCGCTTTCAAACCAAAATTGAAAATTATTTCACATGACATACGAGTGTACGCCTTTGGCCGAAAGTACTTGATTTGAGTAAAAAAAATATAAACACAAGTACCTACTTATATTCTTATCTTATAGAGTTCCATTTTTAAAACGAGGCTAGTGCTTTTTGTGTACTACTTTCATTTAGCATTACTCAAAAAATTAAAATAATCATGTCAACAGTGAACAACAGTCGTTTAGGCATGTCGAAGACTTTGTAGGGATCTGAATATTCCGAAACTAGGGCACTAGCATTAACCCGCAATGTGCCCGTGTGCTGGATCATCGTCCACACTTTCTATGTAATCTATGAGTACCTACTGGAAACTAATAGATAGCAAAGCGTTTCGGTTTGTACGATTGGAGGTCGAAGTGGAAATCATCAAGGAATGATTGAAAAGTCAATACAAATTACTATCATTCCTTGAAAATATCGTAAAGCGCCGCGTTACGAGCATGTAATAGTGAATAGGGCCCCGGTAGTACGTGTGTCCCTGTTACGATATCGCGCGGCCGCAGTAAGTGGCACGACCACGTGCTCCGGAACGACATTGTATGTTGTAACTGGTGACATACCGAACTAATTTCACGTTGAAGTTCACTGTTTACAAACGAGGTTGATTGATAAGCATACATAGTGCTACAACATTCGTTTAAAAACATGTTTGAATGATAGAGATCAAATCGTAACGCAGTGTCTCGTTGACGGTGTGTGTGTTTTTGTTAATGGATCAGCTATATTACACCTTTTCAAGACCCTCTAAAATAAAACTTTGTAAACCATTGCGAATCAAATTCGGACTTTTTCGCGCACAGATGCATAACTATTCAGAAATCATACATTTCTTTTTTTTGCTATGATTTAATATTTATAGTATATATTTATATATTTATAGTATATATTTATAGTATATTATAGATTTTATTAGTTTATTAGAAGTTCGTCCTCTGAACTAGGTCAAACGACTTGTATCTCAGGAGTCTGTGGTTCTTTTAATTTGAAATTCGGGGAACACGCCAAAAAATCGAGTTCTAAAGTTTATAAGGAATTTCGAGTTGTGCGGAATTTATAAGGAAACCTGCCCCGTGGTTTCACCCGCGTGGTGACAGATGATGATGAAAATGCATCTATCTCCTCGCATAGTTTCATTTCCCCCATTCAGTTGTTTAGGTAGGGTAGCAAACGTTTTTATATTTGTAGAGGTTAAGATTTATAGTCCTATTAAAGTTACACATAGGTAATAAACATATTTATTCGTAACATTATATATACATGTAGTAAATAAACGTCATTTCAAAACATCCTTATAATAAATAATGAATAAGAACTAATTAAACAACACATTAGTTTAAATTAACAACAAAGCCTTGCTTTGCTAAAGTTAAAATTAAATCAATATCAACAAAAAATACCTGACACCATGTAAAAAACAATAAGTTTAGTGTTACATTAGCCATAAATTCCTTTATCATTTTGTAGAATTTGTAATCTTCGAACTACACAGGTGAATTAGTTTCGATGTAGAGGTTGTAAAAACAAACATAGCTAATAATATAATTAGCTAATTGCAACATACAGATGTATATTTTAATTTCTCGACTTTTGAACGGAAAATGTATGTACAGTGGGCCGAGCACGAAGATCTGTTTAAGTGTAACCTAATCGCATCGTTAACGTATTTAGTACAAACTGTCATTGATCTAGTACAATAGTGGCACAGATAACTCATAGCTTGTACTGAATACGTAAACGATACGCTAACGTTTCACTTGAGCAGATGTTCGTGCTCGGCCCACTGATTTGGCTTGCAGGGTCTCGCTGATTATTTTGACTTACCGGATGTAATTTCGAGTAATGGATGTTTGGGGCTTGAAGGGATCGACACTTTCTTTCTAGTTTTGGTGGTTTTCTATTTTAAGAGGTTCTACTGTAGTATGTTTTAAACAATGCAGTAGACAAGCTGAGTAGTATGACGTAAAATACCCATCTTTTTAACCAATATTAGAAACCGACTTTTTATTGTACCCGATGTTCATGATAAAATGTGTGTTATAAAAAAACTACTGGTCAGATCTTGAGCAAATTTAAATGTGGCCGCATGAGAAGCACCAGCGTAAATAAAAAAAAAACTACATAATCAGATGACTAAGTAAAAAACTATGAGGTAACCCATAAAACAATAGAAAAACGTTTGTATTTCTGTTTAAGTCTAATTTAAAAATTAGAAATAAAGACAGACCAATTGACAACCTCCTATTACGATTGATTGAAAAAAAATTTCAAAAATTATTATGTCGTATAAAAACATCTTATGGCTCTATAAAAAATTACATATAACGTTAACAACATAATGCACTTTTATGAAAAGCTTTCATTTTCCTCAGCCAAGTGTTACTCTTGTGAACATTGCACAGAACGTACCCGCAAAGATGAGAAACCTGTTCCACTCAATAGCTAACGTGGTGTCAAAGTAAAATAACTGACTAGTTGCATTTACAGCTGGGGAAAACCCTGATGGTAATATCATGAATTAATATGGCAATGTTTGTCAGAAAAGGATAGACTGATTACGTATACACTGCATGGTAAAAGACAGAGAAAAAATGTATCTCTAAAAGACATACTGATACAAAAATGTTAATACACTGGACGCATTCTTTTTAAATGAAACATTACTTACAAAATAAATCGATCCGCTCCGCACAATGTTGCTATACCCAATCAGGGTCATTATGTTAATGCCTACCTAAAATATGTTTTACTAAGATCATGTACAACTCATAATGATTGCAATAAATGATACTTAAAATACTACAAAATAAAACATGTCAACTATATATTATAATATAATGTAACTTGTCAAATTATACATGTCAAAAATAGTTAAGCGTCACTGTATTGTTATGTTATGTAATTGCGCCATGTAATGTTTTTTATTTTAGTCTGTAAGCTACATGTATCATCATCATCATCATCATCATCTCAGCCGTAGGACGTCCACTGCTGAACATATGCCTCCCCCATAATTTTTCAAAAGGACCGGTTGGAAGCGGCCTGCATCCAACGTCGTCCTGCGACCTTTATCAGGTCGTCTGTCCACCGTGTCGGTGGACGACCTATGCTGCGCTTGCCGGCCCGTGGTCTCCACTCCAGAACCTTCCGGCCCCATCGGCCATCTGTTCTGCGTTCTATGTGCCCTGCCCACTGCCACTTTAACTGGCTAATCTTCTGGGCTATGTCGGTGACTTTCGTTCTTCTACGGATCTCCTCATTTCTGATTCGATCACGTAGAGAAACCCCGAGCATAGCCCTCTCCATAGCTCGTGCGACTTTGAGCTTATTTATGAGGCCCATAGTAAGAGACCCCGTTTCAGTGCCATAAGTTATCACTGGTAACACACATTGGTCGAAGACTCTTGTCTGTAAGCTACATGTATAAATTGAAATAAAGAAATAAATGTAAGATTCCTCTATGGAAGGATTTTTAAAAATATCACCCCTAAAGGAGATAGAATTGAGTTTATTTCTGTGACTATGAAAACTGAGCAATACACTGGCTACAATAGATAAATAGAATAGGTAAAAGCCCTTTAATACTTCGTTATACTGTCTTTTGCGATTTATGTGATAAGGAAAATCTATTGTGAGTATGTTTAATGGTCGCTTATCAACATTGTAGGAATCATAGGTATGGCTATCGTTATCTGTAGTTTGTATGTCTGTCCGTTTTCTCTAAATTCTCTGGAATATTTTTATTTGTTTGGATTATAATTATGTCTATAATTTTTATTTATAACACGTATGGAATTTATGGATGTATGGAGTTTTGAAAAAAATATATATGATGAATGAGTTTATGGTAATGAAGTTAGTAGACTCTTCATTTTCGTACAAAGAATGAACAAATATATTATTCCTTTGATTGTGTAGTTATGAACAATTGACAAGTAAATTAAGTTGCTTGTGTGACTCATCATTATTTACTTAACTTCATTATTATTATTTGTACTGAAAGTTGAATTAAGTGAAAAACGTGGATGATTATTTTCAAAATAGGTAATGATGTGTTGTGAATTTAAGTTAATCAATATAATCTGAAATGTGTATACAATATTGTTAATTTATATGTAATGTAACAATCATTGTTATAATGGTGAATAAATTTCTGATTCTGATTCTGATCTCACGATACAGGTCACTCTACTTTAGGATTCAGGGATCATCCTAAAAACATACATCTACATCTGTATTGTAATTGCTTGCTTGACCAGACAGGCTTGTTCTTGTCCCATACAAGAAATAGTTATGCCAAAATCTCAGAGTAATATAATTTCGCAAAGATAAGATTGCGTAAAGACCGAGATCTGATGACAAGATTGCGTTTAGACGAGGTCATGATGACTATCTCGTTTTTCTCGATCTCTAAAGTTTAGGATGGCGAGCTCGCATTTAATTGTTATTTTAACAGCTGTCACATCTAAGCACCATTTAATAGAAATTTCCTGTTAGCTGTCCCGACAGACGTTGTCATATTGCTTTTTTGTGTGTGTTCGGTTGTGTACTTGGACTAACTATCTATTAAAACTAAGTACGTGCGCTAAATGTAAGCCGTTCAATTGAAGCCATTTACGGTTCACTTTGCTTGCACCGTCGGTACAACAGTATACGACTTAAAACATTCAAGAAATACCAAAATATTTTTAATTTTTGTGTACTTTTAAATTAATGTATGGAACACATTTTAATGTGATAACGTCTTATAATTCAATAAACGCCAGCTGCACGCACAAAATGTATGACTCATTGTCGCGTTCCGCCTGAGCCGAGCGTGCAAGCGAGAACGCAGAACAAGCGATAGAGAAGCACGATCGGTCTAAGCGTTCGATTGTCTTATGACGTTACCACATAAAATTATAATCCGTAAACCGACTTTACAGACTCGTTTTATTTTACCAATCAACCACCCAAATTTTATGGGAAAACATTTTACTAGAAGGTAATAATGTTTGCGTCTGTGTGCGTGATGAGGCATGTAAACACAGCACACATTGGGATTTTGTAGCGTGCGTTTTGAGAAGACGTTGTTTGGAAGCCTACCTTCTATAAGATATTTATGTGTAAATATAAATAAGTACAGTAGCCACTTAAAAAATCAGTCGGTTAAATTACAAGTAGTAAGTTGCGTCCAAACGTAGGCGTGTAAGTAGTCATAAGTTACCGTTTCGAGAAGAAGACTAGTCGCGTCGCTTGTTTTGTTTACTACTTACTACTTGTCTACAAATCTATGCACTGTACTATAATCGCCCGTTTACTTGTCAGCCAGTTAAGTTGGCGGGGTGTGCGAGACGCGAGAGAGGACTTCGCACTGGACTTGCCAAAAAATACGATCGCGATCTATTCAACTCAACTTAATCTACTACTTAACTCGCTTTTGCTGTCCAAACGACAATAACAACTTAAATCGCTGATGTCGCAAGTTAACTCGCTACTGTACTTATTGAAGTGTAAATCGGGCTTAAAGCTGTATGTCATTTTCTCATCATCTCTCAATCACTCTCATCATCATCTGTGCAATGTATTAAAGACTAGACAGATTTGAGAACACTGTGTGCTACGTTAAGATTATACTAATGGATTTATCCAAAAAAATGTATATAAGCACGTGAGTCACGTGGTCAAACTCCTATGCTCGAATGCGTTCAAAAATACTTTTTCTTTCACAAAGGAAGCATTAGGCCGCCTTTACATCTATGAGATATACTTACGTAAGTCACTTACGTAAGCCACTTACGATACATTTTCAAGTGTAAACACTCGTTGAAGTTAAGCCTGCAATAGTTTTTTACTACTTTCGTAAATTGGTAAATTGCAAGTCTAAACGTATGTATTAGAGTTTGTTTATGGCAGCGACTCGCTTAACGAGCTAAATTGATAGGTAAGTTGAGAACTTACACCAAAACAATGTACTCTAAACAACCATAAGTTTCTCAACTGGTGATATTGCCTGTCGAAAATGTGTGTCTATTTTTTAATTATTGGTGCAACTTGTTCCAAATGAAATTCAATACGTCTTGTAGCTTTCATTTTTATAAATTTGAAAATCCGTGTAGGTCTTCCATTCTCAAATTCTTCAAAAAGATTTTCAAACGCATCTTGTGCCATTCTTTTTCTAACCAAAGTTTTACCCAGCGTTTTGTTTCAGTATTATTTTTCTGTCACCTTTTATTTGATAAAATAATATATAAGGTCATTGTTAATTAGTGCACAATATCGAATGGGGTGGTTTGGAATCGATAACTGGTCATAAAAGTAAAAGAAATAATGTAATTTTTTTTTTATTATTATGAACCCACATTAGCCGCTCCACGGCTAAGAGCCATAGTGTGACTGAACGCACGACCCTATGTACCGCTACATTGAAAAATAGATAGAAGTAAATACGCCCGTAAGTACACCCCGTTCAATATTGTGCACTAATTAACAAATACCTTATATATAACAGCCACTTGAACGTGGCGTCTATGAGAAGGCATTTTTATTACCTACTGATTTATTGTAAATGGGCGTGTAATAATTTATGCAAGTTTAAACTCACAAAAATTACGTAAGCTTTATTTACTGTAAGTTTATTTTAAGTGTAAATGCAACCGTAAGTAAGTTACATAAATATTACGAAAGTATAACATACAGGTGTAAAGGTGGCCTTACATTGATAAATACTTACACGTGGATATTTGATATTGGTATAATATATTTATCTGTGCTTAGTGAATTATTTGTACAATTGTTATCTCGAATACGTGATGGATACGCAGTCTGCCTTCGAGCCGTGAAGGCAGACTGCGTATTATATATTATATGTATTATGTATTATATGCCAGTTCTAATCCTTGTGTAAACTAGGCTTAATAGCCTAGTTTACACAAGGATTAGAACTGGCGGGGCACAGAACTGGGGGCATGAAATGTGTATTTACAAATAACGGATGGGCTTTAGTTATTATAATTAGATCCAGTAAAAGTATGGCTGAACCAAACTGAACTATTATCATCTTCTATAGAACTAGCATCTCTAAACCAGTTAAAAGTTTCATCCTTGACACTTCTACTCCATGCTCTGTTCAACTTCCCGTCCCGTCGTCCACCTATTTCCGATTCTGCACATAACCTCATCTATTCTGATAGTTATCGGTAATGCAACAGATATGGTCAGACTATTGTCCCTACATTCAAGCTTTAATAAGGCGGTAAAGTCGGTTTGCTGGAAATATAGTGAAGATACTATTGAGGGTCACGTGTGTGGCCATTTGTACTCATAAGCTTCGTATTAAAAGCAGGCTGAACTGTTCCTATGAGATAATTATTTTGGACATTCTCAAAGGCCGATGATTCAACAGAAAGGGTTAGTAGTCGACTCACTCAAGCAGTAGCCAGGTTCAAGAGACAAGGCTTCACGTGTAATCAGTTGATCACTTCCGTACTTGTTTGATCAGATTGAGAGAGCGACTCTGCATTTTTCAGTATGCTCACCACAAATCACTAGTAGTAGAGAAGTATTATAAAAGCAGTAACTCTCGCTGCGTATGCGTAGATGAAGAGCCATCATAAACGCCGTCTGTTCAACCACGATCACTCTGCAATAAGTATCCGACTTAAAAGACAATCTAAGAATATTTCAAATGATTCTACCACAGATATATATGTACAATAGATAACGCAAGTGCGTGGAATTCGGTATGTAAAGTTTTTTTTTGGTATTTTTTTTATATTTTTATTTCGTAGATTAGGTCATTATAAGAAACTAATTTCAATATTTTTGTTTTATATTCAGTAGTTATTTTATAATATTTTTTTGAAAATTTGAATCCTCTGACGTCACTTTTTTGCACAAATATGTAGTTGCGTTGAGGAGCCAAGAAAAGCACGCGAGTAAAAAAAAAGAAACTAGAACACTTGACAGTGACACCTACTAATTCGTAAGTCTCTATTCAATCAAAACAAAAGTGCAAAAAAGTGACGTCATTTAGAGGTCAATGAAAGTCGAATTATTTCATCGTTTTTTGTTAAAATAAATGGCATCTTATCGTTTTAAAAGGTCAGAGTAGAAAAATAAGGGTTTGTAACATAAAATCTCGAAATGGTTTCGGAATTGGCATAGGTTAATTTTTTTTAGCATACCGAATTCCCGTGTCTGAACCCCGACCAAACGTCAAGGTTAGCCGTCGCTGCTTACAGTCCGCGCGCGTCTGTTGCAGCCGGACGGCCGCGAAAAGTAAATGGCGTGATGATTAACTGCAATAGCCCAAAAAATTCCGAGCCCCAAAGGCAGGGACATATGTCCTATCACAAGTTAAGTTATTTTAAAATGATATTACGCGTAAATTCGCGTAATGCAATTCATTGAAAAGTCGGCACGCTTGGTTTAAATACAAATAGTGATACTTGCGTTCTCTATTGTACATATTATGTGGTTTCTACTGCAGGATCACTGTTACGTGAACACTTTCTAATAATGATCTTAAAATAAACGCGGATATAGTTTAAGTAAATCTCGTTTGCATAGTAATGTGCTGTTTGTACTAGACACAGGACATTGTAATGGATTTTTAGCTCGCCCTACATAAGTTTAGAGTTTATCATCATGACATAGTCCGTCCAGGCATACTCTCCACTGACACACAGATACTGCCCGAATATCTTAACAGGCCAGTAAAAATAGCTGTTTTTTTGGTCAATCTCTTACTAAATTTCCGTTTAATTGTTTTTATAAGCTTTAAAGACAGTTACTGAGCATAAAACCACTAAATGCTGACAGACCTAGGTGGAGCCTCAAGCGCCATCTTGAAATAAAGTTTTTGGCCGATATCTCAGTAACTATGCACTTTAGGGCAAAAGTTATGGAAACCATTATTGTAGAGAATAAAATTTCGCATCTTTTATTGCCCGTAAACTTTTTTGTAAAACTTACCGTTTACGATTTATGGCCCTTTTAATGAATTGGTTCGATGGGACCGGAGGGGATGGGAAGAACGATGTAACTTTTTTTCGAGCTCAGTGCTCTTTGATACTATAAAGTTAGCAGTATTTTTGTGTGAGTGTTTTAAAATACAAAAATTGCCTATATGTTGCGTTATTAAGTTGAACTGTCTCACTACCATGACATATAGTAAACTTATTCTAGTTTAAATAATACACTAATAGCATGCCTATTTATTTATTTATAATCACCAACATAGTGTACACCATAACAATTCAAACTACTAATACATTTACATCCACACAGAGCTAAATGCCATCATAACTATACTATACTATAATAATATGCCTAAACTTGTTAATAATATTAAATCAATCAATGCCCTTTGTAATTAAACACCAGCTTTCAGCACATGACGTCATTGCTGCAATCAGCCATTTACTTATTGAAGTTTTGGGATATATGGGAACAAAATGACACTTTTGGCACCAAGTCATCTCTTTATTCGCGTGGTACATTCTGCTGAATAGCGGACATGCCTCTGACCAACCGACAGATTCCATCCAAAATTAAACGTATATTATCTAATGACCATAGATCAGAGGCCGTAGAACAAACAATTTTCGAAAATGTATTCCTTTCGTAATCGTCACCGCGTCACGCTTCGGCGTAGCACTGCAGCAGGCGACGAATGTGAGTTGATATAATAAAGTCTAGATGTTAATCCTCTCATACTTTTACATTAGTCTTTTAATTGTGACCTTCACTGCCAATTTATCACGCCAGATGGCGCATCGTCGGGATGGCCATTGAAACCTGTCAGTTCCATTCATTTTGTAACCTTACATGCAGTAAACAATAATTTTCTCCAAATATGCCTTTGTGTGCTGTGCCAGGATGTAATAATAACGGTGTACATTTATTTTCCAAAGCTCCACTATAGAAAAGTGGTTAATTTATGTTGAGTCAAATAATAATAATTAAATTACAACTAAATAACACTCTAATCTAAAACAGAACACTGTTAACCGTTTGCGTACCAGAGACGTACATTTACGTCCATTTCATTCATACCGCTTTTGTTTTAATTATTACGGTATATGAAGGATTAAAAGTAAATAATGAATTAGGTAGTGGGTACCTCTCAACAACATCGGCTTTTTTTCCAGTCATCTTTCCTCCTCGATTTTTAGTTCAACTTTCAATTTTATAAGCTTCCAGGTAGCATACGTCTTGAAAGTAACGATAGTTGATCAACACAAAAAAAATATTTTTTCCTAAAAAAACAAAGCGACACTAACATTACAGTAGCCATCTCGCCGCTGGCGCCCTCTGCGTTGAACTTTGCGTGTGGATCCCCATTGTGACCTTTGTTTGATGCAATTATTGATCAGAAACACTTTTCTCATTAAACTTCTGATTTGAGTATAACCGTAGTAGGTACAATTATGTATTTAATATGTGGTATAACTGAAGTAGTTTTAAATGTTTATCGGGACTTATAACGTATTATTTAATATAGGTAAAAATATGTACCTTTCGCTCGACGTTTCGTACCATGTTACAAAAAGGTAAAGGCGAAAGGTACATATTTTGTACGACATTTTGTGACGTGATAAGTCCCGATAAACATTTAAAACATGTGTTCAAATCGCGAAAGTTTAAAAATTACAACTGAAGTAGTGTTTTGGGTAAATTCATGCTTTATATATAGTGCGATGCGTCGCGCTGCGCCGCAACGGTTCAACGCATTATATGCCACGTCTGCGTTGCGTCTATTCACGACGACGCAACGCAAGAGGGTACGCACGCCGTCGAAACAAACTTCGAAGCAATAGTTTGCCCCTCTAGCAGTGGAACACTGTCCGTCGTCGCAACGGAGCTGCGACAGCGCTGCGCATCACCCTCTCTCCCGCCTCGTCTCTTGTCCGTCGATCCGTTGAAACATCGTGTGCGACGACGCAACGCACTAATGGGGCATACCACAAAATATATATGTAAAACGTCGCACAGCGTTGACGCCGCGACGACGCAACGCAACGTAACCTCTCTCAATGGGGCCTGACTCTTTCGCCTACGTTCGGTTCGTTCGTCGATCGAGTTGGCTGTACGTCGAAGTCAGTCAAAATTATGCTTTGATAATACTCTGTGCGCGAAAAAGTCCCGATATTCTATAATAACATTAGTTAGATTCGCGAAAGTTGGAAGTGTGCTTGAGAGTTGAAAGCAAAATTTACAAAACTGTGTAAATTATTTGGCAAACTAGATAGTGCAGTTTAAATTATTTGGCAAACTAGATAGTGCAGTTTAAATTATTTGGCAAACTAGATCGTCCAGTTTAAATTCTTTAGCAAATTACATCGTCCAGTTTAAATTCTTTGGCAAACTAAATCGTCCAGTTTAAATTCTTTGGCAAACTAAATCGTTCAGTTTAAATTCTTTGGCAAACTTAGATCGTCCAGTTTAAATTCTTTAGCAAACTAGATCGTCCAGTTTAAATTCTTTGGCAAACTAAATCGTTCAGTTTAAATTCTTTGGCAAACTTAGATCGTCCAGTTTAAATTCTTTAGCAATCCAGTTGATTTCTCCAGTTTGAATTCTTTGGCCCTATTAATAAGTTTAAAATTACTATTAAAACTAAACTCTGTCAGAAAGGTTATTACAAAATTTCGGATTACTTGGAGGATAAAACAGCTTGGGACTGATCACTCCAGGATCTACATACTCGTGCATTACGATGTCAAAGTGAAGCATGTCTTGCCGTACTGATACCATTATTATGTTCGCTTTTGTAAGGCAACACACTAGAGCTAAAAATAATTGAACATTTGTGAATTCAATAAAGTAAGTGGCGGTAAAAAAAATATGTAAAAAGGCAAGCCCGCTGAGTTTCTTGCCGGATCTTCTCAGTCGTGGTCGCGTTGTAGATTTAAGAAAAATAAATGTAAAATGACTATTTTTAAGTGCTCCTGTAGGCCTATACATAATAAATGTTTTGATTTCGATTTTTTATATTTAACGGTATAACGGTTTGTTCCACCCGGACGAAGTCGCTGGCAGAAGCTAATGCTCAATAAACGGTACAGTCATCGTCTTGCTAATGGGGACCACCCACGATTTAACTGTTCAGTATTATTGGCACAGATTTATATGTGGGACTGCTTATATTTTGCTTTTAATCCTTATGCCAAGGGATTAGGGTTCAGAGTGTAGTCCATCATTTTCAATAAACTTTTATAGTATACATGAGGACGTGTATTTGTATTCAAAACATGTGAAGTTTACAAATCATAGACCACATGTTGATACAGATTGGAATTTCGGTCGCCCTCTTGAATACTTATACATTTCCGAATGCTAAATTCTTGCTATGACAGAAAACATAACATTAAATTAACATAGAAATATATTAATATGTCTACGTGTGTGCAAAATAGCTACTTTCCGCCCGCGCAATCCACTTTTTCAACAGACTTAATACAAAAAAAATATTCTCAATTAGACTGTATTTTTAAGGTGTGTACATATCTCTAAACACTTTTGTATGTGAACCGATTTTGCTGGTGCTTCTCATGTGGTCCCATTTAAATGTAATCATGATTTGACACGTCGTTTTTTATAATAATTTTCATCAACATTAGGCCTTAAAATTTTGATTTCATAATAGAATGAGAGGCCAGTTTAAAAATGTTCATATTGACTATTTGACTTATAACCACACATATCAACCTAATCATCTCATTTTGATGATTCGTTTGTTGTTAGGTGGGTTATAACTCCAAGTATAGAAAAAAGTGTTTGCCTATCTTGATGGTATAAGTTTCAGGTGTAGGCATTAAGGCGCGGTCCAACCCCAATTTTAAAATAATCTACGATGCTTTACGTAAGGTTGAAAGTCGCTTGTTAGATTGGACGATGTAATGCGAAAATGCGTTAACTTTGTACGTTTTATTTATATCTTTCGATATATACTAACACAATTGAAAAAACTGCTGGTTACTACTTTAGTAGGTACTATACGTTGGCTAAGTATTACATAAAAAAAATATAGTGTTATCGCTGAAAATTCTGAGAGTTTCGACGTGAAAGTTTATTTTTGTGGACCTATTCAGGATTTTTTCTGCAGAAAGAGAGTTATATTTATGAATTCTATTCGGTTATTACTTTTTTCCTATCCCTTTTCTAAACTTAGTATTTTTTTCATAATATATTATCGATCTGTTTTGTTACACTAGGTGTTTAAAAATTCTGCTTTTTACTATTATCAGGATACGACCACGCCTTAAGTAGCACGTTTTATACAGATTTCATACTACACTGGTGGAAGTCTGTTCGTATTAATTATTTTTTCGTTGATTATATAATGTATTTATTTATATAATTTTCTTTGTCGCTCTCCATAGAAATTATGTGCCAATATCACATCGATAAACTTTAAGTTCCTTAATTAAATCACGTTTTCTATGTTTTACGCTGTTATTCACTTCAGATAATTAATGTATTTAAATGTCTGGTTCAAGAAGTTATCGGTTTTCCCACCATATGTAAAATTTTCCATTATCCTTAATATTACAATAGAATTGATGATGTAAGGAAAAGATCATTGACGAATGTATTTTTTGTCAACCTATTCTGAACCTTAAGTCATATTCCTTACCAAACCTAAGCGGTTCAAGCGAGTTCAAACTGATATTTATTATACAATATGTACATAAACATATATATTTGCTCTCATGCGAAAATTTCGTTACGCGCTGGGTAGCTGTTGATGAGTTCTTGTCTCCCGATCAATCGAGCCTGTATTCTCCAAACTGTCCATTTTCTTCAAAGTGTAAATATTCTTCCTCAGGCAATGGTCGCTTGCTACCCTGGTTCCGGAGCGCACTACGTCAAGCATGTAGATAACCCCAATAAGGACGGGCGTTGCATAACCGCTATCTACTACCTGAATCTCGACTGGGATGTGCAACGGTGCGGTGGCTTGCTCAGGTATGCATTTGTTCTCAGACATCCAGACAGTGCTCGTTTGCTATCCCAGATCTAGGACGCACTATGTCAACCACGGAGATAACCACATTAAGGAGGGGAGTTGCATAACCGCCATCTACTACCTAAATCTCGACTGGGATGTGCAACGGTGCGGTGGCTTGCTCAGGTATGCATTTGTTCTCAGACATCCAGACAGTGCTCGTTTGCTATCCCAGATCTAGGACGCACTATGTCAACCACGGAGATAACCACATTAAGGAGGGGAGTTGCATAACCGCCATCTACTACCTAAATCTCGACTGGGATGTGCAACGGTGCGGTGGCTTGCTCAGGTATGCATTTGTTCTCAGACATCCAGACAGTGATCGCTTGCTATCCCAGATCTAGGACGCACTATGTCAACCACGGAGATAACCAAATTAAGGAGGGAATTTACATCACTCCCGTGTACTTGTGGCGTGCTCATGTAGGTGTTTTCAGAAACATCACGCTTTGTTTGCTTTCCATCACAGTTCGAGGGCGCGTTGCATTATTGACTATCTAACAGCATCCTTCTCAAAGGCTAGCAATCCATCCTCGAAAACCTTGGTGTTGCGGGTGTCCGTGGGCGATGGTGACCATCTACCACCAGATGAGCCGCTTGCTCGTTTTCCCTCTTACCTCATAAAAACTAACAGTAAACCCCAAAACATAAAAATTTACTGAGATCTACAATGCCTATCTAAACTACCGCAGTTTGCTAACTTATGTATGCATTCTGAAAGCCAAAGTCGTTTGCTACTCCAGCAATAACCACTACTTAAAAATACACTAAGGTAATTGGGGGAGTAGTTGGCACATAGATCGGGATAGGCAACCTTAGAACAGTGTCGGGTAACCTAATGCGTTCACGTGGCTTATTCTAACCAAGATCGTATTAAAATGTCCTCAAAGTTGAAGGTCTCAACCATGACCTCAATGTCAACTACTTCCCAATTACCTTAATTGCGAAGTGCGATGCTGCAGCAGTATGCTTCGCAAAATCGGAACTGACAGCGTAAGATTTATACTGAACTGAACTGTGGGTATAACATGAACATGTGCGTAAGTGTAACGTAATCGTATCGTTTCCGTATACAGTGCCATCTATCATTGATCAAGTACAACTGTGGCACAGATAACGTGCAGTTTGTACTGTAAATGTGGGCCTAGCACGAATAACAGCGTAAGTGTAAATGAACGTGTCGTTCACGTGAAACAGTACAAACTGTCATGTATCTAGGGCAACAGTGACACAGATAACTCATAGTTTGTACGTCGAAGCGTGACATGTTGAAGTTTGCGATACCAACACTTTTTCGCAAATAGTTTGTGCTACGGCCTCTTATTTGAAAACTACCTAAAACGTGTTAGATCTTAGTAGCAAAAGGCCTGAAATGTACTATCTCTGCTTTGCTAATTACCTTAACTTCGTTTCTCTTTAGTTAGTCATGTTTTTGAATCTAGGATTATCTCAGAGGGTTTCCCAGTAACAACTAACTTGACTTAAATATCATAAGATCGTTTTACAATAAATACATTTGTATGTTTCCAGGGTATTCCCGGCAGGTAACGACAATAAAGTGGCTGACATTGAGCCGATTTTCGACCGGATGCTGTTCTTTTGGTCGGACAGGCGGAATCCACACGAAGTACAGCCTGCTTATAGCACAAGGTAAATAAAATAGAGATTTTCTCAATATACCTACATAATAACTCAGAGCACATGTTCATGTCCTAGATAATCGCGAACCAATAGCACGACCAAAAATCTTTTCGGCACGCCACCCGTTCGATATGGTTAGCGTTTTAATGTAAGTTCACTATTAAGTATTATGAGTGATCGCAAGTGAGCCTACGAGTATATTTATTACTAAACAGTGCACGCAGTGCTTGTTTACAGCCTTCAAAAAAGGAGTAGGTTCTGTGTTCGACTGTATTTTTTTTCTGTTGACAGGATTCTCCCCCATTTGTGGACCAAATCTTAAAATTCTTTTTTAGATGAATATATGTATACTTCTGAGGTGGTCCATTAAAATTTCATCAAATTCGGTCAAACGGTATTTGAGTTACACCGCAATACTCTCCCAATAACTGAAAAGTTTTTCGCCTATCTTGATGATATCATCATTGACGGTGAATGACAATCGATCCCGTAAGTAGCAAGGGTCACTAAAAAGGGTGATTTTTGTATCAAAAATTGGAACCGTCTTCAACACTAAAAAGTGTGAAATATCGAAGTCGGTACCATGATGGTTAAAAAGTACCTATTATCACAATTTTGTGTGCATGGTACACAAAAAACGCACACAATATTTTTAGTAAACATAGAAAGAGTTTTGAGTTGATAGCATTTACTTTTATTTGACGGCACGTCTCTATGGGCTCATTAAACATTACTTTACATTGATCAAAAAAGGTTCGCCATCCCTGTCCTAGATATTAGTCCTGAAATCGACTTCTTGGTGGGAGAGAGCCGCCATTGCAACTATATGCTTCTGAAGACATACTTATTATACATATTCGCTATAAAATTATAAATTACAAGTAATTGTAACGTACTGCAGCGCCCGTATCTCAATTCATTCCGTTTTATAGTGAGTTTTTGTAGTTAGGGAAATGACGCTTGACCATACTGAACATAACATGTAATTAAGAAAAAAAGTATTGATTGTATTCATATATCTATTTTCAGATACGCTATCACCTTATGGTATTTCGACGCTCAAGAAAGGGCAGAGGCACGAAAAAATCACAGTAAGTATAACAATTATTTTCATACCTACTCGAATAAGTGACATTGGCTACCCGCAATGCGAAAGTGAAGCAATTCACGATTTGGTTCCGTGGAAGAGAAAGTGATTTTAATTTCGAACCTAGATTTCACTTCCTTGTAGTACTCATCAAACCGAATAATTAGCTCTACGGAGGTAGCCACCAAGCTAGATTCTTTTTTTATGGGATAGTTTGGCAAACGAGCAAGCGGCTCATCCAAAAACTAAACCTAAGTGATACCGTCACCCACGCACATCCGCCAGAGGTCTCTCTTTGAGGAAGGAAGAGATAGAAGGAGTGAGGGTGGAGGGGGAGGGGGGGAATCGAGCCTCCGGAAACTCCCACAGACCGAATGAAACGCAATAGCAAGCTATGTTACTTCACCTCGGTGTTATGTGTGTGGTACTTCCCCGGTCGTGCCGGCCCATTCGGCTGTGGGGTTACAGCGTGGCACTACCACCAAAAAAACTATAATATCTTACGTATATCACCGGTAGAAAATAACGTATTAGGCAGTTATGGTAGCCTAGTACATTTCTTTACAGTTCTCTTATAATTCCACATGCACTAGCGAAAAGTACCAGGATATCATAATCGCATAGGCTCTATAACAAAATTAATAAGTTTCCCTCGTCCTTACGAGATATAACATGGATATGATGTAATCTTTCTTGGTTATGCTCACCCAGTATGTTTATTGTAGTGATATTTCGACAAGTACATGGAAAAGTAATTCCAATATGGGAATTATTTTAATACGATATAATATGGAACACTTACTGCTTCTACCACATTACTAGAACGGACTTAGAACTAGTGATTGAATGAAAGTCTTATTAATGTGATTATGACTTGACTCTGACTACTTAAGTGAAAATTAAAAAAAAAATGATGTGTAATAGGTTCGTTCGTTTAGCAATTGGTG
Organism: Selenia dentaria; assembly: GCA_917880725.1. Classification (NCBI taxonomy): domain Eukaryota; kingdom Metazoa; phylum Arthropoda; class Insecta; order Lepidoptera; family Geometridae; genus Selenia; species Selenia dentaria. The sequence goes on along the minus strand of OU862895.1, from coordinate 7,824,913 downwards.
GCGTTGCCATTGTTGGCTCTTTTGTTAAAGCGTTCTTACAGCTCAAAAATGTTATTTTTTCCACTTTCACCACTTTTTCCCACAGACCTAAAATTCCATTATTATGCTGTGAAATATATAGTTGTCAAAAAACGATCACTAACAACCATGCTCCGGACTTGAGTTAAAAACTGCACTTTTTGGTGGCATAAATATCTCTTTTCTAGCTTTGCGAACGCTAAACGAAACGAGTCCAAAACAACATTTTCACCCACAGATTCCCAATTCTAACGCCCTTGTGAGCGTTTTTAGCATTATTTTCGTCAACTTGGAGCTATTGGAACGCACTATATTATAATTATTATGTAACTTGAGCAAAGGCAAATGTACAGAAGTAGGAGACCAAATACAAAGAAAATGTATCTATTGGAATTCTCCGCGTACGTTTCGCTAGTTAATATACGATATTGATGTAATCTTGTGATATTCCAGTCTTATCGTTCGATAACAATCATATAAAAGATACGACTCATTAATTAGTCTATCCATTACCAACGTAAGTATTCTTATATCCGGGTCGTAAAATTATACATTGTAGTCGTAAAACAAAGCTTACGATAAATGTATGCTCCACTATAAACCACAATTCATACATTGTAGTGTCGTAATGATGAATGACTGAAGCCTGATGAATGGTTGAAGAATGTGTAAGAGCTCTCACACACGAGCGGCCTGATGCTAACGGCAGAGGTAACTGCAGCTGCCGACACGCGTCGACGGCAGTTGTTGACGCTTCGGCGGCAGCCGTCGACTTTCTAACACTGAAGATCAGCGGCGGCCATCGTCAGCACGCTACAACTGCAAGTGTCGCTGTAGGTCGACGGCAGCTGTTACCTCTGCCGTTGGCAACATGCCGCTCGTGTGTAAAAGCCTTAAAAGCAATTAATAAAAAGATGTTTTTTGAAGCGATTACGCTTGGGTGACGGACGTCGGCTGACATTCAAGCCGCCCTATTGATCGATCTCTACATCAGTATACAAAAATATTTACCATGAACCAAAAAGTTCGGCAGTGCCTACCTCTGTAGAGTAAGTAAATTATGGAATGCTTTGCCGGCGTACGTTTTTCCTTGCAGCTATGACCCTGGGTATTTCAAGCGGACCGCAGCTTACGACTGCATTAATGGTCATCGCTTCTTGATTCCATCTCCGCTTTCCATCAGGCGAAATGGAGTCACATAGATGAACCATTATAAAAAATACACATAATTCAGATGATTTTGAGCCTGAGTACCAAAACGGTCAGATTACCACCATAGTGTGACTCTTTAGCCGTTTCGATGTCGGTCGTTCGAGACGATTAGCATTAACCCTTCATATACCGTGATAATTAAAACAAAAGGTTTATCAATGAAACGCACGTACATTTACATCAATGGTACATACGCAAAGGGTTAAGCATTAAACCTTTAAGGTTAAGGTAGGTTAAGATAAGTGGCTTAAGATTCATTCGTAAATAATTTGTTCTTTACGTGAACAGATCCTTGATTGGCATTGAATCATTTGAAATTGTATTGTCGATAATTATATGATTTTTGTGATATTGATGAAAGAATTACTTTAATTATTTTTATTATCAAGCATAAGCTAAGTGTAGTGCTTTAAAATGATAAGGTTAGCGTCTCAAAATTATATATTTAAAATTTTAAATGAAAAATACAATTACCTTCGGGCGGGATTCGAACCCGCGTCTTCTTTATCCCTTATTTCTTTTTTTTATTATTATTATTTTTATTTATTTGAAGTGCTTTGTCGCTGAGCGACCACACCGCCCTGTAAAATCATACAAAGAAGGTTCTTAATATCTAGTAGGTAATGCTAGTTGTGCTAGTTTGTAAAAAATCCTGGCTTGTTCAGACATTGGATATACTAAAATACATAGCACAGGCCGATATCCATTTCTCTCGCTGGACCAAAATGTGTAAACCTATAAGCAGCGTTCCTCACACACTCCCATAGAACATGTTGCACATCCTCTATAATTCCACAGTCATCGCAGTTGGGAGATACAACTTTATTCATAATAAATGCGAACTTCTTCGACGGGATGTGTCCAGATCGCAGATTCTTTATACCTGATAGTTTAATTATGTCTTAATTTAATTTTGTAGTACTTATATTCCTAATTTTGACTATTTGACCCGTGAAATCATATTAGGCGCTGCAAGCAAAAAGTAACTAATACGTTGTCTGTGACAGTGCATTTGCACTCGGTTAATTTTTTCCGTTTTCTTGTTATTTTTCTGGCCATTATGATGAACGATAATTATCCATTGATATATATGTCGATATACTCGAAAAACAGTGTCCGAGAGGTTACATAAAGATACAATATGTTGTACGTGTGGCGTGTACCGGTAGGGATTTTCCCGCGCACTTGAAAGGAGGAAAACTATGTACTTATAATACCGTATCTGTTACCTATTCGATTAGTCTTGCTAGAAACGGTGGGCTTGCCTATCTTTATATCAATACTATGGCTATATACAAAACAAAGTAGGTGCTATAGCGAGGAATCTGTAGGGGCATGATTTTTGCACCAACCACATATAATAAGGGGGCGTCCATAAATTACGTGAGGTGTTTTTTTTAATTTTCTGTTTAAATTGCGTGATATTTGCCGAGACCCCCCTCTCTCCAAAGTAAGATTAGATGAGATTTGACTTGACCGTATATTCGGTTTTTTTGTTGAACAACATATTTACGGTTCGATTTTTACCTTTATAGCCTAGTCGAATTAAGGATTTTATCCGGAAAAAAATAAAGACATTTATAATGTTTTATATTATTGTTATATAATAATATAATATATTATTATTACATAATAATATTATATATAATAATATATAAATAATTGTTATTATATAATAATTGTAATATAGGTTACAAGGCCATCCTACAATCTCGTACAGGCTGATGTCCGGGATATCTTCGGTATAATGTTCATCTTAGGTTCTTGTTCGGTAAGGATGTTTTAGGTCAACGGAAAGTACCCTATAGGTTCTCATTGCCTTGTGAAATCGCAAAATATGCGACAAGAACGGTCATATCTTTTGATCGCGTTGATTTACAAAGTTGATTTTTTTCACATGCGGAGAGACCGTAGACCCGAGTGTTTCATATAAATTTCACTTGACACCTCTACGCATTCCTAAGAAAAAGGGTCAGACAGACTGACAAGCAAACGAACACAAAATTGATGCTATCAGAGTTCCTTTTTCCTTTAGAATTACGGAACCCTAAAAAGACTGTGCTGACCTGAGCCTCTATTGTACTTAGAGAAATTATTTACATAGTAACGTGTACGCGAGTTTTGCCTTATTTTACACAACTGTGGGCCTAGTGCGAATATCTGCGTAAATGTAACGTAACGTGTCGCTCACGTGAAACAGTACAAACTGTCATGTATCTAGGGCAACTGTGACAAAGATAACTCATAGTTTGTACGCCAAATTTTGCAAATTCTTCGTGCTACGGCCACTGAAGAAAGAGTTTTCACACGTCTAGTTGGTCTCCAAAGCTACCTCAACACCCATCAATCAGAATCCTGGTTTAATTATACAACCATATAATTTGTTTCTACATTTTGAAAATTGCTTTGAAAATAAAGCTGTATGCAATTTTTAGCAACACACGAAATCGGGAGATTTTAAAAAAATAACACATAACTTTTTACTTCGTGCTTCTATGCGCCACGCAAATACTAGGTTTTACATAAGCGTAGATGGTACTCTAACAAATACATACACTCCTCTTACACCTTTTAACAATTATCAAGTTGAAGTGGCAATGGGCAGGCCACATCGCTCGCAGAACCAATAACCGATGGGGAAGAAAGATTCTCGAGTGGCGACCACGCACCGGAAGACGCTAACTACATAGATATAGGCTATTTTGACTGCTCACGCTAAATTGATGGTTTCAAAATGAATACTTTGTAATGTAACTTTCAAATGACATTATTTTTTGCATTTTCGCGGTATATCTTTTGCTTTGCATATTCCATGGTTTTATTATATATCTTTGAATTATAAATCTGATCATGTAATTATAAACACAGGAAATATATTTAAATTATAATACAATTACTGTAATTTAATTATTATTATATCTTAACAGTGCTTTATGCTTACGTTCAAAATGTATTTGTTGACTTGCCCAATGTAACAAACAATGTTATAAGGTCAATAAACGATTCTGATTCTGATTCTAACGATGTTTAGGCCGGCTCCCCGTTAGGTGGACCGACGACCTCATCAAAACCGCGGGGAACCGCTAGATACAGGAAGCAAGTAGCCGTTCTACGGGGGAGGCTTATGTTCAGCAGTGGTCGTCTTCCGGCTGATATTGATGAAAAAAATATGATGACACGTTACCAATTCTTACCGATGTTTTGTCTTCTTTCCAGGAAAGCGCGTCCAGCCGTCTTCAAGCAAGTGATATCAACAATACTGGGCTTATGGCCTGTAATGCTCTTACAAGACAATAACCACGGATGGAAGGACCACCATCGTGCCTCACCAGAACACAGTCCCGTAGCTAAAAAAGAAAAGCATTGATTGGAAATTTAAATTCATCGTTCTCTGGCATTCGCAAAGAACGAATGATAAATCAATGTCTACTTGTGTGACACAACATCAACTGAAAACTAACATCTTCATGTGACTATAAGTTGTGGTATCCATACTTGCAATAGCGAAAGTTTAAGTACTGATTCTAAATTCTCTGTTTTTATATATGTACTATATAGTCGTTACTGAATGCCACTCTAGAAAAATTACGATCTTTCGTTCATTTCGTTCGGTCGCGATTTAGTTACTTAGAAGTCACTTTTGTTCTTTGATATTGGTTTTGAATGAAAATTGCAAGTAGGAATAGGGTCAGAAAGTTGGGAATTGGGAAGAGATTTGTAGCCTTTGGTGTTTTGTGAAGCTACGTGCCTGTGGAATGCTACGAAAGTACAAAATTTTAAAAGTACTTTTAGTGTCGTTGCATAGTATAATAGGCGTCTAACAGAATTCTTATAGCGGATGTTAGTTAAAGCACTTAATCTATACCCCAGTACTGGAGAAGAGTACATTATTTCATTATTGTTTTGATAACTCGGTACCCATCAGGAATATCGCAACCGAACTTAAAGTGCAATTATAGGACGCGATAGTTTATAGAATGAGCTGTCAATTTACTTTAGTATTAAATGTTTTGTAGTTCTGTATTGAAACCAAAAGGAACACTGGGATGTTTGCTCCTAGATTAGAAATATTAACCTATTACAACGAAATTTATTAAATATTTGTTAGATTAACATCATTGACTACCACTATCCACCGACCGAAGATGTGAAAGATGACACTAGCCAATATTTTCGGATATCAACAATGATTTATAAAATAGGGCCGCAAGGCGACCGAGAGTGATTTATATCGATAAATTGAGATGTAACGTTTTTGCTCTTCGATGCTTCGAATGATTTCTATTGATGACTTTCAATGCATAGCATGGATAATCTGAAGGGATATTATTATGCAACTAAAATAAGTTTGCAAATGGTCATTGAAATCTCGAAAAATGGCGGCTCCATGTCTAGTTTTGACGACTGCCACTGTAGTTGTCAAAATTAGAGTAACCGTGGAATACAGTGGAAATGTGAGTAAGTAACGAGCTGACAAAAGTGACATACAACCGCAGTTTTTTTAGATTTCCATCAACATTTGTTAGCAACTGAGATGCAAAAGTTCAAAAGTGAGTGGTGGTCGATAAAATCGTATCCTTTCTAACTAGTGACGTGACTTCCTTGATGCGAAAGAAATTATACAACGTACATTATGTCGATATGAGTTTCTCGGTCAGTTGTGGTTTATGCCGGATCCCGGGTGTATCACGTTTGACGCACGTGGAAATAGATTGGAAACATAAATCTATACACAGAAGATTTTAATTCATAAATATATTTTTAAACCATTAAATTGAAGCTAGTAATTGTTATTTTGTTAACATATTTGCGAGATGTTTAGACAGGATTGACTTATTTTGCGTTCGGATACACACGAGTTGGCAAAATAATAAGTCATAATGCTAAAACAAAAGGGCTTAAGAATTTGGAATGTGTGGGTGAAATTGCCGTTCAGCGTTCGTACAGTTTCGCAATTCCAATAAATGATAGACCTAAAGTTCAAGACGTGAGGTGCTATTTTAGGTTCAAAAAAAGTTGCAAAATTATCGACAGTATGTTTCTCGAATGCTTTACGAGAATACACATTTTGGGAACGCTTGCAATGCCATATCGACTCGAACGCACCTTTATACCAAAAATTTAGAATTACCTGAAATAATATGAATTACCATAGTTCCTAGGGATCCTATATAAGGTTGCATACAAAATGGTCATAAGTGCAAGCGTCAAAACGAAGTTATAAAGAACCTTATGTCACTTGTAATAAAGTTCCAAATTAATAGCGATAATCCATAACAAATTAAAAAAAACTCAACAATTGGAATCGTGATACAATCGAGCAATGTAACTCTGCAATGAACCTTGGCATTGACTCCCTCACAGCGGGGTGGGGTGTGGGATCAAGGTGCGAGCGGGATGGAGAGTGGTACTATATTCCATGCTTACCGAGTGTAGTCACGATTTTTACGCATCACTGTTTTTTATTCCGATACAATGTGGCGCTTTTGACAGGTGAGATCTGTCAGTCATTCGGAATGGCATCACGCTCACGTTGCTCTCAGCATGATGGCAGACAGTGCAGTGATTCGTTATACGCCGCTTACAAGAAATTAAACGAGATAGTATGGACACAATATTATAATAAACCATGAAATTATGTTTCAAATAGGCCGCAAAAACTTTTGTTTTACCGGCAGGGCTATTATGTATCTCAGTTGCTAACAAATTGAAATCCAATAAGATGGCGGCTGTATGTCACTTTTCTCAGCTCCAGTCATCAATTTACTAACATTTTTGCTTACTGGAGTTGCCAAAACTGACATAGAGCCGCCATTATTCAAGATTTCAATCAACATTTGTTAGCAACTGAGATACATCATAGCCCAGCTAAACGATAAAAGTAAATACACGCGCACATGCTAACGCATCACGCACACATCGACAAATTTATATATTTGACAGAACTGCTCACGGTGATTTCCGTTCGTAGCGTGGTCGTTGTAATTGCAAAATGGCGTCCTTGGTGACGTAATCCACGACGTCACATGGATTTACGTTGTCGCGCTTTCGTTGATTTGGAATGACGATCACAGCGCTAAAATCAATGTTGACTTCAATCGGAAGGCAGGGATAGATTCTGAGCTTCAGCGATCCAATGTATGACAAGACTGGAAATGTGTGGAGAGTGCCGTCCACGCCACGGGTTTCGTCGCAAGAGCGTCAAGTGTGGCATACCTCCACTGTTTCTGTAGACGTCAACTTCTTACCTCAGTCAAAATAAAAAAGTCAAGACAGAATGTTGTGAACAGAGAAGTGAGGCCGGTTTTCTAAACTACATATGCGTGCATCGGTACTGCCATAATAATTAAAACTTTACGTGTTGCTTCCACGCGCCGCGATAGTTCGACTGGCGAGTCAAGGCGTAGTTTTGTTGTACGTGTTGTAATTATGTATGTACACGGCGAGGCGCAGTTTTACCGGCCTCATTTCTCTGTTCACAACATTCTGTCTTGACTTTTTTATTTTGTCTGAGCTTCTTACATACGCCTAAACCCTGATTTCACCGTTAATCGAGTTCAATAAAATCGGTGTGCCTAGCACGAATCACTGCGTAAGTGTAACGTAACGTATTGTACACGTGAAACAGCACAAACTGTCATGTACCTAGGGAAACTGTGACACAGACAACTCATAGTATGAACGCAGAAGCGTGACGCGTTGACGCTTACGATACGAATATTTTTTGGCTAATTGTTTAATGTTATGACCTTCGGTTGTCATGGCAACGAGTGTTGTGATTGGTGCAACTTAACGTAACTCTTATGCCATTGGTTAGAATTGTATGCCGATCTTTAATTATCGCATTTTTAGTCAAAAAATCGTGCGATGGGCATAAACAGAGGCCAAAAGAGAGAAAAAGTATTCGTATCGTAAGCGTCAACGCGTCATGGTTCGTTGCAAAAACTATGTGTTATCTGTGTCACAGTTGCTCTAGATTAATTACAGTTTGTACTGTTTCACGTGAACGACACGTTACGTTACACTTACGGTAGTTGTTCGTGCTAGACCCACAGCCGTGCGATTCTCTAAGATCAAACATCGTTGCATCTTTGACAACATCCGTGAAACAAATGAAGACATGACAAGAAACGTTGAAAAAACAACCTTATGTACAAGGGCGATATCTCATAAAGTACTTATTTGACGTCGACGAGCGCTTCGACGAATCATTAGAGAATCGCACGGCAGGTCTTAGGTGTATCATAAAGAACTTGACTGTCTATAAGTTTTTGTCCTACTTCATCGTCGAGGTAAAAGCTCAAAAAAAATGTTAAAATGTTTTAATTTAAAAGAGAATTATGTTATTATCTCATAATTATGTGAGATATCTGTAAATATATAAAGTATACTTATCTATACTTTTATATAAGTTTGTGTGTAAAAAGTATTCAATTTTATACTGAATAGACTTATTTAACGATAAGTATATCTTTTCCTATAATATAAGTAGTATATACAGAGATAGTCATAAAATAAGCATTAACTTGTGTGATGATATAAATTTTGTTATGTTAGTAAAAGTAGGTTTTTTTTTATTATTAAATATGGTGTTTTGTTTTGCACGATTGCTATGATCGCTTCTAAAATGGCCAATGACATTTAAGTATTTGAAAAAAAATAAAGAATTAGCAGATGATAAATTAATATGCTGACTAAACATATAACAATTACTAGCTGACCCGCTCGCTTGGTCTATGGAAAACGAATTCACAGAAATAAATTGAATTAATCCCTTTAGGAGCGAAATTTCCCCTAATCTTTCCTAAGTGGAGGCATAATTATTTTTTTCAAAAAATTGCACAGACATCAACACTAAAAAGTGTCAAATAACTTGAAGTCGATTATCCTACACTTCAGTGTTGAAAGCGGTAAGTTTTTTTGGAAAATATTTTTATCGCCATTTTAGTGACCCTTGCTACTTACGGGATGATTGTCATTCGCCGTCAATAAGGATATCATCAAGATAGGCGTAACACTTTTCACTTAATTGTAGTGTAACTAAAAAAACACTTAACCGAATTTGATGAAATTGACGGGACCACACAGGAAGCACAAGCTTTCAAATAAAAAATTAACCATCAAAATCGGGTTCCCCTAGTCGAAAGTTCTGAGGTAACTAACATAAAAAAATAGACACGCATTGAAAACCTCCTCTTTTGGAAGTTGGTTAATAATGTGTAACACCAGTCTTGCATAAATATATGGATATCATAACTGAAATTGAAACATTAATAATTCAAAATGTCATAACCCCGATAAATATGTGTGGTAGCAAACATGCAAAACGAAATATTAAGCTGTATCGATTTCTATATCGTTTGTCCGTTAAATAGAAATGCACGATGTTCAAACCAAAACGGCTTGTGTTATGAAGTCATAAATTATTTTGTGGACAGAGTCTGGTATTAAAATATTTATAATATCCATTGCTTCTTTTATTTCACCATTTTATAATTAGAGAAATGTAAGTCAATAGTAACACAGAATTGTAATATAATAATAATAGGCTTTGCGGCGAGCCGTCGGTGAGTGGCGACACCGTGGACCCGATTCTCCCTGGGGCTAAAAAAGACCCCTGACCCCCGGCTTGCCTTGATTGGCCGTCTGGGGGTGGAGACGCAAGAGCAAGACACAAAAAGCTCCAAGGGTGGAAGTGTTAAAGGGCATAACGCCGGTAGTAGCGCTGTAGTGAAACCGCAGCACACCTCTCAACACCCTTCAGCCATCCACACCAACTTTGCCTCTTTTGTCACCATTGATGGTGGCAAGTCACCTAAATATTTTAAAATGAGACTGAAATTGGCAGGTGCCGTAGTCTCCTTCATAGCCCACTATATCCATAATCACTAATAAGTTCATATTAATAGCCTTATCTTTTTATTAGGGATGTAACGATACCGATATATCGGCGGATATAATCGGCAGACCGATATAATTGGCAGGCCGATATATCGGCATCGCCGATTATAATACAACCGATATCAAGTAGTTCGAAAATATATAAGTGAAGAGTCTGCTTGCTTGTCATCAAATATTTCTGCTCATCCTGAACAAGAAGAGATGGAATCTCATATAAGATGTCCAAATATTCCAATTAAACAAGATTCAAAGAACTATTGGCGCAATGAAGATAAATACCCAAAGTAAAGCTTGCGCATAAATACGTGTCTTACCAAGTGAGCTGAGTTGCCTCAGAACGTCTTTTTTCAACTGCAGGCCTCATACAAAATGATTTGCGTAACAGATTATCTGCTAATAATTTAAATACTCTGTTTTCTTAACAAAAATCTACCAAAAGTAAACTTTGATTCCTGACTGTATTGGTTTTTATGTATTGGTTTATTTTATAACTATGTGTAGATAATAATTACTTAGCTTGATTTCAGATAAATAAATGAACTTTCTTTGAATTTTGATTGAGTTTATCTGCTTATTATTTACATGTCTTAAGACTCGATCGTAGACATAGGTAACTTTTTTGCATAATAAAGGAAATAAGATGTATAATTCATTATTTATTTGATTAATTATCTACTTAGCCATCGATATCGGCATCGGTATCGCCGATTATTTCCAACAAAAATCGGTATCGGTATCGTATCGTCAAAATGATTTATCGTTACATCCCTACTTTTTATAATGGATATACCATGTCTCATCCATCCAAAAGTTTCTGTTTTTATACTACATTGTATTATAATGAATGATATACAGAGAATAATAATAATAATTTTTTGTTTGCGAGAAATGTAGGTACAGTAGTTCTTATAGTTGAAATAGAAAGGATCCATTACATTCTGCCTCATCAAGGCGTACAAAAATAGTTTTAAGTACAATTTTAAAATAAAGTGTAGTGTAATTGTATGACAGGCGTTCGTTGATCATGTAGATGTTCGATCCCTAACGTGAGTGTTTTGCCGGTTAACATTAATAATTTAATATGTAGATATTGCCAAAAGTAGGCAGACAGGCAGGCGGCCCACCTGATGGAAATTGGTCACCGTCAGATACAGGGTGTTTGGTAGAGGGACCGACAAACCAAATGAGCGTGTTCGGGGGCCCACTTGGAGAATACAAGTTGGCCAAAAAAAATCCCCGACACCCCAATTTTTGTTTACTTTTTTTGTGAATTTTCTCGTTTTCTCCAATATTGTACCTATTTACCACCATAACATTTGTAAAGTATGTTTTAGACCGGATGTTTTTAGTTTTTACAAATGTTATGGTGGTAAATAGGTACAATTTCGGAAAAAAAGGGAAAATTCACCAAAAATAAATAAAAAACTTTTGGGGGGACGGGGATTTTTTTTGGCCACATTGTATTCTCCAAGTGGGCCCCCGAACACGTTCATTTGATTTGTCGGACCGTCTACCAAACACCCTATATAAGATAAGACAAACACAAGTTCAGTCTAGGGCGGACTTTTGAAATTAATTGTTCTGACTCACCGTATCTATTAATTCATGTTTATGGTACTCTGAACCGGTATTGCTTACTATACAGTATACTTACAGAGCAGGCCATTTCAAACGGTCAGTATGGGCAAGTCTGAAACTATAAGACACACAAAGTTCTCTACTTAGGAACCGACAGGGGTATAATGTATCTCAGTTGGTAACAGATGTTTTTTTTTAATGTGATAGGTTGGCAAACGAACAAGTGGCTAACCTGATGGTAAGTTATACCGTCGCCCACGAACATCCGCAATAGTTGCCGACCTTTGTGGAAGGAAGAGATAGAAGGGTGAGGGTGGAGGGGAAGGTGGGAATCGGGCCTCCGGAACCTCCCACAAACCAACGAAACGCAATAGCAAGCTATGTTACTTCACGTCGGTGTTATGTGGGTGTGTGGTACTTCTCCGGTCGTGCCGGCCCATTCGGCTGTAAGTATGCAGCGTGGCACTACCACAATTTTTTTTTTATTAATATCTTGAAAAATTGTCGTTTTGTCAGTTTTGACAACTCCAGTAAGCAAAAAATGTTAGTAGAGTCACTCGGGTTAAAAGGACGCACTGGGTAAAAGTACGCGGCACCACTCAGAGGGGGCGAGCGGGCACGGAAGCTTGTCCGACGGGATTGAGCGCATTTGGGCCGCCATTGTGTGTCATCAGTTGGGCGGTAGGCGTCGTAGTTTTCGCAAGAAGCGGGAAAAATTGTAATTGACATAATTTCGATATTTTTCGCATATAAGAAAAGTTTGTTGTTAATTTGTTAGTGAATTTTAAGACCTGAGTTGTTTTTGTTGATGTTTAGTGGCAATTGCTTCATTATTATTGGAATAACTGTTTTACCTAATGTTTATTGGTTTGAATTAGTGAGAGTGTGAGAAAACTCGAAAAATTAACGATATCCATTGTATGTCATTTTTCCTATGCTTTCTTTCTTTTCTACCGACTTCCAAAAAGGAGGAGGTGCTCAATTCGACTGTATTTTTTATGTTTTTTACCTTATAACGTGCTACTGGGTAGGTACACCGATTCATAAAAATCTTTTTTCTTAGAAAGTTGGTGCTTTCCGTGTGGTCCCAATTAATTTCATCAAATTCGGTCCAGTCGTTTTTGAGTTACACCCCAATAACTGAATAGAATGGAAGTCGGTGTTAAATTTTTCAAATTGTACTTATATTCTTTTTTAACTTATTAGGATATTTGCTTTAACACAGTATTCTGTAAACATTTCATCAGGCTATCACGGTTCATAAAATACAGTCTTTCAAAGATAGGACACATTGATGGTACGAATCTAGCGTAGCGTTATATTCTCTTGGGGTACGAATACATAATAAGTACCTACTTCTATGACTACGTAGTACATATTGTGTCTATGACTAGGACCAATCGAATCAAGCATCGATCAAAGACATTACACGGTAATTGTAAGGTCTTCATAGATTAATCAGACTTAATCTAAAGAAAGGTCTTTGGCATCGATGGGACAGAAGAGAATAGATAATAGTAGGTATTACATGTCGATGGTTTAAAGATAGGGAGCTTGCTTGCATTTCAGATAGGATTTGATCAAGTTTCATTATACGACAGGGATCAGTAGGCCTACCATGAGTTTACAACATTGAAACCAATCGATGCTCGCTATCGACTGCCGTTAAAAAATGTATGAAAAAAAGTACAGCGCCACCCTGCGGTCAATTGTAGAACTAAAATTGACAGCGAGTACGCCAATCACAAGCTTAATAGGTAGTCGAGATCGAGTATCGACTATAGATGACATTTATGTTGCCAACTCATGGTAGAGCTACTGTTTGGTTTAGTAATTAAAGGTACCTACGACGTATCTACATCTTTGCTTAAGCAATTATGATTTATAAAAAGAAGATTTAAAAAGTTACTTCTCTCTCCAGGGCCGTCTTTACCCGGGGGTTCAAGGGGTGCGGTGCACCTGGGCGCAGAGGTCTAGGGGGCGCTAGCCGACCGCCATAATTTTTGACAGGTACTACGCCGAGACCACGTGAGCGGAGCCACGGGCACAGCCAGTTCATTATACAGAATAAGTAATGTTTAACTAAACACTTTCTGCACGTGTCATACCGTTCGCGATGTGTCAGTGTGTCAGCAATAATATTGAACAAAGATTGACAAACTTGGCCATTATAATTAATTATTGAGTAAAAAAACATATTATTTAAATAAACGACATAATTTAAAATTTTGCTAACTCTAAAGCCCGAAAAATTGAGATTGATCCAAAATTATTATACAACACTATAAGATAATAATATAACAAATATAAAAAAAATATAGACGTAGTATTCTTTTCGGGTTTTTGAATCAGAAGTTTAATTTTGATTTCAGATGAATAAATAAATTAAATAGCGTACTATGTCCACATGAGCGAAAGGGGGGGGGGGGGCAGGTTGACTTCCGCATCCCGGCGCCTGGTACGCTTAAGACGGTCCTGTCTCTTTAATCGCTCATGGCTCTAGTAACTACCGTCCAAACGATTCAATATAAATCCCTGAATACGAAACAAAATGCCGATGTAACGGCTGTGCTTATTATTTACAATAAGTATATAATAATATTCTGATTCACAGTAATTGATAAAATAAAATAATGTGCCTTAATTTGCATTTTCGGCCGAGATGCTAGACGTAACAGCCACTAGCGCCGCGCGCGCTCTGTAAAAACGTATAGGTACTTCAATGCGTCATCCTTTGAATATTCCATTAACCCGCCGAAATCATATCGGTTGATGAAGTCATGTGCCTTAATTATTTCATTATTTAACAATTATTGCTATTGAGAAAGTCTGCCACATGAGTAATACGTATTGAAATCTTTCTCGCCAGCTCTCGATTATAATACGAGTAGATACACCAAGGAAGTTTGCTACTTATTACCTATTTCCAGAGATTTGATAATATTTAAACCATAGATAATATACGTATTATATGCTCGTTGTAATATACTTCAAACCATAGATAGTACTATATACCTACCTATTGGGTTCAAACCATAGACATAATGTATATATAACCTTCAAACATTGCAAAAATGACTTCTTGCACGTCACTTTATATCAAGTTTTTTTCCTACTAAGATTTATTTGAGAGATGTTTTATTTTCTTAATATTTTACTTTGAACATTTTTAAATTAGTTTTATCTATTTATTTACAAAAATGTCTCAATCTTCTATATCTCGCCAGAACGGAATATCTTCATCCCGCCGGCTGGACAAACGTAGACGTCTACGCGACGTGATGGAGAACTCTAGTTTCCAATCCAGAGAGCCAAGTGAAATTGCAGTGGTATCTACCTAATCCTTCTTACTTATACAGTGTTACTGGCTGTAGCTCGCAATCATATACACCAGATTAGTGTCATGTCCTAGAACACGTAGGTAACCAAACGTAGCCTTCTACACGACGTGATGGAGAACTAGTTTCCAATCCAGAGACCCAAGTGAAATTGCAGTGGTATCAAATCCTTCTAACTTATAGCCAGTGATACTGTCCCACGAAATTAAATATCTATACCAGACTACCAGACCAGACTAAAGCCACCTTCTAGATTCTAGAATCTAGAACATATAGCTAAATAAGTTCTGCCAGTAGTTCGTATGCTATTATGTATTATTTGGCAACGGAAGACGACAAGAGAGGCACACTTCAAAGTAGCACTGGCATAGGGTTACCAGATGAACAAAAGTCCGGAGACAAGGCCTGATTTCCATTGCAAAGTCTTGACGTTTTGTTACAGTGTGAGAATTTTCTCTCAAACGTATTGAACAATTTAAAAAAGCCATTATCATCGTTTTTATACACTGCAGATCTCAGGGCTCGCTCACTCGTTGCACATTGCACTCCGCGGGTGGTAGCATCACGCTCCCACGCTACCCCCCTCGCCACTTTAGTATGTTTTAATTTTATTAAAAATGTACTTTACCTATTTATTGTAAGCAAAAAATCCTCTTTTTTCCTGTTTGTTTTTTAAAATCCGGCTGCAATCCTGAGAAGAGTCCAAAAATCCTGGAAGACCAGTGCCACCTTCTAGATTCTAGAATCTAGAACATTAACTAAATAAGTTCTGCCAGGAGTTCGTATGCTATTACTATTAGGTATTCTTAGGCAACGGAAGACGACAATGGAGGCACACTTCAAAGTACTGGCGTAGGGTTACCAAATGAACAATTCAAAAGTCCGAAGACAAGGCCTGATTTCTATTGAAAAGTCTTGAGATTTTGTTACAGTTTGAGAATTTTCTCTCAAACGTAGTATACACTGCGGATCTCAGTGGTCACGCTCACGCGTCGCACATCGCACCGCCCCTCGCCGCTTGAGTTTGTTAAACTTTTTATTAAAAATGTACTGTATTTATTGAAAGTTAAATATCCTGTTTTTTCCTGAGATAAACAAAATCCGGCCGCAACCTGAGAAGAGTCCAAAAATCCTGAGATCTTGTAACCCTACACTGGCGAACGTGTACTTCTTGGCCTTACGTTAATCCCGTTGTATTATTACAAAATGGTACCGATTTTACAAATTATCTGACAAATCTAACAGAAGACAGAAAATATTGTTCTCTTACAAAATGAACATGAGTTTTAATAACATTGACACTAAATATAAAAACAATGTTACCTAACTACTTATTAACTACTTATATCTACATATAAGATACATAATTAATTTATAATTTATAAATACATTTTTTCTTTTTAGGAAGTGGAAGAAGAGGACGATCCACTTAGGTTTGTATATATAGACCTTACGTGGATAACATATTTTCTTAAGAATGTAACCATAGCCGAACAGCAGTGCAAGTTTGGTAGTATGGTCGTTAAATTTTCGAGTCACTAAGAACGATAAATTTAACGAGTCGTATCGCCTCTTGAAAGTATAGAAGTCGACAACTCTTATCGACAGCTTACGATCGTCAAAATGTCGATCTCAAATGTCATTTAACAGTTCTTTGCAGAGGTTATAGTTGTAATCGTAAAAGCTTATCGAATTTGTCGCTGAATTTTCGTTACACAGGTATACCTACTTGCAATGACCGACTAAAAATATAACTAGTTCTTACGAATTATGGCGATTTCAATTGTCAAATTTATCGATTGGTAACCTCGGTACTTGCACTGCAGTTAGGTTAGTAGCCTCTTGTGCACAAGTCCCTTTGGTTAGGTTAGGTTACGCTCCAGAATTACCATTTACTATGACATAACTGTAAGGGTGTAAAGGGCATTGTAGCAAGCGAAATTACTGGGCGAGACTCAAAAATATGTCTCTGGGTGCAGAGCGCAGCGCAGTGCTACGCAAAACTACAGTTATAATCTTTGAGTGTCCGTCCGTCAACTACCATGGGCAAGCGTTGTAATTAACATCAGGTGCACAACTTATACGTTTTTTCACTTAATTCCATAAAACTGAAACCTGAAGCACAAGGTTTCATTCTAAATCTTTTGATATCTGTGCAAACACGTCCTCTAGGTAGTCTTTAGTGATACCAGGACCTCGAAATCCCAGAGCAGCGCTCCCACCACTACACCAGGACCAAGCGAGCGAAGCCGTTGGCGGGTCATCTAGTATACAATATATAAAAATGAACCCCTATTTCTCCTTGTCTCGCAGTAACTTGAGAACTGATGGCACAATCTTGGTAATTCTCTTTTTGATGTGTATTATCAGGATAAAGTTCTTAAGAAAGAATAACGAAGGAAATAATAAAAAAAATCTTTGTGTTATAGTAATTTTCCTGCAGTAAGTTTAAAGGTACATCAATTTATAGTATTATAGCAATATTCTTAATATTTATGGGTAAAGTACGAGATAATGCTAGGTAAGTAAGTATTCAGATTTTTAAAACGTCCGTTTTTACTTTCGCAGATTAAGGTTCTTATTCGCATCTTTATACGCCACAATTTTGGAGGATACCATAATGGAAATGCGAATTTTAAGTAAGATATCAAACCAATAATTAGAAGTACTTAATAATAATCTATACCAATATTATAAGAGGAAAGATTTGTATGTAAGTAACTATATTTGTAACGAATTGGCTCAAAAAGTACTGGATCGATTTCAAAAATTCTTTCACCATTGGAAAGTTACATTCACCCTGAGTAACATAGGCTATATAAGATTCATCATCATCCATCACCACGCGGGTGAAACCGCGGAGAGCAGCTAGTAAACAATAAATAATTAAGCACTCGCAGCGGAGCTTGACTTACCGATAAACAACATTAAGCAACCCTTGCTGCGGTCAAGAGAAGAATGGGTGTGTGCTAGTGGCATTATTCAACTGATGTCGGTCCCGGTTGTTTGTCTTAGGGACAAGGAAGGTCGTTAGGCTGTCGAAGGTCTTCGGGCGGCCTGAAAACTTCAACATGGGTTGGCCACCAAGCACGCGACGCAACGAGCGACCTGTCTACACTCTCGTACTCGGCCTGTCTCGGGGTGTCTCGACGAGTGTGTAGATACGCCATTATAAATCGATGAACGCCAGCTGCACCACATGAAAAAGTATGACTCGTTGTCACTTTTCCCCTGAGCCGAGCGTGCAAGCGAGAGCGCGGAACAAGCAGTAGAGGCACGATCGGCCTTAGACCCATTAAGATTTTTGTAGGTACGGATTGTACTTTATTTTTGTACCACTAAGTATTTCCAGGAAATACTTTGTTCTGTGCCGCGCTACCCACAAAACAATAGAACTGCTTTACCTAAGCTTCACCACGTCCGTAGGATTAAGGGCAGTAAATAGTAACTTTTAGTTTTTTTTTAGTTAACAAATCCCTGTGATGTGATCCCCGGGTAGTGTCAATTAGGTGACATACTAGGTGTTAGGGTATCTGCACGTCTAGGTAGGTATACTCCAGTGCAGAAATTCTTCATTGAAACTGATGTGTCTAGTTCTTTTCATCACTATAGATACTTATGGTGAATAAGTATTACATAATAAGTACTAATTAAGAGTTAGACTCCGTTAGAGCACGGAGTGAAAGAATATTCCCTCTGCCATCTGAATGGGAATCGTAAGAGGTGAGGAAACCCGATGTACTATGTACCCACCTACGCCTCTTGTGCACGAGGCCGTCTTGGTTTGTACCACCGCACCAGACATTCCGCCGCAAAATTATACAATAAAAAAATCTTGCACAGCCGAATGCAACAGCGTGCTCCAATCGATGAAAGCAATGGCCGACATAGAGGAGCTTCGGGCTCAGAAATTCAGCGTTGCAAAACCAAAATACGCCAACGAGCTGAGCGGCATCAATGAGGAGGCGCTGCATAAAGAGGAATATAAATTGAATAAGCTTGCTGCGGACAGGTAGTATGCGTGTTTGCACAGATTTTATAGACTGAAATCCTTGCGTTCTTGCGATTGGACGATCATTTAGATGACGCATCAAAGTTATGAGTTTAGTGATGTGGTACGAATAATGAAAAATTAAACATGTCGATAAAATTCAATAAGTAGGTACCTACCTATTAATTAAGAATGCGATGATAGGTATCATCGCATTGTCAATTCCCTAACCATCTTTTCATCCATCATTTCATTCAATAACATGAACAAAGTGACTTTCCCTTAAAATAAACAAAAAGATAAGTTTTTACTTAATATCAAAACCGACTTTACTTACGTAATTAGACGACGTTATCAACCTAGGTTTACGACGATACAGATCACACTGACGAAGAATGTACACCACCAACACTCGGACAATCTCCGTGCATACGGAAGATGACGCGGCGCACTACCAGTACCGAGCACACCCCCTCACATACCGCGCCCGCGCACGCACCGCGGCTCTTGCGCCGGGCCAAGCGCGCTGCACTGCAGCCCCCACTGGTCGCCGCGATCTTGCAGCGTAAACTCCCTGAGGATGGGCATCGGACATGCCCGAAACCTAGGTCGATAACGTCGGCTAATTACGTGAGTAAAGTCGGTTTTGATATTAAATAAATATGTGTCAAACTCACGAGAATTTTCAAACTTATATAAGATACGTGTCGTGTTAATGGACACATTCTTATTATACTTTACTTGGTAGCAGTTTAGATTAAATTTCAATTTAGCTTATTATAGAATATTAGAGCCTATATACCTATATTAGACGAGATCGTAATTTTTATGCGATTCCATACTAAGTAATTATGGTTTTTCAAACATAAAATACAGTAAGTATTATTGAATCTATTACTCTGATTATAGGTAAGTATCTTATAACAATAACTACAAGACATTCCTTACATTAAAAATATTAAAATTACCAAAAGTAGGAACATATACTCGGCATAACATATGGGTTAGTAGCTACTACTCATGGAAATATACGGCAGCGGTGTTTGTTTTATATAAGTAGATTCTAAGAAGCCAGTGGTGAAATGCCTTGAGCTTGATTTTGTAGAAAACTAATTCTTATGTTTACTTCTAATCACGTTTACTTTTTTCTGAGATGTCTGGTAATCTAACAGAAAACTAAACCAAAAGGAAGAGTTATTAGTATCTAGATTCTTTTATCCCCATTAGTTATGCAATGTTTGCAAAATCCGTCCAACTTTAAACCTAATATACATAGTGATTGGTTTAATTTTCAGGAAATTAGTCACCGAAGCAATTCTCCTGACATACATGGACCTCACCTTGAACAGAAGTTTTCAATGTCTGGTGGAGCAGAACACCGAAATCTTAGAGCGGGATAATTACTTCGCTACCCTGCATGCTGAGGAAACTAAGAATCGACTGTTCGTATCGTAACTTAACAAATTATTGTTCGGCCTCGTGTTCCGTTTTGAGGCAAAATCGATCGCTTCGTTTGCACAGCCACCTTTCACGCCCACTATCAGAAAGAGTGAGCTGAGTGAGTAATGGAAGTCTGAATAGTGAGAGCTCGCGGTCGTCGCGAGCTCTCACTATCGAATTATAAAATAGGTTTTAAACTTCGTTTGATTAAATTAACGTGAAGTTGGCGCTCTTTTTGCGACCACCCTAATATAAACCACGCAGTGAAGCCTGTCCTGAAGGTCTTAGCCAGAACCCTTAGGATATTTCTGAGGCATTTGAGCTTTGGGCAACCTGAAAAGTTTGCCACAATAGACCTGGCCATTAGCCTGTCCACCAAGAAGCACTGAGTCCGCGGGGTTGATTAGGGCCTATATTCCTCTCTGAGAGGAGGCCTGAGTTCCAGCTACTGGAAAATAATGGGATGCTTAGGTTTCAAACTGTTAAACCGTTCATCTCTGTGTGATACTATAACTCTTGATTAAAAATAAAAAGTAAAGCACATTTCTTCTGTTTACAGCACTCGTCGAGATCTAGGGAAGAAGTTGCGTGTACAGCGCAACCACAATAAATCTGCCAAATACGATGTGGACACTATTATAGAGGATCTAAAGTCCCAAGTTGAGGTGCTTACATACCTAAATACTGCATTAATAATCCTACCTGATAATAACATTCTTATCAAATAAAATCTATCATAAATGTATTAATACTTCCTCATAAGATTCAGCTTTTTAGCAAAAACAATAAAACAAAAAATGGGCTGGTGCCAGATAAGAAGTTTCTTTTAAAACTAAATTCACCCTAATCAGAGACCACTATAAGCCTTCGAGATATTTAGCAAAAACCAAACAAAAAAGGGGCTGGTGCCAGATAAGAAGTTTCCTTTAAAACTATCATCACCCCAATCAGAGACCACTTTAAGCCTTCGACCATGCATACAATTAGTTATGTAGCCCTCTACAACCATGCTGCATTGCATCTACACGTACTTAAAGTTAACGGCCTTAGCGGTAAAGTTCAAAAGGGTTGCAGGCAGAAGCGAATTTCGGGGAACTCAAGCATTTATTGCCAATCGATCTGATGAGCAGTCATCGCATCGACCACTCGTATCGATCTATCCGCTTTAAGAAATCCGATATCGAAAAAGGTAAGCTGGAAGAAAACTAGCTAATAATGCCAAATCCTGTGGAAAGCCTTTGAGATGTCTTCTTATGTTTAGAATCTGATTACAACAAAATTATCTTCGAAGTTTGTTGCAATATGCAATTTTATTTCGTGAATGTCGTATATAATGGTTTTAATATCATTGGTTTAGCAAATAAGATACACTATTGTTTTTGCGTAGGATGTTTTATATAGGTACTTTAATAATTGTGCTTATTAAAAGCTGTTACGTTATTAGGATGCAAATCTTAACTCCGAGGTTCGAGCCCGCTACATCACAAGCTGGGAGAAGGCGCGCACTGAGCAACACCAACAGTGGATTCGTTACAAAGAAGCCCAACCGTACAATAACGTAGTCGTTAACAAGGAAAAGCTGGACAGTGAG
This sequence comes from Selenia dentaria, assembly GCA_917880725.1. NCBI lineage: Eukaryota > Metazoa > Arthropoda > Insecta > Lepidoptera > Geometridae > Selenia > Selenia dentaria. The sequence continues at coordinate 7,802,844 of OU862895.1, read as the reverse complement.
CAGAGAGTCCACTCTGAGGTCATGTTGCTTGTTCATTTGACTATCAATGTAAGTTAAACCTCATAAAAAAAATTGCCAGTATTCCTACGTTTTTAATCATATGAACTCTTAAACACGTATAACGGTAAAAATATTTCAAAAATCATGCAATGCAAGCTTCATGCCAAATTTAATTACGATACGTTCAACAAACGTAATAAAGTATAAAGTAACAGACAGAGACAGTGACATAGTTACAACGCTTTTACATTACTGTTTGGATATATTATAATAATGTATCCATTATAGTACATAATAATATAAATTATAATGGTTCTTGCTATCTGAATAACACGTATTTCAGTATTTTGTGGTATTAAATACCTAGATAAGTAAAAAAGAGTTGCTGTACACGACTGAAAAGTGTCAAGATAGGATGGGCTATTTTTAATGGACGAAAGAGTCGAATAAGAGAAAATAGCAATAGTATATTATTCACCGAGGGTTTAAAGCAGTGTCTTACGTCATGGGCGTGTATTGAACCCTGAGTGTAACGGGGACCTTTTGCGCTTAGGGACTAAGTTTTGTAGAGTCCTGAGTGAAGCGAGGGGTTAAAGCCGCCCAAAACGAACACAGGCTTTAACCTCAAGGTGCATACTCAACTCTACTTTTATACACCTGCCGCAAGGCAATAAAAACTCAGAAATTTAAAATAGCAGTTATTTAGTTAAAAGTTAAATACATTAATAGTAATATTCAAATTGGACACCTTTGTCCCATTATAGATGGACAGGGTAATATCTTTGGAAGGAACATTTTATGGAAAATGCTGTTTTAAACTTTCACGGTTTTTAACTAAATTATACTTAGTACTCACGAGATGTAGACCACGATTTAGTAGCCTTTGGAGCACCTGATATTTCGGTACAGTTACATGCACCACGTTGAAAATAATAATATTTTATGAAAGTTGAATAACACCAAACACCAGATCGCGGCACGTTACTTCATCTATGACCTAATGGGGGACGGGGTTAACCTAAACGGATTACACGAGGCCAGTTTTTCAAGCCAGGATAGTGTCAGTAAGCTAGCAAGCTAGTACCTACTTCTGGCTTCATGTAGACAAAACCAGCTTCATTTCTAAGCTAGTAAGCCAGTAAACTAGTTTACAAGCCAGGACACTTTTTAATAGGATGGAGTTCTATTTTAAGGCTAGTTGCGCCCCCCGACCACAGATTTTACTATCCTGGCTTGCGTACTAGCTTCTTGTGGCCGGCGAAGCCAGTTTTCAGTTGGCTAGTAGATAAGCAGGAACCATGCGTTTTGTTAATTTTTCTTTCGTGTTTTTGATATTTTAAGATGCCCAAACTAAGTACGGTTATTAATTTAAAGTTTGTACAACTGCACCGTGACCATGAATGTCTGTGGAACGCCACCCTTCCAAGTTATAAAGACAATTCTAAACGTGATCAGGTACAAAAATGTGTGGCGAATTAAATAAAGTGGGTATTGTCCCGTACCGTTTTTGTAATTCATCTTCCATTTCGTCTACTTAGTGCGAATTGAGACAGTTTCCAGAATCAGACAATCGTCGTTCGCACATTCATTTTGCAAATGCATAAAACTAGTAGCCATTGGTCATGTGCAACTATAACGATTCTAATCGTGTTTGTTTGTATTATTACAATTTGTCACAGGAAGCTATGGAAAAAGTTGAGAAAATAATGAACAAGTACGACGCAGACATAGAGAAAATAGACCTCAAGATGCAAATAATAAAAAATGATTACCAGATAGCCAAAGAAAAAAGGATTGAGCTGGAGACTAAGGTGATTCGAAAAAACTATGATACTTAAAGCTAACTAGTAAAATGATCGACACGAAATAATACTACTTAGGTGTCTTTATGTATTCTGAGCCTGGAGCCATGGTAGCATGGCTCCAAGTAAGTACTGCTAACCTAGTTGTCTAAAGACCTTCTAGGTTGTTTATGCTTCTCAACAAACTATGCCTTTGAGCTCAGCATCGTTAAGTTAGAACCTGTATAAAGGCGTAAGATGTTCCATGAACATATCATGCCATCATCAAACACACAAACTAAAACATTACTTGGGTGTATATTTTGTTCGTATTGATTTTCTCTAAAAGCACTAAATTAATTTCGTAAAAGTTTATATGGGTGCTCCCATATACATTTTGAAGTATTTTCAACCAAACAAAAAATTTATCATTAAAATCGATAAAACATACAGTTGAATTGAGAACATCATCTGTTTTTTGAAATCGGCATAATTAGAGCATAATTTTGCCAACCTTCAATAAATAACCTCGCATCAGAATCGGTCTTTATTCGATCTATGATGTCACATACAAAAAGACAAGACTCAGGGATCAAATATAGCAGCCCACTTTTAACTTTCTCATTTCATTTATCCAGTTAGTGTTTATAACTTACTTATGATAGTAATAATAGTTTATTTATTTATTAATCTGTAAATCATCAGGTCCAAATTTAGTCCTAAGCAGAATAAAATCATTTGCCACCACAAACGGTAATGTCTAGTAGTCTCACACAGTTTACATAATTATGTGACGATGTGGCCTACGGTGAACATGGTTATTTAGAAGATAGCTTCTCTTCAACTATGATCAACTCTCGACTTGAAGACTCTCAGGTCTATAGGTAGAATATTCTGGCAAATACACAACAATAGTTATTCCGTCTGTTTGCAGAATAATGTTTCGTATGAGTAGATAGAACGATAGTCGATCTTATGGTTGACCAAACCATAAGCTTATGTGATACGTTTTTCCGCCCACCTTGTCTGATGATAAATAGGTGATATGGTTTTTTATGCAATTAAACTACAAGATGGGCCTAGAACTGCTAGTTCTGCGTGGCACTGCACTGCGCTGCGCTATCACCCCGAGACATTGGTTGTTGAGTCTCACTCTTGAATTAAATTTGAACTAGATTTTATAATTGAATAAAGTGGTTAGCACCTCACGTAAATTAAATATCTACCTTCAATATTTATTTCCCACAGTACGAAACCCGCGATGAAGAAATTAGAAAGTGGTTACACTTCAAAGAGGAGCGGGAGAAAGCACGTCAGTACCACGTGAAGATGACCAACGCAGCGATTGTCACGCAGGCCTGGTGGCGTGGCTTGATGGTGCGTCTGCAGCTGGGACCTTACAAACCTAAAGGCAAAAAACCAAGGCCTGCAACCAAGAAGAAAGACACTTAGGCGTAAAATCTTCTCTGTTCATTAGGTGATTCTGATGAAATTAGGATCGCGTAGTATATAAGATTTATCAAAATCTCGAAGGAGCTCGACGCCATTTCTTGCGGAAAACTATCATTGTTGTAGGTTACGAATATTTAGCAAAAACAGCTGACTAGTGTTATTTAAGCTAACTAGGATGATGCCCTAGTAAATAGTAGTGTAGTGTGTCATATCCAAAACTGACAACAAATATGGGAAGTGTTCCCAACGTTTCTGAACGCAAATATGACCTATTACCGTCGTATTACTAGTGGTTCTATGAGAACAGTAGACCTCAAGAGCCCTTGTTTTATTTTATTTTATTTTTATTTTACAAGGATTCCTAACAGCCTTCTCATAAAACTTAACAAAAATGTATAACCATGCAATAACCAATAACCCTTTCCCTGGCTTAGCAAATCCATTTTAGAGTTTTGAAAACAACCTACGCATGTGCTTGAATGACCGGCACCTATTGGAAAATTCAATTATTCCAATAGGTCCAAAGTATGCCACTCAAATATGATTAAAATTCATCGATATACATTCTGTGTACTAAATATCGGGAATTTGTCAATAAAACAAAAAATACTAATTATTCATCTAAATTTATTTTATCGCCTTCAAAGTAGGCCCCATCGCTTGCAATACAACATCTCCAACGCTTCACCCAGTCTTCCATACATTTTTCATAGGCTATTTGCGGTATGGCCTTTAGCTCATTCAGCGAATTTTCTTTTATGGCTTCTATCGACTCAAAACGTTTTCCTCGAAGTGGTAATTTTAACTTGGGAAATAAAAAAAAGTCAGACGGAGCCATATCAGGTGAATACGGTGCTTGGTCGAGAACTTTTGTTGAATTTTTCGCTAAAAACTCTTTCACTATAATGGCTGTGCGTGATGGTGCATTATCATGTTGCAGCATCCATGAGTTGTGTTGCCACAAATCTGGACGTTTTCGGCGGATACTCTCACGCAAACGCTTCATGACGCCTAAATAATATTCTTTATTCACTGTTTCTCCCTCTGGAAGGAATTCGGAGTGAACCACACCACGGTAGTCAAAAAAAACTGTCAGCATCACCTTGATTTTGGAGCGACTTTGCCGCGGTTTTTTGGGTTTCGGCTCGTGTTCGAGACGCCATTCTGAAGACTGTTGGCTTGTTTGCATGTCGTGCTCATAAACCCATGTCTCGTCGCCAGTTATTATACGTTTCATAAAGGTCGGATCCGTAGAAGCTCGGGAAAGCATGTCTTCAGCGACATGCTTTCGCTGCGCTTTATGAACAAAATTGAGCTCTTTTGGAACTAGTCGAGCGGCGACGCGTTTCATGCCTAAAATGTCAATGAGAATGTTGTGGACGGACTTAAAAGATATGTTCACCTCACTAGCCAACTCTCTCAGACTTATACGTCGATTTTCGAGCACTAGCTTCTTAATTCTGTCGATGTTTCCTTTGGTCGTAGCGGTTGAAGGTCTACCAGAACGAGGCAAGTCTACTACTACTTCTCGGCCTTCTTTAAAAGCCTTATACCATTCATAAGCCCTTGTTTTCGATATACACGATTCGCCGTAGGTATTTCGCAACATTTTTAGTGATTCACCACATGAAATATCATTCGAAACACAAAATTTAAGGCACACTCTTTGTTCAACAATATTTTCCATTGTAAAAATCGCCGAGAACTCAAAACTATGACCAACAAAAAGTGTAGTTTAAAACAAATTAAATGACAGATCCCGCTCAAACTTTGCGCGCTAAATCAGTACAGTGCTACCAACATGCAGTAAAAAAATTAGAACGACCTCTTTTACACGGGTCTTTTTATTGACATATTCCCGATACTTTTTACACATAGTAGTATAACGCTACAGCAACCTTCTCCCTTTTTTTTTCATCAGTAAAAAATCGCTATCGACGAAAAAATAAATCAAGGATATTGTGTGCCAATTTCATTTTTGAATTGTCTCAAAAATTTTGAGACGAGACGCTTTGCTCTCTTCGACTAACTTTAATCCACGTTTTATTGGCCAAGCGAATCCGAGTCCAGAGTTTAAAATATGTAATTCAAATAAACTATGGTTTAAAAAAGGCACTATCACGTTTTATAAAGAAAGACGGACTGTGTTTAAATTTTAACATATAGAAACATTATTGTGTTTACGCTCGTCTTTGAGTCTTTAGAAGTATCTAACACACACACATAACACACACAGAATAACTGTTTAATCGTGTATTAGATATGTGTTAATCGTATTTTAGAAATGTTTTAATCGTATTATTATAATATTATATATAGTATATTACTAATAGTTTACTCTCGATACGAATAATTTCTCGTATAGATCCATAACACAGATCACCATAACCGTACCTATCGATATTGAATTTTGTCGAGTGAGTCCCCGCTGACGTTGGTCCCCTCACTAACGCATGCGCCTTTGAAACGATCAAGCAGCAGATAGCTACAAAAATATTACCTTTATACCTACGTATAGTATAATACGTTATTGGAGAACTATATTATTCCTTCAATATTTTTATACCTATTTAAATTTATTACTTTTATTTATTTATTTTCGAGCTAGAACATGTTATCTTTAAAGGTTAATATACAATGGAAAACATAAATTTTGTGTTTTATTGTAGTTATTACCTTACCAATAAAAACTAAACTACTGAATAACTAATAGTATAACTTAGTAGCTACTAAACGGCGTTGGAAGACGGAATATACTGTTCTCTAATGGTGTAATCACCAAATAAATAACGAGACCACGTGTTGGCAAGCGTAGCGTGGGACGACCTTCAGCCAGATGGAGCGACGATCTGCGCAAGGTCTCACTGGATGAGCAGAGCCGAATATCCTGCTCAGCGGGGCGTTTGGGAGAGGCATATGTCCAGCAGTGGACTGTTACAGGCTGATGATGAAGTGTTTGTTATGGTACAAAGGGAACAAAATTAAGTAACGTACTCCGTCAGTAAGAGACTGTAGCGTTGCAAAATACTGTATTTCGGAAGTAAAAAGGCTGGATTCCGGCTGGTCTTCCTCTGGGTCTTGTGTGTAGTCGTGGTCTCCACTTCAGCAACCTCCGAGGCCATCGTTCGTGGTCCATTCGCGCAATATGTTCTGCCCATCGCCACTTGCGCTTCGCTATGTCCATGACCACGTCCCTGACTTTGGTTTCGATCGTGTCCACTCGTTAGTTTTCCGGGCACGTATGAAGATACTAAGCATTGCTCTCTCCATCGCTCGCTGGGATACACGGAATCTTTCTGCGGAGTGTTCCGTCAGGGTCATAGTCTCGGCTCCATAAGTAAATACAGGCAGCACACACTGCTCGAACACTTTTCTTTTGAGACCTATGGACAGCTTGCTACGCAAAATATAACCATTTGCACCGAAAGCCGCCCAGGCTCGGGCATAGAGTAAATTATATATATGTAGAGGCTCGGGCAATACGTCTCTCGACTTCTGCGGTTTGTTTCAGGCTACCCAGCGTGATGTTATGTCCAAGGTAGGTATATTCCGATACGACCTCTACAGGTAGTTGATATATTAGATATAGAGATATAATTTCTATAATTAAAATTCTAAATGTATTCCTGATTAGCCCAGTCAAATTCTTGGTGGGGCGAACGGGAATTTATAAACTTATTTTTATGTTCCTTTTCCACCAGTAAGATGACGCAACGTTCCCGACCAAATAACTTGATAGAGATAACTAGGTAGGTACACTGATTTTCTGTGTGATAATTAGTAACAAGCAACATTTTATATAGATTAGATAGGTACCTAGTTAATTATAATTACTAGCTGCGCGCCGCGATTTCATCCACGTGGTGATGGATGGTGATGACTTAAAATATATAGCCTAAATAGGTATATATGTTTGATATTTTGTATTTTGTCATACATATTCGAATATGACAAAATAAATCTGTTCCACTCTAGTAAGTATGAGACTATTATTTCTCTTCTCTTTCTTACGTCATCATCATCATCAGTCTGTAGCAGTCCACTGCTGGACATAGGCCTCTCCAATTGCACGCCACTTAGGTCTATCTTGGGCTTCTCGCATCCAGTTTTTGCCAGCCGTCTTGCGCAGATCGTCACTCCACCGTGCCTCAGGACGTCCTACACTACGTTTGCCGTATGTATAATGCCTTACGTATTTACACTAAACAGCCCTTATTATTTCATATTAACTCAGAGTCCTGAACAGAGCGTGGCGTTTCTTCACTCCTTATCAGCGTTGCCTCCTTTATAACACTCTTATGCGCCCTTGTTTTGAATATTGTTGCCACCTCTGGGATGGATCCGCTAAGTACCTTATGGATGCTCTCGATAGACTGCAACGTCGCGCTGTCCGTATTATTGGAGACACTGAAGTCACTCAACACCTAGAACCCCTACAAATGCGTTGTTTATCTAAACGTTTTTACCGCTCTTTTATCTTATTCCTTCCTCACCATTCCGATCCCGAACTACTCGTTCCAGCCTAGCATTGCATCAGCATGCACATATTACTGTGATTTCTGACCCCAAACCCAAAAAGTTTGGCAGTTCCTTCCTACCTCTGTCGTGTAAGTAAATTGTGAAATATTCTGCCGGCGTACGTATTTCCTTGCACCTATGACCCTGGGTCTTTCAAACAGGGCGTGAAAAAGTTAGATTTAGACCTTTAGTGCAGCTTACGGCTGCACTAAACTCCCGGCGCGAGGGAGTCACTTTGATGAACCATATAAAATATAGGTAAGGTAACCTATGTACATATAGTATATAATATTTAATTTATAAAATATTTATATACATTATAAGTATTAAGGGCATAATTTGGCGTAATACCAATACCACTGAAGCTCTCTGCACTGAAGCAGTTAACTCAGCGGATCAGGGCCATACTTCGATAAATTAAGGAGTTGGGATGGCTTGGGTAGTGCACACCACACTCCAAGCGGGACGTCAGTCCAGGGACATAGCAGGTGTAAAACTCTATTTCTACCGTGAAGCAGTAATGTTTGCGTGATCGCGTTCCGGTTTAAATGGTGCCGGTGAAACCACTCAAAGGTAGATGAGAAACAACAGCAGCAGCAGGCGACATGTCGCCGTTTTATTTCGCAGCGACACGCTTGGTTTTCGGTGGCAGTGTCCATATATTTATTGTACCTACTCTTAGTTTCTGGTATAAAAAGCTACTCTTTGCCACTGATCTGCACTGCGCAGCAAGCGCGGAGCCACCGTCGTGGGCACGGTGGGCATGCCCACAAACCTAAAAGGCTTCTAACATCAGACGTCACACTGTCATGTTCGACAGGCTGATGATATGACCTTTTATATCCAATACCTTAGTAAAATATACAAAACCTGGCTTTCGATGAAATTATTAACGTTTTCGCAAAAATAAACGTAAGCTTGCATTTGTAATTTAAGTAATCACCTAAAAAAATATTTTATAAAAAAATTATAAGTACAAGAATTTAATTTGATATCTTTTGTAAGTAGTTGCCATTGCCATGCACGGTTTTGAAGTGTTGTACTCAGTTGAAAATTCTGAATGGCACTGGACTGTTATGGGCAAGCGTGACGCTTTACATCAGGCGAGCGACTTGATACTATATCGATAATGAGATAGTTCATACTCCGACTCTAACTTGGCCGATTTTCGGGTGGCTGTGACCACAACCTTTTTTGTGGGCTGGATCCGCGCCTGGCTGATCTGCTGCTGATTCTGTTTTGATATACGAGGAAGAAAAACAATGTTTACGTCGAGATGGCGCCTCTTGCTTGCGAAGTTAGTGCCTTGTAATAATTACAAATAAGTATTCTTAGTTGGTATTTTTTTCCTGTATTAATTTTATAAGCCTATACCTACCTATAATTTTTTTATAGCCTACCTATAATTAATTAATTTGATCATTATAATTATTGTATCAATTTATTAACTTTTACATACATTTTGTTTGTTTAATTTTGAGATTAATTAATATTAATTGACTGTTTTTATTCTTGTAACGATTTTTGTTATCAATTTTTTTTTTCCATAAGTTAATTGTTTGTTGTATTGTTTCAATAATTTTGACTGATATATTGTATCTTGAATTTATCAAATGCTTGCATTGCAATTTGGTTTGCTTAACACACTATTAATACCTATTAAAATAGTAATAATAGTTTTTTTTTTTCGGGTGATTTCTTTCAATTTCTCACTCACAATTATCATATTTTTGGGATAAAGTAATTTATGGCTATTTAATAAATAGATATTTTTTGAGCACCTAGTTGTGTTTGTTTGTAGTCTTTTTTTTTTGTGATAATATTATTAAATTTTTCTCTAAATTTATAATATTATTTTAGTTTGTTGACTCGACTCAAATTGTTCGATTTTGTAAAATTTTTGAATTTGATAATAATTTGTATGTTTTTATTATTTTTCTGTGATAATTTATGATGAATTCCGTTCTTACCGCACCTTTGACTTGTCCGTATTGTCCTGGGTCATCTCGGTCCTTCACGACTAACTTGCCTAAGGAGCCCTGTGGCGCCCTCGTGATTGCTCCCGAGTGTTACGACCTGCGCCCGCGTCAAAAGTTTGCGCCGAGTTGGGAATAAATGGCTCTTGTGCCATACCTATAGCGAGTTAAGAAACGAAATTTTTGTCAGAGATAGTTGAATAACCAAGGAATCTGATACATAAACATTCATGTCAAATGTATTAGTAAAATGTTATGTTACACGAGGACAAACTTGACGTAGCCGAAAAAATCTGAGTTGATGTGGAAAAAAATTGTAATTCAAAAATTTTTCATTAATACCTATAGGTTTTTTGCTGTAATTAAATAGTAAAACACATATCTAACTAATTACATTCAAATATTTGAATTCGTAGAAGAAATAATATCAAAAAAAACTTGCAATCTGACCACAAAAATTAAGTTTTATCAATAAATAATGCTTACCAAGACAGGATTTTGATTTGATATTTATAAATATTTTGAATGTCTAGAACAGAAATATTATTTTTACCTAGTCACATATGCTTAGGTTATTAATAATTACATAAAAAATAAGAGCTACTTCGAAATTTCGGCCAAGAATAATTTTTTTTTCAACTTGGGGGCCTATTTTCTAGACTTAGACATGGTAATTTCTAAAAAAAAAATTCTTTATGAAATATGTTTTTTCTTATTGGTTTTTTTATTTTATTGGAATTCTTATTAGAAATTCTACAAACCAAACTAGGTTTCAAAAAATAATTATAAATCAGAAATATTAAAAAAAAATACAAATTATGAATTTTTAGAACAAGCGAATTTAACTGTCACGTGACTTCGATTTTTTATCGATCCTGACATGATATGGCGTATTTATCATATTCTGAGTGGGTGTAATTACTTGACAACATTATTTCTGTGATATTTTACAATGTAAAAGTATAATCTATTCAAAATAAAGCAAGTTATAACCAATCATAACTTAAAAAATTAGCTTACCGAGTGTTGTCGATTCGTGACAAATTTATTTCGTGTAAATTTTGATGTCAGAACTTAAATCACATATTTACAGTATTCCTTACACATTCACAATCATATTTATGTTTAATTTGTATCAAAATCATGAGTTTAACCCGATTAATTCACTAAAAACTATAGCACAAAACATAACCTCACCGCCAAACACAGATGAAAATATAAACATTGATTATATTTTTTTTTAAAGTTCACAGATGGAACATGTCCGTGTGTGGTGTTGCCATAGAAAGAAAATGTATTACGCTAAAGAATTACACTCTATGGTTAAACAATGGGATGATTTAAAAAAATAAACAAAAGAAAAACGCGCGTGACACTTACTTGCAACAATTGTTGCGCCGACACTTTGGACCTCAAAAATCCTTGCAGTTTTGTGGCGTGGGCAAACTAGTCGTTCAGCGCTCACGGTCTAAAAGTACATATTGGTCGCATGCACAAGGGGGCGCTTCAGCCTGCAGTAGCGTCTCAGACAGTGGCTTCGGATCCACTTTTAGCCCAAAATGGGATGTCTTCGGGGTCTCAGGCCCGGTCTCTGCTTCGACACATTCCGAAAGGTGCTCGAAACCAAGCAGCGGGCAGGCTATGTGAGATTGTCGACAAGTGTGTCGATTGCAATGAGATGGAAGACTGGTACGCGTTGCTCACATTTGCTTTCAGTGCGCTTAGGGTCCCGTCAAAGGAGTTGCCCGGGAACATGACGGCAAAGGTGAAGGCAAACATTGCAGCTTCCGATCCGTGTCATCTGGGCAATGATTGTGGATGTGAGAGTCAGAAGCGTGGGCCCCGCTCATCCCGTTCGGTTATCGAATCAAAGGTATTTGACGGTGACCTGAGGGGCGCTATTCGTTTGTTGACGTCTAATGATTCCTTCGCTCAACTTAGTCCTGATACGCTCGCAGATTTAAAAGCGAAACATCCAGGTCCGTCGCGGCCGCTTAATTTTCCACCAGTTCCGGATGCTTCTCTCGCAACAGTGTCGGTAACGATGGATGAAGTGGCACAGGCGTTAGGTTCTTTTTACAGCGGGTCTGCTGCGGGCCTGGATGGAATTCGCCCAGGGCACCTTAAAGAGTTGACGTCTTGTTCAGCGGGTGACAACGGGCCACGATTGTTGGGGTGCTTGACTAAATTGTCTAATTTCCTCCTTAGTGGTCAGCTTAATGTAGAGGTTTGTCCTTACTTGTATGGGGCGTCCCTTTGTGCATCGTCGAAGAAGGGTGGGGGAGTAAGACCATAGGTAGTGTTTTTAGGCGGTTGGTGGCTAAGTTGGGTTGCCGCGCCATCAAAGAGGAGATGGCTGAATATTTGAGACCACACCAGCTGGGTTTCGGCACGCGTTCAGGTTGTGAGGCTGCCATCCATGGGGCCGTTGGTATTTAGTCTAGCTATCCAAAAAGCTATAGTAAACGTCAAATCGTCTTTGAATTTGTGGTATCTTGACGACGGCACCATTGGAGGAAGGCCAGAAGAGGTATTCCAGGATCTTCAGAGTCTCATTCCTCGTCTCAGAGAGTTGGGCTTGGAGTTTTTCCCTTGCTGCGTTCAAGCTCGTACACACTTTGAACGGTTTAATTCTCTTTTACCTGGCCTCAGAGAGCTGTCGCCCAGTTGTTTCTACCTCTTGGGATCTCCGATTTTCATTGATGTGTTACCGGAGGCTATTCTTTCCCAAAATCAAACTTCTATATTTCATATCTTCTTACCGCTCGGGAACGTCTCCAAAATCTGTCTGCGCACGTGGCGTTGGTTTTATTGCGAACGTGTTTCGCTATACCAAAGGCTACGTATCTGCTGCGAACGGCGCCTACTTGGCTGTGTCCTAACGAGGTTGCAGTTTTTGACGAGACATTGAAATCCTCTATAGAGTCAATACTCAACGTGTCACTCAATGACCCGCAGTGGACTCAGGCGGTACTGCCGATTCGGCATGGAGGTCTTGGGGTGCGATGCATGGGTGAACTGGGTCTGCCTGCTTTCTTGGCGTCGGCGCATGGGGTTGCTGGCCTTGTCTCTGTCATTCTTCATAACGAAGGTGATGAGGCGAGCGTACCTTTTGTGTCAGATGCTAGGGCAGTTTGGTCGACCCTTAACTCAGGTGTCGAAAGCCCTGCAGCTCCTCACGTACAGCGTGCGTGGGACGATGTTGGAGCTAATCGAGTCCAGAAGCAATTGTTGAGCGAGGCTGTGGGGGCGGATTTGGCAAGACTGAGGGCTGTATCGCGGTCAGAATCCGGGGCATGGTTGCACGCTCTTCCGTCTCCACACCTGGGCACCTTCTTGGACGATGACTCTTTGCGCGTGGCAGTAGGTCTCCGCTTGGGCTGCAAGGTGTGTGAACCACATACTTGCATCTGCGGTACCGTAGTGGAGGCCGATGGCCACCATGCATTGAGTTGTCGTCGGTGTACAGGCAGGTTTCCGCGTCACCATGCCCTCAACGGCATAGTCCGGAGAGCCTTTGTCTCGGCAAATATACCTTGCGTTCTGGAGCCACCGGGTCTCAGTAGGTCTGATGGCAAGAGGCCGGATGGTCTAACTCTGGTGCCGTGGAAAAATGGCAAGTGCCTGGTGTGGGATGCCACATGCGTCAGCACGGTTGCCGCCTGTCACCTGAGTCGTTCCATCCACTCCTCAGCGGCGGCTGCTGAGGACGCTGCGTGTCGGAAGCGTCAAAAATATGCGGCTTTGGAGGCACAATATCTTTTTGTGCCCATCGCTGTTGAAACTTTGGGCGCTTGGGGGATCGAGGCCAGGGTGTTGATTTGACAGATTGGCCAGCGGATAACGGAACAGTGTGGTGACCCCCGCGCCAGCTGTTTCCTGGAGCAAAGATTGGCCATTGCTATTCAACGGGGTAATGCGGCCAGTGTTTTGGGGACCTTTGCTCCGGGAACAATTAGGGGCGGGTTGTTTGACTAATTTTATTTTTAGACATTATTGTATTGACTTTTGGGAATAAAATAATTAAATTTTAAATAATAATTCATTAATGTCAAACTAATTACCCTTATAAAATCTAATAATAAAGTAATGTCCACAATGATGTCAATAAAGCTACAGATAAATCTAAGTCGTAGCAATTAATTACATATATTTATATCATATAAAAAGTATTTGACCGAATGACATTTATCGATTAAGAATTTGAAAATAGTCCTTTTAAATAAATGTAAGCCTTCAGTTTTGAATTCGTCAGGTAAATAATTGTATACGCGTATTGCCATACAGTAAACATTTTGGCTATTAACTTTAAGTCTTTACAGGGCGGTGTGGTCGCTCAGCAAAAAAGCCCTTCAAATAAATGAAAAAAAAAATGAAAATTATAAAAAAAAAACTTTAAGTCGTTGTGGGGAACATACAATCTACGGTTACGACAACTCCTCTTAATAACATCAACATGCTTTTCGAATAAATTGGAATTTTTCTTTAAATATACGCAAATGTCATAAATATACAATGAGGGTAGTAGCAATATATTAACTTTCTTAATAATAAACACAACTACCCAAAAAACCAGACAATGAACGTATGCACTTCTTTTGAAGAAGGAATGCTCTATCGGCCTCCAAAGAAAATCCCCACAGTATTATTCCGTATCTGATACATGAGGAAACATAACGGTGATAGGCTGACAGAGCAGCTTGCATGGTTGTTGTTTGTCTAAGTCTATGAAGTACATACACAAATCGGTCTAATTTTGAGCACAATTTATGAACATGTGATTTACAGTTACAACATCTATCAATAGCTTTACCCAAAAATAAGGTCTATTTCACATTAGTGAGAATATTATGTTCATATCTAGTGGGTTGCTATTATAAGTTCCAAATTCAATGAAGTTTACCTTGCTTAAGTTTACTGTCAGGTTGTTTTTACGTAGCCAATCTAATACATCGTGCAAAGTTTTATTTGCTTCATCTTCAAATAATGTTTTCTTTTTCGATTTAACAATAATAGTAGTATCATCAGCATAAAAAAAACATTGTTGCTTTGTAGCATCAGGTAAATCGTTTATGTAAAGGAGAAAAGTAGTGGTCCCAATATACTGCCCTGCGGAACTCCAAATTTAAATTAAAATATTGATTGTAATAAATATGTATTCTTTAATTAGGTACTTATCTTTATGTTATTTTAATTTTATATGGCGCTGTAATTAAGTGGCTGTACTTATATAGGAAGTTGGAACATGTTTCAATAGAAATGTGAAAATAGACCTAGGTTATTCTAGAATTTGAAATAGATTCACCTTAGGGCTGAAAAGTATTACTTTTAACCCGCTACTCAGGCAACTTCAGACCTACTTTCCGAGTATGAATTGGTAGTCCAAAAGACAGTTTACGACACATCAATTCCCTTCCGCAATAACATTCCTTCTTCTTCTTCTTTTTGTTTGGTGCATATTCTACGTTAGTACAATTTACTATGGTTTTACGTATACCCCTTTCAGTTGATCCTGTCACTCAACTGTCACTACCGATCCGGGACGATATTTTTTTGTAAAGTTTGATTTTGTATCACATACCTATCGCGCGCGATCCGGTGTGGTGCGATGTGTCAGATGTGTGTGTAATACAAATTCGAACATTACAAAAAAATACCGTCCCGAACCGCGAACACTTTCCCGCGTCTCCCACCTCTGTGGGTTTGATTTGAGCTTTATACCTACTCGAAATTTATTGAACAACCGGGCCTCAGCGCCTGTGAAGGGGTGCCCTTGCTCATCAAGGGCACTCCTCAGACGTGTGGGGTCGTGCAAACAGACGAAGAGTCCCCCGACTCTTCACCAGTGACCCCATTACGGAGGAGGGAGGAGGCGAGCAAACTGCTTCCTCCGTAACCCCGTTCGTCTGCGCCGTAGCGGTTCAGCTTGAACGTCATTCTCCCTAACCCGCTCCGCGGCCTCCTTCTGCGCTATCACCGCTTCGCAGAAGGTGGCCACCGGCTGCCACGATGCCGAGGATCGAGTTAACCACGTTCGGTAGCGAGAGATCTCCACCGATTATCGCTGAAAGTGTGGGCCGCTGCGGACCTCATGCAGCACACACTTCCAGCGTTTGGAGCACCGTATCCTCCGGCGGCGCCCCACATTCGTGACAGGCTGGCCTTCCGTCTTGCGATGTGGTGCACGTGCTTTCCGAAACAGACATGCCTGGAAAGCACCTGCACCATAATCGGAAAGTGAACGACCCGAAAGGTCGCCTCACCCCCACACCATTAGAAATTATCCCTGATGAACATAGGCTATATATTTTGGTTAATCATTGGTGAAACCGAGGACCACAGCTAGTTTAAAAATATTTCAGAGTTAATATGGAGAGTCCATAGTGATATTATTAAACCTATTTCATGTCAGTGGTCTCAACCAAATCTCAGCTAACTATTGTTTATGTCATGATGAGCTGTAGACAAGAAATGAAACCATGTTAATAGGGCGAATTCTGTGGAATTTCAAAGCACTGGCACAATACGCTGGTCGCATCATGGCCATAGAAGAAAAAAAAAACTGTGGAATTGGCATTGTCAGTCATTGTCATTGATTGATTTTCCTATTATGCGCATTATCTCTCGGTAGAGAGTTAAATATTCCTTGAATATGCGTAATAATTACTTTCTCTCTTTAATTTCTGTTTAGTATAATTATTGTAGCTTTTTACGTGGTTAAGCGAGGTTTTAGTGATTCCTGCATCCTTAGTACATACGAGGAATACGGAGGGGTACAATTTAAGTAACTGATATGATAATGTAACGGATACTCTAAAAGATGCCGCAGTCGGTTAATATTGTAGCACCTTTAGCACGGGATCATACTTCCGTCAACAAACCGGAGATAAGTGAACAACTAATACAAGAGGTAGGAGTTTTTCCACAATAGCAAAATAACGCCTTAATTTTTATAGTCGAAATCTTTGCTGTTTTCCACTTTAATTCATATATTTATACGCACGTATAAAACCTTATTAAAATATGGCTAAATTCTCATATTATGCACCGCTACTTGTTTTGCCTTGCCGTGGTATGCTCTGGATGGTGCTTGAATTGATGATGGATTGATGGTGATAAATTTATATTACAATTCAATCCCAAGCATAGATTAATGATTGCGTCGCTCTCGCCAAGCGCGCGCGCGGGGCTTGCAGTCAAAGACTACAACGATGCTTGCAGTCTTGCAGATGGTCCGTAACTGTGGATAAAAGAAATCTCATCTATCTTAGTAGAACATTGTATCTTTTTAAATTCTGCATTTAAATCTCGATGTTTTGGATTGGTGGAGGTGATGGTTTCAGATTCTAGTTGAAGATTGGTAGGTACCTATGCTGACTAATGTAATTAATTCATGGGCAGCTTGTACTTGAGAAATTCATATCAATCACGCGCCCGCGTAGGTACTTGCATGTCCAATGCATAAAGAAAAGTGTATTGTAGAAAATCCAATGTCCATTAGAATATTAATTATGTGAATGTACTAAGATAATTAGCGGCGTGAGTGCGAAGCACTAGTGAAGCGTCTTAGCAATAGCTTGGAAAAATGCTTTCCTATGTCGTCTGTCCGGATGTGCGGCTGTTCTCCTCTACAGGTCGCATTACTCAACTAAAGCTCGTTCGATGTTGTGCAGGTTCGATACTTATATTTATATATTTTGTCGATTCAGTTTTTAAATTCTTGTTTCAAATAAATTAATTTCTTAAGGTTTTAGTTACCAAATCTAAATTGAAACTAGATGGCGTTGGCAATGAAAAGTAAGGTACAAGGTGAATATTTATTCAGTTTATGTCGTGAAATAAACTCAGATAATCTGAATTCCATATGGCAAAGACAAGGAAAGACATACTCGTGAAGTCTACAGCGCACAGCTGAAAGGCTCATAGAGCCACTTGTATTCAACACCATAGACAATCCTATCCCAGTCCAATGGTCTGTAACCCTACCATATCATCGCACAATAAAGATACGTAGGTATGCCAAAAACACCCATACTTACTTTTTTTACTCTGTAAGTAAGTGGTCTTGTACCAGCGTTGCCAGACGTCCCGATTTGATACCAATTTGTTGTCGACACTGTGAGCGTTTTTAGCAAAAATAACGCTAGAAACGCTCACAAGGGGCGTTCGAATTGAAATGTCGTTCATGTCTCTTTTTGTTCAGAGTTCGGAAAGCTAAAAAAGATGTGCAATTTTTGACCCACGTCCGGAGCATGGTTGTGATTGTTTTTTGACAGCTACCTATGTATTTGACAGCATAATCATGCGATTTTAGGTCTTATGCATAGTTGAGCTTTCAATAGGTGCGTTCGCTTAGCTTTTAGGGCATTGGTGGCGTTGTCATTGAGGTAAAGCTCAAAAACGTAATTTTTGCCACTTTTGCCCACACTCTTTTCGAACTCAACTGTGCACTAAAAGCGCATGATTATGCTGTCAAATATATAGCTGTCAAAAATCGATCACAAACAACCATGCTCCGGGCGTGGGTTAAAATTGCACTTTTTGGTGGCAAAAATACCTCTTTTTAGCTTTCCGAACACTAAACAAAAAGAGACATGAATGACATTTTCACCCACAGATTACCAATTCGAACACCCCTTGTGAGCGTTTTTAGCGTTATTTTCGCTAAAAAACGCTCAGATGGGATCTATTCGAACGCACCTAAATGACAACGCCACCAATACCCTAAAAGCTAAGCGAACGTACCTTGTGGTAGTAGAATAGTGTTGTATGGCTGTCTGAAAAAGCAATCGATATACATTCCTGCTGTATCTCGATTTGTGTAAACTAGTTACAGAACCGAAGTACAGGTTAGTTACGTATTTATGTGTTTTGTCATAGTACTAATCATTAAAAATAGTGAATTATTTAATAAACAACTTTTCTGTATTTAATGTAGATTTCACCTGCGCCATTACAAAGATCATTGGTTGCAATTGAAGAAGAAGAATATGTACAGGATAGATACCTATTTTCAAACGACAAAATAATCGATAAAATCGACATTACCAAGTACGAGTAATTCTATTTAGATATTTTGAATATTATGCTATTTTCAAAGTATTAGTACTACGTTTATAAATTAGTTTGAAGTTTGATACACGTCCGTCGAATAAGAATACATTATATGTTTATATTTTGGAACCTTATAACATGAATTTCTCTTACAGCTTATCGTACTTGCTGTCATCTATATTTGGAACAATTTTGGAAGATACTTTAACTCAACTGCGTATCCTTGGTATGTCTTTTCTTGCTATTACTAATATCATAAATGCGAATGTTTGGATGGATGCAGGTTTAGTACTCAGAACGGCTGATCTGTTTTGGATAAAATTTGGAATGAAGATAGATGAAGCATTGGACTAACACATAGGATACTTTGTATCATCATGATCATCCCTCACGACGCAGCTGAAACCGCGGGATTCAGCTGATTATAAAGGCGAAAGTTTGTGAAAAGCATATAATCCACCATGCAGGCCGAGTGCGGCTTGGTGGATAGGCTGGTGGACACATGTCGAAGTTTTCAGGCCGCCCGAAGGTCTTCGACACAGCCTGTTACCGCATAGTGAGCCGACATAGACTTTTGTCCTGAGACAAACAGCTGAGACCGACGGCTTAAAGTGCCCTCCGAAGCACAGGACCGCTGGGCACAGCTAGTAATATTTTAAATGCAAAAGTTTGTGTGTGTGAATGTTTGTTGCCACGTAGGTACCTCCTTAAGTTTTTGATGAAATTATAAGTGCATAAAGTTGATTTCTGGTATAAACTGTCCTAATGACACTAATATTATTAAGGCGAAACTTTGTGAGTTAGTCAACTTGAGGAAAATAAAACGAAATTAACAATATCCATTGTTGAGTTTTTTCACGCTAATCATCATATTTTATTAATTAAAAATATCTATTTATGATTATCAAAAAACAAAACAGAATTTTGATAGCACATTTAGGGACTAATTAATCCTAAAAGATGGCATTTTATCGAACTTTTGAGGTCCTAGAATAAAAGCATCACTTAATGGATATTTGCATTACATGATGCTTTGATCCCTGTAAATTATGACATCTGTGACAATAAAATTACTTAAAGTTGCCGTGAATGTTTTCCCATGTCATTTTCCGTACATGAAGAGTCAGTGCCTAAGTTAATAATGTGCTCTTTCCATAAGTATAAATCTATATTTTTTGTGTTTAGCCGAATGCAACACTGAGCTCAGAATATCAAAAACGAAATTAGACTGGAACCAATTGCTATGCATGAAATATTCTGTCAGACAACCGACCTGTGTGGATGAGCTCCATGGAATAAATCCAAACAAGCTTGGCTCGGATGAATATAAGATCATTAAGTTGGACACAGACCGGTATTATGAATGCTTGAGTGTAGATTTGACTAGATTTAGTTAGGTACTGAACATTTACAATGGACGGCGCAGTTAGGACAGTTTTTAGAACTGTTGCAGCTACGAGAAACCTTGTGAGGAGACCACTTTAGTTTTGGTGCCAGTAAATTGACGTTAATAAAAGCACAAAAATCAACATCTCTTCTCAAAGTAAATAAATAGGTTTCTCTTTAGTAGTTTTAGTCTAAGTATAGTCAAGTCGTAAATAAGTCGTAGACTAAGGTAGTTTTAACCTAAAAATACCTGTAAATACCTTAAAATTCACAAAACCCTGATAAAAACAGTCATCAATAATCTCTTGAATTTGGTAGAGCATGGGTATATACAGAACTCGCTATTTGAGCTGAGCGCAGTGGTACTGTCTTACAAGACACTATTTCTCTAGTGTAGTGTTTGTCCGCAAAGACCAGCGCCTGGTCTTTGTTGCATTGATCGATGTTGATGTCCTCGTGTACTTTTCGGAGTGCCGGGTACTTTTGTTTTGCTAAGACATAGACAGACTGACTCTGACAATAATATCACGCCCCTAAGCAAAGACCATCTAGGTTTATCCAATAAATTTAGCTTCAGATTTTTTTGTGATGGCATGTATTTATTGATTATTGACATAATATGTTAACAGTATCGTTTATCAAATCAACGACGATACAGAGGCTACGGTATTAGTTATCACTAATGGTGATACGAATCTGCTCTCATAACGGAATCTGAATGCGTGGGTTACCATTGAAAAAATGGGGCAAAGAAAGGACAATCTCTCATAATACTCACTTAACAAGGCGGCAAATAACCAACACACGTTTTCTAAAAGAAATCGCATTCAACAAGCAGATGATAAATGGAAACTTGCCATAAGTCTACGTTCACGGAAAATCACCACAGCTTCGACAACATTTTATCTATGTTTGATTCATAAGTCTTTATGTACCCTCACTTTACTCTACCATACCATATATATCTCATAATTTTTATTTTTTTCTGTAGTTGTGTTAGGAAGCGTAATTATTGACCCTTCTGCCCCATCTCAAACACTCTTCTATGTAAGACAACATATAATATACAGTATTAATAATTAACATTAATTTTCTATGTGCAGAACATTTATAACCAACGTAGTTAAAGCAATATACGTGGACCTTTGTCTAAACAAAACATTTAAACCTCTAACGGACAGCATCAGTACTATTCTGGACAGAGAGAAATATCGAGCATCTGTTGCAGAAAATGAAGCGAAAAACAGAGTGTTAGTTTACTTTTTAAGCGTTCGCTGTTATTATTCTCATTATTAATGTACATTCTTAAAATTATAGTCGTTACAATATTTTAAATTATGTATTGTTCACATTATATATTTTATTTTCTTAATTTTGTATCATCACTTACCGAGTCAGTGACTTTGAATATCTGGGTGGTTCATGCTCGTGCTATGATACCGACCTGGTTTATCTATAATATTTATTTATTATGTGTATTGATTGTGTCATGTTCATTAAGTCATTATGAAATGAAAGGGCGGCTGGTTAAAATAATAAGACTAATTTATTTACAAGAAATAGGAAAGCACTTTACAATTTTAATCTGGTTCTTCTTTTTTCTAGGCTTCGTCATGAATTTAACAGACAGTTGAGACAGCAACGCAATCACTTTAAATCAGTTAGTTATGATACTGATGTACAGATTGATGAACTAAGATATCTTGTTGAGGTAAGATATTATTGTAGCGAGAAGAAGTTATGTATAATTAACTAAGCACTACACATAACGCTTTTGAATTAGAATGCGGCATTAGTTGATTTTTTAAATGGTTTTGCCTTTAAATTGTATTAACAGTTCCTTTATTAGCATTTTCTTAGAGTCAATTTGTTTTAAGGATGCAACCTTCCATTCTGAATGTCGAAGCCGCTATATTGATAACTGGCAGGGTGCACGTACTGAACAACACACGCAATCTATTTATGACAAAGAAACTGTTTTCTCGGTCTCTGTGGAATACTATAAGCAAAGGACTGACCACGAACAGAGAGTTCACTTGGAGATTGAGATGCTTACCAACATTGCTATAAACGTAATTTAACCTTTCAGTAATTATCGTTTTATTTAATGATATTAAAATGATTTGAGCAATGTAGTTTTTTCTTGCTTTTTTCGCTGATCTTGAGATAATATAACCTTATTCCTCAGGAAACTTTACAAAAAATTGACGATATAATGACAAAATACGACACTGATATGGAATCGATGGATTTAAAGATACAAATAAAGAAGAATGATTATCAAAATATGAAAGGAAAACGGATACATTTGGAAGAAACGGTCATTAACTTAGATTTCCTTCTCACTATAACATGGTATGTATTTGAACAACATGTTTTAAACCTTTATTATATTTCATTTCTTTGCAGATTGAAAAGCATGATAAACTTATAAAGGAATGGATAAACTTCAAAGAAGAACGTGAAAAAGCACGTTTATACCACGAAAAGATGACTAAATCAGCCATTACAGTACAAGCCTGGTGGCGTGGATTGCTTGTGCGGCTTCAGCTAGGACCCTACAGAGTAATCAAGAAAAAAGTTACTCAAAAAAAGAAATAGATATTAGTTATTTTTTTAATTAAGTGTTGTAATAACATTATGTTTATGAATTCAGTTATCTTAAATGTTAATGATTAATACTGTACGGCAGTTTATATTTGAATTATATTTAAAATAAATTATTATATGTATTTAATGCATATAACATTTTCAAGCACTTTTTAATATATAAAATATATGGTCTTTTTCTTCTTTTTTAATGTCAGTAGGGATTAATTATAGATTTTTATACATTTTAAATATGGACTATTTCCTAGCGCTTTCAAACTAGTTACTGGAAGACTTAAATTGGTACTGATTCGCTTGTGTGTACACTAAACTAAAATTCTCTAAATTATGGTAGTTCTTATTATGTTCATTGAATACTAAAATCTACATTCGAGTAACAGAATGATAATTCTATACATATGATTATTCTATTGAATTGTGGGTAGTTTTACATCAGTTTAGACTAGTTTAGGGAGCACGAACTTGCATGACGATTAAATTTGCACTAAACATACCCACAATCAAACAGAAACGGCAAATTTAAGAATTGTCACTTGCAAGCATTATATATTGACAGCATTATATTGACTTAAGCATGAACAGAATAAGAACTACCATATATTTACTAAAAATAGATTTTAGTTCGCTAGTTTAGTTTGGTGTTCTGAATGAATTACTACCATTGTCTTTGTTTCGCCGACTGTAATTTTGATCTAACTTGATATTTGATTTAAACATATGGCGATTCTTTCGTACAAACATGGACATTTACAGTAAGTATATGGAAGGCAAAGGTAAGATTTTACGTTTTATAAAATGTGGTTTGCAACACTGACGCTGTTTAATATTCACCAGTATTCTAATACATTTCTTTTGCAAAATAAAAACATCGTTAAATTCTACGCTGTCACCCCACAAGTATGGGCTATGCTCGGGGTTTCTCTACGCGATCGAATCAGAAATGAGGCGATCCGTAGAAGAACGAAAATCACCGACATAGCCCAGAAGATTAGCCAGTTGAAGTGGCAGTGGGCAGGGCACATAGCACGCAGAACAGATGGCCGATGGGGCCGAAAGGTTCTGCAGTGGAGGCCACGGACTGGCAAGCGCAGCGTAGGTCGTCCACCGACACGGTGGACAGATGATCTGATGAAGGTCGCAGGACGACGTTAGATGCAGGCCGCTTCCAACCGGTCCTTTTGGAAAATCATGGGGAAGGCATATGTTCAGCAGTGTACGTCCTACGGCTGAGATGATGATGACCCCACAAGATGACACCATAATTAAGTAAAGAGTACACATAAGCATAGTATACTGAGAGAGCAGTCTCATAATTGGTGTTTACTTTAAGAACTCCTAAAGCATAGACAAATTGGCTTAGTTTTGATATCAGATTATCAATATGTTTCTTCCAATTAACGTGAGTGTCAAGAGTTAAGCCTAACAAAGTAAATTCATTAGTTTGTCAATCTTATGTTTATAACAAAAGCTTTGGAGGTCTGGAGGCTGCCGTTGGTGAGTTCTAAATTGTACAATTATTGTTTTACTGACATTTACTTCTAAGTTGTGAGCACTGAGCCATTCTCTAGTTTCAAGGAAAGTTCTTTCAATCTGTATAAAGTCTACATTCTTCGGGGTTTAAATAAAAGGGAGATGTCATCCGCAAATAGAACGCAAAGTGAAGATATAACTTTTGGCAGCTCGTTAATATATTATAAAAATAGGGTACACCCGAGTACACTGCCTTGAGGGATTGAACTATTAATATGTAGAACTTGAGACCTTGTATTATATATTTCATTTTTTAATGCATCATTTTATTCTAGTTCAACAAGCTGGATTATATTCTTTAAATAAGATTTGAACCATAAATATGCTTTCCCCTTAATTCCAGAGCCATAAACATTTTGCAACAATATTTCGTGTGAAACTCTGTCGTATGCCTTGGTCATGTCGAGAAATAGGCCAAGCGCGTATTTCTTTTCGTTTATTGTATCAAATATATTCATTATCTTATACCTCAGGGTGACGAGAGCATTAAGTACATTGCCATGCAGGGTATGACGTGTTTTTTACTTTAGATATCCATCAAAGTAACCTGCATATCCGTCACATAAAGCAGGCGAGCTAAAGCATCTTTTTGTGACCTATTAAACGTAAAAACCGTGATTTTTTTATAATATGCGAAAAAATTGTTCCTGTTACTATCGTAGAAGAATGTGGACCGCATACTAATCATTTTTTGAGTTACTAGAAGTAGGTATATAAAAAAAGTCATCTCATATTTTCACTCGCTCGAACTGTTTTATTTTACCCTACAGCTATGCTGCTATGGTTCTTTAGAACTCCCACAGTATTTCTAAGTGAGCATAACTAACATGACGGTGAGGTGTAGACGCGGCCATAATTCTAAGTTGAATAAATAAGAATTCACACTTCGAACACCGCCTTGATATTGTAGGTAGATAATAATCATTCGGGTCGTTTCTATGAGAATCCTAGATTGGATGTGTTCTAATATCATTACAAAATATTTGTATTTAGTGTAACTAATGTAGCTTGAAATTAATTCACTAAATCAATGTCACAAACTCTGCTGGATCCCTCAATATTATTATTATTATATTATAAGGGGAATTGACTAAGACGCAAATTCCTGGATTAATGAGGCAGTAATCTAATTAAACATTGAGAACTTACAAGTTAAGTTTAGTTTATCGATTAGTTTTTAAATTATCTGCCATATGCTCACATCACTATCGTGCAACGTCAATGAAGTCACGTGACTGAAGTAACCAATCAAATCGCAGAGCATCTTTTGACAAACAATGTAAATTATAAACTGTTCATGCGAACGTAAATTGTAGTTAAAAATTTGTATTTTAGCTGCTTCTTCTAGAGTAAATGTTCCTAAAAGCTCAAAAAAGTTAACGTGAAGTGAGCGAAACTCGTAAGGAAATATTGTGCGAGAAGAACTGTAAAATCTGGCGATACAAATACAGATTTCGGCATTCCTATACGGGGTTTGCCATGTCAGATCGTTCAGTGGTACGGGATCCCGCATAATTTTCGTGTGTACAAAAAGTCGTATTGCCTACTCGAAGGAACTATCGGTGGTGACGGTGTTTTAGTGGTAGCCGTTGTTTGTTCCCAAGTGGCAATGAAGACCAAAGTGGACAAGAACAAGAACGGCGATGCGGAAACCGAAGTAAGTTTTTATCCTTGTAGGTACTTATGTGCCACTTGAGATTATCTCGTTATCTCGCCGTTATTTGCCTTCGAAAAAGCGCTCTGTACTTTTTAAGGGTTGTATTTTGATCATTGATGTGTCGTTAGTTTAAGTCACATACATTCTATCAACTCCAGCTGACAAGTTCATATAAAAATATTTATAAATATTTTGTGTTTATCAACGAACATAACTACACTATAAATTGCCAGTAACTATACCTGGCACAATTATAAGCCATTCTCTTTTCTTTACTATGGTTTGTTATGTTTACAACTTAAATTAGACTCGATAAAACTAATAGAGTTGGTATAGGTAAAGTAAAGTTATTTAATCACAGTCATCAGTGTTCAAATTGAGAATAATCAGAATCTGGGGATGCAAAGTCATTACTATGGGTTGTTTCACTCATCACTCAAGCTTCAAAATGCCAATTAAGTTTCAACCTACATACCAGATAAAAGGTAATATTATAAGCTCCG
The DNA here is from genome assembly GCA_917880725.1 of Selenia dentaria. Classification (NCBI taxonomy): domain Eukaryota; kingdom Metazoa; phylum Arthropoda; class Insecta; order Lepidoptera; family Geometridae; genus Selenia; species Selenia dentaria. The sequence goes on along the minus strand of OU862895.1, from coordinate 7,776,377 downwards.
GAGCAATTAGGATAAATGCGTATGTTTGTAAAATATGTTGAAAAATTTACAGCTTATTGCTTCTCGAACATGTTACAATACTACCAATGCCATCACAGCAATTTAAATGCATCTTCTAGGCTTATCCAATTTGATGTGTTCATGTACTTAAAGATTTTTACTCATAAAATAACTTCATAAGCATTGTTGAAAACAGTCAGAAATGAAGGCACGAAATCCCCCCTGGGGAGACTAAATAGATACGGTGCTGACCTCATTCTGTCAAGTATGTTATGGCTCTTCTGAACTAAGACTGTGATCACTTTGTGAGGGGACTAAGTTTGAGAAGTTTGCTACCGTCATTGGGATGCAAATCTTAAAAGGAGCGGAAGCCCTACTTACAAGGTGTGAAGTGGCTATCTTGGTTGGCACCTCCACCATGCCAGATATTCTGCTCCTTTAAACTTAACCACACACATCACTCTTCTTAGAATCCTAGTATGTTTTCTAAAGAAAACTATTGTATTAAAGGGCAAATTTGGTGACTGTTTATTGAATTTGCTGAAACATGTCTATGGATTAATAGTGTGCAATGTATGAGTATAGTGCCATGCAAAATTACACTTCAAGCCCTTAGCAATGCAACTGTCAGGGGAAGCATAGTGCAATAAGCATTGACTGACTATGAAATCAAGTCAGGTGTTACTTGTAGTACTGCGTTTGAATAGGCTATTTGTGATAGTTTTTAGCAAAATTAACGCTATAAATGCTCACAAGGGGCGTTCAAATTGGGTATCTGTGAGTGAAAATGTCGTTCATGTCTGTTTGTGATCGTTTTTTGACAGCTAGCTCAGTTGAGCGTTCGAATAGTGTGTGAACAAAAGTGGCAAAAATAACGTTTTTGAGCTTTACAAACACTATAACAAACGCTATAACAAAAGAGCCATCAATGACAACACCACCATTGCCCTCATAAGCTAAACGAACGAACCTAAGGTATTGCTTCTGATCTGACTGTTATGACGGAATGTTTCTATTGCACTTTAAAATTAGTTCTAATCATGTACCCTTTACTAAATTTAGCTGGGCATGGGAGAATCACATAGTGAAGGTGGGCTTTTATGAACTAAAGAAGCTTTATAATCTCTCAACCTCTGATGCAAAGAGTTGTTTTGGTTAGTTTAGTCCCTTTGAAGCAACATGGCTTGATAGGTTAAAGATATATTTAAAAATATAAATTTAAAGAGGCCCATTTTTAACTACTATCTTATCAAATATATTTCCCAATAGATCATCTCTGCCAGAAAAATACATGTTTGAAGATACCCGATTTGTGTGTAATGGAAAACACCAATCACAGACTCCATTTGCCCAGTATGGGTCATATAATTCTTTGAGTGGAGGATTCGGCATCAAGGAATAAAATTGGAAGGGCTATTTGGAAATAGAACCAACATCACTTTTAGTAAATTTTACAGGAGGTACAAAAAACCTATTTAGACATTGTAGTTAAATAGCGAAATATTTATAGTCACTCAGGCAAAAAGTCACATGATAACACATGGAATAAAACTATAGTAATGAAGTTTTTATTAATCCATGAAAAATGTGTAAAATAACTTTAACATAGGCATTTTTTCCTATGAATAAAGATGAAATGTATGTGTTACTATATGTATACTATATGTATTTATTAGAAAAAGATTAATACAACAAATTTTGATTATTCACAACCATCACTGTTGTCATCATCGTCCACTTCAATGTCAACATTATTGACATCATTTTCACCTGCATTACAAATTTCACGGTAGTAATGTTTATTTGTCATTTGGCGGTGATACCACCTTTTATTGGAAAAATTACCAATGTCAGAGTGACAATTTTTCTGAAACATCAGAGCTTGGTTTGGAATCGAACAAGAATGATCAAAGGTAGAAATTTTGGCTTAATTCAGCCTACTATACCTTCAAAACCTTGGTTTTTTTAAGTTTAAAATGATGAGAAATGGGTCACTTCCACCGTAATTAGTTTGCGCTTAGGTCACATTTGTTCTCCCGTGTTTCTTGCTAAGATCAGGGTCAGGGGACATTCGCTTTGTGAGTGTAGCCTAGATAACGGTACCTTAAATCACATTTTCTTTTCATGTTCTAAGTTAAGTTGTTCTTTGTATGATAAGCTAAATTCTGATATCCCTAGACCTACTGATATTAACTCTCTTTTATCACTTGTTTTCTCACCTTTTATTTATATGTTATGTAATTTTATTAAAACCAATAATACTTATATGTTTGTAAAAGTGAAACCAGTTTTTAATACTTTTCATATTCATATTACTTTCATTTGATTCCGTACCGTACAATAGTTACTCCTTCAGGGTTGGGGCAGTACAAGGCAAAATATCCGCCAAAAGCTATTGAGTGCAAGAACATGACACTGGCAGAGTAACATCTTCCATTGCTAAAAAGCCACATAAGAAGAAGAAGACCTTGGTTGTTTTTCCGATCACCAAACAAACTTTAACAAGGAATAACTCTGGACATACCAGGAAGCTTTTTAACAAATCGTACTTTACGTTCGATAAGCACCATTAAAAAGAAACCATAGACAAAAAAAAAAATGTGTTTTTTTTTACATTGGTTCTTTTTCCAAATAGCCCTTCAATTGATATAAATATGGGCAGTTAAATACTTGCTTATTACAGTTGTTGTGCTGCCAAGAGCCTCTGACTTGCTGGTTGGTGTGGTTGGTAGCAGCTCTGCTTTTGAGCCACTGGTCCCAATTTCAAACCACAGATAGGTCAAAATAAACATATGTGTTCATGCACATGTCTATTGTGATGTGACCCTTGTCTGGGTGTGATGTACAGTCATCAGGTTACCATAGTACATGATCTGCCTAGTTTGGGACCTGAAGCTGCTATTTAGTTATTCTGTGCCAGAAGATCTTGTGTGGATGTTTAAAGAAAAATTAACCTTAGCATGGCTATTAGCACTGCATTTTTCCCATTGGAAGATTAGTGTTTAACCGGGTGAGCTCCCGACGATGATAAAATTTACGAACCAGAGTTTGCAAAAACCCCGCGAAAATCCGCCATTTAAAACAATGCGCGCGTTCGCGATAATTTAATTGTAGTAAATTACCTATTGAAGATATTTTGTATCTGTAAACGGCATAAAGTAATACCAAGTATGACTCAATCAAGAAGTTATTTCACATGCTGCAGAGCCCTGCAAACTTTAACAGTAATATTTAGCGGTAGATTTTACTGCTTGTAGTCAGAATATCTATCATGGTGGTGTACTTGATGGACCCATGAAGATTTAAAGGCAACCCAAGTAATTTGGGTTTCTTATTATGCTGTGACATCACAGCTCCATGGCTGAGGGAAAGTAATTTCAGTCTGTGTCTATTAAGAAGTACATAAGTATGTAATACAACAATCAACAGTTTTGCATTGCAGATTGCAGTATAGTGCAAGTGAGTTGCCTTTACAACCTACTAGTATGATATATAAGTCTAACATGTATGGTATGTAATGGTTCATGAACTGACATAATTAATGTGTGACTCAAAGTCCCTAAAAGTAAATAAGAATTATAAAAAACTGTAAAGGCGATAGGGACTTCTAGTTAGTTGTAAAGGCAGTTAAGGTTATTGTAAACCTACCTAAATAACAGCAATTTATTGTGCAACTTATTAGGTATAAGTCACCTATGCATTTAATTGTGTTCATGTTTTATGCAGTAACCTACATAACTAGTTTTAATACCTAGTTATGATATTTTTTAATTGTTTACTATCAGTATGTTTACATATTGATAAAGTTAATTGTTTTATAAGAATATCTATAGGTAGTACTAAGACAAAACTTCACGAGGTTTACAGATAGCAGTTTATGCAAAAAAAAATAATTATGGCATACTTTAATTAATTAATAAATAAATAAATAAATGTCATGCACTGAAAACTGAGTGGTTTTGTGAAAAGCAAATGATTGTGTTTGTCAATGTTATGCAAATATCACACGAAGAGTGTTATCAAGATTTTCCATTCTGACTGTTCAGTATTTAACTACCTGTGTCGTGAATATGTTTGTTTCGAATTTAGTTCAGATTGTGTGATGGTGATTTGTATAACTATAAATAGCTTTTTGTTGAAATTCCAACAGTGACACTATAATTTTTTTTATTTAAAATATTCTTCCACACTACAGACTCTTTGGTCCGTACCTTTTTAGGTTTTTTTTTATATATTACATTTTCATGGAGATTCGTTCTCCAAACATCACAATAAACATTCTTAAGCTATAGTGGAAATTGCTTAAAAAATAAAGTGAGTCCATTTTTATTTTTTTGTAAATACATAATCTATTGCTAGTGAACAATATTTCCTAATTTTATACTTATGTGATACTATACATTAGATAATTAGTCTGTATGTATCAAATTTGATTACCATTATCTAACTAGCATCCACATGCTAGGCTCAATAGTCAGGAAAATATTAGGACGATAAGCAGACATTTTTGTTTTTGGGTCTTGGTTGTTTATGATGTGTTAATGTGTAAGTTCATGCATCCTGTGACACAGAAATTCCTAGCATTGTGGTTTGAGTATGTAAACTTTTTTTTTGACGTAACGACATCTTATAAATCAACTTCAACTCTTCCTTATGGCTTTTGTAGGGGAGCCACTACAATTTCGCCAATGTCACGTAGTACGATAGACCATCAAACAAAGGAGGATTGTTCTGTATAGATCTAGTAAGAGATCTGAATGATAGTCTTATAAATCAATGAGCGCCGGCTGCACACACGAAAAAAATATGACTCATTGTCACGTTCCGTCTGAGCCGAGCGTGCAAGCGAGAGCGCGGAACAAGCGATAGAGAGGCACGTTCCTTATCTTATGACGTTATCACGTAAAATAATCGTCCGTAAAGCGACTTTACGGATAACCATTTTTTTTTGTTTTGTATTTTATTTAATTATTGCGGCGAAAATAATCACTCAAGACTGCAAATCTTTCTAAATTAAAATAAAAATTCACAGTCAAAGTCACTATTCGCAGTTATGACCATGTGTTTCCATCAATGATCATCAAAATGATATGAAACAGAATTAATATTGCGTGAATACCAATTTGTTTTTTTAATTATGTATTTTTAAGTAGGTAGTGTAATAGTTATTTATTAATTTTGTTTTAAATTTGCATTTTCGGTCATAGTGTTGGGTGTACCAGTCACATTTCGCGCGCTTGTCAAATCCTAAATATATAAATTCCTGCTATATAATGTACTCATACCTACTGCACGCGGGGTGCCTTGGAATGTTATCATAATCTCTCCTAATGGAACTACTGGATATCTGTCTCTATTATAAATTCCATAATATATCCAGCAATTTTAGTGTAAAGAAATACAAACACACAATCACTAACACATACGCACATACTTAAATTATAGTCTCGATTATGTTCCCACTATTACATAGGAATCGTACCTTACTCTTAGAGATAGAGGAATAGGTTAGTGGCCATTGTGTTCACAATTTGTGAATGAGTTTGTCCGAGGATGTGCTGCCAATGTAACATTCGCAATACTGTGTTCCGATTGGTAGGTATGTTTGCCGGCGACATTACAGGCACATGAGACTTAACTACTTAACGTCTCTGGGAGTTTCTAGCGCAGTGCAGATGGTCACTTGTGCGGCAATGCATCTGTACAAGGCAGAGGTTGCCACTTAATATCAGATGGCCCGTCCACGTACCGTTAAATAATAAAATTAAAAAGAGAAAGAAGAAAGAACAAATCATAAATAGGACCCGACTATTGCGTAATTACACATTGATATTATTTTATACACATGATAAGAATGACATGTGGATTTGTTGTCGTCAGCATCATGACGTATTATTTGTACAGACCTGTTTTCTACCGACTTCCAAAAAGGAAGAGGTACTTAATCTGTCCGAATCAGCAAGCCCCATTCGAGGCAAGTTTCATTCATAAATCTAATGTTATTTTTTGTCCTGATGCGGACAGATTAATTCGAATGTATTTTTTTGTTTGTTACCTCATAACTTTCGACTGGGTGAACCGATTTCCAAAAATATTTTTTTGTTTGAAAGCTGGTGCTTCCCGTGTAGTCCCATTTCATCAAATTCGGTCGAGTAGTTTTTAAATTACACTCCAATAACTGAATAGAATGGAGTCGGTATTAAATTTTTCAAATTGTACTTGTTCTGCTATTGAATTTGAGAGTGATAAATACAATTACCGGTGATGAGACAAAGTACAGATCGCGCGGCGAGAGTTTGGCTTTGACCTTTGGGTGGAGGGGATTACTGCGCATGGGTACTGTCACGCACACAATACTTTTCCTTTTTTATGTACCAGGTTGGATATTTGAGAGGGTCAAAATTCATGTACAGTGGTAATAATGCTAGAAAATAATACGAAATAGATAAACTTCTTCAATTAAAACTATTGATAGTTATTTTACTTATATAAAATGTTTATTTCCTTTTAAAGTTTACAGAGACAGCGATGAAAATTCTAAATAATTGTTTTTTAATAAAATTATTTATTCCAAGATACATGTAAAATTGGTACATACAAACAAAAGAAAACTTAAAATAATTATTAAATACAAAAGTTAACATAAAAAAAAGTCCTAGCCGCAGTGCTATTCAGATTCTGAATCAGTTAAAGGTTTAACGCCTTCTATGAAATCACCGCATGGTCCAGTGGTGCTGCCGCGACACGAAATTGTGCAACGTCTTTTGCTTGTTGAGGGTCCGGGTTCAGGGCTTCCTCGGTCGCAGTTGTCATCATCATCATCTTCATAACCATCATCAGAATCATCGTCTTCGGAACTATCATCGACGCGAATTATAAATTGCTCGGTAAGTAAATCAACTACATGGTCACTCTTGGCGTACTCTTCTTCTATATCTTTTACCTTTTTACATATTTTTTCCCATTCCTGGGCACACCCATTAAGGATACTTTTTCTTTGATAAGTTTGGTACATTCTTGTAAATTCCATTTAACATTTTTGCTAGCTACATATTGTTTAATAGTAGCCCATGCCATTTCTATGGGGTTGAGGTCTGGATGGTAAGGCGGTAATCTCAATATGCTATGGTTTGCTTCTGCTAAAATTTGATCTATTGAAAAAGTTTTAAATCTTTCTTTATTAGCTTTTATCAAGTTGTACAATTGTGGCTTGAGCATTGTTGAATCATATTGTATGCCTTTATCAGTTAGCCAATTCTGCATATCGGCTTTTTTGGTATTGGAGGACGGTGCTAAATCCCATTGTTTATTGTGGTATGAGGCGTTGTCGACAACCACTACAGAATTGGGTGGTAGGTTGGGAATTAATTGTGTCCTAAGCCATTTTTCATAATTCTCGTAATTCATGTTGTCGTGATAGTCCCCTGTTTTGGTGCCGGCTTTAAAAGTTGATAAGGCATTTGGTATAAACCCAGCTTCACGTCCTGCGTGGACTATCACGACTCGTTGTCCTTTAGAAATGGGTTTTTTTAGTCCTTCCGTAGGGCCATCGCTCCAGGATTTGGTTGTTGAGTGCGATGAATCTACGTAGGATTCATCTGTGTAAACAATGGGTCTTCCTTCTTGTCGATATTTTCTTATTTTTCTTAAATATTCAATGCGTTGTAATCGGATATTCGATGTTTCTATTAGTAATTTACGGTTGTTTTCTGTTTTCATCCAGCGAAATCCTAACTCCTTTACAATTACACGAAGACTTGTTTCTGACCCTTTAAAGTTTATATCTTCCTCAAGTTTCTTTTTTAGTTTCCCAATGGTGGGAAGTTCATTATTCGTCTTGTGAAAATTGTGTATACATCTTTTTATAACACCTTGGTCAAAATTATCGATATTCGTAACTGGTTTAGCTCTGGGACGTTTTTTTCCAGGTGTTCTGAAAATAATTAGCAAATCGGAACTCTTGGCTTGATTTACGATATTTTTTACAGTGCCAATTGAAGTCTTAGTGGCCTCCGATGTCCGTTTTTGAATTTTAGCTAATTTACTGACTACACAATTTAATTTAGAAACAGTTTCCGTTTTCATTACCTGCATAGTCTGTATAGTTTGGTTATTCTCCGACTGACTGAGTAAAGAAGCAACTTCCTCAATCTGACTTCGAATTTGCTTCAATGAATCTATACATTCGTCAGCTTCTTTCTTTAAAAAGCAATTCACGTCATATATCATTTTCCGTGCTTGCCTTTTTAAAACAATGTTTTTTTTACGCATTTTCAAATCACTTTTTAATATTTAACAAAAAAAACTTAACTGACAAACTTAAACAAACAAACTCAACAAATAATAACAGTCGACAACAATAAACAATTAACGAAAATAGCAATTCACTTGTGAACGTGATTGTACAACAGGAGTGCGCGGTACCAGGCCTCCGTCACTCCATGTACTTGCGCGCTATAACTGCCTACCGCCCAGCCGAGCGGTCTCGGTCCGCCGGCGGTTCAAATTCAGTGCGGTTTTCGCAAGCGAAGCGCGCGCACGCCGTTCAATTTTAATAGTGCTGTTCGTTCGTACGCGTATTACGATGCCGTGTGGTGCCTTATGTGCTGTAGATGGGTGTAAATCAAGCAAAAGAAGGGATAAACACCTAACATTTTTCCATTTACCTGTCAATGAAGAATGGTAAGTGATAAATTATTACTAGTTTTTGTCGTTTAAATTTTTTTCCATTCACATACCGTCATTAGAGACATAATTAAAAGACAGTAGGTGTGCGGACACCGGTATCCACTTAGAATTTGACAGTTTAATAGGTATATACTAAGCATTAGCTTGCCTTTCAGACACAGATTTACATAATTTTGTTGCATAGAAACGTTATACCACAGAATAATTAATAGTACAAGGTACAGAAGATGCACTCTTCGAATATAAACTGCTAAACTAACAACTGCAATAATGTTCATAAAACATTGCAAAGCACGGACGTGACCTTCAAAAAATGTGCCTACAAGTCCTTGACGCGCTCGTAACGAATCAAAATGCGCTTTAAGTCTGTGTAGCGAGAGTTCTTTTTCTTACGTACAACTAGGAACTAGATATATTTTTTTATTTTGAAGGCCATCGACTTTTCGCGTGAAAACTTTCGAAAACTGCAGTGTTTATGTATTTTTGTGTGAGAGTGTTACACTCGTTAATAAAATAACTTACGGCTTAGTGTTTTATTTGAAGTCGGTTCTCTTTTTTTAAGGCTTTTTTTTTCATTTCTAGTGAACATCTCCGAAGATCATCATCAAACTAAGAAGTAATATACTTATTTTAAAACGTTCTCCTAAATGTATCAAATCCTTTTCTGAAAACCGCATCGATATCGGTTTAGCCAAACGCGAGATTATCGCGCACAAACATACATACCTACAAACCATACAAGTCAAACATCTCAGTTTGGCCTGTATGTCTGATCACCTCCTTTTTTTTAAGTTGGTTAAATATTTTATAAATGATAAAATTTCTAACTGCCACATAAAAGTCAGAACATATTCACAGTTCTCAATAACATAGATAAAAAGTTATGTTAATTTAATTTTATCGAAGAGGCAGCCCTGCGATTACTGTGGAATCGCGCGGTGCGAAGTAATCACTGCTGTACGCTTGAGCATTTAGGCGCATTTTAGCATACAGTGGTTGTTGACGCGAGGGAGTAGGCTATTATCGTAATAGGTATTGGAAATTTTCTACTGAGTGAAGTATCTGTTCTTATACTTATTATTATGGTTACCATAGTACAGGCTCTGCCTAATTTGGGACCTGAAGACCTTTGTGTGGATGTTGTCCCATATTTATTAATATATTAATATTATTCAGTAATCTGTGGCGGTACGTCGTATCGATGCGAGAGGCAGGGAACGATTGGAGCGCCAATCAGAGCACCGCATGCGCCTACACACGCGCCCCGCACCCCGCTAATTGCCCGTTGATACCCAATTTCTGATTTCTGCGCAATAACGGTCAAAGCCAAACTCTCGCCGCGCGATCTGTACAAGACTGTATAAATACATTATACACAATGTTACTGGCAAGCACTTAACATTTAAATTAAATGATTGGTATTCAATATGTGGAAGCGGTCGTAGCGGAGCTCGACTTGGCGATCTTAACCGATCAACAAGTTAAGCAACACTTGCTGCGGTCAGGATGGGTGACCGCTAGTGGCATTATTCTACTGAGCGCTTCGGTGCTTCGGAGGGCACGTTAAACCGTCGATCGGTTGTTTGTCTTAGGACAACAGTCGTTAGGCTATGTCGAAGGCCTTCACACGGCCTGAAAACTTCCGACATGAGTTGGCCACATTGTGGCCCAACTCCTCTCTCTGAGAGGAAGGCACGAGTCCCAGCAGTAGAACAAAATGGGCTGATATGTCGTTAAACATAATGCAATACAATAGTCTCCAGACACATTTTGATGACACTGAACAGTTTTGATCGTAAAATGAATTTCAATTAATTAATATGATTCCTCAAGGGCGGCATTGTACTTTTACATGTACTCATATGAAACTTAGTCATATCATATACATTATCATAAGAGTGAGGAACGTGCCTACTGAATAACAGGCGCCTATAAGCGCGTAATCTACTCATGAGTGACCGCCAATATTATCTGGGTAAAAGCTTGGTGCTCCAGAACATTCCAAGGGAACCGATTCAACTAACTAAATTTGTTCCAGCTGCAATCGAACCGTAGCTGAAACAGTCCAGCTGCAGTTAAGTTATATTGACGTCAGCGATCAATTAAAACTTTATATTCTGCTAACTTGATACATCATAATCGTGAGCTTATCTCATATTCGTATATATAGTAGCGTTTAGTTCCGATAACAATACGAAAAAGTAACCTTACGTTGCAATTAGTCAAATAGTAGAATTTATTTTCGGGTAATTATCGAACGACAGCCAGAGTCGAACTGCAGTTGCAGCGGGATGGATTGTTGAACGTTGAAATAGTAGAATTGTCCCCGATTGCTTTACAATCACTCTAGAATAAATTGGTATGCGAGTTAAGAGGATCATTGGCAGCGACGCGGCGACGTTCAACTGGTTGAAAAGCTAGCTAGCTATATATCTATATATCTAATAGGCTCCAGATCCTTGCATCATTGCACCTGTGCAGAGTTACATAGTTGGCTAGCCTGTCGGTTTTCTATCAGATACATTTGACGGTGCATTGGGATTCCATAATTTAATTCCGCTATTCAAGTAAAAAGTACAACCCTCCAAAAATAGGATTCCGTAATTTAATTGGAACATCGAAATCCTTCAAAAATTCCTAAAACTTCGTGGTTTTTACCTGATGGGTGCTATCTCTATAGGCTGGTTGAAACTAGGCTTCTCAGATCCTTGTAACATTGCACCGGCGCTGAGTTGTCGACTAGTCTTTGGGATTTCTATCCGATTCAGTTAACGAATGTGCAATGGGATTCCATAATTTAATTCCATCATTCAACAACCCTTAAATCTTAAAACTTCGTGGGTTTAAACCTGATGATAACTTCAACTCTTCCTCATATGGCTTTTGTAGGGCTTTTGTAGCCCCTATGATTTCGCCAAGTAAAAAAACGAAACGTAGGAATATGAGTGTTTAGTATAGATGTCACATAAAAAATATTAACTAATGTTTATGTATGGGTTTTATGTATTAATTAATGTTCGTATGGTTTTTCTGGCAATGCCACAATTTATCCAATTTTAGGTCGCGCGGATAGTGTGGACGACTGTGTGGAGAATGATCGGTTAAGAATAATAGCTAGTGCTTTCCATACTAAAATAAATCTACCTAACATTGTCAGATTTCAATGATTTTTTTTTCATGTAATCATCACATTGTTTAATATACCCGTACGTTACTAGCTATGCAATCCTCTCAAACACTAATGTCATACATTGAGCTAATATAGCATCTTTATGTAGGTACGCGTTAACACTCGCCATTGCACTGAGAAGAAGGATTGTCGATAGGATAAAATTAGACAGTAATACACTATAATATTATAAAGAGGAAAAAATTGTATGTATGTTTGTAACGAATTAGCTCAAAAAGTACTGGATCGATTTCAATAATTCTTTCACCATTGGAAAGCTACATTCACCCTGAGTAACATAGGCTATATAAGATTCATCATCATCATCATCCATCACCGCGCGGGTGAAACCGCGGAGAGCAGCTAGTTATCTATAAAAGGCAGCCCCGGTATAGCTATCACGGTTATATACAAGCTACAGACAAGATACGATAGATAAAAATCAGTTTATCGGCTTGACAAGCTTCTCGCGGATAGATCTATGCTCGCACTGCTTTATAGACATAACATGTATCCATCTTTCACATCTCTCAATACAATAATAACACATGTGATAGTGAAAGTAGTTTCGTCTGAATACCGTCGCCGAACGTCAGCCGGCATTGCGGTCCTCTCGCGGTCCGTGGAAAATATATGAATAATCGAGCGGTAGCCGGCAGATTAACATATTGGAACGCATCACGCACTGGATCGAAAACGGTCGACTGACTGACACACTTGAACATGTGAATTTTTATGACGGAATTTTTTAATCTGGCCGTGTGAGGAAAAGTGACGAGAGATTGAAGAATGCTTAGCTATGATATGTATGTATCAATGTCTATATAGCCGATATCGGTCTTGGGAGCACTACGAAAAGTTGCTAACTGTATTCCGAATAAAGTACGGTCGACGATATATAACTCTCTAGTAAAATATAACCTATCTAGTAAAGTATATATCTAGTAGAAGTTTGGGGATCGGCCTCAAAGACTAATTTAAACCCGTTGCAAAGCACACAAAATAAACTCATTAAAGTACTATTCCATTACCACTATCTCACTCCTACAAAGCTATTATATGAAAATACTAAACTATACAATATTACACAACTTTACACATACAACACCTGCAGTCTTGTTAAAAATATCATCTCGCAATCAATTCATTCAAATGTACAGCTTACACAAAAAGTATATACCCACAATTTGATAAATAAAAATAAATTAGATTTTATAAAACTACTACTACTAGTACGTACGTACTAACTGTGGAAAAACAACGATTCAATTTGAAGGAGCAAAGCTATACAATCAGCTACCAAATGAAGTGAAAGAATGTGATAGTGTTAACGCATATCGGAGTAAACTTAAGCAATACGTAAATAATCTACTTTAATAAGCTATAACAACGCCAGAAGATTCAGTGTAATTAGATATATTTAAGTTAATCTCATTGTAAGTGAACACTTTCTTTCACACAGTTCCTATGAGAAATAAAGTTCTTTAAACCATAACCTAACCTATTACACGCATTGTCATTAGAAACCCCTAGGTAGGTTTCTCAGGACTTCTATCAGTTTATCTCTTAGGAAATATATCCTTTAGAAACTGCTTCATTTCGGTATATTTGATTTCAAACTATTTCCAAAAGTGAGACTGAGTTAGGCAATCGTTGGTCAAACTACGGCTAGGCTAGTTGGGCAAATTCGAGTTAAACCGCTTCTCAGTATACTAATAGTTTGCCTATAATATTCTCTATTTGACACAACGGGTACAGCTTAACAAAATCTTATATTATATTTATATATATCTGCGCCACACGACTATCACACGAATACAAGGAACTAGATTCATTCCGCAGTTTCACCCGCGTGGTGATGGTTACTGATGATGATGATGATAATTCAAAATATATAGGTAGCCTATGTTACTTAGATATAATATAGCATTCTAACGGTGAAAGAATTTTTGAAGTCGGTCATGTTGTTTGAGTTTATTTGTTACAAACATATAAAACATAAAAATCTTTAATTAATATAATATATATAGATTGAGCAATAGGATAGTAGCGGTATTTACATTCATTATCTATTTACATATTTTATAATTATTATCAGGCAAATCGGTTCTCTAGTCTATACTAATATTATAAAGAGGAAAGATTTGTATGTAAGTATGTTTGTAACGAATTGGCTCAAAAAGTACTGGACCGATGTCAAAAATTCTTTCACCATTGGAAAGCTACATGCACCCTGAGTAACAAAAGCTATATAAGATTCATCATCATCCATCACCACGCGGGTGAAACCGCGGAGAGCAGCTAGTTTTAAATAACTTAAAAAGTAACTACGTAACAAACATGTAAACTTCGCATTTTAGTGTAGGGGCGATATTGACAGCTATACAATATTTTTCCATATATAACATATTAATTCAAACTCGTTTCCGACGGCGTGAGATAGGCGCCTACACTATACAAATTTTAGCGCAGACATTATTTTTGTGTTCCGGTTTTATTGGGTTATCTTCATATTGAACTATGGTGGAAAAATTATTTGAAGACCTACAGGTATCTTTTCATTAGCATGCGTTGCAATCATACTCGTAGATGTAACTAAAAGTTGAGTAGGACTCTTTGCGATTGAGTGCGTTCATGGAACTACTGCCACCATACCTGTTTCTATCATGAAGACAATACTGCATTCTGATTTGAAGGGTATGGTTGCTGGCAACAGGCACATGAAACCTTCCGACTCGCGTCAACACTGATTTTGGCGATATTATCACTATTTTGCATTCCAATTCAATATTGCGCTTTTGACAGGCGAGATCTGTCAGCCATTCGGAATGGGTTGAAACCACGCTCACGGCATGGAATACACGCACACACAGACAGATGCTAGCTATCGCAATACGCACACATCAACAAACTGTCATGTCTGACGGACTGCTCACGGTGATTTCAGTTTGTAGCGTGGTCGTTGAAATTTCAAAATGGCGTCCGTGGTGACGTAATCCATGACGTCGCATGGGTCTGCGTTGTCGCGCTTTCGTTGATTTGGAATGACAATCACAGCGCTAAAAGTGATTTCGTCGCGACTCGGAAAGTAAGATTAATGTCTCAAGGTTATGGTCGCAGTGCAGTTCGTCACTTGTGACTAAATGCACCTGTTATAGGCAGAGGTTACCACTTAACACCAGTTAGGCCTCGTGCTTGTATCGTCTCCTAAAGAAGCTCATTTACGTTATATCTATGGTTGGTTACATAAATGCCTCTTTTTCTTTCTAGTGGTTAGGACTTTTTCAGAGTCCGCCTGTGGAATACCAGCACCTTTGCCAGTTATAGTTTAGTTAGTTTTTATTTAGTTAGTAATAATTTGTGATGTCTAATTTACCTTAATTAACATTTTAATATTCTACTGATAAAATAAAATTTAGGTAGTAATTTGATGTAATTTGTAATGCTAAGTACGAAATTATGAATGTAATTATTTGGAAGGAACTATCTACCAAGATACGGGTGTATTATACGTCCAGTTTGGCAGATAGAGCCGAAATGTATAATGATGTACTAAAGAGAAATAAACTAATTTGAATTTGAGTTTGAGTTGAGATAAAAAAACTATAACAGCGCAGTAAAGGATTTCCATACTGCTCTTAAGCAACAAAGTGCCGATTTGTGCTGGCCATGTAGTGCAGTTATGATAGAATTGTAGCGTAGTTGGAAGAAAAGTTAATTTGCTTATCTACACCTAGATGGTGGCATTAATGATTATAGCATTTATCATAATGTGGAGCATAGATAAGTAGCTTCCTTATTTACAAGCATAACTATTGAATCATTCTACGAAGAGTCTGCTAGAGTATGTGTAAAACGAAAACCGTCGTGGCGTTACGGTGAACTAACCTTCAGATTTAGTTCAGTTCCTAGATTATGGTTTTTGGAAGAAAAAATAATTTGCTTATCTACACCTAGATGGTGGCATTAATGATTAAAGCGTTTGTCATAATGTAGAGCATAGATTAGTAGCTTCCTTATTTTGAAGGCATAACGATTGAATCATTTTACGAAGAGTGCTAGAGTATGTGCAAACAGAGAACTGTCGTGGCGTTACGGTGAACTAACCATCAGATTTAGTTCAGTTCCTAGATTATGGTTTTTTGGGAGAAAAAATAATTTACAAATCTACACCTAAATGGTGTCATTAATGATTATAGCGTTTGTCATATTGTAGAGCATTCATAATTAGATTTATTATTTCCAAGGCATACAGTTTGAATCGTTTTACGAAGAGTCTGCTAGAGTTTGTGCAACAGAGAACTGTCGTGGCGTTACGGTGAACTAACCTTCAGATTTAGTTCAGTTCTTAGATTATGGCTATGCTAGTTGTCCGTTATGCTAGTTTTATAAACTACTAGCTGCGCCCCGCGGTTTCACCCGCGTGATTTTGGATGAGTATGATGATGATAAGTATCCTATGTCCTTCCCAGAGATATTATGACAAATCGAAAAACATAATTATCATAAAAATTGGTCCAGTCGTTCTTGAGTTATAATTGGTGTAACTAACACGTCCTTGTTTTATATATAGATTAGATTTAAATAATGTTTAACAATACAGTGGTGCAGAGGGAGAGTCGAGTTGAGACAAACTTCAGATGATTTACCTAAAACAAAAAACTACAACACAACTACGGCTATACAAAGAGTAGGTAGGCCAGTAAAATAAAGAATATAACCTCGCACTAAATTTCCGACCTATTTATCTATATACATATAATAAAACTGTAGAGGTCGAATTTCTATACAATGAAAAAAAATACTAAAAACTGAGTAAAGAGTGAGATCGAACTAATTTAGATATTTCTAAATTTTTTTATTTTTTCTCTTTGTCGGTTTATACGGGCTAGTCTCCGAAACGACTGGACCGATTTAAATTAAATTTTGTATGGTGGTAGCTTATATCCCTGGTCAACATATAGGATACTATTGATCCCGGTAAATTAAAGAGTTCCCGAGGGATAGTTAAAAAACCGTAATTAACCACATCCCGCGAGGCCATGCGAGCAAAGCCGCTGGCGGGTCAGCTAGTATTTTATAAGGTTTAGGCTCACTTACTGACCATAAAATGACAAAATGTTGACAGATCCAGGTGGAGCTTCAAGCGCCATTTTGAAAATAGCTTTTTGCCTTTTTGGAGATATCTCGGAAACTATGCACTTTAGGACAAAAGTTATTGAAACCATTATTGTAGAGAATAACATTTTGCATCTTTTATTTATTGTAAACTTTTTTGTAAAACTTAACGTTTATATGATTTACGTTGATATCGTTTTTAATCATTTGTGGTATTTACCTACTTTACTTTACAATTACCTAGTATTACAATAAAATTGAGTTTTTAGTCATCCTAATTAATGCAACAGGTACCACGCTTAAGTTTCAAAAATAAGTTAAAATTTGGTTACTTATATATTCCATTAGTCTATCTATATAAATAAAAATCGATGTTTGGATGTTTAACCTCTATGCATTCCGTAACCATTGATCAGATTGTAATGAAACTCTGATAAATCTACGTAATTACGCCCGTGAGGGTTTAATTTAAAAAATTCTATAAACTTTACGTGGCACTGCAACGCATGCCGGGTACAGTTAGTGTAATCTACACTAATACTAAAGACATTTAAGATTTCATGGTTTGTTTGTAATGGATAAACTCAAAAACAACCAAACCGATAAGAAAATCCACCAGTAGAAAGCTACATTACTTCTAAGTAGGTACTTAACATAGGCTATCTTTCATGTATCATTATCATCAATCACCAGACGGGTGAAACCGCGGTGCGCAGCTAGTAAAAAAATATAATAATATTGTTTCAATGCTATGGTGCTAGAGATATCTACTATAAGGCAAGGTCATTGTTGTTTTCTACAGACTTCCAAAAAAAAATAGGAGGTACTCAATTCGACTGTATTTTTTTTGTTTTATGTTTGTTACCTCATAACTTTCGACTGGGTGAACCGATTGGTCCCATTTAAATTGTATCAAATTCGGTCCAGTAGTTTTTGAGATACATTAACTGAATAGAATGGAAGTCGGTATTAAATGTTTCAAATTGTACTTGTATACATAAAAACTTTGGAAGCTGAGAAGTTATCAACTTGTACTAGACATTATCTCGAAGATGTTTTATTGTAATAAAGCTGTCTGCCACAAATACAGCAAAATAATATGATTGTATAGAATCAATCGCGCCAATAAACATTATCGAATGAACAATTGTAATGTAATATTGCAAAAGTAAACATAACAATTCTTGTCGTGGTCGCCAATTGTTTATCATCTATTTAGTTATTAAATTAACAGCTAATAACCACTAACAATATCCTGCGGAGCTGTATTTACTGGTTCAACAGACCCTCGGAATTTAATCTATTTTCATCTCAATTAAGGCGTAACAATCAATCAATTGGTCAAATAATCCTATAGTATAAGATAAACAGTATCAGAACTACCATCATGGATTGTAGATAAGATAAAGTTTGACAGTAGTAAACTAAGTTATAACCGACTTCAATAAAGGAGGAGGTTCCATTTTCGACCGTATGTTTTTTTTTTTTTTTATGTATGTTCACAGATTTCTCCCCCATTTGTTGACTGATTTTCAAAATTGTTTATTAACTAGCTACGTCTGCGCAGGATTAGTAGATACTTGGAGTAGCTTATTATTTTTCCAAGGGCATTTCTATCTTTATACCAAAATGTCATAAAATGTGTACATGGTCAAACGCAATTGCTATAATAGTATTATATAAGTACATTTAAATACTTAGTATATCAATCAGTAAACATTAATGATAAAATACAGGACTTACGTACATACAAATATGAAATTAATCACCATGAAAAAAACTGTCATAAAATTTCATCACCCTTGACGGTCGCCGAGCACGTCTAGTGTAGCGAGCTGACAAAATTAACTTGGCTTTTGACTAAGCTATCAGAAACTGACACAAACTTTGACAGAACTGTCATCATTACGATCTTGACGTAGGCGGAGTTATTATTATTATGTTTTCTATGCTGTGCCCAAGCATATTACGCTTTTTTATCTTTTTCTTTTTTGGTGATGGATGATGATGAAAAGTATCCTGTGTGTTAATCCAGCGCCTCATCTACCTCCATACCAAAATCAAAATTGCCGCGACGTTTGTGCGTTTAAGAGTAACAAAGATCCACACATCCATACTCACAAACTTTCGCAATTTATAATATTAGTAGGATTTGAAAGAGTATACTTTCGAGGTCGTCCCATTTATTATCCAATTCATTCCATCATCTCCATCCGTACAATATCATCAAATTCGGTCAAGCTGTTTTTCAGTTACACTACAATGACTGAAAAGTGTTTTATTTTCATAATATTCTTATTGACGGTGAATGACAATCGATCCCGTAAGAAGCAAGGGTCACTAAAAAGGACGAAAAATAGTATATTATGATGCAACTAGTGAATAAAGGACGGATTTAAAGCGTGGACCATAGATAAATCACGAGTAAGCGAAGGATTCTAACGACTGAATCACAAGCGTAGCGAGTTATTCAAATGTTAGAATCCTACGCGATGCGAGTGATTCATGGTCCTCGATATAAATCCGTTTTATTCAAGAGTTGCATACTATACTTTATACTATGACTACGAGAAAAGAAATATCTTATTCGAAAATAGACATTTAAAAACGAAAATAGGAAGGTTAAATTAATTAATATGCACATTAAAATTGGAACAATTTAAACATCAAACTAATTTCTAAATATTATTATTATATATTTTTTCTGTAATGGCAGCAAAGAACACAATGCAGTTTTTATTCTATTGCTAAACTTAAACTATTGCTAAGCTAAAACGACTGTCACAAATATCGACCAATCAAACCTTACGGCCGAGGAGTTCAGTATTTTCACAAAGAGTTTGTATGTCAAATATTCTATGCGCAAGGAGTTTGTATCGAGTATTCAAGCAAGCAAGTTGTATAAGCATTGAGATGGAGATCGGATGTTTAATGATGGATGATTAAAAGGCAATAAGCTTTTTAGAGGGGGGATGGTATAAAAAAAATTTTCACCCAAAAAATTGTCATCTATCGTACTTTGTCTCTAGCATGGATCAAGCCGCGACAGATATACCGCGGGCTGTCGTTTATCGATATTTAACGTCAAATTTGATTTCATGTTAAACCATCACAGTGACTGATATTATGCCGCAAAGCATTAGTGAGAAATGTTCATGAATAATGATGTACCTATAAAGGGTTGCGACGTCAATACGAAAGTTTAACTATTTCTAAAAATAATTCTTTCGGTAGGGTAGTGCTGTCAAAGCTGTTCAATAGATGTCGCTCCGTCCCCGTAAGACGGTAAAATCAGATAGAGAGTTAAAATTTCAATGTTTGAGGTCGCTAAGCAGACGTTAGTGCTTTAAAAAATTAATACTATAACATAAAACATTTTTAAAATTGATCTACAATTGGCGGAGAAAAATACAGTGTATTCCCCCTCCATTTTGAAGGCGGTTAAAAATATTGGCACTACTGTCAAGATCCAGACAGTAAAGTAATTGTTAAGTGCTTAAGCTATAGCAATAAGATACAAAATAACAACACTGCGAGCGTGGAATGTCGACAGATTAATAATAACTTAATAAATCATTTAATGTTCATTCAATATAATTTAAACTAGAAATTCCACGTGTGACGTCACGCACCCGAATACCCTATCATTTTCAGAAAACTGTTTTTTTACTTCGGTTCGGTACTCGGTTAACGCGCGTCATTTAACAAGTAATTGCTAATAGACATTAAATTGTGTTTGTACTGTTCAATAAAGCCAACGTTTCAACAATCGACGAATAGCGTTCTAAGTAATGATAAACATAGCATCAAAACAAGTTTTATACTAAACTTAGTGACGAGACTGTATAAAGTCATTTGTATGATGCTAAGAGTCAGGCGTGTCCATAGCAGTTGCAATGCCAACCAGATCTTTATATTTCAATGTTATGGCCCTGTACTACATCTACCTCCCCACGAGAATATGCGATAGAAACTGTTCAGCCGTCCCTTTCTATTCACTCAGTAAATTCACTTGCTGAAATGCCTTTCGTTCCTGAACAGTAGTTCATTTACACTACAGTTTTGTGACAGAATATCTGACACTATGCTGGTTACGACACCCTCAGAAGGGTTCTATAGCTTAGCAAATCGCCCAATGAGCATCATCCTGTGATCATGTACATCAGGCATGTCGAACTTGCGGCCCGACCGACGGGCCTTTTCCTGCGGCCCGACCCAAATACTTAAAAACGAGTAAGTATTGATCAATGCAACACGCCAGTAAATTTGACAGTAAAATAAGCTAACACTGAAATACAAACAGTTAATTTTAAAGAATATAGATTAAGTTTAAGTTTTGGATGTCCTTGCACTAGTCACACTAGACTCACTTTAGCTCAGTGCTTTGCAAAACTCAAAAGAAATCAAGGAAATGTGACAAGGGTGATCTTGCACAATACACAATACACCCCAAGCGGGACGTCAGTGCAGGACTTATAGCCCCCACACAGAATAAGAAGGGTGATCTTTGAATAAACATCTGTATATATATATATATATATATATATATATATATATATATATATATATATATATATATATATAAGTATTTCAAATAGTTACTTGGCTGGTCATATTAAATAAATGGACATATCCAAAAAAACACCAAAACTAGTGTGGCCCAGCCTGTCGGCGACTTTTGAGAATGTGGCCCAACTACTATATTGAGTTTGACATGCCTGACGTACATTTTTCTTTATGCTTCTTTCGCTGAATTTCACCCTCCTTCGGACGTGACTTTGAATCCTATACTGAAATGTATTGTTTTAAACGTTACTATAATAAGAACAATTTGAAAAATGTAATACCGACTTCCGTTCTATTCAGATATTAGAGTGTATCTCAAAAAGTACTGGACCGATTTTTATAAAATTTAAATGGGACCACACGGGAAGCACCAGCTTTCAAAAAAATAATTTTGAGAATCGGTTCACCCAGTCGAAAGTTATGAGGTAACAAACATAAAAAAAAACATACAATCGAATTGAGTACCTCCTCCTTTTTTCCTTTTTTTGAAAGTCGGTAGTAAATCAGACAGAAACTGCGGGGCGCAGCTAGTGTTGAATAAATATTAGGTATATTGAATGTCACTAAAGTAGATAATTTGCTATATTCTATTTTATTTGGGGCGCCGGAATGTAAACAACTTTCTCTCTTCGCGTCCAGCGACAACTTTTCAATGAAAGTATTCTTTTAAACCACCTAGCCCTTCGTTACGGCTTTTTTTATTTTAACTTCCATAAAACGTTCAGATAAAGTTAAATTTGTCTGAAACAGAACAGTATTTAGTGAACCATTTGAAGTCTTCTTAATTCGGCCGTATTTTCGTTTCCAAAGCCAAAGTCGTAATACATTTCTAACCAATTTACCTTTTATTATTAACTGTATGCAGTTCTGTCGGTAAATTTTGCAACTTTCAACTCACTCCAAATAGGCCAGAAAAATTTAATTTAATCTCTAACAAAATCTCCGATCCATTTTTTTATAAGGTTTGATTATCTACAATAATGGTGTCAATAACTTTTGCCCTAGCGTGCATACTTTCCGAGATATCGGCCAAAAAGTTTTTTTAATATGGCGCTTGTACCTCCACCTGGTATTGTCAGCATTTTGTGATTTTATGCTGAGTAAGTGACCCTGAACCTGATAAAACAAAACAAGTGCAATTTGAAAAATTTAATACCGACTTCCATTCTATTACTTTGGTAAAAATCAGTTATTGAAGTGTAACTCAAAAACTACTGGACCGAATTAGATGAAATTTAAATGGGACCACACGGGAAGCACCAGCTTTCAAACAAAAAAATAATTTTGACAATCAGTCCACCCTATCATAAGTCATGAGGTAACAAACAAAAAAAAACATACAGTCGAATTGAGTACCTCCTCCTTTTTTTGGAATTTGGTAGAAAAATGGTTCGGAAGTTCAGTGCGAGGTTGACCGAAAAAAACTACTATTTTTACATGGGCTAAAAGGCATTTAAACTATACTTTCTGTGACACAGTTCTGGATTAAAATTTCGTGTGCTTTACTAATGGAACATGCAGTTGAGCTCGTCAGTTCGTTTTTCAGCTACTAGGTGTTATTTTTTGTAAATAATCTTTGCTATTTATATACATGGGCGCATCATTGTTTGTTTTCTTAACCCATCCGTGGGCGAGTATGGCTGACGTTTACGGCTTCTGAAACGATCGTCTGGCAAGTCTTACGTCCAGGATTTGGTATTTATATTGAGTGTTATGTACAAAGAAATTATCTGCAGCCACTTGGGAATGGATGGCTTTCAGTGCAATAACTATCCAATTTTCTCATCAGATCGTAAATTTCCAACGCATCTAATGAAAGTTGTAAGCACCGCGTTATGTTCTCTTTCGTTGAACCTTCGAATAAAAATTATTATAAAATGTTTATTCGCCAATGTAATTATATCCTGTTTAGGAAGAATAAAAAAGACACTTGAATTAAAATTACACAGCTTTGTCTTATCTTTGTTCTTTACATATATTTTTTCGTATTATTATTACTTTCTGTAAATTGTTTTTAATTTGAGTAACTCTGTTTTGGCCATATTTTAAGTTTTTAAATTTAGTATACATGCTAAATGTAAACGCTGTTGAATGACCAGAATAAATAAATAAATAAATAAAAATCACATTCACTGAAAAAAAGGCTTTTTCTTTTAGATTATGTTTCTGCAACTGCAGTGCGAGAATGGATTGTCGATAGGATAAAATTATCGGTAAAATCCAGCCCATCGCAGCTAGATCCATACTAGAGACAAGGGAGATAGCTGATAAAAGTCAGTTTGTCGACTCGACAAGTTTATTGTATAGTCGGTTAAATGTTCGGACGGCTGCTTCGGTACAGAATCTCACAAGTAGCAAAATTATATAGAACGTAGCACTTACTTACAAGTTTTAAATATGCAAGTCGCGTACTAATTGTATATCACGCTTAGTTTGAAAAAGAAAAGCTTTTATTCTCAATTTAGAGTAAGTACATAAACCTATATTATTGAAAGGTACATATAATGAATTATGATTATACTTACTAATATTATTATTGATGCGAAAGTTTTGAGAGAGTGTGCGTGTTGAATTGTCCCTTCTTCACGCGGAAACTGTGTTTGATTGGGGATGAGAGGTATCCTATGCTGCTGTCCGATGTTATACCCGTTATAGAAATATCAATTGCTGTGTGAAAGAGGGACAACCAATAAACACGCTTTCGCATTTATTATGTTGATTGTCAAGTCTATAAATGTGCTCAACTAATCGTATAATATAATATGTACAATCGATATCATAACTCGAGATCTTAAATAATCTTAATATATTAAATTCTCGTGTCGCGGTGTTTGTTACCAAACTCCTCCGCTGGAACAGCTGGACTATTGAGTATGGAATTTTGTGTGTACATTCAGTAGGTCTGAGAATCGGCCAATATCTATATTTCATAAATGTGACAACTTAAATATTTTATTTAAATTTTTTTGACATTTTTTATTTATTTTACTTATTAGGATTTAACATTGAAAAATACATACCAATTTAAATTTTCACCGTTCTACGATCAACCCCTGTTAATCACGATTTTTATATGATTCTGTTCCATTCACAGATCCGCAGAAAAAATGTAGGCATTTAGGTACCTACTTTTTTTTAGGAAAATTGCGGATTGCCATATATTTATCTATATAGATAATATAGATAAATATATGGCAAAACAACGTTTGCCGGGTCAGCTAATATACGCAAGTATAAAAAGTTGTTTTTTTTTGCTATCTTTACGTTTCTGTATAACTGGTATAGAAACGTGAAGATAGCGAAGAAAAAAATAACTTTTATATACGAAGAAACTTCGGTGAGTTGTTCAGTGGGCAAACGCGAATGTTTTGTAAAATAAAACAAAGTTAGTTGCTATTTACACATACTTGCAATAAAAAATAGACAGTGCGACGAATATATACATATTTTGTAATACAAAATTGTATATATAATATCTGGTTGTAATATATATTATAGTGTATATTAGATATTTGTGTTTTGTATCGAAATCCGCATTTAACGAGTTGGTAATGAAACTATTTTTAATCAAACGACATCCTAAACACACACAAAAACACAGATAACTTCCTTATTCGTATTCAAATTGTAATGCTTAATTAATTATCAGCAATCAGTTCTCATAAATAATCAATGCTATTGCAGGCCTCTGGCGTTTGGTAATAAAAATGACGTAACAGATTGTTGTCTGTTTTTTTCTCCTTTTATTGTTACGGCAATTTCCCGTTTAATTGTAGGAAATCGACGGCAATTCGATATTTAGAAATCTGACTCCTGCAACGTCACCAGTATACTTTTGAATCTGATTCTAACAACACGTATATATCTGTAATGACTTAAATGAAAATCTTTTTATATATATAAAAGTCAATTGTTCGTTAGTATCGCTAACACTCGAAAACGGCTTGGCCTATTCCAATAATTATTTTTTATTGTGTTCATGTGTACAGTGCAAGTGGTGTGGTTTAAAACTAAAAAATAATAATCATCAACATCATCCATCACTACGTAGGTGAAACCGCTGGGAGCAGCTAGTAATGCATAAAATTATATTTATTTACATTTGTTCCTCTTTATTAAGTCACGTGTATATTTCTTAATTATTTATAGTAGGGCCAAGTTTAACGACTAAATTTCGGAAATACCAACCGCAAACTCCTTTGTGTACGCTCTTATTTGAACCGAGTAGGTCCTACCATTAATGGGGGATCCCAATAATCTATCTATCCACAGTTTTCCTTACTACCGATAGAAATTTGACATAACTTCCATACAAATAGTGTCAAATATCTAACTCTAGTAAGATAAACCGGCGATAGGTAGATTATTGGGACGGGCCGTAAGTGTCATTATCTTTTTGGTGTGTTAGTGATATGCCACAGTTCCATGAAGTAGAGTTAAGGCGTTGTCAGTTCAAAGCTTGAATTCTTTCAATTTCATTCACGTATAATAATTCATAAAAAAATAATGTTCACTATTCAATAAAAACGGTATCCGCCAGTGTATGTGTATAAAAAATTGCTATTTTTATGATATGCGTTTCGTGACTAATACAATTGTGAATAATGCAAAACTGTTTTAAAGGTGAAATTCAGTGATATATTTAATTTTTTTAATGTACTCTAGTATGTTGAAATATGTTTTTAAGTCCGTCAATGTGTACTTAGTCTTAGGAATGTCATATTTTTTTTAAATATTATGTAAATCGCTGCTAGTAAGATAAATTGCTTCAAAAACCCCCATTTTTATCGACGTCATGAATTGACAACACCTTAACGTATCATAATCATATCATTATCAGCCCATTTTCCCACTTTCGGGACGTTAGGCCATAATCCACCACGCGGGCCCAGTGCGGCTTGGTGGATAGGTTAGTGGCCAGCCCATATCCAAGTATTCAGGCCGCCCAAGGCCTTCGACATAGCCTAACGACTGTTGTCTTAAGACAAACAAGCGTAAGAACCTTAACGTATGGAGCATCCTAATTTATATGCCTGCCGCTGCCGGTCTCGAAGTAAACACGTACGCGATGTTCGTCGATGATTTAACTGCAACATATCTTAATTTTAGCATCTTTTCACATCAGTGATGTCATTCGGGACTTTCGCACACAACGTGAATTTTCTCAGATAAACGGTGTCAGTGGTCTTTTTTAAATCTGCAAGTGTAAAGTGGGTTAGAGACAGTGTAGAATTGTGCTGTATCTGGGGATTTTCGTGTGATTCCGTATGATATTTAGATTATTATTCCGATGAATGATTATTCCGTATGAATGCTTTAGTAGCGCTGTAAACTGCAGGATCCTGACTCTTGGCGTTTGTTTTTTGTAATCTTGGAGTCGATAATTTAATCTTACGTTCTTCATTTATCACGATTTTTACGTAGTTTTTCATTAGGCCTACGTTAAGATGTATCTCATGTATGGGTAAGATATAAGTAATGAAAAATAATGATTATTTATTTCACATTAAAATAATGTTACAATTTTGCTCTACACACACAATAAACACTAAGCTTAATATTATTACTTTCATTAAATTAATATTTATACGCCTACTTAAGTAGATTTTTATTCTTAGCATTTATAACTGAGCTACTATTGTTCATACTTACCCAAAATTCTTACAAACAAATACATTCTAATTTGATTTAAAGTATGGCTTGTACTCGTAATAGTTGCAATTTAATTAGCTAACAGAACTTACACTAAGAAAAACGCAGAATCTACATGTGTATTAATGTCGACGTACGACGCCGGTGTTACAGCTAGGTTAAAATATAACATAATAGTGAACAGTATAGGTATGTTATTTATCTATATATTTAAAAATGAACCCCTATTTCTCCTTGTCACGCTATAACTGGAGAACAGATGGAACAATCTTGGTAATTCTTTTTTGTTGGGTTAATTATTGTCAGGAGAAGGTTATCATGAAAGAAAAACCGAGAAAAGGTGGTTATGGCGAGGCCGAAGACCGAGCCTACTACGCGAACGAAGTCGCTAGTTCACAATATAGTCCATGCTTAAAATTACTTATAATAAAAATAAGTCGGGTTTTCCTTCCTGTCTCGGGCTCCGTGAGGTTTATAGTAAAGAAAATTCAGGAAAAATTAAAAAAAAAAGCGGGATTTTTTTTTTCACATACAGCGCCATCTCTGATACATAGCATGTACTATATTTTAAGTAGATGGCGCCAAACGAAATGTTACATAAAACGAAGCCATCTGGTGGCGAAACGGAGTTCGCAGGGTTTGCTAGTTACTTATAATAGTTGCAATTTAATTAGCTAGCACTAAGAAAATCTTGTGTTGTAGATTCTGCGTATCCTTCATAATGTACACGTGTATAATGTAGACGTACATAGATATATAATGTAGGTGTACGTAGCCTGTGTTACACCTAGGTTCTAATATAACGTAATAGTGAAAAGTATATGTTACATTATTATATTTATTTAGACTTATTTATTTTGTAACTATGTCGTAAGCATGCTTAAACAATAATAGTTACTTATATTTCGGCGTGTTCGGATTGAGAGTGGAATCCTGTTATAATAGCGCTATAAACAATATCACCTTTGCCTTAACATCCCCCAGATACATATCAATGTCCATCTATACATACACAACCATATAGTACGGTAGGTATTCTAGAAGTTGTATAGAAAGTTCGGTGTTTGCCCGAACTGTAGGTAACCTCCGCCGTTCACGCGATCTAGAGAAATTTTTGATGAGGAATAGTGACTGGTGGCCCGGCATAGCGCTTTAGAAGTGCAAAACTTTATTGTTTCGGACAGTCATTACGCGTCGCCGTATTGTGCCGCAGCTTCGTGCTAAATACGAGCCTTTGAAGTGAAACAGTTTTAATTACTCTTTTTCGATCTTTGTTGGTCGTCATTTTAGTGAGTAGAGTCTCATTTGGTGGTGATAGTGATCTAGTGATAGTTGGTGATGTGAAGTGATCGTGACAACATGCTTGTGTCGGCGGCCACGACGGCCAACATAGCGACTCAGTCGCTGTCCTCCATGTTTAGGAGGCGAAGGAACCGCTCGCCGGTTACCGTACCGTTATCTACGTCAATTCAATCGCCGGTAAGTTAATGATATACATTTCTCGGGTACTGCAGTCTTATCAGTCCACTAAGCTCTTTCATTGAGTGCTAAGATTGATTGAAGATTGCAAGCACAAACACACATAAATGTCCTCCAGATATCACAAAACAAAATAATCGAAACCCTTTTTAAGTACCACTACCTAACTAATACCAATATTCTTTACCAAACAACTAAAATTTATAAATTAAAGCAAATTTACTATTACAATACATGCATATTATTTAAAAAAATATGTAACAAAAATAGATAGATAGATAGATAATACTTTATTGTTCACAAATACATAACAATATGAAAACTTAAATGTAATGATTACAAAAATTGTGTCACAATGGGCGGGCAAAAAATACGTACAGAAATAAAATTTACACAAAGAAAATTTACCTATAACATAAGAAATTCTAATAAATTAAGGACACGAGCTCCAAGAACCAAAATGTACGGTAATCGGAACATAATGCATGAAGGAGCACAATTTTATAACATTTTTTTTATTTGAAAAGAAACTTAAAAAAAATATCTCTAATAATATCTCTTAAGATCTCTGGGCTAACAATTAATAAAAACTTGGCTAGTTCGGTTAATTAGCTTTAAGTTATACAGGGTGTTTGGTAGAGGGACCGACAAACCAAATGAGCGTGTTCGGGGGCCCACTTGGAGAATAGAAGTTGGCCAAAAAAATCTCCAACCCCAATTTTTTTTTTTTTTAAAAAGCTTGCTAGTGGGTTTTTTTATCACTGTGAAAATTGAACTATGAGGTAAAATTTATTTCATATTTTCATTCTATGAGCTCTAAATCAGTTAGCTCTGTTTTGTATCCAATTTTGCTTTGCGTGGCCTGAAGGTGTATTAGAGACCAAATTCAACTAAAAACATCCGGTCTAAAACAGATTTTACAAATGTTATGGTGGTAAATAGGTACAATTTCGGAGAAAAAGAAAAAATTCAAAAAAAAAGTAAAAAAAATTGGGGGCTAGGGGATTTTTTTTGCCCAACTTGTATTCTCCAAGTGGTCCCCCGAACACGCTCATTTGGTTTGTCGGACCCTCTACCAAACACCCTATATAATTAAGTGTATCTCATTATAAGCGACCTATGTTCTTTATGAGAAATAAATAATCGTTAACGGATCCATTGGCGGATAGTCGTGGCAGTTTTAAAGTTATTATAGTTATCAGCTAGTAACTGTTATCACAAGACTAAATACTAAATATAAATGTATCCGTGTAGAGAATAAGCACCCGAAAGTACGGAAACGTTTTGTTGAAAATGTCACTAGAGCGGTCAACCAAGATGTGACCCGAGCATGTTTTACATAACCTAGTTGAATAGTTTATAACAACTAGGCAAGTTCGTCTACAACGGCTTCGTAGTAAAATTTACTATATTTATATGTGGATTTGGTTCGTCTTGTCTGTCTGTCACAGACCGAGTAGATTTGGTTCGTTTTGTCTGTCCATACAGAACGCAATTAGAATTTGTGTAATGTAATTGGGCAATGGTTTACATCGTAATATTTAAAGTAATACAGCATAGTAGGTAATATGATTTAATTTTTTTTAAATTTGTTTAAGTAATTTAATCTGCACTGTGCTGTTAAATTACTATTTACATATAGGGCGTCATAATTATAGGGTATTGTACACATATAGAGGGTGTCTATCGAGGCCGACATAAAAGAACTGAATCCCTGAAAGGAGTTTGTTAGTTGTCTAAGGAGAAAAATGTACGAGGTATTAATATTATTGAAATATTACTTTAGTTCTTTCGTAACTTTGTAAATTTCCTACGAAACTAGAACTTTCCTTGGGTAGCTTCTGATTTCTGCGTAGCTTAAATCTTTCTTAAACCAATATGTAACAAAACATTTAAATTTAAAAATAAATGTCTACATGAAGTACGTAAGCTGAGGTGAGATGAGCAAAGATTCGTGTAAGTGACGATGGTGCATTGCTGTACTTCTGGCATTCCGATTAATTTATGAAGACTGTAATATTAATTCGTGATGCCTAAAGTGCAAGAGAACCGAATTGTTCTATTTTCTACCGACTTCCAAAAAGGAGGAGGTACTCAATTCAACTGTTTTTTTATTGTTTTTTATGTTTGTTACCTCATAACTTTCGATAGGATGAACCTATTCTGAAAATAATTTTTTTTGTTTAAGCTGGTGTTTCCCGTGTGGTCCCATTTCAATTTCATCAAATTCGGTCTAGTAGTTTTTGAGATACACTCTAATAACTGAATAGAATGGAAGTCGGTATTAAATTTTTCAAATTGTACTTGTGTCAGTACAAATACAAACTGTGAGCAGACATGATGATACAATTCCAATACACGTTTAATATGAACGCCTATGAGAAGATTTCACTCTTAGATAATATAAATACGCATATTTATACGGCTCGTTTCAAACCTCAAACGGAACCCTCTTGGTATTAATTTAAAAATTATCTTGGAACCGTTTTGATCATCTCTAGCTATGAGATTACGAGCGTAAGCCGAGGACAGGGCCGGAGTAACTAACGGGGCTTTGAGCATCATTCGAGCGGTGCGCCCACAGAATATACAATAGGTACTATGGACGCGAATACAGATTGTACAGCAGTTTGTACACAAGACTCAACGGTCTTGCCACAGCGCCAGCGTACACAGTATAGAAATCAGTTGTGTAGTAAACAATAATTGTAGGACATATCCATTTTGCTTTACATACGCAACGGCACATTCGCACTATCGTGTGTTATTATTTTTTTATCTGCGGCTTCATAGAATGCGGCTGCTTTTGTAGTGGGTTCGGTAAAATTGATCTTGCTACGATTAAGCAAGACCTCCAACTAAGATCTATTGTTATGGAAAATTGGATAACTTTACAAGGAAAATCTTCACATTCTACTACATTAACGATAACATTGAATACTTCGTTTTATAAATATTTTCATTGGTTAAATGGTAAACCGGCAAACAACACTCACGTCTATTATCTGGTCGTTATTACTCCGACCGGTTTCCGGGCAGTACTGATGCTCATCCTCAAGGAGGGCATGGTCCAGCAGCGAAGGCCGTAGGTCGCGCACTCAAAAATTTTATACCAATATTTTTAAAGAAAATGTTTATTTGTATATAAAAAGGCAATATAACAGGAGTCCTACTCTCGGATTTTGCGTTTTCTACAGTAATAGTAAAAAAGCACAAATACTGTAAAGGGTGATAAAATGAAATGACAGGTTTTTTTCATATAATTGTATGTAGGTAGTGTGTGTTTTATTAGTATTTACTGAATGATCTAGTATATCAACGGTTTTTAACTTTTTAGTGATATGAGACCATTTCACAAAATTTCTGTCTAGCTATGGACTTCATGTATTTTTGCACTTTAACATAAAATATATTTACAATCTATATAAGTCATTACCTGTCATTGCATTTCATCACCCTTGGCTTAATATTCTTTACTTTCACAGTGTAAAACGTGAAATCCTTCAAACGAACCTTCGTAATTCGTTTTTAGAAGTGTATAATTCGCACCCTGACGACTAAGCCCTTATTCTCTAACCTCGTCCCCTAATACAGAGTCGTATCTCTACAAGTCTAGATTAAAAAATATAGGACTATTTTATCGTTTTTTAATTAAAATATTTCACTCTAATAAACCCCATTAATTTGCTCCTAAAGCCAGCCAACTATTTCAAATAAGTAACATACAAATCTTAACTACTGTTTGACCCACCCAATTCGTTCGTGCTGTAAACCCCTTTCTATTTCTTTCTTTGCTGACGTCTATTCTTTATAAAATACCTACCATACCTGCCAAATTTCACGTTCAAAGCACGAGTACAATTCAAGAATTCGTGTTTCGTCCGTGTGTGGTATTTCGCTTTCATATACGAATACATGAAAGCTAAATTATTTGTACTACGCATAAACCTCCGATTCCGAGAATTATTTTATCACTCTGGGCAGTGATGGAACAAATCGATACGGATAAGCGTCGTTTCTTTAATTATATTTACGTGCATAACTCAGAAATATTACATATTTACGCATGAGGGAGTTGGCAAGCTAATGAAATGCATATTTTTAGGTGTTGATGGTGAACAGAGAAGCTAATTTAAAATATGTTTGGGCGGTGCAAGCGTCACTACACGGATATACATTTCGGATTCCGCAACTAAAATGTGAAAAGGAACCCTTATGGTGAGACTTAAATGTATATCCATCCGTCCGTCCGTTAGTTTATTACATCCGATTTTATCAGCATTACTATAGTCCTGACTAAACCCTGCTGGATCACCCGGATTTTCTGGGATGATAAGTCATACGTGTAGCCTATACTATTCCTCATGTATCTTACTATCAACCACAAAAATAATTTTACATATCGGACTGGTAGTCCAGAGATAAGCGCATTTAAATATACAAACACAAGAAAGCTTTTCTCTTTTTATACTTTATATTTATTGTATATTTATTATATTACTCTTTATAATAATATCCATGTTGCTCCATCTTCTTGAAACTAAAGCTCTGTCACAGCAATGCCATTGAACTGAGGTACGAAGAACTTCAATTCAATTCAACTCAGAAAAATTAGTGTGAAAAAACTCTCATTTTTCTGTACCGCTCTCCAGTTACGGACATATAATGATATTTCATTATATGTCCGTAACTGGATTACATAATATTCCGTTTTGAATAAATGGGCCAATGATTCCACCTGCTCATTTTTTTTAATGATTCATCAAAGTGACTCCCTCTCGCCTGATGGAAAGCGAAGATGGAATCAAGAAACAATGACCATTAGTGCAGCCGTAAGCTGCACTAATCGCAACCCCTATGATGACCTGACAGATGCTTTTTCACGCTCCGCTTAAAAGATCCAGGGTCATAGCTGCAAGGAAATAAGTACCCAGGCAAAGCATTCCACAATTTACTTACATGACAGAGGTAGGAACTGCAAAACTTTTTGGTTCGTGGTAAGAAGTTTTGAACAGTATATGGATGCAATGCTAGGCCGGAACGAGTAGTTCGGGATCGGAATGGTGAGGAAGGAATAAGATTAAAAAGCTCTTCAGAACATTCGCCATGAAACAACCGGTAAAAAACGCTTAGAGAAGCTGTAGTTCTACGCATTTGTAGGGGTTCTAGGTGTTGAGTGACTTCAGTGTCTCCAATAATACGGACAGCGCGACGTTGCAGTTTATCGAGAGCACCCATAAGGTACTTAGCGGATCCATCCCAGAGGTGGCAACAATATTCAATACATGGGCGCACCTGAGTTTAATAAAGTAACGTAAGTAAAAACGTACTGACTACAAATCAACTGTCAAATTAGCAGTCTGTAGAAACAATATTGCCAGTTCAAAAACCAAACCTCTAAAAACACCCATTATATTGGATTTTCATTCATATTGTACATAGTATATAACGGATATTTTCTCTACCGAAACTACCAACATACTCAGGATGTGTAAAATAATTTGTTAGGTATATACTTGGTAAGTAAAGTCTATGTTTTCAGAACAGTAATTATATCAATACAGTAACTTGTAGTTCTGCGAACAGTAGACCTTGCGAGCACGATCTTAGCGGATATTTTTCGCAGTACTTCACAACCTCGGAAACCACTTCACCAATTGGCGCTATGCAGACGCGGGGCGGGCCGGTGTTTTGACCGCGAAGCAATAAAGACCGCCAGTGTCCGGCGAGCACTGGCGGAGCGGCGAGCTCTTTTTGCCCTCCGTGTGCGTTGGTAGTATAGGATTCCATTTGCGCTATCGTTCGCGGCAAAATTAACCGCCCCGGCCCGCCCCGTCTGTTGCCTAGCGCCTTATGCTCATATTCGAAATTCCGACGACAAAACATATTAAATAGTAGAAACTGCATACCAAGTTTCCTTACGATTAATTGAAAAATGCGACCTTTTCAGGAAGACGTATATATACGACCTAACAAACATACGGGCGGTCCAATCCTAATTTAAGAACAATTTACGATGCTTTATATAAGGTTGAGAATTGCTTATCAGATTGGACGATGAAATGCGAAGATGCAATTGAAAACGTGCTAATACTTTTTATATTTATTTGGTGCAATCAAATGATAAAATTTTAATGATAAAAAGTCCATAGTTCACTAGTAAATTTAATTGGGAATCGGAATATGATACATACATTGATATTTGCCCATAATTGAATAAAAATGCTTTTTCCCACGAAGGACGTAAGAAAAATTGCAAAATTTAGGGAATTTGCAGATTTTTTTCTATCGAGCCAAGTTTGCTCAATCGTGTATTGGCTCCCATTCTTCATAGGAACATATATTCAATTTACACTGCGTTTTTTTTAAATTTGGTTATTAGTTCTAAGCGTCGAAATACTAAGTTTTCGTGACGTCGAGTCGTGAAATTTGGTTGAAATCTACACTCATTTCGCCATAACCCTTTGCGTCTCAGAGACGGTTATATACGTCAGTTTCATTCATAAATCTTTTGTTTTAATTACCACCGTATAGGAAGGATTAAAGCAGAGACGCTTCGATCGCTCGGTCAATAATATAGTAAACTCATAAGTATCAAACCGAACCGAATTAGCCAGTTATGTGCCTCATAATATGCATTGCTTGCTTTAATTTTGTACCGGGCCTCATAATATGCATTGCTTGCTTTAATTTTGTACAGTTACGAGTAAATTTTGTATGGTTTTTCTGTCAAATCTCCACTAAAGTCAAGATTTACAATTGCGTCCTCCTGAAATACTGCAGTGCAAGTAATAGTTGTTAAAGTTGTCGAATCGATGATCGATAAATTTAAAGAATCTTATCGTTTGACTAACTAATCTAAGAATGCTATCTCTCTATCGTCAGTTCCAAACTCATGTTTTGAAATCCGATTTTCATTGTAAAACAGCAAATTAATTCACACAGATAATGGGATAAATTGACATAGGTCATTTAAATATATTGTCATGGTGGGCATGACGTGGGTCATGAAAAATTTATGAAATCATGCAAACATTTCAATACCTTCTCGAATAAGAAACAACTACGACGCTACTTACAGACGTGGCGCCGAGTGAATAAAGGCACAAGCAGACAGCCGCGGCTGAACTTTATAAATAATAATTATATTTAAAAGTTTTTTTATTTATTTATAATATTTTTTGACATCTTTGTAACATACAACATTTGCTTGATATATGCTAATTTAACCACTGTATTGTTTGCTGATGTCTGCAGTAGTGAAACACTTTCGTAGACAACGCCCTCTTTTGGAATTATGGATCTATGTAAAATATTTTGATAGACTGTTTCTAGTAATTCTAGTTAATTCCTAGTCATTGATATTCAAAGAACATGACTTTGGTTACTAAGTTAAGCAAATCAAATCTTGCTGCAGTTACAACTAGGGTTACCGCTATTAACTTTGAAAAAGTGCTCGTGTTTGTTTTCGAAGGGCTCTTTAGACATTGATATATTAGTTATTCTGTTACATTGAGCATCTTTCCGATCCTTCATAAGACATGTTAGGCCACATCTGCATCCATCGGGTGGTCAGAACAGCGACTGGAGTCAATAGCGTCCAAATATAGGTACAGTCAAGCTCGTCAGTGACTGTACTGGACGCTAACTTCTTTGTCGAGCGTCACTCAGACCACATGGCAAATTATGACGTTACTCCTCTTTAAGATGAAGCGTCACAGCAGACTGATTGAACGTAATATACTGATTATGCGGTCCTACAGTCGCTGTGATATGGAAGTACATAATGGTAGTAATTCGCTTGTTCTGAACACCAAACTAAACTAGCGAACTAAAATCTATTTTTAGTAAATATGTGGTAGTTGTTATTGTGTTCATGCTTAAGTCCAAATTCGTATAATGCTTGCAAGTGACAGTTCTTAAATTCGCCGTTTCTGTTTAATTGTGGGTACGTTTAGTGCAAATTTAATCGTCCTCCAAGTTCGTGCTCTCTAAACTAGTCTAAACTGATGTAAAACTACCCACAATTCAATAGAATAATCATATGTTTAGAATTATCATTCTAAGTGTTACTCGAATGTAGATTTTAGTATTAACATAATAAGAACTATCATAATTTAGAAAAATTTAGTTTAGTGCACGCACAAGCGAATCAGTACCATTAATACCATAACACAAAATTATTATAATATTCTAAAGGAAGATAAATCCGTGAGAGAAACGAACGAATGTTCACGAACAAAGCGAACTTTAACACATTTGATATCAATATCGGAATATCGAAAATTTGATGTTAAACTAAAACAAATAACAGGATGAAAATCACGCCGATTTCACTATTAGTTTAATTATTGTAATAATCCGATTTTCTTCAGACTTCCAAAAAAAGGAGGATGTACTCAATTTGACTGTATTTTTTTATTTTTTTATGTTTGTTACCTCATAACTTTCGATAGGGTGAACCGATTCTTAAAATTCTTTTTTGTTTGAAAGCTGGTGCTTCCCGTGTGGTCATGATTTAAATTTCATCAAATTCGGTCCAGTAGTTTTTGCGTTACACTCCAATAACTGATTTTTACCAAAGTAATAGAATGGACGTGGGTATTAAATTTTTCAAATTGCACTTCTTACTAACCCACATCACACCAAAAGACCGTAACGCGAACACATCGCGTGTGTATGATACAGCCATATGGAAGCCCAACTCCATAATGCGACATGGTACTAACAGCAATCGATAAAGACAAGATTCGTTTACTTCGTTAGTACTGACATCGACGTCTTGTATACTTTTGTGTTCTAATGTATTTAGTGACTTCTTTGTTTAGAAATAAAACGTAGCTATAAAATACATGGCGTTACGCAATGCTCTCATGAAGAACTCTTGAAGGTTAGGTCGATGTCAAATCCCTATGAAACATGCTGGATACTAATGAGGTAGGTATTTTGAAAAGTATAAGCGTTTGTTGTGACAAAGGACTACGTGGAGGATGTGGTGCAATGCGCATTTTATCTTTTGCAATTGTATAAAGATTTATGGATTTATGTTGGTGTTTGACGTCCGAGGAGAGAGAGCTTCAATTATCATACTTGCCTACTTTCTGCAACAACAGTTTTAATGATTTATTCCTGCTTATCTATACTATTACTATAATATTATAAAGAGGAAAGATTTGTATGTATGTTTGTAACGAATTGGCTTAAAAATTACAGGACCGATTTCAAAAATTCTTTCACCAAAAGGAAAGCTACATTCACCCTGAGTAACATAGGCTATATAAGATTCATCATCATCATCATCATCATCCATCACCGCGCGGGTAAAACCGCGGAGAACAGCTAGTTTATTATATAAATACGCAGTCATATACACGTAGTATATATGGCCTTTGATAATTAGTGCACAATATTGAACGGGTTGGAATCGATAACTGTTTATGAAAGTGAAAGAAAAAACATACTCCACCCGGCCCGCGGTCGTATAGGCAGTAGTATTAGGTATGTTCATACGTCATTGTACCTATTCTAAGTGAGTAGGTATGTCTTGCGTAGTTACTGTTATTTAATCTGTGCCGTGATGTAGCAGCGCCATCTTGCGTTTAGTTGCACCATGGTTCTTAGCCACAGAGCGGTGAATATGGGTTCATGTTTTTTTATTCTGTAATAATTAAAGGTGTTTTTACTGCTTTTAGCTGCATTGGGCGAAAACCCCATGTATCGGGCGTCGGGCGCCGACATGCCCATGCCATGTATGTCCGCGCCGCGCCCGACGCCCGATATGTGGGGTTTTTCTTAAAACCTGCTATCCTTCCTACTATACCTACTAATATTAGAAACGCGATAGTACTATTACTTACTAATATTATAACTCACAAGTATGGATGTATGGATGTTTGTTGCTCTTTCACGCTCGGATAAATCATCAGTATAGCTCATGAAATCTGTCAAGCGAGGCGAACTTGTCTATGAAAGATATACAATCTATGTATCTTCCATACACTAAGAATTGCATTGTAAGTACAATGCATGTTTTGTATTGTATAGAGATAACCTTTAGCATGAGTTATACAAAGACACACACACAAAATACACACAAAGAAATCAGTCGATAAATCAAACAACATGTAAGTAGATATTGTTTTCGATTACACAGTTACAATCGCAGCATGTATATAGAATAAATACAAGTATTTACAAAATACGAAAGGCGGCTGTTCTGTTATCATTGTCCACTAAAATGCCGTGTACCTTCATAAAATTTTTAAAGCCTAATTTCCTGTCAAAATATGCATAATCCATGACTAAAGCGCCGCTGCGCTGTTGATGCCCAGTAATGATTTGGTTACATTATTTGCTTTAAGCATCCCTGCATGTACCGTACATGATAATATGACGTACCGATTCGATAAAGAGTACCTATCATTTAGTAACAGATGGCCGTATCCCACTGAGTACAATTAACATAATGCCAACAGCGTCTATCTCCAAGATTCCGGCCTTAAGTGAAACCATACTATCAGAACAGCTTAACACTGTGAAGATTTATGGAGATGCCCATATTCGGCATTAGAGCTATTTTTGTTTATGATAAATTGATGGCGAATTAAAATCAACAACAACCACAATTTTTCTTAACATAGATCAGGCCTATGATAAGATATGGTAGGGACGGTCTTAGTTCAAACATAGAAAACATTACTGAATCAGCATGAATTCAGATATACTAGAATGTTAACATCTCAAATGTAGTATTTTAATAAAAGATGGAGATGCTTAATCAGAATTAAAGAAAGTAAATCTGGACTACCACAAGGAAGTGTCTTAGGTCCGATCCTGTACCTGCATTACATGTTTGATGTCACGGACTTAGATAATAACATCATCGATACCTTGGCTGAGGACTAATTGCGGTAGAAGATACCCAAAAAGAAGCAGCAGCAAAGATATAAATGGTTGTTAATAAAATCTACGTCTTGGTTGATTAGTGTTAGTGAAAATCAATGGATTAATGATATAAAAATCCATCAATGCAGATTTTAGTAATAAAAACATAATTATTGTCTCGACTCGCCAGTTGCCATATTTCGCAATAATACAATAGATTTCACGGAAATCATACCACATTTCTAGGAATTGCGACATATATGGTTAAGAGTCTTAACTTAAGACCGAGTAAAAATTGGAAAAAATCACTTTTGTTGCATGGGGGAGCCTCCCTTAAATATTAATTATATTTTAATAGAATATTATTTATTTTTAAAATGAATATATAACTGAATATTATGTGAATTTTTCAAGCGTCTACCTGTTACCGATATCAAAATATCGGTAAACATCATCTGTGAAAATGTCAACTGTTTAACTGTAACAGTTCATGAGATATAGCTTGGTGACCGACGGACGGACAGACAGATAGACGGACGAATAGTGGAGTCTTAGTAATAGGGTCCCGTTTTACCCTCTAGGGTACGGCGCCCTAACAT
Organism: Selenia dentaria; assembly: GCA_917880725.1. Classification (NCBI taxonomy): domain Eukaryota; kingdom Metazoa; phylum Arthropoda; class Insecta; order Lepidoptera; family Geometridae; genus Selenia; species Selenia dentaria. The sequence goes on along the minus strand of OU862895.1, from coordinate 7,736,222 downwards.
GGGCATAACATACAGAATGACTCTTTTTCATACATATTTAACACGCCATTTTTTTCATTTACTTCATTGACAGTGACCTTCTCTGGGTAGAATCTTCCATTAGTCACTTTGAGACTGACTGACTCAGCACCTACATAAAATGCTATTGTTTAAATGAAATACTGGCAATTGCATACTAATTCTCAGTACCGAAGTACCGCTGGGTTTCCATAGATATACACAAAACTGGTCATGTGTGTGGTTGGATTTGCGCATCCCGCAATGTGTATTTAAGCAAAAAAATATAACAACAAAATGAGTTCAGCACCAGGATATCTTATGTCGCGGTAGGCATGGACATTGGACACACACAATATCACAACAGTAAAGCATCCAAGACCCGAGAACAAATATCTTAAAACAGGTCATCATACAAATATTACCCCCCTCTAAATGGATATATTGTGTTTTTATTTCACTGACATAATACCAAGTGAGTGCAGAGCAGACAGTATCTTTATATTGTTATAATAGTTGTCTTTTTAACCGACTTCAAAAAAAGAGGATGTTATATGTTCGTGTGTATGTTTTTTATGTGTAACACACACATAGCTGATTTTTCCCCCATTTGTGGACCGATTATTTCATTATAAAATCATTAAATTATTTTTTGTTTGGTATAGTTTTTTTTCTACAAGTTATTTCACAGTTTTTGGTGCCGGTTTCATGTTTTGGTTCAAAAGTTTTTGTTTTATATTAGTAGTTTTTGTATAATATTTTTTAACGTTAGCTCAAAACCCGATTCCGCACCGGCTAGTTTTTATTTATCTCACCATGTTTTACGCTAGGTACATTGTCTTTTTTTATATTTCCTGTTTTAGCGATAACACAAAAATTATAGTTCTTACGTATATTAATGAAAATTTTAACTCTCTAACTGTTACTATCCGATAGAAACGTAGGACAGACAGATGTACTGTTCATAGGTTCAGTATAAGGGTTTCATAATATCGCACGGAACCCTAAAAAAATAATTCCTTTCTTTACAATTTTTTTTTTAAATATTTTAACGTACTCGTACAAAAAGGGGCAATAAAACTACAGTTCGTAACCAAAACAATGCGTTCCGATTTTATGTAAACCCAATATTGTGACTACATCAAAGCTGTGCCAACATAACCCTATCGTTCCACTTCGTGTCAATTACTGGCGATACGGTTCTTGAAAGTGCATACAAATTACTTCATTGTCGTATTTACATGCCATTAAATTGTTTTACGTAAACCTTGGAATAAAACATCCCATAAAATAACTCGTTCCTGATTATTCTTATAGACAATACAATAAGATTCACAGTCCCAAATTATTATTATGGTTAAATCAAATCACATTTATTTATACGTGAATTCGCATGCTCATAAATTATTGTTGTCTAAGTTACTGCTGCCTAATCGGGACCATTCTTTACAATATTTGTATTACAATCTTTAATAACTACATTGGTGATAGATGTCGATAGCAGAATAATTGAAGTACTCCAAGCATCTCTGTCTTCTGAATAGTGGTTTACTTCACAATAACTAGGTTTCATTGTTTTACAGACAAATTTAACACCTGTATCTAGAGCGGTCATCCATCATACGCCTACTATTCCGCTTTTATAATTAATGATTACAATACACTTTTGTAAAGTTAATCATGTACTATTGTGTTTATATTTCAAATAACCCACGTCGGGACAGGACAGTCATATTCCTAATATGCGTTGTGTTTAGCCACTGTCTCACCATACATGTATTAATATTAGGCCTGCTGTCCACGGACGCGTAGCTTCATAGACGCGTGTTTGTCACTGTACGCTTGGTGTACGCCTGCTCGTAGCTTCAATACAAAACTATGAAACCGGTCGACGGAGCGGCAACGTCGCGCTTGCAGGCTTCATGACGCCGACCGTACCGCATGTAATACGCCCCGGTGCGTACATCGTGGACGTGCGTGTTATTTTTATATAAAATCGGCTGAAACGGCAGCAAAATTTGTATAGATTCACACATATTCTTTCGCATCGGTGTTTCGTATATTTACTCTATGGCCTTTATTAATAAACGTTGCGTAAACCTAATATTAGGCGTTACATGCTTTGTCTTGCTTTCACGCGATAGATAGATGTTTTAACTACTCCGGGTGTAAGCCAAGTTTATTAATAAGGCCGTATAAGTTTTACAAATTATATAAATTGAGTGAAATACAGTATCACCTAATAATTATCTTGACATTACGAACAATCTACATTTTTATTCTATATACGGATGTGCCCAACATAATCGTTGTTGCGAAGTCGCCGAAGACTTCGCATGCAGTAATAAGCCAAAAAGGTATTCATCGTTCACCGTTCGTTGTGACAAAATGATTACAAACGCACGCGTGCAATACGCCTCGTGGACAGAGTTCAGGGGCCTTACTATGAGCTCTTAAAGCAGGACTTCTAAACAACTGCCCGGTTTATTCGTACCATGACAACTTTAAAGCAGGCCTGCCCAGGCCTACTATTCAAGAACCGCAGAAAAACCGTTCACCTGTTTTTTTTGTATGGACTCTCGTTAACATGTCGCTCTAAATCCACTCAGTTTATTAGCTTACAAACGTCTAGGCGTCGCAATGTTGGTTAAAGTAAATTGTTAGAATGCCAGAGACAATATTATCCGTTCACCTTTGAGAAAACATTATTTAAACAGTTCACCTAAATGAGCGGCATTGGCGTTCATTCAAAACTGTTTATGTCAGGTTTAAGAACTGCACGGAACTTGCATGGTTTTTACGAAGGCGATAGTAAGGCCCCAGTACGCTGGGCTGCACGGCGTATTTTAAAGCATGTATGAAGCTACGCTCCGTGCACGGTAGACCTTAGTATATATTATGCTAATGATGCTTCCCAAGATGTTGCAAATAAGCATGTTTGATACTATTTTATAAATACGCTATAGCTTTTATGTAAAAATATTTGGCCACACAGACCAACACTATTAAATAAGTTGACCATTATTGTAAAGATTTTATAATAATCTCTAATCTACTTGGCAGGAAGTTATACTTATCCGAAGTAAAGTAGATTATTTTTAAATTAAAAATTACATACTTACTTAAACTCCTAAATTCGCCAGTTATGTTTTGTGGTTACTAATAAGTGCCATCGAATTCATATCCCGGATTTTATGATATCCTGTAAGGATATGGCATAATGTTGATTTCTAAGCTGGAAATTAGACTTTAGGAAATAGCTATCAAAACATTGAAAAAACTACCATTAAACCCACGGAATACCTGAATGCAATGCGGCGTAAATAGTTCTTCCCACGATATATGATTCGTGTTACAACAAACATCTATAATTATACATACCTATTATAAAACACATGCGTTAAATAAGAGTTGTTTTTGTTTTCAGTAGAAATACTTATTTCATCATCATCATCATCATCTCAGCCGTAGGACGTCCACTGCTGAACATAGGCCTCCCCCATGATTTTCCAAAAGGATTAAATTAAATACTTATTTATTTTTATGAAATACGAGTAGCTTTTGGCATGGCTTGCGTAAAAATGGACAATTGTAAATTACCGCGTACGAGATTGTTAATGTTATTAGCAACATTATTCCATCCCGTTCACTGATCATCAGCTCTTTTCTAGTTAAGAAGGGGATGTAAGCTATCAATAACTAATTATATTGATATTCAATGATATTGTAATAATATGCTAACTACAGGAAACTCAACGCCTCACCAGCTTACATCAGTGGGCCGAACACGAAAATTTGCTTAAGTGTAACGTTATCGTATCGTTATCGTATTCAGTACAAACTATGAGTTATCTGTGCCACTATTGTACTAGATAAGTGACAGTTTGTACTTAATACGTTAACGTGATGTAATGGACTCAATGAATAGGATATGGATTATAATCCGGATTTTTTACTTTCTAGGCAGTTTTTTTGTGTCTTACTTTATTTATTTTTAACTTTTATATTTCCTTCAATGAGAACTTTACCATAGCAATCGGCTGGTCATAAGAGAGTAGGTATATCCAGAAGAAAGGGTTCGTCCTTCCTCAACTCATGCACAGGACGTGCGTGAGCTGACGACGATAAAAATAAATAAAAATTAAAGCATTGTGTGTTTTTTTTCAGCTGTCTTCTATATGTACGTATTTTCGTGGAACTTAAACCAATAAAAGTTTATCTGTAAGTGTGTAGGTGTGACTATTACGTTCTTGTTAAGGCATGCCTGGAATTCCTATTATATAGTATTTTATGGATTTAAAAATATTCCATAAATTAGCAATAAATCAACTAGAATGCACACTTTGCGTATGCTACAACAAAAATTGATTTGATATTATACATACTATCTGCGCCCCGCGGTTTCACCCGCGTGGTGATGGATGATGATGATGATGATAAATCAGATATTGCGTATGTTACTCAGGCATAATGTAGCTTTCTACTGCCGAAATAATTCTTTGAATCGGTTAATAATTTTTGTGGTTTCATTACAAACAAACAATGAAATCTATCTTTTTTACTATAACGAATAAATATTAAGGTACGAGTAATGTGGCTTAGTTTGTACCGGCGTTACTACTGCAAATTTAAACGTGAAAAATTTGTTATTGTGACAACTGTTGCAATGTTGCATTTTTTTTTGTTCAGTAGATGTCGCTACGCCCCCATACGACGGTTAGCTATACATAACCAAACGGAATTTGTTATTTTGATTGATTTCTGAAGCTCTAAAAATAGCAGAGTAAAATGTTAATATTATACAATCGGAATCATTGCATATGTAACCTATTTTATTATAGATCAATATCACATGGTTGTTTACTTGTGAAAACAATCGACGTGCGAGGCTAACTTACTTATCCCAATTCTCGTGCTTGTCTCGAGATGAAACTTTCTTATTAATGAACGATCCAAGTTCGTCCTAGTTTACCTGCCTTATACAATAACTTCATAAACAGAGAGTTTGCTATGTTTCACTATGTATATAGCTCACCTAGATAGTTTTTAGGGTTCCGTACCCAAAGGGTACTACTACCCTAAAAACTATTACTTCCTACGACTCCGCTGTCCGTTCTCCTGTTTGTCTGTCCGTCTGTCACCAGGTTGTATCTCATGAAATGTGATAGTTATACAGTTGATATTTTTATGATGTATTTCTGTTACCGCTATAACACGTTTTATGGGTGGTAGTGTTACGCTGTAACCCCACAGCCGAATGGGCCGGCACGGCCGGAGAAATACCGCACTGCTACATGTAGCACTGACGTGAAGTAACATAGCTTGATATTGCGTTTCAGTCGGTTTGTGGGAGGTTACGGAGGCCCGATTCCCACCTCCCCTCGTGCCCCAATTCTTACCCTCCCCCTGGACCCTCACCCCTTCTATCTCTTCTTTCCTATCTTCCTTCCTCAAAAGTCGTCAACGCATCCTGAGACCTCTGGTATTGCGGATGTCCGTGGGCGACGGTATCACTTACATTAAAGTGAGCCGCTTGCTTGTTTGTCAACCTATCCCATAAAAAAAGTCCGACTCGCACTTGGCCGTTTTTTTTCACCTTTGGAATGGATTAGTCTAGTGCGAGCCTTTAATCTACTGAGATATGATCCAAGAATATCGTTGAGGATGACGAGATTGACGAGCTATACGTATATACATATGGCTTCAGAGCATTGTGTAGTGGCGAAGTCGCAGTTCTGCCAGTTTTATCGTTGTTTTATCAGTTGTTATGTATTTTCTACCGACTTCCAAACAGGAGGAGGTACTCAATTAGACTGTATTTTTTTATGTTTGTTACCTCATAACTTTCGATAGAGTGAACCGATTCTCAAAATTCGTTTGAAAGCTGGTGCTTTCTGTGTGGTCCCATTTAAATTTCATCAAATACGCTCCAGTAGTTTTTGAGTTACACACCAATAACTGAATAGAATGGAAGTCGGTATTAAATTTTTCAAATTGTACTTGTTTATTTTAAGGAGTGTGCAACGAAATTGCATAATTTAATTTTGCCATCCTCATTTTTATAATGGCCAACCAGGCTTACTGGTAATATTATGCGTTATCATTATTGACACGAGCGAGGCCAAATTGACTTTCATCTGTCCGTACGTTTGTTAGGTTGTATGTTGGTCCTCCTGTACAGGTCGCGTTTTCAACCAATCTTGACGAAACTTAGTATGCGTGTTCTACTATTCAGTATGATTTATTTTGTTTTCCGCGATGTTTGAGTGGGGGATGTTTTTCCTAAAAAGGGGGAAGTTTGCTGCGGCGCTATTTATCGACCAATTTAATAAAAAAAATTACACTCATTAGGTACCTGACTTAAAATGGAATTTGAATATGAGCATAATTGGTCAAGTTGTTTCCGAGATAATTTGAGGTTGTGAAGCACTGGGAGAAATTGCCGCTGATAAGACTAAGTGCTCGCGAGGTCTACTGTTCGCAGAACTACTAGCTATGTTATACAGGTAGATATTTATAGTAGGTTGCTTTTATCATGCGTACCGCCATAGACTGGAACTGTCTGTCTGCCTGCGTCTGTGTTTCTTGACATGTACAATTTGGTAGTGTTCAAATAAATAGTGAATAGGTATCTTCTAGACCAGCGCAAATAATACATCATCGACCAAAATATCACTGAACATAAAGTGAGTTAGAAAATAGAAAGAGGAAAAAAACTAAACAATAAAATTATCAGTAGCACAACACTGGTGTAATTTATTTGATATCACGGATTTCCTCTAGGATAACATTGTTTCCGGTCCTTTTGAAAAATTATGGGGGAGGCATATGTTCAGCCGTGGACATCCTACAGCTGAGATGATGATGATGATGAACATTTTTTTATTTAAATTTGACCATCCACAGTCATCGCGAATATTTTTATGTATGACCACGTGTACTTTTTATGCCAATTTGATCAACTTTGGTTGCAAAGTTTTTGAATTGTACTTTCAGGTCATGTCGTCCGCGTACTGTTTCGTTTTAGGAATAAATATTATATGTCAGAATTCACACACACATATCACTTAACGATTATCTCCCTTGTCCTCAGGGTCATCCCGAGAAACATCCTTCTATTGCCTCCGGTCCTCCCCCACCGGCAGCGATCGTGCCGCGCACCGCCGACGGACCACGACCTCCAGGATGGAACGGCCAGCCCAGGAGACACGGCTCCAGCCGGTTCAACGTGAACAACCATAACCAGGAGCTTGTAAAGCTGCCGCTTATCAAAGGTAGGTTGATTAATTTTGGAAAAGAAGCAATACTGCTGACTCAGATTAGCTGGTTTGAGGAAAGTTGAAACTACATTGTATTAACCGATCTGACTGAGTTGCCACCCCTCGGTCTCACTAGACTGAAGAATTCATGGAATCGGAGGCCATCCTTTCAATTTGCTTTTGAAAGACGCTCAGACTACTACAATTAACATTATCTCTCGTTTTCGCTTACTTATATATCAGAAATCATTATGATTGAAGTATATCAATTAATAGTAGATTAGTAGCCAAGGGCTGTAAGGCACCCTCGAATTATATTTTATTTTAATATTTATTTTATTTATTTTAATATATTTACTATAGGCGCCCTCGCTGCGCTCGTGCGCCTATAGTAAATATATAGTATAGTAACATATAGTAAATATCTCGGGCTGCAATTGATGCTTACACCCGAGCTAACTACTCTGCTTTGCATCTCGATTGTGAGGTAAGTAGAAAAAAAAACCGACATTACAAAAATAAAATTGATGACTATTATATACGAAGACAAGGCTGAATAGCGAAGCTACCTCTTTTGTCATTGGGATGAATGCATGATGTCTATTGCCAGTATGATGGTTAGATGTACGCTAACTTTTTGAAAGAGTGAAGTGTTTTTTTTAATACTTACCGCCCTAGGGCTTTCCTAGCTACATTATTACCCTAGAGCGCTATTTGGTCACCTACTAGCCCCATATCTGTTTTTTTAATTACTTAACGCCTTAGGGCTTTTCTAGCTACATTATTACCCTAGATCGCTAATTGGTCACCTACAAGCCCCATTTGGGGGTAATAAGGACCTACTTACCGTATGAGAGATGTACATATACATTATAACGTTACAACGGCATAAACTTAACGATATCACTGCGTGTAAAAATTATTTAACTCGCAGTGATATCGTTTATGCCACATGCGATTTTCTTTTTTTTCTTCCCTATGAAAGTCACCTCCTGCGTAGTCGCGCAAGAGGTGACCAAACAGACTTCGACATACCTACTAGAAAATGGACTCTTACTGAACGGTAATTAGAATCAAAATGATGCGTATTTCGAACGCGTGCTTTTTACTTTCATTCCCGCACGAGTGCGAAAATGAAATACCATGATCAGTTGGTTCACAGACCAACTGGTCTGTAGACTAAATAAACTGTCGCATGATCCTTATTTCTCTCTTCGATCTTGGTTATTATAAACACGTTTTTTTCGTCTTTAACGTCATTTTCAATCAAACTATCAATTAGTTCAAACCAATTTCCAAAGCTTTGCAATAGGTTTTTCTATATCGAGGGTTTGTATAAGCCACCCAGACAGGCATTAGAAATTGCCCTAAAGCTGGATTTCATCGCGATATTGCCTTCACCAGAAGTTCATTCATAGGTGAGGGGATCGGACTGGCCATTCTAAAGGAGTCCTAAATAGAACAACTCGATATAATGTATCGTAATCGAACAGTTAAAACACTTCAAGACGATAATGTCACTGGTTATAGGTAAACAATAAATATGCATGCAAGTATTTCCGCTATGAAATGTGACCGCGTCGCTGTGCGTCGCTCCATCTCAAGGAAACGTACAAGTACCTGTCAATGCGGTCAACGATGAAGCCACGCTCGTCTAACACGTGACTCCAGTACCTCATATCTTATATATGTTTATAACTAGCTGCGACCCGCGGTGGTGATGGATGATGATGATGATGATGATGAAAGTAACATATTGTGCTTCCCCGGGATGTAATATATGACCTTGTTAAATTTGATCACGTAACTTTCAGCCTTTTAGGCGTTATAAGGTAAGAAACAGATGAGAGACAACGTTTTATATTTTATTTTATATAATCTCATTCGGTAATATTCTAATTATGAAATGAATCCAGACTTTTATTGGCATATTTTATTTACATACTTCTTTAAGAATATTAAAAAATAAATTAAAGCATTATTCTCCTAACAAAACAATGCTTTAAAATTTATTTTTTATTTTTAAAGTACAATGTGTCACGACCAAGGAGGTTTCAATTCAATTTAAGTACACATTATCTGTGGTGAGCGCGCTGCGCGCGCAACGCGCTGGTTCCGAGACAATAGACCAATAACAGACTTTTTCCACTGATATTGGCAAAATTGTGGTTACGCCGCACAAGCCATACAAACATACTTTTTCATTTTGGCGCTATTTCGTACATACGAATTTGAGTACTTAATATTTTGTTGGATAAAACTTTAGTAGCAAAAATGTCATGAGATTAAATAAAGTAGTGTATGCAACTGCATATAATTAGGTATTAAAACACTCGTGTAATCTTATTTTGAAACTCGCCTGCGGCTCGTTTCAAAAAACTACCCTCATATTTTAATACCCTATATTATATGACAGTTGCATAAACTGCTATTCGAAAATAAAAGTAGCCTAAGTTAAGCATTATAACATCAGCTATGTACCAGTGAAAGTCCCGTTAATATCGGTTTTGCCGTTTAAGAGATTAGCCGGAATAAACAGACGGACACACCAACAAATATATTTATTTATTGATTCAGGCGTTACTTTGCGGAAATCCATTATCAAAAAAACCATATTAAAAAATATTTAGTGACACTTCCGCTGAAAAGAAAACAATGATTTTGGCCTATTTGGGGGCGTGCACCACCCTCCCTCCCGCATAAAATGCTAATAGGAAGAATACAAAATATACAAAATAAAAAACACAAGAAACCCCAAATCAACCAAAAACGATTCGACACGTGTTTCGCCTCTACACGAGGCATCCTCAGGAGATGTTGACTAGCTGTCTAGCGCTCGACGAGTCAACATCTTTTTTTTCATAAAGTACCGTATATTCTTTCACTAGCTGACCCGCCACTGGCTTCGCTTGCGTGTCCTCGCGGGATACGGTTAATTACAGTTTTTTAACTATCCCACGGGAACTCTTTAATTTACCGGGATCAATAGTATCCTTTAAAAATGTTGATCAGGGATATAAACTACTACCATACAAATTTTAATTAAAATCGGTCCAGTCGTTTCGGAGATTAGCCCGTACAAACAGACAGACATACAGAAAAATAAAAAACTTTAAATAATAATAATAACAGGGGCGGCCTTGTGTCGAGCCGTCGGTGAGTGGCGACACCGTGGACCCTTATTCTCCCTGGGGCTAAATGAGACCCCTGACCCCCGGCTTGCCTTAATTGGCCGTCCGTGGGTGGAGACGCAAGAAAGAGCAAGTAACAAAAAGCTCCAAGGGTGGAAGTGTTAAACGCCGGTAGTAGCGCTCTATTGAAACCGCAGCACACCTCTCGACACTCTATAGCCATCCACACCAACGTTGCCCCTTTTGTCACCACTCATGGTGGCCTTTATGGGGGGTCCGTTTAGTGGATGGCAAGTCACCACCTGCCTAAATATTTTAACATGAAACTAAAATTGGCAGGTGCCGTAGTCTCTTCCATAGCCCACTATCTTCCTTATCACTAATAAGTTCATCTCAATAGTCTGGCCATTTTACCCATATTTGTAATAGTTATAAGTACCATGTTACCCTTCATCCAAAATTTTTTCTGTATTTTATACTCCTTTGTATTTTAATACCAAACAGGCCTCTAAGTGTTGGCTACAGCCCCACTTATGCCTTTGTAAAGGACCGGATCAAATCCGTGATTTTTTTTAAGTAAAAGGAATAATAATAATTTTATTTGAGCCAAATTAACACTTTATAGTTAATTTAAAATAATTTAATTAGTTCGATTTCACTCGTTACATCCCCGTGACTCTGACTTTATAATTTTTTTTTCATTGTACAGAAATTCCGCCTCTACAGTTTTATTATACAAATACACTTTACAAATTCGATTACGTTCAGCCGTTTAGGCGCGATAAGGTACCAAACAAACAAACAGAGACAGAGATTATTTTTTTATATAAATAAAAGCAGCCTATGTTACTCTATATAACATCAGCTATCTGCCAGTGAAAGTCCCGTTGAAATCGGTCCAGCCGTTTCAGAGATTAGCCGGAACAAACAGACAGACAGATAAACATCTTACATTTTTTTTTTAATAAATACCGTATATACTTTCATACTGAAAAGCTGTTAATTTGGAATTACAAACAGACACTTCAATTTTATTTATCTGTATAGATTTATAATGAAGTGCAAAGAGTACCGATAGAAATGTATATAAAATTGCCATGGATACGTGGGCCTTTAGCAATAAACATTTGTATCGTTCCGCGATGCTGTATAGTCCTGTTATTTAGTACTTCCTCTCGAAATGAAGATGTATTTTGTTTAGTTGAGATCTATTAATCTAGCTCGACGCCCACATATGCATACCCGTTATTGGTTATTATATCTCTGCCGCTTCTAGGTTAACCTTTTGTAAAAATTCGTTAACCTCCATCTGTGGTGATTAAGTTTGTCATCCTACTACTGCCAGTGTTTTGCATTCAGTCGGTTCGGTTGACACTGATTTAATTTTACTTACTCCAAATTAAGACTCGAATATGCTCGTAAGTGTAAAGTAAAGTAAGTAATATTTTTTACATTTAAACTGAAAGTTGTTCGAAAATTCTCGTTAGTTTGCCATTTATTTAATATCAGAATTAAATGAACCAGTTTTTCTATCTCGGCCGATAACTCTTATAGGCCCTACAGAATCACGCTGAGAAGTCTCGCCAAGAAGTCTCATCAAGACTTCTCGCGAGAATTTAAAGCTGTCCAGATTCACAATGTTTCTCACTTACTGTTCTCGCTCCCATCCGCGATGGACGAGTGTCTGGTACTATGTTTTTTTCTAAGCAGACCTTAAGAGGATGACCTACTCTCCAGTAAGTAAATTACATACTTACTGGACTATAGGAGTTTTCAAATTTAAAATCTCGCTGCTTACTGGACAGTTGTGAATAAGTCTCCGGTAGAGTTCACTTTCTGGATACATTTTGTAGTGATGTTATGGCAACATTACATACCTTTTTTGAGAAAACAATAATTAATTGCATGAAAATTATAAGTAGAGAGCTTTTGTGGAATGCCCTCAAGGATACCAATACAATATAGTTATATAAAAATATATATAAGAATGGACCCGAATTTTACGCCTTTACTCGGTAATGGTTCTGTTTATTTGCCAACGCGGCGATAGAATCTCAACTATAAAACATTACTTGCTGAGTCTTCCTCTACTCGACTAATGCCTTTTCGTTGTAAATCGTACATACAATAGACAGTAATTTATTGCTTTCCTCTCGCCACGCATCGGCTGGAAAACTTCCCTAGGCCCTATAAAAATAAGTACGTTTGTTTACATTATGTGCCGGCTTCCGACCTTGCCCTTGCGATGTAAACAAACTGCCAATTTCTACGGTTATTTACGACCGAACTGAGCTCCGCTCGTCGAAGATTTTCTCTAGATGATAACTATTTATTATCTAATGCTAGCCAGAACAACATCCAGATTATAGAGTGCGGAGGAACAGGAAACTTGCGAGCCCGTTAGTTAGGTATGTGCTGATGTTTTGCTAAACCCGAGCGGTGTTTTTGTCGACGCTACCCTTGTTCTTTATTCCTTTCTGTTACAAGTACAATTTGAAAAATTTAATACTGACTTCCTTTGTATTCAGTTATTGAGTGTATCTCAAAAATTACTGGACCGAATTTGATAAAATGGGGCCACACTCGAAGCACCAGCTTTCAAACAAAAAAAAAATGTTGAGAATCGGTTCACCCAGTCGAAAGTTATGAGATAACAAACATAAAAAAAAATACAGTTGAATTGAGTACCTCCTCCTTTGTTTGGAAGTCTGTAGAAAAATAGCTATTTCTTTGATACAAAAGTAACGTCTGGTGGAAACCCATTGTAATCATATGAAAAAGCACGACTTTTAACTTTTTGTGTTGAAACATAATGCAATCAAGTTAGATTTTCTCTTAAATTGAACATTTCTCTTACCTATGAATATATCCAACATATAGGAGCTGGAATGAAATCTTTCTAAGAAACGTTGAGTAGGACAATCTTCTCGCTCGATGGCTTCCTATCTTCAAAGGGGAAATGAGATTCCTCGCGCTAGGTTATAAGCAAAGTTTATATCGTGAACGTCATGAACTAGTTATCACAATGTTATGTGTCATGTCAATTACGTGTCTATTGTTGGTATCTAACGGCCTTATAAACGCTGCTTAAATTTAATTAACGTCATTTATTTAGTATGGCGTAGATCAATTTTGCTGTGCGCCGTACTAAATAACGTTTTAAAGTTAAGAGCCGGTGCTACCTCACATTGCTAATTTTCAGCCTTCATATCTTCAAAAATACTGCTCCTTTCGGCGTTCATAAGTAACGCCCTAAGTGTATAAATTAATAATTAGTAAGTGTCATCTGCTACAATAATGAATGGACACTGCGCTGTCACCATACAGTCCACCATCTTTATCTGCCGTGTGATTCTGTAATGATTCGTCGGTGCGCTCGTCGACAAGCTCACTTACTTTATAGATATCGCCCTTGTAAATAAGGTTGTTTTTCCAACGTTTCTTGTCATCTGTTCAATTGTTTCAAGGATGTTGTCAAAGATGCAATGATGTTTGCTCATAGAGAATCGCAGGGCTGTTCAATTACAGTGTCGCTAGTGCAGAATTTGGTATTGCAACCTAAGAAATTCACCAAGAAAAAAGAGAATCAAAACATGGGGCAGTCTTTCAAGCTAATCTTTAATCTGCAAGTACTGTAGTTATAATCCTACTAATATTATAAACCCGATAGTTAGTAGACATGTATGGATGTATACTGTAATTCCAATTTTGCCCACCGGAACAGATAAGTTGGTGGCACTGTAGAGTATCTTTAGCCCAATCACTTTACCAGCTCCTTAAAACAAGCGCAGTAGGTATTTAGTACTTCTACATTTTTACTTCGAGGCTGAATATCAGGCAGTCCGGTGGTCCCGAACAAGGCGTAATCTTATACTGAACAGACTTATCGTCAGTTCTATACGTAGTATAGTCTACTCTATTTATGCTGTTAATAGATAATTTATCTCACCTTTTTCTTTTTAATATATTTATCAACCATCACGGAAATGTCAATATAAACTGAGACCGGTATATGACAAAATACTCGGCCCTTATCACACGGTATCTAAAAATAATATATAAAGGTTAATTAAATATCTCCCAACCCCTTTGGGATGCACATGCATGGTGTCATATTTGAGATTATTAATAAGGTGCGTTTTCCCAAACTTCAGCGAAAGGCATTGTAAACTATGAACATTCCCTTCGTCCTCATTTCAGAAACTTCGATCCACGAAATTGCAGATATTTTAAATCAGGCAGTTGCAAATTTCATACAGATGAAATATGGTCAACAATAGCTCGCAAATGTGACGGATATAAAGAGAGATATATTCCCGAGTCGCAAGAAGAAGGCCGCAAATTGCGCCAGCGGAAGTGATTTGTTGTAGGTTGCGAGAATCGCATTTTTTCGCGTCTACTGCACGTTTTACGAGACAACCTCAATTTGTCAATAATATAGCAACACGCTAAGGTTTCGGAATCATTCATTCAAAGTTAACCTATGAAACCGCGCCGGTACACCGGTGGCCAAATCTGAACATTGCATAAAGCCGCGCTGGTACACCGGTGTACCGCAGTCAAACCCCATATCAAGACTGAATATAAACGTTAACTGTTAAAATATTTATTACATTTCGGTTTATTAGATATTTTTTTAATACTAATAATCACCTAGAAATCATTTTTACATAGAAATTTCACATTTATTAGTAAGTAGGCTAGTAAAAAAACAATTCAATTATTTATTCAGTTTAGGCATCATAGACACTCTTATGAACGTCAAAATTTTTAAATGATTCTACCGCTGTCTTCGGAAAAAAACCACCGCCGAGAAGAAGCAGCAAGAAACTCGTGGGCCATTATTTTTTCAAGTCTTTGTACATTGAGGTTACATATGAGTAGTATTAAAATAACAAATTTATTCAATAGTTGGCTACTAGGCAGAAGTGGAAAGCTTCCAGGCATCTTTGTCTTCTAAGTAGTGACTCAATTTATAATAGGCTTTTTTCATTAGTATATTTTTGACACGTAACTTGAATTTCCCTTCAGTGAGCTCAGTAATGTCTTTCGGGATTTTATTATAGAAACGTACACAATTCGGTATGTAAAGTTTTTTTTTGGTATTTTTTTTATATTTTTATTTCGTAGATTAGGTCATTATAAGAAACTAATTTCAATATTTTTGTTTTATATTCAGTAGTTATTTTATAATATTTTTTTGAAAATTTGAATCCTATGACGTCACTTTTTTGCACAAATATGTAGTTGCGTAGAGGAGCCAAGAAAAGCACGCGAGTAAAAAAAAAGAAACTAGAACACTTGACAGTGACACCTACTAATTCGTAAGTCTCTATTCAATCAAAACAAAAGTGCAAAAAAGTGACGTCATTTAGAGGTCAATGAAAGTCGAATTATTTCATCGTTTTTTGTTAAAATAAATGGCATCTTATCGTTTTAAAAGGTCAGAGTAGAAAAATAAGGGTTTGTAACATAAAATCTCGAAATGGTTTCGGAATTGGCATAGGTTAATTTTTTTTAGCATACCGAATTGCCTACGAAGGACTTATTTTTAGTTTTCGTGAGTCTAAATTTAGATACAGCTATCCTATCCTTATTTCTAGTATTAATATTATGCATATCACTATTTATTCTAAACTTCTTTATATTTTTACGAACGTACATTATATTTTCTAGGATATACAAAGATGGAAGAGTTAATATGTTAATTTCTTTGAACAATTTGTCTTAAGGATTCGCGGGGACCCATTTCGTAGATGGCTCGAACTGCCCGCTTTTGCAATATAAAAACTGTCTCTATGTCCGCCGCTGACCCCCACAGCAGGATACCATATGACATTATGCTGTGGAAGTAAGCAAAGTAGACCAGTCGAGCAGTAGCTATATCTGTCAATTGCCTAATTTTATGAACCGCATATGCAGCTGAGCTCAGTCTTCCAGATAGTGCATCAATATGAGGACCCCATTGTAATTTAGAGTCTATGCTAATACCTAGAAAGACTATTGCCTTGTCAATTTTCAATTTATTTCCGTCGAGTAATACGTTTGGCTCTATATGTCTTACATTAGGCATGGAAAATTTTAAACATTTCGTTTTCTTTGCGTTGAGAAGCAGGTTGTTTGCGGCGAACCAATTTGAAACAATAGTTAACGCGTTGTTGACTTGAACTAGTTCTCTATCTTTCCTATCTACTTAAAAATCAGAGAAGTATCATCCGCAAAAAGAACTATGTCAGCAAGGCCCTCAACCATATCAATATCGGCGGCGTTACCATTTCTCCTAATCTTCCGCAGGTGCGCTTGTGCGAGTGTATTGTTTTCGTGAATAAGTACCATTTTGAGGAAAAACCCTAAGAAAAAGCTTATAATCCTCTTATATTATGGTTTTGTAAGCAATTCCCATAATTTGATAAAGGCAGCCGCCATATTGTTTTGATAACGAGTGGGATTTTGATTTCTATTTGGGTAGCGTTAGAGTATATATTTGTATGACAATTTGTGGATTTATTATGGATAATTTATAAAATAGGTAGTATAGGTTTTCAAAGTTTATATCGTTGTGAGTGTATGTATGCATTTTCGCGCGATTTTTCCGTCGTTTTGGCGCCAATATATTTTTATTTATAAGCTACTTCAAGGGATTTATCATTGGGATATAAAAACAGCCATTGAGCATAAGTAAAGCAGAGACAACAACAATAGACAACCGTATGAATAGCTAATACTTTTTTCGGAACCTTTTATCTGGCAATCATTGTTAGAAATTACGACTTTTTTCTTATTATAATTTTGAATGTAATGTATGTATATTGAATGTACATACATTACATTCAAATCTATACTTACACATAATAAATAATAAATAAAATAATAATAATAAAATAATAATAGGCTAGTAATAAAATAATAATAAAATAAAATAATAATAAAATACATATTAATTGTAAACGCTGTTGAATTACCGAAATAAATAAATAAAATAAAAACCTCAAACTAAACTCTTAACAATTCCTAATAGTATTACTTTTCAAAGCACTAACGCCTGCTTTAGCGATCTCAAACATTGAAATTTGAGAACGCTAAGCTAAAGCAGGCGTTAGTGCTTTGAAGTAATACTATAAAAATCACAAGGGTTGCAATGTCAATACGAAAGTTTAAGTATTTCTAAATAATGCTTCTTTCGGTTGGATAGTACTGTCGAAACTGTTCAATAGATATCGCTCCGTCCCCGTAAGACGGTTAGTCAGATAGATAGTTAAAATTCGATGCTCGGACCAGAACCTCGGCGGCCTAGTTGGTCAATGGCGTCTGACACGGAGAGTCAGAAGACGCGGGTTCGAATCCCGTCCGCGTATTTCCATTTCCGTGTTCATTTGAAGTACTGCCTCGAAACACGCACGGGTTTGTCGCGCTAACTGTCTTTAAAAAATCGTGTGCAATTCAAGGCACGTGTCCTCCAATCGCACACGGATTTGCAAAGATTATGCGCCACAAAGTCTAAGGCAAAGTCACAAATAGGTACGACGACGAGCGAAGCGAGGAGGAGTGTTAGGTTACTTGTGACCACAACGCGCGAGCCGAGCGAGCGTAGCGAGCGTGCCGCGGCAGCGGCCGGCGATGCGCCAGAAGAAAAAATTTAGAGCATTACCTTAGGTTAGGTTATAGGTTAGGTTAGGTTAGCGCGTATTTCCATTTCCGTGTTTATTCAAATTCATTTCTTGAACACAAAAATACCTTCAAACACACACGGATTTGTGGCGCATAATCCTTGCAAATCCGTGCGCGATTGGAGGACACGTGCCTTGAATTGCACACGATTTTTTAAAGGCAGTTAGCGCGACAAACCCGTGCGTGTTTCGAGGCAGTACTGCCTTCTAATGAACACGGAAATGGAAATACGCATCCCGTCCGAGGATGTGAATTTTTCTCTCTATTAATTTCAATACTTAACAATTCCATCTATTGTCAAGTGCCTAGCTTTAGTATTGCTGTGTCGGTATTGTAGCAGTTTTCCTTTGCCTAAAACACGGATAAAAATTTTTTTTTAAAAATTAAACCTAACTAGATCGGTTTATCGACCCTGAAGCCCCTGCATACTAAATTTCATGAAAATCGTTAGATCCGATTCCGAGATTCAAATTATATATATACAAGAATTGCTCCTTTAAAGAAATTAGATATAGAAATAGACAATCTATTGACATAAGATAAAGTTTATTATTTTCTATTAGATATTCATCTACCTTCAATAATAGCGCAGTTTCCTTACAACTCTTCTTTGTTTTTTTCAACGAATCATAAAATAGTACGTTTTGGCTTCTGTCTTTATTATCTATATAACGAGATCATTTCATTTAAATATTCTAAAATGACCCCGTTGCTAATACACAAAGTTTCATTGCATGAGTAAGAAATAATGAAAATGAATGAAAACCCTCACTGCGAAGGATTTTTCTTAAATTCTAATACCATTCTTGGTTTTACAGATTTCACCGAAGAAATCTTTAGGACTGAGCATGTAATTAATCTCTTTTTCGTAGTGCTTCATTGTTTGTTTTGTATTACACCTACATGTATGTAATATATGACATTGTTCATTATCCTGGCAGCTTGATGTGCTCAGACCCTGTTAATATTACAAGAGCCCGCTCCTCTATACGCCACTTATTTTGTCATGTCTTGTCTGTCGTTGCTCTTTGTTACTGAGATTCGACACGTGCTGCTTTTGTTATGCATTTTAGCGGGTTTACCACATTTTCTTATATTGGTAAGTAACTCAAAATATACTTATGAATAGCAAAAAGTAATAGATTATTGTTATCTGACTGCTACAAACCCCAATAAGAGGGCTATTTCGTCCGTTCAGTCCGTTCCTATATCCGCGTGTTACTTCTCAACGGATCAATTGATTTTATGCACTACGTGCGGGCCTATTATATTCATAGTCTTTTTAAGGTTATTCATTTATTTGTTTGTTTTCTTGTACGTTCGCAGTAGAGCTAGCCTTGTCGTGCTCATGGAAGGTTTCGATGGGTGATCGCTAGTAGTATTTTTGACTGAGTGCCTTCGTACTTCGGAATGCACGTCACGCATGTTTTAGGACAACAGTGGTGAGATATTTGGGAGGCCTGAAAGTTTGGCCGTTTGTAGAAGGAATAAACACACACACACACACTCACTCACGGACTTTCTTTTACCCATTCAAGGAGTGGAAATTGGTCTGTAAAAGTCAGTTATTTGGACTAAGGACAGTAAAAGTCGAAAAATGGTCAGTAATGTTAGAATTTTATGGTCACGCTTCCATGATAGTGGCAGTTTTTGTAGTTTAATTTTAAACTGTTGAAGTTGTGTTGTGTATGAAGAATTTTCAATAAAAAAAATGTTCAATAAAATCAAATCTTAACTTTAGTTAAGATTTCAGTACGGGTACGGCTCTCATTACTCGTCCAACATTTTTGGCATTTTTAACCTTCAAGCGGGCGCGCGGTAATATATAAGGTTAAAAAAAGAGGCCGAACATTATATATTATTCTTGTTTACAGCCATGGTGTTTAATGTTTAATAGAATGACTAGCATACATACTTAACTAACACATGCACATTATTAAACACAGGTAAATTGGTCGACGAAGGGTCAGTACCTCTTGAGGTTCTGTCAGTAAATGGTCAGTATTTTAGATGCTTGCAGTCAGTAAACTCTGTATTTTTAACCCCCAACATTCCCACCAAACTTTCATAGATTATATATGTGTGACTAACTGGAATGCGCCCGGCAGAAAATTACTTTCCACAGGAACCCTTTTCCATGTGAAATGTAGCCTATTTGTTAATATTTTTATATAGGATCTGGCTAGGGCTCGCGTGATATAATATTACTAGCTGCTCTCCGCGGATTCACCCGCGCGGTGATGGATGATGATGATGATGATGAATCTTATATAGCCTATGTTACTCAGGATGAATGTAGCTTTCCAATGGTGAAAGAATTATTGAAATCGTTCTAGTACTTTTTCAGCCAATTGGTTAAAAACATACATACAAATCTTTCCTCTTTATAATATTAGCATAGATATTCGTAGATGTTTTATATAACCAAATGTGAATGTTAATATAACCAAATCCATTCCAAATTACATCTAAATCTGTTCAGTATTAATGACGTGACATAAGACGACAAACATAATAAACTTGCGCAATTTGCACTGTCTAATGCCCTTGGGAGATGGAAAATGTAATGTACTGCTAGGTGACTTCAGCCTGTTTCTCTTGTTCCAAAATCCATTTTGCGACAGTGTCTCTTATGTTCAAACAATGTGTTTTAAGAAAAACATTATGCGAGGAAAAATCACAATGTTTTGAACATAATCAAGCCATACAAAATCGATTATATTCACATTTGCTCATTCGTTACACTACACTGAACGGTTTAAAAAGAACATAAAAATTGAGGACATTACTAAAAGGCGATACTAACTAGTAATCTCACATTTTCATTCAAAATCGTTTCAAAGATGCTCGTTATGCTTCTCTTCATCTTTTCTAGTTGTCTTTATACTATAATATATATTAGGGAAAGAATAATATTCATCCGTCTATACAATATAGAATTATGTAGACTCTACATATACCATGAACATGGTATCCGTAACACAAAAAACTATTCCAGCCTAGAGTCAGATTGGTTAAAGTTCGAAACCCAGGAAAATGCACGAAAATAAAAATGTATAATAAACTGCCAATTAAAATTACAGAACTAAACATAAAAGTTTTTAAAATTAAGTATTTTTTTGTGAATAACCCATTTTATTCTCTAAATGAGTTTATGGAATTGAAGTTAGTAGACTCTTCATTTTTGTACAAAGAATGAACAAATATATTATTCCTTTGATTGTGTAGTTATGAACAATTGACAAGTAAATTAAGTTGCTTGTGTGACTCATCATTATTTACTTAACTTCAGTATTATTATTTGTGCTGAAAGTTGAATTAAGTTAAAAACGTGGATGATTATTTTCAAAATAGGTAATGATTGTTGTGAATTTAAGTTAATTAATATAATCTGAAATGTGTATACAATATTGTTAATTTATATGTAATGTGACTTACCGAATGTAACAATCATTGTTATAATGGTGAATAAAATTCTGATTCTGATTCACAATAATTCCATGTCAATTTAGTATCCTTGTCAATGACTTTAGTCATAGATATAGCTCTCCAGATCCCTAATACGTCAAAATTAATGAAGCAAAAAATGTAACCCTAGCAGGGATACTTGGATGTCACTTGTTAAATTCAAAATCAGTCTGCGAGTGTCACTCGCTGTGAATACTGAGTATAATAAAATATGAAAAATATCGCTTTGTGCGATTAGATTGCGTAAAAAATAGAGGATATGTTAAATAAAGGAGACCACGGTCTTCCTTCACGCATAAGTAGTTACTACCAACAATTATTTTTAAGTGTTTTCCAAGAGATTTTTCTAATAGTATGCATATCAGAATTAGTGTTACCACTCGACTCGACTCGTTTAATTTCCCAATTGATGTTGTTTAGGTTTCTAAAAGATCAATTTATAGATACATGTTGGATCATATCAATAAACAAAATACTTGTGCTATACTTTGAAAAATAAACAAGTTTCATTAAGAATATGCTAGGTGTAATGTAGATTGGTAACTCTTACAGACAATTTATTGCACATTAATAATATCTTAGAATGCCGACTTTGTTTTCAAACTTTGGCTAACCTTTTGTTTGACCCACACAACACTCATTTTAATAACATTAAATTTGTTCCTATCGTTGGAAACCCCAAATTGTGTTTTCCCATCATTCAATCCGTTCATATTTTAATTACCCGATAATTCGGGTAAAAGTATTCCAATGGCAAGATGGAACCTTGAGATTTGTTTTGTAACGTTGTCAGATCTGGCAGGATGGCCAACCCCAAAAAAATATTTATTGCTTCACTTTTAAATGTCATTTGTATGAAAACTATCCTTCTGGACCTATGAAAATAGGGCGAATTCTGTGACTTGAGTCAACTTTAGTAGTAACATGTATTGTCATTCTCACATTCATACTCATTTATGTCTTGGTACGTAGTATTCATATGTTATAGATAGATTTTATCAGCGAACCTTCGCTCTGTATAATTGCATCATTAAGTTGGTATTTACACTACCTACAAGTCAAAAATCATCCACCTGAGTTAGGAGAGAATGAATGAAACACTTGCGTGTTTTATGAACATACAGTGCCATCTAGCAAAGTAACGTTTAAACACTGTATCGTAACATAATGCATAACACGTGTCCTGCATAAGTCATCTCTCGTCACATACCATTAATATTAATACATTATTTTTAGGCCAAAAATATCAGAAAAGTAAATCCAAGAACAACATTTTCTATTAATTATTTCAAACGTCTACTAATATGCTACCTCATTTTCCTATAACTGAACGAGAATATGCACCAATAATAATGTTCTTCGTATTTTCAAAACACTTCACAAAATTGAACTTTTTCCATTGAGTAAAGTGAGTATTTTTTTCTGTTTATTGGTATCTCAAACGGTTACCATATTATTCTTTGAAAAAAAAACTTTTTTGCGCGTATTACTAAAACGACCAAATCTGCCGTGCGATTCTCTAAGAGCAAACATCGTTGCATCTTTGACAACATCCGTGAAACAAATAATGAGATGACAAGAAACGTTGGAAAAACAACCTTGTGTACAAGGGCTATATTTCTTAAAGTATTTGACATCGGTGAGATTGTCGACGAGCGCATCGACGAATCAGTAGAGAATCGCACGGCTGTACATTTTATGTTTTTTTCATAATATTTATAAATAACCTTGTATAGAATTTTAACCTAGGACAAGTTTGGCAGCTTTGCTTGACATTGGAGTTGCAAATAGCTATGTAATAGCCGGAGACGATTATGCTCCTACATTACTAAAATAATCGTACCACAAGAAAGTCGAGTTCCTTTGCAATCAGCAAGAAGGCCAACGCACGCACGTTACTGTCAGTTGTACTTATACTCTGTGTAGAGGCCGTAGTACAATTTGCGAAAAAGTATTCGTATCGTTAGCGTCCACGGGTCACGCTTCCACGTGCAAACTATGAGTTACCTGTGTCACAGTTGCTCTAGATAAATTACAGTTTGTACTGTTTTACGAGAACGTTACGTTAAGTTTACGCGATTCGTGCTAGGCACACAGATCGTATTTTTATGCTTTTAATTATATGAGACTCTATGGCTATCAATTATAATATTTAAGATTTGTCATCGTTATAAGATCAATAACAAGGTACGGCGCTAAAACCGAGCACTAATTAATATATAGCCGGCTACGATATGTCTACCCGACTAACGTATTCATTTGAAATCTTTATATATGTAATATAAAGTATATATATATATATGTAATATATAAAGATTTACTTATAACCTTATATTTTCTTTTATAAATTACTATCTTTTACTAGGTTTCGAAAGGTGTACTACGAAATAAAATGCAATTTTTATAGGCTCTACAGGCTAACGCCGAAAAGTCTCTCTTCTTCAAGACTTCTCGCGAGAATTTAAAACTGTCCACACTCACAATGTTTCTCACTTCAATTCACGCTCCCACCCGCGATAGACGACTGTGCAGCAACCTTTGTTATTTGTGCATTAGCATATTGAACCTTATTGAAACTAAACAAAGAGATAAAAAAAAATACTCCACGCATCGTGAGACTCTTGTCTTTATAGTGCCGGTATTTTGTATCTCATAAAAAATGGGCAATGAACTTCAATTCTTATTTATCGCTCCGCATTTTTATAAACGGACACATGCACTTGATTCCGCTTCCTAGTCGCAATGAGAAAGAAAAATAATGTGATGGCGTTATTCTCGGCCGAGAAACCTTTGAATCGGGCAAATAATTTGGTTCATATTCTAACTAGCCCATTACTTAATCCGCGTAGAGTATTTTTTTCTAGATATATATAAAATTATTATAACAGTATATAGCCATATCAACCATTATTAAAAACACGTTTTTTTAAATTACTGTCTAAATACAAATTTTTTAAAAAACAATACGTCCAAAAACAAAGAATTTTTCCTACAAAGTTTCATCCTTCATTTCACCCCTGTCAAAAATATTAAAGAACAACATTTTTTTATTTTAAGTAAAGTGGGTATCTTAATATAAATTTTCATACCCTATAAGTTAAAAAAAAAAGACTTTCTTAGAAACATTTTTACCTCCCTTAGGGGTAAAATTTCGGAATACCCTTTCTTAGTACACCTCTATGTACTAAGACAAAATCACCCTCCGAATTTCAAGACACTACGACCAGCGGTTTAGAATGTGCGTTGTCTGTCAGTCACCAATCAAAACTTAGATTGTTATATAGGGTGTTTGGTAGAGGGACCGACAAACCAAATGAGCGTGTTCGGGGACCACTTGGAGAATACAAGTTGGCCAAAAAAAATCCCCGACCCCCCAATATGTTTAACTTTTTTGTGATTTTTCCCTATTTCTCCGAAATTGTACCTATTTACCACCATAACATTTGTAAAATCTGTTTTAGACCGGATGTTATTAGTTGAATTTGGTCTCTAATACACCTTTAGGCCACGCAAAGCAAAATTGTATACAAAACAGAGCTAACTAACTGACTTAGTTAAAAAAAATTAGGGTGTCGGGGATTTTTTTTGGCCAATTTGTATTCTCCAAGTGGTCCCCCGAACACGCTCATTTGGTTTGTCGGTCCCTCTACCAAACAACCTGTATATATTGTTTTATTTCTTTCGAATACCAATGTACTCTTTACTGTCAGCTATTTAAACGTCTTTCCAACAATATTCTCCGTTTGCATTCCCAATTGGCACAAGCTATCTAAATTTCCGTCTAAGTTTACAAATGACTGCCCATTCACGGCTGTGATTATAGCCATTACGCTAATTTGTTTCATTACGTAACCCGATCTAATAATAGGGAAGCTATTATTATACTGGATATATCTCTATCAGAATATTGATGAACAGGAATTACACCTGTAGTTTGTTGTGGTTTATTTTTATTAATGTATCTATACTAATAGACTATAATATTATAAAGAGAAAAGATTTGTATGTAAGTATGTTTGTAACAAATTGGCTCAAAAAGTCAGGACGAATTTCAAAAATGCTTTCACCATTGGCAAGCTACATTCACCCTGAGTAACATAGGCTATATAAGATTTATCATCATCATCATCATCCATCACCGCGCGGGTAAAACCGCGGAGGGCAGCTAGTACCTTTATACAAGTAATTCTTGTATAGTTTATATATCATATATATAATCTGCATCTCGGAGCTAGGTTTCATTTTTAGAAAACGTCGTTTTATCCGTGTTTTCAGGAAATGAAAAACTGCTACCGACACAGTAACACTAAAGCTACTTGACAATAGATGGCGTTGTTAAGCAACCCCTAAGGCAATGAGTTTTTGGTTTGAAGTTAGACCAAGAAAATCAATTGTTTACTTACGAGAAACGCTCGGTCATCCAAGTGCTATACAGGGTGTTAGGAAGGTCGATGCAAAGCCTTGGGGCTAGCCCACCTCGTTAGGCAAGTTTTCGTTTTAGTTCTAAGAATTAGGCAGCTATCTACGTGTATTATACACCAATCGAAAGGGCATTACTACTGGATGTTTTTAAAAATGGTTGAATGTTTTCATTATCATCATCATCATCATTATCAGCCGGAAGACGTCCACTGCTGAACATATGCCTCCGCCATAGAACGCCACTTGGACCGACTACTCGCTTCCTGCATGTTTTAGTCTGCATTATTTTTTTTGTTTAAATAGCATTGTTTTAAAAAGTACTTTTATTGTTTAATGTTTAATTATTAAACACCTCCCATTCAGTCAGTTTTGTGGATACAGATGATTAATTTAGTGTTTATCGATTGAATACACATTAAGCTAGGATGGAAATAAATTTTTAGGTACTAGTATCTGTCTGTTTGAACACTATGAACGAATAACCATATGATTTTGGTAAATGTTTCAAAAATCATCGATATTATGATAACTCCCTGTATATTTATGTTTCGTAAGTTAAATGAAATGGTGCATCAAAATATCGCAGTAAAAAGATCAGATGGAATCATCACGTTAGGTTTAGGTGTACATGAAAACGCTCGCATGTATTTCTCGCGCTGGCTGCTCGCTGGGAGACCGACTACCGGTGCATATCAACAAATGCACTTTAGTAGAAGTAAATTTAAAACAAGCTGAAACGGTGTCAGAAGAACGAAGAAACTATTAAAATGGACAATATTAGCAAAACATGTACAGAGTAAGAATTTTGTTAAATAAGTTTTCCGAATGACCACTAAATTTAGATAATTCTCTATATTTAATTGTTTTTGTAATAAAATATATAGAGATGAATATACTAGTACATCCATCTCTATATATTTTATTCTAAATTATATAACGGTCACATTCATTTACCGTTTATAGCTATTGTCCCTGACTACTGTTCAAGGACAGGTCATTTGTATACATGTGAGTTATTATATATTTGTGTATATTGTGAGTTGTATTGTATACACCCTATTTGTATAATTACAAAAGTGTTAATACATTGTAGATATGTAGTCAAAATTTTGTATTACTTCACAGTGAAATAATTATTAATTGTTAAAGTTTTCGAAAATTCCATCTAAAAGTATGGACACCATCTTAACAAAAATACTACATGCCTATGTACAACTTATTAATGAAAACACATGATTCGCGTCAGTGAAAAAATATCTCTCTTACTCTTTCTTACACCCCCCACCCGAGCATTCGGTGTGAAAGAGATTGTCGACTTTCGTTCGTTCGTTTTCGGAAGAAACAAAGGCCGCGCGGTGGCCGGGCGGAGGGTGCGGGGTTGGTCCGGTGGCCAGGTCTAACGAGCTAGGACGCGAGTTTGCCGAATGTTATAATTATGAATGATACATTTCTATGTAGGGGTGTTAAGTTTCATGCATAAACCGCGCGCATGTAGTATATCTTAATGAAAAGTGGAAATGCCTAGAATAAAATTTGTAGGTGTGAATCAATCTAGACGTTTGACCAAATATTGATGATTATGTGGGTTTTTTTTTTAAGTAGTTTTAAATATTCTTCCCATGTATGTATTAAGTACCAGCAGCATATAGTGCTGTTGGTGTTTTTTTGGTAATTATACAAATTAGGTGTATAGTGTATGTAGTATTTTATTCTCTTATTATGTTGTAGTTGTGTTCTGATGTTCGTGATGTCATGTAAAGGGTTCCGACTGAAAATCAGTAGCTAAGGTCTAATGATCGTAGTTAAATGCTGAGTCGGGACCATCATTCATGATCTTACGCAACATTTCATATTGTATGTTAATTATATGTGTAGGTATATTATATTGGAATGTTATGTTGCGTGTATATCATGAATAAATATATATTCTTTCTTTCTTTCTTATTTTTTTTTAATAATATTACACGAGAACAAAAATTAAGTGTAAGAAACACAACTACATATATAAAAGTATTGATTACACCCGCTTGAATAGTGCATACCATTTCATACCTATTTGAGCCTAGTAGTCAGTAATTTGAAAGCTCTAAACGGGGTATAAAGTGGCACGTGTCCGCCCCCGCTTTCTGCCTAGCGTCCCTTTGTGCGAGGTCGTTTCCGCCCCTTTCAACGCTTCCAGCCATCTTGTGTGCGGACGCAGCGAAACAAACTAGCTCACAGTTTTGCTGGAAGGTTTGAGACGGTCGGAATAATAATAATAAAGGACAACCTCCATACAAGGTCTTTAGGTCCCAAACTAGGCCTCTGCTTAGTTTGGGCATTTCTATGTGTTCTATGTATAAACACTCAGGTCAAAAAGATATGTTCATGCACACAAATGTTTCATCTGTCCGGGAATCGAAATCGGGACCAGCGGCTCAGAAGGGATCTACCATCTGCGCCAACACCGGCCAGTCAATATTGACATTAGCAAACGTTGCTATCGTTCACAATTTTAGGGGTTGTTGCGTTACGGTATGTCATAATGGTGCCCGATCGAGTGAATAATAATTGCTGTAAAGTAATTAGGTAAGCCAGTGCGGAAAATAGCTCAGTATCCAACAAGAACATTATCCCAGATAAAAGTTGTCTATTTTATTCTTGGTCATCATCCACCTATATTAAAAACTAGCTGATCCACCAGCGGTTTCGCTCGCTAGGCTTTATAGGATACGAAACCACAAAAGTAAATTGAATTCAGTTAGGGGTGAATTTTTCAATAATCTATACTAGACCGTCAATACTCTACCACGTTATGCTCTAACAAACACTGAGGTCAAGTTGAAATGTACTTAACCTGTGAGGACATAATTTGGTATACGCAGAACATGTTTTTATTAGAAATTTAATTTGAAACTTGTGATTATCATCTCTAATAATGTTGATACCATATAGGTAATAATTCCCTGCAACAAAGATATAAAATAATAACTTATGAAATGCAATCATTGCTTCAAATTTATTCATATTATGCTTGATGTTAAATGCAGTAAATGTCTGAATTTGGCTCATTAAAATAAAATAAAACGCAGTAAAAATTTGAAGTGAATTAAATTGTGTTGTGTATGAAGAATACCTATAAATTTATAAGGTTTTATTTTATTAAAGATTGTTGGGACGGCTCACTTTGCCTGTGCAACGAGTAAATGCTTAATAGAATTACTATATAGCATACTTAACTAAAGCAACTAACACATGCAACGTTTCAATGCTAAATTGGTGGACGAAGGGTCAGTACCTCTTGAGGTTTGGTCAGTAAATGGTCAGTATTTTAAATGATTTAGTCATGGAATCAGTTTCCACCTCTGCATGCCTAGCACGCGAGAGAGAGAAAGTCTTTCCACTGTTTTTATCCACCTAACAGTGGAAATAATTGTCTTCTCTGCCTTACAGAGCACAGGAACCGGGACAAGAGATAAAATGTTTTCTTTTGACGTTCCTCGTAGACAGTATGTCCCGCTACTCCCGCTATAGAGCACGGACTGTTCGAAAGGTGGATATAATTCTCTCCGATTGACATAACGCGGAGAAAGGTAGTCATCTTCTTTGAAGTTGGTGGATAAAATTTTATTTCCATTCAATAATCTCTCTCGCATATTATACTAATTATACTTTGGGAAATGGAAACAATGGAAAGAAAATTACACCGGAGGTATCCGAGTGGCCACTAACCCCTTCGATTACCCAGATAATGAATACAAGCACATATTTCGGGTCAATAAAGAAATGGCGTTGTAATGCATTGCAGCCTCGAAACCACATGAGTGGTTTGTCGGTGCATATCTAGATTATTATTGTATTACTTTCCTATCTACATTCTGTGAAATACCTATGTTAAATAATTATTATTTGTTTTTACTCTACAATAAGTCCCCACTTCCATACGCATAATGAGTCTTAGTAAACCAAATAGGATACTGCGTATAGATAGCACACGCTACTCAGATACTTTTTGTTATATTTGCTTTAAATGTCACCTACGAAGTACAAACCATAG
This sequence comes from Selenia dentaria, assembly GCA_917880725.1. Lineage (NCBI taxonomy): Eukaryota > Metazoa > Arthropoda > Insecta > Lepidoptera > Geometridae > Selenia > Selenia dentaria. Next base: position 7,706,241 of record OU862895.1, on the reverse strand, counting down.
GAAACGGTACTCCCGCTGTCTATCCACGTGGATAAACTATCCTCTGGCGTTGCCGTGCTCGCAAGGGAGATAAAAATGTCATGGTGGAATAGATTTCTCTCCACGTGGATAATTAGTCCACTGCTCGTGCTAGCCCTGTTGAAATTGTAAAAACAGGAAAAGCTATCTTGTCATAGACAGTCCATGCAGGGCCGGATTAACCCTATTTGGGCCCCTAGGCAATGCAATTCTCGCGGCCCCTTTTCTATAACCTTTTTCTGACTTTTTAAAACATATGTTTCGGAATTGGCTTAGGAGCAACTGACGGACAATGGACTATATTGACCACTTTTGCCCGAATTAGGCAAATTATTAGATAAAATATTACTTGAGGACTGGCGTCCTCAAATAATATGGCTAAGAACTCGTAGTTATTATTTTCCCGATCCATCAACAGCTGTTGTTACTTCTACTATAAAAATGCGTCGAAAAGAAGATACAGTATTGAGGATGTATAAAATGTCCATAAAAAAACTGAGATTTAACGTTTTTTTCTCGGTGCGTGGCCCGCCTTGGCTAGGGGCCAATAGAGCCCCGTGGGCCCCTAGTCGGTGCGGTTGCCTAAACCGCCTTATGGATAATCCGGCCCTGAGTCCATGTGACGTATTATTACCGGGATGAAACTGAATAGCTCTATGGCTGCTCTCCTTAAATCTTAGCACATTTCACGCGTCGTACCAACGCAGCGCTAAGAGAAAAGCAATGAAGCCAAGTTTGAAGGCCTTTAATTATCTCGTGAATCAACTCGTAATTAACGTGATTTGTTACTATGAGGGTGACTCAGTTTTATGTCCTAGGAATTACGGTTGTAAAGATTAGATTAATTGTGAGAGGTCATAAGTCAAGTTAATCCTCTTTATCTCAGCTAGTAAATGAATAATCATTGGCCTCCCCCCACTGTCATTCATGTTGTAGCATATTATGTTAATCTAAAATTAATTTATAGATTGTGTTAGTGTCTTTACACTTCATACGCCCGGTCGCCTCTAGAGTAATAAATTACAAAAGCAAATAACAGAAAAAATATTAATTCGTAACCACTGCCCTCCTCAAAAGTACTTTTACTTTGCAGTTTATTATGCTTATTATGTTACCAAAAATGTGAAATCTATATATAAAAAAAATTAACCCCTATTTCTCCTGATCAGTCCTTAACTTGACTTGCCGCTTGGCTTTACCAAATTTTATTATTTTTTTTTAATATATTCTAATACTTTGTAGACGATTCTTACAAAAAACAATTAGAAAAGTTGAGAGGTTATGGAGAGGCCGAAGGCCGAGCCTTCTACGCGAACGAAGTCGCGTGCAGTCGCTAGTTACTTAATTGATAATTCAAAATGTTCCGTTTAAACGAGGGAGTGCATATCGGTATAAAATATTTAAATAGTACTAGTAATATAACAGTACCGACATTTTTATACTGGTCCACGGAGTTCATAATCGGTATAAATATTCAAAATAGGACTAGTAAAATATCAGTACTCAAATATGAATACTCGAAAAATTTATGTGCAGATGTTTGTGGTATCATGTGTGATTTAACTATTATTTTATTTCTGTACTGAAATACGTAATGGCCCGAGCGCGCGGGCGATAGCGGGTGAATGAAGAAGAGCAGGGAGGGTCGACGCACGTTGCAGCACGGCAAGTTCAAACGATTTTGTTATTGCTTTGATTGCGTTTTACCGGCAGGTGCATGACGCAACTATTCACACAAAACAAACTAAACTAAAGTGCAGTATAGATACTTACGTTTCCAAGCTCGTTGGATACCCTCTCTCATTTTCTGTTCAATTTCTTCGCCCATCGTAACTACTATGTATTGTTAGAAACAGATTTTTACCTCACTCGCTCATGAACATGAAAGCACTGAGGTAGACACGCGGAAACAAGCTATTATAAATAAATAAAATAAAGACAATCGAGAATAACCGACATTGCTTATGAGTACCTTAATAATAAGAGTATCAATAATATCTGTACCGAAATGTTACACTACCCTTATATAAAGATATGACTGTGATACAAAAGAAAACGCTACTGAAATATATAGGTATGAATGCAATACAAAAAAACTCGGTACCCAAATACTAAAGGATTGAACACAATACAAAAAAAATAATGTACTGCTATTTTTTGATAATCGGAAGATAATGGTATCACGTCTTACATAAAAAATATTGTACAGATATTCATACCTGTATACAGTCCATGGTTTAAACCAGTAGGTCTACCATGAGTTGGCAACATAAATGTCATCTATAGTCGATACTCGATCCACCTGTTGACAGGCCGGTTGGCGCAGTTGGTAGCACCCCTGCCTTCTACCGGTCCCGGGTTCGATCCCCGGACTGGTCAAACTTTTGTGTGCATGAACATGTCTGTTTGATCTGTGTCTGGGTGTGTATATGTATATCAGTCATCAGGTCACCATAGTTACAGGCTATGCTTAGTTTGGGACCTGAAGACCTTTGTGTGGATGTTGTCACATATTATTATTATATATCATGGTACCGACTTCACCAAGTTAGTTCACACTACTTAGTGTTGAATCCAGTTACCTATTAAGCTTGTCAATGGCGTCATCATCATCATCTCAGCCGTAGGACGTCCACTGCTGAGCATAGGCCTCCCCCATGATTTTCCAAAACGACCGGTTGGAAGCGGCCTGCATCCAACGTCGTCCTGCGACCTTCCTCAGGTCGTCTGTCCACCGTGTCGGTGGACTACCTACGCTGCGCTTGCCGGTACGTGGTCTCCACTCCAGAACCTTTCGGCCCCATCGGCCATCTGTTCTGCGTGCTATGTGCCCTGCCCACTGCCACTTCAACTGGCTAATCTTCTGAGCTATGTCGGTGACTTTCGTTCTTCTACGGATCTCCTCATTTCTGATTCGATCACGTAGAGAAACCCCGAGCATAGCCCTCTCCATAGCTCGTTGTGCGACTTTGAGCTTATCTATGAGGCCCATAGTAAGAGACCACGTTACAGTGCCATAAGTCATCACTGGTAACACACATTGGTCGAAGACTCTTGTCTTGAGGCACTGAGGTATTTTTGACGAGAAGACTTCGCGAAGTTTCCGGAACGCTGCCCAGCCGAGTTGGATTCGACGATTGACCTCTTTCTCGAAGTTGGACCTGCCTAGTTTGACTGTCTGTCCCAGGTAGATGTACTCGTCAACAACTTCGAGAACTGAGTTCCCAACTGATATTGGGGTAGGTACAACATGGGCATTAGACATAATTTTCGTCTTGTCCATGTTCATCTTAAGACCTACCCGTTGGGAAACTCGATGGAGGCCTTCGAGCATTGTACTGAGGTCTGCCATGACTACAATATCGTCGGCAAATCGAAGGTGAGTGATGTATTCGCCGTTATTATTGATGCCAAGTCCTTGCCATTCCAGAAGCTTAAAGGCGTCTTCCAATGTAGCGGTGAACAGTTTCGGAGATATAACGTCTCCCTGTCTCGCGCCTCTTTGCAATGGAATTGCCTTCGAACTCTGCTCCTGTACTCGGACTGACATGTAGGCGTTTTTGTACAAACACTTCAGCACTTCAATATACCGATAGTCAATACGGCACCGCTGGAGAGACTCAAACACTGCCCACGTCTCGATCGAATCAAAGGCTTTCTCATAGTCCACAAACGCTAGACAAAGAGGCAAGTTATACTCTTCGGTCTTCTGTATAACTTGCCGTAGCGTGTGGATGTGGTCTATGGTACTATAGCCTTTTCGGAAACCGGCTTGTTCCGGAGGCTGGAATTCATCAAACCTGCGACTGAGACGGTTCGTTATGACCTTCGAAACAGCTTATAAACGTGGCTCAAAAGCGAGATGGGTCTGTAATTTTTAAGTAAAGTGTTGTCACCTTTCTTGAAGAACAGCACCACCACGCTTTTGTTCCATGCTTCTGGCGTTGAAACTTCGAGTAAGACGGTATTAAAGAGCTTCTGAAGGACTTTAAGTACCGGTGTTCCACCCGCTTTCAGAAGCTCAGATGTGATACCGTCGTCACCAGGCGCCTTGTTGTTTTTAAGCTGTTTCAAGGCCATTCTAATCTTGTCTTCTCGTCTGTCCTCATCGTGCGTATGTTGTGTGTTACCAGGGCCAGTCGTCGTCGTTGGGGGTGGTAGCCGGGCGTCTGCCGGGGATTCTTAGCACCCCCTGCCCCACCGTTACCGTGGCCGCTACCGTAGCCAGGAATAGCGGGGCTGCCGGGGACTGGGGGCCTGGTTCTTTTTGTCCAATCCATGAAGGGGTTTTTGCCAATACTCGCCACGCTTGGCAGGCGGGTTGGCGAGCGCAGTTTGTGTGTGTTTGACTGGGAAGGTGCTGCTGCCCACCTTCTGATTTGTTATCCCTTAGCCGCCTTCTACGGCACCCACGGGTAGAGTTGGGGGGGTGCTATTCTAAGCCGGCACCGCCACGGCGGATCGCTCAATGGCGTACTCGCTTCAATTTTAGTTCTACAATTGACCGCGAGGTGGCACTGTTATTTTTTTCATAAATTTTTTTGCTGCATTCGATCGCGCGCATCGATTGGTGTCAATGTTTTAAACTCATGGTAGACCTATAGGACCTACTGTTTACTTCTTGTATATTCATACTAAACAATATGAAAAATATATATCCTTCTTTCGTTTGCATTTTGCGACGTCGTGTATAGTTTGCGTAAGTGTAACGTATTTAAAACAATTGAAGTTAGGACGTACTAACATTTATCTGTGCCACAGTGGACAAGCGCGATGCGTTTTTCAATTGTTTAGGTAAGTTGGCAATACGGAATACTTGTTCACTAATTACTCATGCCAGTCCGCAGAAAGCTGTGCGGTTGTCAATGTTAGCGTCGTAGCCAATAATAAGAAACAAAATAAACCGTAGGCGATGACTTAATTATTAAATAATTTATTATGTTTTATCTTTTTGTCTTACACTTTTATATAAGGTATGCACTAAATCTTCGATCAAATCAAATCGACCTTATATACCGTAACCTTTATGCAGTCCGAAGAGGTCGGCAGAGGTGCATGACCCGTGTAATAGGGTTATTACCTTTTTTTACGTAGAGAAAGATTTTATATCCTGTTCACCAGCCCGGGGTAGAGCTAGTGCGCGTGTGGGAGTCTCAGCCAGAAGGGCAGAATACCCTTTGCAGTTTTCCATCATCATCGACTGGTGACAGGGGCCGTGGGACCCCACCACTTTTTTGGTCATTCACCACAGCCCCCACCGACGTCACTGCCCGCCTACGCAGGCCTAGCCTCTGGGAAAGGTGTAAAGAGCCCTCCCCATTACCACCTCGTGGGATGCCCCGGAACACGCGGGCCATCCACACCATGTGAAGACCTAACCCTAATTGGGGGCACCGGCCGTCCCCACAGCCGATACCCCAGGTCCTCTGAGCGGAGACGGAGTGCAAGCCCGATCGGCTCGCCTCTGTGTCCGCACTCTCCGGAGCGGGAGAGAGAGGGAATATATCTCCCTCTCGCGCTCCTCGGCCTCTCTCTGCAACATCACGACCTCGCAGAAAGAGACCATTGCCTCCTACCATCTTTGGTCACATGGTCGACAAGGAGAGGTAGAGGCTATTTTACCTGGGACATACATTTCGAGCTATTGCCTTATTATCTAGTGGTCATTTTTAACGATGTCTGTTCGTAAGGGTGTGAAATAGTCCAAATCATGTGCCAGCAGTGCAAGTACGATAGTTTGTCGATCGATAAATTCGGCAATTCGACGACGACAAAATCGGCTTTATTAATTATAAATGTCAAATTTGACAATATTAATCGTTGAAAGCCCTTTTATCGATGCTATGTATCGAATTTATCGATAGACAAAGTACCGTACTAGCGCTGCAGGAACTTACGGCAAAGAAACAGATCGAAAGAACATGACGATTGCAGTGCCACCCAGAGCTAAGCAATAAAGTGGCACTGCACGGCGCTAGTTATCCCAATCTTTGTTTTCTAGCCCGGGGGGTGGCTCATACGCCCAATAATATTATTTGCCACACCTTAGGCGCTGCAAGAGCAAACTTTTAGGTATTTGATGGAATGAAGCAACGTGACAAGACAACAAGCGTGCGTCTGATGATAATTTATTCGCAGTCTTAATTTGTTCAAAAATAAAAGAAGCCATATTGGTAAAAAATAGAGATAAGTTAGTTAGTTAATTAAGTTAGTTACTTAGTTCTTTAATTTAATAAATTGCCTTTTTATAACAAAAACTGTGTGGTTGTCGCTCAAAATATTGAGATGCCAGATAGATATTGTGCAATACCTATTATTATAAAATTCTGTTATTTTAAACTCTTAACTAGGCATTGTCAAAATAGTGACTGAAACTTTCACGCGTTCACTGTTTTCAGTTAATAAAATAAGCTTTTTAGAGTGGAGTGTAGAGCTTTTCAAATTTCAAAGGGTATTTTTAGAGGTTTGGTTTTAAACTGGTAATATTTTTCTACAGACTGTCAATTTGACAGTTGACAGTTGATTTGTAGTCGGTAAGTTTTGCCATATCATAATGCTTTATGAGCAGGCCCATTTTTTTGTAAAACGATATCGGTTATAATTTGCTCGTTTGGATAGCACTACAGAAACATGATTGCTGACTTCTTCGTACCTCAGTTGAATGGCATTGATGAGACAGAGCTTTAGTTTCAACAAGATGGCGTAACATGCTATACAGCGAGCGGTACCATTAATTTTATGCAGGAAACATTTGGTGAACGCATAATTTCGCGTAATGGACCTGTGAACTAACCTCCACAATCGTGTTTAGATAACACACCTTTAGATAACATTCTTTGGGGGTATGTCAAGTTACTAGTCTATGTTAATGTTGGACCATTTGAAAGTTAAATTCGCTGTGTTATATAAAGTCAATCAAAAAAATGTCGATTCACGATTTCGCTTCATTTGACCTAGCCGTGGCGCTCATATGGCCGAAATCATATAAAAACAAAAATGGCAGAAAATTACCTTTTAAATAAACCCAATATCATACACATTATCATTATTTTAATTGTTTTATTTCATTTTGAAAGTTTGTATCGCTTGTCTTAACTGTGCGACGAAAAACATTTTACGGATTTTTGTCTGTGGGCAGCGCCTTAACACCTTAACATAATAGGACTTGTGGATTTATTGTTTTGCGACCAAATATCTTGCCTTCCGGATGTACCACCGAAGACAGAGTCTTGTACAAGAGGGTTACCACCTAGTCTGTTTTCCTCGCTTCTTAATTTATGATTCATATCTATTTCCATTACATTATTGATACTTTAACCCGTTGACTCGCGATTCGCCATATTTGGCCAATAATACAATAGATTTCGCTGAAATCTACCTATTTTTCCTAAAAGTGTGGTTAAAAAAGTAAATTGTCGTTGCCGTAAGTTTGTCTCCTACATGTTGTACTTTAGTATAAGCAGCAATTCTACAAGTCTACTTGCGGCCAGCGTTGAATGCTCGTCCTAATTATTTCGCAAGTATTTATATATATATATTATATATTTGAATATATATATATTCAAGGCTATCACGGATATGAGGAAGATTCTTCATATCCGTGATAGCCTTGATTCATTTCTGAATGTGTTGAGAGTTGTAAATTTACTTATGGTATATTTTATTTTGTGCTTATGTGTATAATAAGGCTGAAACAGTATAACTTTATTAACAAAACAAAGGTTATAGAGTTTTTTGGTGGAAATTGTTAGTTTTTTTTTAGACCATCTTTTATAACATTTAATATTCGTACCCTAACACAAATAACTGTGTTAGTGTAACGTAACGTGTAGTTCACGTGAAACAGCACAAACTGTGATTTATTTAGAGCAACCGTGACACAGATAACTCATAGTATGCTCGCCGAAGCGTGACACGTTGACGCTTACGATACGAATAGGTACTTTTTCGCAAATTGTTTGTGCTACGGCCTCTGTAGGTTGATCGTAATGAGTCTAAACAGTACGGGATTATGTTGTGTAGTTGTGGAGTTCCTATCGCTGCCTTCCGGCTCTATCATCAGATCAACTTCATGGTACCATGATGTTGTGTTGTCACCGAATCTTTACTTACTGGCCAAAATGCAGTGTACGCCATTTTGCCTTTGCTTTTGAAGTCATATTGAACACAATATTTCCACTAGTCCACAAAACATCATAGTAGACAAATGTGAAACACATATTATGTGAAAAGCATTTTTTGATAAATTCACTGAAAAACGTCGCTCTCCAAGATGCCGTGCGCCCTCCAAACTGCTAAGACATGTATGCAAGAACTATATAGTATGTGTATAAAACTTTATCAACCAATACCTCTTTTTGTCGTACTAATAGGGATTTCCGAAAATTAATACCTGAATCCATTAAACTTCGGTGAAAAACAACGATCCCAAGGAGATCTCTGAGTCTGATGTTCATACGAGGGCGGGTCAATAAGTCCGTGACTTTTTGAATTTCTGACCTATTTACTGAAAAAGCAACATTACTCCTGTAAACAGGCATCTGTCAGTTGACTCCTGTCAAAATTTGAACTTGCTGCATAAGTTAGAGTCCGTTTCACGAAAGAAGTCTCGCGGAAAATTAGTGGAACTAAATAAATATGTAAATGTTTCATTGATGTACGACAACTAGCGCCACGTCTATGGGACTTCTTTTGTGAAACGGACTCTAGTTTGTGTTTGACAGCTATCTTTATCAGACTACCCAGTAATTTGAGGAAGAAATGGAAAAAAGTGAATTTCGTGTGCTTATTTAGCATTATTTTTTGCGAAAAAAAAAACCATTACCGAGCTACCAAGGCTTAGCTTCATAAATACTATGGGGACTCTGCACCATCGATTTCAATGGTAAAAAAGTGGTTTACTGAATTTCGTTGTGGCCGTACAAGCACTGAAGATGCCGAACGTCCTGGACGCCCAGTTGAGGTCTCTTCACCCGAAACAGTCGAAAAATTCACGATATGGTGTTGGCCGACCGAAGATTGAAAGTGCAAGAGATTGTGGAAGCCGTAGGGTTCTCGCATGGCTCAGTGGTTTCAATTTTGAATGATCACTTGGGCATGAGAAAGCTTTCCGCAAGATGGGTGCCGCGTTAGCTCACAGTCGACCACAAACGCAATCGTGTAACAACTTCACAGGAAGGTTTGGCGTTTTTCGTTTAATCGCAATATGGAGGAGTTTTTGCGCCGTTTTGTAACCGTGGACAAAACATGGATCCATCACAACACACGAGAGACCAAACAACAGTAAAAACCGTGGCTTTCTAAGGGTGAATCGGCGCCAAAGAAGGCCAAGGTGGGTTTGTCAGCCAATAAAGTTATGGCGACTGTTTTTTGGGATGCACGCGGGATAATCCACATTGACTACATTCAAAAGGGAAGAACAATCAATGGGGAATATTATGCCAACTTATTGGACCGATTCAATGACGATTTGAAAAAAAAACCGACCTCATTTGGCCAAGAAAAAAGTTCTTTTCCACCAAGACAATGCAAGGGTGCACACATGTGCAGTTGCCATGGCAAAAATCCATGAATTGGGCTATGAATTGCTCCCTCATCCGCCCTATTCTCCAGATTTGGCTCCGAGTGACTACTTCTTGTTCCCAAACCTGAAGAAATGGCTTGGTGGAAAAAGATTTGACTCCAATGATGAAGTCATTTCGCAAACAAATGCCTATTTTGAGGACCTCGACAAATCATATTTTTTGGAAGGGATAAAAAAGTTGGAGAAGCGTTGGACAAAGTGTATAGAGCTCAAGGGAGACTACGTTGAAAAATAAAATGATTTATTTATCAAAAAATCTGTGTTTTATTCCAAAAGTCACGGACTTATTGACCCGCCCTCGTATATCTCTATAACTACATTTATCGTCATTATCCGTAGCCACAACCTTTTCATATAAATTGATGACTCGAGAATACTTCTCTGTAGAAATTTCCCTACATCTTCAGTTCCATCCTTCTATTAAATAAATAGACTGCCTTTGCATCACAAAAACGACGCGCGGAACGAGGGTTAACGAGTAGGGTTCCCACAAAACACCCACACTCCATATTACGGCCCACGGGGAAGTATGAGTTATGAACGTGGGGATCCCGCGAGTTACGACTTCAAATGTTCTTATTTTAGACTCTTTATTAAACTTATTCAACTGTAAATTTTTCTGTGAAAGAAAATGGAAGTTTTCATTGTTGTAATTTTATCAAGTTGTTGACAACGTGTATGAATGGGAAGGCGGATCGGAAAATATAGTGTGGGACGCCCTTAATCTAAATGCAAAGATATATGCATGGTATTGTAGCTATGCCGCTTGCTAGATCCAATAGGTACAGTAATAAACATATTCACAAGCACGTTAGGAATTTAGGGCTAGTCCCTAAGTTCCGAGAGAGGCTTTCATGCCATAATTCACCCCGTGGACCTAATGCGGCGTGGTTGGTTGGCTAGTGGCCGGCCTTGGTCTCAAACTTTTCAGGTCGCCCAAAATCATCCGATATAGCCTTAAGGTATACCTTACCTGATTTGTGGGCTCAATTTGTCTCTATAGAGCCCACAAATCAGAAACATACTAATTATACACAACGTTGCGTATGATAAGTATGTTTCTGATTCAACTGTTTTCATACAAATTCAAGAGTCTAGACTTTATACTCTTGAATTTGTATCCTCTAGACTCCTAGAGTTAATGCGTTGCGTCCGTTGCATACGCGGGCTCATTTTGTAAAGACACCTTTACGGTTGTGGTCACGGGATCACTCAGTTGGAAATGCCACTAGCTTGTCACATGTCGAAGTCATGTCCGCAGTATAAAGGTTAAGGCTTCCTTTACCTTCTTAATCTGTTGAGAATGACAAGGCAAGCTCCAATGCGATCAGCTTTAGCTGTGATATAACCATATCAACATTGAAGCGTAACGATTGATAAGTTGTTGTTCCTTCGCTCATCATTACGAGCAGACCTTTGGCTTCTTGACGTAGATGGAATGTCTATTTCGCTAATGAATACTCGCATATGTACGCGTTTGTGCATGTCAATACTCTTGAATTCAACTTATACGAACCGGATAGAATGTGTTGGTAGGTATGTATACCTCGGAACATAAACGCCGAGAACGGTACGGCACCGTGATGGATGTAGGTCAATATGACGCAAATAAATTGCGAGCCGCGTCCAACCCGAAATCCTCCACTTATTGAGCTTGTTCGATTCAATAAAACACGTTTGTACGGTGGGTGTGCCCCCGATGACGTAGGCTGATGTAACTTTATGATTTATGATTGTGGACCTTGCAGAAAGCAATGAGCGAATGTTTGGAACACGCTCGGATTTTATCATGTTAATCCAATCACATCTCAATTGACGTGCGAAAACAACTCGAGACTGAAACAATTGGTGCGATGGAGGGGACGCCTTCGCCTCATCAATATTTATAGTCTTCTTCATCGACTGCTGCAGAAAATACAGGTTTAGAATACTATTGTATCCTCTGATGTGAGGCGGTATTCACACATTTAATTAATTTGTATTAATTTACTACACATTAGTTCATCATCATCATCTCAGCCGTAGGACGTCCACTGCTGAACATATGCCTCCCCCAATTTCCCATTTTTCTCCACATTAGTTCAGAAAGTGGCTTCATGGTTTTGGGTATAGGGGGAAAGGATGAGATTTCATTCGCTACTAGCTGCGCCTCGCGGTTTCAGCCGCGTGGTGATGGATGATGTTGATAAAATAAAAGTAGCCTAAGTTACTCCTTATAGCTGTATCATCAGCTATCTGCCAGTAAAATACCTGTTAAAATCGGTAGGCCGTTTCAGAGATTTGCCGGAATAAACAGACTTTTTTTTATTTTAGTACCGTATATACTTTTATATACATTTAGTGAACAGATGTTAATTTGGAATTAAAGACATCTTGACTTTATTTATCTGTATAGATATATTAATAGCTTTTCATCCTATGGTGCGTTATTTTGCGCCTATATTTGCAAGAGTAGCTCGAGTCATTTAGCCTATATCGAAGACCTACAAGCAATGCTTTCCGTTATGTTTATCTACATTAGGAATTACTTTTTTACATTTAACCGAAACGTCGGCAAGATGCTAATTTTACATGTAAAATGACGTATAACTTTTGACGTCACAGACTTCACTCTCATCTTCTCGGCTAGTGCAAATTAGGTTCCAAAATAATTAGGCCGAAACTAATTTAATTTTGTCTGGAAACCCTCTAGGTACTTCACATAGCAAATTATAATGTAAGTAGAGCAGTGAAACCCCGACTAACTTATTACACCTGCCCAATATTTTTGCAGGGTCTTATATCCCAGCTTAAGGGAAATTCGGGAAAGTTTATGTAATAGTACTTTAATCGTGGTCAAAATCTCATACATTGTGTATGTTACAAAGGCTTGTTATCATAGTGTCGAGAGTGAGACAAAAGCTACAACGGATTTATGTAATGTGGGAAGAGAAAAAAAATCTTGTTTCTAAGATCTACACTATAAAAGGAGAATGCTTACTGTTATCCTTTTCAGTTTATTATTAGCACCATTTACAAGAGTCTACCTCAGACTGTCGCCATTCACTTTGTTATCTTTGTTCATTAAGTATTCAAATTTATTACCGTCCTCAATTTCAGCAGTAAGTATTGGATGGTCTTTCTAATCAGACAGGTATGACAAGACATCTTAACTTGTTCGGAGACAACTGAAATTAATTGGATCAACCAGCAAAACGATGAGCAAGCAAAAATGTCTAAAAACTACAGATTACAATAATGACAAACTGAAATATAAGCCATATAGATAATCTCATTTACAAAGGTTAATTACTGTTGCGCACTAAAGAAAGAAAGTAAATACACTTTTTAAATAAAAGTCCAAGTCATTATTTTACTATTTCTGGATTTGTTATAAACCTTGACTCAAATAGCACGTCTTACGAACTAAAAGCGAATTATCGCGTCCATCAGGGGCAGGTCATTCCCACTACTAATCAGCTGATTTCATCGTTGTTGCACTAATCTGACTTCTTATCTTAATTAGAAGCCGACCTTGGCTTGTTAGCGACATCTTAACTGAGGACCGAATAACCGAAATCGGTTATAATATGGTTGTCGGTATAACTATAATATAAATTTTAATAACTTAATGCTAGATATTGATTTTTTATGTAAGTACCTTTGAAAACCGTGAGGCACTGTGAATTGTATGTAAAATTAATTAAAATTACGCCATACTTCGAGTAATTTTATCCGGCTTAAATTACAAACTGTTTTTTTAATGAAACATTGAGATACGAGTAACTTATCATGTTAATTTAGTGATTTTTTAAATCGCTAAGCTTGTTAAGCTAAGGCTACTCACTAAGTAACAAAATTGAAAAGTTAATGCGATATTTTCACGAATTACTGTAATGCTTGATATATTTTTGCATGCCATAGTTCGCTGAAGTATGTTTTTGTTACTAATACCGGTTTATATTTCTCTCAATACTTATCCTACTATAGGTCCTACGTTACGAGTGCATACATCTAGGTATTTAAGTATCTGTACATGGTTTCTCGTTTGATACTAAAATATTTCAATTAGCCCAGTTAAAATGATTACGTACTCTCAGAAAAAACCTTAATATAACGGATATTAAGGCTTTTTCTGCGAGTAGGTAACCATTTTCATGAAAAACCATGTCATCATATACTTTAAATCGGTATTTTATTTTTATATCATGAGTACTGATTTTGATCCTGGATGTCGTTTCAACACCAACAGAGGCTTTTATAGCAACTATGTGTATCGGGGTTTATTAGCTCCAGATTTGAAACCCGGTTTGGTACCTGTAATAGGCTCAGTATAGTATTTTTTTCTAGTTTGTTACTTCGCGCTGAATAACACGTGTGCTACTCTTAATCCCGATTAAAGAGGTAGTAATCCGAGGGTTTGCGATAATCTGATACAGCGTCGACAAAGTCGCGGGCATAACTTAGTAATGTTGTAAATAAGAAATTTTGTGAGTATATTTGTTATTTTGCACGCTGAAGCAGCTCAGTGAATCTTGATTGAATTTGGAATAAAGGTAGTGTATACCTGGGATCACTAGGCCACTTTTAATACCATTTCGATGTGAAGCTCTCTATAGTCTTCTTAATTCTACGTGAACGCAATCAAAGTTGATTGGCTGAACAGATTTTGGAATGCAATACGAGTATTTTCATCAGCTACGAGCTATTCCAATAGCTCGTAGCTGATGAAAATACTCGTAGCTTATACCCTGTATTAAAGCATATTTCGGATTATCGATGATTGATTATGAGTAGTAGTATTCGCTGTGATAATATTGATAGTAGAATTTACAGCATATTAAATTATGACGACAGATTTATCAAACCAAATAAAGAACCCTCTAGTATTGTGCACTTTTACATCTGCTTGAATTTTTCCCTTCAAGTTAGGTCACTTTTTGTCATCAATAAGTTCCTCCTACGTGATAGTCAATGGCAACTGTTGTGTTAACACTAATTTTGAACTTGTAAACATTCAATCTTACATGTTTAACTAAACATTTTGTCTTTAAATAAATGCCAGTCCTAGGAGCGTATAATACCTTTTAGTTATGGGACATTTGGAGACATTTACCCTCATCGCTCCTTCTTTGACATTATAACAGATTGTCCCTTCTAGGTGTATTGAAACTTATTATTTTGAGAATATATAATCTTCTTCATATTATTCCATGATAAGGCGACGAAGAGGATGCCCCTTACCCCGCCAAGTTCGGTCGTTACGTTATGTTTGACTCTTCCATTCCCGTCTGTGTTCAGTCGAAAACAATTCACCGATTTTAGAGTTACTTACTTTTGATTCTACGAGCCCTTAATGCTAAGCCGTATGCAGTCTGTTTGTCGGTATGTGAAAATTGAATTTAAAATTTTCACAGATGATATATTTCTGTTGCCGCTATGACAGCAAATACTAAAAACTGGCCAAGGGCGAGTCGGACTTGCGCACGAAGGGTTCCGTACGCGTATTTTCATTTCCATGTTCATTAGGAGGCAGTACTGCCTTGAAACACGCACGGGGTTGTCGCGCTAACTGCCTTTACAAACTCATGTTCATTCGGGGAATGCGTCCTGCAATCGTACATGGGTTTGGAAAGAGTATGCGCCTTGATTAAGCACCACAATTCCGTGTTTTTCTACCGACTTCCAAAAAAAGGAGGAGGTACTCAATTCGACTGTATGTTTTTTTATGTGTGTTACCTCATAACTTTCGACTGGGTGAACCGATTCTCACAATTATTTTTTTGTTTGAAAGCTGGTGTTTCCCGTGTGGTCCCAAATTTCATCAAATTCGGTCCAGTAGTTTTCGAGTAACTGAGTAGAATGGAAGTCGATATAAAATTTTTCAAATTGTACTTGTTTGACATAACTTTGACTGTTATTCAACTAAATATAGTAGGGAAAATGGATTGGACTTTTTTTTTTTCATTCGAGTATTCTTTGTCAGTTCGTAATTAAACCTAATAGTACATATAAAAAGTAAAAAAACCTATAAAAGTAAAATTAATCATTGGGGTCACGAATACAATCATCACCGCATACTGGTGTCGGGAGTATTGTGATAATGATGAGTCTTTATAACATATCTCCGTTACATGGACATGCCAATTTTATTGTTTAAATTTATAAGCTATAAAAACAATTGCACTTAACGTGAACATATATTATTTGTTTGAATAAAAGCATTTCGTGTTAAATATCTTTAAAACACTCGTGGAACCAAGTAACTAGTCGCGTTATCGTCACGTATAAACGTTTAAAATAACTGGTTCAAGTAAATTGTAAATCTTCCCCACCGTTGCTTTCCACCAACCTGTCAATTTCAGGAAGTGACTCAGACAATTTAAAGTCAATTAACCGATCGATGTTGCAGGGGGAATGGAATGCGTCTGGCACAGGAGCGCCTACCTTGTGGGGACTGGGGACTCACCCAAACAAACTTTACCCCAACCCAACCCACCCGTCCTTTTGTTTCAACACAAAATTGCCCCCATTTCACCACTTGTACCCTCTCACCGTTCGATTTATGATTCCGTACGTCTAGCTTTCTTCCACGACAATTGGGTTAACACATGCCCAACAACACATCAAGTGTTTGAATCTTCGGTTATGACTAACCTCTTATATTTGAGTGCAAACAAAAGCCTTCTTAAAATAAAGCCTTCTTAAAAACAGCTGACCAATGTTTACTAGTGTTTCATAACTTTACATATTTGCTTATCTCGCCAATACGCCGGCTGTTTGTATGGCGTTCGTTACGGAATACGTACCGAGTGACGCGCGCCGACCGACCCCTGACCCTGTCGAATCGTGAAACAGTCCGTCGCCAATCTTACGAGCACACGGCTGCCGCGAGCTCCTATTATAATAGTGGAATATATTCCTTAGTTAACAAAAATAATGGCTAATGTTACGTGAAAACTTAACGTTGAACAGTGCGTGAATATCACATCTGCCCTCTATCAAATACGAAGCGAGAAGTGTACTAACTGTTGTTATGTAAATGGTGCGAAGGATAAACTTGTAACCCTAGAGAAGGTTGTATAGAGCGGCGGCGGCGTGCGCGCGCACGTGTAGCGCCGCAAGTGTCGGTCGGGGCGCGCGGCAGTCCGGCCGCCCCCGCAGTTCACACCGGTCCCGGCCCGCCGGGCTTTGCTCGGATGCCGCTGCCGGCCGCCACCGCCTGCGATGGTCCACGCCGGGCCGGCCGCGCGCGCGCCCTCTCGCGCGATGTTCACCGCCGCTGAGACGAAGCCGCGTCGCGCCGTCTCGCCGCTCGGGATACCCAAGTCCCCCTCGTTCCACTCGGGGCTAGATCTCGTCGCGAACCAAGCGACCACCAAGCGCTCCGAAAGTGTGTCGGACGTCGCGCGCGCGTTCCGCTTCGCGCTGTTCGCCGGCGCCGGCATGGAGGGCCAGGGTCCGCAGCAAAAGGCGCCGTCGCCGCCGGACGCGCGCAGCCCGCCCCTCTCAGCCGCCGCGCCCTCCATTTCACCCGATCGCCCGATCCCCAATGCTGATAAGGAAAGCTTGATGGTGCAGCTTCCTCTACTCAAAGGTTCGTCGGTACCTACGCAATCACTTCCCATCCACCACACATCCCAACACAAACCAAACCAAATCCAGAAATTGCACTGTTTACAAACCGCCTCCTCTGTTTGGGTAGCTTTCAATATCCGCATGCGAAATAACCGCATCTATTTCTGGCGTATCGATGTTGAAACATTCGGAGAGTACACTGGTAGTTTCTGAAGAAAATGTTCTCGAGTCGTTATCTCGCATGACGTGGACAGTAAACGCTGTGAGACTTAATCGCCCACACGCCTAGAGTCTAGCAACCTTGAAGAGGCACGACTACCAGTACACATACGGCTGAAATGAAACACTGAACTTAATGAGCAGACATCGTCGCTATACTTACATGTGTGTGGAGGGCATGGCAAATAGTGAGAACGCCGCAGAAATGTATCGACCCATCGGCATCGGCGGCCAGTGGTCGGCCTATCCACTCGTGCCATGGAAAGTGGAATGCGACGTCCTTGCGGCTTGCAATATAATTTCCATTGACATCATTCATGCAATGCGATATTTAGCTACAGGAATCTGGCTAATTTCTTCTTTGCTCTGTAGAATTTTAATAAGCGAGGCGAGGTCGTTCGCCCGTTCCTTTCGTTTGTTTAGGCTAATGGTCATCATATACCTGTCAGTTCGCATTGTTTACATTGTTAAGCTCACAAAACATCTCTCATATTAAAATGTTTCCAAATTCGTTTACTTTAGTTAACTTTACTCGTGGAGCTCTATGTTTATTTATATTGCCAAGGTGCGGGTTTTTTTACGATAATTATTCATGGCTAGACATTTCCAATACAGCAGGTACAACTATGTTTTAAATACAGAATTGTATCTTATATGCGACTTTTTATTGCGCAAGGTCATAAAGTTATTGAATAAATAAAAACGAAATATTAGACATAATCATAAATCTTGTTGTTTGTCCTGGCAATGGATGCACTGATCAGACATACATATAATACATAAGGAGGCACTCTGTTGCATACTGTTAATCGATGACAATGATTTATTATATTCAACGAAGGATAGATTTGAGTATCAAAAGATTTCAGAAAAGAAGGAGAATGTTAGATATTATATCAGTACTAAAACTGGTAGTTCTGTTATGCGAACCGTATACCTCGCGAGCACACACTTTCTTCTGATATTATCAAAATCACAGGTCAACTTCCACCTATTTAGGAGAAATACACATCTAATTGAAATACGCCGATCATTAAAAAAATATGGATTCCTACAACCTGTATACCGAATTTCGTCAAGATTGGTTGAAAAATACGACCTGTACGCGAGTACTAACATCCGGACGGATGAAAGCAAATTAAGTGAGTCGTTACAGAGACTTCGTTCACTTGGTCAATAAAACACCTGTTCCCTGAATTGGGCGCTTTCTAACTTCCATTATATTTTCTAGGTTAGTGCTACTTTACGAGTACCGGTGTGCGTTGATTCTTGTTACCTCACTTCACTCATGCATGCTACAATACAATACATTGACACCAAACATAGAAATTACAGAAAAATATATATCAAATAAGTAATATACAAAAGGCAGTCTTATCGCTAAGACCGATGTCTTCCAGGCAATCTTTGGATGGATTAAATCATTATTTTGAAGGGAGGGCGGTGTATCTACTCGTATTGACATTCTCAAACAAAAAAGGAAATAATAAGACATAAACAAATTGGTGCTAAATATACTTACAGAATAATACGCAATACTATATTATATACGTTATATATAATAAATGCACAATAATTTGCATATTTAATTGCTTTGAGCATCATGATACGATGGTGGCGGTGCGGTGTTACGAGAATGGATAACAATATAAATGACTAAGAGTTTATAAGTTAAAAGTAGTGCCAATAACAGAAAAGTTTTAATGCATTAGGAATTCGTTTCGAATATATAAATGGTATGAATATTCAGGCTTCTAGTTTTATCCACAACGAAGTTATAGGGGGTTTTAAATGTTTTGAACTGCTTCGACAAAAGGATGGTACGGCCGTGCCGCTAGTTTGCTCAACTTTGACATCCATGGCTGGCGGGCGCGCACATGGGGAGACACGGGGGATGACAAAGCCAAAGTTCAGCAATGGATGACGTACAACTAAACCGATGCTAACTCTTTCTGTGTTTACAATATACTGTGGTTGTAAAGGAAGAGGAAGTATGATTGGGATGTGATATGTGTAAGAGGAGAGTAAATTCTGATTAATCGGGCGTTATGGTAAAATAGAATATAATGTAGGTATTGCAGCGTCCACAAATAATAAGAGCAACAAGGACAGGAACATGATGATGATAACGTAGAGCCAAATGTAATCTACGAATGTTGTTCGTCGTGATCATATTGAAACACCAGCCGTACTCTCCCTTTCTGGTGACAGCCTATCTTGAATTACAATAAGAATGAGAGAAGAGACTAGGAAACTTTACGTTACGTCAGAAATAACGAAGATATAAATGCTGTCGAAACTAGTATGAATAGTCAGTTGACAACTCTATAAATATCTAATCGATACATACCTGAAGAGCTGTAACCTTCGAAACGACCAACATCACAACACAAACCAATCAATGCTTCCAAGCGCATAGTGAGTGACTGATTATGAAATTAGAAATATCACGACATGACGTAGAAACAAAATCTGAATTCAGCCTTATTTTCTGTATGTTGTTGTGACAATGTAAAGATAATTAATGCTGCATAGCAACTATATATACCAACGGTTAATATAAATACAGTTTGTAGTGGGTGTACCGTGGTAAACCTACTTGTATCTGCACCTCTAACACTCCAGGTAAGTGTTAAAATTAAAGTGTCAAGCCTGTAGGCATACTGATTTAATGAGTCCTCGCCCAAGGGGCACAGGGATGCGGGGGTAGGACGACGAAGTGGGATGCGAGCGTAACGAACGCGGTACACAAGAGACAAAACGTGTATTGAATACTTTTTAAGATATGTGACGTCATACTGGTCAAGTGGATACTTTTTATTAGAAAATCAATTGTGTTTGAAGGAACACCAAACTATGAAGGTGACAAAAAAATATATGTATTGGGTAACTAAATTTGTGAACTGTGTGGCACCCTTAAAGATGGAAGATGTTTACCACCTTCTCATGGGATGTCTGAGGAATGGAAGAGAAAGAGAAGAACTTTTTAATAATTCTAGTATAAACAAGTTAAATTTAGGTACATTTATTAATATATTAGGTTCACCTGCGTATCATGCGGCGAAAGCCAAATATAAGTTTTATAAGAAATAGGTTTTGAAAAAAACTTAGTCAACCGTAGTTATTTATGTTTAAGGCCCGATGGGGCTGGCGTACCATGTTGGGAAAAGCCTCGCTCTTTACAATTAGATTTGTACAAAATTACAAGAAAATAACTGAATAATTTATGTCCATATAAATGTCACTGGAACTAGATTTTAATTTTCGAAGCAGCCATCATCAGAATCTTCATTCATCTTGCAAATTAATTATAAAATCAACAACATCATGTAAATTGCCGTGGCGTCTTTAGTATTCGTCCCAGATTTAGATAACGTGGTAAACACAGTGCTCCCACTCCTCTGAGGCTTATTCAGCAACTAATTCCTCTAGTGTATGTATTTTGGTCCAAATTGGAATCTATACTTTTTTACTATTGACTTCAAAACGAATATCATCCCAGACCAACATTTGGGTTCAGGTCTTGGTGGTATGGAAGCAAACGCAAGAGTTCATGTCTATTTCTTTTAAGTAGCTTGATATTTTGGGAATATCTTCTGTGTATATTTTAATTATTTTATTACGTACTATTTTCGAAGTTTATCATCAAAAGGCACGTCTTGTTGTCGTAGCCATGGATTAGTAGAAGCCATAGTCTGCTTTTCCTCTTCTCAAACCTAATGAAGGTGCGTTATGACTAAATTTTACGTACACAATTCTAGTTGACCTCCACAATGCTTGATGATCAAACGGTTGCCATTACCAATATGAGATTAATGTCATGTTCTTTTGATTGACAACATTTTGAAACGTTTGTTTATGTTTCGTCATTTACGATGGTGCAGTATTTTCCGTTACTCCAGTAACGTCTGCTACGGTTTGTTCAAATGTATGTCATGATTATTAGCAGTATTTGGGTCCAGTTTTTTTTAAACTGATACAGACTTTTAATTGTATGTCCAAATATATTTTGATTCATTTTAGTTGCTGGAATTGTACTGCGCTTGTAGTCGGAGAGATCAAAAGCGACTGACACTACCTTATTCAAACCATTTTAATAAATAGCCTTTGGAACGTACTGGAATACATAGCAATGTTTCTATATATATTTCTAATAGTTGATTGTATTTGGATGGAATTCCATACATATATCAAGCATTTTGGCTTACCTAGTATATGAAATAACTCAAAAGCTCATCGTAATATGATTTGTAAAACGAGTGCGTAAGGTTAATTAGATGAATATGTTTGGTTGTCTTGTCATAAGTCAAGCCGAACACTTAGACCCATTGTGCCTCTCTATCACTTGATCCGCGCTCTCGCTTGCATAGTCATAATTTTTCGTGCGTGCAGCCAGTTTGCATCGATTTATAAGACGTTGTCACGTCAAAAAGTTGTCTCATTCCAAATACTAACTGGTGTGCAGCGCCTTTAGAATATCAGATATTGTGTTGAGACGACCTGAGATTGCAAATTTCCGTTACATATCTAATTTACCGTGACATTATTTAGTGAAATTACTAGACGCGTATAAACTACAAGACGCGGACCTTAGGCTTACCTTTAGGTGAACAACACGCCCGTGCCGCAAAGTAAAAGAATACGGTCAACTAGCGGACAACTTTTTGTCATATAATAATGCATTAGTAACTCTAAACGTTGAAATAGACTAAAAACATACTCATTAAGAGACTCATTAACGTAAAGTTTTCGTCCGTAGATACCCAGACTCCATTCACAAAAACTCAAATGAAACTAATGAGCAACAATCACCGTCTACTATTGTCGTCCCAGCCATTATCATTGTGGACAGAATGGTGCAGCCAATTTTTGTAACGATATAATAAAACGGCTTCGTGGTATACGGACAGATAGTGTGGGTCGGTCAATCAGGCGGTTCTTGGTTCAAATCCTACCTACTACACTTGAGCTCTCGTTGAAGTACCAGTATCTAGATGGCCAAGTTTTACTCGTTAGTAAACAATTGATTTTCTTGATCTAAACTCAAACCAAACACTCATTGGCTTAGTGTTGCTTAACGCCATCTATTGTGAAGTAGCTTTAGTGTTGTGTCGGTAAAACAGTTTAGTGTAGCAGTTTTTAATTGCCTGAATACACGGATAAACGACGTTTTCTAAAAATGAAACCTAGCTAGATCGATTTATCGCCCCCGAAACTCCCTGCATACAAAAAAAATAGCCATTTCCGAGATTCAGATTATATATATATATATATATATATACTCTTATACAGGGTTATTGGTAATTAGACCGGATCCTTTTAAGGGGTGGTAGGGAATGCCATTTGCAACAATATGACTGTACATTGTGATATCCGGAAACGAATCATTTCTGTGATATTCTTTTTTTTTATTTTTTTTTGGAAAATCCAGTTTTACTACTTTAAAATTCAATAAAAAAAAAGTAATCAACCGATTTCAATTCTGTTCGCAGTTTTAGAGAAACCTTGTTACAGCTCTTAATAATAAACAATAATATCGTACTAATGTAGATCTATCTAAAAACTAGAGGCTTTTTCATAATTTTTATTTGATAATTTTTGTAAGATGCTTTACAAAAACCTTTATTTTCTCTACAAAAACGATAGTAAATTAAGTCTGCATTTTATTTAAAAAACATCTACAAGTCTTTAGCTATCCAACGAGGTAAAAAAATTAGCACTTTATTGCACAATTGCAGAAATAATGCGATAACAAAGACTCAGGTAGAGACATTCCGAGAAAGGGTTTTAGACAACGGTATCCATGTTGAATGCGCCGTCTCCCTCTCGCTTATGTTTGTTGAACGAGCAATGAGAACCCAGTTTGCTCAAGCGCATCGTACTGTTCAGACGCTCTTTGGCAACCCTTTATTACGATTAAATTTCGACCTTGATAACGTTATTGGACTTGTGTAACTTCTTTTTCTGTGATTCGGCTAGTGAACTGGACTTTTTGATTGATTGCTTACCCGACGACTTGGCTTGTACTAAAGGATCTGATCATGACTGCGGAATCCCACGACCATCTACCTCGGCTTCGAGAGTTCACTCTCGAAGCCGAGGTAGAACAAACGAAGAGTATGCGGACATACTGTTTTGCTATGGTTTTGCCAACGGCGTCGCTACACATGCTCGAACGGAGTATCAGTCTCGATTTCCACAGCGCCGTTTACCCCATGTGAGTGTATTTGACGGAGTGTACCGGCGACTACGAGAAACTGGTCAAGTTCAAAGACGACAAAGTGATGCTGGACGATCTCGTATTTATCATTCGGATGAAGAGGAACAGATAATTCGCATGTTTGAGCAAGATCCTACGACTTCAACAAACATCATTGCACGACGTCTTGGCATGTCGCAATGGAAAGTATGGAACACAGTGCACCGCTCAAGACTCTACCCGTATCATTTGACTCCGGTACAAGTTATCCAAGACGGAGATCCTGCACGTAGAGTCGAATTTTGCAGATTCATGTTGAACACCGATATGGAAGATGCCAATTTTTTATTAAAAATCTTATGGACCGACGAATCCAACTTTGATCAGGATGGAATATCAAATTATCATAATATTCATTATTGGGCCCCGAAAGATGACGGTAACCCAAACAAGAAAAGATTACAAGGATCACAAAGAAGGTTTTCCGTTAATGTGTGGATGGGCATTATTAAGAATGAATTGATCGGCCCTTTCTTTCTGCCCAACAACCTCAATGGTGAAGCGTATGAATTTTTTTTGAGAAACGAACTTTATGAGCTACTCAGTGAAGTACTCCTTGAAACCCGCAGAAACATGATTTACCAACATGATGGTTGCCCCGCACATTTTAGCTTGAGCGTCCGTGAGTGGCTCAATCGTCAGTATCCCAATAAGTGGATTGGCAGAGGAGGACCCATTCCGTGGCCGGCCAGAAGTCCCGACTTGACTCCCGTCGACTATTACGTATGGGGTCACATGAAAAGCTTGGTGTACGACGATACTCTTGGACCTGTGGCAACCATCGAAGAACTGAAACAGCGCATAATAAATGCAGCAGAAAAAATGAAAATTAATTTAAATACAAGTGTTTTTAAAAGCAATTTACGCAGACGTATGCGTCTCTGCATTCAAAATTCTGGCTCACATTTTGAGAACGAACTGTAAAAATAATAAATACAGACTAATTACATCTACTCTTTTATTTCTTTAAAAGAAATTAAGTTACCTTAAGAAAGTATTTCTTCCATAGCTACTTCTCATGGACTATTCTCATTCCTTTCTCGGCCTTTTGTAATCGCATTATTTCTGCAACTGTGTAATAAAGTGCTAATTTTTTTACCTCGTTGGATAGACTAAAGACTTGTAGATGTTTTTTAAATAAAATGCAGACTTAATTTACTATCGTTTTTGTAGAGAAAATAAAGGTTTTTGTAAAGCATCTTACAAAAATTATCAAATAAAAATTATGAAAAAGCCTCTAGTTTTTGGATGGATCTAGATTAGTACGATATTATTGTTTATTATTAAGAGCTGTAACAAGGTTTCTCTAAAACTGCGAACAGAATTGAAATCGGTTGATTACTTTTTTTTTATTGAATTTTAAAGTAGTAAAACTGGATTTTCCAAAAAAAAATAAAAAAAGAATATCACAGAAATGATTCATTTCCGGATATCACAATGTACAGTCATATTGTTGCAAATGGCATTCCCTACCACCCCTTAAAAGGATCCGGTCTAATTACCAATAACCCTGTATACAAGAATTGCTCGTTTAAAGGCATTAGATAGATAGATCTCATGTAATCCACAAGCATCAATTGAAACGTTACGATATGGTAATATGGCCTTCTTCTGCACGCCATGTATAGAAAATATTATATCGCACGGCTGGCCACTAACTAGCCTTTACCTCAAGTCGCACAAGGCCCACGTGCTGAGCCATATTTCTCTCTATGAGAGGAATGCTATGGAAGAATATAGTAGAATGGACTGACACGTACCTAATTTTCCTTTCTCATATTAGCTTCATTTTCATGCTTCTGCACAGTCCTTGGTGATTTCCCTTAGCTGGCTTTCACCGAGGACACCGAGAGATAGGTGCGTGTATACCAAATACCACGATATTTGTCGATTAGTTGTATTTAACGGCCGCATACCCATTCGATGGAGCGCCATCTATCAAAACAGTTTGAAAGTCTAATCTATTATTTTATTGACTAAGCTGTGCCCTTCGGTTTCACCAGAGTGGTGAAGGATGATTTTGATGATGTATTTTTTAATTGTATAAACAACATGTATTGAACGTAAACAAAACAAAAAAAGAATTATTTATTATTCATTTTTATATAAACCTGCAAAAAAATTGATGTGTTTATTACTACGATTTGACAAGAACAATATTTAGATGAGTAAGTATCTAAGTAAGTACATACTATCAAACTAACGACAGTGTAAATATCGTACGTAAGTAATAATCATGTTGTCATAACACAAATGACTACGAGTATGTAGTCTTCTTGAACAATTTTTTAAAAAATGCGTAGAATGACAGACAAGATTGTACACGAGCTATCCGTAGGAGATAAGTAGTTTTATTCGACTTACCACAGAATCAAAATCTCCTTCCAGCGTTCGTCAATCAACAGACAGTCCTCAACAAATGCTCGTAAGCATTCTTCCATCAGAATTCCCACTAAACATTTTTTGTTTAAATGCCGTTATTGTACTGATTTATTTTTTCAGAGCAAGGAATAATTTTCTATCTTAAAAATCATGGTTTCAGCCCCTCCAAGGGTTTTGTTTCCCTTGACACGTTTCTGGCACGACTCATTGCCTCCACCCTTATAGAAGAGGGGGCCCTCCAGATTAATTGCAGACGGTATTGGAGCGAAACGCTCTAGTACCGCACTTTTTTATTTTTCAAAATAAATAGTAGATTTTTTGACATAGCATATTATATATTATTTATATTTCTTGAGTATTATTACAAAATTATTTATATTGATTATGTATAGTTTTGTAATCTGTATTTGCTTAGAACTAGAGTTTTTATTGCGTTTGATATACGAGTATATTTATGGGTGTTCATTATAATCAGCGGTCTACACCAGTTCACCTCTGTAAATATATAAGGCATCTATGAATCTTGTACTACACTCCATAGTATAGTACTGAAACATTATACGTTTTTAAAACGTGTAAATTGCAACTGTGCTGAAATATCAAAAGCTCATAATAAATACAATAGGTACGTGGTAAAGATTTCGTTTCTAAAGTAATTACTTACTGAAAAAATTTAAAAATTCTAAACAAATTACTTAAACCGTACTACAATATATAAAACATACTATATAGGGTGTTTGGTAGAAGGACCGACAAACCAAATGAGCGTGTTCGGGGACTTGGAGAATACAAGTTGGCCAAAAAAAATCCCCGACCCCCCAATTTTTTTAAATTTTTTTTTGTGCATTTTCCCGTTTTCTCCGAAATTGTACTTATTTACCACCATAACATTTGTAAAATCTGTTTTAGACCGGATGTTTTTAGTTGAATTTGGTCTCTAATACACCTTCTGGCCACGCAGAGCAAAATTGGATCCAAAACAGAGCTAGCTAACTGATTTAGAGCTTATAGAGTCTAAACATCCGGTCTAAAAATGATTTTACAAATATTATGGTGGTAAATAAGTACAATTTCGGAGAAAACGGGAAAATTCACAAAAAGGTGTTAAAAAAAATTGAGGTGTCGGGGATTTTTTTTGGCCAACTTGTATTCTCCAAGTGTGCCCCCGAACATGCTCATTTGGTTTGTCGGTCCCTCTACCAAACACCTGTATAACTTTTAAGTATTTCAATTTAACATAAAAGCCACTCGGGTTGATAAAATTGCTTTAGCTCCAGCTAATCTCTAATTCCTTTGTGCGCTATTCCGACTCCCTATTCTGTACCTAATGTCTATCTACACACAAGCAGCTGAAGCTTTCAAGTTTCAAGGCACGTAGAAAATTGGAAAAGCCAGGGTTAGTACGTCATTGCTTTTCTGTATGTCATGGCCGATATAACGTGCTCTTCGCTTCTCGTAAAGTATATAGCAGTAGGTAGATATTTTTCGATGGACGACATTTGGATGCCATGACTTTCAATATAATAACAATACATATCGAAAGATTATTTTATGACTTCTGATTGGTGCATGTATATATTTGTGCTTTTAAGTGTTTTGTGTAATTAGGCAAATATTCGTATGAAGACTTTATTGTTAAATATTTTTACTGTTTACTGAACCAATTAGATCTTCTCTCCACCGTCGTCTGGAAGAACTTGCCGCAGGCAATAGAATAAGATTGCCTTTTATCACTAGTGCTGGTGCACGGTATTAATATATGCACTCTTACAAAAGCGGACATATATCTTAAGGAATAATCGCTAAAGTTGTGTTTTGGTTCAATACAAATAATTTACTCCTCAATGAGAAGAAAACTAAGCTTATAGAGTTATCGACACCAAATGTGAGACAAGTAGAAACTAATATACAATTGAATGGAACAGGGTTGAACCTTGTGGAGTCAACGTTCTTTTTAGGAATTACTATAGACGCTAAATTGCACCCTCATAAAAAAAATGTGTGGTAGACTCAGTCAAGCGGCTTATGCTGTTAAAAAAATTGGCCTATTAACTGATGTAGATACAGCTAGAATTGTTTATTTTAGTTATTTCCATATTGTTATGACTTATGGTATACTGCTCTGGGGATGTTTGCAGATCTTAATTCGATTATTATACTGCAAAAAAGGGCTATACGAGCTATCTACAGTTTAGCTCCCAGAGTTTCCCTTAGACGGAAGTTTAAAGATATAAACATTCTAACTGTTGTCTCTCAGTTTATCTATGAAAATCGAATGTACCTATGTCGAGAAAACAGGAACAGTTTTGAAAAAAGGAGTGATGCTCATTGCATGAACACGCGGAATAAGCACAAGCTATACGTACATGGAACGCGTCTCCACAGAATAAGTCATTCTTTTATGGGACAATGTATACGATTCTATAATAAACTTGCCGATGTTATCGGAGATATTATGTTTAAAATTACTATTAACACTAAACTCTGTCAAAAAGGTGTTTAAAAATTTTCGGATTACTTGGAGGATAAAACAACCTAGGACTGATCACTCCATGACATACCTACTCGTGTATTACTATGTCAAATTGTAGCGTGTCTTGCCCTACTGATACCATGATTATGGGCTCTTTTATAAGGCAACACACTGGAGTTAAAAATAAAAATCATTTGTTAATTACATTAAGTGGCGAATAAAAAAAAATATGTAAAAAGACAAGCCCGCTGAGTTTCTTGCCGGATCTTCTCAGTCGTGGTCGCGTTCCTGTCCGGTTGTAGATTTAAGAACTAATAAATGTAATATGACAATTTGTAAGTGCCCCCGTAGGCCTATACAAAATAAAAGATTTGATTTAGATTTTTTATAAAAAATAAGAATAGAATAAGAATAAGAGGTCTCCGTTCAAGAATGATATGTTTTCGTAAAAGAGTGGTCAGATGCGAGTACGCCACATGCTAAAGATAATAATAGGTAATAATCATGAAATGATGAAAGAAGGAAGTATGGTAGGTAAGTATACACCTCGGTCCGAATTGCGCTTGACTGGTATTTTCTTTCGACCATCCCGACTATCACGCTGGGTCGTAAGGTTCATGATCAATAAATAACTCGTCGTTATCACACACTACACTACCACGTACTTGGCAAAGACAAAATGTATCCTCGGATGTATAGTAACTGCGTTTCTGACTTGAGCTTCTTAAACGCCTTGACCATTTGGGTATTCGTACCCCTAAGAACCATTCAAAAAACTGTCTTATCTAAGATAACTTCGCTGTGCAGACGTTAACACCAATAGAATAACCAATAGAATTTAAAAGCTGTTATTGACCGAGCGAGCGACGCGTCTCTGCTTTAGCTGGCCATATTGACTTTTATATGAGCATTATTGGTCAAGTGATTTCGGAGATAATAGGTTATGAACTACTGAGAAAATTGCCGCTAATAAGATTGTGATCGCGAGTCTTATGATAGTCTTTCTATCACCGAATTGTGATTAACATCGTGGTGCCAGTCGACAAACTATACATTCGAATTTACGCGATATAATTAATCCGTTGAATATTGTTTAATTGTTTTATGTTGTATCTAAACTTGAAACTATTGTGGGAGCTTGCAAAGCCGCTTTCAGCTTATTCTCCAGACTCTATGTAAGTGCATATAGACGCAGCTATACGTATATGAAACTAGGCAGCGTTCACACAACACTCGAGTTAAGTAGATAGCACCGAACGGTATCGGGTGTTATGGATGATGCTGGATGTAAAGCTCTTTCTACGTTTAGATTATACTCTCAGTTTATATCATGAAGATAAATAGCATATATAATCGGCCCATTACTTTACCGACAACAGTAATATGTTTGACGTGATAACGTCTTATAAATCGATGAACGCCGCCACGCACGAAAAAGTATGACTCATTGTCACGTTCCGTCTGAGCCAAGCGTTCAGTGTGAGTGCGGAGCAAGCGATAGAGAGACACAATCGGCCTAAGCGTTCGGCTTGTCTTATAACGTTATCACGTTTATCATCCGCAAAACCGGCTTTACAGGCCCTTTTTTTGTAATCTGTTACGCCCAATAGTCTCTAAATACACTATAATGCCTTTCAAACCTTCACACATAAGCTTACACATTACAGCTTCGATGCTGTAACAGCGTGTATATTTTTACTGCGGTAGTACACACCAAGACGGACAAGGGCCTATTTGATTTACCGGGTTTCTACCCGGTCAGTCAAAACCTTGCAAATTCGCCCCTAATCTCAGCCGTAAGATGTCTACTGCTGAACATATGCCTCCCCCATAATTTTCCAAATGGACCGATTGTAAGCGGCCTGCATCCAACGTCGTCCTGCGACCTTTATCAGGTCGTCTGTCCACCGTGTCGGTGGACGACCTACGCTACGCTTGCCGGTCCCATCGGCCATCTGTTCTGCGTGCTATGTGCCCTGCCCACTGCCACTTTAACTGGCTAATCTTCCGGGCTATGTCGGTGTTCTTTAGTTCTTCTACGGATCTCCTCATTTCTGATTCGATCACGTAGAGAAACCCCGAGCATATAGCCCCCCAATTCACGTTTGATGAAGATGAATAGGAAATACCTTTTAACATTTCCCCATTCCGAACTACATGCAAGCGATGTTTCATAGTACTGTCCTTCCTCAGATGCACCGGCTGCTGAGCGTGAACAGCTCTTTGTCCAGAAGCTACGGCAGTGCTGCCTCCTCTTCGACTTCGCCGATGAACCGTTATCTGATCTCAAATGGAAGGAGGTGAAACGCGCAGCACTATTGGAGATGGTGGAGTACGTGACGTCACAACGGGGCGTCATCACGGAGCCGATTTACCCGGAGGCGGTCAGCATGGTGAGTAGGCCAGAGGATGGTTCCTAAGCAGGAAAAGTCCATAGCGTTTTTCATAGGACGAAGATTTGGGGCTTATTGTACTGTGGCGCCAAAGTGATATACAGCATATGCTTTATATTATCAAGTGACACTAATTGTAATACGTGTGTTTGATGGTGAGCACCATGTTTGTCCAAGACAGTTGCAGTACAGAGGCCGTAGCACAAACAATTTGCGAAAATGTATTCGTATCGAATGCGTCAACACGTCACGCGTCGGCGTACAAACTATGTGTTATCTTGCCCTAGATAAATGACAGTTTGTGCCATTTGTCGTGAACGACACGTTACGTTTCACTTACGCAGATATTCGTGCTAGGCCCACAGTTTATAACTGAAGTTTTGCGTACCACTGCACTCGTCCCCGCAGACATTATTTTTTGTGTTTTACTCGTATACGCAGTATGGTAACATAGGAAAATGTGACGAAACTTGGCATTGAACATGTAGATATTCGTATGTATAACATAAAAAATAAACAAAAAATATCGGTGTTTATATCCTCGAGCGAGACTAATCATCAAAAAGTTGCATCCGTTACGTGTTTTTTGTCAATTAAAGTATCCGTGTACAAATAATTCTCCTACAAATTGGCGTTTACGCGGTTTGCTTATACATATATATAGACAGATCACAGTATTTGTATGGAACTTCTGCAACTTTATCTCTGGTAGAGAAGTTCGAACAGGTTAATGAAAATGACATGACCGTCAGCTATTTAC
This sequence comes from Selenia dentaria, assembly GCA_917880725.1. NCBI lineage: Eukaryota > Metazoa > Arthropoda > Insecta > Lepidoptera > Geometridae > Selenia > Selenia dentaria. The sequence continues at coordinate 7,674,597 of OU862895.1, read as the reverse complement.
TTGTTATCTGTATTGTTATCTGTATTTGTTATCTGTAGTAGCTCCCAGAGTTTCCCTTAGACAGAAGTTTAAAGACATAGACATTCTAACTGCTGTCTCTCAGTTTATCTATGAAAATCTAATGTATGTAAAGAAAAACATTAGCAGTTTTGATAAAAGGAGTGATGCTCATTCCATCAACACGCGAAATAAGCACAAGCTATCCGTACATTTAACGCGTCTCCACAGAATAAGTCATTCTTTTATGGGAAAATGTATACGATTCTATAATAAAGTTCCCGAGATTTGCCTATTAATAAGTTTAGAATTACTATTAAAACTAAAATCTGTCAAAAAGGTTATTACAAAATTTCTGATTACTTGGAGGATAAAACAGCTTGGGACTGATCACTCCAGGATCTATCTACTCGTGTACTAAGATGTCAAAGTGTAGCGTGTCTTGCCCTACTGATACCATTATTATGTTCTCTTTTGTAAGGCAACACACTGGAGCTAATATTTGTAGTACCTAAGTAAAAACATCTATATAAAAAAACTGACCCCGAGTTTCTTGCCGCTTCTTCTCGGTAGGCTCTATTTATTTTGGAACGCGGCGGTAGAGTCTTTAAAGTACATTATAATGAAAAATTGACGTTCATAAGTGCGTCTTTGATGCCTAAATTGAATAAATGATTTTGACTTTGACTTTCTGCGGTACTCTATACTAATTTTCATTGGCTTACATACTTGTGATTTCAATAGAAATAATGGTAAACCTTGAAAATTTGACATTAGAAATGAAACTAACACACAAGATATCGAGCCGTGGCTAGCGGTTTGCCCTTGGTTCGTACTTGAAAAGGCAATTTTAAAAACAATTCAACTGTAATTAGCTGCTCAATTATTTAAATTACAACAGATAACGTTTTCGAAGTTGTCGAAACTTTTATTTGACATTATAAAACCTTTTTATTTTATAGAATAGTTATTGCATCAAGTGTCAAACCTACCAGACACAATAGATATTTCATTGTTATGTCACGAGTATCACACTTGAGGTAGACAAAAATACATGTAACCTCCTCTAAATCGGCACACCATTATGTATTATATGTTATACTTGCTGCTCTCCACGGTTTCACCCGCGCGGTGATGGATGATGAAGATGATGATTCCAATGGTGAAAGAATTTTTGAAATCAGTTTAGTACTTTTTGAGCCATTTCGTTACAAACATACATACAAATCTTTCCTCTTTATAATATTAATATGATAATATTAAAACACAAATTGATTTCTAAGCCATGATTGAATAACATTCAAAACCGAATCTGCTGTGCGAGAATGGACCGATCCGCGATAAACTTTTCACGTCGGTAATGTGATTTTATTTTATCGTATATTGTCTTTAACTTGGTAGGACTTGAGAGTAATTATACTCTCAAGTTTTATCGTATTTATAATCCATGAGTAGATAATTATTTGTAATAATTCAATTAGAGTTTGAAAAGTATCGTGAGTATCACACATTATACTAATATAAAGATACCGGCTGACGTATGACAGTGTCAAAAAGTAACGAGTCGTAAGCAAAACGGTCCGTCTGTAGATATTGAAAACCGGGGTAAGGCGTGCTTTTCCAACGAGTGTTTACGCGTGGAGATCGCGTCGTCTGACTGCAACGCGATCTCCGAGTCAAATTTCATCACAATTGGGCCAGCCGTTTGAGCGTAAGAGAATAACAAAGATCCATTCATCCATAAATACAAACTTTCGCCTTTATAATATTAGTAAGCTCAAACGCAACTAAACAATATCCCCATTCCCGTCGCCTGTCGATAAGCTATATCGAGGTCATTTTCAAAGCTGACAAAACAATCGTTAAAATCGATTAAATAGACGATCTCAAACGTAATTTAACAGTTCCATGCTAGGGTTATCGTTATAATCGTAAAAGCTTATCGAATTTGTCTACCGATCGCTTAATTTTGTTGCTTACTTGCAATGATCAACACAAGATCGATATAGCCAGCTTTTTCAAAGTATGACGAATTCAAGATTTAAATTTATCGATCGGTAAGATCGGTACTTGCACTGCTGTACAAACATACTGCAATATGATCCTGCATAATAGTTAATTTACCACGGGTATAGCTATGGGGTGCAGCTTGAAAGGAAATGAAATAGTAGAATGTGTTATGGCCAATCTTGAACAGTTTTTGATTTCATATTTAACTACAAAACCATATGTGTTTTTTTTCATTCGTCGGTAATTTATGCTTAATAGATTTATATGTGAACTGATGCACATATTTACATATTGTCCACAGTTTTCCATAAATCTGTTCCGGACATTACCACCATCTTCAAACCCGAACGGCGCCGAGTTTGATCCTGAAGAGGACGAGCCTACTCTGGAGGCGGCCTGGCCACACCTGCAGCTGGTTTACGAGCTGTTCCTTAGGCTTCTGGAGTCCCCCGACTTCCAGCCTAACGTGGCCAAGAAGTATATTGACCAGAAATTTGTACTACAGGTGAGTTTACACTTAGCAATTTTGGATACAATATGTGGGCCACTACTCCCAAAAACGAACTACGATGTTTCGTTTGACAAATTTAACGAATTGTTTTGTTAAAGTGTAAAAGCACGACAGGTCTTTTCATAATTATAATTTATAGCTGTATTATAGTAGATCCAACCGTTTATCCTCTTTTTGACAGATCTAATTTGTCAGTTAAAGTGTTGTGACCAAGTGATTATAGTGGACACGATTTCGATTCATTTTTCTATCGAGTCTGTGCGGAAAGAGAATAGTCCTAGGAATGGCGCCATGACCATGGCTATTGGCCATCTAGAAATACGTCAGCCAATGGGGAATGTTGAAAGGGCGTGGACAGGCCGTCATGGCATGGCCATCTAGAAACGCATCAGCCAATGGGAAATGCTGACGCATTTCTAGATGGCCATGCCCAGATGGCGAGGCCACGCCGTCCGGTTACACCCGTGTAGTTTCCAAGGTAAGCTATCAAATTCTGAGTTATAAGTTTTCACTTCTATCGGCAATTCCTATGACTGCCAATTTTTTTGTCTATGGGTAAGCAGTAGTATTTTATCAAGGTAGTAAAACTCAATGGTCCACCGCCGTTTTGTATTTGTCACTGTCACTCGCAACAAGACGCCCGTGCTAGTAATTATTTGCTGAGTTTTATATTGGAACTATAAAATGCCGAAAGGATCAGTGCTGAAAGGACAGACGAGAGAAATGGTGATCAAGCTTCGTAATTACTTTGAAGCAGAGTATCAAAATGGCGGCCCGCTTTTACCATTGTCGCAAGTGAGAGAGCGCGTTGCGGCCGCGTTAGGTATTAGTGCATCTACGATTACAAAAATTACTACCGAAGCCTACGGAACAAGCGGCATGCAGGAGAATAAGCTTCGTACGCCGAAGAAAAAACGCCAACCACGTCGTGTGACTTCGGTTGACAACTTTGACGCAGACGCTATACGCCGTCATATATATAACTATTACTTACGTAAAGAAGTTCCAACACTTAAAAAACTTGTTGCTTCTTTGCGTGAATGTGATTTGTTCCGAGGTCAAAAATCGTCATTGGTAAAGGTCTTGAATGAAATTGGATTTACTTATAAAAAATCGGACAAACGCAAAATATTGATGGAGCGTCGCGACGTAGCTTTTGCTCGTTGCGAATTTTTGAGCGAAGCCAAAAAAATTACAGATTGGTCAAATGTTGTTTTCACTGACGAAACTTGGCTGAATGCGAACCACACAGTGTCTAAGAGCTGGACTGATGACACCGCTGCTTCCACTACCTCAGTACCGATGGGAAAAGGAGAACGTCTAATCATTTGCCATGCAGGGTCTGTGAAAGGATTCATGCCAGATGCTTTGTTGGCCTTTAAATCCAAAAAAACAGTTGAGTACCACGAAGAAATGAATTCTGAGGTTTACGAAAGTTGGTTTAAGGAAATGGTACAATCATTGGAAGAACCGTCAGTTATTATTATGGATAACGCATCCTATCACTCACGCCAAATTGATAAAATGCCGACCCAGGCCGACAAAAAACAAGTAATCATTGACTGGCTTCAACGACATGGTGAAAATGTTGATAACTCCTTACTAAAAGTACAATTACTAAATATATTACGAACAAAAAAACACTTCCCAAAACGATATGTGATCGACGAAATAGCTGCAGAACATGGTCATTGGGTTCTTAGACTTCCACCCTATCATTGTCAATACAATGCCATTGAATTAATATGGGCTCAAGTTAAAGGACACGCTGCTAGAAATAACACAAAACCCCCATTCACGGCAAACAAAATGGTAAATTTATTAAAAAATGCATGTGTGAAAGTAACTGCGGAAAGCTGGCAAAATGTAATTCAAAAAACACAAGAAACTATAATGGCAGATTGGGATAAACACGTGGCGATAGATTATATGAGTCAACAATTAATTATAAATGTCGGCAATAGCTCGAGTGACAGCAACGATGAATCTGATTTTGATTAATAAATAAATAAAAATAAAAGATTAGATTTCGTTTGCTTAAATTGGAATTGGGGTTGCTCAAACTTTACTATTTTCTGGTACCAAACGGCAGACTTTAATGTCTGCCATCCCCAGCGAGCAACACGGAAGGGAGTAGCCTTAGCTAAAAAATATTGTTCAAATCTTTCTGTCATTTCTTGCGGGAGGGGAAGTTGCACACTAGCGCAAAGCCGCACTATTACATACAAAACATACCTGTACCGATCCATTGCCGATCATACTCACACAACCAAATCACTAACACATAAAAAATAAAGCACCATTCACAAATCTAGCCCCGCCCTCACCCCACAGTATATTATCAAACTCCATGGTCCATGCGGACTTGTACTTTGACAGAGGGGAAACGCTGTGTATGCCTACTCCCTTCCGTGTTGCTCGCTGGCCATCCCAGATTTAACCGGTAACAGCTTCGTCAAGTATGACTTGTACTTGTAATCATCATAGTCATCATAACCTTGTTCTTTTTTGGATATACACCAGGAGATAAACACGTCTTCAAATAATGCTGTATGTTTTCCTGAGGCGCATCAATATAACGGTTTTACATAAAAATAAATCCGATATTATGTGCCGAGAACGGAAAACACCCGTGTAAAAATAGTTCATAAACAATATCGATATCTCAATCGTAACTTCGTAACATCACTATGTTGATAGCCATAGAACGTAATTTTTTAAAAACGTTTGTTATTTTATGGAATTTATAAAAAAACTACTGCACTTATGGACTCATTTTGTGAAAGATGATTATTATACGGGATCAAGGAGCAAATTTAAGCAGTTGTCATATTTTTAAAACCTCGCATTTATAAGTTAACTTTTGCGTAACATCGTCATGTTACGTTCTATTGGTGCTGTCAAAAAGAGGATAAACGGTTGGATCTACTATAAGTGTTGTCAGTTCCAGATTGATCTATCTATATGGATAAAGTATTTACTCATACTGTACAAAATAACACACACATATAATATAACACACACATAATATTGTACGTAGCAATTGTTATTGCTTAAGCAATTTAACAATTATGTGAATTTGAATGAATACACATTTATTTAAGAAACTGCTGTAATTGACTAAAGTTGCCATTTCACTAATATTTTTTTTTATTTATTATATAAAAACATCTAACAATTGTACTTATAAAATAGGCGCCAGTAATAATAAATTAAATATTATAGGTATCGATATAAATACAACCCACACTTGGCGAACCTGTGTCGTGCGATCTAGTCTCTTTCTCTTACATGATATAGTAGAACATCGTTCATACTTTTCAGTTGTACATGTTAACATAGTAGGTATAATTAAAATGTCGGAAAGCAATGATTGTGCTTATGTAGCAGTGTGTGTGTGTGTGTGTGTGTGTGTGTGTGTGTGTGTGTGTTTGTGTGTTTCTTTGTGGGAGTCTGTGATTCATGTGTAGATATTGAGATACGTATGCCAAGTAGTAATCAAATGTCAAAAGCCAATAATAACCTTACTTTATATGTTGTATATTTTCTATATAAGTAACTTTGATCCACTCACTTTCAAAAAAATTATACGGTTTTTACGCACTTACTTATATAAAATTAAACTTTGATGTTTAGGTTAAAATTTCATATATCATCATCACTATAAAACACTCATCACTTTAATATGTCATTACATGTCATCACCATTGATTGTATTTGTTATTTTTTCACTTTCACAGTAGAAATCGTGAAATCCGTCAAACGAAACTTCGTAGGGCATTTTTGGGAGTAGGCCTCCTGGCTGGGTCTTAAAACTGAATGTCACACCTGAAGCTGGTACCAGCTGTTCTTTAAATTACTAAGGTCCTCAGCTCTTGACGGGGCGTACCTTGGCGACCGTTGAATTAGGTTAATCAAACCTTTATGTGATCATAAAGCTAGTGAAATATTCAACTCAGCGCTTCCGTGCTTTGGAGGGCACGTTGCGGTATTTTTCCTTGATAAGTAGTATCGTACTTTTGTAAATTTGCCATTTCTCAATTCAACTATATCAATGATGTTGTATCTTGTGAGAATTCTACTCAAGTAGTCTTGAATCAAGTCATAGTGAAATATGTAACTCTGTCATGGAGTCACGTTTTAGTGAAGAGGTTATTCACGAGGCAAACACAATTTCATGGTTCTGACACGTCAGTTGTAGCCCATACTCCTAAGTATTCCAATGGAAACGCAATGAAGAGATTAGCTTGGTAATAGTTAGATTATTCTATATAAATAATAATATTTTTAGCTATAGCCTCTCCACTTGGATTCGTTGTCTTGGGGTGACTATATTTTGTCTTCACTTGTCCCTTGCCCTTGTGTGTTTGCATTAACATTATACCTACACTTAAAATAGAACTCCCTACAAAATATATGTCTAGTCCACAACTACAAAACTTCCTACCTACTACTAAAATATAGGTACACACTGTGTGTACCTCTATTTTAGTAGTAGTCTCTCTCACACACACACATACGCAGGTACACGCTGTGTGTACCTCTATTTTAGTAGTACGCATGTGTCACGCGTACACCCTCCCTCCCCGGCTTTCACTCTCTCTCTCTCTCTTTTTTTTTAATTGTACCTGCCTTAGCAATCAAGGAGGAGGACGTTGCTAACCTCAACACAGGTTTTCTCCTAATCTCGCGGGCACCGTTGTTTTTCATTACCTTGTATGCCATTGTTAAAGTTCCTTAAATAAAGAATTAAGTATCTAAAAAATAATTAAATTAAGTATCTAAATTGTGTAAACATACACTTCTTCTCCTTCTTCTTTGGTTGCCTCTCCACTACTGGAGGTTGGCCGTCATTCTTCTAAACTCTTCTTTATTCAGGGCCAGCCTGAACAGATCTTCAGCTCTGTTCTTTTGTTTGCCTACATACATTTGTGTAGTATGTAGGCACACTTAGATGAAGTTATTATTTAAAGCGACAAATGTAACTCTATCGACCCAAGAGTGAATGATTGTGACCCACAAAGAACACTTTTCAACAACCTTCACGTAATAATTGACCTCTCAAGTAATTGTCTACGCTCTATACATATATTATATCGAGCCAGTGTTTGAACTATCCGAGGGAGTTCTGAGTGGTTTTATTGTCAAATAAAGGGCAGAGTACAAATGTCGCGTCACTTAGATATAGGTCGTCGTTGATATTGACAGAGGCAAGAGGGGCGCTTTGATCCCCTAATAGCTTTGGCGCACCCCTATGTCTTAAGGCATTAGTTCAAAAACATGTAAGTTACGTTACGTCGTAAACAGTGGGCCTAGCGCGAATATTTGCGTAAGTGCAAAGTAATCGTCGACGTATACAATACAAACTATCATTTAACTAGTACAACTGTAGCAGAGATAACTCAACTGGTTTAGGGATAGAGTTATTAGGTAAATCGTTCTTTAGGGATAGCGTGAATCGGGATTTTGTATTTTGGCTTTACGTATCGCAGTATTGCTAAACTGTATTGTACAGATAAATAGTTACTTATGAATAATTTTTAATTTTATTATATTATTTAAGACCAAGAGCAATATAGTTTTTTAAACATAAGGAATAACAACAGAAAGCCAATTACAGGTCCTCACGGTTAACATATAAATAAAAATAATAAGTTATGAACACTATACAATACAGTCTCAATATATGGTAATGGAATGTACTCAAACAACTTCATTAAAGAATTCTCTGCTCAACAGCCGCCTCGCCGATGGCAAACTAGTGCAGAATAAGTCTAAGCCAACTCGCTTATCTAAATTATTATAGCTTTTACTCACTCGACACAAGTATGAATTTTGTCTGTAATTACTTTTTACAATTGGAACGTATAGAAGAGGATTGAAACGCTTAATTACTGTAGGAGTTTGAAATTGTATCATGCTCAATAGCTCGGGAGAATCAATTAAATTAGAAGTAATTTTAAATAGGACACCATATCAGCTATTTCCCTTCTTTTAGAGAGATGACTAATGCACCTAGTTTTGCATTTTCGTCCGAGACGCTGGGCGCAACCGCCATGCACTCTTTAGAGCTCATGAGATATATTGTTCGGCTCACATGACGTGTTCGGTCAACCAAACCTCACATAGCTTATATGTAATACGTACAAGCATACTGTCAACTAGAAAACACACTATCGATAGAGTACTGGCGCCCTTGACCGCGCCACCTGAATAATTGAAGGCGGAGACCGCACCATCCCGCCGTCGAATAACAATACATGGTACTCTCATTTGTTTACTGTGCTCAGTGTATATCTACCTAATAGACATGTAGTTCCTAAGTCCCTTGTCAACACAGCATGATATACGGATAGTTGTATCACGTTATTTTAAATGTACTGTAACTAAACAGAAAAGAATTAAAAATAGGGACATGCTAGTGGATATTTTATGTCACATAAATGATATTAAAACATGTGTCAAAATCCAGGGAGTAAATCGTGGAATACGTATGTTTATAGAAGACGCCAAAGATGTGCTAACGAGATGCTAGTTTGTGATTGTTGATTTTCCTCTTAAGATTTATAACAACGTTCATGAAGCTGAAACATAATGAGCCAACTAGTTTTAATACGATTCGTATTTGAGTCTCATTTTAACTTAAAAGCCATATGACGTGTCTATCCTTTTTTTTTAATTCAGGTGATTTATTTTAATATTAATTTGTTGGCAGGGGCGCGTAACGCATCCTATAGATAAGGTTGGTATCGCGGCCGATTCAGGCATAAAGAACAGGAAAAACTCGTTAATCCATAGAAGTGAAGCTTTTAAATTTGCGCCCAGACAGCTAACTTAATACTTGCCCACGTCTCTCTTATGGACCCTATTCGTAAAATTGCATAGGAAAAATACGAAATGAATGTTAAAATTACATCACGTATCTTATATGAATTCGATTCAATAATCTAAGATGTATGATAAAACTGTCTCATAATATTGTTTTTAATACACTTGCTCGTAAAGTCACTTTTAGGGCCATAAACCGAGCTATACCACACACGTGCATAAGAGAATTATCCATACAAAGATAAACCTTACTGCAACTTAAGGGCGAGTAAACATAGCATTTTCAATTTAACCAGGTAATACAGTATTTTTTTCTACCGAATTCCAAAAAGGAGGAGGTACTCAATTCGACTGTATTTTTTTTATGATTGTTACCGATTCTTAAAATTATTTTTTGTTTGAAAGCTGGTGCTTCCCGTGCTTCCATTTAAATTTCATCAAATTCGGTCCAGTAGTTTTTGAGTTACACTCCAATAGACTGAATAGAATGGAAGTCATTTTCAAATTGTACTTGTTTAGTACAACAATGAGGTGCTTTGGCGCTGAAATTCCATAGGTAAATACATTTACCAACAAATTGTTAACAATACAACTTAGCATACCGTAACCACCATACAACTTAACATACTAGCTCTAAGCTCTGGGTGGCACTGCAACTGTAACGGGCAACCGTACAACGTAATATAGTATAATTTTGCGAACCAAATCTTTGTGATAAAATATACAGGAGAGAAATAGTCAAAATAGTCTTAACCTCCAAACACGTTTATTCCGTATTTATTCCGTAGAGTTCACAGACTCAAAAAGTTCGTTTGTAGTGGTGTAATAGAAAGAAAATATATTCTTCTATAGTAATAAACTCTATGGTTAAATATTGGGATGAGTTTAAAAAATAAACAAAAGAAAAAAGCGCGAAAAATCATGTCACATCTAACAATAATTGTTAGATGCACACAAAAATGCAGAATGCTCATGTCACAATAGTTACATCCGCAACCCACTTGGCGAAAGTTCTTGCAGATACGAAATCATGTTTAGCTTAAACACTCCAGTAGTTAGAATTTTAATCAATAAGTTAGAAAGGTACAGAAAATTCTATTATCCGCCTCTTTTCAGCTTGTAAAGAAGATACAAAATATAGCATCGAAAAAGTTTTCCCCGTAAGTGTCACACTTTACTAATCCACTCTGTTCCGTGTGACGAACATTTTTCCTTATTATTTCGCACTAATGGTTCCTTACTAACACGGCACGCCTAGCACTCGTAAATTAGCTACGTTGTGACTTATTACGATCGGCACTAATTAATTACAGACATATACCTGGAGCAAGCTTATATCTGAATCTGTTGGTAGGAACAACCACGCAATCCCTGGTTATTTCAGTTAGGTGCTTAATTAATAATATATTACAATACAATACAATAATTATTTATTGCACATAACCAAACATACAAAAACGAACTTATCAAAATATAATCTTAATTTAGGGTAGTACTATGGGCGGTCTTATCGCATATAACGATTTCTTCCAGACAACCTTTGTATAGAGAGTATCATAAGAAGCGGTAGACGGTGGTGCACAATATTATGTTATTTTAACGCTATATTGTCCTATTTAAAATACTAATACATAAATACTAATAACTATATACTAATACATATGAAATATATATACATTATAAATCAAGGATAAAAATAATAACTAGTGTTATATACTGGACAGATAGTGATTCTTAAGCTTATATATTACACTAACTTACTTCTTGCTTTCTTCTGATTACTGTCTAATTACTGTATTTTATTATTACTATGAGTAGAAATACATTAACAAACCTTTTATTGCTTTTTTGTTATTTAACTTAAAACGTATATCTGTTAAGTTTGTTAGTATCTCTAAAATTAATGAATTGAAATATAGGAAAAAATATTGATGTGTGGTGCAAATTCGGTTTGTTACTATAAAGAGACGATATACGATCCACCACGAGGGCTCAGTGCGGCTTGGTAAATAAACTAGTGGCCAACCCATATCAAAGTTTTCAGGCCGCCCGAAGGCCTTCGACATAGCCTAATGACTGTTGTTCTAAGAGAAACTATCTAACGCTCAGTTGAATAATGCCACTCGCACATACCCATCCAACTTCTGACCGCAGCAAGCGTTGTTTAACTTGTTGATCGGTTGAGATAGCCAAGTCAAGCTCCGCTGCAAGCGCTTCGTTTGTAAGTGCTACGTATAGCGTTTAATGTATACAGTCTCTGCGCGGTAAAGCGTTGGACCACTTCAGAAGGCTGAAATGATTTATGAACTTCCTGGGAAATGCCTTTTAATTGTGAATGCGTTCACATTTTTCTTGGCGGCAGTGATTTTGCACAGCATTCCAATACTGGAAAAGCCTTTTTAACGGGGGGAAATGTTGTGCTCTGCCCATCCACCACGGGGATGACAGAAGGGGAATGGGGGCTAAAACTTCTCATAGTCCTCGCCCTAGTTAGGCCCGAATTGATCTTAACCGGGCCTCAACTAGAGAGGCTAGACTGGAGAGGCCTAGCACGGCGCAGCTTAACCGTGACAATAGTTTCCCATTTCTATTGGTAGGCTAGTTATGTCTGACTGATTGCTCTTAGCATGCTGCTGACAAGTACACTAACCCCCAGTTTCTAGAACGTTTGCCAAAGCCTTGATTAGTTGACCAACTAAATACTAAACGCTTATTGGTCAATTGTATTTTATGACGCTATATGTGACCAATCAGCGGTCAGTATTCCGTCTGCTAGCTGATCAAGCTTTGACAAACATTCCTGAAACTGGATGTAAAGATATATAAAACCGTACGATACTCTTCTACTAAGTTTCGTTCGCGCCCCCGGGAGCCTTGACAATATCCTTATTAATGATTGATCTCAGGTAAATAACTTTTGATTTGTTTACTAATGGGGTACTTTGGCTTGTTCCAGTTACTGGAGTTGTTTGACTCGGAAGACCCACGAGAGCGCGACTTCCTGAAGACAACTCTTCACAGGATATACGGAAAGTTTTTGGTGCTACGCGCCTACATTAGGAAGCAGATCAACAATGTTTTCTACAGGTTGGTAAAACGTTTTCATTTGATTTACCCTAGGGTAGGAACCTACCCTATTAACCCTATGGATAATATGTATGACAATATTATAAAGTAAAAGTTTGAATGATTGTTACTCAATCTCGAAAACCACTGAATGCAATATAAAATTGTGTTGATTGATAGTGATCTAGTGCCTGGATTATCACGTTGGGTACTTTTAATCGTCAACCACGCGGATGAAACCTTTTTGAAAGTCGATATTTAAATAAATGACTTGTTTTTAATGTTTGAGAACATGTTCATTTGTTTGTTACTCTAGGTTAGAGTGGTTTGGTTTCTCACTTAAAATATTTTATGATCGGAACTAGTGTATTTTTTGTTAAGCACGCATATCCTCCCATATCGCACTCCTAGATCTGCGTGAAGGCCAATTACAGGTTTCCACTGATAAAATGATGACGTTGATTTTACTTATTAAAGTATATAATAAAAATAAATGTAAATAAGTCAGTCTCCGTTATGTAAGTAAGTATATAATAGTTGTATGTACTGTTTACATATATATTATCCTTAAGCTATGAATAACACCGCCGTGTTTACATTGTTGTAAAAAATACAGCGTTTTTTCCGCCACTCGGTGTTACGTCTAGTCTCTGTGTTGCGTTTTTTCTCTATGTATCTTGTGTAACAATAACGATATAATATATTTACACAGTTTGCTTATTAATACTGTTACATAAGATGTTACGTAATTGCTTTAATTAAATTGTTGTTATTATTTTCTAAAGAGCGAAACGGACATTATTTAGTGAAATAGACTAACTAGAATCGTTTCACAGGTATGACATAAAAGTTTTAAAATTATTATTAGATAGATTACAACTAGCTGCGCCGCGTGATTTCACCCGCGTGGTGATGGATGATGATGATGATAATGAAAAGTTTCATAAGTCATATGTGCTTCATTTGATTTACCCTAGGGTATGAACCTACCCTATTAACCCTATGGATAATATATGCCTATATCATAAAGGTTAAAGTTTAGATGTTTGGATGTTTGTTACTTAATCTCGAAAACCACTGAATACAATTGGATAAAATTTGGTTGATTGATAGTGATCCAGTGCCTGGATTAACTCGTAGGGTACTTTTAATCGTCAACCACGCGGATGTAACCTTTTTGAAAGTCGAAATATAGGTATAAAAATATAATATAAAAGTATAATAAGTCGAAATATAGGTCGAAATATTTTATGTATTAGTAGATATTTTTCTTTTCTTGTTTATAATTTATTATTAATTTGATTTAGTAATGTATTATTGTCTTGATTTTATTGTACCTTTATCTTTATATTACGCCCCGTCTTGTTATTCCTGTATTTCCTCTCCATCCTAAGGTTGCCTGGAAGAGATCACTATTATTGATAAGGCCGCCCATTGTAACACTTTATTTTAAGCTTTCTTTTACTTTTATGTTATTTTTGTATATTAAGTGGTGTAACAATAAAGAATTATCTATCTATCTATCTATCTAAATAAATGGCTTGATTGATAATGTTTTGTCGGATTTAATGTTTTTGAGAACATGTTCATTTGTTATTAGACTCTAGGTTAGAGTGGTTTGGTTTCTTACTTCTAATACTACGCCGTTCAGGCGTGATAAGGTAGCAAACAGATTCAAGTTGTTATACCTACAACTGTTGTAGGGATACGTGGCACTTACAGGTTAACGATTCCTATGTTCAGAAATTTATAACTAAACACACATTGGTATTACTTTTGTGGTTAGGATAAACTTTGGTTGGAGCAAGTCCCATTTTGAAAAATAACCATATTTTAGTACTATACATTAGCTTAGAATGTATACCGCCATAATCAAGGGATTATCATCACGTCTCTAACGGCCGGTCCCAATAATCTATCTATCGCCGGTTTACCTTACTAGAGATAGATATTTGACACTATTTGTATGGACGTTATGTCAAATTGCTATCGGTAGTAAGGTAAACCGTGGATAGATAGATTATTGGGACGTGCCTTAAATAATTTGTGCTCGTTGGTAGGCCATTACAAAACACTACGATAACTGATGTAAATAATGGTTGAGCTGTGATTGTATATAATATATAAAAGCTTAGATAAATAATTTAGATTACGTAAACTTGTTTCGATATAGGGCTGAGTTTCTAGTTTTTCCGAAATATTGCTGTGACGATTATGGTTGTAACATTTATATCGAATACATTCACATCTACATAGCTATTATGTTGGTTTTTTTATAATGGATCATCAAAGTGACTCCCTCTCACCTGATGGAAAGCGAAGATGGAATGGCTGCCATCAAGAAGCAATGGTCATTGCTGTATTGCAGCCGTAAGCTGTACTAATCGCCACCCCTATTTTTTATTTTATTTTTTTCTGACGAGGGGAAATCTTCTACAAGATACTCCACTGCATATAGGGTAAAGTGGAGTTATGTGAGGTACTCTGCGGCTCTATGAGGACTCACTAAAAACCCCCCCGGTGGCCAGCCTCAATTCCTGTCAAAGGACTCTGAGATCTCCTTAGGAACGCACCGGAACCCTTCTCACACAGCGCCTATAGCACATCCAAGGGGTAGACTTGCTACCCCCAACTTGCTTGCGATTTACGATGCCACATGCCACACTGTGCCATCGCCGTCCCTGGATTAATCGCCACCCCTATGATTTTTATTTTTATTTTATTTATTAAGGAACAGAAAACAGCCATATTATAAAATGTACAACAATGTGGATAGATTAATAAACTTAATAATAATACAGCCAACAACACTATTCACAGATTACTTAAAGAATTATATAAATTTACCGCTAGGAGTAGCTAACTTGCCAAAAACAATATTTAAATATACATTTTTTTTAATAAGCCCTAAAACACAAAAATTAAAAATTAATGATTTTATTGAATTTAAACAATTATTAATTAACATAATAATAACAGTATTGTATCGAAGTATTACAGTACTGAAGTTATGAGGAGAGATTTTTAAGTACTGCTGCTTTAAATTTACCTGCAGTGCAAGCAAAAATAGCGATGTTTTACCTGCAATTAAAACATTTATTAAACATACTTACCTAATTCGAAACCTAATTATACATGAGAGTAGCGTACTCGACTTCCGTTCCGAACAAGTCATGCTGTGATTGGTCCGCCCGATCTCCTCGCCCAATCAGCGTCGACTCCGCCCCTTCCGCTCAAATGTCAACCATCACCCCAGGTAGTGCGCCTAGCGCAACTTGGCTTCATTGGTTTTCTCGTGTTATGCCACCAGGCAGGTATAGAAAGTGTTAGGTTTCGAATTAGGTAAGTATGTTTAATAAATGTTTTAATTGCAGGTAAAACATCGCTATTAAACAACTGTACCGTAATTCGAAACCTAATTATACATGAGAGATGTGTTTGTTATCGCCTGGTGGTGATGGTGACGCCAATGTGATAAATCTTTAATAGGTATTGAATGTTCTGACGCCCAGCGGTCCAGGTTTCATTCACAAAACTTTTGTTGTCTGCGTAAGCATGAATTCTAGGTGTAGGAAAATTAGACTACACATTTTAGTACATGAAACGTCCATTATTTGATTTGTCTGCCAAATCACTGCGAACAAAGAGTAAATAAGGAAGGTACGCCCAATTTCTCAATGGAACTGCTTGCAGACTTGAGGCAAGGTCAATTCATCAATACGTTCCACTAATTATGAGTTTTACTAAATTAGTAACCTTGGCACGTGTTGCTGTTCAAGGTTTATTTATGTGCTGCTTGCAACCCATCTTTTAACTCTCGTAATCACTCATGATGTTTTGAATGTGGGGCGGAGCCCCGAGCATTCTTGAATGAGTGTAGTATATATATATATTTATATATATATTTAAATGCCGAGTGCAGTCAGTGTGCTGGACACATTACAACTGTCTGTTTCGTGAGAGTATCTGTTTTAAGACCATAGCAGTGCTAAAGTAGTTTGCAGTTTCGTAATTTAATTCTGGAAAAAAGCTTATAAACTATTGTGACATAGAAATAACGATGGCTACTATGTCCCTTGAATTAGGTAGATAAAAACTATTTTCTTCACAAATGTTCTGAATAAAATTATTGATTTATTAAGGTATCGACTTCCAGGTTGGGGGTCGCGGTCGCCTTGGCTAAAATAGTGATTTTAGCTTTAAATATTTATATTTAAGTATTATTATAATTTCGACTTAAAAATGCATGAGGTAAGTATTCCAGATTTGTGAATTAAAAATATACTAAGGGTCGTTTTAATAAGATTGGTTAAGAATCTTGCAAGATTAGACCACTTGGGTTTTTGTTGGTTTCCTGGGTAATTATCTCACGAAGAGTGCTAATTTTTCCAAGCTAAACTTTCTCCAAGGAGCTGATAAGCCTAAACATTTTCTTGCATTATAGTCGCTTAGATTTTGATACATTCGTACATCTACGAGTACAAACTTTTTGTATCATTTCTATCGGACGCGACAATGGTTAGTCACCCACACAGGAAGCCGACCAGTCGGTCGGCATTGTTGGGACTCTGGATAGATTTGTAATCGTGAACGGGGTAATCCAACGATCTATTTAACAGCCTTCATAAAAAAAAACAATACCTAGCGGTACCAATGTTTGAAAAACATTGAATCGTTTAGAATAAAACATACCTAATAGCATCGGTAACTGAGTAATCGTGAGGTCTAAATCGGGTTGCTAATGCGACGACTGTTTCTCACTGTAATTCAGCGATCAGGAAAATTCCTGTTGATTTGTTTTAAATCGGCTAGTATTTCTTATGGTATGCCGGGGGATAAACCCAACCCTACTCTGAAGTTCCAAGTCAGCCGGTGGGGCGTAACAGTGACCTTGGGAATCTAATCTGTCGATTGTGCAGAAATTGTGATCACTCGTAAGCTTGGCGAAAGGCAAAAAGATAGGTTTCTTGTTTGCCCCACTTTACAAAAACTGTGTCTGTTAGTTTTGTAGTAGATCACTGTTTGGCAATACCACTCGGAACAGAGCTTCCAAAATTAAATAGCTTTTCCATGAGCTGTGAGCTTTGATCTTACTCTAGTTCATAGTAGGTTTTTAAGGATAACTAATCATTTCTGTGTATATTTTGCAACGAATACGAGGATACGTAAACGAGGTACTCGCATATATTAACGGTTAATACAATAAGGTTTTGCAGTATTAGTAGTATCTGATGCGTCAGAAGGAATTCAAATTATTATTAGAATTATCCCCAGCCTTGCTCAGTGTCAGAATTTTTGTGATGCTCGCAACCGCACATGTTTTTGGGGCACTGAGCTAAAGACAGATTGCAAGCAGATATTTTTGATATTTTTGCAAAAAGATATACATTCGTATATAAACTAAAATAGTCTAGAAATAGTCATTGTAAATGAACTGAAGGAAACGGTGATTGTTTGAATCGACCGACAAGTGGTCCAGAGGAAGATCGACCTTGGCCATCCAGTCTACTCTTAGAGAAAGTAGCACGCAATGCTCGATCCAGTCTTCTCTTGGAGAAACTAGCACGCAATCATGGTTAATCAATCTGAATTTTAAGAGAGCACCGTAGGTACTTGTTCAAGTTTTTCTGATCCCAAAAACGGTCTTGGTGTGCCGTTGCCTTTAAGTCTGAGAATATTGCTAACAGCTTGGAAAAGACTGGCTTCCCATTTTTATGACACCTCGAGTGTGCATTTCGTCAACCACTTTTATTTCAATTTAGTTAGATATTTTGCTGTAACGGTCGCTCGACAAAAGCAATGACAATTTCGTGTATAATGGTAAATAGTAGTTACTTATTATGTTTAGAATGTCGAGCGGAGCTCCGAGCATTCTTCGATGCGTTCGGTAGCTCGACAAAAGCAATGACCGTTTCTTTTTGTACGGTATACAGTCACTTATTATGCTTAGAATGCAGAGCGGAGCTCCGAGCATTCTTCGATGCGTTTAGCTTTGTTACGGTAGCTCGACAAAAGCAATGACCGTTTCTTTGTGAACGGTATACAGTCACTTATTATGCTTAGAATGCAGAGCGGAGCTCTTAGCATTCTTCGATGCGTTTAGCTTTGTAACGGTAGCTCGACAAAAGAAATAACGTTTTCTTTTTGAACCGTACACAGTAGTCACTTATTATGCTTAGAATGTAGAGCGGAGCTCCGAGCATTCTTCGATGCGCTTAACTTTTGTTACGGTCGCTCGACAAATGCAATGATGTTTTGTGGTACACATTATAGTCACTTATTATGCTTAGAATGTAGAGCGGAGCTCCAAGCATTCTTCGATGAGTTTAACTTTGCTTAATGACCCTCACGAAGGGCTGCTTGTATGCATGTTTTATTATTATCACCTATCTCGATGCAAACTAAGCCTCTTGAGCTTTTTGAATGGTGTACGGAAGCCATTTATTACGTTTAGAATATAGAGCGGAGCCCGAAGCCTTTTTCAACGAGTAATTTTTCTTGAGAACCAGTGATTGCAACCTTTTTTGGTAGCTGCCTGGCACGGAAGGGTTTCGAGTCAGAATCTTTTCGTTTTATTTCGTTGCTTCCATATTATGATTTCCTGTCCTATCCCGATGGGATGAGGAGGAATTATGCCTCTTGTCGGGCTGTAAAATTTGTTAGTTACACCGGCAACGCCCTCATGTTAGGGATCGAATATGTCGACCCGGGTTTCAAGCAAAACAGACTCATCTATGGGTGTGCAGCAGCGACTGCGAACTACAGTTGGCCACTGCAGACATTGGCGTGTGCTGTGTCACTTTCTAGACTGACCTACTTTGACGTAGCAATGTGGTAGGGTAGTGGCAGTTAGCCCGTGTTGTTCAGAAACTTATCTTGTGATGCAGTTTTTAGATGTGTTTCATTGCGTTTTGTTTCATCAGAGGTCCAGGCCAATATTTCGTATGTAGGTTGTTTAACAATTACATATAGTCCAGGGACTAAAAAGACTAAGATATATTCGAAGATAAGCCAAAACGCGACCTGAGAATATATGTTATTCTACCAGCTCTGCCTAAATAACATCGAATTTTTCAGTTTTGCTACTTTACCTGGTGTGAAAGTGCATGAATGTAGAAGTTTTCTTTGTACATTTTCGCATTAGAATGTGCTTTAACAGATTTTAGCCAATCTGGAACATTAATCAGTCGATTGCATGTCATCTAAGAAACCATTTAAACTGTTTTAAGTCTGGTTTTGTGCGACTCTTTCACTAACGAGTGAACGACTTCGACTGGTTAAGCAAAGTAAGCGTAGCGTTTGATTTCATTATGGGGATCACACCATAGCTAATGAACTCATAACATTGGAGATAGAAGTGTTTGAGTTTTATAGTATTGGACATTATTACAATATTGTTCAAAAGGTTGTGGTTCTATGAGCTGTTCTACATAACCTTTATTTTTCTGAAGCGTAAACTAAGATTATTACACGCTTTAACCATTTGAAAGTTCAGTGGTTTTAATTTGAGGTGCTCAGTAGGGCTTATCCTCGTTTGATTACCCACACATGTTTGGGTCTGCTCAAATTGCAGTACAAGTCAGAATGACTGTAACTTGGATTGTAATTTACCACGATTATATTATAGTTGATGAAAAATAGTAAGTGTTACTCACGGTTTGGTGATGAGCTGGAGCTAAACTACGAACCAACACTTGAATCCGATACCGTTGGTAGGTTATCATCTTCTTTTTCCTGTTTTTATTCCGCTTCTTCCATCGTTGGGGCTGGACCAGTATAACTATCAATTTAAAGAATCTAAAATTCAACTGAAACAGTTAAAATATTTCATTTATATCTAGAACCAGCGATAGCACTGGCTATAATACAGGCTACGACTACAGGCCGGTGGCGGTGTTATCAACTTTTGGTAAGGTATTGGAATCTATTCTGCAGTGTCGAATCAGCCGCCAATTCGAAAGTCAACTAACAGACGCTCAGCATGGGTTTAGAACTGGACGATCAACAACCTCTAACCTCCTTTCTTTTTGGACTTATGTTATCGATTCAGTCGATTTAGGTTTTCAATCAGATGCTGCCTATTTCGATTTCAGGAAGGCGTTTGACACTGTGGACAATGATATATTGATTCAAAAGTTCTCTAGGGCAGGATTTACTCTCCCATTGTTGAAGTTTTTCTGTTCATATCTTCGAAACCGTCGGCAGTATGTCCAATATAAAGGTTACGTGTCAGAACAGTACTTTACCTACTCTGGAGTGAGTCAAGGTAGCAACTTAGGGCCGTTACTATTTTTAATCATGATAAATGATTTGCCGGCAGTGATAAAAGCCGCTCGTTGCCTGTTGTTCGCTGATGATCTAAAACTATTCATTGAGGTGCGTGATATAGACGATTGCTATCTGTTGCAGGATGATATTGATAATGTGAAGCATTGGAGTGAGGCAAATAAGCTTCTATTTAATGAGGAGAAATGTGCGGTAATAACATTTGGACGCCTTAAAAATATAATCTCATATCAGTATATTCTTGGTACCGAAGTGATTCCAAGAGTCCATAGCATAAGAGATCTGGGAGTGATGATGAGTGAAGATATGTCATTTCGTTTGCATATCTATAAGATTTGTGGACAGGCATTTCGAACTCTAGGGTTCATCATTAGACAGTCGCGGCATCTTGACAGTATTCCAGCAATAAAGAGTCTGTATAATGCATTTGTCAGGAGCAAGCTAGAATGTAGTGCAATAGTATGGTGTCCGTATGAGCATAAATATGTGGAAATGGTAGAGAAAATACAAAGAAAGTTTTTGAGATGGCTTTACCAAAAGCAGAACGGGTATTTTGTCGGATATCCATTTTCATATCCAAGTAGTTTTATCTTAGGAATGATGGGGTATAATACCCTGGAAGCCAGGCGTGTTGTTTGTCTAATGGAGTTCATATTAAATATTTTATTGGGGCGTAAAATGATTCCGTTTCTATTAGAACGAATATATTTAGCGGTACCAGAAAAGTATATTAGAGCCAGACGGCACAATTTATTTGCGTGTCGAATTGCCAATACACAGCTTGGTCGCCAGTCCCCGATGTACCGGGCGTTGCGATTACTTGATCTTTTATGCAGACACCAGTCCCTGGACCTATTCCACTGCAGCCCACGAGAATTTCACAGAGCGGCAATGGATTTCGTCACTGGACATGACCTTATTTTAATGTAGTTTTGTAAATTAGTTTTTTTATCAAGGATTGGAAATATAAATGTATGTAGGTGTATTTGTTTTGTGTATAAATATTTTACTAAAGTATCTAGTTCAATCGCTCTTTTAGTTTTTAATAAGTATTTAAATGGGTTTTTATAGAATAAATAGTAAGTTTTGTGTATTTTTTTATGAGCCTTGGGTAAGCGAATTGGGTAACTGTCATGCATACCCAAGAGCATGTATATGAAACAAGTAAATAAATAAATAAATAAATAAATAAATAAATAAATAAATAAAACATAATTAGTATTGAAGCGAACGGTAACACCGTTAAAATATTTTTAGTAAGTATATATAATTGCACATGAACTTACTAATTGGTTCAGGACTTTACCTGAACTTTCACCAGCATGACGCAGTCAGTAAAGTAAATATTTCGTACTTACAACTGCTCCGGATGAAAATCCAAACGCCAATGAAGCCAAGTTGCGCTAGGCGCACTACCTGGGGTGATGGTTGACATTTGAGCGGAAGGGGCGGAGTCGACGCTGATTGGGCGAGGAGATCGGGCGGACCAATCACAGCATGACTTGTTCGGAACGGAAGTCGAGTACGCTACTCTCATGTATAATTAGGTTTCGAATTACGGTACAGTTGTTTAATATCTATATTTTGAAAAGAGTCATTATACGATTCCACCATCCGACGAGTAGGAGTGCGCAGTCCGGCGTTTGAGCGGCAATTGCCCAATGCGAATAAGCGCCCTGCGCGCACCTCCCGTTTGTAAATTGTTCTAGGTACAGCATAACATAAATTATTAACTAAATCCATGCAGTCAAAGTTATTGTTAACAATTTTAAAAAGAGTACAAGCTTCAAGGTACTTGCGTCTTGATTCAAGTGTAAGCATGTTATATTTGCCGAGCAATTTAGTATACGATAGATATCTTTTATGACATCTGTAGTGCATGGCACATAAGAACTTTCTTTGAACCTTCTCAATAGCCTCTTTATACTTTTCATAATAGGGGTTCCAAATAGGTACAGAGTACTCGAGCTGAGATCGAACTAGAGTTTTATATAAATATAAATATGTAGAGGTACGTTTAAAACCTGAGGATGACCGCATTATAAACCCATACATTTGAAAGGCTTTATTAACAATGTTATCTACATGTTTGTTTAGGGATAGATTAGAGTCGAGCTGTATTCCTAAATCCCTAAGGGTTACAACATTTTTCAAGGTGACGTTACAAAGGTTGTAATTAAAACGTGTGATGTTCTTATCTACTTTTTTTGTAAAATTAATGTAATTACATTTAGGGATACTCAGCTGAAGTTTGTTCTTGTGACAATAGGTAGTAAGTCTATCCAGGTCCTGTTGAAACTGTTGATGACCTGACAGATTCTTTTTCACGCCCCGCTTGAAAGACCCAGGGTTATAGCTGCAAGGAAATAAGTACGCCGGCAAAACATTCCACAACTTACTTACACGACAGAGGTAGGAACTGAAAAACTTTTTGGTTAGTTGTAAGAAGTTTTCAATAGTATATGGATGCAATGCTTGGCCGAAACGAGTAGTTCGGGATCGGAATGGTGAGGAAGGAATAAGATATAGATAGATGGTTAGTCATAATTGTGTCCCGTAGTTTATACACGCTTCGCATTACATGCGATCCATGCCATTGGGTTCCATGCCATTCTGCTTTGGTAACCCCGAAACATGTTCAGTCTCGTTCGTCTACTAATTTCCTTTGCTGCAGTGATTACACACTGCAGCAGTAAATTCAGGCCAGAATACCCAATATCTGGCCCAAGTTATACCATCTATACCACTAGTCTACTTAACTCGCCCTGCTTTCCGGGTGGAGTGGAGTGGCAACACCGATTTTGGGGATATTATCACTGTTCATTCCGATTTAATATCGCGCTTTTGACGGGTGACATCTGTCAGCCATTCGGAATAGGTTGAAATCACGCTCCCGTTGCTCACGGTATGGCTGTGCAGTGATTTGCTAAACACTTCTTACAAAATATTTAACGAGACGGTATGGACACGATATAATAAACCATGAGCATATGTTTCAAACCTACAAAAATCATAAGCCCACAAAAACTTTTGTTATGCCGGAAAATAAGGAAACACACGCACACACAGGCTAACAGATGTCATTTTTTGACACAACGGCTTACGGTGATTTCAGTTCGTAGCGTGGTCGATGGCGATTTCAATACAATTCAATTAAAATTTCAATGACATAAGTATAGTCGCGTTTTCGTTGATTTGAAATGCTGATCACTACGCCTGCCAACTGCCAACTTGCTGACAACTTCGTTTTTGACTTCAATTGGAAAGCAGAGTTGGATAGCATACCAGTTAATTATGTGTTCATTTAGCAACCTTTGACATGACATGCCATATGTTAAAATACGTCTATAGTAAAAACGTTTTGTATGAATCCTTAATAAATAGAAGAGTGTTTTTAAAAATGGTTTACGTAGTTGCCTATACCGGGTTAATGTGTATATTGTTTTAGGTTCATATACGAGACGGAGCACCACAATGGGATTGCAGAGTTACTCGAGATCCTTGGATCAATTATCAATGGATTCGCGCTGCCGCTGAAGGAGGAACACAAGATGTTTTTATTGAAGGTAATATACTGTCACCAACAATGATTATCATTTTATCAGCGTATAAGTATCGGCAACATATCGAGATAGCGTTCAATTATTCAATAACGAGTAGTTGGTGAACGAGGTCACGGCCCTCAGGAATGACGACAAAGATTAACAGAGGTGGATAGTAGTCAAATGCTGGATAGATAAGATAAATAGTCAAATTATGGATATATAACATAATTACTCAACTGCTGGATAGATACAACCTGTTGTGTCAGTGCAATTTTTAACTGGCCTTCATTGTACCACCTGGTCTGTGTTTATAATTATAGCTAGCCTTTAATTTCTTGAAAAAGTTTTAAATAAGATAAGTAGTCAAATGCTGGATCATCATCATCTCAGCCGTATAACGTCCACTGCTGAACATAGGCCTCCTCATTAATCATTCCAAAAGGACCGGTTGGGAGCAGCCTGCATCCAACGTCGTACTGCGACCTTTATCAGGTCGTCTGTCCACCGTGTCGGTGGACGACCTACGCTGGGCTTGCCGATCCGTGGTCTCCACTCCAGAACCTTCCGGCCCCATCGGCCATCTGTTCTGCGTGCCCTGTTGTGTCCTGTCCTGTCCTGTGCCCTGTCCACTGCCACTTTTAACGGGCTAAACTTCTGGGCTATGTCGGTGACTTTCGTTCTTCTACGGATCTCCTCATTTCTGATTCGATCACTTAGAGAAACCCCGAGCATAGCCCTCTCCATAGCTCGTTGCGAATGCTGGATAAATTGCTTTAATACTTGACATTTTATTCAATATTTTTTTTATATTTCCATTGCATGCACACAAATATTAATCGAAATTCCAAGTGTTTTGATGTTTTCGCAACATAGTCATTACGAAAATGTCAAGCGATCATGGGGCAGTAGATCATGCCCCACAGACTTACGACACTTGTAGAGCTGTGGAACTAACAGTACTACGAGTACATTTTAAACGTAGACTTAACTACTGCTGTTAAAAAGGGATAATACTGACTATTGTTGCTTAGCTTATCGAAGATGTGACGTGTTACTTCGTTTGCAGGTACTCCTGCCACTGCACAAGGCGAAGTCACTCTCCGTGTACCATCCACAGCTGGCGTACTGCGTCGTGCAATTCCTTGAGAAGGATCCATCGTTAACGCAACCTGTTGTTAGGTAACCAATCATTTCCTACAATGTTCTAGAATAACATGTGCGCCAGGCAGTCCAACAGCCTTCATGGACTGTATGGACTGTGTCAGTCGTGAACCGGCAGGTCAACATGAGTTATGATTTAGATTTATCTATACGCTTTCTATGTAATTAGGTTACGCAACAAGCGCGGGGCCCACCTGAGGTCGTAGCACAAACAATTGGCGAAAAAGTATATACCTAGAGGAATGGCAAATGTACAGAAGTACGAGTCCAATTGCAGCCCAACTAAGGCCCAACTTTTCCAGGCACAGTTGATTTAAATTGTGTCTGGAAAAGTTGGGGCCACTATGGCGCTGACGGCTGCTATTGCAAAGGAAAAAAAATAACGACTAAAGAATTGGTATTCGATAATAACAATTTCAACACCGAGTCCTTGACCTTGGCCTTGACTCCAACTGCTACCGCCGCCGCTGTCATCAACTGTGAACAAATGTTAAGGCGCGCTCGTATCCTGATAATAGTAAGAAGCAGAATCTTTAAACATGTAGTGTAATAAAACAGATCGATAATATTCTATGAAAAAAAAATTGGTTAGAAAAGGAACGGAAAAAGAATATCAACCAAATAGAATTAATAAATATTACTCGCGTTCCGCAGAAAAAATCCTAAATAGGCCCACAAAAATAAACTTTCGCGTTACAACCCTCAGAATTTTCAGCGATAACACTATATATTTTTAGGTAATACATAGCAACATATAGTATTAAAAAAGTAACAAGGAGTTTTTTTAAGTGTGTTAGAATTTATCGAAAAATATAAAGAAAATGTACAAAGCTAATGCATCTTCTGTTAGCATTAAATCGACCAATCTGATCGATTTTCTAGCTTACGTAAAGCTTCGTAAATTATTTTTCAACACACTTGCTCATAAAGTGGCTCTAATTTCTACGCAATTGGGCACATAACGACACCTGTAATCAAACTGTGACTTTTTCACTGCTATTATTCACAAGTAAGTTATAGAGTTTTTAAGACCCTCACCTAACGACTCGGATCTCAATGAAGCCTCAGCGGTAATCACCAACATTGCACTTGTACCTTAATGTAGTATTAAAATTGAGATCAGACCGCGCCTTAACCAGAAATCTTGATGTTACAGGGCATTACTAAAGTACTGGCCGAAGACTCACTCGCCGAAGGAAGTGATGTTCCTCAACGAGATGGAGGAAATACTGGATGTGATCGAGCCGGCGGAATTCTCCAAAGTCATGGACCCGCTGTTCAAGCAGCTCGCCAAGTGCGTCTCCAGTCCACACTTTCAGGTACATAAACAAACCAACAGTAACCTACAATACCGCTTTTTAAGGGTTCCGTACCCAAAGGGTAAAAACGAGACCCCTGTCCGACTAAGACTAAGACTCCGCTGTCCGTCCAACAGTCTGTCTCTCTGTCACCAGGCTGTATCTCATGAACCGTGATAGTTACAGTACAGTTGATTTTCACAGATGATGTATTTCTGTTGCCGCTATAACAAATACTAAAAAAACTGTCCAAGTGCAAGTCGGACTCGCGCCGAAGGTGTCCGTAAAAAAGGGAAAAAATCGTGTCTGTTGTATGGGAGATTTATAGATAATGGTACGGAACCCTTCGTGCGCGAGTCTTTAACCCGACTGCGGTGAAACCGAAAAGGAGGGATATGTATTTGACCTATATGTAGTCCGCTCGTAACTACTCAACTGCCAAATTAATGTTTTTATATAATATGTCATTAGATTAGTGTTGATGGTGTGAGTGTCATTTAGTTTTAATAAAAACTTTCTATATTTATTCTACATCAAACTTTTTTGCTAACAAATAAACATATTACTTGATGAAGAAAAGTTACATCTTATTAATTTACGAAGAACAATCGTTAACTCGCACCATAATGTTATTGCGTTTGTTTTGGGAAATATATCTCTTAGAACACTAAGGCCCACTTGCACGTTCCAGAGTTAGCTTCAATAACTCAGAGTCAACTGCTGAAACGGGGTTTTACAATTAATTTATCTTGCACCATTAAAGGTTAGGAGTTAATCTAAGGTTATTTATTGAAATATTAAACCCAGCAATGTGGAGGAGTCTTTAACTAGGGTTAGTGAAGTTTTGTGTTAAACGAAATTGAGGTTACATTCTGCTGTATAATGTACTCTTTGGACCAAATGACACGAGACAATACGTATAGAATAAAAAGTCGTCAAATTTCATACAACAAAGTATAAACAAGAAAGTCTATATACGATGCACTGTAGTGCCAAAGAGATAGATATAAGTTTCACTTTTTATTTCGATTCATTTATTATTGTTCAGGTTACGATATAAGCGCATAGACAATTCAATGTTCCCATCTAAAGATTAGAAATGTCAGTTTAGCAAAACCGGTGATTTTTTTAGTCGTGCAAGGCAAAATGAGAGTTAAAAATTGATATGACGCAAGTTTACAAACTCGTAAACTTATTTATTCAACCCGAGCAAACGTGCATGCGGGTCTACCAACATACAAAACCTATTTCTATATTAATATGAGAAAGTTATAAAATAAATATGGCATCCTGTTTTATTAGTTGATCGAGCAGGCGGGTGCGATGCTAATGTCGATAACACGGTCCAGCGGTTTAGACGCACTGAAAGCATTGCTGGAAGCTTGCCAGATATCTCGAGACATTTACTAGTTTCCCAGAATATTGGTAAAGATATGAACGTATTTTATGGATGTATAGTTTTGTATAAGGGAATCGAATGACTGTAGAATAATCCTATTATATGTATGTTCACCAATCTCCCCCCATTCCCCATTTGTGGACCGATTCTAAAAATTCTTTTTTATTTGAAATAGTAGGTATATTTCCGAGGAAATTTAATTGGGACCACCATTTATATTTCATTAAATTCGCTGAAGCAGTTTTTGAGATACATACCAATAACTTACAAGTACAATTTGAAAAATGTAATACAGACTTCCATTCTATTCAGTTATTAGAGTGTAACTCAAAAACTACTCGACCGAATTTGATGAAATTTTAATGGGACCACACAGGGCCGGATTAACCCTATTGGGGCCCCTAGGTAATGCAATTCTCGGGGCCCCATTTCTTTATAACCTTTTGCTGACTTTTTATTTATGTTATGAATATATGTTTCGGACTTGACTTAGGACCAACTGACGGACAATGACGGACGATGGACTATATTTGACCACTTTTGCCCGAATTAGGCAAATTATTAGATAAAAATATTACTTGAGGATTGGCTATACGCGCAAACCGTGCGAAGCCATAATGGAACAAAAAAAGGATCTCGGTTTTATTATTTTCCCTATACATAAACAGCTATTGTTACTTCTACTATGTATGTAATGTATTTAATCAATTGACAACATGCGTTGAAAAGAAGGCATAGTATTGAGGAAGTATAAAATTTCCATAAATAAAATGTTAGTTGAAACGTTTTTTTCGCCTTATGGATAATCCGGCTCTGGGACCACACAAGAAGCACCAGCTTTCAAACAAAAATAAAACATACAGTCGAATTGAGTACTTCCTCCTTTTTGGAAGTCGGTACAAAAGTATTTCGCATATGTTGATGATATACGTATTGATGGTGAATGACAATCGATCCCGCAATTAGCAAGGATCACTAAAAGGGTGAAACATTTTTTTCCAAAAAAGTGGAATCTTCTGCAACGCTAAAAAGTGAAAAATTACTTATCGAAGTTATCGCAATGACGTTCTACTTACGGGGGGCCGCGCGGTCTAAGTACTTTGTCGGTGCCATGCCCACAATATTGTAATAATAAGTACTTTTGAACTATCATTATACCGACCGATATCATACCGACTTCGGCAGGATATTTAACACTTTTAAGTGTTGAAGTCGGATCCATTTTTAAGTAAAAAAAATTAGCATGGCTCCAGGGATCCTATTCTTCGAAGGGTCACTAACTGAGCTAACGGTCGCAGTTGTTTCAGTTCAACCCAGATGTTCAAAAAACCGTGCCTTTTTGTTCTCAGGTGGCAGAACGAGCGTTGTACTACTGGAACAACGAGTACATAATGTCTCTTATATCGGACAATGCGACTCACATACTGCCCATAATGTTCCCCTCGCTGTATCGGAACACCAAGAGTCATTGGAACAAAACTATCCACGGGCTAGTGTACAATGCACTCAAACTGTTCATGGAAATGAACCAGAAGCTGTTCGACGAGTGCACGCAGCAGTTTAAACAGGAGAAGCAAAAGTAAGTCATATGCATTGTATGTTTAGATTCAATTTCCTGTCGTAACACCAAGAGTCGTTGGAACAAAACTATCCACGGGCTGGTGTACAATGCACTCAAACTATTTATGGAAATTAACCAAAAGCTGTTCGACGAGTGTACGCAGTAGTTTAAACAGGAGAAGCAAAAGTAAGTCATATTCATTCTACGTTTAGATTCAATTTCCTGTCACTGTAACACCAAGAGTCGTTGGAACAAAACTATCCACGGGCTGGTGAAACAGGAGAAGCAAAAGTAAGTCATATTCATTCTACGTTTAGATTCAATTTCCTGTCATTGTAACACCAAGAGTCGTTGGAACAAAACTATCCACGGGCTGGTGTACAATGCACTCAAACTGTTCATGGAAATGAACCAGAAGCTGTTCGACGAGTGCACGCAGCAGTTTAAACAGGAGAAGCAAAAGTAAGTCATATTTATTCTAGAGGCCTGTTTGGTATAAAATATAAAAGTGTATATATAAAACAGAATTTGGGATGACAGTGACATGGTATATCTGTTATGAACTTTTAAGTGATAAGAGAGACGGATATGGACGAGACTACGGAAACTACCCACAATTGAATAGAACAATCAAATTTTTGATATTTAAAATTATATGATTATTAACGGGATATCCCGTTAATAATCATATAATTTTAGAGAACAACCGTGATAGTTTAAAACAGTGTTTTTTTTTTGATATTTAACCATACTGACGTTCGAAGTGTACTGATAGCGGCTCGTAAGTTTAGCGCTGAGCGAAATGTGGAGGGGATGGCTGCGCATGGGTACAGTCGCGCACATGTGACAGAGAGAGACAAAGTATCGGGGGCGGGGGACGGAATACGACTGGCTGTAGTCACCGCGTTACCAATTATGGAGCCGCATAGTGATGTGCGTAAGATGGTTATAGGTGCATATCGATAAGAATAAAATCAGATAGAAACATAGTAGATAGTATTGTGGCCCTGAAAAGGGCCGTTTGTAATTAATGTTAAATAAATAACGTTTATTTTTCCTCCTGTAGATTGATTATGAATGGTGCTTGATCTCTTATAATGGCTTTCTGTAAGTCAGTGTTTTGAAGTTCTTCAGCATACCTCACACACTTGAACCTGAACTGAGCTTTGTGAAGGAGGCTTTCAACATCTGCTATCTTGAATGTATTATTGTTCGCAGCGACTTCTCCTTTGACCTGATCCCAGATGAGTTCTATAGGGTTTGTATTGGCAGTGATATTTTGGTAGCCTTGTCACTTCGTGACTCCGTTCAATTGCTAGGTTATCTATGACATAGATATCACCTTTCTTGGTATTTGATGTCGGTTTACGTTTATGGCCCTACGACTCAGTTGGTAACGCGGTGACTATAGCCAGCCGGCGTTCCGCACGCGCACCCTTCGTCCCTCTGGCCACCTGTGGTTCATAGTTTTTGACTGGTGCAATAACGGTCAGTGCTAGAGTTTCGTGCCGCTACTTGTACACAAATGTGGTTTTCAGTATGAACGGAATAAGAACTACCATAGTTTTAAATACTATATAGATTAGTTTGGGGTTCTGAACAATTGCTACCAACTAGTTGAAACCCAATACGTGGTTGTTACAGAGAGCGCGAGCGTTTGCTCCAGCGCGAGGAGGTTTGGCAACGTCTGGAGGCGTGCGCGGCCGCGAACCCCGCTCTCCGCGCGTCCCCGAACTCCTCCCACCCCCCGCCCTGCGACGACAACGGGCTGCCCGAGCTCACCTACCACAAGATAGAAATGGAGGCACGAGAGGTATGACGTCACACACTACAAGCACTAATGTATTCCTTTATGAGCCGAAATCACTCGCCCTGCCCTGCGACGACAACGGTCTGTTCGACCAGGGCCTACTTCCATCTTTTACGAAACTATCATAAATCAGGAGCGCTTTGTAGTAAGCTTAGAATAATCATAGCTACTATCGTACTCCCACCGACACAAAACGGTCAAACAAATGTAATGGTAAGCAATATAAGTGGTATGCAATATGACTACTTTAAGAGATGAAAGTTTGGATCTGCAAAAGTTTGACATTGGAACAATGAAACCTAGTGTCAAACAAAAGTGACGTCAAAGTACGCGAATTGAGTGAATTATTTGATAATACGTCATTGTCAAAATACGTCAAAACGTTTATCGTAATCCATTATTATTTTAAGCTTGCTATTTTGACGTGGTGGTACCAAATTTAATGGTAAGGTTGAGACATGATTACTTTAAGAGGTGGGAGTAGGTCCCCTGACCCACCAGCAGATATAGATGAAGGCACGAGAGGTATGACGTCAAACACTAGACACAAACAGCTCACTTCTGTAACCTACATTTATGTAGATTGGTAACAATGCCATTCTACGGGGGAGATCAGCAGGGCTATTATGTATCTCAGTTACTAACAAATGTTGATTGAAATCTTGAAAAATGGCGGCTCTGCGTCGCTTTTGGCAACTCCAGTAACCAAAAATGTTAGTAAGTTGGTGACTGGAGCTGACAAAAGTGACATAGAGTCGCCATTTTTCAAGATTTCAAATGATGAAAGGTGGTGGAAATAAATTCATGGGCATTGTTTTTAATTGAGCCACTCATCATCATCATCTCAGCCGTAGGACGTCCACTGCTGAACATATGCCTCCCCCATGCTTTTCCAAAAGGACCGGTTGGAAGCGGCCTGCATCCAACGTCGTCCTGTTGAGCCACTATTATGATACAATTGCATTGGGGCTAATATCACGCAAATCAAAAAAAAAATGCATTTATGATAAATAAACAAGTATCAAGATTAAACAATTGCGCAACGCGGTTTTGAATCTGTCATTTGTTTTTTGGTATTTATTTGCAGAATGAGGTTATTGTATTAATATGGCTTATTATTTAACTATTTATTGCGTTTTTCATTCATGCAGTAATATTTTTATTGATTTGCGTAATATTAGAACTAATTCAATTAGTATTCATAGTCATTAATAGTGTCTTAATTTGAAAGGATGTCTATGAATTTAAATCCGCCGTGTATATCAGTCATTAGATTACCATAGTACAAGACAGGCTCTGCCTAGTTTGCGACCTGAAGACCTTGTGCGATGTTGTCCCATATTATTTTATTTATTACCATTGGTGTACCGGTACCGGCTTCGAATTGTACCCCCCCCCCCCCCCCCCCCCAGCTTTTCCGTGGGTACCGAAAGGGGCGGCTAAAGGAATATCCGGGAAATGGGCAGCAGCATTTCTCAAAATCTGCGTCAACATCCACTGCGATCACCAAGACGCCTGCCAAGCGTGGTGATTTAAGGCTAATCCCCCCATGACAAATAACATTAAATCACGGCCCCCAGTCCCCGGCAGCTCTGCTATCCGTGGCGACGGTAGCGGCCATTGTAACGGTGGAGCAGGGGGTGCGAATAATCTCCGGCAGAGATCCGGCTACCAATCCCAAAAACGACCCCTGGCCCTGGCAACATACAACACGCACGCTCAGGACCGACGAAAAGATGGTCGAATTGGAGGAAGAGATGCTCAAGTTATGCTGGGATGTCATGTGATTATCTGAAGTCCGAAGACTTGTTCTTCCACCGGGAGGGAGACCAACAATCCCAGGGTGGTGTCGGGTTCCTCGTCCGCAAGTCTCTCGTTAACAACGTAGTGAAAGTCGATAGTGTGTCGGCTAGGGTAGCGTTCCTTATACTCAGAATAACCAAACGGTATTCGCTGAAGGTCATACATGTATACGCACCGACCTCGGCACACTCAGACGATGAAGTAGAAAGTATGTACGAGGATATATCCAGGGCCATGCATACTTCTGAAACCTACTTCACTGTTGTAATGGGAGACTTCAACGCAAAGCTAGGCACAAGGAAACGTGATGAGTTAAGAGTAGGGCCATTTGGATACGGGCAGCGGAACTCGAGGGGACAGAGGCTGGCTGACTTCATGGAGAAGGAGGGACTCTTTATGATGAACTCCTTCTACATGAAGCGGCCATCCAGGAAGCGGACGTGGATGAGTCCCGACGGTTTCACTACGAACGAGATAGACTTCGTCATGACGACCAATAAGCGCATATTCAATGACGTCTCTGTGATCAGCAAGGTTAAAACCGGCAGCGATCACCGCATCGTAAGAAGCGCATTGAATATCAATGTCAAGCTTGAGAGGTCACGTCTGGTGAACTCCGTCCAAATCCTGCCCAAATCCAAAACCCCGAAAAGTTTCAACTGGAACTTCAAAACCGTTTTCAGTGCCTAGCCGAATGCGACACATTAGATGAGTTGAACAACGGGTTGGTGGAAACTGTCCAAGCGGTTGGGTCCGAATTCTGTGAGACCAAACGCCACAGGAAAGCTCAAAAACTAATCTGAAACTAATGGCAGAACGGAGCGAAATGAGACTGCAGTTGATATGTCGGACAACGGTAAACTCAATAGACGAATTTGGAAGTCCATGCGACACGACTTGCGTGCTTATAATACTGCGCGTGTTACGGCAGCAATTGAGCGGAACCAGGGATCGTAAAGTGTTTGCAAAGGATTCGTCTATTGGGCAAAGCCAAATGACAAAACTAAAGACCGAAAATGGCAGTGTCGTTTCATCCAAGCCTGAGATTCTGAGAGAGATTGAGAGCTTCTACCGACAGTTATATACCTCGACGCGCGAACCCGTTACTGAACCGTTACAGCTCAGGACACCAGAGCAAAG
Organism: Selenia dentaria; assembly: GCA_917880725.1. NCBI lineage: Eukaryota > Metazoa > Arthropoda > Insecta > Lepidoptera > Geometridae > Selenia > Selenia dentaria. The sequence goes on along the minus strand of OU862895.1, from coordinate 7,640,182 downwards.
TTAGTCCGATACTATACCGAAGACATCCCGGACATCAGCCTGTACGAGATTAGAATGGCTCTCAAACAGCTTAAGAACAACAAGGCGCCAGGAGAGGACGGAATTACGACTGAACTTCTGAGAGCAGGTGGTAGACCGATACTTTTAGTCCTCCAGAAGTTATTCAATTCTGTCATCTTCGAAGGCTCTTCTTCTTCAAAAAAGGTGATAAAACCTTATTGAAGAATTATAGGCCCATGTCGCTCTTGAGCCACGTGTACAAGCTGTTTTCGAGAGTCATCACGAACCGTCTCGCACGCAGGTTTGATGAGTTCCAGCCTCCCGAACAAGCTCGGTTTCCAAAGAGGCTTTAGCACCATAGACCACATTCATACACTACGGCAGATTATACAGAAGACCGAAGAGTATAATCAGCCACTGTATCTAGCGTTTGTAGATTACGAAAAAGCCTTCGATTCTATCGAGAAGTGGGCCATACTGCAGTCTTTGCAGTGATGCCATTGACTATAGGTATAACGAAACGTTGAAGTATTTATACAGTAAGGCCACTATGTTAGTCCGATTACAGGACCAGAGTATGGAACATATTCCATTGCAGAGAGGTGTGAGACAGGGAGACGTCATCTCTCCGAAACTGTTCACTAACGCATTGGAGGATGTTTTCAAACTTTTGGACTGGAAAGGATCTAGCATCAACATTAATGGCGAATACATCACTAACCTTCGTTTTGCCGATGATATAGTTATAATGGCGGAGTCGCTCGAGGATATCGGCACCATGCTCAACGACCTCAGTAGAGTTTCCCAACAGGTTGGTCTTAAGATGAACATGGATAAGACGAAAATCATGTCCTATGTCCATGTTCCACCTATACCGGTAATTGTTGGAAACGATACACTCGAAGTTGTAGATGAGTACGTCTACCTGGGACAGACTGTCCAATTAGGTGGGTCCAACTTCAACAAGGAGGTCGCAAGAAGAATCCAGCTCGGATGGGCAGCGTTCGGGAAGCTTCGATCCATCTTTTCGTTCCCAATACCTCAGAGCCTGAAAACCAAGGTTTTCAACCAGTGTGTGTTGCCAGTGATAACTTATGGCACTGAGACGTGGTCCCTTACTGTGGGCCTCATTAGCAAGCTATGCTTGGGGTTTCCCTTCGTGATAAGATCCGAAATGAGGAGATCCGTAGGAGAACTAAGGTCACCGACATAGACATACATACATAAAATTAGCAAGTTGAAGTGGCAATGGGCAGGCCACATCGCTTGCAGAACTGATAACCGATGGGGAAGACAGGTTCTCGAGTGGCGACCACGCACCGGAAGGCGTAGTGTAGGCCGGCCCCCCGCTAGGTGGATCGACGATCTCATAAAAACCGCGGGGAATCGCTGGATGCAGGAAGCGAGTAGCCGGTCCAAGTGGCGTTCTATGGGGGAGGCATATGTTCAGCAGTGGACGTCTTCCGGCTGATAACGATGATGATGATTAAATGGTTTCGAGATTTCAACCCAAAACAATCAACTTTGTTTTGATAAGATTGATAAATCATGCCACGGTTAAACTTATTCAATCTCATTTTACTCTCGCTTTAATTTTCTCAGATGCGAAAGCAAGGCTACAACGCCAACAAGCCGCTCCTCCGCAAGAAATCCGACCTCCCTGCCGACTCCAGCACCGTGAAAGCTCTGATCGAGCACAAACGCGCCGACCCGTACCTCTCCACACCACCCGACGTCAACCAGTGCTAGCGTAGCCCCCCACATGACGTCACACGCACTGACGTCACCATCCTCGCGGCACGTCACCACAAACTATCGGTACGTAACTGATTTATTCGGAATGAAGCCTCCACGCGTTAGAGATCATCGAACCGCCAGCACTTCGACGACCGATCGAAAATCTCTTACTGCGAATGATAGAGGATCTCTGGTAGATTCGACTAGTCGACAACCCGTTGGCAGTCAAGGGAATAAGGAAAACGTGGTTGGTGCGTGCGGGACTAAATACGTGTGCGTTTGGATTTCGAGTGTTTGAACTGCAGGTAGTTAGAACCAGAATTAACGGCTGCTATTGGATCGTAGATGATCACGAAGTCGTGACGTCACTATAGCGACACCTCGGCGGGTTCGTTCGCGGCCAGTATGACGTCACAGCTGCTTCGTCTGATCAGTGATTTATAAAGTCGTGGCGATTTGTGAGCTTGGTTGCGGTATTGCATAGCCATGGTGACTTTTATTATGATGATCTTCTTTATAGAAAGCATTTGATTTATTTTTAAATAATTTGATTAGGACTTGGCTGTTATTTTTGTATATAGAGTAAATATTTCTTCGCAAAAAGACGTCTACATTGATTATTATAAATTTACTCACAGATCGCGTTTGGTATAAGTAATTTATTAAATTATACTTGAAATCACACAATCCCCATGACTGTGTGGGAAAACGTTTGTTATTTTTTATTTATTTTCGTCATTTGATATTTTAATAGAAATATAACAGCCAAATCTTAACTCCATTTATAAAAAGTGCCCACATTTTTAAAGTGCAATCGAAAGGACGCTTAAACACGCGGTTGATAAAACCTATATGAAAATAGAGTAATTAGTGTGCATAATTAAAATCGTAGTGTATTTTGTTAATGTTATAAAGGTGGATAAGTGTAAACAATTCCACGTCAAATGAATTTGAGGAAACGATTGAACAGGTTTCGGTTAGAACTTGGAAATTTCTTATATACTGTCTGAACAGGTGGGTAGTATACAAAATGGTGAAAAATACAAATATTTTCACTATTGTTTGATTTGGATACGTATTACAGGTAACAAAAATAAATAGTTAAAACGATTGAAACCCGTTTTAATTCCTTGGCTCGTGTTATATGGACTATTTTAAAACGCGAGCCACTTTAAAAGGGAATTCTTGAAATTGAGACCAGCAGGGCTATTATGTATCTCATTGCTATCAAAATGTTGATGAAAATTTAAAAATGGCGGCTCTATATCAGTTTTGATAACTCCAGTAAGCAAAAATCTTGTAAGTTAATGACTGAAGCTGACAAAAGTGAACGCCATTTTTTTGATTCTATGCAACATTTTGTTAGCAACTGAGATACATAATAGCCCTACCGCAGGGTAATTACGTATCTCAGTTCCAATCAATGTTGATTGAAATAAAAAAAATGCCGACTGTATGACACTAATAAACATATTTGCTTACTGGAGTTGTAAAAACTGACATAAAGCCGAGATATTTCAAGACTTTAATATTTTATTGCAATGGAGATATAATTGCCCTGCGTGTGGTATTTTTATTATGTCGTTTCTTTTATCAAATTATAGTTCAAATAAAAATTTGTTCAGTCTTTCATTCCTTACAATATGACATTTGACGTGGAAGTTTTTCACATCTCATATAATCCACATACAAGTTATGCGCCTGTGTGGAGTTGCAGTAAATATAATTTTGTATAAGCTGGATGTATAATTAAATAAATGTTCATAGGATAAATTGAACTCTGCCTTTTTAAAATTAACTGTTAAATATTGGCATATTAAAAATGGATAAGTGTATAAAATATATTAATGTCCTAGTTCATTAAAGGAATATTCATAAATCTCGCTTCTAGGCGCTTACCCTAGCTCTTATAACGACAAGGTAGCCGGGTAATTTATATTCGTACAGTTAATCACCTAATTGCAATAAATGGCATCGTAATGCATAATATGATCCATAATAACGGTCATAACCGTTCTATTGTGCAAATAAGTATTAAATTAAAATTCAGTCAATCAATCAAATATTTATTTGTCGGAATACACATAATACAGCTTCAGATCTTATGAATAATTGACGTCAATGTATTCAACCTGCAAGCAGGCGTACAAGTATTCATGTTTATTTCTATATTATATACTTAACTCAACTTACTTATTGTTATGTCACAATAAATATTTATGTAGATATGTTTTCACGCTGTAGAAACAATTGTTCAATAGCCACGTATGCAGTCTGGTTTTAAAGCTATTACCGTCTTAACATTTTAAGAGGATTGCATAGCTAGTACTTTCCATACTAAAAGAAAAAACTCTTTTCTACCTCTTAACACTTAACGTCCCGTACGTTTTGTTTTTTTCAGTATTACAAAGTAATATAAATTAGCTTTTATAAACTTAAAAAAACTGAAAAAATCAAAACGCACGGGCATAGTAATTAATGTGATGAAACCATGAAAAAAAAATCACTGAAATCGGACAATGTTAAGAGGTAGAAAAGACTTTTTTTAGTACGGAAAGTGCTAGCTATGCAATCCTCTTAATATGGTCAGGCAATTTGTTGTAAACAGTAATGGCCATTATATAAACATTTTTTTCATAGATCATTCATAGATCTCATTAATCAGTTATTTTTAACGGTATATACCGATAAATTAAGATATTGTTTTGAAATTTCTAATAAATTTTGATATGCACGAAAGCTCAGCTTTCTCTCTTACTACATACTGTAATATAACTACCTGAGAAACAGTTTAACTCGACCACTATTATGGATTTTGTGCATCAGAAAGCGTGTCTTCTTGAAAGTTCGAATAACAACTACCCTAATAAAATAGGATCGCTATAAGAGCCGGTGGTAAATTGATATTTTTTTAATGAACGGATACAATTGTAATCAATGTAATTTACAAATTGTTGCAACTTTAGGAATAACGTAAATAAATTTTGGAGTGACTGTATACAACTATAATATCTAATCAACGTGAATGAAAATCTTTGATCCGAGCCAAACTTTTTTCGTCGTGTTAAATGTGGGAAACTATAGATGTCCTAATTAGGGTAATTTTAGAGATGCGTGAAGACAAATGAAGATTATATCGTAAACAAAAAGCGTGTTTTACTTTATTTTCATATCACTTTATATTATCGAGATCGAAGACAAATGTTTGCTTGTCTCTGTGGATCTCAGCTTCGATGCAAAATTACTCTGGTATATCGGCTATACAAGTGTATATATCAGTCGGGCGTAGATGGTCAAATCTGAAACTACAAGAAATATGTAACAATTCAAAGAGGGTTTCTGTTTTTGATAGACACTGAAAATTATATTGTATTGTAAGTTTTAATTTTCCCTCTAATCGAACAATTTTATATAAGTACCATTCATGGCCATTTCTCGTTAGTTTCGGATATCACCGTCCACTACGGAATACCTACACTTGTAGATTTGATACTCAGACAAAATAAAAAAGTGAAGAATGTTGTGAACAGAGAACTGAGGCCGGTTTTCTAAACTATATGTGCATGCATCGGTACTGCCATGATGATTCCAAATAAATTAAATATGTTAAAAGTTAATAATTAATAAATTTAAATTAAATGATAACTAAAACTTAACGTGCTATTTCCACGCGCCGCGATAGTTCGACTGACTAGTCAAGGCGTAGTTTCACCTGGCCTCACTTCTCTGTTGACATTCTCTCTTGACTTTTTTATTTTGTCTGAGACTTGATCATTGTATACTGTGACATAAGGCATATACCTTTTGTCATAAGGTATTGTTTTGAAGGCATTCGGTATAAATATGTGGGACATATATATGTATAGCCTAAATATATATAGCCTGACAGGCCGGTTGGCGCAGTTGGTAGCACCCCTGCCTTCTGAGCCGCTGGTCACGGGTTCGATCCCCGGACAGGTTAAACATTTGTGTGCATGAACATGTCTGTTTGATCTGTGTCTGGGTGTGTATATATTTAAGTATGTGTTTCAGTCATAAGGTACCATAGTACAAGCTCTGCCTAGTTTGGGTTCAGACCTTTGTGTGGATGTTGTCCCATATTATTATTATTATTATATACATATATGTCCCACATAATGAGAAATACGACGAATGCTATTAAAAAGTTTGGTTCGGAATTATAGGTGAATATTTCAGTCAAAGTTTGAATGTAAAACTCTAGATTTATAAAGTTTGTACGGGCTTTTTTAAATTTTACATTGAAGTTTTGTATTGTAAAGTTGAAGGGGATAATGTTCGCAACATTTTGATAATTGGTGAAACTATTACATGTTACCAACCAAACTATTTTGTATTTTATGTAAATAACATGTTATGAGTTTCATATCATGACAGACGATTCATTGGAACTCTTTTATAATATCTTGTGTCACTTAGCCAAAAATAATGGTATTAAAAAACACGATCTTGAGAAAAGTAAATATCAACTCGCGTTTTGTCAAATGCAACCGCTGATCTGATAATACAACATATAATTTGAAAAAGTAAAGTGCTCTTCTAAATAGTGTAGAAATTGTCGTTTTATTGAACAAAATCCATTTCACTAATTGCCTCGTTAATTATCATAGTTATAATAATTTTATGAATTGGGATATTTACCATTGTAACGAGCGTCTGCTCGCTATGAATACTAAATTCGAACTGACATAACGACAGTTGCCAGAGGCGAAGACACGCAATTAGAGATGTGACACCCGGCGCCGTGTACTATCGATGTTCGTAAGGATATCGACTAGAATACATTTTAAGACTAAGACAGAGGTTACTCCTACACCATGAAATTATTTTACATTGAGCGGCCCTTAAAACGGTGACGAAATATCTGTAACTCGAAATAGAAAGAAATTTGTGGTTACGGTAAATATCCCTCGTCATAACAGTGTTATATTGATGTTAGTGACCATACCAGTAAAAAAATATATTTTTACAGCCTAAATTAAAAAACGAATTTTTTTTACTCGATAATAATGTAGTGTATGTCAACGTAGTGTATACATTAAAAAACAATTTGGTTAATATGAGAATCACAAGACAAGTGTAAATTTAACCCAAATAAGAATAATATAATCACATTGTAAATTTAGCTTGATCACCATTCCACTGCTGGGCTAATTACAAAATTGGGGACATTTTTATAATTTAAACATAATCACTGTAATAACTTATAATTAGATTATAATATAAAAATCATGTTTATACGAGAGCCATAATTGTTAACAAATCTTATTGTTAATTTATATGTTTGTTTAGAAACCAAATATGCATTCGAGTTGTTTCGGCACATATTCATTTTGTCGTAAGATTTCGTGTGTTTACGTCTTTATGGCGAATATTATGTTAATTTTAGTGGATTTATGTCAAATGTTAGATGGTAGTGGCAACATTCGCATGGAAAATGAAAGCTACAATCGCTACCTACTATATACGTTTCTTCAATATGTAAACACCATTCTTAAACTGAAATGATTTACGGATGGTTTCAATAATGTATCTATCGATAATTTCCCCTACTAGAGATAGATATTTAACACTATTAAAATAGAGAAAGACGTTATGAAAAAATGTGTATCGGTAGTAAGGAATATGGATAGATTATTGACACCGGCCGTACATATTTCATAAATCTATTCTGGAACTAAAGCTATATAATATCAGTATTCATATTGACGATTTTCGTTTACAATTGATTTTGCAATTATGCAGAGGATTACGTGATTAAAATCTTGCGCCAGAATCTCAGAGATATGTCAAAGTAATGCCTTTCATAAGTTGGATTGTTTGAATTGTGGTAATTGTAACCGTGAGATTCTCTCTGGTATTAAATAAGGGTATCCTCTGCCTATTATGAAATCCGCTATCAATTGTCAACAAAAACCTTAACTTATTTATTTTAATTCCGGAATAGTTCTTCATGTACAGATAGGAAAAAGCGCAGATGCTTTCAGCTACGAGCAACATTTGGAGCAAAATCTGGCATTGTCTTGAATATAATGCATTTGATAAAGGTCAGATAGCAATAGAATTTCCATCAATAAACTCTAATGGATAAGACGGTTTGTTGCCCCTGATCTAATTAGTGTAGGTCGCGACGAAATCGTCCTACCCGTAGCCTGAGTTATAACAGTAGAACATAGCTATTTATTAGGCCCGTGGTTTTTAAAGTGATTTGTATATTCTGGGACTACCAAAAACAGAGTAAATTTTGAACAGACGTGGGTGCAAATCAAAAGTATTCAAAGATTGTGTTCTGCCTTTTCCATGCGTATGTTTCCTTTAAGTTTAGATATAAATATTAATTTGTTAATATGTGGTATGTGGGATATCTTTCCATTGTTTCTGTGGTACTTACTTTCCAAACTATATATTTATATTTACTTCCCTATATTCTTATAGTAAGTTATTGTGTATAAGACTTTTTTATTGCTTTTATTATTTTATATCTCCAAAAGACTCGTGTCTCTATGTTTAATTTATTGACTATATTTTCCCGTTTTTTTTTTTAAATATACTTAGCGACTAAATATCTGGCTGTACATTTCTTTTATATTTTGCTGGGAATAAAATCGCGCTTATTTCCTAAGTGATACAAGGATCATTTGCCGCCAATCTTCATTGTTATGCATTTTTTCATAGATTTTGTAAAATGTAGATATGTCCATATACACCAAAAACGTGCCTCAATACGCCCCAACTAAGCCGTCTTTCAACTAATTCCGTCGTGGCCGCGCGATAAATGCAACATTTGGACGATTAGTCCCAAATACACATTTCTGGATGGCTGTCTTTCTCACTCTCGCGCATTATATTCACTTTAATTCAGTATTGAAACATGAATACACTTGGGTGTAATTGAAGCACCCGATAAAATATTTAATAAATTCACTAAAACACTATAGAAAAGTATAACATTATTGTGTATTTCTTTGTGTTGTCTCCTTTCATAAAAACTTTCCAGTTTGGTCAAATTCTGCTTTAGTGGTAATAGGTGTGCATATGTAGTACGAATTTGAAATACCATAAACTAATAACATGGCAGGTCTATTGGCAGTAAAAGTATTAAGTCACTATCTACTAGATTTCTTTCGTTATTCTTTTCATTTTGTTAATCTTCGTGTTATTTTAGTTCACAAGTGACCGCATAAGATTCAAAATGTTTCGTAACAAATCATTATAAAAATATATTTCGAATTAACATCGATTAAGTATGCATCATCTTACATGAGTTCTTGGACAGTCACTTGTTTTATTTAAGATAGATCTCCTAGTGTGAATGGATAAGATAGCGAGTTATTTGCAAGGAGCTAAATTAAAATAAATTTTGTATACATAAATTAACGATAATGTAACTGTTGATAAACAAATAATTGTAACAGAGAACATATTATAAGGTGCTTATGATTATCGTTATAATACAAAGTTGTGCATATTACTAGCGTTTCAATATCATCGTCCTCCCTGACGTGTCCGTCAACGGCGAACCTTGCTATTATACCCTACGAAGAAATAATATCAGGAAGAGGAACTGCCTTAAAAAAATGACCCAATAAAAATCGTGCTAAATCAATAACATCGTTCACGCTGCTATGACTCAGCTGTCATAGTAGACGTTGCAGCACGCCGGACCAATCCCTGCTTTCCTTCTGAAATTTAAACCAATCACCGAACATGTTTATTTGTAACCTCGGAAGTAATTCGTATTTGGAATCATACGTCGTTTTGGCTTGAAGGACCACTTTTTGTGTGGAGTTTGTGCTGTTCGTTAGTCTCGCAAAATTGATTTTTAAGCTGGCCTCAGACAGCTGGAATGGCTCTCTGGATTCATAATCTTAATTCTGGCACCTTGCCTCACACATATCTTAAAAAATCAGATTGATCAGTAGTCTCGTGATTCTTGGCACATGCACACGTCTTTATGGAAGAGGAAATAATACCTAGTAATCGCATTACTTTTGGCTCTACATATTAAAAAAAAGGAAAGAAAACGCAAATACTGTATTCATCGATCTGAGAAATTCATAATCTGAAAAAATCTGAATGTGTGTGGAGTATACTGATTTTGTATGGTATACCGGGCTTTCTGAATTAATCATATGAACTCAGAGAGCCATTCCGGCTGTCTGAGGCCAGCTTTATATATAAGAAAACAAGATTGGAATTCTTGACTCTACCAATTTAGAGGGTGCAGCAGTGGTCTCTGTAAGTAGCAGCCAATTACGTTCCCACTGCTCGAACTCGGGCCTTCCTCTCAAAGTGGGCAATATGGGCCATAATCCCCCACGCAACCTCAGTGTGGCTTAGTAAATATGAAATTGCGATAATTATTTCCGCAATATTTATTCTTACCGGTCTGATTGACAGCTGTTAGCTCAAATGTCTTTGATCGTTAAATATCCCATGCTCTCCGAGTGGTGAAACACTGATGTTGGCAAAATTATCACTATTTTCCATTCCAATTCAATATCGCGCTTTTGACAGGCGAGATCTGTCAGCCATTCGGAATGGGTTGAAATCACGCTCACGTCTCTCACGACATGGAATACACGCACACACAGACAGATGCTAGCCATTGCAACACGCACACATCAACAAGCTGTCATTTTTGACGGACAGCTCACGGTGATTTCAGGTTGTAGCGTGGTCGTTGAAATCGCAAAATGGCGTCCGTGGTGACGTAATCCATGACGTCGCATAGGTCTACGTTGTCGCGCGTTCGTTGATTTGGAATGGCAATCACAACGCTAACAGGGATTTTGACGCGACTCGGAAAGTAAGGACCTACACATATTGGCTTTCATTTTGACATTTGTCACATGCCAAGCGGTAGAAATGACAATTTTTACGGCCATACTTAATAACGCTGCTTAAATTTAAATAACGTCATTCAGTACGGCGCAGAACAGTTGCTTTGCACAGTAAAACTTCTTTAAAGTTAAGCAGCGTTTATAAGTAAGGCCGTATATGTATTAGGCCCTTTTACACGATTGCTCGGGTTGAATAAATAAGTCTACGAGTTTGTAAACTTGCGTTAGTCATATCAAGTTTTAACTCTCATTTGCCTTGATTTGCACGACTAAAAACATCACCGGTTTTGCTAAACTGACATTTCTAATCTTTAGATGGGAACATTGAATTGTCTATGCGCTTATATTGTAACCTGACCAATAAGGAATGAATCGAAAAAAAAAGGGAAACTTATATTTATCTCTTTGGCACTACAGTGCATCGTATATAGACTTTCTTGTTTATACTTTGTTGTATGAAATTTGACGACTTTTTATTCTATACGTATTGTCTCGTGTCATCTCGTCCAGATTACATTATACAGCAGAATGTAACCTTTTCAATTTCTTTTGACCCAAAACTTCACTAACCCTAGTTAAAGACTTAACCCTCCCACATTGCTGGGTTAAATATCAATAAATAACCTTAGATTTACTCTTTACCTTTAATGGTGCAAGATAAATTAATTATAAAACCCCCTTTTAGCAGTTGCCTCTGAGTTATTGAAGCTAACTCTGGAACGTGCAAGTGGGCCTAAAATGAGTAAATACTCCGTTTATAAACACTGCTAACCTAAAATGAATGCCTCTATCCGGATTATTTTCTAGCTGTATAAAATTGAATATATTGAATAACTCTCACCTATAAAGTATCAAGGAAAATACAGTATAAAAATTAATAATTCATTTATTTGCCTTACATTTACAGATAAAATATAGTTTTACTAAACTCATTTTAAATACAATTCTATAATTACGTAACGTACATAATTAAAACAATCTTACAAAGTCAATTCTAAAATGCAGCAAGTTTTAACTCCTTTACTTCAATGATAGACCATGTGACTTATATTAATGATAAACCTATGAATTTTAGTTCAGTTTTGTTTACACTAAGCTATGATAAACAAATGGGTATAACCCTGACATAAATTTATGTTTGATGAAACAATGAAACAGTGTGATAAGAGTACTTACGGAAGACTTGGTACAGATCCTTGTATGTATCTCTCACGCTTACTCTGTGATATATAGGTAAGGTATTGTACAATTAGTTGTCCTCGCAGACTTTATTCACCAATAACCTATTCTAGATATCCATATCCTTAAGTCTTCAGCACACCAAAAGCGGGACGTGCGGGAATTGCGCGGCGCGTTCCGGCGACGGGCCCGCGCGTCCTAAAATATCAAACTCGGCATACCACATACGCCGGCATCGGCGGGCCCAAGCTTGTATTTGATGTGCCATGTCTGATAGATATATGTACATTTCGTTGTACTACAACACGCGCGGGCCTGTCCGCGGACTATTGTATAAAGATGCAACAGTATGGAAACTAAATTTGCTTTCAGAGTCGCGTCAACACTGCTTTTGGCGATATTATCACTATTTTCCATTCCAATTCAAAATCGCGCTTTTGACAGGTGAAATCTGTCAGCAATTCGGAATGGGATGAAATCACGCTCACGTTGCTCACGGCATGGAATACACGCACACACAGCTGCCTGCATGCTAGCTATCGCATCACGCACACATCAACAAACTGTAATTTTTGACGGACTGCTCACGGTGATTTCAGTTTGTAGCGTGGTCGTTGAAATCGCAAAATGGCGTCCTGTTGTCGCGCTTTCTTTGATTTAGAATGGTGATCACACCGCTAAAAGTGATTTTGACGCCACTCGGAAAGTAAGGTAAGTCTAGTTAAGCGGAAATAAACTTATACGTGACCACTCTTCTTGACTCGGTCTCACTACTGACAGCACCGCGATATCCGTTTAGGCTCTCGTCGATGCACATGTTTGTGTGTAAGTAAGCCGTTTCGAACGTTTGTAGGTAGTTTACGTACTGATTCTCTATATTTATACTGTGACGGAACGCACCGCTCACATCCCCCTTTTGGTGTGTATGAAGCCTTTAACCGCTGGGGCTACCAACTTAAAATGTTATCAGTTCGTGCCTTTTGTGTAATAATCCACAACCAAAGTTTATATCTTATATATCTTAGGATCTAATATGTAATAAGATATTAGATTATTGAAAAAAAAACAACTTCATATCATCAAAATAGTGGACATTGTGAATCATGCTTTTTATTTTATAACTATAGGCACTGCAAAATTTTATAGATGGCGTAATTTATGTCAGGGCCAACCTTTTAATGAATTTCCCAGTTATTTAACTACTTAACGAGATCGCGAAATGATGACAAAATATTACCAAATATTACCCCAGTAGGTCCAGATTTTAGAGTCAAAAATCTAAAAAAAACATGCAAAAAATGTAAAATTTAACTTATCAAAATATTTATTCTAACTTAATCAAACATTTTAAAATACATGTTCATAAACAGAAATTTTTTTTCATAATTAAATAATCACTAGCCGAATATATCAAAATCAAACTTATTACTTTTTAGGCCTCTGATTATTAAAAAAAATATATAATATGAAAAAATAGGAATGCAATTTCGAGACTAGATTACACGTCTGATTTATCCCACATTTACCCAAATCAGGTTTCAAAAGTTTGCAAATATATTATTTCTTTTATATTCACTATATGTGAAAATTGGATCTTAGAAAAAATTGGCTTAGAAAAAACAAATGGCAGCCGGAATTCGGACAAATCTTAACATGTAAGGTGGCAAAGCATTGTTATGACAATCACGCTTGAGTTACGTTACGATTCGTTGTTGTGTTTGAAAACAACACGTATTGCATTATTTTTTGCCAAGTTTTGAGTGATTACACCAGAAATATTAATTTATTTATTCAACTTATGGCTGAGATGCAGTGTGCGCACCTCTCCCTCCCGCACAAACTGCAAACAGGAAGTATACAGAATAAGCAACACACAAAACAACCCAATCAATGAAAAACGATTCGACACGTGTTTCTCCTCTACACGAGGCATCTTCAGGTACGTAGGTCGTCCACTGACGAGGTGGACTGACGACCTGATAAAGGTAGCAGGACGACGTTGGATGCAGACCGCTTCCAACCGGTCCTTTTGGAAATTTGTGGGGGAGGCATATGTTCAGCAGTGGACGTCCTACGGCTAAGATGATGATGATGAAATAACTTCTGACCTTCACTGCACACACTGGGTATATTGGCAAAAATGTTAAAAAGACGTGTTTCATTTATAATTATTACGGTTTTTAGCCGTACCATACAAGTTCATGCGCGCCGACCAGTCAATCGAGACCCCAGTTTTATGTGAGATCGTATAGCATAGAGAGATCCAGATGCCATCTTGGACTTAGGAGACGGATCATGATAAAAAGCATAAAGTTGAGAGCTCCGGGCTCTATTCTATTCATATACCAAATTTCATCGAAATCTATGCGGTAGTTTTTATGTTATACGTGAACATACAGACAGACAGACATTTTTTCAAACACGTCATATTCTTGTTCAGTAGTTAATGTTACGTTTTCTGACCCACATTTTTTATGTTCCTTCCAAGTACAGACTTTTGGCCTCTTTATTATAATTACATATAGATAAAATACTTGAAAAGCAAAATATAAACAGGGCCCTCAAATTTTAGTATGACGTTCAATTTAACTAAATCGTACAAAGTTCAAAGAACGTGGGGGTTTCTGAACGTTTCTTTACTCTTAAAAACAGATATTATAGGCCTTACTTATAAATGCTGCTTAAATTTAAATAACGTCATTCAGTACGGCGCAGAACAGTTTTGCTTTGCGCAGTACTAAATAACGTATTTTAAGTCAAGCAGCGTTTATAAGTAAGGCCGTTATATAGCAAAAACACTAATACAGACGTCAAACTTGGTATGTGATAATTGGAAACTCTAAAAAAAAATAGCAATAAGTGGCAAAGTGCTAGTTGAGCTCGAGAATAAACAAATATATCTAAATTATTGAGGTGTACGGAACCTTTACTGCGAGAGTACGGCTCGTACTTAGCCGGTAATCTATTAATTTTTTAGCACACGACGTTTCGTTAATTATGGGATTTTTTCGTGGCCTACATTTTGTAATTAAATATGTACTCGTTTTTGGAAATGGCTTCGAACATCAACACGGGTATTTTTGTAATAAACTTTTATATTACTGATTTATAAAATTCATCAACTCACAAAGTACCTTAATTATTTTTTAACATGAAAAATGGGATTCACGTAAAAAAATCAGATTTTTCTGACTATAGTTTCAACCACATCCGGTGGTCCGCACTGCGAGTGCGAGGCGAGACGCAACCGCGAGCGTTCTGCACTCTCCTTGAAAAAGACCACCGGATGTGGTTGAAACTATAGTCGGAAAGATCTGATTTTTTTACGTGAGTGAATCCCGTTTTTCATAATAAAATGTGTACAAACCCCGTTAGTTTTCATAATACCTTAATTATTGAGTTTACAAGGGGATACAGCACCCCCATTATAAGTATAATACAATGTTTAATGAAAAATAATGACTCATGATTCAAAAATATACCTACATGAAATATTTCATTCAAATAAACCTACTTATAGATATTACGATGATCGAAGCAAACATAAATTAAAATCAAAATTGTTGCACTAAAAATCAATGGGGTTTTAAACATATTATTACTAATATACATAGATTTTGTAAATTTCTGAATTCGTATAACAAACATTACATACAAACAATATTACGAATATATTCCTATATTTGATGTACAGTCTAAAATTGCTATACATATCTATCTTACGAGTAATATTGTAAGGCATGCGGTATATAGGGACTTAGGAATATCCTAGCAAATGAAATGCTAGGGTAAACTTTAGTGTATGGTCTGTATCAGACGGTTCGTTAATTGTCCGGCTAATTAGACATACGCGGAGTGGCAAGGGTCGAGTCAATGTGGGAGTTCACCAATGTTTGACGTACAACACTATTTCAGAGAAATGAATACAACCAGTTTACGTAACTATTGAAAATCGATTTCAGCCAATTAGGCAACAGAAAATCGATTTTAAATAAACGTAGTGTATCAAATTGTTAGTATCGATTTTTGAACAGTCTAACAATCGGACTTAAAATGTTCACATAAAAATGCACCAGTGCAGTCCTAAAACGGAGCTGTGCCTTACTACCTACACAAATCATCATACAAAAACTCACACAAACACACAGCAACATTTATGCAAAATTTATTGTGTGAAAAATGCGACTCTGACTTTGATATTATACTCAGAATGAAGAGAATAGTAGAGTTCATTTCATCATGAAAAAGGAGCCGTCTACTTAGATGGCGTGGACATGTGATGTAAACCCGGCGTGAATAAGGTCAGGTATCTCATACCCGCCGAGTTGTGAAACACTAAATATTATTGACTGTGCTATTCCTGGAACTCGGCTGGTTCGGTAGCTGCCGTCTAACTTGAATAATAATGAAATGTCACTTAATCCTCATTCCCATTGATGGTTCCAGCCAATAGGGTTGCAGGGTTTCGCCCAGGATGAGATTCAAATGTCAAAATGAAGCCCATTCCCATTCTCCGTAAAGATAGACAATAAGGCCGCTGGCAGTGTTTTGTTTTAATTTTGAGTGACGGAACGCCACGACGATCACGTGCTTGAAACATTACGTTTGCTCGTTTACTTTATGAGTAAGTACCTACCTATTTTCATTTGACAGTTTTATTACTATGGAACCAAAAAAGAAAAAGTTGAAGATGAAAATAGACAGTTTTTGCCAGAATGGCCAATTTTTATTGTTTTACGCTGCCAAATCGTGCTGGAGCAGTACCATGCAATATGCTTGATTTGTAATCAAACAGTGGCGATAATTAAAAGCTCGAATATAAAACGACATTATGATACCAAAAACAAATTATTTGCCGAAAACTTTTCACTTGGTAGTGATCTGAGCAAGTCTAAAATTGCAAGTTTACTATCAAGTCACTCATCTTCGACCCAGATGCAGCTCAATGACTGAGCAGGAACTAAGTGGTGAGGCTTTTTATTAATTAGAAATACGGGATTACTTCGTCCACTACGTCGATGACGTCGCGCTTAGCTAAGCGAGACGTCATCGACGCGGGCGTCCCGAACACTCCTTGAAAAAGACCACCGAATGTGGTCGAAACTATAGTCGGACCTATCCGATAAATATTACGTGAGTAATTCCGTATTTGTAATTAAAAATGAGTGAAAACCACGTTAGTTTTTATAACAAAAGTGGATATCTTCTTTACGTATTTCTTGGACTCGTGCTAGCTAAGCATATGAAACCATTTACTGATGCTGACATAGTTAAAGAATGCTTTCTCGAGGCGGGTAATACATTGAGAACAAGGATGTTGCTGAGATGATACGACGGATCCCATTATCTGCTTCTACTAGCACCAGAAATACATACGTTTTAGCAGAAGAAAATGTATGTCAGGCCTGTTGGTCTAGTGGTTAGTGACCCTGACTGCTATGCCGGAGGTCGTGGGTTCGATTCCCACCCAGGACAAATGTTTGTGTAATGAGCACGATCATTTGTTCTGTGTCTGGGTGTAATTTATCTATAATATTTATGTATTTAGAAATATATAAGTATGTTTATCAGTTGTCTAGTACCCATAACACAAGCTCTGCTTAGCTTGGGACTAGATGGCGTTGTGGAATATTTATATAATTATTTATTGTGATGTGAAGCGGCGGTTAAATAATCCAAACTATTACGCCTTGGCTACGGATGCATCACGCGATGTCACTGATACAGCACAGCACAGTTAATTATGTATGTACGCTACTAGGGCTCGTTTCTGCAAGCTTTAGACCAAATAATGTTCGGCCAAGATTTGATCGAGCGTTGCTAGAACGTCTTTTACCATTATCTGGCAAAAACGAGTTTGACATATATAACTTAGGTGTTAGCTTTGTTGGTTTCAAACTAATTTGATGATATTAATTACTCTCCACCGGTCAAGAATGTATAATTAGGCACTTCGAGTTTAGTGCAAATAAATAAACCTGTCCATTCGACGTGAAAATGCAACTACATACCTTGTCACTATCAACTCTCTGTCACTTTTGACAGTCGACCAAGATTTGGCTGTCTCAAAAGGTAGAAAAATTTTGGCCAGTTCGGACAAAATTTGTTTTAACAGGGTGTCGTGAAACATGCGTCTTCAAATCTTGATCCGTGCAAATTTTGTCTTATAGGCGTCGTGGACCGGCTGTTTTGCCAAATTTTGGCTTGTCCTGTGGCTTGCTGGAACGCAGCCCTAGACTAAACGAGAGAAACTTTTGTTGAAGAGATATTGGCTCTTTTGCCGCTATTAGGAAGAACCCGAGGAGAAGACATGATCAGTGTTGGATTATTTTGATAAAGATGAGTTAGACTTGAAATAGTTTTAATCGGTACCTAAGTAACTTACTGACGGTGCGCCAAATGGTTGGGAGTAAAAAAGGACGAGTTCGTTCCTCTTGAGTAGCAATGCAAGATGTAATGAAAATCTTATTTCCTACTAATGTATTATTCTTAGTAATTGGGTAACTCTCATGCATACCCAAGAGCATGTAAATAATACAAATAAATAAATTTATGCCCAGTTTGCCGCGAGGGAAAGATTTTACTATAGCAAACGTTGAAGTGTAGAAATGTACCGACAGTCGGCGTGCACTGTTTGTCATTGTACGGTGATTCACGCACGTTTGGCGTTTGACGAATACGCATAATAAATTATGCGATTGATTTATTGATTTGTCGAATCTTTGGATCTGCAGTCCGCAAATCCGGACGCATGTACGCTATTTATGATACGGCGAAGTTTTGCATGGCGAAAACGTCGCCAATGCAATGTCGTGTGTATAACTCTTAGGTGGTACAAGATGTTTTACCCATCCCTGGCGTCCACCATCCGGCCAACAACTTGTCTTGTCCTTTATAACCTTAAAAAATATTGCACTAGGAACATATATATGCTTTTGCGTTCAAAGGGCGGATATAAGTTTTTCGACCTATGTACTTAATTTTCGATTGATTTGTATTTATCTACGCTGCAATAGTCACATTCTCAAGTCCACCAATATACACTAACTAAACGTTGTCTGTGCTATTTTTTCCTAGAAGACAGTTGATGCTTCAGATGTTGTATCTGGTCATGCTGCTTCGTCAACTGTTCATTCAATCCGGCAACATGTTCGGTCAGCACTGACATTTGTTCTTCGTAGTTGTGTGCCGTCGAATGCAGCTCCTCTTCCTGTGGAAATGGGAATATACATAGTGTTTTTCCAGTCTCTGAATACACCTTCTAAATAATAGGACATCAACAGAGTAAAAATAGGTATAATAACAAAAATGTAATGAATAACCTTGCGAACCCATTATTTTTGTAACCGTCCATCTGTTATTTGATATTCCTCTGCGAATGGGTTGTCTGGAAGATATCGCTTTGAGCGATAAGACCGCCCATTGTTGCACCTAGCTTTTAGCATTGTTTTTTATTTATTTTCTAATATTAGTATAAATGTGGTGTCTCAATAAAGTGTTATCTATCTATCTATCTATCTATTTTAGTGGATGTTCGACGCAAGTTTTATTTACCAATTACATTGGCACAAACCTTCTTGTTTACCCATTACATTGGCGCAAACCGTCTTGTTTAAACAATACATTGGCGCAAACCGTCTTGTTTAAACAATACATTGGCGCAAACCGTCTTGTTTACCCATTACATTGGCGCAAACCGTCTTGTTTATACAATACATTAACGCCTTGTTTACTCATTACGTTGGCGTAAACCGTAAATGTTTATCCATTAGCTTGGTGCAAGTAGTTAATGCATCACATTGGTGTAAGTCAATCTGAATCGGCCTAGCTGTGGTTACAATATTGATTCCTTTTAAAAAAAAACACACTCATACTTTGAATTGAAATGTCATCTCAGAATGATTGCCCAAAAATGTGAGACTATTTAATTAAACCAATCTAACGTGTTGCTGAGAGGGACAATTGCAAAATAATGTAAACTGAAACTGCGACTAATATTGTAAACGCGAAAGTTTGCATGTATGGATGTTTGCTACTCTTTCACGCTCAAACGGTTGGACCAATTTTGATGAAATTTGGTATGGTGGTAAATGAGGTACTGGATTAACACATAGGACACTTTTCATCATCATCATCGTCCATCACCACGCAGGTGTAACCGCGGGACGCAGCATAATAAAGATATATTACCAATCTGCTGATAGTGTTGTGTTTGTCTTGGAGTGTGTGTTCGTCTGTTTGTTTGTCCAACTCCATCTCCTCGAACCGTAGTCGCAGCATTTCACACTAGAATAATATTACAAAACATATTAATTTCTTACTATGATAATTTACAATTTCACAGAGTTTAAGACAGTCGTAGTTTGATGAAAAACACGTTTTTCACTTCAAAAACTTTATACAAATAAACAACTACATAATATCATAAAAATTGTATGAATACAATTCGGATTTAATTATAAACTTAAGTTAAACGAACTCAAAGCAAGCTTCAACTTTAAATTTCTTTCAGCGATCGTCCAGAGCAGACCATAGCAATATCTTTTTTACCTTTTTTTTTTATCTATGTGTAATAAAAATTGGAAAATGTGAGCCATTGATATGATTTCTACATGTTTAGCTATGAAATCAGACCTCCTTGGCATTTCTAGGACCTCTATTTGGGCAGCTATAGCTAAATTAGCACAAGCACCAGTGCGATTTTATAGTTAAGTATTTCATTTATTTATATATAAGTATATATCTATATGTGCTATTCATATTTAAGAGCATTTTATAAATTCTAAAGGATACTCTTTTATATAATGGTATTATTTTGTCAGCTGAGATGTAATGTTAAATTAACAAATCTGAGCCAGGTCGCCACGATACAGGCTGAGCATAGTGTGGCGATCATTAGATAAATCTGCATCATTATTGAAATCTTTCTGCATTAATGCCTGGTACGCTTGGTTTAGTTGTAGTTTTAAATAATTTAGTTACTATTTAGCTTAAGGTATTTTATGCAGCAAATAAATATGTTACATATAATTTTTTAACATTTTTCTTTTTTAGGGTAGAAAAATCTCTTTTTATGATGGATCATTTGTCGATATATGTACCTTATCCTTCTAAAGCCTCTGACACCAGCTGTAGACCAGACACCTTGTATAAAATGATTATGAATAAGAGGGTAGGGAAATATATAAAGTGAGCTCTTACCTCTTTAACATAATGCTCAGTCTTGCTTTTCAACTCATCCTTTTCAATTTTCAATTCGCTAATCTTATTCCTAAAGTATGTTTTCATTCTTTCCTCCCTCATTTCCACCTCGTGGCCCAGGAGGAACGGCACATCTAAAGATCCTAACAATCCCGTCACTCTTCCCTCTCCGTCCACAGAGGTCTCGCTGAATATATTGAAGTCACCAGAGTCGTGGCCATCTCCTCGTCTTTTTTGAGAAGCGGAAATATGTTTGCCTATCTCCAGTTTCAGGTTCTCATTCTCCATTTGAAGCATTCCATACTCCATCTTGAGTTTTTGGTTTTCCTGAAACAATGGTCCAGACCCATAGCTAGCATACATGTTTAGTTATAGTTACAAGGTAAAGATTTCTTCGTTTCAATAACTTTTAGTTTTATAACTAGCTGCGCCCCGCAGTTTCGCCCGCGTGATGATGGATGGTGACGATGAAAAGTATCTTAATGTCCTATAATTTAATTTTCATATTTTGTTTTTATCGTATTTGTTCCTGTGTCGTAAGAGCACCATAATATTTTTTTTCCAGGCAAATGTGTCGAAAAACGTCGTATGATAATTCTCTGCTCATTAAACCTGTGCCAAATCAGTAACAACCCTACTTTGTTTTATAAACTGTGTATTCTAAACAAACATAATAATATATATATATATGTCGGCGTATAGCTTTAACCGATGTTATTATTTAGTCAAGCGCCACCTAGTTTAGTGTTGGTGGACTAGAGATGCAAAGTGGCGCCATCTCTGGTATAACTCTGGTAGCGTGCGCTGTTCGCTGATTGGTCGGTCGGTCGGTGGGGGGGGGGGGGGGGGGGGGGAGCGCGCGGACACGCTCGGTGGCTCAGAGGAGCTCACATTGTCCCCAAGTTAATTCAAGTTGATCTCTAAACACTATGTGCTGTAATAATAAATCTCAGTGTGACGTAATAAAAGCAGACTCATTGTACATGTGATATCTTATTCTCCTCGCCCGCTTAATCCACGCCCAGCCACGAAATTGGAGCATGCCATCCTATAAAGATCCTGATACGGGCTATATGCCTTTATATATGTATATATATATAAGTGTAAAAATTCAAAGTTTTCTAATACTTTGTAGGTTATTAAGGAAACAAACAAAAAATAAGAAAGTCAACGACTATATTAAAAACACTACGCAGGTGAAGCCGCGAGTCGCACCTAGTTATTCATATAATGTATATCTTTTTAAATACCAGTTCTGTTTCTAAGGCCATCTATCCATATCCATAACATTTTACGCATAAATTTAGCCTGTTTAAAATATAAATAGATCTATTCATAAATAGATGATTGGTACCTGTTCTAATGTGTGAGCCTTCAGACTCAGCTGTTCATTTATATTCAAATCATCTACAGAACTGAGCGCGTCTTCACTCCCAAGCTGTGGACAAGCAAACATAATAATCAATATTATTACTTTTGAAGGTAGAACAAAAACTGAAATAGTTTTATGGTTTTTTTCGGCAAATGAGAGTGACTATTGTAATAAATACATCACACATTATATTTGCCTTCAGCGAGAATCACATGCGAAAGTAAATTTCAACACACTTCCTCGAAAAGTGAGTCTTACTACATCGCTTTTAGGGCCATAAGTCAAGCTATAACACGTACATGATAAAGTAATAACTTAGTGCATAATAGAATTATTCCTAGTTAAATTAATACCTTACTGCAAGTTCATAATCATCATCTCAGCCGTAGGACGTCCACTGCTGAACTTAGGCCTCCCCCATGATTTTCCAAAAGGACCGGTTGGAAGCGGCCTGCATCCAACGTCGTTATGCGACCTTCATCAGGTCGTCTGTCCACCGTGTCGGTGGACGACCTACGCTGCGCTTGCCGGTCCGTGGTCTCCACTTCAGAAACTTTCGGCCCCATCGGCCATCTGTTCTGCGTGCTATGTGCCCTGCCCACTGCCACTTCAACTAGCTAATCTTCTGGGCTATGTCGGTGACTTTCGTTCTTCTACGGATCTCCTCATTTCTGATTCGATCACGTAGAGAAACCCCGAGCATAGCCCTCTCCATAGCTCGTTGTGCGACTTTGAGCTTTTCTATGAGGCCCATAGTAAGAGTCCCATACTGCAAGTTATAGGCGAATAAACCGAGCATTTTCAATGTAACCGGCTAATGCAGTTTTTTTTTTCAAGTAAAACAAAGTGGTTTTTTGCAGCTGAAAATCCATACACATTTTTGGAATAAATCAATGTGTACGTCTTAATTAGGTCAAACAAACATATATTATTGTCAAACTATTGATATTTCACAATGACTTGTTATAAAATATATGCATTTTAGTCGTCCCGCGATCATGGCGCTTGCAACAGCGTCGAAATATCGGGAGCTCATTAAAATAAATACCACGGTTTTCATCCCGTAAGGAACAATATGTTATTATGCATTTTATCACTTCAAATTGTAATTTCAAGTAGACTGTATGTTCACTCACCATGCAGTTGCCATTTTTAATTTTCATATTTTGTTTTTGTCGTATTGTACCTGTGTGGTAAAAGCAATATATCCGTGTCGAAAAACGTCGCACGAAGCTCGTGACCTCTGCTCATTCGTATAATAATATAGGTACTATTATCGCTCACGGAAACAACTATGACAGGACTAAACTGTCTAATCTTACATAATAAATATTGTGATAAAACGCAGAATTTGATTGTAAGTATATATTGTTCCAAACTCACTGTATATTCGTGCAAACCATAGGCAAACTAAGACCGCGCGGCCCCGAGTAAGTAGAACATCATCGCGATAAATAGGCAATAAAAGTGGGAAGAGGCGGTGCGGTGGGGGCGGAGGACGCTTGCCGGCAATTATTACGTGAGAGCCGGCAGAGCGATCGGGGTTGGCAGTTCTTAAATGTCAGATGCGATGTATACTTGTTTTGTGGCGATATTGACATCTCTACACGCGTCTCGCGCCAAACCTGCGTGCATCAACGCTAGTAGGGAAGACGTTCTACTTATAGATATTTACTTACCTGGCATAGGGTGTAAGTTCTTATGTCCGGCCCCATACAAGTCATCACGACATTCTACTGCCAATATTAGTGTTGGTACCACGCTTGGGTCTAATGTTTTTATAAAGCTTAAATTGATGATTCAATAGTACACTACTGGTGTAATATGCAATACTATTCTGCCCCAATATCCGCCAATTACTGCTCGAACGAGTGCGAGTGCGTACAGTATAATTGGTCCTGCGTGATTATTGATGTTTTGTTCGGATAGTACATGGATGATTTAATGCATATTTGAAGCAAAAGCATAGTCAAAGAAAATCAATATTAGAGTACCGGAAGTCGGCATGGGATGCTGACTTTAGACTTTGGGATATCCATATTTACTATTTAAGTTATTCGCGCAGGGCCCACCTAACCTAACATAGATGTCAATGGATTAGTTGTTTTTATAATACTAGCTGCGCCATGCAGCTACACCCGTGCAGAATAGTGACTATCATCACTCGATTCTCGTCTCGTCATCTGGTGGCGCGGATATGCAAAATTTATAGTAGACTGTATTTGCAGTGCCGAATGAAAATATTGTGACCCAGGCTAGTGGACATGGACATCCCAATAGAACTCTATTTCTCAAGGTCTTTTGCTGATAATACTTTAGCCAATTATAACGATAAGATCACTGGGTAGGTTCAGTGTAATCACTAATCAATATAATCCTTGTTTGGAAGGAGCAATGTGCGCGTGTTGACTTTTTCGTTAGCAGTGATTTATGTATGTGACGGACAATCGGCATCAGCCGCCATTATCCTTGATGCTTGCACTCGCAAGCTGGGGCGCGTTCGGGGACGCGTTCAGAACCTCGGTTAGAGTGCACTCGGAGTGCAATTTTCGCGCCCCAGGTTCGGAACGCTCAAGTTGAGAACAACCGAGTGCTTTACTCTGAGGTTCGGAACGGCGTTAGTGCGAAAAGTTGCACTCCGAGTGCGCTCTAACCGAGGTTCTGAACATGCCCCAGGTATTTCGGGGGAAAGGAAGAGCAATAGGGTTTATGCGGAAGTGCCAATAGACCACAGCGAAACTGTAATTCTTCATCGTATCGAGAAAACAATGATACTGATTTAGCGGCTAATTCGAATTACATACTCGCGCAACTATCATCATCTACCTGTGTTAAAATGTTTAGGCAAATTGGTGTGGTAGCCTTAGATTCAAGTGAAATTACTATAAATCTCATATCAAACATCTATACATCAAAACAGTGGTTACTTTTTTATTTATAATATACAAGTGCAAAGTATGTAGATGTAGTATTAATGTGAAGTAAGGACCACAACCTTACTTCACATTAATACAACACAAGAAGCGCTCGTAGCGGAGCTTGACTTGGCGATCTTAACTGATCAACAAGTTAAGCAGCACTTGCTGCGGTCAGGAGTTGGATGGGTGACCGCTAGTGGCATTATTCAACTGAGCACTTCCGTGCTTCCGTTAAGCCGTCGGTCCCGATTGTTTGTCTTAGGACAACAGTCGCTAGGCTATGTCGAAGGCCTTCGGGCGGCCTGCAAACTTCGACATGGGTTGGCCACTAACATATCCGCACTGGGCCCGCGTGGTGGGTTATGGCCCAAATCCTCTCTCTGAGAGGAAGGCTCGAGTCACAACAGTGGGAACAAAATGGGCTGATTATGATTATGAAGGACCACAACCATGGAAAACATTTTTGACAATTTGCTACGTCAAAGTTCAGCTTAATCACACATGTCGCAATTCCTGGAAAAGTAGGTTGAATTCTGCGAACTCTATTGTATTATTGGCCAAATATGGCAAATAGCGAGTCTACAGGTTAAATAAAAGCAAAAAACACGTATATTGCATATATTTCCGTTTTGTTACTGCGTTTCAGTTAGTCTGGACATTTTTAGGGACAGAATGTGAACTTTTTAAAACATTATTATTAACCGGTAAAATATTGTGCCAGTGCCCGCCGGGATCTGCACGCTCACCCTTAAGATGTCATAATGAAATGCTCGAAACCCAGGTAGACATATTCGATCCAGTGGCAGTGTTTTGCCAGTTAATAATAATAATACTTTAATATGGTCAAACTCACGAGAATTTCAATACAAAGAATGAAAGGTAAGAAATATACCATCTGGGCAAAATAACATACCAAACTTCCTCCTTCAGATAAGAAATCTCCATTACAACTGGCTGCCTGACTACTCGTTGCCAGATGCACTTTGTTTGGTGTATTGCTGTGCCGGTCCTTATGTACTTCCTCTAATGCAAGCTGCAACTCCTGGTTTTTATTCCGCAACTTGGCTATTTCACATTTGTATTTGCTGTCACTCTCACTAATGTGTTTCTGGTACTCTTCTAGTGAGGCTGTCAACTGAGACACTTCGAAAGATCTGTCCGATAACTGAAAAATATGTGAAAATGAAATACTTCAATATGCATTTTGCACTGGGTAGTTTTGATATAAGGGCATATATGCAGTTAGGTTTAGATGTATTACTCTGTTACATCCACCAACAATCATAACTAAGTCGAATAAGTACTGCAGCCGACATAATTCTTGCATATCTATAGGTCACCTTGTAAAATAACCTAGTAGTAATACAAAATAATCAGATATTCTGTGGATGTGTGACAACATATGTAATGTGTATCCTATCATGATAAATGGGGAAAGATGTTTTCTGTACATAAAAATAATAAGAATTAAAGATTATTAAATAAAAAATAAAAAAATTATACAACAGACAACTGTAATCCAGTCTACCCTTGACCATGTTCACTGAAAAGTGTTCAACCCATCATCGGGATAAAATAATATAAAATTATATGCAATTTAATCCAATTAAAGTAGTTTAATTTCAAGTATTCTTTGTTTTTAATTTAACTACAGGCTATCCCTATACCAAGTTTTATCTTACTCCCCTGGAAACACCATAAGGTGATTCAAACAGGTTTCATTCAGGCATTCTAGAAGGTGGTAACTGGCCAGCTACCATTGGGCACTTAGAACCTACCACCATGCTGTGGATTTCATCACAATGATATCTAAACACAGCTCAAGCCAGAGGGCTTGAGCTTTGTGGCTATTGGATTGATCACCCCCATTACCTGGCCTATTACAACTTTTAAGTGTGTCTGTTATGTCACTCTGAGAGGTGAGGATTGGAAACTCAAATGGAATGTGTGTACCTATGTTATCCACTCGGGTGCTAAAATTAATTCGTCAAATACTGCTTTTTATACACATTAAGTTAAATAAAAATACCCTGTCATATTTTTTTTCTTTTTATTTACCTGGGAGGCAAATTGAGCATTTTCAATAATTTTCTTTTGCAATTCCTCTTGTAGCAAACCCGAATCTAAAGGAACTTGAATGCTAGTAGATGCTTGTTTCTCATCAGCTTTACCCTTGGTCTTCTTTGTTGATTTCAACTAAAAACAAAAGATTTTCTTTGTTACTACTCTCGAACAAATGTTTATTCTTCCAATTTTACACAATTTTGAGAACTGTTTTGATTGCAATGCTTAAGTCTATGTTCATAAAGCTTTACAAATCTTTCACCAGATATCAGATATGTATCATCTTCATAAGTACACAAAAGACAAGAATGTAGAACATATTGTATTGAGATATCGTTTCAGCCAGCTGCTTGCTTGCGGAATTGCTGCTTGGAATGCTTTTTCGGTAGTATTATTATTTCCAATTAACCAGATCAGCTGTGTGGTTATCACATAATACAAGTAGGTCATGCTTCTGTAGCACACATGCCAAGGAATTATTTGTTACTGCTAAGAGTACTGACCTGTAGCGCCTCTAGCTCATCCTGAAGGACAGACACGCGTCGAGTCAGCTGCTGATTCCTAAAAGTCAGAGAATCGATCTCCAACTCGTCTTTACGAAGAGACTTCTCCCTCTCTTTCAACAACTCTCGCAGCTCGTTAGATTTTGCCTGCTCATCTAAAACTCCCTTTTTTAACACCTTAACATGTACACGCAGCTGAAACAACGGAAATATGCAATTTACCGACCGTATTCCTTACTACAGTCAAATTCAAACTATTACTGTGCAATACCTTCGAGTATTCCGTTGCAAGTTTCTGATACTTCGCCTGTATATCCCCTGAAGGTACGCCTTCCATTGTATTGTTTCAGGAGGACATAACTGCTTTTCTTATTTCATTTGCCGAGGAAATTGAAGAATGGAATGGAATGAAAACGAATAACACCCACTTCAGCAGTCAGTCAGCTTTGACAAATGTTGACAATAATAACAGTAACGTCAGTGTCGTCAGTAACTGACAGTCGAATCGAATGATTGACATGACCCAATTGTTTTTTTTGGAATTGGTCTCATACTTCTAAACTTTTACCAATCTCCAAGCTCTAATATTATAAGGTGCGTTCGTTTAGCTTTTATGGCATTAGTGGCGTTGTCATTGATGCCTCTTTTGTTAAAGCGTTTGTAAAGCTCAAAAACGTTATTTTTGCAACTTTTGCCCACACGCTAATCGAATGCTCAACTAAACATAAGACCTAAAATCGCATGATTGTGCTGTCAAATACATAGCTGTCGAAAAAACGATCACAAACAACCATGCTCCAGACGTGGGTCAGGAGCGTTTTTTAGCGTTATTTTCGCTAAAAACGCTCAGGGGTCTATTCGAACGCACTAATAACATTAAAACACACCATGGTTTTGCAAGGGTAACAGATTCTTAAGTAGAAAGTTCTACTCAATTTTTTGTCGCATGCGTTTTGGCTATTGTCGGTTGAACTACTATCTTTATCACCTGTAACCGCTATGTAGTCTGAGATCACCTGCATGCCTGGAGCCTCATATGTTGAGATTGAAAAGAAGATCTGAAATGGCTAATACCACAATAGTGGTGTTCATTTCAAAGTTTAGGTATTGACAGAAGAGATATAATTACTAGAACCACCTCTCTTCTCAAACTCAATGATTTTAAAATAATGTATATATTTTTACCATACTCTAATGTGCTAACTAAGAATGAGCACATTCATTCATTATATACATTAGTGTATAATATGACTTGTCGTCACAGTGACTAATTTTTATTATTTGATTGTATTAACTTTATTAGTAACTAGCTGCGCTCTGCGGTTTCACCCGTGAGGTTATGGATGATTGTGAAGATGAATCAAAAACAGCGTGTCACTTAGGCATTATGTAGCTTTGTACTCGTGAAATAATTGATTGAATCAGTTAAGTAGTTTTACGTGTATCCATTATAAAGAAACAATCATATAACTTTCCTCTTTATTATTTTAGTAGATAAGGACTAATACCAAGGTACGAATAATTTGGCCTGGTTTGTGCACTACTGCATTTTTAAAAATGAAAAAGTATTTATTGTGACATATAATTTAACTGTACCTAATAGTTAGATATAATGGTAATGTGGACTTCTTCGTAGATATTGACGTCTTCTATGAAACTGGGAACGATTCTACTATTTCAAAACTTTACACCTGTGCTTTCAACAATCCGCCCCGCTGCGACTGCAGTCCGACTACGGTTGCTATTCGATAATTACCCAAAAAGTCAATCTACTATTTCTGTAGACAAATTGGAAACGTAACGTCACGTGAACACTACTATAAAATTATTTATATTATATTATTAGTTGACACTGATGATTTAAAGCCCTCTATTAACAATGTAAACAAGCTCCTTATTTCATCTTTGGCGAAACAGGACTCTAAACTTGCAACAGTCTTAAGGTGCTGTCAGTGAAATCAAACAACAAAACAAGAATATAGTGAAGTCAGTCTATTTTTTGTCGGAAGAGAATCGGGATTAGTCCCCGATATACAATATATACAGATAACTATTACAGACCACTCTATATATTTTACTTTGATTGTTAGTGTAAGAAAAAAATGCCATCACACAAATTCATACAAATCCCAATTTCCTAATAAACACATTATTTACCATCACACACACCCTAACTAAACCATTGCAGATTTGTCTTCAGATTGTCACTGTCTGGCATGTCAATGATAGTCTACCAGCAAAGCTTGATTTTACAGCGGCATTACTCGAACCAATGATTTTTCACACACATCATTACGGATAGCACCATCAACAATATATCCACAGAAGTTGATAATTATAGAAGAAACCGTTCTCTGATAAGTGACCCTGAAGATTGCCATAACTATTTGAACAACATGAATAATGGATTAACTATAATTACACTTAATACCCGAAGTATTTACAAAAAAATACCAGTTTCGTTTGTTACTTTATAGATCTGGTATAGAACCTCATTTCATTATACTGACTGAATACTGGTTAGAAATCCATAAAACGCCTCCTTTAAAATCTAACTACAACATATTTTTCACAACTACTAAAACAAAAATGATGGTATAGTATCGTATGTTCAATTCTCTTTTACCTGGCCTCAGAGAGCTGTCGCCCAGTTCTTTCTACCTCTTGGGATCTCCGATTTTCATTGATGCGTTACCGGAGGCTATTCTTTCCCAAAATCAACTTCTTCTTACCGCTCGGGAACGTCTCCAAAATCTGTCTGCGCACGTGGCGTTGGTTTTATTGCGAACGTGTTTCGCTATACCAAAGGCTACGTATCTGCTGCGAACGGCGCCTACTTGGCTGTGTCCTAACGAGGTCGCAGTTTTTGACGAGACATTGAAAACCTCTATAGAGTCAATACTCAACGTGTCACTCAATGACCCGCAGTGGACTCAGGCGGTACTGCTGATTCGGCATGGAGGTCTTGGGGTGCGATGCATGGGTGAACTGGGTCTGCCTGCTTTCTTGGCGTCGGCGCATGGGGTTGCTGGCCTTGTCTCTGTCATTCTTCATAACGAAGGTGATGAGGCGAGCATACCTTTTGTGTCAGATGCTAGGGCAGTTTGGTCGACCCTTAACTCAGGTGTCGAAAGCCCTGCAGCTCCTCACGTACAGCGGGCGTGGGACGATGTTGGAGCTAATCGAGTCCAGAAGCAATTGTTGAGCGAGGCTGCGGGGGCGGATTTGGCAAGACTGAGGGCTGTATCGCGGTCAGAATCCGGGGCATTGTTGCACGCTCTTCCGTCTCCACACCTGGGCACCTTCTTGGACGATGACTCTTTGCGCGTGGCAGTAGGTCTCCGCTTGGGCTGCAAAGTGTGTGAACCACATACTTGCATCTGCAGTTCCGTAGTGGGGGCCGAAGGCCACCATGCATTGAGTTGTCGTCGGTGTACAGGAAGGTTTCCGCGCCACCATGCCCTCAACGACATAGTCCGGAGCGCCTTTGTCTCGGCAAATATACCTTGCGTTCTGGAGCCACCGGGTCTCAGTAGGTCTGATGGCAAGAGGCCGGATAGTCTAACTCTGGTGCCGTGGAAGAATGGCAAGTGCCTGGTGTGGGATGCCACATGCGTCAGCACGGTTGCCGCCTGTCACCTGAGTCGCACCATCTACTCCTCAGCGGCGGCTGCTGAGGACGCTGCGTGTCGGAAGCGTCAAAAATATGCGGCTTTGGAGGCACAATATCTTTTTGTGCCCATCGCTGTTGAAACTTTGGGCGCTTGGGGGACCGAGGCCAAGGTGTTGATTCGACAGATTGGCCAGCGGATAACGGAAAAGTGTTGTGACCCCCGCGCCAGCTGTTTCCTGGAGCAAAGATTGGCCATTGCTATTCAACGGGGTAATGCGGTCAGTGTTTTGGGGACCTTTGCTCCGGGAACAATTAGGGGCGGGTTGTTTGACTAATTTTATTTTTAGACATTATTGTATTTGACTTTTTGGAATAAAATGTTTCAGAGTTTTATATAAAAAAATATATATAATATAATATAATATAATATAATATAATATAATATAATATAATATAATATAATATAATATAATATAATATAATATAATATAATATAATATAATATAATATAATATAATATAATATAATATAATATAATATAATATAATATAATATAATATAATATAATATAATATAATATAATATAATATAATATAATATAATATAATATAATATAATATCATTTACATATATATATTATTGGAGACATCAATATAGATATGAAGCTTAAAAATAATGGCCCAAGCTGTTCTAAATACTTTGATCTTGTGCATAGCTTAGGATTTCTACCAGGACACACCTTAACTCGTACTAGGGACATGAACTGTCTTGACCATATACAAATCAAGTCCAATTGCACCGATACATGTCTCGTTCTAAACACATGTATCATAGACCATAAATTGGTTCCTCTTAACCTAAATAATCCTCTTAGAAATAAAACTTTTAAGACTTTCAATAAAACTAACTATGATAATGCTCTTTCTCACTTACAAACCACTAACCCGTGCTCTATTTTTAACTGATCCCAATCTTGCTGCTGAAGCACTATCCAAATGCGAATAACAGTAAATTAATAATGGAATAAAATTGAAAAAATAACAAACACGAATAAGCCCAAGCTATCAATGATTCCAATGTTCTAAACACAGATAGACAAACCCATTTAAATATTTACCTTCCTTTACATCTGATTCCTTGGGTCTACTGGAAACCACTGAAGCTGAAATTAAATCATCACGACGGAGAGGTATGGGATATGTGGGCTACCACTGCAACTTTTTAAAAGCTACCTGCGATACAGATCTCAGTGTGTAAAAATAAACAACTATATTAGCAGTGACATTCCTATAACATTCGGTGTCCCGCAGGGTAGTGTGCTCGGTCCCAGACTCTTCTTGATATATATTAACGACATATGCAACGTAGAATTATGCAACGGCTCTGTCTTCAGCTTTGCGGATCATACCGTGATACTGCACTTGTATTTCATGAGGAGACTTGGGAAGGAGTGCGTTCACTTGCGGAGCAGGGTATTAGGAAGTATGCAAATGACTGAACCATAATCTTCTTACCCTCAACCTCAATAAAACAAAATGTATGATCTTAACTATAAATTATTCCACCAGGCCCTTACATAATTTTAAAATACAGTTTCATAATAATTGTGACCAGAAGTTAGGTAATATATGATGTAATTGCTTGGAGATTAAAAGGACCACGGAGTTTAAATATCTAGGAGTCATTATTGATGATCTGTGCAAGTGGCATGATCATATTGACCTCGTGACATCTAGAGTATGTTAACTGTCTTGGGTATTTAAAAGACACAATGCCAATAAAGAGCTCCTGATTATAGTTTACAGATCTATTTGCCATTCAATCATACAGTATTATAAATCTGTTTGGGGAGTAGCACATAAAACATTTTTTTTTAACAGTTGAAAGAGCACAGCGTTGTATTTTGAAAGTTCAGTTTTTCAAGCCGTATATATAGCACGACAATAATACGATTATAGTAAATTATTAATTATCAGATATACGTTCATCTTAGATATAGTTCTTAGAAAGCACATAGTAACACCCTAATCAAAAAACAGATACTACTAAAAAACGAAAAGAAAATGTTTGCATAATTACCCAACCACGAACAGCTTACCGTATACGCAAGACAACTTATATGGCAAGCTTTTTATATAATAAAATTAATAAAGTTATAACTATTCTCGAATTCAGAAGTTAGGACAGTAATTTTTTTTTTAATTATACGGATTGCTCTTAAATATGGACTATGATAAAACGGAAGAATTTGTAATCATTACTATTTAAACAATCATACTCACACCTGCTAAAGAACAAATATCTTTCATCCCCATACTCCACACTCGCACACACAGATACAGACACACTCATCAACACATAAAAACATACATTCCCATGTAACTTGGCATAAATAATGTAGTACATTATAATAGTAAATTTTAGTATTTAGTAATATACGTACATTGTGCACACTATAAATACACATAAACATACTTTGTTTATAGGTGAAACCTTAAGCCGAAACAAATGTGTAAAAAACGACGTTCACAAGTTGCTCCTAACTTTCTAAGGTTACTCCTAAAGTAGCTAATAGTTCGTTTTAATTATTAGGTAATAACGAAAATAGTACGTGTATTTGAAGAATAATTGTACCATATAGGACGGTGGTCCACCTGCCTATATGGTACAATTCTAAGATACAGGTTAACCTAGTTTGGGGGCCAAAAGTATATTGAAAATGTAACTTGATTATATTTCAATAAACGTTATTATTATGTCTTTTATTAAAAAAGATCTCTGATTTTATCCGGTCCTTTACAAAAGCATAAGTGGGGCTACAGCCTACACTTAATTAGAAGCCCGTTTGGTATAAAAATGTAAAGGAGTATAAAAAACAGAAAAAATGTTGGATGAAGGGTAACATGGTACTCATAACTTATACAAAAATGGGTAAAATGGTCAGGCTATTGATATAAACTTATTAGTGATAAGGGCGATAGTGGGCTATGGACGAAGAGATGACAAGAAACGTTAAAAAAACAACCTTATGTACAAGGGCGATATCTCAAAGTATTTGAAATCGGTGAGCTCGTCGAAGAATCATTATAGAATCGCACGACTGTACCGACTATGAGCTATCTGTGCCACAATTGTCTAAACGAATTATATTTAGTACGTCAACTATACGATTACGTTACATTAACGCAAATTTTCGTGCTAAACCCACTGATAGAAGTGAAAGATATACAGCAATCACCACATTTATTATTTTTTCTGTATAAAACAGGCTTAAGTCGAATAAATCGTTTACTTGTTCGTCTTATGTTCTCAACATAAAAATGGCACTGAATGCAATTACACATTAATTAAAGTAAATTTGTTATTACTTACATTGATAACAACAAAAGTAATTTTGGTTAACTGTACTGAAGTTTGTCTGGATTGTGCGTCCAATATTAGTACATACTAATATTGGGCCTACAATCCTGACAAATATACCAGAATATATATTTGGGGCATCTTATCGTAACTTTTTATACACTTAGAGTGCCTTCGAATAGGCTATTCGTGAGCGTTTTTAGCGAAAATAACGCTAAAACGCTCACAAGGGGCGTGCGAATTGGGAATCTGTGGGTGAAAATGTCGTCATGTCTCTTTTTGTTCAGCGTTCGGAAAGCTAAAAAGAGGAATTTTTGCCACCAAAAAGTGTAATTTTTGACCCACGTCCGGAGCATGGTTGTTTGTGATCGTTTTTTGACAGCTATGTATTTGACAGCACAATCATGCAATTTTAGGTATATAATAGGGTGTGGGCAAAAGTGTCAAAAGTGGCAAAAATATAGTTTTTGAGCTTTACGAACGCTTTAACAAAAGAGCCATTAATGACA
This sequence comes from Selenia dentaria, assembly GCA_917880725.1. Classification (NCBI taxonomy): domain Eukaryota; kingdom Metazoa; phylum Arthropoda; class Insecta; order Lepidoptera; family Geometridae; genus Selenia; species Selenia dentaria. Next base: position 7,604,865 of record OU862895.1, on the reverse strand, counting down.
ACGCCACCAATGCCCTCATAAGCTAAACGAACGCACCTTAAGAATGTTGGCATGTTGCTGATAACAATACCCAATACCAACATAATATTGATATTTCATTGACTGTCACATTATTCGTGATATAATGTCCTTAATCTATACTAATATTATAAAGAGGAAAGATTTATATGTAAGTATGTTTATAACGAATTGGCTCAAAAAGTACTGGACCGATTTCATAAATTCTTTCACCATTGGAAAGCTACATTCACCCTGAGTAACATATAGGCTATATAAGATTCATCATCGTCAATATTACGTACCGGCCAATATTAGTCTCATTTTAAAATATAGCATATAGGTACTTGCCACGCACTAAATGAGCCACCCATAAGGGCCACTATCAATGGTAACAAAAAGGGTAACGTTGGTGTGGATGGCTAAAGGGTGTATTATTATTCCTTTTATTAAAAAAAAACACGTATTTTCATCTGGTACTTTACAAAGGCATAAGTGGGTCTGTAACCAACACAACAACAGGGTGTCGAGAGGTGTGCTGCGGTTTCACTAGAGCGCTACTACCGTCGTTATGCCCTTTAACATAGTATAAAATGTTATTTGATCGCTAGCGTCAATGAAAACGTAACTGCAGCTACACTGTTTTTCAATAGCAGAATAAGAATATGTGTAAATCAGCTACGGTTCGATAGCAGTTGGAACAAATTTATGTAGTTAGTGGGATCGGCCTCCTGTCATCACTTTGGTCTGTCAATAGTATAGACTATAGACTAATATTAGATGGTCAATCGTTTCCGCAGCGTACGCGATATAAGGACTTTTTTGGTATTATTCACACCTTGGGTTATATTATCGAAGTTTACATTCGGATCCCTAACTTTTTGAAAAACTATATAGCCTATGTTCACCAGAGAAAATGTAGGATTCTAATGGTGAAAGATTTTTTCTAATCGGTTTAGTAGTTTTGGAACCTATTTAATTCAAACAAACAAACCTTTCCTCTTTATAATATTAGTGTAGATAGATTTTAAGTTGACCCGGGATAGGATTGGATATATATATATACCTAGGAGATATAGAAACTTAACTGCTACTTTGGTAGCATTACGTGTAACACGCTATACAAGCATACCGTGTAAAACGGTATGCTCTCGTTTACTCGACGAGCGCCACGCGACGCGACTAAACACCCCGAGACGAGCGTGTAGAGGCGCCGTTACACGTTCATTGCGAGTATGAACACAAATTCAAGAATAATATACAAAATCACCTCTGAAAAAGGAAAACAATGGAAATAGATTCTTAGTTATGAAATAGTTTGAAAGACGATATATTAAACATATTGATATCTCTATCATATGTATGTAATAAAAATAAGCCAACCATATACACAACAGTTTTGCTATATTGGCAATATTTTTCGTGACGTCAGACTTGTGCCTTGTCCGCCGAAAACTTCAATGAGATTAACTATAGAGACGTTTTACTCCTTGCATAACAAATCAGAAGGTGGGCAGCAGCACCTTCCCAGTCAAACACACACAAACTGCGCTCGCCAACCCGCCTGCCAAGCGTGGCGAGTATTGGCAAAAACCCCTTCATGAATAAGACAAAAAGAACCAGGCCCCCAGTCCCCGGCAGCCCCGCTATTCCTGGCTACGGTAGCGCCACGGTAACGGTGGGGCAGGGGGTGCTAAGAATCCCCGGCAGACGCCCGGCTACCACCCCCAACGACGACGACTGGCTCTGGTAACACACAACATAAGCACGATGAGGACAGACGAGAAGATATATGAGCTGGAAGAAGAAATGAGTAAGCTACACTGGGACATTGTGGGGTTATCTGAAGTCCGTAGAGCGGGTGAGGACATGGTAACCCTAAAATCAGGTAACCTACTCTACCACCGGGAGGGCGACCAACAGTCCCAAGGTGGTGTCGGGTTTCTCGTCCACAAGTCCCTTACTAACAATATAGTTAAGATCGATAGCGTTTCCAATAGGGTCGTATACCTAATACTCAGAGTATCCAAACGATATTCGCTGAAGGTCATTCAGGTATACGCACCGACGAAGTCGCACCCGGATGATGAGGTGGAGGATATGTATGAGGACATTAGTCGGGCCATACATACCTCTGAAACGCACTTTCTAGTTGTTATGGGGGACTTCAACGCGAAGTTGGGTAAGAGAAGCGAGGATGAGTCAAAAGTGGGGCAATTTGGCTATGGACAACGGAACCGTAGGGGACAGAGGTTGGCCGACTTCCTGGAGAAAGAGGGACTCTTTATGATGAACTCTTTCTTTCAGAAGCCACCTCACAGGAAATGGACCTGGCTGAGTCCCGATGGTTCCACGAGAAATGAGATTGACTTCATTATGACCACCAAAAGGCAATGTTCACTGATGTCTCCGTGATCAACAGGGTTAAAACCGGTAGTGATCACCGAATGGTAAGAGGCACGGTGAATATTAATGTCAAACTGGAGAGGTCTCGTCTGATGAAGTCTACGCTCCGACCCACTCGGGCCCGTATTCAAGACCCCGAGAGCTTTCAACTTGAGCTGTCCAATCGCTTCGATTGCCTTGAGAACATCGCTTCAGTGGACGAGATCAATAACAGGTTAGTAGAAACTGTCCATACAGTGGGTTCCAAGTACTTTAAACCCCACCGTACAGATAGGCCACAGAAACTCTCCAACGATACCCTCAACCTCATGGCTGAACGACGCTCATTGAAACTGCAGTCTTCGAATGATGCTGAAGCATATAGGCTGCTCAATAGACGAATATAGAAGTCCTTGCGACACGACATCCGGATCTTTAATACAAACCGTATTAAAGAGACGATAGAGCGGAAAAAAGTCTCCAAAGTGTTTGCAAGAGACATGTCTATTGGGCAAAGCCAGTTGACGAAGCTGAAGAGAGAAGACGGCAGTGTAGCGTCGACCAAAGCGGAAGTGTTAGGAGAGGTCGAGAGTTTCTAGGGACAGTTATACACCTCGGTCGCTAAACCTGTTAGCAGCTCGGTCAAAGACCCAAGAGCCAAGCTGACCCGACATTATACTGAAGATATCCCGGACATCAGCCTGTACGAGATTAGAATGGCCTTGAAACAGCTTAAGAACAACAAGGCGCCTGGTGACGACGGTATCACATCTGAGCTTCTGAAAGCGGGTGGAACACCGGTACTTAAAGTCCTTCAGAAGCTCTTTAATACCGTCTTACTCGAAGGTTCAACGCCAGAAGCATGGAACAAAAGCGTGGTGGTGCTGTTCTTCAAGAAAGGTGACAACACTTTACTTAAAAATTACAGACCCATCTCGCTTTTGAGCCATGTTTAGAAGATGTTTTCGAAGGTCATAATGAACCGTCTCAGTCGCAGGTTTGATGAATTCCAGCCTCCGGAACAAGCCGGTTTCCGAAAAGGCTATAGTACCATAGACCACATCCACACGCTACGGCAAGCTATACAGAAGACCGAAGAGTATAACTTGCCTCTTTGTCTAGCGTTTGTGGACTATGAGAAAGCCTTTGATTCGATCGAGACGTGGGCAGTGCTTGAGTCTCTCCAGCGGTGCCGTATTGACTATCGGTATATTGAAGTGCTGAAGTGTTTGTACAAAAACGCCTACATGTCAGTCCGAGTACAGGAGCAGAGTTCGAAGGCAATTCCATTGCAAAGAGGCGTGAGACAGGGAGACGTTATATCTCCGAAACTGTTCACCGCTACATTGGAAGACGCCTTCAAGCTTCTGGAATGGCAAGGACTTGGCATCAATATTAACGGCGAATACATCACTCACCTTCGATTTGCCGACGATATTGTAGTCATGGCAGAATCCATGGAAGACATCAGTACAATGCTCGAAGGCCTCCATCGAGTTTCCCAACGGGTAGGTCTTAAGATGAACATGGACAAGACGAAAATTATGTCTAATGCCCATGTTGTACCTACCCCAATATCAGTTGGGAACTCAGTTCTCGAAGTTGTTGACGCCAATGACAGCCTAGTCCTCTCTATCGCTCGCTACTTGTCTCGTTCGTATAGGTGGCGAAGCGGCGACGTCGCAGAAGTTAATTTAGAATAAAATATAATTTTGCATTTTCCATATTTGATAGATAAAATAGAAAAACAATACTACTAACATTTTTTTCTAAGGCCGTTTTCAGTGCTCAACCGAATGTCGTCGGCCCGCACGTAGGTCGTATGAAAACCTTTGTATGAAAACTCAAAAGTGGTTATAGTGCTCGACCGAACGTACGCACGCGTAGGTGTATTGCTTTTGTACGCAATGCGTACGAGGACCGTCGGTCAGGCCCGTCCGCATGCGTGCCGTCAGTCGACAGACGCGCTATAGAAACATATTAACGCGTCCAGTGCTACACCGATCGGCGGAAAGACGGATGCGTGTATCATCGTCAATAAAAATCGAATCCTGCTAGTACAAAACTTCAATATATTTATTTGATTTTATAGGTACCAAACATGGCATACATATAAATTTAAATGTTTGAAGTTGTCTTGTAATTTCACTGATAATTCATCATAACTTTTAATCGATATTCTTGTGTAATTTAATAAATTTCTTCGTCTTCGCGTAATAATGACTATCAAGTAGTAAATTCCCCTTGAAGTGCTATTTGGGCGACAATTGGGTGTACGTGATATCTACGTATTCTGTTCCTAATACGTGTACGAAGATAGTAAACAGCAATAATTAATCAATTTGTAAATGCGTCGATTTCGTGTACGTGTTCGTGACTGTACCAGTCCGGCCAGATCAGGAGAGCACTAAACGGTACAAACTGACTATCGATTATGCGTATCGTCAGGACCGATGGTAGGCGCGGACGGTCGGGCGAGCACTAAAACCAGCCTAAGTGTTGAACACGCGCTGTATCGTTGCCAGACAGGATGGAACTAAGTTGACTCAAGTCAACTTTTGTGTTGATTTCGCCAAGCCGAGCGCAATAAGACGTATCTACCTCCGTTTATATATGCAAATGATGTCATATTTATTTATCGATATTTTCTGTGTTAAACCCCAATATTGTAGGTTTCAAATCTTTTGATTCTATATCGGAAATTCATGGACCTGCTTCTTTACTTTGAATTATTTAGATTTAATTCACACACTCTGCTAATCAATGATCGCTTAGAGTCACAATTGCACTTGCAGGGGAAGTATATAACATTTTTAAATATGGAACCAACATCTTAGAAAAATAAAACTGATCATATTTGTTATAACACCAAGTATTTTTGTTTGTTTTCAGACGTTGACAAAGTTACCATAGCAAAAAAAATATGTTAGAGAGGGAAAGGAAAATTCAAGTACATATTTAAAGAACATTTACATAAAATTACGTTCTTTGCATTTTGATGAACATTCCTTCAGCTGTCGTTGAACCAGACACAATAGATAGAACATTGTTTTCCTAGTTAATGCCATCCAGTGTTCTGCCTCTAAGCTGTCGTTAACCATAAGTTATCAGATTAAAAGATGATTCATTGCCTTTCATTGAATAATATTACAAAACTATTCTTATTGCCCATTAAAGGGCATTGATACTTTAAGGTGCGGTCCAATCCCAATTTAAAAACAATTTACAGTACTTTACATAAGGTTGAGAATTGCTTACCAGAATGAACGATTTAATGCGAAAATTCAATTGAATACATGCTAATACTTTTTATATTTATTTCGTACAATAAAATGAATAAATTTTAATGATATAGAAGTCCATAGTTCACTAGTAAATTTCATTGAAAATTCGAATATGATACATTTATTGAAATATATTTGCCCATAACTGAATAAAAATGCTTTTTCCCCACGAAGAACGTAAGAAAAATTGCTAAATTTAGGGAATGTTGCCGATTTTTTTCTATAGAGCCAAGTTTGCTCAATCGTGTATTGGTACCCATACTTCATAAGGACGTATATTCAATTTAGACTAGTTTTTTTTTGAACTTCAGTTATTAGGTTAAAGCGTCGAAAAACTAAGTTTTCGCGAAGTCGAATCATGAAATTTGGAACTTATTTCGCCTTAATGGCTTCTTAACAGAATTATACTGTTTATGTTGCAGTGATTTTAACGTTATGACGTTGTAGTTCCTGGAAAAGTAGGTAGGTGAAATATATTGTATTATTGGCCAAATATGGCGATTTGTGAGTCAACGCGTTGATTATAAAATTTTACTGATATCAGCAACCGTAAACTCGCTCTTTTAACACCAACTAGCTCTTATAACCAAAGATCAAAATCTAAATGCAGCCACTCAACAGAACTTGGAATTCGTAAGTAAATCCAGTTATTCCTTAAATTTTTTGAGGATTATCATTCGATTGTACATTCTCATCTCGCAATATTTGATTATGCCTAGTTTGTGTTCAGTAATTAAACGGTTCTTTCAGACTTTCTTATACCAACTCAGCCAACTCCGTTTCAATTATTAATATTTACTCTACACTGTACGGATCGGTTCTTACACCAAAAAATGTAAACGTGAATGCAGCAGCCCAAGAGAACTTTGAATTGGTGATTTATTTATTTATTTATTATTATTAAACATATAAAGCGGGGGTATGTGTGCATTTAATCGTGTTAAAAGGAAATAGTAGATTAAACAAAACTGCACATGACGTGATTGGCGTCATGATCGCCTGAATCCTCCAACAAAAATCGACCTGTTCTTTTCACAGTGACCTGTTCACCAATGCAATGAGGAAATTTGTCCTCATTGCATTGGTGCGCGTAGTAGGGTACTCTAAGGGAGTATCCCCGCTGTGACGTAATGCATGTCGAAGACATAACTCTCTTGTCAACTGCCTTGTACTTTTTGGTCAATGATATCAATTAAGTAGTAGCAATTTATTCATGTGTTAGCGGCGAAAGGAGTAGGGATTTGCACAGCAAGTACTTTGTGCAGATTATAAACTTCAAAGATGCTATTAAGTTTGATTCGGCCTATATTAGTTTCGTTTCGATAGTTTTATCGATAGGTACGGTGCAATCGATAAGTATGGTGTGTTAGTAACAACACTAAGTCGCCATGTTTAGCTGCGTAGGTATGCACTTTTTTTTCGTTGTTATGGCATTTCCATTGGTTTCCTTTTTCAGAGAAAATCACTGATATCCATTGTTGGGCTTTTGCCCGCCATTACATGACACATAATACTCATTTTCCGATTGAAACCAACATCGATTTTGGTGAAATTATCACTGTTTTCCATTCCGATTCAATATCGCACTATTGGCAGATGCGATCTTTCAGCCATTCGGAATAGGTTGAAATCGCACTCACGTTGCTCACCGTATGGCTGACAGCGCAGTGATTCTTTATTAGCTATTAACAAGATATTTAACGAGACGGTATGGAAGTAATATAATATACCAAAAAAAGTTTAAAACAGGTCATAAAATATTTTGGCAAGGAACGATGAAAAGTAAACATACGCACACAACGATTTCAGTTGGTTACACAATACGAACAAAAATCAACGCGAGTAGTTCTATCAAAAATAACAGATTGCTGATTTGTGCGCGATGCTCTAATATCTGTTAGTCTGTGTGCGTGTGTTAACTTTAATTGGCTCCAGTCAAACAAGCATTTGTGACCCCCCCCCCCCCCCCCCCCCCCGAAGGGTTCCCGCATTGACGTGGCGGGGGGGGGGGGCTCAGTAGCCGTGGCTTGGATCACCACGGTGAAGCCAAGAGGAAACCAGGGGCCGCGCCGGCGTTGGGGTGCACTGGCCGGCTCAGGCGGGGCCGCTCCTATGGGCTTTGGCCGCCAAGTCCACATAGGCCCGGGCGCTTAGGCGCAGGTTCGAGGAGGGGGGCCCGGGCACTTTGGTGCAGGCTCGAGGAGGTGGGCCCGGGCGCTTTGGCGCAGGCTCGAGGAGGGGGGCCCGGGCACTTTGGTGCAGGCTCGAGGAGGTGGGGTCCGGGCGCTCGGCGCAGACTCGAGGAGGTGGGGTCGCTGGGGATTATTCCCTGTGGCTGACGTAGCAGGCGGTGGGGCTACGTATCCGACCCACCGCAGGGAGACCACGGGCGTCCAGACACGGGGAAGTCTGGCGCTCATTGTTGGCGGGTTTGGTCTACGAGGTAGTTGCGGCCTGCCATGTGTTCTGGCGTGCCGCGAAGAGAAGGGTCCGGCAACGGACAGCCACGGCGGGTTCGCGGTCCTGTGGAAAATTTGTCCCGCGTTCCCGCCGAGGGCGGCAGTGACGGAACACCCCGGGGTTTTGGTGGGTATACGGACTCCCACATAACCACCTACCTCCCCGTGGTAGGTGGTATCCATAAAGGATTTTCCCGGGGCAAAAAAAAAAAAATGTGGCTTGTACTAAACATATTTTCATGGTTTATTATATTGTTTCCATACCGTCTCGTTATATATCTTGTAAGAAGCGTATTACGAATTACTTCACTGTCAGCCATGCCGTGAGCAACGTGAGTGTGATTTCAATTAACCTATTCCAAATGGCTGACAGATCTACCCTGTCACAAGCGCGATATTGAATCGGAATGAAGAACAGTAAATATCGCTAAAATAGTTTTGATTTGACTCCACTCGGAAATCAGGGTACAACTGCTGTCTTCGACGTCTCTGTCCATGTGTTTGCAAACTTCAAAAAGAAAAGAGAGGGAAACATTTTTTCTCTTGGCAACCCAGCTTCTGTTGATGTGTCGTGATTGTCTGATGAAAATTAACAATATTTTGGAAATTTTCTAAGAGAAAACCTTTTATTTTATTCAAAATTATAACAGTTACATACCCTTCTTTATATTCCATCATTCAATGATAAAGCCATGGACGATAGGTAAGCTATTTCATTAAAAATACACAACTATGAATCGCAACAGGTAAAACTAACTTTAGACGATGTAAATTACTATAAACCTCTAAAAATTTTGCAGAAATATGGAATCTTGTTGCTCTACGTACAATGAGAATGACAATGAACATACCAGAAGCATAATTCACATAGATGTAGACTGCTTTTATGCTCAAGTGGAAATGCTGCGAAATCCCGAACTGTGCACTGTTCCGCTCGGTATTCAGCAGAAGAATATAGTGGTAACTTGTAACTACGAAGCCAGGAAGTATGGTGTAGAGAAATGCATGCTAATTTCAGAAGCCGTAAAATCTTGTCCCAATTTAAAACTGGTGAATGGAGAAAACTTGCATGACTACAGAATAGCCTCAAACAAGATTTTTGAAGTGCTGCAAAGTTGGAAGTGTCCAGTGGAAAAGTTGGGTATGGATGAAAACTTTATAGATGTCACAAATGTAATACAAGAGAAGTTAAAAACTATAAATGTTGCAAGTCTGGCTCTCTCTGGACATATTTATAGTGAACCCAGTATGGAATGTCCGTGCGGTTGTCACAATAGACTGAAAATTGCATCACAAATAGCCAGTGAAATGAGAAAGAAAATATATGATGAGTTAGGTTTTACTACATGTGCTGGTATAGCACACAATAAATTGTTGGCTAAACTAATCTGTCCATTACATAAACCTAATGACCAAACAACAATTTACCCAGAACATATAATCACTTTTATGTCATCTCTCTTGAGTGTTCGTTTTATTCCAAGCATAGGCACAAAAAGTTCTGAAGCTCTCATTACCCAGAAAATAATCACTGTAAAAGACTTGCAAGAGGCACCAATGGAAGTTTTGAAGAAACATTTTAGTAGTGACATGGCAGTTAGAATAAAGAGTTTAAGTCTAGGAGAGGACAATACTGCAGTAAAGCAAACAGGCCGACCACAGAGCATAGGGCTTGAGGACAGTTTTAAGACTGTAAGTGTGAAGAGTGAAGTTGAAGACAAATTTTCTGCATTATTGCAAAGATTACTTGTCCTTGTGAGAGAGGATGGACGCATTCCTGTATCACTGAGAGTCACATTACGTAAAAAGGATGCCAAAAGGCTAAGCAGTCATAGAGAGTCCAGACAAAGCCAAATCTCACCATCAATATTCACATTGAACAATGGTATGCTGACAGTAACTGATGCAGGTCAACAAAAGCTCATGACCATCATAATGAGATTGTTCAACAAGCTCATTGACTTATCAAAACCATTCCATTTGACTTTAGTGGGGCTGGCATTCACAAAATTTCAGGAACGTATGACTGGCAGGAGTTCAATTGTGAATTACCTAATGAATGACATTTCCGTCCAATCAGTACTTAATTTACAAAATGACTGTGACACATCTGCTTCCTCCATGGATTATTCAGCAGTTTCACCTAGTAGTAGCACTACAACTGATCTCTCTGATGCAGAAGTCGAACCTTCACCTAAGAAGCCAAAAAAAGTTAACTGGATAGCTAAAAGACGGTGTTTAGCCAAGGAGGAAGTTGCATCACCCAGTAAACTCAAAGTTGGGGAGATGAGACTAAACTCTAGAGAGTTAGAAAAGGTATCTGAGCTAAGATTAAATTCGCGAGATCGATCCTTGACACCCAGAGCTAGTCCAGCAAAAGATAACTTATCTGAAGCCTCTGAATCCATGAAAGGTGTCGAAGAGGAGGGTAACTGTGATGATTGCCCTAGTTATGTAAATAAGGAAGTTTTTAATGCCCTGCCAGATGATATGCAGCAGGAACTTAAAGCTATGTGGAGGAACCCCTCCAGCGCAGAGGTGCCCAGGAGTAGTCCTAGAAATGCGAACAAACCTAAACCTAACACAATTCTTAAATATTTTGTTCCACACAAATAGTATAGTAATTAGTAAGATTTATATCTTGTTATTTTAAGTAATAAGTGGATGGTTTCTATTTTTTCAAATCATACAATTTTTATTCTGCTGATCAAAATACATGTTTACGTTGATACCTTGTCTATTACTAAATAAGAAACACCATTATAATAATTAAGAATATCATTTAATATCTATATTTCTTATAGCTTCTGTGACCATAGAAGATAATTCTGTATATTTATGAACACTATTTACATTGATTTTCAGTGATTCCATTATTTTGCCATAGGACACCACGTCCACATTCAATTGTAGCCTGATTTTGTCACCATCTGTGATGCCTGCAGAATCATTCTGCTGAGCAGACATTTCCCGTATTTGCTTCAGTCTTCTCAAGGATTCCTCAGTTTTGTACACTGAGGTAAGGACATCTTCTACATATTTGTAGTATCTGTAATACAATAGCGACAAAATAATTAATCAACTATTAGTTTTGCAATATTCCAATTGTTGTATTGTCGGTACTTACGAAACTGTCATAGCATTGAACAAGGCCTCGAGAAGCTCAACTAAAAACAAATTATCCAATCTCTTAGAAGTATCATTGCTGAACTCTCTCAGACCCTTTGAAACAGCATCTAGATAAGTGCAGGGCCGGTTAGGTATGCTACGATTCGTCTTCCTGTACAATCTTGGAATGTCGCTGACTTGCTTCAGTTGCACATTAAAATTATCAAACAACTCATTTACTATGCATTCTTTGACTCTCATTTTCAAGCTTTGTAAAGCCTCTTCTGAAGAATTCAAACTTTTTCTTAGTAGATCTTTGCTATCAATAGGCATTTTGCTTTGTACAAGTTCTAAAAACTGTGGCAGCCGCTGCACGAGGGTTTGTGTATCTACATAAATGCTAATACTGTTTTCTATCAGAGTTTTGTTAATATTTACAGGCTCGTACTTTGGTGAGTTTCTCTGAAAAATATGTGTCAATTAATATATTGAGATTGAAAGTAATTCTTAGTGACTATACTCAGAGAATCCCCTAATGTCGGGTAAATTCTTACGAAAAACGTTTTATATAGATTTAATCAACTTATCTAAGATATTAGCTAAGATTGCCTTCTAATAATTAATTCTACCTTCACATTCTCAAACAGAAAAGACAAATATGTGTGATAAACATTTATAATAAATACATTATAAATAATAACATTTATAAGTTTTATCTCATGTAAGAAGGAGCATGCCTAATTCTAGCTACCTTAGTCAGCTTTTGATAATATCCATGTTGAAGAACATGGAACAGTCTGATTCTTCAGCCGGTATTTGTATGGTACATCTGACTACGTATAAGTTAATGTTTATTCCTTCAAGCGTGTTATCTCAAAAAGCAAACGCCGATTACATTAAAAAACAAACATAAAAATCGGTTCAGTTGTTAAAATTAAATATCGGATTTGTCTGTCTTTTAAACATTATACAGATAAAACAAACTCTTACAAAATTTTGCGTAGAATGAATAAAACAGTAACAATGAAGTATACCTGATTACAAAACGCAGTGGCCCATGTCACATATCTCGCCAGCACTTGTAGCGACAACTTCCAGAGCTTGTGGCCGAGGGCTTCGATATAGATTTCATCCGACCAGCACTCTTGCAGCGCCTTCCAACAGCGGTGCGTTTCTAACAGCACAAAGCAGTCGTTGGCTTCAACGGTGGGGTTCTTCTGCAGGGCTGCTTCGTAACCTCCTAAAAGTATTTTATTGGATGAGATGTGCGATAGCACAAAATATGAAAAATATGATTTGAGAATAATCTAAATTAGAGGGGCGATATGGTTTGCAGTAAGGCATCAACTGGCTTCAAGTAAACAACTGTTAGGAAAGTATAGTTTCTAAAGTATCATAGCATATACTATATATATTAATCACACAAACAATATGAGATGTGGTAGTCAGGTAGGTACCTAATGTGTGTACCAAATTTTATCTATATTTGTCGGTAAACGCCGCAGCATACTTCCTCCCTTTTTAGGAAATTGCTCCCCCCCCACTCAAAATCGCCGACGATTAATATATTATATTAGATAATGCATCAAAGGTCACGCGGCCGCGGGCAGACACAATAGAAATTTCATTGTTATAATGACATCGACCCTTGAAGGGTTAAGGACAGATGAAAGTAAGTTTGGCTTCTTAAAGCATGACGCTCGCTCGCTTGATCTATAAAAAGTATCCTATGTATTAACCCAGGGTATAAGCTGTCTCCATTCAAAATTTCAGCCACATCTGTTGAGCCATTTCAGCGTGAAGTAACAAATATACACTCACTCACTCCGCGTTCTCACAAACTTTCACATATAATATTAGTGTGAGTGTGATTATATTATCTACTCTACCTCGGCAACGAATTCTAGGAAGTCTAGTCAAAGTCCTAAGAAACACAGCCTACGTAGTCGATATCTTGAATCATTGTGTACTATGGGCCGAGCACGAAAATCTGCTAAAGTGTAACGTTATCGTATCGTTTACGTATTCAGTACAAACTATGTGTTATCTATCTGTGCCACTATTGCACTAGATAAGTGACAGTTTGTACTGAATACGTTAACGATGCGATTACGTTACACTTAAACAGATTTTCGTGCTCAACGTGGCCCTCCAGTGGCCCCACTGGAGGGATCGTGACGTTATTCCGAGAATAATAAGCCGCAGACACACAGCAGTATAAACAAGAAAAATATACTACTAAAAAAAATACCTATATTTATCAAAATCGGTTGAGCCGTTGAGTAGTTACGAGCGGACATAGGAACGGACACATACCATAGCCTTCGCCGCATTCGGGCAAATGGAATAATTTTTTTATAGTATTACTTTTTAAAGCACTAACGCCTGCTTTAGCGATCTCAAACATTGAAATTTATAGAGAGAAAAATTCAAAAAGTAATCAAAAACTGTAAAAAGTAATGCTATAAAAAAAATACAAGGGTTGCGATGTCAATACGAAAGTTTAAGTACCTACTTCTAAATAATGCAGCTTTCGGTTGGATAGTACTGTCAAAGCTGTTCAATAGATGTCGCACCGTCCCCGTAAGACGGTTAGTCAGATAGAGAGTTAAAATTCGATGCTCGGACCCGAACCTCGGTGGCCTAGTTGGTCAATGGCGTCTGACACCGAGAGTCAGAAGACGCAGGTTCGAATCTCGTCCGAGGATGTGAATTTTTCTCTCTATAAATTTCAGAGTAAATAATGTAAAATGTTAGTACTACTTATGTAAATATGGACCTATATCATTTATCAAGGGCCTTCGTGTCGCCGTCGAATTAGTTTATTATGAGTACTATGAGTCAGTTCAGAATACAAGATTAAAATATAAATAGTATCTAATCATGATGTCACTGCCCTTGACTCCACTTCTATATTACACTAGGTAGTATTATGGTCGTAGTACCAACTACATATACTGTACCTACATACTGTTGTATAATTCCGTAGTGTTCAAAACGTGTTGCGTGGATCGGACATTGTGACATGGGGGTTCCGCGAGTTAGAATTTATTGTCGTAGAAAGCAAAATCCGTCCAGTACTCCGAACCCTTATACTTCTGAGTAGAGATGCCACGAATATTCAGCTACCATATCGGCCTATTCAACCGCTCTTTTTACTTTTCGGTATTCGGCTGAATATTGTAACCGATTCAAGAAATAAACGAATAATATATAACATAAAAAAAAAAACAATTAAATGAGCATTTTAATACTTAAAATCTATCAGTGGTACGAGTAAGTAGACGAATATTCGGCGCTTCGCCCATCGCCCAGCCGAATTAGGTAATAAAATCGGTATTCGACAAAATCAGTGAATCACTACTGTTGATTAGGTACCTGGAGGGATTACAATAGAATCTATTGTACCACCCCTCGAACCAACGCGGTAATTCCCAAATATTTAATTACCAATACAACTAATGCCACCTGTTAGCGGATAGCTGAAATAGATAGTACATAGTAACACTACTCCCCACGAGATGTCGTTTGCTTAGGTCGCGCACTCTGCGACTAGTTTAGAAATACAGATAGCCCCTTGGAACATATTGAAGTAATATTTATGGGCTTAAGCCTTAACCCTTGGCGTCCCAGAGACGTAAATATACGTCAGTTACATTCATAAACCTTTTAATTATCACGATATAGGAAGGAAAGGCTTTAAAGTTGAAGGTAAATAATAATGCAATAGATAATTTCAGTATTAAAATTATTAATTTTATTTATGGTCTGCCATGGGAGGGACTGACGTATAAATCCGACTCAGGCAGACAGTAGGCTCGAAGCATAGAAACCACAGACCATATAACCACTTGATTGCGTGTAGTTAAATTTCTTCTAAGAACACAAGTCACCACTGCGGGTCGGGGGGCTACGTACAAAAAAGGATTTTTATTGGCCGGCTCAAAATGTAGCTCTACTCATAGTACCTAAATAGTGTTGTGGTACAGCATTATGTAATCACCTTAGTTGTCGATAATGTCACTACAAATTATCGTTTACCTTAACTGTACAAAGATCTGAAATATGTATGTAAGTATTAAGCAAATAAGGTTATTTAAAAAAAAACTTCTATTAATGAAATTATCTTAATAATTCATTCGATGTTTCACGGTGAAGCAGAACACATTGATCTGAGTATGTATATTTTGCGTTTTAAAAATAGTAATCACTGTTTGTTTATCGTATTCTTACTGATTATTCAGTATGTAAGTACTTACTTAATACCACCATCAAATAATTATATATTTTTCACCACAGTAAAACAACATCGTTATAATTTTAAAATAGTTTTAATTGTACAAAGTATCCAAAGCCTTTACACAAAATGTGATTAAGTAATGATTTTAAACAAACAATTAGATTATATTTATATACTTTTTCGGCACTGTATATTATACAGTCATTAGGATACAAGGATACAACACCTCATTTTATACAATACTGGATTTGTACTACCGTAAAATTTGTCAATGTAAGGACGAGACCTACAAATTATATATATTTTTGACTGACTCGCACTTTTTACTTTTAGAAGCCGGTTCCATGTTATTGTTAAAAATAACTATGTGTGTATATCTAAATCATATAAAAAGATGCCAGCTGGGCAGAAGAAGTAGTAGAATTATCCAATTAGTCAAACTAAATAGTCACTTAAAGAGGCAAAAACTGAGTAGGTGCTAGGTATAGTGATTTTATTTAAAAATATATTAGTATATGTCCATAGTACTTAATTTTAAGACCATTATTATTACGTTTCATATTACACTCGGGTTTTTTTCGCGTGTTTATTTACATTATTATTAGATAAGATATATAAATATTGAAATTTATAGAGAGAAAAATTCCATATTCGGACGGGATTCGAACCCGCGTCTTCTGACTCTCCGTGTCAGACGCCATTGACCAACTAGGCCACCGAGGTGCTGGTCCGAGCATAGAATTTCAACTCTCTATTTGACTAACCGTCTTGCGGGGACGGAGTGATATCCATTGGACAGTTTAACAGTACCATCCAACCGAAAGAAGCATTATTTAGAAATACTTATTATAACTTTCGTATTGACATCGCAGCCCTTGTAATTGTTGTTGTTAAAATTTCAATGTTTGAGATCGCTAAAGCAGGCGTTAGTGCTTATAAAATTAATACTATAAAGATATATAAATGTTACTACATAATTGATGATAACGTGAAGGTATAAATAAATATAGATAAAACACCGAATATTTATTTGCATTTTTATGCACTCTTAATATAATGAATATATTGTATAGAAGAATTATTTTCCTCACAGTCGATATATACAATCGATAAATTACCAGTTAATATTGGAGTACTGCACTAATTTACACGTGCCAGTGAATAAAAGAGACGGCGTTATCTACAACTGCAAAGAACAGTACGGGATGGCGAAAGACATCAAGGCGTTCCCATATTTTTTTTATTTTTGAGTCACTGTTTAATTACTTCATTTGTTTATTTTGTTTTCTTCCAATAATTAATAAACTAAAATTATCTGTGAAATGTAATTCCATCCTTTGCATACTTGGATGTCTGCCTATTTTTTCGGTACCACTTTACTGAACAATAAGACATAATTGAATTTGTTTTAAATTTTTTTCACCCGCTTGTTCTCCACGCTCAGTCAAACTGGTACTGACGTGTTGGTTCGATACGTTAGCTTTTTATTGTCATAGTCTTGGCAGCTGAGGGGAAGCCGTATGAGCAGTCAAGTGGTTATATGGTCTGTGATAGAAACCTAGCTAGCATTCGCCAAATCAGATTTTTCCGAAAATCTCTAGTTTCGAGAGTATGAAATTCGAGCCCACAGACTTTTGAGAGGGTGCAATCGAAAATATGAACTGTGACCGTAGCACCAACAATTTCCGAAAAAGTATTAGTATCGAAGTGTCAACGCGTCACACTTTCTAGATAAATGACAGTTTGTGAGTTTCACGTGAACAACGACCGTTACGCAGTTATTAGTGCTAGGCCCACTGTGATAATAATCGGCAACACGCTTGCATATAAATATCCATCGACCGTCCTACCGAATTAACAATTTCCCCAGCTCATAAAGATGATAAATCTTACACTACCTATTTCTTACGTTTTAGATTCTGAATAGCGGAACCTTTTTATATAAGGACTTTGTTTATTAGTGCACAATATTGAACTGCATGGTTTGGAATCGATAACTGCAGGTCTAGACAAAAGATGTTTCTGCTAACGTTAACGCCAAACGACAACTTCAAAATGTATAGCGTTGTCAAAGGCGGCAAAGGTCAAAGGCGTTGACCAGCCGAGTTGGATTCGACGATTGACTTCTTTCTCGAAGTTTGACCTGCCTAGTTTGACTATCTGTCTCAGGTAGATGTACTCGTCAACAACTTCGAGAACTGAGTTCCCAACTGATATTGGGGTAGGGACAACATGGGCATTAGACATAATTTTCGTCTTGTCCATGTTCATCTTAAGGCCTACCCGTCGGAAAACTCGATGGAGGCAGCTTCTGCCTCGATGGAGGCAGCTTCTGCCTCACTGGAGCAGACGGGAGCAGCCTTCGAGCATTGTACTGAGGTCTTTCATGGATTTGCCATGACTACAATATCGTCGGCAAATCGGTGGTGAGTGATGTAATCGCCGTTAATATTGATGCCAAGTCCTTGCCATTCAAGAAGCTTGAAGCAGTCTTCCAATGTAGCGGTGAACAGTTTCGGAGATATAACGTCTCCCTGTCTCACGCCTGTTTGCAATGGAATTGCCTTCGAATTCTGCTCCTGTACTCGGACTGGCATGTAGGCGTTTTTGTACAAACACTTGAGCACTTCAATATACCGATAGTCAATACGGTACCGCTGGAGAGACTCAAGCGCTGCCCACGTCTCGATTGAATCAAAGGCCTTCTCATAGTCCACAAACGCTAAACATAGAGGCAAGTGATACTCTTCTTTGGTCTTCTGTATAACTTGCCGTAGCGTGTGGATATGGTCTATGGTACTATAGCCTTTTCGGAAACCGGCTTGTTCCGGAGGCTGGAATTCATCAAACCTGCGACTGAGACGGGTCGTAATGATTTTCGAAAACAACTTATAAACATGGCTCAAAAGGGAGATGGTTCTGTAATTTTTAAGTAAAGTGTTGTCACCTTTCTTGAAGAACAGCACCACCACGCTTTTGTTCCATGCTTCTGGTGTTGAACCTTCGAGTAAGACGGTATTAAGCCTCCCTTTGTTATCACATATTAATGCAACTACAAAACGATTTTGGTGGCATTTGGAATGTCGATAGATTAGATTCTGGAATAACATATCTAATGTTTAAAAATAAACCTCTAACGAGGTTAAAACAAGGTGCTATTGTTTCTATGGAAAAAAATATTCTTTGGATCGATTTACTCAAAACTAGTATTTTTATAATTTAAAATAAATATGTAATACAACCAGCATTTTTTATTTTTTCGTAACTACTCCTAAGCACACCCTGCCAGGGAATCCAAAAGTTTGTATAGATTTTATTTTATTCTAGTTCAATTCACTCAAAATTAGGTTCTTGAAAACTTGAAAGTAATTATTGTAAGACATTATTTTGTCGAAACTATTCTAACTACTACTATACTAACTTAAAGGATGAGCAATAAAGTCCTGTAATTTTAACGGAAATAAATATTATTTTTGTCAATTCTCTTGAAACTTAGCAATAATAACTGTAACATAAATTCTTATGATAGTTACAGGTGTTTTTGCAAGCATATTGGCATCTACGGGGCACTGTTCAAGACTCCGACTGCTATTGAAACTTTTGTTGTCAGAAAAACCCAACAGCTTACGATCCAGTATCGCACACAAAGCAAAGTCTCCATAATGAGTATAATACAAATCTTTAATTCACTACCAATTATTATTGTATGCCTACACATGTCGCTAAACTTATCTGTATAAAGTTAAAATACTTACCAGCAATTTCTTGAAACCTAATTTGAAAATAAACAGGGAGGTTCCATCTTTTTTGGAAGCTTTTATATTCAATTGTTCCTCGTATTAACTTTACAGTTTCGTCATCTGGACAAAATCCTTCCAACTTCTTTATAAATTGCATACTTTCACTGTATCTTCTGTGGAATATCTGTGGGTTGCCAGGAGCAAAAATTGATGCTAGGTTTACTTCTAAGCGATTCTCCACTTCGCACCAAAAACAATTGACTAAAAACCTGTATTTCTTATCCAGAAACATTAATTTGGAATGTTGTGTAACTGTGGACAGTAACTTTAGTTTTGTGTTTAATAAAGATAAAATCCTTTCATAAATGCCTTCGAGACCCTCTTTACTTCTTTGCAGTGATGGCTCATTTATAATATCTTGTAACAGCGGTGCAATAGCTTGTTTTCTTAATAACATTTCTGTTTCTGTAACACGATCTAATGATGATAGTGTCATTAGTACTTTGAGTAAATTATGTTCATCACTGTCATTCCAAAATTGGAATAAGAGTGCATTCAAAGTTTGTATCAATTTGCTGCCTACTTCCTTAAACTGTGATGTTTGGTTAGCATTTATTAAATTCTCGCACTTTGCTATTGAGAATTTAAGTTGGTTGTATTGCATTGCTCCCCGGTCAGCTAAAGCTATTCTCTCTTCTTTATTTTTGTCAGATATACAGTTCAATACATTTTCTAATGTGTTCAGTCCATTAACAGTCTGACTGTAATATTTCAATAGCTGTTTCTTTTTCTGTAGTGTGTGGCGTTGGCTCATCCACATTGAAACTTCTTTCATGGCATCTTCTAGGCATTGTCTAACACTCTGTAAAAATACATTTTGATTAACATATAATTTTAATAATCCAAGACATGTCAAATCCACATCATTTATAGCTTGAAACATGGTCTAAAAATAGATATTAGTATGTATACCTATGTAGTTTATGCTTAAGACTTTCAGGCAGAATTGGATCACTTACACCTTAGTTGTAAGTATGAGTTCACCTATATACTCTAATAACTGATAGCAAACTGTACATGTAAAGGGTCTTTAAGTCTGCCTACTCTCCAACAGCTTGTATCTATTTACTATATCGAAAAAGCACCTCTCAAGTCATCATAGGTGTGGCAATTAACACAGCTTATGGCTGCTTTAATAATCATAACTTCTTGATTCCATCTCCGCCTTCCATCAGGCGAGAGGTCAATTAGATGAACCAATATAAAAAAAACTAGCCATTGTTTTTGGATTCATTCCAAAAAACTTACTTATTTACCCAAGTTAACTCAAAAACTGTTAATATAAAAAAATAAGATTGCATATAAAAAACAAACCCTAATTATTGTAGCATTTAGATAAAGATAAGCAGATAAACAACATATGTTTGAAGTTGACACATTTCACACATATTTGTTTGGACACACCCTCAGTTAAAGACATTCACATAACATTAATTAGGTATTGCAGCTCCATAATATGGAATGGTTTATTTTTTTCTCATGTATACTGATAATATGTACTTACATAAACCTCTTCATTCAGATGTCCCAATGGCACCTGAATTTTTTCGATAGATTTATCAAATCCAATGAGTGTCGCACACAGGTTTACAAAATTCGCGTAGTCCTTGTTGATAAGCTCTATCATAGCAAGCCTCAAGACCTTCAAGTAGACCCCCAGATCATCCCGCATTGACTCCAAAGAGGCCACATTATTGTGCTCCGTCAAGAAGTTGTCGACAGAGAAATTTGTCTAAAAGTACAGTGATTATATAGAGAGGTAGACTTCAGAATAAAACATAAAATATAAAAAAGATTTATACGGAGAATCTGCGATGAATACCTTTACGAAATCATTGCGATCAAAACATAGCCCCCGCGGTGCCGGCGGCAAAGTAAACTCCGTTATATCACGCTCCATTCTTCTGGGTAACTATCACTGCATTATGAAGGCACTTAACGAAGGAAATATAGGAAACATAGGAAAATTAATGAAATTTCAATGTAGATCGCCCATAGCTGCTTACGGCGACCACTTTTGTTTGACATTTGGCCGGTTGTTGACGTAATTCTGACACATCACCAGTGTTGCCAAGTCAATGAAACAAAAAAACCAAACACTTCTAAAAAGATGCTAGTATGTTTAAATGTATTACCCTAAAATGTGGCTGTTATAAAGTGGCTAAAGAACTGAACCCTTCACCTGTCGCGGCGCCATGTCATGGCTGTTCAGGCCGGTTCTATATTGTTGATGGCTATTTTATTTCGGAAAATGTCTTATATCGGTTGTGTTTCATATTTTCCAACTTTTAAAAGCAAATGGAAGGCCATTGTATAAAATACTTTTTAGTCTATTTTTCCGCAGAGTAGTTAACGACTTTGGCGCACTGTCATATAAACAGTAAAAATAAATTATTTTTTGTAGTTTTAGTGAATGTGTTCAAGTTGTTAGTGCTTGTTTGTTGTGATTTTGACATGTTTTGTGCAAAACTAACAGTATGTAGGGTGATATTTTTGTGATTTATGGATCGACACTTACGTCATAGGCAGAAGTTTCTGGTTGGTAAACAACTGAAACAACTTATCTATACCCTCTTTTTGTCACATCAGAAATTAGTTTATTTAGATGATAAAGATGCTTTTAATGTATTTTTCAGGTCCGTAAATATTACAAAATCTGAGATACAAAGGTATTCGTGACGAATACGTGAAGGTATGAATTCGTGACGGCGCTTCGCGGTGAAATGTCGGCGGCAAGTCACGGCGTCAAAACTGCTTCTGTGCCTTATTGTAGGAAAAACATTTATGTTTTTACCTAAACACACTCTCACACACCTACACTTTTCTACCACCATTAGTTAGCTAAATTCAATACGATTCTATCGGTATATGGTTCATGTCTATAAAATAAGCGAAACCCGAGATATCATTGTTTAAATTCGCTGGCGTATAAAATCTTATTTTGACGCTAGGTAGTGCGACAGGTGTGTCCAAGTGACAAATTAGGGCCGGAACAGGTGAAGGGTTAAAAACAAACTCAAGTTTACGCCTTTGAAACGTATTATTTGATCATCTAAGATTAATTCAATTTAATACTCATTTAAGGTTGATTGTTCTGTTTCATTAGGAACAAGGAAATAATATTTTACTTACTTTCAGATTTAATTCAACAAACACCCATGGAAGCATGGATATTTGGTAAGAAGCATACGTCTGCTTACACTGATGTATTCCATAGATAATGTTCGTTCGACATAGGTACGAGTATTATGTAGATGAGTGAAAAATAGTGCTATGAAATGGATGTATGGAAATTATATAAATTACATATTATTATTTGGCTGTTATTTTACTTAACCTTGTGAATAGTAAAAAGCTGCTGAATATATGGCTACAACATTTAGCCAATAATATTTGATAATTTTGGCTAAATCAAACTTAAATATAGCCAGATATAGCAAAAAAATTGCTATTTTGGCAACACTGCCCATAACACGTCAAAAAGTTTGTTCGGATACTGTTTGCCAAAAGATGCGTTCGTTTAGCTTATGAGAGCATTGGTGGCGTTGTCATTGATGGCTCTTTTGTTATGGCGTTCGTAAAGCTTAAAAATGTTATTTTTGCCACTTTTGCCCACACCCTATTCGAACGATCAACTGACCATAAGACCTAAAATCGCATGAACATGCTGTCAAATACATAGCTGTGTCAAATAACGATCACAAACAAACATGCTCCGGACCTGAGTCAAAAATTGCACTTTTTGGTGGCAAAAAGTCCTCTTTTTTGGCTTTCCGAACGCTGAACAAAATGAGGCATGAACGACATTTCACCCACAGATTCCCAATTCGAACGCCCCTTGTGATCGTTTTTAGCGTTATTTTCGCTAAAAACGATCAGAAGTTACCTATTCGAACGCACTAATAATATAAGTACAAGACCATTCGCTCTGTGAACGTGGGTTTGATGAAGGTTAGTAGGTTTTTGTAGGTATATAGATTACATTTATCAGCTGCGCTCAGGGCTGGGCAAAATACTTGCTTTGCTTTAATTGAAATACAAATTTAAAAATATTGTATCCCAGGTAGGTAATTAAAATACGAAATACAAAACACATTCAAGTACCTACGGTATTTGAAATATAATATACAAAATACCTACGAAGAAATAATATCAGGAAGAGTAACTGCCTTAAAAAAATGACCCAATAAAAGTGCTAAATCTACATATCGTTCACGCCTCTATGACTCAGCTGTCATAGTAGACGTTGCAGCTTGCGCGTGGACCAACCCTGCTTTCCTTCTGAAATTTAAACCAATCACCGAACATGTCTATTTGTAACCTCAGAAGTAATTCGTATTTGGAATCGTACGTCGTTTTGGTTTGAGTGACCACTTTTTGTGTGGGATTTGTTCTGAGTTAAGTATGTCATCATTTCTTCGTAGCAAAATACAGTATTTTAGCTATTTAAAATGTGCGTTCATTTAGCTTATGAGGGCATTGGTGGCGTTGTCATTGATGGCTCTTTTGTTATAGCGTTCGTAAAGCTCAAAAACGTTATTTTTGCCACTTTTGCTCACAACCTATTCGAACGCTCAACTGAGCATAAGACCTAAAATCGCATGATTATGCTGTCAAATACATAGCTGTCGAAAAAACGATCACAAACAACCATGCAATAATAATAACCAAATATAACAATACACTTACACTTACTATAAAAATACACTTTTTGGTGGCAAAAATTCCTCTTTTTTAGCTTTCCGAACGCTGAACAAAAAGAGACATGAATGACATTTTCACCCACAGATGACCAATTCGAACGCCCCTTGTGAGCGTTTTTAGTTATTTTCGCTAAAAACGCTCATGAAGAGCCTATTCGAACGTACATTTAATTGAAATACGAAATACAAAATAAGTAATCCAGACCATTACGGGCTGAAATGTAGAGTTTCCTCTACTTTTTACTTCACGCGATTAATTGATCAGTAAAACTAGATGACCTTTCATGAACACTAGATTTTTAAATGTACTGTCAGACAAACAGCCTCTTGTTGCCGGTTAAAGAAAACAATCTTTCTACTGGTCCCTCACAATCGCTAATAAAGGTTAAATGTATTTAAATGTATTTTGAAGCCTCAAGTATTTGAAATACTAATTACAAATTAGGTACATCGGCGTCAGGTATTTGAAATACGAATTACAAATTACATTTTAAGGAGTTAATTGAAATACAAATACTAAATACGTTTTTTATTTTAAATTACGTATAGTTTAATTACAAGTAATTCAATAATTTTAATTACAAGTAATACTGCCCAACCCTGGCTGCGGTGTTCAATTAACGTCATGCGTCCCCAATTGAGTTGGCCCCAATGAACTTATATTAATTTCTAGCGACTGCCCGCGACTTCGTTCGCGTAGTAGGCTCAGCTTTCAGCCTCGCCATAACCTCCCCTTTTTTTATTTTACAAAAAAAGGAACCTTCTCCGGACAATAATTAACACAACACAAAAAGAATTAGCGAGATTGTCCCATCCATTCTCAAGAATATATAGGTATATATATATATATCAGGACTCTACATAACCCCCTCGCTGCGCTCAGTAATTAACTCGTAGCGTCCCCGTTACACTCAGGGTTCAATATGCCGACCATGGCGTAAGACTGCTTTACTCCCTCAGTGCATAATCTAAATAACTATTCTATGCTACTTCTATAGGTATAGATCTACTCGTATTATAATAGTCATACGCCTAAACAATCTAAACATGTTATTACGATAATAATCACTCATCAGGTAAGTATACTCATTTGAACTAATTTAATTTAATTTAGCTAAGATCCAGAAGGCAAATTGTTATTAGATTCCAGTCAGCACATACGTGTTTAAAGAAAGTATTTGTTTCTTAAAATGGTCTTAAACGCAGAAAATCTTTACTTAAACAGAGCCAAATTCGTTATGACATTTTTAGGTGTATGGGTGCCACTTAAATATGAAATTCTTACGCAGAAACTATATAGGCTTTTCATGCTAACCCTTCAATATTTGTTTCTCTTATTTCAAATCGTGTACATAATTCAGGTTTGGGGGGATTTAGATGCGGTTTCGCAAGCTTCCTATTTACTTTTTACTCAGGCTTGTTTATGTTTCAAAGTAACAGTGTTTCTCGTGAATAAAGACATGCAAACGGAACTGCTGCGACAGATGGCGTCTGATGTCTTCAGACCACAAACCATTTATCATGAAAAGTATGCATTTACTTATCTATTAAATTACATTATTAACCCTCTACGTCTCTACCGGCGTACGTATTTCCTTGCAGCTACCCTGAGCCTTTCAAGCGGGGCGTGAAAAACCATCTCTTAGGTCGTCATAAAGGTGGCGATTGGTGCAGCTTCCGACTGCACTAATGGTCAACGCTTCTTGATTCCAACTTCGCTTTCCATCAGGCGAGAGGGAGTCACTTTTTTTTTGACCTGAGAGATGCTTTTTCACGCCCCGCTTGAAAATAATTGATAAACCATTATAAAAAAAAGCTGGGTAGGGGTGGAGCAAGCTCGGAGGTACCGGTGCCGAACGTCGAGGGTCGAGCGTAGCTGGCCAAGACGTGGAACCACTTCGTCGTCTGTGAAGATCAGCTTCTCTGATATGTTCGAAACCCTGATCGACGTATTCGATCCCTAAGATGCCGGGTAATATGAGTATATGTGTCAAACTCACGAGAATTTAATACTAAAATTTATATCTTGGTATATTTAATTTACGTGTTATAAGAGTACGAAAAAGTTACTTACTATAGGTATACCTTCTAGCTATGGTGTGTTCCAGGGGTATTTTTAATTGAAGCACCCCTTTTCATCTCGTGGACTTCATGAAAACCAGCACAGAAGCAACAAATTGGCAAGATTGCTTAAAGTGCAATTAACACCAAGTGAGATATCTACAATACCTGTATTCTTCGAGGTTATAGCAAATACGTCATTTGAACGGCCTTCAGCAAATGGCCACACTCGTTCGTTACGATCTTCTGTGAAGGAGTTGGTGCCTATGAGGTTTATGTTCAGCGGTGTGCTTCTTTCAGCAGAAATGTCCGTTCTACAAACGTTGCACACTCTGTGTAGGTACCTATTGCGAATTGCCTTTATTATCGGTTATGTGAAGGCTGTGTTGTATACTTTTATAATTAGGCCATTGTGTTCCCACTGCTGGGACTCTAGGCTTCCTCTCAGAGAGAGGAATTGGGCCATAATCCACCACGCGGTTTGGTGGATGGGCTAGTGGCAAACCCATGTCGAAGTGTTCAGGCCACCCGAAGCCCATAGCGTAAGCGACGTTTTCCTAAGATGAACAACCGGAACGGATGGCCCTCCGAAGCACTCAGTTGATGAATGCCACTAGCGGTCACCCATCCAACTCCTTACCGCAGCAAGTGTTGCTCGGTTGATCGGTTAAGATCGCCAAGTCAAGCTCCGCTGCGAGCGCTTCGCATATGGTAGGTATACTTACTTACATATATGTTTATTATTAAGTAAGTAAGTGCTAACGAAAACCTTTACATTATTTTAAGAATCCTAAAGGCCCAAGCAGCCCGAATCAAGAGGTTCCTCTTGGCATTTATGATAAGCTCGCAGTTGACCTGTGGAATGTGGGCATTAAAACCGCTGTTTGATGATGCAGGCAGTAGGAAGTTTCCTTTTGATATGTGGTAAGTCATAATTACAAAACATAAGTAGGTAGTTATACATCCCCCTCGCCCTTCCGTGCTCGACTAGAGGGCTTGCTCAGCAGCAGCTGCAGTATCATGTACCAGTTACATGTAATGCTGACCAAGACTTCTCGTTGTCCCATGGTAGGTTAAATTAGCTGTTAAGATTTCTTTTGTTCAATTTTAAATTCATTATTAAACCAGCCTCCGAATCGGCAATACCTAGTTTTTAAATTTAGTTTTTAAAAAAGGGTTTTCCTTTAGCCCAAGTTTTGACTAGGTTAAGGCGGTAGTTTGTGTTTGTATGTTTGCTACTTCTACATGCTAACGGCTGTAGCAATTTAGATAAAATGTGGTATGTGTTTTGAGGAGGCGTTGGATTATCACATGGGGTACTCTTCATCATCATCGTCATCCATCACCACGCGGGTGTTACAACAGGGTGCAGTTAGTATGTACTTATGTCTATAAAATAAGCTTCCTTCTTTCTGGTACTTCTCCTCGAACGAATGACTCCAACTCGATCAAAAAAAAATAAAAAATTAAGTTTGTGCAAATAATCGTGTTACTTCTTCTTTTCTTGTTAATTGGTTGTTTTTGAGACAAGAATAAGGTAATAACTTTTTTATATATGTTGTAAGAAAACGATGCATTTTATCCCAAGTGACAAAATGTATTGCGCCCACGGATTTAGGTCTTAACTCCGTGATTGCGCCATAACCCTGATACATTTGGTTGTTAAGTATCTTGTAAATTCAGGCAAAGCTAGGGATCGAACCTGAGAATTCTCGCTTCTAAAGACGGTCCATACCAACTACTTAGGTTAAGGGGTTTTTAAAGGCTTAAGTTTGTTTTTAGAGCCGTTCAAAATCATGAATGTTAAGATCTAATAACGTCTTAATTTTTGCACTATGTATCCTACTCTTGATTATATATCTTTAACTTATAAAAATATTTCGTAAATATAAATTTTCGAAATATTTTATAAGGTAAATTTTACCATGGTACGTTTGGAATAATAGAAATTTACGAAATATTTTAATAAGGTAATTTTTACTGTGGTAAGTTTGGAATTATAATTAATACTTCAGATCGGTTCACAAATGTAGTTACTTACTCGGTTTTTGTTTATAAGTCTCAAGTAAAAAATATAATGAAATTTATTTTTCACTTCAGTAGCTCAAACATGTAGGTTTTGCTGCCTGAAATCAGAAAGCAAAATGCGATTTTGCTCGCCGCGAATATCTTGTTCAGCCTTGGGTTAATCATACAATAAATACAATTCGAAACATTCACACTCTATCTCTTTTCTGCCATTAGAAAGAGAGAGAGACAAAGACCAGCTCTTTCGGAGATCCGATTTTGAATTCGACCTCAAAGACAAACACGTTCGGAATTTCGTACTAACTAAAGAAATTACGCAAAAAAGATAATTATGTCTTTTAATGTAATTTATTGCATTATTATTGGTACCTACCATGTTAATTATTTTGATTCACAATAAATAGTTATTTCAATCTATTCCTGTTTATTAATTTATCTACTACATGAGAGCAAAGTTTTTTGCATCTCGTGCCTTAGAATACCTCGCCACACTCAGGATTAAATATCAGCACTCGCAGGAAAAAACGACTTTGCTCTCTTGTTGCACAAATAACTATTACTGTAATGGCAGGTCTTTGATTCAGTCATAAAGCCTATAAATATTGGTTACAGGATGCCAGTTGGGCCGGAGCATTCCCCGCAATACCACATTGGCTACGCCTTCCAGCTCTTGACAATATGCATGAGTGCTTACATGTATTTCGGTGTCGATAGCGTCGCTTTGTCTTCTGTTATCTTCGGATGTGCTCAGATGGAAATTATTAAGGATAAAATTTTAAGCGTGAGTAAGATTTTGGGATTTAAATAATTAGGTACAAAATATACATATACAACGAACGAATGTCACCGACATAGCCCAGAAGATAAGCTAGTTGAAGTGGCAGTAGGCAGAGTACATAGCACGCAGAACAGATGGCCGATGAGGTCGAAAAGTTCTGGAGTGAAGACTACGGATCCGCAAGCGCAGCGTAGATCTTCAACCGTCAAGTTGGACAGACGACCTGATACAGGTCACAGGATGACGTTGGATGCAGGCTGCTTCCGACTGCGGTCCCTTTGGAAATTTGTGAGGGAGATGTATGTCCAGCTGTGGACGTCCTACGGCTGAGACTCATTTTTAGAAGGAACCTGTTTAAATGTTATTTACATTCAGTGCACCATAGAGAGTTGAAAAGAAGATGACCACCGCCATCTGCAATACATTTTGATCGAGTGAATGACTGGATCTATTCTTACAAACTGCGCTTCTTACAGATTGGACCTGTAGGAGACAAAAAAGGATTAGAAATATCAGCAGCTCACTCCTTAAGCTACAAAAAACTAGTTGAATGCATAATGCATCATCAGGCCGTGGTATCGTAAGTTTTCCGACATAGATGTAACCCTCCGAGTTTTTTAAATGTTAAGCTTATTCTTAATCTATGTTCGTTCATCCGTCATTCTGCTGTTAGAGAAACACAATGAGATCACAAACACTGGCTGCGAAATAAACACACCAAAGAACCAGTGGTCCTAGTTTACCTGATTCCGAAACATTTGTTTTTAATTTGGAGTTACACTAAGGGTACGTTCAGGAAAGCGGCGTCAAAGCTCACGTCTGTCGCGCCTCGGTTTGCCGTTCCCTTTGGTTGACAGTGACAGCTCGCAAAGACCACGTAAGCCCACCTTCGATCCGCGACCGTCGTGAGCGTTTTCGGTGACGTCATCGATGACGTACGAGCTCGCTCACGATGATCGTGGGCGAATATGGGAATGGGTGTGCGGTCGCCGCGAGTGATTTCGGCGCTTTCCGGAACGTTGCCTTAGTGACTGTGAAATTTAGCGAACGTGGGTAGACAGGTGGAGGAGTGAAGGAGGGTATAGTGATGATGATGTACCCTCCAAGTATCACCATGGTTCTCGCACAGAGTTCATGGGTATATAGGTACATAAAATCCCGATATTACTCCTAGCAGTATAGTGCATGATCATTGTTTACTGCATTTGGTTTTTAGCACTCTTTGATCAAAGTTAATTTATCAGTCAGTGAGTCAATCTCGAGTGCAACATGCAATGCCGCATGAAATAATTTTAAAACTTTGCGTAGGTAATTTTAAAACCCGCAGTGCGAGCATGGATTCCCTAAAATGCCTTGTCTCTATCATGGATATAGTTACGTCGCGGACTGTCTTTTGTCGATAATAAGGTATACTGTAAAATGTATCCTATATCAATGCTCGCAATGCTGATGCAAGAAAAGTTCAGAACAGTCATCGTAAGCCAAAGTACCTACTGAAGAAATTGATGCCTATTCACATATCCCATGGCTAAACATAGAGGTTCACTTAAAGAAATTTCCTTACAAGCATATATTTCGCCAATGATTCCCGCAATTCATTATACCTAATCTAATCACAATATAAATATAATTGTGAAAGTTTGGATGTACCTATGATATTTGTCCACTCAATCACGCAAAAATGCTGAACGAATATAGATGAAATTTTGAGTGGAGATGGCTCGTACCCAGGATTTACGCATATCGTGTTTTTTATTCTTATTGAACGGGTAGTTTCGAGTAAACGAAGTATCGAATGAATACTAAATACCTAGCAACAATATAAATATTATTTATAACATATTCTTAAGAACATACTTAAATCCCAATTTGAATAGATCAAATCAAATCAAATCAAATCAAAATAATACTGTCACTCAAAACAAAATGTACACAAAATAAATAAACTAAAAAAGAAACACTATAACTATTTGAGATTTGCCGTAATAATCCCCCGTGTAAGCGCTAAATTATTGCTGTTCCAGGTTTATACAACTGGTGGAGAATGCAAATCATACGTATCTGCTATTTCAATTGACTGGTAGCGTTGGACTGATCTGCATGTCTGCTCTACGGATCTTGGTTGTAAGTTTTCATGAAAAGTTCATTTCTACAGCGACCGATCCTTTAACTGGCCAAATTGACTTTCACCTGTACGTATGTTTGTTAGGTTGCTCAGTGGTCTTCCTGTACCACCTACAGGTCACATTTTTTCAACCAATCTTGACGAAACCACTTCTTGCGTACCAAACGCATGTTTTACTATTCCTTATAACTTTTTTATCGCGATTTTTGAGTGGAGGAGGGGTACTCATCCTAAAAAGAGGGGGTGTTTGGTATGGCGCTATTTGCCGACCGATCTTGATGACTTGAAAGAGGAATTTCGAATATGACCATACTTTGGTCTAGTGGTTGCCGAGATAATAGATTGTGGAGTTTAAAAACTGGATGATTTTGGTAATATGTGACAAGAACATTTGGTAACGTCTGCAGATGGGACAGCGAAAAATTGCCACTGAAAGACTGTGCTCGCGACGTCTACTATTCGCAGAACTAGTTGTTGGAACTACTAGTATACCTACTAGTTATTAAGTACTTACTTCAACATTTTTATGAGGAATGAGAAATGAAATGTGGTGATAAATGATATTATCCTTGTAGGTGGAATGGAAAAGTGTTCAATTCTTTTCAATAGTGACCTATCTATCGGTGATGATAAGTCAACTCTTCGTATGCTGTTGGTGCGGAAACGAGCTGACTGCAACTGTGAGTACCTATGACACGAAAGTCATCCTAGAAGTAACTTAATCTGTTTCTAGAACAAAATACCCTAAGGAGAATGTTACCTACCCACGACCGGGCTGAAAACAATATAAAATGGAGACCTAACTAACCTAGCCACAGTTACGAGTAAGAAACTTTATCAAACGAAAGCTTATATAATTATCCTATACCAATTCTAAATAACTGTCCAGTTAGCACGGAATACCTGTAGACACAGACTGTAGAACAACAGCACGCAACTACAACTACTAGCTGTGTCCCACGGTTCACCTGCGTGGTGCTGGATGATGGAAGAAAGTACCCTATGTCCTTCCCCGAGATTATATAATCTATCTCCTTGCCAAATGTCATTACGATCAACAGACAGAGTGACATTACAAACGTTTTGTATTAGTATGGATATGGATAAAAGATGGCAGACATCTTCCGATATTCCGTGCTTCTGTCTGTTGCATCAGCATGACCTACTGTGTTGAAAAATTTTAGAAAGCTTAGGTCTTAGATGGTTCCTATCATCTAATATGTTCTTTTTTCAGAGTGAAGACCTTCACGACGTCCTGTACGAGTGCTCCTGGTACGAGCAGAGTCTGCAGTTCCAAAAAGAGTTGGTGTTTGTCATGATGCGCATGCGCCGCCCTTTGGTTCTGAAGGCTGGGCACTACGTCCCGTTGCTGCGGCAGACTTTTGTATCTGTTAGTTTTAATTTGGACATTGTAACTGAAAAGAAACTAAACTGAAAAGTGCGGTCAATTCTGATCACCAAATATTTTATTTTCCAGATTCTGCGCATGTCGTACTCAT
Source organism: Selenia dentaria (assembly GCA_917880725.1). Lineage (NCBI taxonomy): Eukaryota > Metazoa > Arthropoda > Insecta > Lepidoptera > Geometridae > Selenia > Selenia dentaria. The sequence continues at coordinate 7,572,398 of OU862895.1, read as the reverse complement.
ATTTCGCAGTTTTGAATCAAGCCAATCATTAAAATAAGCTGAATACGGCTAGCACGGCTGAATAGACCAAAATTCGCCATGGATCTCACGATAAATTTGATCAAGTCGATAAACCGACTTTCATCGGCTATCTTACCTTCTCTCTAGTATATGCATCTTGCTGCGATAGCTATATCACGGACTGTCTTTTATCGATAATGTTATTCTGTCAATAATCCGCACCGCTGCGCTGGAGCGATAGGTAGTTGTATAGTATGCTGGTAGGTACTTACTGAAACATTACCCTTATTAATAATTTTAAGATTTTGCCATGATAAGGTGTGAATAAATTTAAATAATATATACCTACACAAGTAGCTGAAAAGTTTTGTTTGATTGTTTGTATCCTTTGCTATTTGAAGCTTACAACGTCATCGTTAAGCTTTTTCATCACGCAAGCTTCATCAGTGCCATTTGGTATTCTTATTTGGATAGAAAATATTTGAGGTTGTCAAGCTGAGACCATGCACGAGTACAAAAAAATAGCAACAAACATTTACCTAACAAAGTAGATTGTACAATACTCGTACCTACCTACCCAAGCTGGAATCGGTTTGGGGAAGGAGTCAGACCCGTCTGTAAGAGAAAGCGTTGCAGTCGACCTCGACCTACTATAGATGTTATCTCGGTACCGCAGTGTCCTATATGCCATCTGAAATACTTAGGCACAGAAGATAGGACTCTGGAAAAACTCCAGTTACTGGGAGATGTATATAGGCAATCAGAGTCAGTTGACAATAGTTTCTGCTCATATGGATGCCGGTAAACAGGTTGACGCTGTGTTCCTTGATGCTAGACAGGCATTTGATGTGGTGGACAATGATATTCTGCTAATGAAGCACAATACAAGATCAGGAGTCAGCCAGGGCAGCACCCCTGGGCCATCCCTTTTCTTGATAATGGTCAACGATCTTCCTAAAGTACTGGGAACAACTAAGTGTTTGATGTTTGCAGACGATTTGAAAATATATTTATCAGTAGGGCAAATATCAGATTGTGTTGATATGCAGTAGGATATAGAGTCAGTGGAAAAGTGGAGTCGTTCAAACAAGCTTTCGTTTAATGTCGCAAAATGCAAAGTAATAACATTCTCCAGATTAAAAGATCCTTTGGAGCCGACATATACATTAGAAGGTTCTCCGTTAGAAAGGGTACATTCCATCCGCGACCTGGGCGTTACTTTGGACTCAACCTTGACTTCCATGAACATGTTATTTCCACCTGTAAAGCAGCTAACAAAACGTTGGGGTTTATAATGCGAGCAGCGTCACAGTTCTCGGATGTTAGAATTGCTATATTGCTGTTAAACGCATTTACCGACAAGTTCCAGCATGTCGATATTTTTAATGACAATATGAACATTATTTCTGCTAGCTTAAGATTATTTCTTAGTCATAGTTAATACCAACTATTAATATTAAAATAGTTTGCGCTTTGGTTTAGACTGTAAGCATTCTATTGTTTTGTAAGCATAAATAAATAAATAGTCGTCACACTCGTCACTATAAAATAAGAAAAACAGAACACGATTAAGCGATACCAATACCTTAAGCCCATCACACACGACTACATAAGATAATAAGTATATATTATAGCGTCCGCGCGCGATTCCTTTGTTTGACACATTCGCGTTAGTCAGACGCATGTTTCATTTTTATTTACAAAAAATATTTCTACAGGTTCGAAAAAATATAGGTAGATAATAAGATAATGTGAAGCTTTATTAGTTTTTATTGTGAACATATAAATTTGTTCGGTAACTGAAGACCAGACGTCCATTTACTGCAACGGTTTTGTCAACATCTGTATTTGGTCTTAATATCAGTATCGGACATGATCTTAAAATGTCTTCATGATCTGCAGTAGTCTTAGCGTATGTTAACATGCCGTTCGAATATCGGTGGCATCTTAAGCTACTCTAAGGTAAAATATTATAGTATAATCACCGTGTGTGGTCGCTCATTGAATTATATGGTAAGCGATATGTCCGAATCTGCTCTAAGATAATATATATTTTATAGTATCTTCATCATGTGTGATGGACTTTACTGGTGTGGACGGTGGCTAACTCGAATCAGTTTGGAATTAACGTGTGCGATGTGTGTTGATCACCATTGTCCTCGTGCTGATGATCATTGCCAGCCGATGTTGACTATGGAGATTGAACTTGATTTTTATAAAATCAATACATATTATTCCAAAATTGATAAGCTAAAGTAATTAAAAGTTTTCAAACTGACATGGTCACTAATTCAAGAATTAACGTTAGAAACGGGGTATTTACCATCTGTTGTATTTATTTCGAACTCTCGATATTTCGACACACACATCGCACACGAGCAACAAGTACCTATCGAGAGCTCACAATATATACAATATCTACATGGTAAATATCCCGTTTCTAACTGTAATTATTAAAGTAATTAAAATTGATCTCAACAGATACTTAAATAAGAGTAATAGAGTCAAGTAAGTAATAAGAACAAACCAATAAATAGTTGATTGATAGATTTGATTTTGTTTCGAATCTCGCTTAAAGTGATCCTCATTACCTACATCTCGCTTCTGAACAGCTTAGATGGGTGGCGAGTGCGTTATGCAATACCAGCCAGGCAGCACTTTGAAAATTAACGAGACAACTTGTCTCATTCAAAATTATCATCTATATATATATATATATATATATATATATATATATATATATATATATAAATTAACCCCTATATCTTCTGGTCACGCGTGTGGTAACTAGTTTCAGGAGAAGGTTCTAATAAAAGAAAAACCAAGAAAAGATGGGAGATTGTGGCGAGACCGAAGGCCGAGTCTACTGAGCGAAGGAAGTCACGGGCAGTCGCTAGTTTATATGTATATAAAAATGAGACTCTATTCCTCCTGGTCACGCTATAACTTGAGAACGAATGAAACAATCTAGCTAATTCTTTTTTGTTGTGGTAACTAGTGTCAGGAGAAGGTTCTTCTGAAAGACAAGAACAATTTGAAAAATTTACTGTGTAACTCAAAAACTACTGGACCGAATTTGATGAAATTTAAATGGGACCACATGGGAAGCACCAGCTTTAAAAAAAAAATTTTGAGAATCGGTTCACCCAGTCGAAAGTTATGAGGTAACAAACATCAAAAAATGCAGAGTACCTCCTCCTTTTTGGAATTCGGTAGAAAAACCAAGAAAAGATGGTAGATTATGGCAATCGAAGGCCGAGTTTACTACGCGACGGAAGTCGCGGGCAGTCGCTAGTCTATATATATAAAAATGAACCCATATTTCTCCTGGTCACGCTATAACTTAAGAATGGATGAAACATTCTCGCTAATTATTTGTTTTGTTGGGTTAATTATTGTCAGTAGAAGGTTCTTATGAAAGAACCAAGAAAAGATGGAAGATTATGGCGAGACGGAAGGCCGAGTTTACTACGCGAATAAAGTCGCGGGCAGTCGCTTGTCTACATATATAAAAATTACCTAACTCCTATTTCTCCTGGTCACGCTATGACCTGAGAACGGATGAAACAATCTCGCTCATATTTTTTTTGTTGTGTTAATTATTGTGAGGCGAAAGTTCTTATGAAAGAAAAACCAAGAAAAGATGGCAGATTATGGCGAGACCGAAGGCCGAGTCTACTAGTTATAAAACCCTAAGTTTATAAAACCCGGAGTTACTCGGTCGTGATCGTTCACGGAACCGCGCATATCGTATCGAACCGATAAACGATATCGATATTGTGGCCAAATATAAAACTAGATACAACTCGTACTCGTATCGACATACACTGTATAGTGTAGACACGGTATCTACCGTGTATTACCGTGGTGTAGAGGTAGGACATTTGCAGGGTGCACCTGGGGATGTACCACACCTTTGCCAGTTATACTATACAACTGCAAAGCAGTAATGTGCAATAGTTATTTTTGCAACAAGAGAGCAAAGTCGTTTTTTGCTGCGAGTGCTGATTTTGAATCCTGAGTGTGGCGAGGGATCGTTTGGAATCGTTTTGGTTTGAAGGACCACTTTTTGTGTGGAATTTGTTCTGAGTTATGCTTCCTGACATTATTTCTTCGTAGTTCGATTTAATTAAATGTACCACATGCACATTATACGTGCTCAAGAATATACACGCCCCAGGTAGCAATATGACGTCGTCGACCTTAGAAAGACGTCAGTATAAGGTCATTTTAGAGTCAGTCCTATGTTGATCATTCTGTGACCTAAAAATGACGTCATTTTAAGGTCATTTTTGAGTCAGTCCTATATTGGTCATGTTTAGATGTCGTAATACGTCTTTTTAAGGTCAGTCCTATATTGGTCATTACAAGACGTCGTATTGACGTCTTTTTAAGGTAGCTAAAAAAGAATCGCGTATGCAATATCCAAAAAGGATATGAAATTCTATATTATGTATTAAATATGATTTTATTACATATACCACACTTTAATGCAAGTTTATTTTTCTCATATTTGTTATGATTTTAGGAAAAATAGGTAATAGTTTTCATCATAAAAAATAAAACAACTATATTTAATAAATTTAAAACGTAAAGCAATAATATGCATTTTTTTTATTTGTAAAAATGAAATAACTATTTATCAATAAATTTAAAAAGTAGTTAAAGCAATAATATACATTTTACAAAAAAAAAAGTGAAAATGAAAACCACCACGGATATCGGCAAAGTGGAGAACTAACACAACGACAGTTCATAAGATAATATCTATTTACAATGACATAAGGTTGAAAACTTTTAACGTCTACCGGAAATGTCTCACTCTCGTTATCACGTTGTGCCGCTTCAATTAGGCGCCATTTTTTGCAAGGCCCAAAATCAATACCAGATTAGGATTTTTTCTCGACTTTAGAGGGAAATATTTACTTTAATAGGGAAAATTTAAATTGTCAGAAACCTTAGAAACAAAAATCTTTCCCTAATATACCAGTTTCAAAGCTGACATGAGTACCTACCTAATATTATTTCGAATCAAAATAGTGTTATATGTAAGGAAGAGGTTATTGGCCCTCAAGACACAAAAAAGGCCACTGCGACCTAAATATATCTACATAATTATATATCAATCCATAAATTGGCCACTCCATCCGCGTAGATTTCAGGTTGTAGCGTTTCCAAGTGAATCTAACAAAAGAAATATACTAATCAGCTCTATGCCAAACTGCGATTTTGGTTCAGTAGACCTCCATCACACTCTGGAGCTTTAGCGACTTAACCGTCAGGTTTATCCGATCGTAATGGAATTTTTCAATTTTTCATCCAAGTAGTGTTACCAGATACACGGTAATTACCGTAGATGCACGGTATTTTTGGCCAAAACACGGTCTACGGTAATGTTTCACTACCGTGTACTTTTCTACGGTATTTTTATTAAGAATTACCTTGACAGTCAACATGTAAATAATTATTCAGAAGTATTAATTTTATAAAAAGATACGTAGAACGAAACGAAAATCCAGCTCTATATGTCATGGCAACATCAAGTCGCCGCTAGTCAGTCAAATTCGTGCATGGATTCGCAAAAAAACTAAGGACCAGCATCAGGACTACTGGGCAAGTATCGAGGGTTGTAGGCAGTCGAAGGAGGCTTTTCCGATTCTAAATCTGAAATTCTCCAGAAAACTCCTCAATCTTAAAAGAAATAATGTACGACATATCGTCGGAATTATGACCGGTCATTGCTCCTTAAACAAACACCTGTTTAATCTAGGTGTTACAGACAGCCCCCTATGCAGAGGCTGCATGGAGGCGGAAGAAACAGCTGCGCATCTGCTCATTGAATGCAGGAGCGTGGCGGCACAAAGGGCAGCAAACCTCGGCTCGCCGAGGACTGTACGTGTGGGAAGCCTGCGCCAAGCTGAAGGAGTTGCTGGCTTTCCTGGGCGACACCGGGTGGCTGGACTGATCAGCTTCACCCGGCTATCACGCAAAATGGGCCGCGCCATAGCGGCCTGGTTGCGGAAAAGAGCCAGCCCACCAAGTACCAAGTACCAAGTAAGACGTTAAAACAAAAAAAAGAAATAAGTTGATAACAAACACGATAAAAGGAAATATTCTTGCTCAGCAATCCATACACCGGAGTGGAACGAGCTGTGTGGATTTTATGCCATCCAAGGCAATGATACAAAAAATGACTGCAGCAATATATGAAAAAGAAGTTATTACTTTAGAATCTTTAGATGACTAAATTTTAAATAAAAAATATCGAAAAATCATTGCATTTTCTCTTTATTTTGCACGGTAATTTACATGGTATTTTTTAAATCTATGCACGGTAATTTGGAGCCGAAACACCGTAATTCTAACCTGTCAACACGGTAGTTTATAATTTTAATCTGGTAACACTGCTGATCCAAGGGTTTTCGGAGGTGTTAAATTTTTTTTTAGTTTTTAATTCTCATCGACATTCGACACCCGGCTTCATTAAATATTTTATTTTTGCGACAGATATTTTGAACAATTTTTTATATCATGGTACGTACTAAACTTGTGTTTACATACAATAAATTTTTTTTTCGTACTGTTTAATTTAAAACGGAATATAAATGTAATATAAGGTAATTCGGTTGCAAATAATGGCAACCCTTTATCAATAGAGTCGCGGAATGCGTGCGCGGCTGGCGGCCCTCGTTGTTTTGTTTTCTTTTTACTGTGAACACTAAGTAATCTTTGCTGTGAACTTTCTTTGTTTTGTTTGTGGTTATAGAATACCAATACGGTTCTGCTGTGCATCGAATTGTAGTGCAGTGTGAGTAGTGTTCTGTGAGATATGTATAGTGTAATCCAGTTTGCGGATAGTGAAGGTGGAACTGTATCAATAGCAAAGGACACTTGGCTTACACCGCGTAAGACGGAGGTTTATTGGCCTCCGACTAAACAAAGCAAGTTATTTAACAAAATATTAGAGGACAGCGCTTCTCCTGATACTAAAAACTGGAAACTCTATGCAGTTCAAAGGGTTTTTTATGAGACAGGCAAGTACACCAATACACCAACATACACCGTAGTTAGCCAGCCCACTTTTGTGCACCTCACTACTGATTAATAAACTTTTTTACCCATGCGGTGCGTTCCTGCAAACCTTCAGCCAAGACAAATTTTGGTCTAAGCGCGGATACACGCCGTTCCAGCACTCCAATCGAGCTTTAATTAGATTCTGGCAAGATTTGATCATACCCGTTCTGGGCGACCTGTCAGAGCTAATTTGGCTCTGCCTAGCCAAAATTTTACTACCTTTTGAATCGGACAAATCTTGGCTAGCTGTAATATGTGACAGATTCTACAACAAACAATAAATTATGTACAAGCTAAGCCAAGGATTAGTTATTACAATGCTATCATTGCTTAATTACATAATGGGGCTCATTCCAAAACATACAGAAAATATTCGATTCGCTGTCAATTTCCTATTTTGACAGTAGCTGTAAAGGTTGTTCCAGGCACCTAAGAGCAAATCTAGCTTGACCAATGTTTGGCCCGGCCTTGTAAGAACGTGCGCATGGGTTGTCAGGCTTGATTTCCCCACGTTATTTAGTAGGTTATTTTACCGCCTCAGTCCAGTCGCCTTAAACGACTCATAAGCGGTAAAATACCAGAAGGTGGGCAGCAGTGCCTTCTGAGGAACTGCTCTTATACTGCAAACTACAAATCATTTACAGCTATCAATACATTTATGAATGAAACATAATAGATACTTAGTAAGAGCACGCTGCATAATGGTTGTTATGACTACATGTATTGTTTGTTGGCTTTATAGATGACCTAGAAAAGGCAAAAAAAAAACTTAAGCTTGCAGAAGACATATCTGATTGCAAAGTCAAGCTGAAGATGACAATGCAAAAGTCAGACCTAAAAAAAAAAACAGTCGTTACATAAGCAGCAGCAGTGAAGATGAAAATGACAAGCATTTGAGGCCACCACCTTTAAAGAAAAAATATGAAATCACTGCAAGAACTGTCAAGCCAAGTAAACATTTATTACATGAAAATAGCCTTATACTATATATATGATATTGTAAATTATGTTTTGCTTTTATAGATGTGAAACCAAAACTGTCAAATGATGCTGACCTCTCACTTAAACAGACTACTCCGGTAACACAATGTGAGTATGCTTATATTGATTATTAATGCTTATACTTATTTTGAAGCAGTGATGGCTCAGTGGCATTGGCTATGGACTGCCGCGCAGCAGGTCCATGGTTCGAATCCCGCCCAGAGCTTGAGCTTCACCGCATGGTGGAAGGGCATTTTGCAAATGCCCGCCTGGCTAGCGACCACCCTCAGGTAGAAAAATCTGTCGCCAAGCACTTAACGGTGTGTTCCGCAGCAGTCCTTGAGAGCCAGTGAAATTACAGGCACATGAGACTTAATAACTATGTCTCAAGGTGACGGGCGCAGTGCAATTCGTGACTTGTGACGAAATGCATCTGTTATAGGCAGAGGTTAGTCCGCTCAACATCAGGTGGGCCTCGAGCTTGTTCTGTCACAATAATATAAAAAAAAATATTTGAAATCAAATTATAAAGCTCACTTACATCATTAATCCAATATTATTTCTATTTTTATCAACATCCAAGTATACTTATAGTTGTAGGTACTTTATTGTGAACTATGGCCTGCTTGTGGCTTCGCCTTTATTGTTTTCATGTGTAATTTTGTTTATTTGCCTGTTCTTTAAATGTGTAGTTTGTGTATCGCATTTAAACTAATCACTTCACTGGGATATAGCATATCTGCCCCCTTTCAGGATATCTTCCATCTGTGTACTAAACTTCAGCAAAATTGATCCAGTACTTTTGTCATGATTGAGCAACAAATAATCGATTTAACATCCAAAACTGTCCCATTCAATATATGTCAAATGTTATTACTTTTAATGTTATTTTATTACTAATTATATAGTGTATAATAATAAATACTATTATATTAATTATATTGTGGTAATATTTAAATGTTTACAGATAACAGGGACAATCAGCTCAAGGAATTACATTTGTCACTCAACGAGACCCCTTCTTTAAACCTGGACTTTTCTACTACCAGTAGTGAGTTAATGGGTAAGCTATATGACATTCACATTCCTATGTAACACAAAAGGTGTTACATGAAGTTTGAATAGAGTACACATATGTTATAGTAGATCCAACCGTTTATCCTCTTTTTGACAGATCTAATTTGTCAGTTAAAGTGTTGTGACCAAGTGATTATAGTGGACACGATTTCGATTCATTTTTCTATCGAGTCTGTGCGGAAAGAGAATAGTCCTAGGAATGGCGCCATGACCATGGCTATTGGCCATCTAGAAATACGTCAGCCAATGGGGAATGTTGAAAGGGCGTGGACAGGCCGTCATGGCATGGCCATCTAGAAACGCATCAGCCAATGGGAAATGCTGACGCATTTCTAGATGGCCATGCCCAGATGGCGAGGCCACGCCGTCCGGTTACACCCGTGTAGTTTCCAAGGTAAGCTATCAAATTCTGAGTTATAAGTTTTCACTTCTATCGGCAATTCCTATGACTGCCAATTTTTTTGTCTATGGGTAAGCAGTAGTATTTTATCAAGGTAGTAAAACTCAATGGTCCACCGCCGTTTTGTATTTGTCACTGTCACTCGCAACAAGACGCCCGTGCTAGTAATTATTTGCTGAGTTTTATATTGGAACTATAAAATGCCGAAAGGATCAGTGCTGAAAGGACAGACGAGAGAAATGGTGATCAAGCTTCGTAATTACTTTGAAGCAGAGTATCAAAATGGCGGCCCGCTTTTACCATTGTCGCAAGTGAGAGAGCGCGTTGCGGCCGCGTTAGGTATTAGTGCATCTACGATTACAAAAATTACTACCGAAGCCTACGGAACAAGCGGCATGCAGGAGAATAAGCTTCGTACGCCGAAGAAAAAACGCCAACCACGTCGTGTGACTTCGGTTGACAACTTTGACGCAGACGCTATACGCCGTCATATATATAACTATTACTTACGTAAAGAAGTTCCAACACTTAAAAAACTTGTTGCTTCTTTGCGTGAATGTGATTTGTTCCGAGGTCAAAAATCGTCATTGGTAAAGGTCTTGAATGAAATTGGATTTACTTATAAAAAATCGGACAAACGCAAAATATTGATGGAGCGTCGCGACGTAGCTTTTGCTCGTTGCGAATTTTTGAGCGAAGCCAAAAAAATTACAGATTGGTCAAATGTTGTTTTCACTGACGAAACTTGGCTGAATGCGAACCACACAGTGTCTAAGAGCTGGACTGATGACACCGCTGCTTCCACTACCTCAGTACCGATGGGAAAAGGAGAACGTCTAATCATTTGCCATGCAGGGTCTGTGAAAGGATTCATGCCAGATGCTTTGTTGGCCTTTAAATCCAAAAAAACAGTTGAGTACCACGAAGAAATGAATTCTGAGGTTTACGAAAGTTGGTTTAAGGAAATGGTACAATCATTGGAAGAACCGTCAGTTATTATTATGGATAACGCATCCTATCACTCACGCCAAATTGATAAAATGCCGACCCAGGCCGACAAAAAACAAGTAATCATTGACTGGCTTCAACGACATGGTGAAAATGTTGATAACTCCTTACTAAAAGTACAATTACTAAATATATTACGAACAAAAAAACACTTCCCAAAACGATATGTGATCGACGAAATAGCTGCAGAACATGGTCATTGGGTTCTTAGACTTCCACCCTATCATTGTCAATACAATGCCATTGAATTAATATGGGCTCAAGTTAAAGGACACGCTGCTAGAAATAACACAAAACCCCCATTCACGGCAAACAAAATGGTAAATTTATTAAAAAATGCATGTGTGAAAGTAACTGCGGAAAGCTGGCAAAATGTAATTCAAAAAACACAAGAAACTATAATGGCAGATTGGGATAAACACGTGGCGATAGATTATATGAGTCAACAATTAATTATAAATGTCGGCAATAGCTCGAGTGACAGCAACGATGAATCTGATTTTGATTAATAAATAAATAAAAATAAAAGATTAGATTTCGTTTGCTTAAATTGGAATTGGGGTTGCTCAAACTTTACTATTTTCTGGTACCAAACGGCAGACTTTAATGTCTGCCATCCCCAGCGAGCAACACGGAAGGGAGTAGCCTTAGCTAAAAAATATTGTTCAAATCTTTCTGTCATTTCTTGCGGGAGGGGAAGTTGCACACTAGCGCAAAGCCGCACTATTACATACAAAACATACCTGTACCGATCCATTGCCGATCATACTCACACAACCAAATCACTAACACATAAAAAATAAAGCACCATTCACAAATCTAGCCCCGCCCTCACCCCACAGTATATTATCAAACTCCATGGTCCATGCGGACTTGTACTTTGACAGAGGGGAAACGCTGTGTATGCCTACTCCCTTCCGTGTTGCTCGCTGGCCATCCCAGATTTAACCGGTAACAGCTTCGTCAAGTATGACTTGTACTTGTAATCATCATAGTCATCATAACCTTGTTCTTTTTTGGATATACACCAGGAGATAAACACGTCTTCAAATAATGCTGTATGTTTTCCTGAGGCGCATCAATATAACGGTTTTACATAAAAATAAATCCGATATTATGTGCCGAGAACGGAAAACACCCGTGTAAAAATAGTTCATAAACAATATCGATATCTCAATCGTAACTTCGTAACATCACTATGTTGATAGCCATAGAACGTAATTTTTTAAAAACGTTTGTTATTTTATGGAATTTATAAAAAAACTACTGCACTTATGGACTCATTTTGTGAAAGATGATTATTATACGGGATCAAGGAGCAAATTTAAGCAGTTGTCATATTTTTAAAACCTCGCATTTATAAGTTAACTTTTGCGTAACATCGTCATGTTACGTTCTATTGGTGCTGTCAAAAAGAGGATAAACGGTTGGATCTACTCTTTTAATTTACTTTTAGGGTAACCATACCTACCTCAAAAGAAACAAGGAACTATTGAGTATCTTAAATGTTTCTATGAGATCTCCCCGTTTTCTTTGCTGATGTAGTAAGGTTGAGCTCAAGATATATACTCAAGTAAACAGCCAAACACTGATAATTTGGCAGGTAGGTAGGTACCTTTTTTTTTTTTTTTTTTGGGGGGGAAATGCTGTGCACTTCCCTTCCGCCACGGGGGTGACGGAAGGGGGCGTGTGGGGCTCAGACCCACTAAAACCCCCCCGTGAGCAGTCCTCCGCCAAGGTGGGGCGAGACAGGGTCGCGCTGGCAATCACCATCTCGCCCCAGCGGTAGGCCCGGATTGATCTTAACCGGGCCTCAGCGCCTGTGAAGGGATGACCTTGCTCACCAAGGTCACCCCCTAGACGTGTAGAGCCGTGCAAGCCGACGAAGAGTCCCCCGACTCTTCGCCAGTGACCCCACTACGGGGGAGGGAGGAGACGTGCGAACCGTCTCCTCCGTTCTCCCGGTCGTCTGCGCCGGAGTGGATCAGCTCGGACATCGTTCTCCCTGATCCGCTCCGCAGCCTCCTTCTGCGCCATCACCGCTTCGCAGAAGGTGGCCACCGCCTGCCACGATCTCTCGCTGCCGAGCATGGAAATTACCACGCTCGGCAGGGAGAGATCTCCGCCTATTTCCGCTGAAAGCGTGTGCCGCTGCGGGCCCCATGCAGCACACACTTCCAGCGTGTGTTGCGCTGTATCTTCCGGCGCCCCACACTCGTGGCAGGCTGGGGTCGCCTCCCGTCTCGCGATTTGGTGCACGTACTTTCCGAAACATCCGTGTCCGGAAAGCACCTGCACCAATCGGAAAGTCAGCGAACCGTATCGCCGCCTCACCCACCTCTGGAGGACTGGGCGGATGGCCTCCACCGTCCACTGCCCAGGGACTGGTGGAGCCAGGTCCTCCGTCCACCGCCGCAACAAGGCGTCTCGCGCCTGCCACCGCATACGTGTGACCTCCTCCCACGCTGGAGAGGTAGGTAGGTACCTAGTTTATGGTGAGTAGACATCAGCTAAGATAGGTTTTTTGACAATACCCATGGGATTGGGAATAAATCTTAGTAATACAGCTAGTATCTAAATAATGTGTATTTTAGATATGGTAAATAATTTATGCACGTTTTTCAGTTTTGGAAAAAGAAACGGGACTACTAGCGGATCCAGTTCTAAATAGCCCTCATCAGTCACATCTCAAATCATGGGATAGTATTCCCGCATCACCATCAGGCGTTGGTAAACTAACAGGTATCTTAATTTAATTTGCTTTAATTAATAACCATTAAAATTTTAGATCTTATTTAAGCTCTTTATGAAAATAAAAAAAGTATTCTTAAAGAAACATAATTTAATATGATCTTCAAATCTGTTTCTAGTTTTATGATATAATTATTTTATGATGATTGATATAATACTAACTTTTTTTACAGCGTACCAATCCAAAGTGTTGTCTTTATTGTCCATAATAAGGACACAAAATGAACAATTGCTTAATATGTTAAATAAGCCAAGCAAAGGAGCAGCCCAACTTAAACAGGAATTTATATTTCCTTTAAAAAATGAAGGAGATGTGGGCAACACAGAGGCTTTACTGATCAATAAGGATCATTATGATAATCTGGTATGATTACTTTAATAGCATTAATATTTCAGTCCTTTGACATTTGTTAAAATGACAAGTTTGAAATGTTAAAATGACAAGTTAGTTACAAATTACTGTTATTTCAGGTAAACCACTTGAAAAATTTAGGCGGCCGTGAGTTTTCTTCGAAGGTGTTCCGGATCCTAAAATTCATTTTCACTGATGAACTAGCAGCTCAATATAACTTCTATGGGAAACGATCTTCTAAGAGACCATTTTGTCAACTTCGCCTGAAAAGTGCCATTGTGGGTAAGTTCAAATTTATTTCCAATCCTAAAATTGTGTCAATACTGACTGCAATATTGCAGTTAAAATGCAGTTACAGTGTTAACTGCTATGAAATCCCATATAATGCAGGGGTCAAGATAGTAGGCCTTTGTTCTCTGAAAATCATTATACATATATTTACTGAGACAAACAGTAAAGTAATATTTATTGCAAAACTGTCAGTACAATACGGTCAGTACAAACTGTCAGTACAGTAGTTATTTTATTATGTGAACCCATGGTACCAAGTATGTCTGTACTAAATTTCATCAAGTAGTTTCACAGTGTGTGTGCAAAACAAACAAAAATTAAAAAAAAAAATTTTTGCATCTGTTAGTGGTAATAAATTATATAAATTTTCTGCATAATTTTGTTCAAATCACTTAAAAGTATAGAACTAATGTTTTATGTATTGACTAGCTGTATAGAAATAAAATCTGATTATAATTTTACAATATTCTCTTTTAGAAAGTGTCACCTCTACAACAGCAGCTACTGAAAAGGATGTGGAAGATAGTATCAAGACTTGGTTAAAGCATGCTCCTGAAAGAATAACATATAGAAGGAACAAGATACATGAATAAGATGTCAAAGATAAAAAACAAAACGAAGACCATAGTTGGACATAGGCAGTTAATGAGAAGAGCAAATGAAAGTTCTCTATCTGAAATATCTTGTGTAGAAAATAGTAATTTTAATAATTTGCCATCTATTCCAACAAATTCTTTACTTTCACACAGTTTTCATGATGATTTGGTTATGATAGAACACAATGTTACGAGCACTACTCATAATTTGCCATCTACCTCATCAAATGTATCTTTATCTCCTTCATCACAAATTATTAATGATATTTCTAATACAGTATTATCTACTGATAATGATCGCATTAATTTTTGTGAAGAGAATTTCATATCTGAGCCAGATTCTGATGATTCAATAAAAGATTTAGATA